>OZ007587.1:98652505-100114172 GCA_963931845.1 Maratus michaelseni | reverse complement strand
TACCGGCCACCCAGAGTTGTCTAAATACTGGGTAGCCGGTATTTAGACTTCAGTGGCTTTATTCCGTGTAAAAGGGTAGGAAATAAGTTAATTTTTGGAATCATTCTTTATTTATTTCTTAGTTGCGTCATATGCGACACTGGTTAGCGCCTCAGAGGAATACGCTGTTGGATAATCCCAAATATTTCGCAGTAAATAGAAAGAAATTCAGGTCAAAGAGGTATAATTTGGATTTAAAAATGTAAAATAAAACTATTTTCTACTGAGGAAGATAATGCAATTTGTGTTATCTGCGGGGATGCTTTTTCTGCGGGGAGGAAGGGGGAACTCTGGGTCCGATGTTTAGAATAGAATATGTAGGCTCAATGCTACGCAGAGAGTGATTACTATGTTGTGATTTTTGTAGGTAAAGTAATCTAAATTTCATGCAGCAAGCCTTTTTTTTTTGTTTAATTCGTCAAAAAACAAAATTAGAAACATAATAGAAAGTAGACTCAGCGATACTCAGTAAGATTTTTATAAATTTGACAAAAATGCCTATTAATTAAAAATCATATTATATTTCCGTACATATTAAATGTTATTAATCAATAAAATTTAATAAAACTGTGTTCTTCTATCTTAATTAGTGAAATTAGCCGTATTTGTGTGGTTCCTTTGAAAAAAACTGAAATAGCAGGTATTTAGACCACATTGTCTACACTCAAAAATTGGAGACTTTCGAAATTTTTGTTTTTATAAACAAAAAACTCTTTTTATACAGATTTTTTTTTTAAAAGATCTGAGAAATATCAAGCTACCATAACATGACTTTTTCTTTACTAATTTTCAAAATTATAGAAAATAAAAGTGGTAGCTGGTATTTGAACCTCCCCTCTACTCTATCCTCCACCAAATGGGGAGAATCCAATAGCGACAACAAGGATACTTTTCCACCATGAGAGCATTTCGTACATTCTTTATTGTTAGGTACATAATTCAGCTTTCCAGAACAAACCTTGATAAAAACAATTTAACTTATACATTTCGTCAGTTATGCTCTAAAATGTCCACTCGCATTTCAGTTGCAAAACAATCACTATTATGTGTAGACATTTAAACCTGTAATGTAATCAGGTCTACCTCAAAGTGGAATTTTGTAGCAATTGTGATTTTGCACAGTAGACTGGTTTTTATGACTGTTCTTTAATAATATCTATATTAACTTTAAACTTTATTGTTTCTGACATCATTCATGTTTGTCCCTAATATTCGCCATGGGTTCGATTAAGGTTTTTTATTTTTATGAATAAACTTTTTCCCAAATCTTTCGTAATCGTAAAGTTACAATGAATGATTTTTTTCAGGTATACTATGAAATACAATTATTAGGCAATGGTTAACATAAAAATGAAACAATAATTACTTATGATGGCAAAAATATAAAATGGAAAAGGTAAAATGTTTTATATTTTACGAACACATGCACACAATTCAATGAAAACAAATTAAATTAGAATTTCTGACACATGTATTGACAAAATCAGAAACTCATAGATTAATTTAAGACAATGATATAGAAAATTTAGCATCCATAAAATAATGTTTAAATCAGTTATCCAAATGTGTTATTTTCTTTTCAGTGAAAGATAAAATTTTAGAATCGCCTGACTATTATTAAGTAAATAAAAATGAGCTATATGTTTCGAACGAATGGACCAAATTTAACCAAAAACTACACAGCTAAATCCAGATACCTCACCAATATACCTACTTAATTGCAAGCTAATAAGATGCTTTCTGTGGTAGTTATCGTGGAACAGACAGACTAACAAAAAACAAAAATAAACCAAACACTTTTCGGGCCTCCAGAGAAAGCATCAACTGGCGCTTCGGCAATTAAGTATTGAAATACACTAGTAAATCTGCAGATCAGGAGCCCCAACGTCAGCTCTGAAAGTCACTGGTTTTTAATCTCACTTTTCATAATATTTAGCATCTTACAATCTGAAATTTTTTTTTCTATATTACATACATGTTTATAGGTACATAAAATACGTCGAAGGTTTCAGAAATTAGAAGCGTTAAATTAAACGCGGTTTATAAAATGATATTCTGACATTCTTATAAACTTCTTATTCTTGTAATATTTTAGATTAAAAAATACATTTCTTCAGGGGCAGAGCCCCCCTGAACCCCCCCCCTTAATCTTTTTAAAATTTTATTCGTGAGTCTCTTCAGAGTAACCACCTCGTTGTACGAGAGATTTTATCCAATTTTTAAAAGAATATTAACTTTTCAACGACGAAACATCCACATCTGTTCCAGAAAATGAATAATATCTCATGTAAGAAATATACTTATACAAATGTAAACTACGAGACTGGAATCCAAATTACACGTTCAATGTTTTTGTAATTTTCGTTTGGAAAAAAAAATTCGATAATCATTCTTTAGAAGTTAAAAGGTATCTTGTATCAAAATAATTCTCATTTATGTCAATAAAATACTAAAATCACCCGAAAATATTTTATTTTGCTAATAAAATATTGGAGCAAAATAGTGAGAGTTATTTTAATTTTATTAATTTGATATTCTTTGATATATAGTTGCTAGGTTACGATTAAATTAAAGAGGAAATTGAAAATAAATGTATTTTAAAATTTGTAAAAAATGATAAAATGTATTATATTATTGGAACAGATGTATAAAATTGCACCAAAAATTATGCACCTAATTTAAAGAAAATGTATTAACAAAATTTCAAATTAATTTGAATATTTTAAGACCGTACTTGATAAATGTTTGCCTTCATAAATTTCCGCTTAAATACATTAATGAAATGCGCCATTTTATTTTCAACGAATGAAGAATTTCAAAATCGTCTGAATTCCAGCAGGAAAGCATTATGACCTAAAAAAGAAATGTTCTATGTTTTTCGAACGAATTATCCAAATGTAACTAAAAAATATATAGAAAATTCCGGGTACCTCACCCACATACCTACCAAAAATCAACCTATTCGAATTTTGCGTAAGTTATCACGAGAGATACAAACAAACAGGCAGACAGACGGAAACCAAAAACTTTTCGGATCTCACAGTAGCCTCAACTGATGTTTCGACAATTGTTTTATATATTATTATTATTTTTATACATATTTATTCCGTCCATTACGACATTAAGCTTAAGAAGATGTATCTGTTTCTATGCCATCATCATAGAGCGTAGGATCCCGTCAGGATGCCCCCTGATGTAAGGTCACTTTTCCACCTCGTCATCGTCATGAAAACACTAGGCACCCAAGAATTTCTTCAAGTGAAAGAAAAGGTTAAATCACTTTTCACGAGATTATGGCTAGTCGTCGGTTGATTCATTTGTTTCCAATATTATGTCTGGATAAGATATTGAACCACTCATTCCGTAACACACAGGTGTATCACCGTACACATTTAATATACGTCTAAGGATTTTTGTTAGTAGCTTATTCTGAGAATAAAAAAGCATTCAAAATTACAGAATGAATTTCACCCTTGATGGGGCATTCTATCGTCTTAAACATCATCAGTTAGATCTCATACATCGATTACATGTGTTAGTTCTTTACATACTAATATGACACACTATTGAGTTAATGAGAAAAAAATAGTACGTGAGCAAAGAAACATCATCTATACGTAATTTCAACGTCCCCACATCTATTTTTAAATACCCTCGTATGTTCAAATTAATAGACTCGAAAAATACTTTCATGTAATATTTAAAAGAGAACTAAGATAACACAACACAACGCAAATTGTATTCTCTAAATGATCGTCTTAAGAATATCTACAGGATATCTTATAATGACATTCATAATGCATTCATGGGTGAAATGCCTCCAGAGTTTCCCCATCACCGCCGTACTTTTCTGCAAAGTAAAATTTTTATTGCATTTGTTATAAAAATTCCCAGGTAGTCAATTAAAAAAATTCAAATACACATGTTTTTTACGGTATTAAATTTTAAAACTGAACCTGTCTAAAAAGATTTTTTATTTGTCCTATGAAATTTATAATTAAGCCTTAGCTGGTTTGACTGTGTTTGAGAAAATTAAGAAACAATGCTTTGAATATTTTTATTTTAAATGGTATTTACTCTAAATGTCTGAAAAACATTAACATGTCCACTTTTAAGAAGCGTTTCAATGTTTTCAATTTGAGTAAATCATTCTCTAAAAAATTCAGATTACATAATTGAGTTTAGTATATCCACTTTACTGAAAATTATCTGCATTGGAGAAAACATAAAATGACAAAACAAAGCTTAAAATTAGTACTGGTGAGTAACGCACAAAATACACTTGGGAATAAACAGTGTTAGAAGCAGCTTTCACAAACACAAGAAATCTTTGTATTTGATCTGTAATATTGCTCTGTTAAGACTCAAAAGAGTAGGTAAACTAAAAAGAGTTTAGGTAGTTTACGAGAAATTCTCAAGCAATGGAATACATAGAATATAATCTATGGATATCTATAACAGAAAACATAGCATACAAATGTGAGACATCAACTTTATGCTATACACTCAATATAATCAAATGTAGATTATTTTGATATGTCTGAATTTCTACTATAACGGTTTCATAAAAGCAGTTATTAATTTTATAGATTTATTTTATTTTTAAATTTTAGAGTTCATGAAAAACTGACTTACTACAACTGGAAATGCCAAATAATCAAATTTCAGCATTTTGATTTTTAAAAAAAATGTTTATTCTATAATATTTAAAAGTGAAATCCAAGAAAACTTAAAAATTTCAGGATTTTAAATTTTCTAACATCCAGTAAACAAAAACAATTTAAATACTAAACTTTTAGATCAAAGTTCTTTAAATATATATCAAATTATCAGTTACTAATAAATTACTTTTACGTTAATAGATAAAATAATATGTGTCTATATACCTCTCTGTATACAGTATTAAATGTCGTTAAATTTCAATCAAGCGAAAGCATTTTAAATAATCTTTCATTTACCGATGCAGTGCAAAAATAATTTCTTCTGTTCTATTTATTTTCTCTTTTGCGTAACATATGTTGCCATTTTCTCCCTTTTAAATCCATCCGAATAATTCCCGATACGATATATTTTAGACACTGCATTGCCATTTCTTTTAAAACTTTAAAATACATAATATAAGAATACTAAAAATATTCTTTCGAAAACTATCGAAGTTTGAAGCAAAAGATATTTCTCTGTTCCCCAATTATTAACAAATTTTAAACGTTAAAGAATTACGTAAGGTAAAATTTTTAATTTTCCCGATAGTTGCAAAATATTTGTGTTTTTTTAATGGAATATTTCTCAGCATATTTATTCGCTTATTCATTTTAATATTTTCGTCGCGTTGAATATGGAGGCTTTTAAAAAAACTTATATTTAAACAGTTGAAATTATACCTTACTCTGTCAAGTTTTTATTAGAAATTAGTACTATATTAAATTGTACCGAAAAAAAAATGCATATTAAAAAAGAAAATCCTTTTATTTTCATTCAATGCAAAATCTTATAATAACATACACTGAGTGGCCAAAATATTAGAAACACCCTCTAATAGTGAGTTGGTCTACCTTTAGCTCTGATCACAGTCAATATTCTTCTTGGCATGGACTCAACAAGATGCTGATACTGTTGCTGAGGAATGTTGGCTCATGCTTACATAATAGCAGCTGAATGTCGGGTCAGATTAGATGTTGCATTTCCAGGCTTTGAAGTGCTCGTTCGACTTCGTCCCCAAAATGCTCAATAGGATTCGGGTCAGGAGACTGAGCTCGCCATGGAAGCAGATTAAACTCTGATTGATATCCATCAAACCAATTTCAGACCAATCGTGTACTGTGTCAAAGAGCATTGTCCTGCCGAAAGTGATTATCTCCTTAAGAGAACATTATAGCCATAATCGAGTGCAGATGATCGTCAACGACGTTGAGGTAAGCTGTGCTGTTCAGAGTTATGTCCACTGATATTAAGGAACTCAGTATACTCAAGTAAAATCTTCCCCACACCATAATTCTACCACCACCAGCTTGAAAAGTTTTCATTTGGCCGGAGGTGTCCATGAATTCGTGATGTTTGCGCAATATTCCGTTCCTACCATCTGCATAATGGAGCAGCAAACGAAATTCATCGGAGTAGTCTACTTTTTTCCAGTCTTCAAGTGACCAATTTCGTCGTTCCTTTGCCCACAATAGGCGTCTGTTCCCAGCTTTCTGTGATACAAAACACAATCTTGATTGTCACCTGCTGCTAAAACGATTCTTTGCAAATTCCGTCTTGTTGTGAATTAGGATATACTTTGTGATTCACCTGTATTTATTCCAGCTGTAATTTGTCGTGTTGTTGCCCTTCTGTTGCAGCGGACTATGCGTGCTACTCGCCTTTTATCTCTCTCGCTCACCAGCTTTTTCGACCAGAATGGTCCCTATCGCTTCAAGTTTTTTTTTCTCAACTACCTTTCTCTAAGCACCGGAGATACTGTTGGGCGAGAAAATTCTAAAAGAGTCGACGTTTGAGAGATGTTGGCACCAGCTCTTATTGCACCGACGACCACCCGTCTTCAAAGTCACTTCATATTTACGTGTTGACCATTTTCGCAGTAACTTCCGTGCTAACTACGTCGTACAAAGCTGGGAGTTCCTTGTATAAGCAACACTGGTTTGTTACGTCGTTCTATGTCATTGTCGGACAAGTTCACTATCAAATAAGAGATGTCTCTAATTTTTTGGCCACTCAGTGTATAAATGACATTCATTGCCGAAAAGAAAAGTAAATTTCTCTCAATCAAGTTTATTTAACTTTACTTCCTATCAAAGTATCAAAATCAGGTTAAAATTTTATAGTAGAATACGTCTTACCTTTTGAAACTGGGATTCCACGAGTTTCATTCGTTAATTTTACGAAAATAGCTGATCACCAAAAATGTGATGCATTTACATCGCATGGTTGCTGTAGTAAAAAGATACATTAATTAATTATTTCATGTTCTAATTTTTTTTCTGTAATAATGTAATTCATATGTGTTACACTGAGTTATTAATTTAATTTACATATTCAAACGAAAAAAAATATATGTAGTAAAGTTTCTACAACTATCGCGGTAACTTGTAAAATTGGAAGATATTCAATATATAGATGACGACAATCCATAACAATCAGTAAAAGGTAAAAAGGTTTATATTGGTAATGATAATGTTAGAAAATGGCGTAAAATAATAAAATATATATAACTTGATTTTCGCTGATAATTCAACGCTATCTAAGGAAAATCTTATACATACACAAAAAAAAGGTTACACTTAACGAAATTAGTATTATTATTTAAAACAACAAATCTTTGTAGTTTTAAAATCAATCCTACTTTATGTTTATTAATAAGTAATATTCTTAAAAATGCAATCAACTTTAGTAAAGCCTGCCTGTAAATTTATATTGATCTCAAATACAATTGAGTTCCATTTACATCACATAAACTACTAAAGCACGAAATGAAAATACTATAAAAGTAAAAATAGTATTTAAAACAAACACTCTTTTATAAGTATTCAGTGTTTACCTTAAGAATCACAACTAATTTCATAACTGCTATGCATGTACTTCAAAAATTTTCTATTATAGTGCGTTAATTTGGCATTGGCCCCAAATATTGAAAATTCACCGGTTTGAATTACGTTTCATAGAAAGCGCGAACAACTAAATTTATTTTTTTTAAATATAATTTTTGCTCAGAGTTTTTTTAAATAAAACGCATTCTTTAAACTATATAATCAGGATTTCTAAATTGTTTTCTGGATGTTCATACTTCAATTAATATTAAAGTAATAAATGATAAAAGAGTATTTTGTTTAATTAATGCCCTCTTTATTTTATATTCTACATTTTAGTGTTTAAAATATTTCGTTGTTGCAGTTTCAAAGCGAGATAATCTATTTTGGCGACAGTAATTTGTCGTATCACTAACTATATTGTTTTTGTAACTTGTAAATAGTTGTCATCAGAATGATTATTTGACGATTTATCACCCGCGGCCGGCTAACGGAAATGTGCCTTAAAATTAATTTATAATTAAGTCAAAAATATTGAAATATTGTATTGTCATCTAAAACACAACTGTGTACATATTTATTATAATTCTAGTCTATCCGGAAGTCGGCGAAAAAGCTATTACAAAATTCCAACTTTTCATACAAAAATAAATAAAATAAAGTAAAATAATAATAATAATAATAATAATAATAATAAAAGTTACATAAAATAGTGTAAGAAAATAACATATATATACGATAGGAAAAATAATATGATAGACTTTAATAATGTAAAAAAACGAATAGCGTAATATAAAATCAGTGGAATAATACGCTTCTATTTGGTTTTTCATGTAGGGTTCAAAAGACTAATTAATATTGAAAGAGTTTTTTCTATTATTTCTGAAGTATGCATTTTCAGATCTATAAACATTAATATTATGTTTGGCATGTATAGCTACGCCGGTGTTTCGTTTAAAATTCAAAATTAAAACAGACCGGAGCGAGCATAGCACGCCCAGTGTTTGCTGCCGAAGGCTGTTGGTTGCCAAACTGTAAGTTTGTTTGGTTAGATTTTCATTTGCAAATAAAAAAAAATCATACAAAAATGAGTGTGCATGTTACCGTAGGCAGCAGGGCCACCAACTATAAGATCGATCAGAAAGATTTTCGTTTAAATGTATAAAATCATTCTACATTTATTTTAGGTATATTTAAGGTTATTATCACGTGCCCGGTCAAAGCCGGGTGGGTCATCTAATATTTTGATTATACTACGGGTTGTGAGGCAAATGTATCATATTGGCTGAATATGAATACCCCATACAAGCACACCCCTTTGGAATCTCTTCGGGTTCGCTAAACCGAAGTACAAGTAAAAGGAAAAGTGAATATTGAATTTTTTTGAAATCAGGTTGTAACAGCTACCATGGTCGATTACTCCTTGAGAGTTGGTTCACTCAATTGCGATCGCAGACGTTGAATGAAGCTCGTTCTGTCCCTAATGAATATTCTCTGTTTTTAAAATAACTTCAACTTTCCTTGATTTCAAACCTTTTCTTTTTCCTTGTTCTGTGGTTTGTTATGCAATAGATTGTTTTTGTACTGATGATGCCTTGCGTGTCGCTTGGCGAAACGTCTACTATTTTGTATTTTTAACTGTTTTTAAGTATATATTTTTTTTATAAATTTTTATTTTATGTGTACTCATGTCTGTCTTAAATTATTTTAATTGGTGTTTTTAATATTTTTCACATTCAGACGTTAAAATGTATACATTTTGCAAGTGAATAACAGTAATTCATTTTTAATGAAGATAAATTATTTCACTAAATTATTATCTGGAAGCTAATAAATGCAGATAGTTTTTTCTTTGCAAAGAAAAAACTAAAGTAAACTTACACAAAAAAAAACTAATGAAATTATTAGGAAAAAAATGGGCTTAATCTCATTTAGAATAATTGAATAAGTGCATGAATCTAAGAAAAAATAATAGAAGAAGCATTAATGCTGATACCTCCTTACTTGTCTCAGCAAAATTGAAGAATTACACTTCAGATATCAAAAACATTTAACTGAATATTTAAAAGGGGGGGGGGGGAATATTTTAGTAAAACAAATTATTGGCTCATAATAAAAGTGTAAATAACAACACGTATGTAAACATACTAGTAGGATCGAAAAGTTCGCAGACTGTTCTGATATCTTCAAAACGGCTTATACAAGAAAAGAACTATTTTATCATAGCGTAGAGTCACATGTAACGGAAGATTTTGTGAGGAAAACCTTATGTTAACATTGCTGCATTTTTTCAGGCAATGCGTATAAGTGATCTGTACCTGTTTTTAAAATGTACATAAGGGTGAGGAAACTGCGACGATAGCCATAAAAACTATCTCTTCCAAAGGCTTCTAGATTTGTTTTCAGCGAATGTTTTCGTGCCAGCAGAAGTGCATAGATGCAGAAGTAGAGTGAATTGTAGATGATTATATTTCAAAATAAAAATTGTTGATTTTACGCTATAATACTAGCATCCCATCTGCCAGTATTATACCGTAAAATTAACAGTAACAAACAGTAAAATAAGCAGTAATATGCTGCTGGGATGTCAGTATTATACCGTAAATTCAACATTTTTTTTTTGAAGTGTGGGTATAAAACGAGAATATTAATAAATCATATTCATTAAGAAAACCAATGTGTGAATTTTTTTATCTTGGTTTATACAAATATTATAAAGAAGAAACGTCTGTTTGTGGGTAATCTTGAGAACTACTAAACCGATTTCAAAAGTAATTTTGCTAAAATGATGCTGACAATTTCTGTTAACATAGACTGTATTCTATGTCAGTACGGCTAATTGCGGGTTTTGTAATACTGAAGGGTATAGAAACCTGAAATTTCGCATGAAGCTTATTTATAAAATGTAAATGCTTGCTAAGAACATATTTTTAAAAATTCGCAATTTAAAAGGGTGAAATGAGAGGAAAATATTTTTTAAAGTATTAAATTGCGATTTATTTTTGGAATTGTTACGGATTGAAACAGAAAATTTTACAAGGTTGTTATTTTTAAGACATAAACGCTCGAATAGATCAGTTTTTTTTTTAATTTAAACGGTGCAGGAGCAAAAAGCATTCTAAAATTGCCCTTTCTGTAATGATTTTGGGTGAGAAACTTGAAATTTCAGATATTGGTTACGTAAAAGATGCAAATGTCCGCTAAGAACCGTTACTAAAACAATTTAAATTTCAAAGTGTAAAATGAACGGAAAACGTGCTAAAAACGTTCTAAATTATGATATTTATTGAATTGTTAAGTATAGAAACTTTGAAATTTATATTGCTGTTATACTGAAAATGTAAATGCTCGCAAAGAATAGTTTAAAAAATCTAAATTTAAAATGGTGCAGAAAAAAGCTTTCAAATAATGCAATGTCTGTGACTATGTATTGGGGCTTGAAAATTGAAGTTTGGCATAGTGGGTACTTTAAAGATGCAAAAGCTCCCTAAAAATGGTTTCTAATAACCTGAAATTAAAAAAAAGTAAAATGAGTGGATAACATCGTAACATTTTAAAAACGTTTTAAATTATGATTTGTTTGTAATTGTTAAGATTAGAAAATTGCAGTTTGACATGCCTGTTACTTCTAAGATCTAAATTCTCGCACAAAACAGTTTAAAAAAAATTAAATTTGAAAGGTTGAAATGAGCGAAAAGTGTTCTAAAATTGCGAATTATTTGTCATTACTGAATCGATTTCAAAACATCTTTCAGGATAATAATGATGAGAGTTTCTACTCAAAAAAAGGCTACATATTATCTCTTTGCAAATAATAATCAAGGAGAAACAAGAGTGAAAAATGTTCTAATATTTGGATTTCATTGACTCCATTGTTGCTACAAACATGAAATTAGATATGATGGATACTTCTAATACGTAAATTATTGCTAAGAACGTTTGCTAAAATATTTAAGATTCAAAAGTGTAAAATGATTAGAAAACACTTCTATCATCTTAATGACTCAAAAATTGTTGGAGATAGAAATTTTCTATTTGACATGCAGGCTCTTATTAGGATGTGATTACTCTAAAGAAATGTTTTTAAAAAATCAAATGAGGGGAAAGCATTTCTATTTTCACTATGATTTTCTTGAAACCCTCAGCCTAGATACTTTGGCATAGGGATGACGTAACTGCAACACGAACAATGTGTCCTTTTTAACCCTAAAGAACAACTTTCTAATTAACAGCATCACAAATTTATAAATTTTCTATCGCAACATTGTATGTTTAAGTTATCTTTTACTGTTAATACAGACAAGGGATTTTTAAGGACATAAAAAACAGTGATATAATGATTGTAGCTATGTACAGGGTGTTCTAGAAAGGACTCCCCAACTTTTAAATGACATAACTTCGAAACAGTGAGAGATAGAAATGTGAAACAAGTTGAATGTGAAACAGATAGGTCTGGAATTTGTTATACACGAATGTGAAAAAATAGTTCCAATATTGGATAATAGGTGGCAGCACAAGCACATGGAACTTTAAATGGTACTCAGAAGGACAGAAATTTCATTCGTGCGTCTGTTTCATTGCTGACACGTGTAAAAAAGTTGTATAGAATTAGAGAATAATTCGGAATTCAAGAATATCATGCCGTATTCACCATATTCCCCGGATCTGAATCCATGCGACTTCTTTTTGTGGGGTTACTTGTAGGACGCTGTTTATTCTAAGAATCCCCAAACGTTGGAACAGCTCTAACAATTCATCTGTGAGGCATGTGCATCCATTTCAATAGAAGTATTGCAACAAGTGATTTCGAACTTTACCTGTAGTTTGCGTCATGTTGTTGCTGAAAAAGGTAACCATATCGAAACCACTGTAATGTGATTTTTATCTCAGTTCAAACAGCTCACTTTCAGGAACTATTTCAAAGACACAGCTTTGTGATTGCAGCGCCCTCTCGTGTCCAATATTGGAACTATTTTTTTAAATTGATGTATAAAAAATTCCAGACCTATCTGTCTAACATTCAACTTGTTTCACATTTCTATCTCTCACTGTTTCGAAGTTATGTCATTTCAAATTTCGGGAGTCCTTTCTAGAACACCCTGTATATGCTGATATAAAATGTTAGACGGTGAATACAGATATATTTACTGAATTATTCAAAACATGTCCATGATGGAAATTAAATTTCATTATAGAACTTTTCAAAAATTCGATATGTCCCGCTCAAGTTGCATGACTAGATATCGAGATAGCAGTTAAATTCGTTTGATGACGAATATCCAGCATAACTGCAGCTCAATCAGTTTTAGGTTATCGAATGTTGTTACTAAAAGTGTACTACTTTCCACTTTCACAAATCCCCACGAGAAAATACTACTGCTTTTTTAAACTTGTAAAAATAATAAAATTGAAGTCTCAGGCGCAAAAACCAAGCAGCTCCTCTTTCGGGCGAATTGCACATTTATAATGAAAAACAATACCAAAAGGATACTCTATAAATTGTTGGAAGAACGTTGTAGCTCCAGGTATTTGTTTGAATTCTATACGACATATATTTATGCCCCCTTTAACAATCCAATGAGAGAAGGTCACATTCAGGAGTGGTGTCACGTCAATTCGTCGAGCACAATTTATCGCGGAACGATTCATCGCGGAACAATTCATCGCGAAACAATTCATCGCTCACAATTCATCGCAGCGTCAATTCGTCGCAGCGACAATTCGTCACGACGACAACTCATGGCAGCTTCAATTCGTCGTGGTGTCAATTCGTCGTGACGTCAATTCGTCGTGACGTCAATTCGTCGCAACGAAAATGTTTTTGAAGGCTATGATGATAAATAAAGATAATTTAGTAAAATAATTTAATGATAATCTGTTTTTTAGATATAATCGCATGTAAACTGTGAGTTATAATTCTCTATATCTAAAAAACTAATTATCATTAAACATTTTTACTAAATTGTCTTTATTTTATGATCATAAGCCATCAAAAACATTTTCGTTGCGACGAATTGACACCACGACGAATTGAAACTGCGATGAATTGTGCGTGATGAATTGTTCCGTGATGAATTGCGCGCGACGAATTGATGCAAAACCTTCAAGAGTACGTTTGACCCTGAGTAACGACTCTTCCCTGTGCTGTTTCTGCTCAATCACACTAAATACCTGGATGTACAAGAATTATCAACAAAATATGTACCTGCAGACTGTAAGTGATTTTATGAAGAACTTCAGTACGAAGGAGAAGAACAATCTAACCCGTACGATGACAGCTTCACAGATGTTTAATATCAATTATTACTACAAAGTAGATAAATTACGTGGTCTTTAAAAAAATTCCATAATTATTGTTTTCTTTTTTTATATTGAATTAATTATTTTTTAAATATTTCTGACTCCTTCCCGGCTAAAACAAGGCAACTCCTCAAAGTTTCCTCTCGCTTTTTCTTTTGTTTTTTGTTGCTATATTGAGGAATTTATTTAAAAGTGTGACATTTAAACACATTATTCATTTCTTACTAAACTAATACGTATTTTTAAGTTAGAAGGTTTTTACTGCCTCCGGAAAAAATTGTAAAACTGGACCTTCCCCTTTCACTTGTGCTGCATGTAGACACAATTGCATATGCAATTGACTAGATTTTGAAAAGCTTTTGCGATAGTGTTTGAAATTTTAGAAGATTCCCTTTCAAATGATTTGAAGATTATGTACATGCAATGTAATGCCCGATGGGTGACAACATTTTTTGCATAGCACTCTATTAATTGTCCTTTATAAACAATAATAATATGTAATTTATGGTTTACTTTACTTATTTATTTGAGTATATAGAGTAACAAAAATTATATATTATCCTACAACTTTTGATTGAGAGATTTGCTGCATAAAAATGGCTATATATTTCTGGATAAAGAAATTTAAATCTAATAAAGAGCGGTCTGTGGTGCTAATATTTTCAGTAACATGTGCAATGAAGTAGAGTGATTTTAAAGACATAACATCGAGCTGGGATATGTTTAAGAGTACCAATAAACCTTTTAGTACTGAATCGTTAAAAGATCTATAACATTGAATGATGTTTCCAAAATCCCATCAGTACAACGATGATCCGATAGCATGATGATGATAAAGACACTTACGGCATTAGAGAAATCCCATTTGTAAAGTGGTAAACCCGATAAAAATAAAAGGTAAAACTTTTAAAATCTTTAACCATTTCCAAGCAATCGAGGTTGTGTTCAATCAAAATTCCAGACGTGTGTCCGCTACACTCTCACGAAACCAAAAATAAAGATTTGACAGGAAGTTTAAATTTCTCAACTTTCGCAAAACTCTTTATTTTAAAGAAGTTAAGATTATGCGACGAAAAAGGGATATTATAAGAAAATCATTGTTCCATTAAAAAATTGCTATGTACGGGATTCATCTCAAAATATTTTACAAACGCGTAAAATTACACCTATTCAGCAAAACACTGCTATACTAAATTAGCTACCCTCCTTTTATAGAACTGCTAGCAGGTTATTTATTTGAAATATGAAATTAGCTATCGAAAACGAAAAGACGGATGAGATCTATCATTTTCAAATTCAAAGGTACAGAACATCATAGAAATAGTTCTCACGGTACTTAGTTCGAACGGATAACATATATTGTCACCTATAAGATCTAAAATATCAGAACTCACGTATAGTTTAGTAGTTAACTGTTTAAAATTAAAGAAACAGTACGAACGGATATCTAAAGCTTTTTGCAGAACGTATGATTGTAACAATGCTAATTGATAATATCAAACAAACGAATGAAATGAAACACATGCAGCATATTTTAAATTGCAAAAATAACTCCGCGAGTAAATTCTTTTGTATGGACGACATAATGTAGCAAAATCTTCTTTTCAAGAACATATATTCTACCGAGTTCACATATTTAATACATAGATTAAAATTACCTATTAAATTATATTAAAATTACATTAAAAATAAAATTATCGTGAATATAACAAAGGATATGAACTATCACTTACTACATAGCGTACAATCACATAATACACGTAATAAACGTGTATAATAACAGGTAATAAACGTGTATAATAACACGTAATAAACGTGTATAATAACAGGTAATAAACGTGTATAATAACACGTAATAAACGTGTATAATAACACGTAAATAAGCTCTTCTGAACAATTTAATTAAAATTATCAGTTAGTAAGATATTTTATTTTCAGTTTTCTATTTTGTTTTCAAAATATTAAATTGCACGTCTTTATTACTGAAATCACTCACGAGAATTGAAAATCAATTTTGTTAAATGTTTGATTAAAACGTATTTGATGAAAAATATTTTGGGAAACAAAATAGCTCCAAACAGAGAACTAAATCCAAATATATGACTCTCCTGATTTCCCATAACTTATCCACGTATAATATTCATTTAACATAGCAATTTTAAGTCTCACTTCTTTTTAAAGCTGACACTTTTTCTAAATGTATGTAACATATCCTTGAAACCACATAAAATATCCAAGGAAATATTTCTAAAGGAATTGGATCTTCTGTTATTGTCTTGGGGGAAGACATAAATATTTTTCACAGATCTGATTTTTCCGGAAATCCTTTTTATCTCACCATTTACGTTTTTTTTTTTATATATATGTTGACAAACCACTATTTTTTCATGGAATTTGTTTTATTGATCTTTTTTTTATTCTTTAACACAGTAGAAAATATTTGTTACTGCTATACTCTTACCGGTTATTTTTATCTTTATACTAGCAAAACCCGCGGTTTTGTACGCGTAGTTGTTGAAATATGCCAAGTGGTATTTGTGTGCCATTGAAATAGATGTGACGGATTTATAGTGTGTAATTTTTAGAATTCTCGGAACCTAAAAAAATTTTTAATTTCGTAATTACTATAAAAACCTCTTTAGCGAAGATTATCAAGGAAAAGGTTTGAAATATTTTTGCAATTAGAAGTAGACCTTCAATTTAAATCAATTCTCTTATCAGTGAGAGAATGGTCAGGAATGATAACCCTGTAATAAGCAATACAGAACTTTTCTATTTGCGTTATTTTAAAACATGTCATGACATAATTTTCTAGCATATATTATTTCTGCAGCAGTTTCAATAATTATTTAATGGGGCATTGATAAATGGGGCAGTTATTATATTTTAAATATAAATAATTCTTAACTTAATCATTATTGATAGAATTTTGAAAACTTTCGATTATTACTCTAAATGAAATCCGAGTTTGCGGATCAATGCGTCAAAAATAGTGTGTTTCGTATCTGATATTTAATTTATAAATTACTCAGTTCTTATGTTAATCGCACTTATTTATCTCCATAAATGTTCTCCTTCATTTCTGATTTTCTTCGTTACAGTTTCAAACTTTTTACAACTTCTAGCATTTTTAATAATATAATAGTTCATCTTTAATATAATTTTCCATAAAATGGCCATTAAGCTTGCATTCATTTAACTATGAATTTAGGTAATTACGAATTGCTATTTTACTAATTATTTCGTGCTGAAAATATGATTGATGACGGTATTTGAATATAAGAATGTTAAGTATTTAAATATCATTGTAACCATATAAAATTAATTTATGGTAATTTTACAATTATTGTTTTTAACCGTTATAAGAATGTCAACATTTGACATCTTCTGAAATTTGTTAATTTTGTTTTATTTATTTTAACTTTTTTATTGTTAAAACCTACGAACTAATTTTGTCCAACATTTTTCATTGTTAACACGTTCCAACATAGTTGAAAATTGTTTAAGAATTCAGTATGTCGTGCCATCTGGCAGTCTGGCCACTTGTTCCTGGCCAAACGCTCGTAAATTTACTCGAATTTCCCTGTAATTTTAAATGTTATTGACGTTTACTATAACACGATCACTACTGAAAATGAAGTGTGTAGCATTTATAGATTGTTTACAAGCACAGTAAAAAGTATTCCGTTATATTACGGTCGAAGTGAAAAATCGTTTCGAGTGTATATATGATGATTTTACACCATTTCTATCATAATGGAATTGAAGTGTACTAAAATATGATTTCTGTAGAATATAGGGTGCAAAGCATTTATTATTCATTGAACGGGTCACGCAAAAGAAATCTGATGAATGATCTACGGGGAAAAAGTGCTTTCAGTATACTTTTAATGATGTTACACTGTTTAAAACATAATACAATTTATAAGCATTACTGAAGTGTACTATAAGTTACTTACTGAAAAGTATGGATTGCATTGCATTTATCGTTCATTTACAGGGATACATAAAATATATATTTTTTAATACTGATTGCTTGCCTGAAGTGAGCTTTCACCTTTGGCTTGTGTTTAACTAACTTTTTGTATAGTACGTGGTGTGTATAAATTCTGTTGATCATATACAGGACAACACAAATGAATTCGTAAGTATTATTGACTATGGAGGTAAAAAATATCTTAAGAGTAGTTTTTAATACTGTTATCCATTTTCCAGCTGAACTATATTTAGTATACTAATAGAAGTTTGTGGAATATAAATAATTTCATGTACAAGGCTACGATAAAACAAGATATATTGCAGTTTATTGTTAGTTTAGTTATATTTAAAACAAAATGAAATTTTTTTGATTTTTTTTAAACATTAATGTATAAATAACCTGAGACATACATATAGGAAAACAGAAATATGCACGTAGTCAAAATCTGTTTTCAGACAGGATGCACTTCATGGGGAAAAAACTTTTCTGAATTATTATGTACTACAAATTAAGTATAATTTATGTCTTAGAAATGTATAAAATTAATTCCAAAATTATACTTGTGATATTTATACTCAAAGATAAAATTTTAAGGTTCTAGGCGTCTTCCAGAATTCTGTAAAATAAAGAAAATTTAATTTTTAACGTCAAACCATGCACTTCAATTTAAATAACTCAACAGATATTATGCAAACACGAAAATAGATTTAAAAAATGTCAAAGAATGAGACTAAAAAGCGTAAGAAAGCTCATCGATTCGTACGAAATATACTTAGGATCATTGCCAGGATTCAAACTCTTATTTTCTAATTTATATGATAACATTTTCCAATTTCCTTCAATTTTCTCAAGATTATAAGAGTGTATTATGTTTATCGTTGGATTCATGTAAATGTATTACACTCTTATAATCTTGAGAGAATTGAAAGAAATTGGATAATGTTATCGAATCAACTAAAAAATTGAGTTTCAATTCTGGCAACGATCCTAAGTATATTTCGAACTAATCGATGAGAAACTTCTACACACTTTTTATATGTCATTCATTGGAAACTTTTAAAAAATATATTTTTGTAATTACATAATAGCTATATCTGTTCGGTTATTGAAATTTAACTAAGTGTTTTTAAATGTATTGGAAGTTTTCGATTTCCAGAAAATAAATTATTCAGAAAAGAAATTATTTTTGCAAAATCGAAAACATAATTTCCCCGATAAAAACGAGGATACATTTCACCTACATTTAATTATCTTCTATTCATTTTTATTTTTCTAAAAAAAAATTTCTATATATTAGAAAGATGTGATTTAATCTTCATACAACCATTGTGTCTTTTGGATAACATTCAGTGTTTTAACCCGTTTCAAACTTGCAAAAAATGATGAATTAAATATACTAAACAAAATAAAATACTTACCTGGTAGACAGAAGATTAACCTTATTGAATTACATTTCTGGTGTGAAACATGAAAATTGTAACAACGCTTAAAACATACCTACCGTCGATACTAGAAGGGTTAAATAAACTTCATTTTGTGGAAAATATAAACTGTTTTAGATTATCATACATTATAATTGAATAAATTTTAATTTTTATAAATATTTACAATAAAATTCAATATTATATCTGCTGCAAATTTATTTCCAATAATATTGTTTTAATGATTCGTAAAACTTTCAGTTTGCTGTAATATGATGAAGAACAATTTAATCTTTAAAGTCCAACCATGCAGTTAAAAGTAAATGACTGAACAAATAAGCTACTACATAAAATTAAATATAATTTACTATATAAACAAGAACGCTATTTTTGAAACATTTGCTAAATGGGAAATATAAAAAGCGTGAGAAAGCAGTTAATCGATTAATACGAAATGTACTTGGGAAGGTTGCCAGATCTCAAACTCAATTTTCCAGTCGATATGACAACACTTTCCAATTCCTTTCAATTCTCTCTAGATTAGATGAGTGTAATCAGTTTATCGATGAATTCACTTGAAATTTTTTCCTAAATGACAACCGCAATTAACCTGATAAGGACGAGAATGGATTTTTCCCATATTTAATTATCTTCGATGTATTTTTTCTCTTCTGCTTTCCAATAAGTATCTTCAATATAATAAAGGTAAAAAATGTAAAAAAACTGAATATTTGTCGATGTTTAATAAAACTTCTCACTCCTTGAAATACGAAATATTAAACAGATCCGATAATTTCTATTGATACCAATATCTGATTATTTCTACATACGAAATCCTGTTATATATGTTTAAAAAGTTTTGATAACGTGATGCATAAAAGCATAAGTATGTATTCGATTCTGCCTCCAAAGGTGCTTAATAGCATATTGCTTAGTTCTGAATTTGTCTCTTTGCTGTTAAAATACTAAGTGAAAATACGTCAAGTATAACGTTGAAAAAATATTTGAGAGTAAATAGTAAAATTAAAACTGTTAAATAAGAAATTACCTTCAAATATATTTACTGCAAAATCTTACAAAATATCGTATAAATATAATAAAAAAAGTCCTTCCGGCCTGTACCGGGAGGAAAAGGTAGCTTTCCTATATCTTCGTTTTAAAATTTTAGCTAATGTTACACGAAAACAGCAAGCTAAAATGCAAAGAAACGTTTACAAAAGATTCGTTAATACTGAATTTGAATAAGAAATTCGCCAAATTATTGAGCAATAGTCAAATTGGCTTCATTTATGAAGACTTATTTTGATCGCCAAATTTGGCGATATTTCGCCAAATGTCGCCCAATTTTGCCAATTTTGTCGCCAATGTCGCCAATTTTGGCGTTAACGGATATGAATATATAGTTTTATGCGTATGATTGGGAAAATTATTACAACAATGAAAGAAAATAATTTGCGAGTAATCGCGTTAATGTGCTGTTTTGTTTCAAAATGTCAGCCACCCTAGAATTTCAAACTGCTTTATCTCAGCCACTTTTTAAGATAGAGGTAAACCAAAAAAAGCTCTGGAATCCTTGTATCAAGGCCTAACACGTAATTAAAAAATAAATTTGAATTTTTAAATTTTTTGTATATTTATTTTAGATTTTAAGTTATTTTACATCTTTAAATGGCCGCCATCTTGAAACAAGATGGCGGAACAAGCTGGCCAACGAACTCGGTCGAGACATTAGTGACCTTAATACACACAATTAGTTTCATCAAAATCGATTCATAAATACGGGCGTTATCGTATGACATAGGTCATACATATATATATATATATATATGGATATATCTATATATATAAATCAACATTTGGACGGAGGGTGGTTTTGGGGTCTGGGGGTCATGATCGGTGAAAATATATCGAAATTTTCCGGAACTGCTTTCCTCCGAACGGCTGCAATAGGTAGCTTTATACTTTTTTGTATTGAAAGCTACCTAAAAGTGCAAAAAATTACAGTTTACTTGGAATTCATATATTTCATTTAATAATACCAAAAAGTATCTTTCATTACTTGTGAACCTGCAATCGGGGTTCACGTAAAATAATAGCAACAGACGCAAGCGATGTTAGAGAAAAGGTGATTTCAACTAAATTAGATTGCTTATTTTACCGAAAAAATAATTCAAATACGAAAAAATAGCATAAGAAAAATAATAATTCAAATAGAGACTTACTATTGCTACAAAAACTGGTCTTAAAAAAAATAATTTTGGGCGAAAACGCGCCAGCTCAAAAGCACCATTTAAAATAAGACTCCGATTGTAAGAAAATATCAATTTTAGTCAATATCGTATATTAATGAAAATGTGACTAAATTAGGTATTAATATGGAGCTGGATAAGTTTTAGTGCCTTATTTGTGGGCCAAGTTTTTTGGTATATTTTAAGTATCGCCAAGCTTGGCGGTAATTTGGCAAACGTGTGTGCAATCAAATGTACTTTGCAGATTTTCATATGTTTATTTCATATATTCACACTCTGGAGTAAAATTATCAAGGCTCTAAAGATTTTATTACAATAGATTTTTTTAAACTAATCAATAACATGGTTATGCTGCAAAATTTGTATAGTGATAATCTTCATTATTAAAATAAAAAATCCTAGGGTAAAATAATAAGGGTTTTGAGACTGAAAACCAACACCGACTCTGAATATTTTATTACAATTGCATTTTTCAAATTAGTCAATCACATGGGTACACTGTAAAATAAAATCTTAAAAAAAAACAGAAAAAACCTGCTTAATTCCCTACATTAAAAAAAGTTAACATATTTATTGTATTATTTCACATTTATATCGCTCTTTTTTGTTAAAAAACAGAGGATTCTCTTTTTAGCACTTTCCAACCTAGTTGAAAAGTGCTTATGACTTCGGTTTGTCTGGCCGGATGGCCGGATGGCCGTCTGGCCGTCTGGCCGTCTGTCCGTGCTCTAACTCCCGTAAATATGCTCGGATTGCTCTGCAATTTTTATATGTTATTGTCGTTATCTATGGCACGTTCCCTATTTCAACTGAAGTGTGTAGCACTTATAGTTTTCTTACAGGGACACTCAAAAGAATCCCGTTACATTGCGGTCTATGGGGAAAAATCATTTGCGGTTTATTTTAAAAATGTTTCACTATTGTAAACGCATTGAAATTTATATAGATCACTAAGATGCATTAGAAGAAGCTTAATATGGAATAGTAGGTGTATAGCACTTAGAGTTACTTTACAGGGACAGTCAAAATAATTCCGTTACATTACGTCTATGGACAAAAATCGTCTGCGGCTTATTTAAATAATGTTCCACTATTTTAAACGCATTGAAGTTTATATATATTACTAAGGTGCATTACAAGAGGCTTACTACAGAATAGTGTGTGTATAGCAGTCATCGTTCATTTACAGGGACACACAAAAGAATTCTCTCCTGTCTGTTAACAATAATTCCTGGAAGTGCGTTTTAAGTTACTGAACGCGATTTTAATCTTAACTAGCTTTTTGTCTATTACGTGGTGTGTATAAATTCTGTAGATCCTATACAGGGCAGCACAAAAGTTCGCGAACACATTTCCGTTTATTGACAAACTCCAGAAGGAGAATTTAAACTGTGCTACGCGTTTCCTAACTAAACTAAAATTTAGCATCCTATGTATATATACAAATCTATAGATCCTATACAGGGCTACATAAAAGTATTCGGATATTTTTCCGAATATTGTATATATTGAAAATTCCCGAAATTACGTTTTTAAATATGTTATGCGTTTTCCAAATTGTTTACTTAGATGTCATCTTTCAGCTTATTAAACGGTAATGATTTGTAAAATTATTTTAGATGCGTTGGAAAGTGCTACATAATCTATGCTTGACGCATGATTTTTCGTTCTTGTTTGTAACTGTTCTGCTTTTCGACAGGAAAACTTCATTGAGCGACAGAAAAATAACAAGTCCTACTCACTAATTTAGTCGTTAACAACACTAAAAGGGAGAGACGCACGGGAAGGGACTAGCTCTTATAGTGACTAGTGACTTATTTATTTATTTTTGATGTTTCCATGTTGAATAAATAATTTTAAGTTAGTTTACAAATATTTGATGTTTCACGTAACTGATACGTCGATTCATCATTCCGTATACTTACATTCTATACGTGTAATATTATAACAATATCCCATATATCGTAATTATACAAATTCAGACTGAGCTTTTTTAATTAATTCTGCCATCAATTGACATAATATATCAATTGGAGTAATGGATTATAAAAAAGGTAAAAACTCGTAGTAAGATGATTTATTCTATAAAGTCACAAAAAATTGCTGTTTTTGTTTATCATTAATCTGAATATAATTTATTACATCTAATCGGCCGTTCAAATATTTTTATTTTGTAGAATTTATCAAATTGGCTGTTATATATGGCTTTTATAATATGGAGTGATTGATATCTTTACTGATCATTCTGTATGTTGATTTTGAAGAAATTGTTCCTATTTTTCTAGTATTGCCATTGTACTGACAGTCGTGGTTAAGTTAAAATTTGGAAACTTTATTTGCTGCATTTGAAATAAATGTTGAGGTTCTTAATTATTTTGACAATTATTTCGATCCAAGCTTTTTCTATTATTTACATAGAATTACGAGCAATCAAGCTTGAAATTGCGTAAAGCAATTTATTATGTAAACACATTTTTATTTACTTTGTGATCTGTCTGGTGAGCACTGATCTGTGGAGAAGCATTTATTTTCGTCAACAGGAAACGCCTGTAAGATACATGTTTTTCCTGTTGCGAAACGTACCTTTTACAACAGGAATTGACTGTATTGACTGTTGCAAATCAGAAATTTTTGGAGCTATTATCATTCAGATAATGGCTACTAAATGTCTGATTGTTCTTAATTCAACTATAGTATGGTTATTCGTTAGTGATTTAATAAATCTTACTTTATCACTTTAGATATACAGTTTCATAGTTTTATTACATAAGGTAAAATCTTCGTGTCTTTCTTCGTTCAGATGCTGGTAGGTTGGGGCGTTTAATCCATGGATTATCCAGCATGCGTTCGCACTTTATTCATCATCGTTATATCCATTTAATCAGTTTCTTGTTCTCACCTTTAATACACCTATTTTTCCTTATAGTGTAAATTAAATAGATTAGTGAATGATATATTTGAGAAGTGAGAATTATCCATTCCTTAGACTTAAATATTTAATATTTGTAAACTTGTGAACTAGACATTATTTAAGAAATGATTTCTCGCTTTAGGAGCGAGTGAAAGATATATCCTTTAACATGGAAAATCAGAGATACACTAAAATAAAATCGGTATAAAGTAATTTTAAAGTTCTTGCTTTTGCGATCCCCATATATCCAGGCACGAGGTTAAAAGTTCAAACGTTTAAGCTCGTGCCGTTTATGTCACGAAGGGGACATATGGTGTTTGATTCACTTCTATGCGTAGACTAACATCTTCAGTTCGTTCTTTTTTCTGAAAGCCTGGGATTATTAAATGGATGTATAGGTTTACAATATTGACTACGTGTTTCTTCCGTCCGATAACGCGTTTTTCTGGTCAACGGACATTTCCTGTATACGGATTTTCTCTGGTCAACTTTTGCTACCATACATTTTCTGTTATTTAACAGGAATATCTTTTAAACTGTATGTTACAAGACTTTCATAATTGTAATCCGAGTTGTTAGAATAAAACAATCCTTAGACCATATAATAAGATTTCGGAGAATGAAAAGCACCACTTTACCACTTTGTATATTCATTATGGTTCTGAGGATATTATTCCAATAAATGTTTTTAAATTATCCTTATTATATGGTTATGTTACAAGAATTTAATAATTGTAATCTGAGTTATTATAATCAAAAACTCTTTGATGAAATAATAAGGAGTCGGCGAATTAAAAGAATAAAAACATATTTTTTAACTCTACGCACGTTCGGGGGAAGCAGTAAAAGTAACATTTAAAGCTAAACTCTAGTACCTTCGTAACAAACCTTTTAAATAGTAGATATATTTAGCCTGGACGTAAGACTGTAAAAGTAAATCGGTATAGATAAAATTCTCAATCTGTAATTAAGTGAGCTATCCCATGGAAAAAACTAATTGCAAATGTGTAGTTTAAATCATTTAAACGGTTATAAATCCAAAGATTTTTATGTAATATTGTGTTTAATTTTAATCCACTTTTCGAGCATTTAGTATAAAATGAGAAATATGATTTATATCTCATGTAATACTAAACTGTAAAAAAAAATTTCGTAGAATTTCAGTACATGTACCGTAAATTTACGGTACTTGTACCGTTTTCATTTTTTACGGTATGAGTACCTTACTTCTAAGATATATTAATCGTACAAAAACCGTATATGTGCCATTGTGATTATAAACGGTATTTATACCGTAAAATGATTGTTGTTCCGTAAAAAATCGCTATTTACAACGTAAAATAATTATTTTTCAGTAAGGAAAAAGCTGGTAGCCCCACCTCGGTCTACGGCAACCCCTGGAGTGATGCTCTTGCTCTTGTTACGTAATGAGTGCAGCCCTGAGGAGAGAGGGAAGTGCAGCAGGTACATATAATTTAAATATTTTACGGTACATATATCGTCCAGTTAAATTACGGTATATATACTGGTCACAAAGTTGCCAGTATATGTACCGTAATTTTTGACAAAAAAAAATTTACAGTGCATGCAGCTATTGTTTCAAGAAGACTCTTTAATTATTGATTAAAAATTATTTATGTATAAGCTGTATTTCCAAATGTGCACGATCATTGACTGATTAGTGTAAGGTATTTGATTACGAATGTAAATCATAGGGACGAAAAGTTAATTTGAAAATTTTATTTACGAAAGTAATCGATTGTTTTAATTATTATTATCATAACTAATAAAAATTTAGCAAGATTACTATGTGGATAAAATTTTCAAATTTGTTTTTATGTATGGAATGAGAGGCAACTATACAATAATTAAATAGAGTGATACAAAATTACTTTTGAAAAAGTTTTTCTTAAACATTACAACTAGATATAATCTATTAGCTAACTCTAATTTATAAATATATTATTACTTCTGTACTGTAATAGTACTTTTACAAGAGATATTCCCAAATATGTTAGCCCAAATTTCTTATTAAGAAATATTTATAACGAAACCATATTTATTATATTAATTCTTTAATACATTTTTGTAACTAATTATGTTTTAACTAGAACTGACATCTGTAAATTAAACTAATTTGCGATTTATCAAACTAAAGTCGTTAAATAAATTCACAAAAGGATTAATATCTGACAACCTATTTATTGCTACGCTTCCAACAAATTCATTGCTAAATGACTATGTAAAATTTCAACATCAAATATTTAGATATCAGCTGTGTAAATAATATGTTTACTTAACGCTCATAAAATGTCAAATTATACGTTTCAGTTGATAAATACTTTCCACCTGCTTCCAAAAATTATTTTTCTTCATGGTTTATTTTAAATACTTGATTTATGCAGTCTAATATATATAAAGCTGTTATACCCATTCTCAACGAACCATATGCCACAAATACATATTTATACGAATATTTAAAAACGAAAAGTTTGTTAGAGATATTATAATAACTTATAATTGCTTATTTTAAGTATTGTTATTGGTTTAGCTACGATAATTAGAATTTCATCCCAGTTTTTTTTAGATATATTTACTTATGTATTATCCCGTCGACCACTTTCTATAAAACAAATAACTGTACCCAAATAACAAGATTTGACTCCAAAAATGGATCATCGCAACGCCACATTCACTTGACATTACATTCGTTACACGTTCACGGTTTTCGGCCAATAAATTTCGTTGAATGCCTTGTCCATACATCCCGAATACAGAAGATTGTCAAAAACAACACCCCGACAAAAATTTTTAAAATACTTCATTGATTTTTTTGCTTTGCAGAAAGACTTTCGTCCATTTAAATTTTTTTCAGATTATCCGACTCACCTATATTTCTAGAAGGTTACACGTACAAATTTCTAGGAGATAATTATTCCAATAAATCACTGTACATGCTTAAATCCATTTTTTTACCCATTGCTTTGGAATTAAGAGGTTCTGTTAATAAATTTAGCTAAAAAATTGACGTCATCTACTGCGTGTTCTTAATCTTTCTACAATTTATACTGCTACACAGAATATTCTGGTGACTATTTTGAGAGTTATATAATTTTAAAATGTTTTTAACGTATTGTTCGTGTAGAATTCTTCCAGACTAGGAATCTAAGCATTGTTAAAATGTGTCATTCCAAGGCAAGGAAAAAAAAAAGGAAAACTAAAAAGTTAATTTTTATAACCACTCAAATATAATGATTTAACAACTTTAAAATTTATAACTTTTTTAAAACGACACGAATTTATCATTTTTTTTATTTATTAAATTTCCTAAATAAAAAAGTGTGTGAACTACGCGAACTTAGGGATATCCGTCAAAACGTTTGGCAAAATATACAGAAAATATCCGTTATAATAAAGTGTCAGTTGTACACGAAAAATATACGTGGCTATCTCCTGCGGCCTGTACCATATTAGAGAATTCCTGTACTATAGATTGGCATATCTCAAACGTCGCGAAAGTTGGCTTAAAAATACTACTTTTTAAATGAAATAAAATTCAACCTTTCGCATTGCAAGTTACGTATTTTATTAAGTCTGTATAAGAGAAGGTGGGGAACCGTAGAACACGGCGCACAATAGAATATATTATGTCTCCTAATTTGTAGAACAAACAAACTCTATTACTCATAGGCAGTGATCTGTTTAGAATTTGTATCAGTTTGCTCATTTTGACAAGAAAGCAGGTTACTTGTTTGATTTAATTCTGTTTTTTTTTGTTTTGTTTTTTGTATAAAGAGTAAAAATTATTTACAAGAAACAGTTAAAGCACACACATTTATAATGCTAATAAGAGTTCAATTTTGTATTGTTATCCCAATCAATGTAAAGCAGAAGACACGAAACTGGGGCCTGTTGGTACATATATTAATAGGGCAAGATATGATACAGTCTAGGGTACTCAAGATAAAAACAAGTTCTTTTAATGCCTGAAAAGCAATTAATGTACAGTAACGAATAATGAATAGAGGAACCAGTATCAAAATATTAGTAAAATTAACTGAAGGACGAAAATCAACAATGACTTAGTTATTATTTTAATTAGTAGTAATTAATTTGGTTTTCCTTTAATCATTCTAATTCATACAAATGTGACTGGTGATTTTTATTATCACATATCATTAGGCGAATTCTCCTTATACCCAATAATGGATCTTTAAATACGTGTTGTTTTAAATGGGCTAAGAAAGTTTAAATATAATAGATGTTGGACATTAGCGATTATGATCATAGTTAATACACTGAATTTAGATGAATTCATTTTGCTCCAATTAGTTGTACTAAAATTATCATTTGAATCCGAATATTTTCTTTCTAAAAATAAATGCTATGAAATTGAAAGAAAAATGGCGTAAGAAATTATTTCGAATAATTAATTTTTCACTTATACCTGAATCTGTTTTTGAAACAAAATTATATATTCAATTTGTATGTGTAGCAGCAGAGCAGAAAATATTAGGGATTTTTATTATTCATTGGTTAAACTCTTTTCAATGAGAATTTCTATTTCACCAAAAGAGAAAACTGTTAACAATAAAACGGAACACGCCCCAAAATGCGTAATATCGACAAGTTTATTTGTGAACTGTTTCTATAGTTGTTATAGAAAGGAATTACTGTTACTAAAATAGCTATCTAAAGTATAAACAATAACATTTTACAATATAAGTAATATGAAATATATTTTAACTCGTAAACTCTGTCCATAGCCACTACAAAAGAGAGAAGCAAGCACTTTCCACTATCAGTTTAACCACCTCAAACCTTGTTATTTATCCAAACAGAAATGACCAATATCATTACAATAACGTATTAAATTAGCATTTCATTCGGTAACAGTTTCACGGAAATGCTGCTGTCTTTCTCTTACTTGTTGACTGCTTATTATTTAATTTATAAGAAGCTTTCCGAGGAAGTAACAGATGAAGAAAATCTCATTTACAGTCTCTTTTGAGAATGTAGGGTGGGAATATTAAAGTAGTCGTTGCATCTTCGCAGTTTTATGAAATATAGAAATTAGATTACAATTGATACATTAGTATTTAAATCATGATACACGATAATTTGTTATGGACTTGTGTGCTTTCTCATTCTGAGTTTTATATATGGATGAAAAATACACATTTTGCCAAGAAGATACATTATTTAACGTGATTTATAGTTGTTAATGTGGACTTTTTTAATAACCAACTAAGCAGAACTTTAATCTTCTTTAAGTCATTCGCTTGCTGAAGTCTTAGAATTAGACCTAGAATTACTTTTAACACATTTGTGTTTTCATTTGAATAAGGTACACCGGGACAAGTATACACACGTGATAAATGTAGACACCATGCCTAGCGCACACTCTATTGTAAAAAACGGACACTATAACCGGAATATAATTTTGTTAGCAAGGTCTTGTTAAGAAGGTTTTTGTTAACTGCCAAGCAGTTTTAGTTCATTATTTTATCGTAGTATCGCTGGGCACCTCTCTGTAAGATGTTTACTTGAATATTTATTTCATAACGTCACCCAAAGTAGCCAAAATTCTGTTCCAAAAGCAAAATTTGGAAAAATTATATTTTTTGAAAAATTGAAGAAGAAACTTAAACTAGCAACAAAAAGTGCAGCAAAAGTTCCTCCCAGCAAGGAAATGCAAAGTGTTCAGAAAGATAAAGAATTAAGAATGATTCAATTTGTGCAAATTAACTTACAAGGATAAGTTTGTATGTTTTAAAGATAAGTTAATACATTGACCAAAGTAGCATCTATTTTTTGTCTTTTGCATATTAGGCTTCTAACGGCTCGAAATGAGTACTAAATCGAAAATCATTCAATTTATGATTATTATCAATACAGTGCAATATCATTAATTAGCTGTGAAATAGTATTACAACTGACTGATTTTTGTTTTCATATAAATAGAAATATTTCTTTATTTTGATGACTTTAATCAAAAAGTGCATATTATGTTTTTAGAAATTTATGTCATTCAAAATACAAATATTGCATTATTTTTTTTACTTTTTAACTACAATAGCACTGAAGAAGTCTTGTAGAAACTTAGTTTGTACACTTACCCTGTGAAATGCAAAATCACGAGGTACTGTACACATTTAGATCATTTAGAACCAAATAATTTTTCAGCGGTTTTTCACATAGTCTGTTTATTAATCATTGTTGTATGATACAAGTAGTAATTTTTCCAACTGAGTGAAAATGTTTCCAGACCGGTACACGAACCAAGAATCTTTGGCTTTAATTTCCAATGTTCTTCTAATTCTGCTATATAGACGACATCCCAGTGAACACAATTTACCAAGACAACCGTATAGTATTGATATACTGGTCTGTTATTTGAAACAGTTCGACAGACTATACCGCGGAAAAGGAGCTGCAATAAACTATCGATATGTGACTACACTTTTGTTATTTTAACACGACCAAACTGATAGGTAAATAAATGATATGTGTAGTGAATTAACCATTTCAATAAAAATGTGTTATGGCGGTACCCAAACCTAGAACCTTTGACTTTAATTGCCAGTAGTTTTCCAAATGAGCTATTCTGACTACATACCATCGAACACAATTTACTCAGACAACCGTTTAGCGAACCTATCAGACCAAGCAGATCCGCAAAGGACACATTTTCACTCAGTTTGAAAAATTACTACTCGTATGATTCACTTAGCAATGGTTTTGATTGTATTGAAATAGGAAAAGTGCAGTGTTGCATGAGTAGCCAAATAATTTACTTTAAAAATGCCGTGTTTCACTGTGTTTATACAAACACGTGCAGAAGTCACATACGAAGTACAGTCTTGTTAGGAACTGTCTGAAGAAAACTCAAATATTTACATTAGGTTGAGAAAAAAAAAAGAGTTTTTACACAACTCCACAGTTACACAATAAACGTTCTTGTATACACTGTCCCCAATGTACTTATATGGTAAGGTATACATTCTTTATTTGTTCCTTTAAAAGATGAAAACCAAAATAAATATACGATGTTACGATACAGGTTTATAACGAAGTATATCTCTTAGTAATCTCTTATTAACTTTCATTGCTATAAATAGAACATTTTATGTTTTATTTATTTAGTTTAAAAATAATTCAAAAAGCTTTAAGAAAACTGAAATTGAAACAACACCCTCAGAATATTTAAAATAGACAAATATATAAACAAGTTCTCGACCTCAATTGTTACTTAACAGAAAAAGAAATAGCTGAGAAAAAATCTACTATAAAATAAAATGCAAATACTCAACACCAATTCATAATAATTTCATTGTTCTAGTTTTAAATATATTTTTAAATTATTCAATTTTTGAAAATAGAAAGATTAAAAGATAATAGTCGATAAAATGTCATTTCCTTTATTTCTTTGCATAATTTATCACCTGCAAAATTGGATAAATAGGAACAAAAATATCAGTTCTTGACACTTCATTCATATTTATTCGTGAAAGAGGTTTCGTTTTAGTGAAATAAATGTTCTTTATGTAATAAATGATATATATTTAATTTGATAGATAAATAACTACTAAATATGTATATAATATAATGTTTGAGTGTTTTGTTTTATTTTACAGATTTTTTCAAAATATTTCTCATTCACCTCGATATTGGTTTATATTTTTAAAAACACATTGTCTAATCGCGTTGGCATCAGATCTATTTCTGTAATACCTTCCTTAAAGTTAAAATATATTGAACATTACTTAAGTATTGATATCACATATGCGCGTGGACCTAAAATATCTTCACTATGTATAACCGACACTCACACTATAAAAATTCCTCTCTTTCAAGAAGTTAAGAATCTAGAAAGGTTCAATTTTTTTTATAGTTAAGTTCCTAAACTATAAAAAAGACTAATGTTTCAAAATTTACAAAAATATAATGTAACACTGTCCGAAAATATAAAATAACATCAACGAATGTTTCTTAATTTACAAAAATATAATATAACCCTGTCCGAAAATATAAAATAACATCAACGAATGTTTCTTAGTTTACAAAAATATAATACAATCCTGTCCGAAAATATAAAATAACATCAACGAATGTTTCTTAATTTACAAAAATATAATATAACCCTGTCCGAAAATATAAAATAACATCAACGAATGTGTCTTAATTTACAAAAATATAATATAACCCTGTCCGAAAATATAAAATAACATCAACGAATGTTTCTTAATTTACAAAAATATAATATAACCCTGTCCTAAAATAAAAAACAACATCAACAAATGTTTCTTAATTTACAAAAATATAATATAACCCTGTCCGAAAATATAAAATAACATCAACGAATGTGTCTTAATTTACAAAAATATAATATAACCCTGTCAGAAAATATAAAATAGCACTTGCCGAGTTACTTACGATTCTGAAAGCGTTCTTTATCTTTAGAAATCTCAGAAACCAATATGTTTTTGAAACTTGAAGAAGTATTTATAAAACTGAAGTTTCTTTTGCAGCGACTGATTTTCGGGCAGTTTTTATAGTATAATAATCGGTTCTCTCAAACCAGAATATCGGTTTTTAGAATGCCAGCAATTCTCAATTAAACATTTTCAGTTGCGTAATTGAATTTATACATGCAATAGTAACAAAATAATATTAATTTTAATGTTAATGTTAGTTTATCATTCTTGTCTCCAAAACATGTTTTTTGAACATGGAAATATTTATTTGATGAATTGATAGCATCCGAAAAAGCTATATACCAGGTTGAGAAAACTGATTATTATGCTATAAAAACTACTTGGAAATGTTTCCGAAAGTCAGTAGCAGGAAAACAAACTTTAATTTTATTGGCGCTTCTTTAATTTTCGAAAATATATTAGTTTTGAGCTTTCGAAAGGTAATGAACGCTTTTGTTAACGTGAGTAACTTGGCGGAAGTTATTGTATATTTTTGTTTATGGTTATATTATACGAAGGTAGTTTGATAAGTCCATGATTTTGAAATGAAAAAACCAATGTACATACCAAAATACATTTTACTTTTCGGCATAATCTCCTTTCATAATGGTACACTTTTTCCAACGATGTTTTAACTTTTTTAATTCTTCCAAAAAATAAGATTTCTCAAACTCTCAAAATAGGCATTTGTGTTATTAATGATCTCAAAATTTGAAGAAAATCTCTTATCACCAAGACATTTTTTTTAATTTGTAAAAAGAAAAAAAAGCCACTGGGAGCCAAGTCAGGAGAGTAGGGTGAACGAGGGCGCAATTCGTATCGTAATTCACCCAATTTAGTGGCTGCGATTGCAGACGAGTGCGCTGGCGCATTGTCGTGATGAAAAAACACTTTTTTCTTGGACCAATGAGACCGCGTTTCTATCAATTTTGCATTAAAACGGTCTAATAAATCAGTATAATACTGCCCGGTGATCGCTTTTCCTTTTCACAGATAGTCAATGAGGATTACGTCTTTTGAGTCCCAGAAAACTGTGGCCATAATCTATTCGGCAGATGGAACTGTTTTTGTCTTTTTCGAAGCACGTTCATTAGAAGAAGTCGACTCTTTAGACTGTTCTTTCACTTCTGGTGTGTAGTAATGTATCCATGTTTCATCAACTGTAATATAACGCCACAAAAATTCGCTTGAATTGCGTTCGAACTTGTACAAACATTGCTTTGAAATGGTTACACGAGTCCTCTTTTGATCCACTGTCAGCAATCACAGTACCCATCTTCCTGATAACATTTTCATGCCCAAATGTTCATGCAAGATATTGAATACACGTTCATTTGAAATGTTTACCGTCTTAGCTATCTTACGCACTTTCACATGGCGATCTTTTATCAAAATATCATGGATTTTGTTGACCATTTCTTCAGTCGTGATCTCAATTGGAGGTCCAGAACGTCCTGCATCTGTTGTGCTCATACGGCCACAACGAAATTCCGTAAACCACTTGTGAACCATACCATGTGATAGAGCAGAGTCTCCATAATATTTTTTTTCAATTTTTCTACAGTTTCAGTAATTGTTTGTCTGCGCAAAAAAATAGTGTTTTATGAAAACACGAAATCATTTTTTCTCCATAATCAAAACAAACACGCCAATCATTTGCTTTTGAATCCAATAGAACACAATGTATTTAAAATACCGTCTGAAAATTGCATGAAAGTTGCCGCAGATAATAATAAATTGAAAACATAATAATAAGAGTGCGATCAGACCGCCACTTTTTTTAAAGGCACGGAGATGTCAAACTGCCCTCTTATTTTCCTAGAAGAAACATTGGTCTTTTTGTACACTGCATGTAAAATATTTATGGAAATCCCTTACTTTTTCAAGCCACGCTGTAGTAAAAGCATTTTCCAAAGTTAGATGATAAGATCACCAATTTTTATAATGAAATCGCAGCATCTGTGCTAGCATTTATTGCTGTTATTTTAAAAAATATATTCAAATATGTAGAAATAAAGTCAAAAGTTCAAAAAATCAAACATTGTAGTTGCTAGAAATAAAGAAATGGAGGTCGAGATATGTAGACTTCATAACTGAAGAAATTATAGAAATTTTACTTTGTGATCTGTGGAATACGAATCTCTTAACGTGTTTCTAAATGTATGAGAGTTTTGGTCCAGTGCATGATTATCACGAGAAAACAAAATAACCGTGAATAATTTTAGTTCTAAATTTAGTAAAATCTTTTCTTAAGAAACAGGTTCAGTAGGATTTCTATTTCTATTGACCGTCTTATTAGCTTTTTATGTACAAGATATCTGTAATTAAAAATCTGCTCTAAATAGAATAAAAATTGTTTCGTGAATAGTTTTTTCTACGGTTTGATATTTAAAAATATATATTTCGCTACGTAAATATTCCACTACGATGAAAACAAAAACTGACTTTTATAGGTACTTGTAGAATATATAAAATTTATAATTACGAATAAGTAACTAGATGTTTCTTAGCTATCTTTTGATACATTTAAAAAAATATATTTTTTGCCTGAATGTATTTAAGAGTAAACATTTCATTTAAAGCATCATGTAACATATTTCCGTCAACATTATGTAAACAATATTGAATCTTCAATTTTTTAAACCAAAATAAATTATGCGAAAGTATAAGTTACAGATGCAGTTAAAATAACGTTTACATTTTATTTTTGTTTTGATATATTATCTGAACATTGTCAGGTTTTAAATTTTTACATCAAAATAGCAAATTGAGTTAACTACGAAACGATTATGCATAAAATTAAATTGTAAATTTTTGTCAAAGAAATAAATAATTATTTTATTTTAATTTTCAGTAAAATATTGAAAAAGGCCCCGAACCTAGATGAAATTTTGCATGAGTTTAACGTCATGCTACTTATTTATTATTTTTTTAACCTTATTTTAAAATTACTGTATTATATAGAAACAAAACTTAAACATATCAAAATATCAACATTAATTATTAATTTGCTAAGTAAAATTATTTAATGGAAATGGACTAAATGAACATTAGAAAAGAAAAAGGTTCTCATGTGAAAAAAAAAACTTCTTTAATATCATGTGAAGGGCTTTAGTGGATTTTATACGGTGGTACATGCCGTATACCAACTGGATTTTTTTAAGAACTTTTGTATGTCCTTTGTTTTTCACATAAAGCTATAGCGTATGCTATATCGCATACACTTTTTGCCTGTAGGTGGCTGTTTTACTACTACACTGGTTATGTGTATTTGCTCCTATTCTTAATTTAACAGAAAAAGACTCGAAGACATATAAAATTAGTTTCATTTAAAAAAAATCAAATTTACCTTCAAATTTAATTTCATAATATCTATTATCCAAATTTATCCTTTAGGACTAAACTCACAAAACTTCTCTTTGAGATGTAAAAACCTTTAACGCACTTTTCTGCATAAAAATGTATTTATTTATTTATTTATTGTTTTTGTAATATTTAAAATGTTTAATTTGCATTTGCGACAATAATTTCCATAATTGCATTAATCTTGAAATATCTTTTAAAAGGAAGTTATAGATTAAATAGAAAACAATAGCTGCGAAACCCTATGGAAAACAGCTGATATTAATATATATATTTCTTGTTAACTACTGAAACGATTTCAATTTTTTTCTATTATAATTAGCTATACTTCCATGGTTTTCTCTTTCTGTGAATTTCATTTATTTTTAGTAACTTTAATTAACAAAATAATCCTAAAATCATAGACTGGTACTATTGCATTTTTAACAGTTTCCTACATAGTTGAAAAATGTTTAAGAATTCGGTTTACATTTCTCTTTATTCGTCTGTTTGTCCGCCTGTCCATGTGCCATACACAAAAACTCGTAAATATACTTGGATTATCATGTAATTTTTATGTATTATTGGCGTTTACAATATAAAGTTAGGTAATGAAAATGAAGTGTGTAGCATCTATAGTTCGTTTACAAGGACACATAAAAGAATCCCGTTACAGTACGTATTTTTGGCTAAAATCATTTCCGATGTATTCTACGGATGTTACAATACTTCAAATATAACGAAATTGATATGCATCACTGAGCTGTACCAAAATATGCTTTCTCAGGAATGTAAAATAAGTATCATTTATAGTTTGTTTACGGAGACGCACAAAATAATTTGTTTATATGAAAAAATATAATCGATTTTATCGTATGAAAAATAATAAAATTTCTTATTAATATTCATTTAATGGTAGAAACTATTTCATAACCTATGCTTAATGGAATATTTTTCGTTCTTGTTTGCTTTTGTTTCTTGCCGCACGATCAACTTATAGTTTAACTACTGTCAAAATATTTTTAAAAAATGTATTGAAACCACTTCTGTAAAAAAATACATATTCTAAAAGTGGTTGCAGTAAACAAAAAGGATTAAAATTCTTTTAATAAATAAACCGACAAGTTTCGTACACACAACAATGATCTCAATATCTAATGATAAATAAACTATTTTCGCACAAAACTTAAAACATTCACATCATAAACAAACATCACGAGCTATCAGTTATCACTGAAGCAGATGTTTTAATAAAATAATTATATATAAATGTGATTTATTTTATTTTATTTTCCGACTGATGAAATATCTCGCGCCAAATTCTAGATAACTCAAAGCAGGCTGATTCATTGCATTTGTTCTCGCTGCGCATATAGATTTCAATTGATTCGCAGTTGATGAATTGGGAATAAAACCTTGATGGATAAATTATTTGCTATTTTAAAAATTAATCTGTAAATACTCTATGGTTTATTTACATTTTATTAAAGCACCTGCTTTCATAATACCTGGCAACTTGTGATGTTTCTTTATCAAGTACATGTTTCCAATTTTATGATAAAATAGCTTATTCATCAATACAGCTCTTGAGAATATCGCCATTACTGTGTGTGTGAAACTAGTCCGTTTTTTTATTAAAGGATATTTAAGCCTTTACGTTTACTATAATCACTTTTAGTGTATGTATTTTATTTTAATGATATTAACTATTTTTTATCTTTATGATTCTACCACTTCAGTTAAATTTTTGGAAATAGATACTTCGGTATCAGATATTTTCTATAGTATTTCGGTACAGTTGTTTCCTCCTTAAGCTATAAGATCATGCTTTAAAATAATTTCAGGATTATTGGAATAATCTGTCTGAATAATTTTATGACTTGTGTACAGGTGGTTATCAAAATAATGGAAACACCCTAGATTTTGAAGGAATTCTTTATTAATATGGCGTAGGACCGTCTTTGGCATGTAATACAGCTTGGATTCGCCTGGGAATCGTATCATACAAATTCTGAATAGTGTTTAGAGGAATATTGTACCATTCTTCATGGAGATATTGTGAAAGTTCCGTGAGAGATGCCGGTGGAGGATATCGATTCCGGATTGAAAGCTCTAAAATAGACCACAACGGTTCGATTATGTTGAGGTCTGGGGACTGTGCGGGCCAAGGTAGATGTTCCACATCATCCTCATGTTCATCAAACCATGATTGGACAACTCTGGCTGCATGAATAGGGGCATTATCATCCTGGAAAATTCCATCTCCTGCAGGAAACAAAATTTGCATCATGGGATGGACCTGGTCAGCTAAAACTTCTCTATACTTCTCCCCAGTGATCCTTCCTTTCAGTATTACGATTGGACCAGCAGAAAACCATGACACGGCTGCCCATACCATGACCGATCCACCTCCATGCTTGACAGTTGGACGGAGGCAATCAGGATCATACGCTTGTGCAGGTGTTCTCCAGATATGTACCCGTCCTGTTGTGGGGAAAAGTGTGAAAGATGATTCGTTTGACCATATAACAGTCTTCCACTTATCAATCGACCAGGTTTTGTGGTTATGGCACCACTCTACACGACGTTTGGCATTAGCATCTGTGACAAGTGGCTTGGGAATTGCTGTTCTGCCGTAAATGTTCTCTTTATGAAGGTATCTCCGAACTGTAATTGTTGACACTGGAGAATCCAGATGCTGATTGAGCTCTGCGGTCACTTTGGCTGCAGTTGTTTTCTTTTTAGACATTACAATCCGCTTCAATACCCGTCGGTCTCTTTCACTCAGCTTCTCCTTCCGTCCACTATTTTGCTTTGCTGAGCTTGTCTTTCCGCGCTGTGTGTATGCTGTCATGACTTTAGACACCGTACCTCTAGAAACGCCTAAAAGCTGGGATGTTTCGGTCACCGTTGCTCCAGCTAGTCGGGCTCCTACAATTTGGCCTCTTTGAAAGGTCTGACATTTTACGCTTCTGACAAAAAAAATAAAAACGTAGACAACTCTTCTAGAGCTCTCTCATACTACCTAATACATGTACTTTTTATATTAAAAAAAATCTGGTAGCTAAGATTATATTTTACGTATGCTTACGAAGGGAATTCTTAAATGTCCCTTTCATTCACAAGTGTTTCCATTATTTTGATAACCACCTGTAAGTTAAGCATTTTTAATATTGCAACCTTAAATAAGTATTTATACCATTAAATAAGTATTTATACAGAAAAGTAAATTAAAAGTATATTTATATCGCAAAAATACTTCATTTTGTGTGTTTTATCAAAATGGATAAATTAATACGATATTACTAAATTTGAATGTAAATGTAAAATTCTTAAAAATAAATCTCAACCAACCCTTAACCAACTAAAAAAAAAAAAGTCAATTTCTTAGCATATAATCTTACACAAAATATCATACAGTTTAAAAATGGTTGTGGGCGAATAGGAATTCTATATATATCTAATTTGTTTCTTTAAATATCTATTAAATAACATATATGATTTAACAGACGTGTGTTAATAGATTATTAACAACATTTTCTTTACTGAAATATTATCAGTATGAAATTATTTCTATTGGGCTCACAATAATCTAATCCATAAAATAAAATAAGTATTATTGAATCAAATCGAAATATCCTTAGCAATTTATCAAGGAAGCCATTCCATTCCAAGAAAGATAAATTGTATTGTCAAGTAGTGTTTTCTCGGGAGAAGTAGTGTATGTATGTGAGATAAGAGTCATATGTCATTCAGAGCTTTAAAGCAGGTAATTGATCGCAGCTGACGTCACGATATCTTTATTAATGCCTAATCGTTAAATAAGTGGAATATAATTACATTCCTGTGGTATTGTACCATGCTTTTCCCTAGTTATAAAAACAAACCTTCTGTACATTCCATAATTTTTATAAAAGGATTTAAGTTTCTTAAACAGTACAAGATTTTTTAGTTTAAAATATTTCCGAAAGAGAACTATTTATTATACAAGGTGAGTCAAAATGTTTGCCACGAATTCAAATGACAGTAACTTTGCTGTAAACAAGGATATGAATTAATAGTTTGAAATCATTATAAATAGAAATTTATAATATATATATATATATATATATATATATATATATATATATACAGGGTGAATCTAAACTCTTGGCCTAAACTTTAAGGGGTGATTGTACACATTAAGACAAACAATATTAAATAGGAAACTAAGGGTCCCAAACGTCTTCCGAAGGAAGCCATTAAAGTTTAGGGTCCAAAATATCAAATAATTATTGAAAACGAAAAAATTGGTCGATTCGTTTGCGGTTTTCGCTAAAACTATTCTTTATGTCAGTATTTTCTTAAAAGTAAATTTTAAAGAAAAAGTTTTTAAAAATGTCGATGGCGCTTTAGACTTTTGAGTAACGAACAACCATTTTTTACCGTTATTTTCTGTATCAGATTAAATGCTTTCAAAAGCTTAGACTTAAATTTTGAGCTCAAAATCTGAATCGCTGGGAGTGGTTAAATAGCGCAAACTAAACTGTGTTCAGGAGTTGAAATTTGAACCCCCCTGAACACAGTTCAGTTATTCCCGATCTTGTTGTCGTAGACCAGGCAGAAACTACTACACCCTACACGTAAAATAAATGATAGAGGGATGACAAAATTAAATGAAACATTTATTTTAAAAATAAGTTTTAACGATAAAGTTCAAAAAAGCCGATAGAGGGCGTTTTAGGCTTTGGAGTAATGAACGACTATTTTTTACAGTCGACTCCGACGAGGACCTGGTTGCGAGGATTGCCGTCATAGCAGGCGATATCCGGGAGATGACCGCGGTATTCACTAATGTTCCCAACTCCCTCCGCCGCGGCGTGAGGCCTGCATCGTTGCTGGTGGGCACTCTTTCGAGCAGTTTTTGTGATTCCTCACGAACATCATGCGTGTACCATTTTCTACGTGTTAATCTTCATTCATATTGCGCACTGCCCAACCAGTGGCTGAGAGGTTGTGCTCTCTCGAAGCTGGTAGACGGGATGTGCTGGGTTCGATCCCAATCCCGCCCGTCGGCCTAATCGTTCGGAGTTTTCGTGGTTTTCTTCGAGCCGTGGATTTATCCATGCGTAAATACGGATTAGGTTCCCTTAGAAAGACCCCCACGAAGGGCACTCTCCCCGGGCCTATATCCCTAGTGTCGATAATTGGCCGTCAATAATCAACCCAACCCAACCCTCATATTGCGCACTACATGCATACATCAAATTGTTTCTTTTTTTTTCGCGCGGAGAAATTGCTCATGTCTGTTATGAATAAATTTTCTATTTAATTTTGTCATTACTTGATCGTTTATTTTACGTGTAGGGAGTAGTAGTTTCTGCCTGGATTGATCTTAACACAATTATTCAAATTGGTAAAGAAATCATATGAGTTGTAATTTTCCAACTGCATGAAAAATGTCCGGGCCAGGATTCGAACATGCGATCCCTTGGCTGAAGCTGACATGCTCTACCAACTGAGCTATCCCGGTTGAATCTGAATGAATTATGCCCTCCAGATTCAACCGGGATAGCTCAGTTAGTAGAGCATGGCAGCTTCAAGAGACCCCAGGTTCGAATCCTGGTACGCACATTTTTCGTCCAGTTGGAAAATTACAACTCATATTGTTTCTGCCTGGTCTACGACACCAAGATCGGGAATAACTGAGCTGTGTCCAGGAGTGAGGTGTTTCAAATTTCAACTCCTGAACACAGCTCAGTTTGCGCTACTTAATCACTCCCAACGATTCAGATTTTGAGCTCAAAATTTAAGTCTAAGTCTAAGCTTATGAAAGCATTTAATGAGATACAAAAAATAACGGTAAAAAATAGTTTTTCATTACTTCAAAGTCTAAAGCGCCCTCTATCGGCATTTTTTGAACTTTATCTTTAAAATTTATTTTTAGGAAAATACTGACATAAAGAATAGTTTTAGCGAAAACCGCAAACGGATCGACCAATTTTTTCGTTTTTTTATAATCATTTGAAATTTTGGACCCGAAACTTTAATGGCACCTATTTCTTTCGGAAGACGTTTGGGACCGTTAGTTTCCTATTTAATATTGTTCGTCTTGATGTGTACTATCACCCCTTAAAATTATGCCGAAGAGTTTAGATTCACCATATATATATATATATATATATATATATATATATATATATATATATATATATATATATTACTTTACAACTTTTATGTATCACTTTTCTTGGTCTAGCGGATTTGTCGAATGTCAGTATTTTCGACGCAGTTTGAAAAGCACATTTGCATTATGCTATTTTTTTTTAACACTGAGGCAACTGTTGCAGGTAGCAGTTATTTGGGTATGGTCTTATTGATATGGCTCATGCCACAACTTTATAAAGATGTGAGTGACTAGAAACATACTGTAATGTTCCTTGGCGTGAAATGAACAATCGATTGGATGTTGTCCATGTGATTAAGGAGAGTCATATAAAATAGTTACAAAAGTCTGAAATTCGTTCCATAAATGTTTCTACATGTTTATCTCTATCGTTGTTTGCAACGAATTTATCTTAATACCAGGATAATAATTTTGCTTCACTTTTTGTAATATAAATATTAGAGTTTTAACTGTCATCTTGATATAATTTCTGTAGGATTTTTTTTATATACTGAGAGAGTAGCTACATTTGTGATACATATACAACTTAAGGAATAATGAATAGTTTTGAATAATATTAAACAGTTAGGAACCTTATTAATTCTAAGAATTTGAACTGATACAAGAATGTCATTTAAAAATTCGTTGTTAATGCGATATACACAGTTCAACAAAATCAAATTAAATACTTCTTTCTATGTTTTTCTCTCACTATATTAAACTTTGGTTTATAAACAGAAAAAAAAACATTAGTAGCTAAACGGAACAAATGTTTTATGTTTAAAATTAAAATATATTGAATTTAAAATTACAAATAATATACGTTTGTATAAAATAAGGCATTAAGTATATATATATCATGTACCTTTGAGTGTGAGTGAGTGAATAAGTGCTCATCTGCATACATATACACACATATACTTTGGTATATATATATATATATATATATATATTCACATTTTTTTTTAAATTTCGTATTCTTAAAATGAAGAATTTTCGTTCGTTCAATAATGCAATCGATAACAAAAAATAAATGTTTTTCTATCGATTCAAAATATCCTTTGCAATTTATCAAGAAAGCCTTTTCGCTCATGAATGATAAATTGTATTATCAAGCATTGGTTTCAACGGAGAAGTACTTTACGTGTGAATTATATGTGTCATTCGTCATTCAGTGCTTTACAGCTGGGAATCGATTTCATCTTGGATCTAGATTTCTTTGTTAAAGTGCAATCTTTAAATAAGTGAAATATGATTATATTCATTTTTCACAATGCCGAAGCTTAAGTTATAAATGTTTTCCAATATCTTTAAACATAAAAGTAGGATTATTAACTAATGTTCTCGATGATTTCTGAAAAGGTAAGACTATACATTGGGAAGCACCTAAATAGTAAGTTGCTGTATCAGGTAGTGCAAAAAATATTTTTATCAAAAAATGTAAAAGTATATTTGTTCTGAAAGTTCGGTTTATTATACGGAACAACATAAGTGCAAGTAAGCAGCATCGTACCAACTCTATTTCGCGCTTGGTGTCAAATACCTTGTTAGTTTCACTATCGATAGTCGGTGCATCAATAGTGATAACCGTCGATGTACCCTATCAACTGCTATCCTAACTGACAACGTCTGGTGTGGGGGCATTGTCCACACCACCCTTGCTACGACTCTGTAATTATTTTTTCTATATTATATAAAATTCTTTTTGCAGCATATACTTACACACAAGAGTAATCGCTAATACATACTCTGCTCTAACCGATGAAAACATCTTTTATAAATTACATCAGATAACATTACTTAATTATGTTACTTACATAATTGATTCTGAAAACATACTCGTGCAATTTTTATACTTCACATTTTAATATATATATATATATATATATATATATATATATATATATTATATAATATTATATATATTATATAATAATGATTTTTTTTATTAAAAAAAATACATAATGTGAAAGTGTATTTTTCCAATTTTCCAAGTTAATGTTTCAAGTTACCTCCACAAATACGTTCTACATCACTGGGTCGACCGTGCTGTAACTTTGTATGAGACTTTGATGTTGTTGTCGCCTAGGTTATCCGATCTAACGTCTTGCAAATATTTTCTTTGAGGTTATGTGAAAGAAAATGTTTTCATGCCTCTACGTCTTCATTACTTACAGCAGTTAAAGTATCGGATAGGCGATACCGTTGGCATAACAAAGCATGCTATGTTGGTACCTGTGCGACAAAGCTAGACTATTCTCTGGACATCGAACAAAAAGCCGCCCACACCAAACATCTGAAGAGACTTAAAAAATTAACCTTTTATGTTATAATAGTATTTGCGATAAAATATCATGATGACAGTCATGGGTGTGTTTTATTTTTGTACCAGTCATTTTGGAATATCCTGTTCTTTAAATTTCTCAAATGTTTAATTTAATTCAAGATTATTTTAAGATTAGTTGCTAGAGGAGTTTTTTTTCCATTTCAATCTTGAAACATTGAGTTTTGAGATAATGTGCAAACATTACTAGTGTATATTTAAATAAATATACTAATTAAAATTATTCCAAAGAAATACTAATTCTGTACAGTGATTATTTTGCTTTTGTAAATAAGTGAAATGTTTAAATCGCCTTTTAATAGAAATTTCATTTAACTGATAATCACGGATTTCTAATTATTTACAATAAAAATATATTTAACTAATTATATAAACATTACAATCAATCTTCTCCAATTTATTCGATTAAAATATTATTTTCCATTCCTTTAATTATTTTCATTCCTTTTCTTCATTCCTTTATAGCAACAGATTGCTTTATGAAATATTGGGTGTTTCTATAAGTACTTCATGTACTATAATATTAACAATAGAAAACCTACATAGTACAAAATAACTGCAAATATATCAAGTTTTTAACGACTTGTTGTAAATTGTCGTTTGTCCACCATCGAAATTAAGTGGCGCTTCGTCACCTCGTGATTGATAAAAGGAGTACCAAAGTGATTGGGAACTAAACACTGGGACTTCCGCATCAGGTCGACCACTTGAGTAAGATATTTGCTGTACATAGCACATCAGGGTCCGACAAGTCCTATTCCTTCACGGAATGTAGTACTACTCTGTAAAAGAGAAAAGGTTCTTGATATAGTCAGAATATTCGCAAAATGATAACACAAACTCTTCCGAGATACAGACAGACAGACAGCGCCCACCCTAGGGACCAGCTTATGGCTAATGGCCAGGACGAACCCCTAAGCCTAGGGAGGGAAAAATATTACTATTCGGCGATAGCTACAAGAATTACAAATTAAACTACAATTTTACAAAGTATAAACGTTACCCAATTTTGCCACAAGGCTGGGCGAACGTTAAAATTATTACAATAATTGATATTTTACGTAAACTTTAGTTATAGTTATTTATAAAGCATTTTGAGATAAACATTATAATGACAATTATTTACAATTGTACATTTTGAATACATTAATACGTATACAATAACATTTAGAGGTATAATATATTTTTAAAAAGGATTACAATATATAATTGATTTCAAAAATTGTCCTTTTATCTTCTTAAATTTTAGAAACCAATAGTTCACAAATGTCTGACAGGCAGTAAAATATGTGGCCGCTTATGACGTTCAACATTTCATCACTTCGTGATAAGCGATAGTTTTAACATTAAGTTCCGATATTAAAAAAAAAAAAAAAAAAAAAAAAAAAAAAAAAAAAAAAAAAAATTGAACCAAAGTTTCTTTTGCTGCCACTGAAATTCGATAAAGTTTCCAAGTAGCTTTACAGTTTATTAATTAATTTTCAGTTTATCGGTTTTTCGAATGCTATCAATTCTCAAGTAAACATTTTCAGCTGCTTCCTTGAATTTGTACATGGAATAATAACAAAATAATATGTTAATTTTCATGTTAAACAAATATATTAAACATGTTATATTACCAGCATTAACATTAACAATAAAATCAACATTATTTTGTTACGTGCATAAATGCCGCTATGCAAAATCTTTACTTGTACATTTAATACATTGTAAATCTACTCGGAAACGTTTCCTCTAAATAACAAGCACAAATAAAATGCTGCTTTTTAAAATCTTAGAAATCTATTGGTTTCCGAGGTATCAATAGACAAAGGAACACTTTTTGACATCGTGGGTGATTCGGGAGAAGTTATAATACTTTTTTGTAAACCTATTTGCTAAATCGAAAAACAATTGTCTTTTTTTACGGTGCAAGGAATTTAATGTTAATTTTTTTTCAGAAGTAAACCCGCTCTCAAGGCTCTAGAAATGTCTGGAAAAGTGCAATAAAGCTGAAAAAGCTCTAATACGATAACAGTATATATTCTAGACATGGTATAATTATAGAAAAATGATGTTTTCTAATCATTCATCTTAATTTTGACAAATGCTCAAAATTAAACATTTAGATTTTCAAGAATAAAAGCAGAAATTGGACATGTGAAAGTGGAACCTGAAAGTGGTAAATTGTGTTAAATAGTGTTATTATACAATTTGTGAAAGCAATGATAATTTTTTTTAAATGGAAACGATCGATTGCACATTAAAAATTGATGATTTCTAGGGAAATCTGGTAGAAAAATCACTAAAATTAATGTAAAAGAATTCTTGTTCAACATCCAAGAAACTTTATTGATATCATGCACAATAAATAAACAAAACGGCATTATGCTATAACAGAGAATACGAACTAGATAATGAGCTAGTAATGTGCGCATACTCCTTATTCAAGAATTTTCAAGGAGTCTCACATCACTATTTCTGTTTAGAAAATTTCTATTTATTTTTAAAAGGTAAAATTTGTAACCGCTACATTTAACTGCAGAATTTGTTATTTTATCTGAAATTAAATAATGCGAAAAAGTCTATTAAAATTCTGTAAAAACTGTACCCATCCTGTGAGCTACATAAAACAGTTTACACTCATAGTTTGTATTAAGTATATCGCTTAAAATCGATTAGAAAAAACAGTAATACTTTAAAACATAAATAAACTAGTAAATATTTAGTACAGGTGCCTCACCCTCAGTTTTGAAAGACATTTTAAATTTGATCTCATTTTAAAAATTTTTAACATGTTGTTACCCGCAATTTAATAATGTTAGATTATACCTTAATTTTTAACCATATAAGATTTTCACAAAGATTCAGAAAATCTAACTTCTAAGAATCCTTATATTAAGCCCGATTCAATGCAATTATACTCTTCAACTTCTTATTGTTTCAATTTTTTAGAATAAAAATGTAAATATCCTTCAAAAACAAATGAGAATATTCTATAATTGCACGGTCTTTGAAGCTATTATTTGATATGCTATCATTTAATTTTCCTGAACTCTTTCAAAATTGGGGTCAGAGTGCTTTGCACCCTGACCTCCAGTTGTTCCATTTAATTTATGTTTCATTTTTCAATAATTGTGCTGTTTAAACATTCTAGCATATTTACACATGCGTTTTAAAATATATTATATTGCAACGAAATCGTTATACATGGGATTTTATTATATCGTAATAAAATACTGATATAACTGTTAACTACAAAGCATCGGCATTTGTTGCAAAAGTTGGATAGAAGCTCATGTTAAATACGTATGAAAATGTAATGTAAATACCCTTACGAGATTTACATCAAATTTAAAAGTCTATCATTTTTATAATGTATGTTCAGAAAAAAAACAAATTTGATGATTGTTATTTTTAAATCTTTAAAAAAGCACTTGTCGGAGGAAATCCAAATCACTTTTTAACAAAAATCATATAACAATCGCCACAAAAATGCAGTTTGCAAATGACATATTGCAAGTTTAGTTCATGTAATGTTGTAAATATCATTCTGCAGTGACAAGCTTGATGACCCTTGAATGTACCCTAATGTATTGCAAAAATGCACTTCCTCAATTCAATTTAGTTATTTTACTCCACCAAATGAGGAAAAAGCAATAGTGACGGCAATAATATTTTTTTGTCATGGAAGCATTTCGTATTATTTTTGTTGTTTGTACTTCAGCTTTCATGTACAGAACTTCACAAAAACTTCTTAACATATTGTTGTGTGCTCGGGGTTCGAAAGGATTTATGCCAGTATATAAAACCAATCAGCAGGCTTTATTCACTCTAAACCGTTCAATAAGAACACAAATATCTTCTCAAAACACAAATATTCAGTAATTTTCAAATCCAATAAAAGCACAGCAAAATTTCACACAGAACAGGACGTTCAATACGGCGTATCAGATACAAAATCGCTCAGAGAAACACAGTCTCAATACAAAAGCCTCTCGTGTGGATTCAATCGCAGTTGACAGAGAACTGAACTCGTGGAGGTCCCAGCTGGTAATTATATAGGTTTTAGAGTAGGATTTTCCAGAAGTTTCGAATGGTAGAAGTTACCAGAAAGTACTCCAGATAGAACCTCAAGCGAGAAAGCACCTCACTGCACAGGTATAGGGGGGTTGCACAAAATGTCGCCAAATCCGTCGCTAACTTGGTAACATTTGGCGATATATCGCCAAATTTAGCGACAAAAATTTCGCCAAAACCATCGCCAACTTGGCGATAAACCCATTCCTTGGCGATTTTCCCACATATCTCCATTATAAAGACGATGTTGTAAGGTTGCTTTTCTTGCAAAGCACCCGAGGTCTTTGCATTGAGTTACATAATTTTCGATAGGAAATACATTAAATAATGCTGCAATTTCACTATAAAAATGGAATATTTACAAATGTACAAAATTCATAACAATATGTATTCCGCCAAAAGATGCACAAAATTATCTACTTGCAACGGAATACGTCCACTTACGTGTAGACGCTTAAATCAATTGTGAAATTTTCTGTGATCGGGTCAACTTACTAAGTGTCGTATTGAAGCAAGGGGGACTTGGCGCAATAGAGTGGCTTTAGTGGTAGTGATTTAAGAGAAATTACTTTCAATTTAAACCATATTGCTTCTAACATCGTTCATGTTTGATGCTAGCTTGGTCTCTACCTGCTCGAACTGCCGGTGCTTTTGAATAAAATAATAGATTGTACGAAATTTATAGAAAACAATGAATTCCTTTTCTCAAATTCTCTGCCTTTTTAGCTTCCGGCCAACACTCCTCTTCTCACTCACCCGAACAGGAGATTGTTAACTGTTTCAAATAGTGGGTCATTCCACAGTATTCATGTGTTACGTACGGGACATTTCACAGCAAATTTTGGAGATATTTGTACTTTTTTCAGTATCAAAATATAAATGAGAAAGTTTGCAATTATTTTTATTGCATTATACATCACTTCAACTAGATTCTTATGAAATTTATTTTTGTTTGAGCCAATACATATATATTTTTTAATTAATAAAGTTGTGTTACGTACGGGACATCACAAAAAATTGTTTTAAAAGTACCTCTAGCAATTTGGATTTTGCTCTGAATTTATTTAATATTCTTACAAATAAATTTAATGAGTAGAAGCAGAAATATACATTTTATTAATTAACTTTAAAATTATTTCTTAAAATTGCGTCATTAATTAATGAAAGCTAATTATTTCTGTTACGTACGAGACAAAGCTATTTGTTACGTATCTATGACCAAATTTTTCTATATGGCTGCAAAAAAATGCTCTAATTTTTATTTGATTTAAAAGAAAAAATAATATTTTGGATAAATTTTAATAAAAGAGATTTAAAGCTTTAAAATGATGTATTACACTTAACTTTTTATAAAACTTTTTTTTTCAAACTTGTGAAGCTAAATACTGTGGAATGACCCTAGTATTGTTTTATCTGGTTCTGATAAATTCCGGCGTTTTCCCATTGTACATTTTGTACATAGTATTTATCAGCTCATATTATTAGTTTATTATATTTTCACTAATCTCTGAAAACTAATAATTGTCAAGTTGTTTTTTCTGTACTTCTACACAAACATTGTATATTTTTCCCGTTTATAATTTAACTTTACCAGATTTGTTAAGTTAAACTAATGCGCACCCTTAATACAGTTAAGTATGTAAAGCTACACAAACGTCAACTTTGCTAATAACTATGTTAAACTAAAGAACGATTTTAACTTTGTTAGACACGTTCAGTTAAATAATTGAGCACTTTAAACATTATAAAACTGTCAAATTTCAACACATTGTATGTATGCTAAAGTGAACAGTGGGTTTGTGTATTCGCTCCGGGACTGCACTTATACTCTAAAGCGAAAATTGGGTTACCAGGGCGGTCATCCTTTGTCATCCCTTGCTAGAGTGGTCAAAGATCAGATAGCACAAAGTAGTTACTATGTTTAATTGTTTTTTTATTTAAACTTTTTTTTAAATCTTTCATAATCGGTTATGTTACAATGAATGCATTATTTTAATATATTTTTTTTCTTTCATACATTATAAAATATTGTTGCTAGGTAACAGTTCAAGAAAATGTGGAAAAACGAATTAAATTAATGGCAAAAATCTAAAATTGAAAAATTAAAATGCTTTATATATTTTAATTTTGAACAGAAGCGCCAATTTACATAAAAAATATATATTGATAATTTAAAATTTCTGACCTATGTATTCAGAAAATTTTAAACTAATCGGAGTAATTGAAGACCTTATTCAGGAAATTTTAACAACCATAATTTAACATTTAAATCAATTATCCAAATTAGAATAGTTTCCTTTCAATGAATGTTGAACTTTGAAAATCGTCTGAATTCCCATTGCAAAGTATTTAGGGGGTAAAATCAAATGCTCTATATTCTTTTAAGGAGAGAATCAAATTTAACCAAAAACTATAGAATTGATTTTAGGTACCTCGCTAACATACCTACCTAATTACAAAATAAAAGGGCGATTTTATCGCGAGATATACACAAAAATACACAATTGGTGCAATTCATACTTGAAAATCTGTTTACATAAGAGAAAATTGCATTAGGAGACATATTTTTTAACAAACCAAACTAATAATTTTTTCAATAAAGTTGTCCATTTATTTTTTGTAATAACATTTTATGATAAAAAAATATTTAAACATTTAAAATATAAATGATAATATATTAAATGATAATGAACTATTAATGAACTTATATTTATTAATTCATATTCTTTGAATTTAAATACCCTTTAACTTAATTGTTAGAATTATCTCCAAGATTATCGAATAGCATTATTTTTTATAGTATTTGAATATTAAATTCCTTTATTAAATACATTTATGGAGATATGATAATTGCCCATTCACACGCAAACAAAATAGAAATTGTAGTTATCAATTGAAACTATAAACTATAAACACAGTTAAAAACTGCACAAATGTTTCAGCATGAAAAATTATACGTCAGATATTTCAGATTATTAATAATAAAAACAATTTGCTTCCAGCACTTTATAGATACTAAAGGACCAAACATTTATTCAATGTGATGTGTGGAATTTCAGTACGAAAATTTATATAGAAAAGATGATAGATAATCTGTTTCTAAGCATATGAACTACGTATTCTTAAATTCCAAATACAATCTTTGAAGTAGAGTCAACCTTTGCTTATTCAGTAATTCAAATGAAAGCTCTTTAACTATTTAACTTAATTTAGTCATTGATAATTGAATGATTACAACGAACAATAGCCTGACCCCTTCGTGAACTGTAATTTGAAACACATTATCGGCTAGCAATTAGATAAATCTTGATATCACTCTGATTACGCCAATTAATCCTATTGTCAGTGAAGTTTTCTTTTTAAATTACCTAACTCTGAACCTCTGTAAATCTAACTGGAAAGTTTCCGAACAGAAAATTTTGCGATTAGCATTCAGAATTGATTTTCGAAAAACACGCTAACAGGTTCGCGTGCGCCGAAGAAAAATTAGAATTCCTTCTCTTCCCATTTGAATCTGTAATATTTCCCAATTCATTTTGAAAATAAATGAAGTGTGGACTTGATGATATTCCTTTTGTTAACAATTCCCACTTACCCGCAATTTATACTAAGCTCTTTATTTAAATTGAAAACAAAATTAGTGTCTTAAATTGCTTTTCGGCTAATTTTTATTTTAAAAGGAAACTCTTAAACATTCAGATTTTTTAGTTATATACATTGGTTTTTGAAAGCTGAGATTTGCACTTTTTCGAAAATAAATTTTTCAAGTCAGAAAAAAGTCCATCTGTGTTCTTACCAAAAACAGAACTCATTATTAAAACCTGCAGATGATACCACGTTTAAGTCAAAGGCGAACACGTGGTAGTCCTTAAATACTAATTGTTGCAATCCTTCAAAATTTCACCCGACTGAATGACAAGTTATTAGAAAATGCACACGAGTGAATGACAAGTTATTAGAAAATGCACCCGACTGAATGACAAGTTATTAGAAAATGCACACGAGTGAATGACAAGTTATTGATAGCATTAAAACAACTACACTGAAAAAAAAAAACGTTTTATTTTACAGAAAACACACCCGTTCCAAGACTGCGTTAAAATATTTTTATTTTATTTTACGTAAATAATCACATAAATAAGATGATACCACATTTAAGTCGAAAGAGAAGACGTGGTAGTCCTTAAATCCCAATTGTTCCAATCCTTAAAAATTTCACCACAGTGAATAAGTCATTAGAAAAATTTCGTTAAAATTTCAATATTTAATTCGTAATAAAGTATTTATTACGAATTTACCAGTGAAATCGGGTAAAATAACAGAAAGTTCGTAATAAATACAGATTATTTCCGTAAATAAAACAATTTATTACTAGCATATTGGCTGGCAGTTTTTTCTGTAAAATCAACATTTTTTTTATTTTTTTTTTAACAGTGTACGTGCGTCGGATGAATCAGGGCGCCGCACCATAATTTCGTGATTAAGGTCGAAAGCTGAAACAAAGTCGCTTTAAACCTTCACTTTTGCTTTTTTAACGATTGTTATTTCGTTAATAATAGTTAATAATTGATTATTAAACGACATTATTTCGTTTGATTTTATACTTTATTTATATTTATTTTGGAATTTTTTTTTTTTAAACTGGTGCTATATAGATTTTGATTCAAATCAATAAAATTTCTTTACTGCTGAAATGGAAATCAGTGTATTTTTTACGAATAAGTACTGATAAATAATGTTTCACGAAATCCAATTAATTTCGTTTTAATAAAAGTTCGAAACAATATTATGCACATTAGCAATATTTTTTAACTGCTTTGGAAATGTCTATAATTTTATAATAAACCGTTTGTTTTTAAGCATTTAACGGGACGAAAACCGTTTCGAAATAATATGGAAAATAGCTGATACTAACGTATATTTTTTTGTGGAACTGCTGAATACATATCAATATTATTTTATTATTTTGGTATTATAATAACAATCTTTAGACAGCTTCGTTTTTCGGGAAAATAAATTTATTTAAAATAAATGTAATATTTAAACTTAATTTTTTTTTGAAATAGTTTAAATATTGCATTTTTTTATTTTCATTTCTTGACAAGTGATCACTTTATAGTATAACTGTTGTTAAATTTATTAAAAAAAATATTCCAAACACTTAAGTAATTTCCGAGAAAAACGCTACTTAATCATCACTGTTTTTCACACTATTTCGCAAACACTCGTGCCGCATCAGGGAAATGGGAGTGCCATCACTATAATTTCAATCTTATCTCTTAATACTGAAGAAGTAACATTTTATTCTGAATTTCAATAATTAACTATTTTAACAGTACGTACTAAATTTGAAGATGTTCCGGGCGACTAAACACTTAAATTTGCACATCGGAGAATGAAAGTAAAAATTTAAAAACATCGGACATTTACTTGAAAGGAATTTTACAAACGACTTTTAAAATTTGTTGCTTAAATTTTGACATTTTATCAAAATTAAAATACTGAATATTCAGCATCATTCAAAAGTCTCATTGTTTGATATCGAAAACTGTTAGAAACTGCCTTGCTATCCCGAGTTTATATTTATTGCTGGTTTAGCAATAAATAATCGCTAGAAATTTCATATTTCATTAAATATTCTCGTTATCTAAACATTTCATAAATGACGAGTTGAGTGAATTTGTAGAAGGTGATTAAAATTAGAATCGTTATTGATTGCTCGAAAGCATTGAGAAAATCATAATGAATATATTTAACAATTAATAATGAATGCGAATGAGTATCCATAAATAAAACGTATCACTTCAATTGAATTCACAAACGAAGATGTGTGAGCCTTTAAAATTCATAACTGCAAAAGGCAATTAAATCTACATTACACCCAGAAAAAGGAATTGATTAAAACAACAAAACATGTTTTGTTGAGTACATTTTGGTTGTTTCAAGCAAAATTTTTAGTTGAAGTAAAAAGTTGGTTTTGTTGCATTAACAAAAAAATATTGTTGACACTCTTACAAAATTTTAACAAAATTTCATCAATTTTACTTGAATTAACAAAATCTGTTTTTTTTTTACCATAATTTTGTAATTTATAATTCCAGCAAAATTTTGTTGCTTTTACAAAATTTAAATTGCTGTGTAGTAACCATAACTCTCACACGTAACTTGGTTTATTTGACTTATATAGCTATATAATTAAAGGATTAACATAATTTTTGGATAATTAAAACTTTTTTAATTGGGACGGACCAAGGTAGTTTTAAAAATCCCCCTATCCCATTTATTACTTTCTTCTATTTTTACAAGAAGAAAGTATTGGAATCATGGAAATTTTCAACTTCTGGTTTTCGATGGATATTAGAACGTCCTGAACACGATTTGACTGTATTCAGAAAATGACTGTCTATGACTCTGTCTGTCTGTATGTCCCCAAAGCAGAATATGCTTAAAAGTGCGACGTACGTCGCAGAACAATGGCTTTCCCTGCAGAACATTTCACATTATCATTTTCATGAAAAATCACCATTCAATCGTAAGAAAATTGCGAAATTCATCACTCAATGGCCGGGGGGAAAATATCAAAATTCTTTAATCGTTCATTTAAGAAGATTGCGAAATTCACCAATTGGTCGTAAAAAAATCTGGCGCAACACATCAGTCAATCATGAAGAACAAATCGTGAAATTCTTCAGCCTGTTGTGGAAAAACATGCAAAATTTGATACACAGTTGCGGAAAAACATCCACTATATTCGCCAATCGGTCGCAAGTATAAAACAGTGCAAAATTCGCCAGTGCATCACCAGAAGAAACTGCTAAAAAACCGACGATTTTCTTCAATTGGTCACAAGATAAAGCCTCAAAATTGGCCTACGGTACAAGGAAAAAATTGCAAAATTTGCAATTTGGTCGTAGTAAAAAAATCGCGAAATTAGTTGCTACATCGTCGGAAGAAACTGCGAAATTCGTCGAACACTAGCAGGAAAAAACTCATGATCTTCTCCAATCAGTCTCAAGAAAAAGCTACAAAAATTTGTCTATTGGTAAAAAAAAAAAAAAAAAAAAAAAAAAATTGCGAAATTTTAAAATCTGTCACAGGCAAAAAAAAAAAAAAAAAAAAAAAAACTGCGAAATTTGTCAGTGGATTGTAGGGAAAAATTGAAAATTCGTCAATTAAATCTTGAAAAAACCCAAGAATTGGCCAATAGATTACAAAAAAGTGAAAAAGTTTTCAATTCGATGGAAAGAAAATATCGCAAAATTCACCGATCTGTCGCGGGTAAAACGAGAAATTGGTCAATCAATCGCAGAAAAAAGTGTGATTTTTATCAATCGTTAAGATTGATTATTTTCTTGCCAATCGCAAGAAAAAGCAAAAACAATTAGCCAATTAGTAGAAAGAAAATGTTGCAGAATTGAAAATCACTGTGAAATGTGCGCCAATTGAAAATCACTATTGAAAATATGCGAAATTCGTTGATCAGTGGCGGAAAAAAAGGTTGTAAGATTTTCTCCAATGGGTTGCAAGAAGCTGCTGCAAAATTTCCATATTAGTACAAGGAAAATTTCGCAAAATTCCCCAATCGGTTGTGATAAAAAAAAAAAAAAAACACGAAATAAATCAGTGTTAACGTCAGAAAAGATCAGAAATTCGTCGATCAGTCATGGAAAAAAAAACCCACAATTTTTGTCAATTGGTAGAAAGTAAATAAATATCCCAAAATTGAGCTATTGGTCGTGGCTAAAAAAATTGTGAAATCTTTTAGTGGATCGTTGGAAAAAATTAGAAATTCATCGATCCAATCACTCGCAAGAAAAAGATAAAAAGAAATTGCCAATCGGTAAAAAGAAAATATAATGAAATTCCCCTATCAGTCGCGTGTAAGAAAACTCTAAAATCGTCAGAAAAATCATGAAATTTTTCAATCTGTCATGGAAAAAAAATCCACGATTTTTTCATTTTTTCCAATCTCTCACAAGAAAAAGCTGGAACATTTGCCAATCAGTCGTCAATAAAACTAATGAAATCCGTGGATCAGTTGCTTGAAAAAAAAACTACGAATTTTGCCAATCAGTTCAAGAAAAATATCGCAAAATTCGCCTATCGGTTAGTTAAAAAACCAGAAATTTGTTAGTGAATTGTTGAAACTATCTCGAAATTCTTCAATCAGTCACGGGAAAAGAAACTGTGAAATTCGACAGTTCGGCCCGAGGAAAAAAATGCGAAATTCGTCAGTTGACATAGGGAAAAATCAGCAATATTGCAAAAATCGTCAATCGATTGTCAGAAGAAACAACGAAATTCATTATTCGATCGTGATAAAATCGCAAAATTTGCCATTAGTTTCTTTCGTGTGTGTATGTCAGCATTTTACAAAATGTCTTCTGCATTTCTATAAAAGATGCAATTGCACTTCATATATAAGAAAATACCCCTGTGTCTTTCTTTTTTATTCCCGCAGAACATTTTTTATCAACTGAAGTTCGTTGCAGAACATTGCAAAGTATTCTGCTTTGGGGCTGTATGTGAAAAAAATTTTGAGGACCCTCTATTTCAAGAACTAATGCACGGAATTTAATTAAACTTTATATTCTGTTACTTCCTGATATAAATTGTTGCTGATTAGTTTTTGGCATAAATCGCGCAACGGGTGGCGCTGCTATGTTGCAATTTTTGCAATTTCTACAATAGATTCGCGATTTCCCAAGAACTAATGCACTGATTTACATCAAAATACAGATTGAGTTAGACTTTGACATAAATTGAAGGTGATTACGTTTTGGTGTCAATAGCCCAACAGGTGGCACTGCTATGTTATTTTTTTCATGGTTTTCACTGTAACTAAATCTCAAGAACTAATGCACGGATTAATTTTTAAATCATTTTCAGCTGTGATTTACGCCTGTAATTCTTAATTAATAACCAGTGAATTTTTATCCTGCTTTTTTTTCAAGCGTAAACCGACAGAGTGGAAAATGTCCCAAGCCGGTAATCGTACCCGGGTCCTCAGAATAGCGCTCTGAGGCCCCAGCATACGGCAACACAGTTAATTTTTAATTAATTTTCTGTAGTGAATTATGCCTGTAATCCTTGAATAATAACCAGTGAATTTTTATCCTGCTTTTTACAGGCGCAATTCACGGCTGAAAATGAATTAAAAATTAACTATATGTTGCCGTATGCTGGGCTTTGTATTTTCGTCTCATGTTTGCCGCAAAAATTTGCATGCTCATGCAGGGCCGTTTACCGAATACTCCCGGTAAGCCCGTGCTTACCCAAAGAAATACAAAGGTGCCCCCAAATTTACTTTTCAGAATAACTTTTTACAAAGAAAAAAAAATCAATCAGGATAAGAAATGCATTTACGAAATTTTTATCTAAGAATCTCGCTCTTTCCAAATTGTTGTTTACTCGAAATTTTGATGGTAAAATTTCAAATTGCTGCAGCATACCAAAAATTGATTTAGTAAATAACAAAGCCATCGGTAGAGAGAGGGGGGGCAGAGTAACGTCGGGCTTCCCCTACTTTTATGTCTTAAGCGGGCGCTGTGCTCATGATTCTACTATGAAATCTACTACTGATGCTACTATGAAATGACTTTTCCAACTTGTGCTGCGTTTGCAGCTGGACCGACATATATAAGAGTGAGAAATTTCGAGTTCGGATATCGTTTTTCTGGCTTAGTGGTTAGGTTCTCAGATCGTTGTTCTGAGGACCCGGTTTCGATTCCCAGCTGGGGACATTGTTCAAACTGTAGATTTACGCTTGAAAAACAGCAGGATAAAAATTCACTTGTTATTATTCAAGGGTTACAGGCGTAATTCTCTGCTGAAAATGAATTAAAAAATAGTTAAGTTTAGATTGGGTCTAATACAAAAATAATTTTAAAGTAAATATTATAATTGTTTATGTAACAAAAACCTTTTGTTGTTAAAACAAAAAAAAATTCTTAAAATTACACAAAACAATTGTTCTTTATGCAAAAGTTTTTGTTACCGAAACCGAAAAGAACTCTTAAAGTAACAGATAATTATATTTATTTTGAGAAAACTTTCAACAAAATAATTTTGTTAATTCAAGTAAAATGGAAAAATTTTTACTTGAATTAACAGAACATGTTTTTTTTGCTGACGATACAAAATTTTTTGTTGGAATTGCAAAAAAAATCAACAATATTTTTCTTGTTGATTCAAACAAATTTTCCATTGAGCCATATTTAAACGGAAAGTTTCGTTGGACCAACCAAATTTTTGTTGATTCAACAAAACTTTTCTCTGGGTGTATAAAGAAAACATGTCCATGAATATCGTTGACGTCATTCTGTCGGTGGCAACAATCTAAAAGACTGTATCAATATTACAGTTAAGTTATAACCATACATTTAACTGATAATGCAAACAATACGCAACACAAAATAAAAATTACAATGAACAGAATGCGGATTTTACTTTGATGAATAATTCAGATATATTACAGCAAAATTATTTTCATATAATAACGATATTACAGTTAAATTATGTTCACATATTTAAACGAAGATGCAAACGATACACAGTACTAACAAGTTGGAAATTGTACGTCAAACCTGGCAAATGAGGTGCGTTCGTACTATAACTAGTTTTATAAATATTCAGATCTTGGTGCAATAGCTGTTGAATTCTTATTCAAAAATTCATAAATACAAAATTTATTTTATGTGCAGATTTTCATATTATGGATATAAATTTTATTTTAGGAAATTAAGCTTCAATAACAAACAATTTACAAACAAATAATTACGATTATGTTACACTAAAATTATACTATGCGCAAATATCCAGTATAAGACAACGTAAAAAAATAATCACTGAAAAAAATTAATTATATCGTGTGTTATGATGAAAAATGGGTTTCGTTAACAAAACGCATTTTTCATTTTTATCTAGCGTCTAATCTAATTCTAATTAAAATCAGATTTTTTTTTTTCAAAATTTCTGGTAGTAATTGAATAAAAAACAATTTAAATTTGACAGATATGCTTCTGCGCTCGCCCGAATAATTTATTCCAATAATCAAAATAATCGTTATTCCCATCACTACGTGCAAAAACCAGGTTGAAAAATATATCAGTCAGTCTCTTAGTGAACACAGAAAATGTATGTAATGTATTCATAAATATAATTATTAGGCATAATTATTAGGTGAATGCATTTAAATCTTTTTGGAACATCCTGGATACACACATTTTTATCTTTATAAAATCTCTTTTTATGGCTTCATCGGCTTTAGAACAAAATATTACTGTCTTAAGTTGCCTTTGCGTGGCCCCTAAAGCTTTCGCTCCGGCAAACGCCGACGTAGCTGGTTGACTCAATAGGGGTCATTCGGAAACACATATAAAACAAACACATAAAAACACAACAAATGTTAGGCAACAGCGGAAAGTTATGATAGACACCACTATCAGACTCTGAAGGTCATGGAAAACTTCTTCAAAAACGCCATAGATGCGGTCCCGATCGAGTTTAGTAGCTTGAAAGTTAGTTCTGAGACTCCTGCTAATCGAACTGTCGGGCTCAGAAAGCTACGACTACGCAAAGACTCGCTGAATTGGTTTTCGTCCCGAAGTTCGAGTTTTAGCTTGATTGCCGCCACGTTAGTCGACAAGCCATCGAACAGTCAAGTTATCAAACAGTCCAGGGAAAGAACCTATACCCTTCCAAGGAGGTGATACGAGCCTCAATAAAATTAGGGGCCCCGAGGACACGTACGACACTTGGTACGAACGGGCAATCCCCTTTCTCCCGACCATTGAGATCGACACACAACTACTCCAGCTACAGCGAAGCAAACGAAAAAGACAGGCTACCGCGGTGCATTCCACTTATCTTTTTTTACAGACCGCTAGAGTGACGTGATGCTCTATTCGTACACCTGCATTGGTGGATTTGAGCATCACGTGACTCCCACGGTCTGTAAAAAAATATACGCGTAAAGCACCGCGGTAGCCTTTCTTTTTCGTTCGCCTCGAGCTACAGTGGGTGACGTGATGAATGCGGACCATGCGGCCTAAAATCCGCATGCCGGTACTTGCACTCTGCCGCCTGCTAGCACCTAGGGTTGTTTCACGCTGTCTCATGCCGCCTCACGCACTGACCAGACGTCACAACACAGCCACCACGCACCTTGCTGTTCGGAGTCCGACCTCGCCTCCGTCATCGGCCTTGATAAATTGCCGAAAACGACCCAATCGCCATTCGCTAGTCTGTTGCTCAGCGTCACCAACTTCATCCAGGAGAAGGATCCCAGTTGAACAACTAAGTTTAACCTATGATTCGTCGTTCCAGCACCTAGAGAGGAAGCTCCCATCATTTAACGAGTCCCCACGCCGCAGCGAACCTGCGCTTATGGCGGGAGGCCCAGACTCGGTAGCCAACAACACCTAGTCTTTGTGAAACCCCTCTACTACCAGCAAACCACGTTGAGGAGGTTTTTCGTGCGTTTTCCTGCCCCCGTCGTACTGGGCTCCCGGTCATCTTCCCCAAAGGGGCGAGTCAGCACCACCCGGAGGTACGCACCGCACTACAGTCTGTCGCCTGGCAATACTAAGAGTCGCTGTATGCCGCCTAACGCACCGACTAGACGTTACAACAGAGTCACCACGTTCTTGCACTTCAGAGTTTGATATCGCCTCCGTCATCACCCCAGATAAGTTCTGGAAGTGATCCTATCACTTTTCGCTAGCCGTTGCCCAGAGTCTCAAACCCGACCCGAGAGAGTCCGGGCCAGGCAGCTGGGATTGGCGTAAGGAGTTCTTTACGCCACCTAGCGGAGTCTATGTCCGCATCATATGCCTAGTCTCTTTGCCGCCGAAAACCGACGCTAAAGGAGCAGAGACCCGGGGCTGTCCATACAACTGACCGGCACCTCCGACTCGTCAGACACCCTTTTTCCACTGGCACACCGCGCTGAAGTGGTGTTTTGTCCACTTACCTGCCCCCGGCGTGTACATCTCGCAATACCGGGCTCACAGTCGTCTTCCTCATTCAAGGTGCCGATTCGGGACCATCTGGAGTGGCGTGCCAGATTTGAAAAATGTATAATAATTACACTAACACTATTATAATTTATAGACGAAATAATTGCTAACTCTTTTTACATTATGAAGGCGAACTTGTATTCATTTGTAAAGTCTGTCTAGAGGATTTAATTAGATTACCCATTTTCAATTGCAATTTCGTAGTAATTCATTATCATGCTGTTTGAGTTTAAAGTTATAAAAAATGGTTTCAATTTAAATATGAAAATAGTATTTATGGCGACAATTTAATGACGACAATATAATTTCTGATCCCGTTGTCGAACGCACTTTGGTACAGTTTCATTATTATTGGGGCGATTGTTTGAAAGTGTTCTATTAGGCGTACAAAAATATTTTACCCGTCTCTAACAATTTTTGTTAAAATTATAAAATCAAATAAAATACAAACCTCAATCAATATGGTCAGTAGTAGTTTCTAATACACTTTTTCACCGCTCAGGCAAATGGGGGATTCCATAATGAAAAAAAGGCTTGGTATTTATACGTTTAAATTCATCCATTGTGTTCCTCACCTCATCGTCAATTTGAAATTTCTGCTTTGCTAAGTTGTTTGTATAAGACCTAAATATGTTCTAAGCGAAAGTCAAAATATATGTTTAGTACGACAGATGATGTAAAAGTCTCCATTGTAGATCGCTTCTGATTTGGCAACCCACGGAACTGATGTGTTCCATAATGAAAATCAGGCATTGTATTTAGACGCAATTGTGTTTCACACCTCATCGTCAATCTGAAATTGCTATTTTGCTAACCTGTTTTTAAAGAGCTAAATAAATTTTAAGCACAAGGCGAAATATCTGTTGAGTGTTCCAGATGTGCAAAAAATCTCCATTGTAGATCGTTTATGATTTGGCAAGACACGGAACGTATAAGTTGTTTGGTGTTGTAACTCTATAATATTACTGACAATTATAATATCACCGCTCATGTGAACTATAAGATAATCTTTCTGGCATTTGTTTCTGCCAAAAGATTTAAATGAATAATGCAGCGTTCGTCAGTAAAGATTTCTCCAAGTTTGAATGCCGTATATTCCCCACCCCGTTTTTTCTCAATCTGAAATACGCTGCTTTGCTAAGCTATTTTGTAAACAGCTACAAAGGTAATACCCGCAAGGTGAAAGGTATGGTGAATGAGCCGGATATGGTAACATTTCCCTTTACAAATCGTTATCTTTAGTCAGTACAGGTATTATACCCACTCCCATCACACACACACTCACATACACCTTTACTCGACGAAATAGAGCACTAGTTTTTTTATACTAAAATATTATTATCTTGCACACCTAATAGTATTGTTATACACGATCAGCTGTGTTTACTCGTACGTGATTTATTAACCTACGCGAAACTGTTTCAGATAATTTTTCATAAAAAAATATATATTAAACGATAAAATAGTATTTAATAATTTTCACTTTTAATTATATTTTCTACTTCTTAAAGTTTAAAATATTTTGTTGTTGCAATTTCACAGCCAGTTGCCCTATTGTACTGCATAATTAACTCAATATTTTGTGACAAGTAAACCAATGTAACCGTAAAGATTTTTTGGCTATTTATGACCTGCGTCCGGAAAGAGAAAAAGCCTTAAAATTAAACTCGTAACTTATAATTAAGTTCTAAAATTGTTAAATGGTGTATTGTCTTCTGTGTACATATTTTTTTATAGCTTTAGCATATGAAAGTGATTGAAAAATTGATCACAAAAGTTCAAAAAGTCACGTCAAGTTAAATAAATGGATGGAACATGTAACGAAAAACTTGTAAAAATGAAATATATTTTATTCTAAAAAAAGAGCAATAAAATAAATGTAAAAAAAAACTGGATTGCCAACCGAAAGTACATCAAGTTTAAACAGAAAAAAAATCTTTCAGAAAAAAAAGTTCTCAAAAAAGTACTTTATTTTAAACACCAAGACAATTACTATATGCCTTTATGTTAGAGGATTTTTTTGGCTTACAATAGCATGTCATAAATATTATGATTTTTTTAGATTACCAAAACTTATATTTTTTATGTTTAAAAATTTTAACATTGATATATTTACCCATCTATTTTGAATATTAAATATATGCCCATAATTTTGTATATTTTGTATTTAATTTTTGGTTATTAAGACTTGTATTTGATTATTTAAATAAAAAATTGTATTAAAAGGCATGTTTCAAACAGTATGTAGAATGTTATTTAAGGGCTTTAGTTCATTTCTTTTTCAATAAATAGATGAAAGAGAAAGACTGGGTACTATACTTGATTTAAGTTTTTCTATATCTTAGAAATTCTTATGTAAGCGTACTGAAATAGAAAATTAAATTATTTAAGAAATGTAAAAACCACCATTCGTTCATAGTTGCATGGGTATTTTACTCAAATAATAAAAACAGTTGTAATGAAACCGCCGCACGCCATCCAAACTTTTCATTTTCTTATTAGCTCTTTTCGAAATGTTTGTTCAAATATTTAGTCTACGTTTATCATTTAATCCCATATATTTTGCAACAAAGGAATTGTTATACGATACGCACTGAAAAACTTTTAAAAACTTTAATTTTTTTTAATTATACATACAACGTTTTTAAATTAGGTAATCACATTTTAACAATCCACCGATTGTTGCTTGTTTAAATATATCAATTTGCAAATGTAGAAATACAGTGATACATCGGCTAACAAACATAATTTGTGAACACATATATTCTATAACACATATAATCATAATCGTAATTCGAAATCTTCGTACAACGAAATTTATTTCTCGTCCAATTAAACTACATCGCCTCTACATTATCTTAACGCTTGCATCCTATAAAACATGAGTTAAGTTTAAATCACAGGTACTATCATCCGATCTGAAATATATCCCTTTGTTTATCGCTTCCTTTGAACGGTGTATTTGAGTTCCAATTAGGGTTATTTTAAAGGCTAAATCGAACCAGTTAATAGCAGCATCACGAGGCATATTTGGTGAGTAATAGCTTGTAAAATTTTTAAGAAGTTGTGTAAAGTCCATGATCTGAAAACAACTATTTTTACAGCATTCTGATTGCTAGAATACAAGCACCTACCGTAGCACACAATTAGCGATAAGTTCGTCGTTGACTACTTTATGATAAGTATATCACGCGGTGCGTTTGCTACCATTTTTCTTCTGTAAAACGTATTTATGAGGAAATATCCGATATTGTCTATATGATAGCACGTCTGATCGCAGCGTTTCCCGAGTGAAAGGAATAGTGAAACAAATATTCGTTATTGTGATTCATTTGTTGACCGATAACGACCGAAGGCCACTGCAATGCCAACGAACAATCAGCGTATCATTAAATTATATAATTATACGTTTCCAATAATTAGAAACCGTGAGTTCCACATTTTTGTGTTTACAATGTCAAAACTTTTTTTTTTAACTCTTCAGGAAGTTTATCTGTATTTTTTTCTTTTTTTTATGCTTGTAGAATGTACCGAGTTGTTTAATTAAATTTATAAAACATAATATAAACGAGTGGCTATATTTATGCATTTTAGCCAAACTGAATTGAAAATAGATTGGTGAATGTTTTTAGTTCAAATTAAATTCAAGTATTAACAATTACTTTCCATTAATTTTTCGCTGTTACAGAAATATTTTAAATGTTCTAATTGCTCATTTTATCAAATAGTACATTTGGCAGATTTTTCCGATTACTTCCATTTATACTAATTAAACATCTGTGTTTTCTTGAATTAAAATTTTTATTCTTTGAGTATTTATTTCTGGATTAAAACAGATAATCATTTGAACTTTATCGATTGCAATAACGTAATTAATCATCACATTTTTAAACCATTAATTTAATTACGAAATTACATTCCGTTAGTATTTTGCTAATTATTTCCTCTTTCAAAAGTGATTAAAGGTGTCTTATAAAAAAGGAATAAATTCTTGATAAAAAAAACTGCAGCCACTAAGTAAACGCACAAATTTTATGCTTATTATCTTGAAGAAGGAAAGAAATAATTAATTAAAATTATTTTTATAATTATTATTTAAATGTTTTTTAACAATTTTTTACGATTTTTAATAATATAAATGTATGAATTTTTGATTTCATGTTTGATTACTTTTATTGCGATTTTAAAGGGTCTCAGAACTCTTAAATCTTCAAAATTGTCATTTTTTATGAAATGACGCCTATGTTAAACGCCTATCTTTTCCGAACATTTTGATACATTGTTTTACTTGAAATAGCTATTAGAACAGAAGTTAGGGCCATTAGAATTATACCCACTTAAAGCTGAAGATGGCATTGCTAAATTTAAAGGGATACCAGGCTGCATATTTCTTTGTGTACATCGTTCCTGAACAGTTATTTTATTCAGAAATGTTTTTCTAGTCTATGTTTTTCTACTCCTATGTTTTTCTACTCCATGGAGAATATCAAGTAAGCATCCAACATACAACATACACCTTCGTGTGCCAAGTCAAACAAGTTGTTTTCTAGTAATTCGCATAGAAAATCAGCGCATGTCAAAGCCTTTGGCAGATGTTTATAAATCACTTTGCGACTGACGTGTCTCTGAATCTCTTTATCTACGGATTTATTTTTTATTGCATTCTAAAAAAGAATCTATGAAAAAAAGATACTTGGTAAAAGCACAGGAAAAAAAGATTTTGTAGAAATAAAATATGTTACTTGTAAAAAATCACAGAAAGCTAAGAAGGTGAGTGCTTCAGTTCGGAAGCTAACATACTGCAAAGAAAGCTTTCCTAAAACATATTTAGGTTATAGAATTATGAACATTAAAATCTTATTTGCAAATCTCAAAAACATTTAGTACGTAAAACTTGTAATGGACAAGTAAAAATTAAAAATAGAAGAAAAATCAATCTGTAGATTAAGCTCTACATTTCAAATTGCATGTAAGAGATACAAGGAAAAAAATTCTTAAATTAATTTTTTAACTATTGAAAAGGATTGTTTTCAAAAGTAAGAATTATATCTTATTAATAATCAATCATATAATATTCATAAACTCAAATTTTATTACAATTTAATCTTTACATGTAATTTTCTCAATGTGTTAGATTTAATACTTATGCACAACATTTCTCAGAAAATGGTAACGAAATTTGGACGAAACTTAATAGATACATTCGTTTTTATGTAAAGAATGACTAGATTTAATATTAAAAATGCATTGTTTATTTATTGAAAAATTGTTTTATCCATATATGTGATCTTGCGGAAAAAATGCGATTTCCTGTATCGACATTGCATCGCGATTCTTATTTTTTTTTTGATAAAATTACTAAAAAATAATTTTTAAAGGTATAATCTATTTATTTATTACAGTTCACACATAAACTATACTCATACACTTTTAAAATTTTGTTACAATTTAATCTTTAAATGAAATTTTCTCAGTTTGTTAGATTTTATGCTTATGCACATCATTTCTCAAAAACTGAGAAAGAAATTTGCACGAAACTTAATAGATACATTCGTTTCGATGTAAAGAATAACTTATACTTCAAATTTAATATTATAAATGCATTTCTTATTTATAGAAAAAGTGTTATATGCATATATGTGATCTTGCGGGGGGGAAATGCGATTTCCTGTATCGACTCTGCACCGGGATTCTTAAAAAAATATATTTTTTTTGATAAAATTACTTAAAAGAATTTTTTTCAAATGTATAATCTATTTATAATTACAGTTCGCACATATTATACTCATAAACTTTTAAACTTTTGTTACATTTAATTCTTTAAATGCAATTTTCTCAGTTTGTTATATTTTATGCTTATGCATATCATTTCTAAAAACTGATCTCATCAAAAACAACTCGTTGTAAAATATCCCGCCAAGCCACAAAACTAAAACGTCAGTCACCAAAAGAAGTGATATCACATAAAAAGAAGCGATATAGAAGTGCATATTCCGAGTCCCGTGTACAAATCTATCACCACTCATAATGTTTCCAAAGAACTCGGAGTGATGTACAGTATGTGAAAACTGCTTGACGACCTGTAGGCTTTTATAACATATGTAGTATATCAATTTTGAAAATCAAAAAATAAATTTTATATTTTGGTTATACCACTTTTATAAATATTTTTGTTGGCGAAAGAACTGACAGAACGGATTTTCCCTCAGATCTTACGCTAGAATTACTGCAATATATCTAAATTTATTATAAGGTTTATATATATATATATATATTACAAACTCAAAATCTTTATACGTTTACTTAAAAAATCCTATTCGTAAGAGTGGTGTTTTTAGTTTAAATAATGGTAAATAAACTCAACAAATTGATTTTTCAAGCTCATAAATAAGAAAGAACATGCAAATACAGAATCTTCAACTTTTACAACTTTATGGGAGCAAAATAAATAAATAAATAAATAAAGGAAAGAAAAGAAAAGAAAAGAAAAGAAAAGAAAAGAAAAGAAAAGAAAAATAATATTGCCATATGTAATTGCAGGAAACCCAAACATTATAAAAGCCTGCAGGTCGTCAAGCAGTTTTCACATACTGTACGTCACTCCGAGTCCTTTGGAAACATTATGAGTAGTGATAGATTTTTACACGGGACTCGGAGTATGCACTTCTATATCGCTTCTTTTTATGTGATATCACTTCTTTTTGTGACTGACGTTTTATGTTTGTGGCTTGGCGGGATCATTTACAACGAGTTGTTTTTGATGAGATATCACTCCTTTTTGTAAGGTATTTAATTTCAATTATTACGGATTCCATTTTTATAAGGAAAAGGAAAGATGAAAGGGGCAAAAAAAATAATAGTGATGCTATAAACAGAATTATACATCAGAATTATACAATTTATTGAGTGACTTATTCCAATGTACATGTCGCTACCATAAAAACGGCGAAAATTTTTATATTAATTTCCTTACACTGTATTCATCAGAGTATTTATGTCACTAGGGGGCTCTGCCCCCTACGAGCTACGCTCGCCAACCTCCGTTCTGAAACAGCATGGTTTAAAAACACTCTGATTTGATCATCTCTAAAACGATTACGGAAGATTGTATTAAAATTAAACAACCAGTGGCGATCTGCTGTAACAGGGTTTCAATTCATTTTCCTTTGACTGAGGGATTTCAAGGTCGAATCAACTGCTGTTGAAACAGATTACAACTGTAACTGTCACCAAAATATATGATTTAACGCCAAACGTGCATAATCATGGCGTCGCGTTACATTCAGTTGACATCAGATGCGTTACACGTGTTAGTTTTTTCATCGAGGAATTTTTAATTCAACGCTTATTTGTCTTTTGATACTTTTCCATTACCCCGTCAATCTATTTTCATAAAAAAAAAAAAAAAAAAAAAAAAAAAAATATCGCTAAACTGTAACACCAAATAAACAAATAGAAGAATTTTGACATTGGAAAGGAAATATTATTATTTACGCTGTTTTAAAATTTGCAATAATAGGTAAAAGATTTGTCGAAATAAATTGATCTCTCATGAAAATATAATTATTAATTGAAATTGTTTGGAAATATTGTTATTTGATCATTTTAAATGTGACGTAAATTTCCCTAGTTACTCGTATTTTTCTTTTTAATATTCACGCGCCAGTATATTTTTATTACGTAATTTTCTACATTTAATGCTTTTAACATGTGATCATTTAGTTATTATTTTAAAGTTTTATTTCTGTTTTTAATAGTCACGTGTAAATACATTTATTAATTGAAAGGGAATATTATTTTGTGTGCTATTTTACAAATTGGCAACAATTTAAATAATGGATTTTATGAAATATGAAGTAAATCTTCTTCAAAATAATGAAAATTTTGAATAAAAAATTTAAATATAACCTCAAAAAATGAGTCAAATTAAAAATATAATTGCAGTCTGCACACCGCAACTTTGTCAACTATATCCTTACAAATTATGGTTAAATTCATGTGCATTGTTTTCGTTTCTATAAAACTTTTATAAGAAAATTATTTTGACCAACTTTAATATTAAATATCTCTTAAAATAATTATTCGATTTAAAAACTGTCTACTTCAGCGTGTTTATCGAACATTTCTTTATAAAAGCACCAATTTTTAAATTTTTATTTGCAATAGTTTTTTGGCTATTAGTCCAGAAAGATTTCAAGGCACAAAACCTTTATTGACAGCGGCTGCTGCGGCTGCTGCTGCGGTGGTTAATTTTTTTAACACTTTCCAACCTAGTTGAAAAGTGTTTATGACTTCGGTTTGTCTGGCCGTCTGGCCGTCTGCCGTCTGGCCGTCTGCCGTCTGCCCGTCTGCCGTCTGCCGTCTGTCCGTGCTCTAACTCCCGTAAATATGCTCGGATTGCCCTGCAATTTTTATATGTTATAATCATTATCTATAGCATGTTCCCTATTTCAACGGAAGTATGTAGCACTTATAGTTTTTTTACAGGGACACTCAAAAGAATTCCGTTACATTGCGGTCTATGGGGAAAAATCATTTGCGGTTTATTTAAATAATGTTTCACTATTTTAAACGCATTGAAATTTATATATATCACTAAGGTGCATTAGAAGAAGCTTAATATGGAATAGGGTGTGCATAGCACTTATACTTACTTTACAGGGACAGTCAAAAGAATTCCGTTACATTACGTCTATGGAGAAAAATCGTCTGCGCTTTATTTAAACAATGTTTCCCTATTTTAAACGCATTGAAATTTATATAAGGTTCATTACAAGAGACTTACTACAGAATATTGTGTGTATAGCAGTCATCGTTCATTTACAGGGACACACAAAAGAATTCACTACTGTATGTTAACAATAATTCCTGGAAGTGCGTTTTAAGTTACTAAACGCGATTTTAATTTTAAATCGCTTTTTGTCTATTACGTGGTGTGTATAAATTCTGTAGATCCTATACAGGGAAGCACAAAAGTTCGGGAAAACATTTCCGTATTATTTAACTCCAGACGGAGAATTTTAAACTGTGCTACGTGTTTCCTAACTGAACTAAAATTTAGCATCCTATGTAGTATATATACAAATCTATAGATCCTATACAGGGCTGAATAAAAGTATTTGGATTACTTAGATGTTATCTTTTAGCTTATTGAAGAGTATGATTCGTAAAATTATTTTGGAAGCGTTGGAAAGTGTTACATAATCTATGCTTGACGCATGATTTTTCGTTCTTGTTTAATATAGAGAGATATTTATTTTCCTTTTTCTTTTGTTTATATCACTCTTCCGTTTATATACATTCAAAAACAAAAAATAGATAATTTTACAGTAGTTTACAAACTAATTAAAATACAACAGTTTCAGAAAAATGTGGAAAAATAAGAAGCACTTTTCTTCGGTCAACTACAACGATATGGAGCATACTTTACCGAGAATAAACAACATTTTTTTTTTCTACGAACCTATTTCTATTAGTATAAAAATTTACAGGGATTTTTATACTAACATATTAAATATATTATTTTTGAAAATTACTGAACACCTTAGAAGTTTTTTATTTGTTTAAGTTTTTTAACTCAACGTTTCGAGAATTTGAAAAATATAAAATTCGCAACGTTTGCAAAAGTATAAAAACTATTAAAGTGATTTATGTTCATATAGTCTGTTCATTCCAATTCGGTGATCTTAAAATATAGGTCCCCAATCTCCGGCAATACATGAATTAATTGGGACATATGTATGCAACTGTTAAAATGTTCTCAAAGTTGACAATAGAGGCAATAAGTATAGCTCGGAAAATATGAAACACGGCATTGCTTCATCATGGCTTTGTTTCGTGAGGTGTTCGTTCTCCGAACATAAAAATCTCACGCGAAAGTGTTCGTTAACCGATTTATTCGTAAACCGAACAGTTCGTTACCGATCACCTATCGTATACGAAACGCATTGAAATTTATATATATCACTAAGGTGCATTAGAAGAAGCTTAATATGGAATAGGGTGTGCATAGCACTTATACTTACTTTACAGGGACAGTCAAAAGAATTCCGTTACATTACGTCTATGGAGAAAAATCGTCTGCGCTTTATTTAAACAATGTTTCCCTATTTTAAACGCATTGAAATTTATATAAGGTTCATTACAAGAGACTTACTACAGAATATTGTGTGTATAGCAGTCATCGTTCATTTACAGGGACACACAAAAGAATTCACTACTGTATGTTAACAATAATTCCTGGAAGTGCGTTTTAAGTTACTAAACGCGATTTTAATTTTAAATCGCTTTTTGTCTATTACGTGGTGTGTATAAATTCTGTAGATCCTATACAGGGAAGCACAAAAGTTCGGGAAAACATTTCCGTATTATTTAACTCCAGACGGAGAATTTTAAACTGTGCTACGTGTTTCCTAACTGAACTAAAATTTAGCATCCTATGTAGTATATATACAAATCTATAGATCCTATACAGGGCTGAATAAAAGTATTTGGATTACTTAGATGTTATCTTTTAGCTTATTGAAGAGTATGATTCGTAAAATTATTTTGGAAGCGTTGGAAAGTGTTACATAATCTATGCTTGACGCATGATTTTTCGTTCTTGTTTAATATAGAGAGATATTTATTTTCCTTTTTCTTTTGTTTATATCAGTCTTCCGTTTATATACATTCAAAAACAAAAAATAGATAATTTTACAGTAGTTTACAAACTAATTAAAATACAACAGTTTCAGAAAAATGTGGAAAAATAAGAAGCACTTTTCTTCGGTCAACTACAACGATATGGAGCATACTTTACCGAGAATAAACAACATTTTTTTTTCTACGAACCTATTTCTATTAGTATAAAAATTTACAGGGATTTTTATACTAACATATTAAATATATTATTTTAGAAAATTACTGAACACCTTAGAAGTTTTTTATTTGTTTAAGTTTTTTAACTCAACGTTTCGAGAATTTGAAAAATATAAAATTCGCAACGTTTGCAAAAGTATAAAAACTATTAAAGTGATTTATGTTCATATAGTCTGTTCATTCCAATTCGGTGATCTTAAAATATAGGTCCCCAATCTCCGGCAATACATGAATTAATTGGGACATATGTATGCAACTGTTAAAATGTTCTCAAAGTTGACAATAGAGGCAATAAGTATAGCTCGGAAAATATGAAACACGGCATTGCTTCATCATGGCTTTGTTTCGTGAGGTGTTCGTTCTCCGAACATAAAAATCTCACGCGAAAGTGTTCGTTAACCGATTTATTCGTAAACCGAACAGTTCGTTACCGATCACCTATCGTATACGAAACGCATTGAAATTTATATATATCACTAAGGTGCATTAAAAGAAGCTTAATATGGAATAGGGTGTGCATAGCACTTATACTTACTTTACAGGGACAGTCAAAAGAATTCCGTTACATTACGTCTATGGAGAAAAATCGTCTGCGCTTTATTTAAACAATGTTTCCCTATTTTAAACGCATTGAAATTTATATAAGGTTCATTACAAGAGACTTACTACAGAATATTGTGTGTATAGCAGTCATCGTTCATTTACAGGGACACACAAAAGAATTCTCTACTGTATGTTAACAATAATTCCTGGAAGTGCGTTTTAAGTTACTAAACGCGATTTTAATTTTAAATCGCTTTTTGTCTATTACGTGGTGTGTATAAATTCTGTAGATCCTATACAGGGAAGCACAAAAGTTCGGGAAAACATTTCCGTATTATTTAACTCCAGACGGAGAATTTTAAACTGTGCTACGTGTTTCCTAACTGAACTAAAATTTAGCATCCTATGTAGTATATATACAAATCTATAGATCCTATACAGGGCTGAATAAAAGTATTTGGATTACTTAGATGTTATCTTTTAGCTTATTGAAGAGTATGATTCGTAAAATTATTTTTGAAGCGTTGGAAAGTGTTACATAATCTATGCTTGACGCATGATTTTTCGTTCTTGTTTAATATAGAGAGATATTTATTTTCCTTTTTCTTTTGTTTATATCACTCTTCCGTTTATATACATTCAAAAACAAAAAATAGATAATTTTACAGTAGTTTACAAACTAATTAAAATACAACAGTTTCAGAAAAATGTGGAAAAATAAGAAGCACTTTTCTTCGGTCAACTACAACGATATGGAGCATACTTTACCGAGAATAAACAACATTTTTTTTTTCTACGAACCTATTTCTATTAGTATAAAAATTTACAGGGATTTTTATACTAACATATTAAATATATTATTTTTGAAAATTACTGAACACCTTAGAAGTTTTTTATTTGTTTAAGTTTTTTAACTCAACGTTTCGAGAATTTGAAAAATATAAAATTCGCAACGTTTGCAAAAGTATAAAAACTATTAAAGTGATTTATGTTCATATAGTCTGTTCATTCCAATTCGGTGATCTTAAAATATAGGTCCCCAATCTCCGGCAATACATGAATTAATTGGGACATATGTATGCAACTGTTAAAATGTTCTCAAAGTTGACAATAGAGGCAATAAGTATAGCTCGGAAAATATGAAACACGGCATTGCTTCATCATGGCTTTGTTTCGTGAGGTGTTCGTTCTCCGAACATAAAAATCTCACGCGAAAGTGTTCGTTAACCGATTTATTCGTAAACCGAACAGTTCGTTACCGATCACCTATCGTATACGAAATTTAGCATTTTAAGTTCGTCATAGCCGGAGATTCGATGAACGGCAAATATTTAAACGTAAAACTTGTAATCTTGGGGTAGCAACATTTTTACATTCTATTACTCAGCGCATGAACGTAAAGTTGGAATTTTGTAATCGCTGTTTCAATCAATTCCTGATACGCTAGAATTATATATTTATAAATAAACACAGTTTTTTTAATCGATGAAAATACTATATTTTAATAGATTTAGAGCTTAACATCCACGAGATTTCAGACGGACAAATGAACTCATATTAATTTTTAAAGCAAGATAATGAAACCTTACAGAGATTGAAACAATGTAAAATCATTAAAATACATCCCACTCAGTAAATATACATCGGTTGTAATGCAATCAAGATCTTCTTAGAGACTCTGTAAACGAAACGTATATGCTTCAATGCCGCTTTACAATAGAGAGGATGTAGTAACATATTTGAATATCTTGTGTATATAGCCAATTTGACAAAAGTTATGCAATTTACTATTGTTTTTCCCCTGTGTTAAGTACAGGAATCTTGTACTTCAACGTAAAAATTCGCTAATTACACAACTTTTTAGTCTTATTAAAAAATCTTTTGAGTTACCCTGTAAACGAACAGTAAATTCTACAATTCTGTTTTACAATAGGAAGCTAACTTAGGTCGTTCGTAGTAACATATTTTAACATCATGTGCATACGTTCTTTTTGAAAAGAGTTAGACCATTTAATATTTTTTTTGCTTCATCTTAAGTATAGGAATAAGTCACTTTAAAGTGGTATACATATAAAAACTAATTAATATTTTTACACCAAATATTAAACATTTGAACTACTCATAAAAACAATTCAAATGCTGCAAACCGCGTAAAAATCGGATAATTAGACAACTCTTTAGCCTTATATCAAAAGATCTTTTGTGAGACCCTGTAAACGAACCTTAAATGTTAAGATTTTTTATGATAGGAAGCTTACTTGGGTCGAGTGTAATAACATATCTTAATATCATGTGTATACAACCATTCCTAAAAGAGTTGGGTCATTTATTATTTTTTTGCTCTAGTATAGGTATCAATAACTTTAAACTGATATAAATCAAAAACTAATTAATATTTTTACATGAAACTTACAAAGAATTTAACTACTCATAAAAACGATTCAAATAACGTAAACTACGTAAAAATCCGATAGTTACGCATTGCTGTAGCCCTGTCAACAGTTTTTTGCTCTACGTTAAGTATAGGAATCAATAACTTTAAACTGATATAAATCAAAAACTAATTAATATTTTTACATGAAACTTACAAAGGTCCAAACTACTCATAAAAACCATTCAAATAACGTAAACCGCGTATAAATCCGATAATTACACATTGCTGTAGCCCTGTCAACAGTTTTTGGTCTAAACAAGATTTAAAAAGTGCAAAAAACAGCACTTTTAAAATCGCATTTACTGAAAACCTATTCGTCGGATTTTGCTTTACTTTTGAGTTCTTAGTCCCTTGGCACGCCCCATTCCATAGAATCAAGAATTTTGTTTCTATCATAAATAGAACTCGTGATATAGATGTGTCAAAAACCCGTTTTGTCCCGTCCGCAAAATATAAACTAGACAGAGTAATAAAATTTTTTTGTAAAATCGTTTGGCATCCATTGGCGGAAATTCCTTTCGTTTACGGTTCAATGAATTGCTGTTTCTTATGCTTCGCGAGAAACTCTGTCGAGTTTCTATGATAAAAAAAAATGCATGAAACTTAGTATATATATTCGTTTTGATGCAAAAAATAACTTATACTTCAAATTTAATATTAAAAATGTATTGTGTATTTGGTGGGAAATTATTATATGCATATATGTGATCTTGCTGGAATAAAATGATGTGAGATTTTATGCTTGTGCGCAACATTTCTTAAAAACTAATAAAGGAGTATGTATGAAACTTGCTAGATCTATATATTTTGATGCAAAGAAGGATTTATACTTTGTATTATACTTATTTTGTATTCTTATTTTGTATTGTTTTGCACTTTGATTTATACTTATTTTGTATTCAAAATGTATTGTTTATTCGTTGGAAAATTATTATATTCATATATGGGATCTTGCAGGAATAAAATTGTGGGAGATTTTACGCTTGCGCGCAACATTTCTCTAAAACTAATAAATCAATACTTGTGAAACTTGCTAGATACATTCGTTTTGATGCAAAGAATGACATATACTTCAAATTTAGTATTAAAAATGCATTGTTTATTTATTGGAAAATTATTTTATGCATATATGGGATCTTGCGGGAATAAAATTATGCGAGATTTTTTATGTAAAGTATTTATGTTAAATAATATGGCTACTTTCTTGGCTTCAATGTCTTGAAGGCGATTTGCAAATTCATATGAAAATAACATTTATTTTATGGGAAAATCAGCATCGATACTGCCATTTATCTGTTTCGTTTAAAATAAATCATTAAGTTATATAGAAGTGAAATCAAAATGTACTAAAAATCATCCAATTTAGTTTTTTTGAAGAAATAAATCGAGGTTCCCATCTTTTTACTCAGTACTGAAGAGAATCAATCAATTTTATTTCATATTTATCTTTTTTTCAACAGGTGAAACTTTTTATTTCATTTTCATTTTTCACGTGGAAATCGTTCAATAGAAAATTAATTATTGTAGAAAGAATTTCATTGTGGATTTTTAATTTTTGGCAATTGCTATAACGAAACATGTTTAAATTTAATAGGAAAATGCTGTTTGAATTTTGGTTTTTATCTCTATTTATAAAAATAATAGGTTTTTTTTTTCAAATTTTAATATTTTGAGCTTCATAGCTGGTAGTCAGCTATATATATGCAAAGTTTCAACTCTGTAAGTTACATAGATTCTGAGAATGGCTCTGTGACGAACAGACAACGGAGAAGGAGTAATAGGGTTTCGTGACATGAACGAAACCCTAAAAAAGGTAAAATGTCAGTGTAGCACATTAAAATAATTATTCTACGTAGAACAGATATTGATCTGTCTGTGTTAAAAATTTTATGCATTTGTGTTTCATAGAGAATTGGATATAAAAGGAAATATGACATGGTGCTAAATTGCATCATGTCCCATATATATGCATGAAGAATCAATTACAATTATTTGAGTGTACCTAAGTGGGGCGCGTTGCCCACGTTTACCACATATCTATAAGGTATCGATCTATGCAGAAGTAATCAGATGTTGGTTGCGATCGATGGTGAATCTCGCAGCGAGCTGCGGATGAGAAGAGGAGCATCTGTTGCTATGCCGGAGCATACTGGAGCATCTGGAGCATCTGTTAGTATGCCTTGATACGGTTGTCAGAACAGTCGACGATCAGAAGAAACGGGCAAATGCCTCATCTAAAAAAAAAAAAAAAAAAAAACTTATTACAGAGACTATACAAATACAATTTACATTAAAGAATTTTCTTAGCACATGTAAAAAGTAATACAATTATATTTACAAAAACAAGGTTAAAATTTTCCTAAACAGTAAAACTACAATGACAATATAGTACAAATGATAAAATAATTTTTTTAATAGCTATTTAAATTTTTTATTTAATTTTAGAAACACTGTCAAAGAAGACAATGTGTTTCTTTGCAGCATAAGGTTGCGTCATGATATCTTGGTAGAGCTTTTCGAAACAGTTAGCTAGCTCAATGAACGAGTTAATTTTCAACTCCATTTTAATTTTACTTAAAATTTCCGAGAACCAGGATAAATATCCGTTAATTTTGTTCTCTTTATAGATTTGTTGAGGAGCAGGTGGCGCTATCTTGGTTGATTTTTGGTCAATTTTAGGAGCATTTACATTTTCTTTGATTTTTTTTAGGGTTATCGCTTTTCTTCATAGCATCGGCATAAGTTTTCCTAAACCTTGGTTTTGCTGGGTAGTATCTGCAGCCTTTGTAATTTGAAAGGTGCCGCCCGCTGCAATTAAAGCACAGAGGGGGCTTTTTCTTTACTATCATCATTTTTGTAAGGCATTCTTTCGAATCATGGTTCAGGCCAAAACCCACGCACCGAAGTGGCAGGATGCAATCCTTTTCCAAGTGAAAGAATCCCTAGAAATTAAAAAGCTGCGCAGCTTTAAGTGGCGGCCTATAAGCTTCAACTGACACTTTAATTTTGAAAATCGAAGTAAGTTAAAAAAATTTTTTTGGAAGTTTCATATTTTGGTAGGTGTAAGAGAAAGATTAGATGCTTTTCTCTATTTTTTCTACTATATATTTGAACGATTTGGATGATGTCTAATTCGTCGTCAACTAGTACTTTTTGAATTTTATCGATAGGTGTACTTAAGGGCAAACATCTGATTACGATTTTTATAGGAGTTTCTAAATCGGGCGTAACATAAAAATAAAATTTTGCACTTTTATAAAGTCAATATTTTTTTGCTTGCTGCACAACGAGTTGGCGAGTACCTTGAGTCGGCACACCTTCCCGATATTGCAGCAACGAAATTTGGATTGCAATGTTTTTCACGATTTTCCGTAAATTCGATTAGTTCCTCTATACCTCTGACCATAATGAGTTCATGGTTTTTGGTTTTAGGACTAACGTTTTAGGTTCGGTGTTCGTCTACATTATTTTTTCAGAAATATTTTCTGAAACTGCTGTAGCGGGCTCTTTTTCCTCGACAATTTGCATTACAATATTTGAATCCTCAGAAGCACCCTGAGTGACACCAGCTGTTGCATTTTTGGGTAGAGTCATGTCTACACAGCTATCATCATCCGAAAGCTAAACCTCAAACGAAATTTATTCCTCACATTTTTGCTTTTTAGTGTTTGGGACGACAAGTCCAGCCGAAATTAGAGATTTGTTCTTTTTTTTCTTTTTATTACCTTTTTTGGATGTTGAAGGAGCAGGGTTCTCTTCGGCTTTAAGGTCGTCGAAGTAATTCCCTGTTTTGAAATTCCATGCTCTAAAATTCCTCTGTCCCTTCTTTGAGTCCGGCGTTACAATTGCCGAATCTATCAAAACATCTTTTTTCAACTTCAGCGAGATCTAAATAACATCTATTCGGATCAGTTAAATAATAACTTAGCATACATATAGGAAAAGAGGAGGCACTTCCCCGACCTACCAACTTGCACTCCGTATGATTCAGAAAGATTGCCATTGAGAAAGATAGAACCACAAGCAGTTCGTGATAAAGCTCTGAAAAGAGCACCTACACTGCTCAGTGGACCGTACCCGTACGAGTGATAACTAGGGAAAGTGGCCGCAAAGCCATCTCGATCCCTTCAGCAAGGTCTGGAGCTAGAGCTTCTACACACGCTGTATCATATATATGCATAATTGTCAGTGAAAAAATAAGACTCCTGAGACCCCGTAATTTCAGAAATTTGCATACAGCCTTAAAATGTAAAACGAATTGTAGATACTACGTTATTTACAGTACAGTAAACCAGTAATCGCTCATGTAGTCTATAGACGTTATAGATGACTAAAATATTATTTAACTGCAGACAAATATATTCTTCTAATGTCTGTGTTAAAAACCTGCGGTTATGTCAGATTTTAAAAATATCCGCAAACAAGAATTACATTATACTAGCAATTTGGTTACCGGAATAATTTTCATATTTTAATAAAAACATTGGAAACCTGATTGCCAGTATAATGTTTATACTTATCTTTTTTTACAGTGTGTTTATTTATTTATTTATTTTTAACAAAGGGTTAAATATATTGAATTTTTTTTTTTTTACAGCAATAGATATACATATATAGTATTTATTTAAAACAAAATACTGCATAAAAATGTAAACATGACGGAGAATATATCCTGTTATCATCCCATAAAAGAACTCAGAATGCTCCGTTAATTAAAATAAGATATTTCTTTCCAGCTGAAAATGAAACTGGAGAACACATCCAAACCATTTCCTCCAAAAATGGTTGGTATTACTGACAGATGTAGCATTCTATTTCACAACCTCTAGAGTATCTAACATCAGACTTCGTTTACTTCACTTGTCATAAAATTAGAAAATTTAGATTAGTTAATGTATTAACATATTCCGATTGTTTTACAATTATCGTGTTATTTACTGTACGAGTGTAGGTAATTTTTGCAATGGCTATTGATGTATTGATTAGTAATGGCTTTATCTAATACTGACATTGTTTTAAATGTAGCATTGATATAATGATATGCATGTGCAATTGATTGAAAATATTTTCTTGATTTTTAAAGAACATTCAAAATTCAAAAAATGTAAACAGGTTAGATTTTTTTTGTACTAATATTTAAATATAATATTTCTGCTATGTTATATAGAAATTATTTTCTTTTCTTTAATACTTTTTATTATATGTTTGTGTCTAATAAGATATTTAAGATATATGTAAAAAATGTAAAGGTGGGTAGAGGGGACCTAAATAAGCAGATTTCGTATAGGAATGTGGGTGCGGATAACAAGCGTTGAGGCAGTAGATGGCGCTGTTCAGTTTGGCGGATGAAAGCGCTTCGCTGGCTTCAATCGGCGTTCTCCGCACGGATTTCGAGCAACATGCATCGTTACACCAATTTGAAGCTTGCCGAAATGCATTTCATGTATGAGGCTGTGCAAGGAAATAGAGCGGCTTCTCAAAGGGAACTATTCCCGAATAGGAATTTGCGGGATCGCCGAACATTTGAGCATCGTCATCGGGTGTTGTGCACGAGTGGATCGTTTTATGTTTTCAGGCGTAATACAGGCACTGGAAGATATCGCAGAATTCTTGCAGTAGACGAAGAAGTATTACGCACAGTAGAGAATAGTCCTTCGACAGACTCGAGAGTCGTTGTACGTCCGCATCCTTTGAGCAACCACCCCATTTCCTTGCGCAGCTCCATACATGAAATGCATGTCGGCAAGCGTCGCATTGGTGTAACGATGTATTTTGCTCGAAATCCATGCGGGAAATGACGTTTCAAGCCAGCGAAATGCTTTCATCCGCCGAACTGAACAGCGCCCTCTACTGCCTCAACACTGGATCTCCGCACCCACATTCCTATTCGAAATCTGCTTATTTAGGTGCCCTCTACCTACCTTTACATTTTCGACATATATTTTAGGACCACCCTGTATAGAAAAAATCTAATGATAGCAACTACAGTCACGTTACAGATACAGATGCTTTTTTAGAAGCCTCAGTTCCCGCTTTTCCTTAATAGGAGCCAAATTGCCAGAAAATGTTTGAGACAAAAATCACTTTTAAAGACAAAAAAAGTCTTATTGTAGGGCCTTATATGTATACGGTCCATAGAAATATCCTTTGAAACCATAAATTTGGGAAAAATGTGTATAGAAGATTTTCAGTCAAATTGTGGGACCTAGAAGCAAAAGAGGCAGATGCACTGTACCTTCCACTCCTTCCTTCCACTTTGTCTACCAACCTGAAACGAAAGTCGGTAAAAGGATACCGAACCGGTATATTTCTCCCTTCCGGTTAGGAATATAATTTTGAGAATCTCTGGAAATCAAGTCAGACTTCTGCCCTTGTGGTACTTCGTCAAATAGAAACTGCACCCTTTTGTCTCGTCCCTTTGGGACTTGGTCTCTAGTTTCCGAAGGCCAGAGAGCATTAATAACAACAACATAAACAATTAAATGTGCAAAAACCATACGATAAAGTAAAAATCTTCAACTCTTTTTTTTTCTTTTCATCTACTTGTCAATAATAGTTTCTAAAATTAAAAACAGAGAGACAAAAAAACTGACATTTTAACACTTTCATTAAATTTTTCAAAAACTGCTCCAAATTTTAAAGTTTAATAGAAACAAACAGTTTCACGTAAATCCACGGCTTTTGTAAATTTCTTAAACCTTTTTTTCATTCGCTTGTCAGTAACATTTTCTTAAAATGAAAGAAATCCTTAATTCCCGTAAAGACTTCGATTTAAAATTGAATTTTACGCTACTACACTCAACGCTAATATTATATATTTTTCTTGGCCTGATTCCAGCTTAAAAAAAAGAAATGAAGCCTATCGTCTCAAAACTTGGGTTTTAGACAGGAATAACAGAGGAATAACAGGAATAACTTTTTTTTATAAATATCCGTCACACTTTTAAAAAGTAAACATTATAGCGAAAGTTATAACTTTTTAATGCATAGAAAATTTTTCATTTCCTATGGAGATATTGGTTTTGATATGTAAGCAAGTTATGTTAAAAGTTTAAAAAAAAAGGCAAACTACAATCGTTAAAAAACGAAGCGTGACAAAAAGATGTGTAAAAAAGAAGTTTAAGAAAAATGCTACAATTCTTGACATCAACCGAGAAATCTATCATGGCTGTTTTTTTTTATTAATTAAAACATTTTGTGTACTGATTTTAGTGATACTAAAAATTTATTATTTTATTCTTTATAAAAAAAACTTATTTTTCTTATTAACATTGTTTTATTTAAATACTAGCATGCTACGCCCGCTGCGCTGGGCCATTTTTCTAAATGTACCTTAAATAAAACGAAATGGCTTTGTATTTTAAAGGATTATGAATCTTCACCTTCGGATGCTAGCCTAGTCAAAATTTTCTAGAATTAAAATGAACCTTGAATCAAACGAATTATATCAATGGATTTGAACATGTATTTTAAAGCAATAGGGACGGTCACCTGGTTTTTCCTTCAATATTGCTGTAAACGATGCGAACGACATTATGTTATATTATATCATACATTGGACAAAATTTGGGTTAATAAGAAGCAACTCATTTAGTTGATCATTTATAGTAGAGTTTGGTAGGGGAATGAGGCCATTATGAGATTATGGCAATGGGAACTAAAATGTTCTCTAGTCAACATACTACTAAAAAAGAGAGCATTACAATGATTGCATAAATTGACCATTGAACTTAAATAATGTTTGGGTGATTCATTTTCGTCTGTAAGTTCTTGAACTCCGCCCTCTTTCTTGTCACTATGTGAGGTTCTGGTAACGTTAGTACAATCTCACTCTATGTTACGTTATCTATTGTAATATACGTCCGCTTCTGGCCATTGTACTACGGTTTTTCATTTTTCGTTTCCAGCAGAGTAAATACAGTCAAAAATGTAATAAATTGTTTTCACATAAAGAACAGTATTTAACTTTCACATTTAAAAAAATAGTGAAACATAAAAAAGTGCATTTTTAAAGTTGAATAGTTTGAATAAAATTAAAATGACGCCATTCACTGTCTTTCCATTTTTTTAGACCAGTTTCATTCGTGTAACCGTTAACCTGAAAAAAACCCGATGATTTACTCTGGTAGAAGAATAAACCTCTAGTTTGCATCCAATAAAATCTCCCTAACCTTCCATAATGTTGTCGATATCCAAGTTTGACATTTGAAGTGCTTAAAACGATAGGGTTACTAATGTACCAGAGTTAGTTGCAAAACGAAGTTATTTACGCGCCAAATTATGTTCCATTAAATAATATTAAATTACTGTTAATTCAATTATATATCTTTCATTAAAAAAATTCCATACCTTAAATAAAACTGGCAATGATAAAGTTAGTTATGCAAAATGTTTAGTAATAATCTTTTTGGTGAATACTTAAACCGATTTGATTTTCTTTGCATTTCTCTAAAGAGCATAATAACACGCAGAAATAAATTCATTTGTCACTATGTTTAGATTCTAGGGCTGTGTGTAAGTCAAAAATGCTTTATAATGCTAGAAAACTTAACTAATCAGAATTTCAGGTACTTGTTTTTCTTATCCAGGCTGAAATGATAAATCGACAAATATTATTTATTCCATTCGCCACCATTGACATTACAAAGTTTTTCCGTACATTGGAAGCATTGCCTTTTATGGTAAAACTTTTCTTCATAATAAAAAAAAAAACCCATAAATTTAGCAATTGCTATTTCAAAAGTCGTCTAATCTTCTGCAGTCTGAATCGTCGTTCAGAGTAACCTTTAAATATAAACGAAACATCCAACAATATAGTAAAAATGCCAACTGGCAGGTGACCGGAATTCGGACGATTAGTTCAATATCTTTTAAAAACCTTCCTGGAAGAAGGGAAGATATCCAGAAAAAAATAAAAAGAAATGACGAATCAAAAAGAACATCGAAAATTTATTTCAGCAAGCAATTTTTATTGCATGTCGCCTTTTGTGTCACCTTAAATGTCGCCTATTGTGACAGTAATAACGCGTAATTGCACACATCTCCTTAAGAATATTCTTTAGCTCCTAACGTTTGACGCAGTGAATATTTCTATAAGTGAAATTGGCGATATATTAAAAAATAAATAAAAGTATAGACAATATTCATTGATCTGAGTTCGAGGCTATAAAAATCATATGTTTGGGGAAAACAAACCGGCATGTTTCCGTAGTAAATTTTTAAATGTCTAAAATTTAATTAGTTTACAATATGTGTTTTGAGTGGCAGACATTCACTAAAATTTAAATATATGATCCCATATTTATAACAATAACTGCTCTTTATAACTGAATATAAAAATTTAATCCAAAAAGGATATTGTATAACACTATTATTGCTAATATCGCTGTAGCTGATGTCACGCTTATGAATTTTTGAATTTAAAGCACATTGTTTGGTGAAAAAAGTAAAATCAAAATAGCAAATAAACAAATAACATGTAACTCAAAAATGCAGTAATTTTTACAGTTACATCTGATAGTTCCTCCTGTAACTCACATGATAGGTGCATTATATATATATAAAAATTAACAGAAAGAAAAAAAAAATGTCAGTCATATTTTATTTAATCAAATTATCAGATGAATTTTGTTAACCTGACGCAAACGATAAAGCGCCAAATATTGACTTAATTGCAAATATTTTTAACCATTACAAACATTCCTTTGAGGTTTAAATTAAATATTTTCGCTTTATATTATTATCCTTCTTTAAAACAGTTTTTTTCTTTTTATATTTCCTTTTATTGCGGGGGGATTTTAAATAAAATAAATAACAGAATTTTTCTTTTATTTTTCTATGTGTTTACAATATTTTTAATATAGCCGTTTCAATTCTTTCGCCACTGATAATTGTCGCCAAAAAAATTACCTATGGTAACCTTATCGCCCAAAATACCAGAATTTCTATCATAATTCTATAACTAAGCTACGTAGAACTATTTGTTATATACTAAAATCTTCCCAGAAAAATTATCTATCCGACAGTGCAAGTTCCATCAAATTCCATTCAGCAGAACTCGAGTTATAAAGGAACGGAACGAAATTTCCGTTTGTGTTTTATATTGTTATGAATTTTGTATATATCTGTAAATATTCCATTTGTTTAAATTTATTTTATTTTATTATTGTGAAAATTGCAGTATTATTAATGTATTTCCTATTGAGCATCATGTAACTCAATGCTAAAGGCCTCAGGTGCTTTGCAAGAAAAACAACCTTACAGCATCGGTTTTATAATGGAGTTCTATTGGAAAATCGCCAAGGAATGGGTTTTTCGCCAAGTTGGCGATGGTTTTGGCGACTTATTTTTGTCGCCAAATTTGGCGATATATCGCCAAATGTCGCCAAGTTGGCGACGGATTTGGCGACTTTTTGTGCAACCACACCCCCCTTATACTTATACATTGGGATCCTTTCTTGCTTGGGTTCTCTATCGAAAGTTAAAGCACTTTCTGGTAATTTCTAGCATCTGAAGGCTCTGGAATGATCTGGAAAGATCTCTGAAACCTATATAAGGACCTCCATCAGTTCAGTTGAGTTAGTTGTCTGTCAACTGCGATTGAATTCATACGAGAGGCTTTGCATTGAGAACTGTGTTACTCGGATCGATTTTGTCGTTGAAACGTCGTATTGAACGCATTGTTTCTGTGAGAAATGTTGCTGCGCTTTTATGGGATTTGAAGATTACTGAATATCTTGTAATTTTCAGAAGATATTTGTGATCGTATTGCACTGTTTATAGTGAATAAAGCCTTTTTATTGTTCTTATATATTGGCATCAGTCCTTTCGAACCCCGAGCTCACAACATTTGGTGTCAGAAGTGGGATTGAATGCCGATTACCAGAGCAATGGAGGCGCAACTGACTAAATTATTGGAGAAATTAGGAGAGATGGATGAGAAAATGACTGCGAATCAGGCTGAAATGAAGACGGATATGTCAGCGATGGATGAGAAAATGACTGCCAACCTTGGCGAGTTGAAAGATGAAATGAAGAAGGATATGTCAACCAACCTTGGCGAGTTGAAAGAAGAAATGAAGAAGGAAATGACCGCAAACCAGGCTGAAATGAAGGATATGTCGGAAGAAATGAAGAAGGATATGTCAACCAACCTTGGTGAGTTGAAAGAATTAATAGATAATAAAATAACATCTTTAAATGAAAGAATTGACAGCGTGGAAAACAAATTTGAAGGAAGGTTTCAAGAAATAGAAGAAAATGTTCAAATGACAGCCAAAACCGTAGAAGAAGTTCAAAAGATCTCCAAAACCGTAGAAGAAAGGATAGAGAGTGTAGAAAAGGAGTTGGAAAATGTGAAGAAACAAAAGATAACTGCCGAAAACTATCCCGAAGATGTGAAGTATCAAGCTATGCTTCCTCGGGCTTCTATTAAACTCTCGACCTATGACGGAAAATCCTCATGGCCAGTTTTTAAGACACAATTTGGGATCGTAGCGGACGCCAATGGATGGGATTCCCAGACAAAGGCTTGCCAGTTAGCTGCTTTTCTACGAGCTGATGCTGCCGACGTCCTACAGACTTTGCCTGCAAATGAACCGCTGGATTTTGAAACGCTCGTCAGTGCCTTAGAATTACGCTTTGGCGAGAAATGCATGAAGGAATATAGCAGACTCCAGCTCAAATCTCGACAGCAGAAATCCACTGAATCCCTGCAAGAGTTTGCTACGGATGTCGAGAGACTTTCACATCTTGCTTATCCTGACTGTCCGACTGAAATTAGAGAAAGCTTGGCTCTGCAGCATTTTATTGATGGTGTGCGTGACCCTGAGATCCAGACAGCACTCCGGATTGCAGATCTCAATGATTTAAAAGGGGCTTTGGTTTACGCTCTGAAATTCGAGGCAGCCCAGCAAACTACTAGGAAAGATCGACACTTTGTGCGAGCAGCCAACCTGCCTGAGACGTCGGATAGAGCTGTGGAGCGCTTACAGCAGCAGATGAATGACATAATAAGAAAGATGAACTCCTTAATGGCCAACAAACCTTACAGGCAGATCAAGCGCTGGAAATGCGGTGGAGAAGGCCATATACAAATCGACTGCCCAAGACGACCCAGCACCGAAGGTAATATCTCTCCCGCTAACGGAGGAGCAGGAAAACTGATTAATGGCCATCTTGCGGAGCGGAGGTTGCCAGATTTTGAGAAGCCCCATTTTCAAGTATGTGAAATTTCTGCAAGAAGTTGCGGCGAGAACGGAGTTTTTCTAGTCGGCAGTGTGAATGATTTGCCCTGTAATATGATCATCGATACAGGAGCCAATGTGACCATCATTCGGAAAGATCTAGCTCAGCGGCTGAAAGAAAAACTCTTCTGGACCCCGCCGCGTGTTATTCTTCAAACTGCGACCGGAGATAAGATCGATATACATGGAAGAATGACACTGAAAATAAAGTTTGGGAACGCCGCTTACCACCATACAGTCTATGTGGCCGATATTTCAGACCCTTTCATACTCGGACTGGACTTTTTAAAAGAGCATGGATTTACACTGGATTTTAAGAATAATGAGTTACGCTCTGCTCAAGAAGATGTCACTATTTTCAAACTTGGAAATGAGTCCGGGTCTATTCAACGGATCACAGCCAAGGCAGATGTTATCATCCCTCCTCGGACCGAAATGATGATACCTGGATTAACTGGAAACGAAAGAATTTTCCAGTATGGCTTGACTGGATATCCTGAGAAGAGCCCAAAGGGAGTGCTAATAGCATCAGCGCTGGTAGATCTGTCGAGAGATGTGATACCTGTGAGGATTGCGAACGTAAGTGAAAAGTCTAGAATTATCCAGAAAGGTGAAGTGCTTGCAACCTGTGCTCCAGTCACCTGTGTTTGCAAAGACCCGAGCTTGACGTTGTCGGAGCCGTCTACAAGTTTAACACCTGAAATTGGACGAAATGAGAATTTATCTCCTGAACAGAGACATGCCGCAGAAAGACTGTTCCAGGAATTTAAGGATGTGTTTTCTCAAAACGAGAGTGATATTGGTCGCACTTCACTGACACGGCATAGAATTGACACTGCCGGCCATCCACCGATTAAACAGCATCCCAGACGTTTGCCGTTCGCTAAACAAGAAGAGGTGTCTAAGCTCTTACAACAGATGCAGGATAGTGACATCATCGAACCGTCATCAAGTCCGTGGGCCTCTCCCATCGTGTTGGTCCGAAAGAAAGATGGCTCCACAAGATTTTGTGTGGATTATCGTAAACTTAATGATATTACGAAGAAAGACAGCTATCCTCTACCAAGAATAGACGACACGCTAGATACTCTTTCAGGACATAAATGGTTTTCCACACTGGATTTGAAGAGTGGATTTTGGCAAGTAGAGATCCATCCTGATGACAAAGAGAAGACCGCATTTACTACTGGACAAGGACTTTGGCAATTTAAAGTTATGCTGTTCGGGCTCTGCAATGCACCAGCAACGTTCGAGCGCCTCATGGAGACAGTGTTAAAAGGCCTGAGTTTTGAAGCTTGTCTCATCTACCTAGATGACGTCATCATTGGTGGCCGCACGTTTGAAGAACATCTAGAAAATATTCGAAAAGTGTTAACGAAGCTAAGAGCGGCGAATTTAAAGCTGAACCCTTTGAAATGCAAGTTCTTCCAACGAGAAGTAAACTATTTAGGACACATCATCTCAGCTGAAGGTGTTCGAACAGATCCTGAAAAAGTGTCCGCAGTAAAGAACTGGAAGCGTCCGGAAAATGTCCATCAGTTGCGAAGCTTTCTGGGACTATGCACTTATTACAGAAAGTTTGTACAGGGGTTCTCCAACATCGCAAGACCCTTGCATAGGCTCACTGAAAGCAAGCAGAAGTTTCTATGGACACAAGAATGCGAGAATTCCTTCCAGCAGCTGAAAGAAGCTCTCACATCCTATCCCGTCCTAACCTATCCCCACCCCGACAAACAATTCATTGTGGACACGGATGCCAGTCAGGAAAGTGTCGGCGCTGTACTTTCCCAAGAAATAAATGGCCAAGAACGAGTCGTAGCATACTGGAGCAAATGTTTATCGAAACCAGAGCGGAATTATTGCGTCACTCGTAAGGAGTTATTAGCTATAGTGAAAGCCATAGAACACTTCCATCACTATCTCTATGGCAGGAAATTTCTCCTTCGTACTGACCACGCATCCCTAACATGGCTGATGAATTTTAAGAACCCAGAGGGCCAAGTAGCCAGATGGATACAACGACTCCAGGAATACGACTTTGACATCAGGCATCGCAAAGGCTCATCGCATGGAAACGCCGATGCCCTATCAAGAAGACCGTGTCCCAAGAGCTGTCGCTATTGTTCCAGAGCGGAGAGCAAGTATAATCCCGAATATGTCATACGCCAGACGAAGACTTCACTATTGACGCCACCAGATCCCTGGAGTGATGAGAAGATTCGAGAAGATCAAATGGCAGACTCCGACATCAAACCAATTTTGGAGTTATTAGAATCTTCTAGCACGAAGCCCAGTTGGAAAGACATCTCGACTTACAGTCCTACGACGAAGCAATATTGGGCTCTTTGGAACTCTCTCCACGTCAGGAATGGTGTCCTGTTCCGAAAATTCGAATCGGAAGATGGGAAGACATCTCGGTGGCAGTTAGTACTTCCTCGATCTCGAATCCCAGAGGTCCTCGAAGAATTACATGGCAGTCCCACTGGTGGCCATTTTGGAGTCATGAAAACATTACACAGAGTCCGAGAGCGCTTCTTCTGGGGAAAAGCGAGAGCTGACGTCGAACAATGGTGCAAATCTTGCGATGCATGTGCAGCTCGAAAAGGACCAAAGAAACGTAGCCGAGGAAGACTACATCTCTACAATGTAGGAGCACCTTTCGAACGCATCGCCCTTGACATCCTAGGCCCTCTGCCAAGAAGTGCTGATGGCAACAAATACCTCCTTGTTGTCATGGACTACTTCACGAAATGGCCTGAAGTCTATGCCATCCCTGATCAAGAAGCTTCTACGGTTGCGGATGCCTTGGTACACCAGTGGATATCAAGGTATGGAGTCCCTCTCCAAATGCATTCGGACCAGGGGAGAAATTTTATCTCTGCTGTGATTGAGGGTCTCTGTCAACTTCTCGGAATGGACAAAACTAGGACGACGCCTTTACATCCACAGTCGGATGGCATGGTTGAGAGATTTAATCGTACCATCCTCAACAATCTCTCACTGCTAGTCTCAAGAAACCAACAAGACTGGGACCAAAAACTTCCCTTGTTTCTTCTCGCCTATCGCAGCGCCGTCCATGAAACAACCGGCTATTCCCCGTCTCAGATGCTTTTCGGTCGTGATCTTCGTCTACCTTGTGATCTGATTTTTGGTCGCCCTCCAGATGCGCCTTCATCGCCAGAGGGATACGTGCAGAATCTCCAGGCACGATTTGAAGACGTCCACAACTTGGCTCGAGAGCGGATCAATATACAGACTGAGAAGATGAAGACCAGGTACGACACGAAAGCCACGGGACATCAATTCAAAGAAGGTGACAAGGTTTGGTTTTATAATCCGACTCGACGTAAAGGACTTTCTCCCAAACTGCAATCGCACTGGGACGGTCCTTATACAGTCCTAAACAGACTGAACGATGTCGTAATTCGGATCCGAAAGTCACCAAATTCGAAGCCTAGAGTCGTTCATTACGACAGGCTGGCTCCATACTATGGCCATAGTAACTTAGTTCATTGATTGTAATTAGTGTAATGTAAATAATGTAAATTAGTATGACCATGGTCTTGTATGTAAGTTAATGTAATTATTTATTTTGCTTAGCATTATCATTATTATTATTATTTAAATACTTGTATGTAATAATGTCTATGCTTTAATTTCATTTTATTTTTTAAATAAGTGTATATTTTGTATAATTCAGCATTATGAATGTGTTTTGAATAGTATAGCATTTGTTGGTAATGGGTTTGCTTTCCGATCAAAGGTTGAACTGCCCGGGACGTGCAGTCCTTGAGAGGGGGGCAATGTTATGAATTATGTATATATCTGTAAATATTCCATTTGTTTAAATTTATTTTATTTTATTATTGTGAAAATTGCAGTATTATTAATGTATTTCCTATTGAGCATCATGTAACTCAATGCTAAAGGCCTCAGGTGCTTTGCAAGAAAAACAACCTTACAGCATCGGTTTTATAATGGAGTTCTATTGGAAAATCGCCAAGGAATGGGTTTTTCGCCAAGTTGGCGATGGTTTTGGCGACTTATTTTTGTCGCCAAATTTGGCGATATATCGCCAAATGTCGCCAAGTTGGCGACGGATTTGGCGACTTTTTGTGCAACCACACCCCCCTTATACCTATACATTGGGATCCTTTCTTGCTTGGGTTCTCTATCGAAAGTTAAAGCACTTTCTGGTAATTTCTAGCATCTGAAGGCTCTGGAATAATCTGGAAAGATCTCTGAAACCTATATAAGGACCTCCATCAGTTCAGTTGAGTTAGTTGTCTGTCAACTGCGATTGAATTCATACGAGAGGCTTTGCATTGAGAACTGTGTTACTCGGATCGATTTTGTCGTTGATACGTCGTATTGAACGCATTGTTTCTGTGAGAAATGTTGCTGCGCTTTTATTGGATTTGAAGATTACTGAATATCTTGTAATTTTCAGAAGATATTTGTGATCGTATTGCACTGTTTATAGTGAATAAAGCCTTTTTATTGTTCTTATATATTGGCATCAGTCCTTTAGAACCCCGAGCTCACAACAATATATATAGTAGATTATATTATTCTACAGTGATTTTTATTCAATTTGTTTTTGCTACATTTTTCATTGAGAATTAATTCCATCAAAAATTGTAATCGTCAACAAATACTTAAGGAATCAGAGCTTATAGAAAGCTGCATCCTTTGTCAAAGAAAAATAAATCAAAAGGAACAGAAAACAATGAAAAAAAAGTGGGATTATTTCATTTCGTTCAGTAAATAACAATGTAAAAGAGACTTTTGGCTGAGCAAATTCAAGCATCGAACATATTTCTGGTATGGTGTTTATTTAATTTTTCAGCACGGTATAACTTTTCACTGTCATCTTAGCATAATACAGTATAGTACAATAAATAAAATTTTATGATTCATTGTTTGTTTGTTTTTTTAAGAAAGCAATGCCTTATGGAATCTGCGTAATGAAAAAATAATATTTATTGTGTGAAATATCAGTTAGTTAGTTCTGAAAAAAAATATCCATATCTAAGTTACATGGCAAGAAAATTTTATTGTGAAATATACATGTGTGTAAGTGCGTTTGAGCGTATGTAAACGAATGTGTGTGTAAATATCTGTATATGTAAATTTACTTAAGTGGCATGTTTGCATGTTCTTGTATGCACATAGATATCTGTCGCAGAAGTATATTTGTGCGCTTTTTTGGGGGTAAAAATAAATGAATAAGTTTATGATAAATCATAATTGATTTATTACAGATTCACGTGATTCACTCTCAAAATATTAACTCACAAAATAGTACATTTTAGCATAAATAAGACACGATTTTAAGTTAAATTATTATGGATAATCCACGGATAAATATAGAGTGTTATTAAACATATCTAAAGGTAAAGTATTAGCAAAAAATATTATATAACCAGTTAAAGAAATCTCTATCAATATATTTAAACGTGTATTTTCATGTATAAAAATTAACCCATTATGAGCGCTAAAACGAATATTTCGTTTCAGTCTCTGGAGCTTTTAGTTGCAAGCACCAATAAGTCTGTTTTTACGCACAAAGATATAGATGTAAATATTCCCAGCCAATTAAGGGACAGTACCGCTATACATAGCTACGCAGCATCACTCACTGCACCCAGAAACATTTGGAAGTCCATGTCGCATTAAAATAACACCCTGGACAGAAAGCGGAGGGAGAAGAGGGCAAGGTAGTTTTACATATCCAACCCCCCCCCCCCCGCGCTCACGAAATACTAGTGTACCGGGTAGCCACAAAAACACCGGACTGGAGTTCCCCGAATATGCTATACTTCACCAAGGGATCCAGATATGAAACGTCTACAAAGACGATTACTAGTAGCCAAACAACAATGGATGGGATAGGGTTTCACAGTTAGCAATTATTAAGATAGTTTGTGGTGCAATATAATAGAAATGGAAAAGAGAGAAACGTTAATAGCAGCAGAAATTTCAATTTCAATGCATACTAGTTTCAATAGCATTTAACATACCGTCCTCATTGCCCAATGAGACATTTTTTTAAACATAATAAGCTACTAATAAATTGTAAAATGTATTTGTTTTTCATTTATTTACACTACAGGCCATCCAAAATGCAACACCATGAAGGAATGCAAATAACAAAATGATATTTACTGGACAAATACATTATAATGGAAAAGAAAAGGTGATTACATTTTCAGAAAATTTGGATGCATAGATCCTGAGAAAACGTTACCCAAAGCAGCCACCTCTAGTCGTAATAACAGCATTTAGCTGCCTAGACATGGAGTCGAACTGAGATTAGATGTCATATACGGGTACATCAGTCCAGGCATCTTCACCTCTATGCCACAGTTCATCAACCATAGTGACGGGCGAATGGTTGCGGGCTAGTCGCTCAGAAGCCATTGACAGGACATTTTCAATTGGTGAGAAAGCATTAGAACCTGCCGGCCAGGGCAACAGTCGAACATGTTCTGTAACAAGGAAGGTCAGGATAGTACGAGCAACATGCGGTCGTGCATTGTCCCGCTAAATTGTACAGTTGCTCAGGCATGGAATATAAGGCAGAACCACCGGACGTAACACATCAGAAATGTAACGGCTGCTTTTGAAATAGCCGGCAATGTGAACAAGTGGTTACCGAGACGTGTATCCAATGGCACTTCATACCGTCACTCCAGGTGATATGACAGTATGACGATTCGAATGCAAGCTGTCAATGTGCGTTTTCCACGATGCCGCCAAATCTGAATGCTGGCATCATAATGCTGATTATGACGCAGGACTGTATGGCGTGGTCTTTGGTGAATCCAGGCTCTGTATACAGCATCATGATGCCACCATCCATGTGTTGCTGATGTACCCGTACATGTGTTGATTTGCCATGTGTACAGATGTACCCGTACATGGCATCCAATATATTTTCGACTCCACGGCTAGGCAGATAAATGCTGTTATTGCAGCCAGAGGTGGCTGCTTTGGGTAGTATTTTCTCAGGATCTTTACATCCAAAATTTCTGAAAATGTAATCACTTGTCCTTACCATTATAGTGTATTTGTCTAATAAATATCATTCTGTTATTTGCATTCCTTCATGGTGTTGCATTTTGGATGGCCAACAGTGTATTATTCCTATACTTTGTTCTACTAAAATATGTCTATTATTTTCTCAAATGTGAGGGCTGATGCGCTACAGCCAGGCATAAAATTTTAATTATTTTGTTTTTGCATTTTGATGAGGTTCCCTAGAGGCAAAACTTCCACGGTATGGCGTATTAAAAAAGAAACTGGCCCACCCTAACCTGTATGTCCGATGTGCCCATCGAAGGCTGTTATTGAATATTTTTTTTAGTTTTTATACGATTTTTGGCGTTTTTTTCTTCTTTTGCGGTGATTTTTCCACATTTGTAAAAGGAATCCAGTTTGAATCTTGCAGATCAATAAATTAAATTTTGTCCTTTAGCAGTTTTAAACCTTTGCCGATTTTTATGCAAGTTTCAGCTTTTTTTGTGTTCTACGACTATTTTTTGACATTCATAAAAGGAATCTGGTTTTGATTTTCTATCCCAATGCAGTAATTTAATGATTTCTTATGCGATTTCTAGAATTTTTTCCTGCTCCGTGGCTATATTTTGAAACTCATAGAAGGAGTCCTGTTTCAGTCTTTTATCTCAATATTGTAAATATTGTCCTCTACGATTTTTGATTTTTTTCCCGATTTTTCATGCTACTTTTCATATTCCGTGGCGATTTTTTGTCAGGTTATACTGAAAAAAATCGTCTACGGTACATTTTGCTACTGCCGTGATTTGATTGAAGTTAGTAAACTGCTAAATCAGTTGCTATAGAAACGTAAAAGATGATTTTAATAAATTTAAAATTAATCTGTGCCGAAAAAAAATCACAATAATACACGGTTCTCATGATTCGAGATCGAAGCGGGTGTAGCTGACATGGGTGTACACTGAAGATGGCAGTGTGATCCTTAATCCACGTTTCGTTTGAGAAAATTCAAATAGCAAAGCTCCGGTAGTATGAAAGTAAAGATACCCCCCCCCCCCTTCTCCAAAAGAATATAGATTACATTACAAATTGCATTAACGATTAATGAGAAATATTGTTATTTAAGATATGTATGAAGTTGATTTAGATCTTTTTAAAACAAATATTAACGTAATTAAAAACACGTTTAAAAATCACATTTAAAAGAATCCGAATATATAGTTCTTAAAAATGGATTTTATTAATTAAATCTGAAACTTTTAACTGGCTGACTAAAAATCTACTGTTGTATGTAGTAAATTTAGATAAACAATAGATTCACATTTATTATATACAAAAGAGTTATTAATGTATTATACGCTTTATTTGAGAAATTCAAATGCTAATACTCGAGCTATTCATAGGAGTCGTTTTAGAAACGTTCAGAGAAAATTAATTAGATGATCTTAGTGAAACAATAACTTGGTATTTGATTTCGAAGCTGAAGTTTGCATTTTCTTGATTTATCAATATAGAAACAAAATCGGCGTGAAAATTTTAATTGTAAATCTCTTAAGCAATATGAATTTAATTGAACCGTTCATTAGTTTATTTCATGTTAATTTATCAATTAATAAGGAACTGGAATTTTATTCTTCATTTAAATAACTCTTTACATAAAGCAATGATTAATATCTTTGAAATATTTTTTTAATTTTATGTTCGAATCTGGGCAACTGTTAATTGTTAAGGATCATGAATGGAATTGCGATAAACATATTCATCCACTGATATATTTTTGCAAATACAGATCATAAATATATTCGTTCAATCGAAAGTAAAGCTAAAAGAAACTGTGTAAATATTGTGGAACCGTAGCTTTAAATCACTGATAAATTAAATTAAGAAGTCTAATGGGAAAATAATCGAGTTATTGTGAACCATTTAGTATATTAAATGCGTAATTAAGCATAACTGTTATAAATGTTATCTTTTCCAATAAGGAAGGCAAAATGCATGAAATGAAGTACGAGTGATACAATTGATTAACATTATTGCTGTATTAATTCTAACGTTATATCGATTTAATGAAAAGGAGGTTTTAAATTATTACGAAATTTGGAATATCATTAACGATAATGTAACAAAATATGGAAGCATCTGTGATATCTAAATCTGATAAATTTGACAAAATAATTTTAAGACATTTTAGTTATACATGGTGGTTCAAAATTACTGAACGCATTTCGTGTTTAAAAAAAAAAGAGGTACGTACATGGTTATTGTTTTCTTGGAAAGACAGTTTAAAACAGTTTTACACAACAATATTTTAAACATTAAATAAGTTCCACGTGAACTCCTTGTACGGCACGCAAAATATCCAGCCGATATTTCACGCCAAGTTTGTTGTAGCATTTCAGCAGGTATTCCTCCAATGACTTCCGTTATTCGTCATTTTAGGTCATCGATACCCGGAACTGGAGTTGCGTACACTAAGTCCTTAACATACAACCAAAAGAAAAAGTCAAGGGTGTAATGACGGGAGATCTTGGCGGCCATGGTATTGCCACCCCCCCCCCAATCCCGGTGACTTATTTAATGTTTAAAATGTTGTTGTGTAAAACTGTTTTAAATTGTTTTTCCAAAAAAACAATAAACATGTACGTACCTCATTTTGTTCTATTTTTTTAGCAAACATGAAGTGCGCTAAATAATTTTAGAACACCCTGTATATCTACTTGTCCACCTTATGTCATATGTCTTATCAACTGAAAATAAAAACAGTAAACCTACTTAGTAAATGTTATTCTTAACAACTTAATTCTCAGAAATGACATGCAGACATTACAGGACAAAAAATATTTTACAGTAAGTGCAGGTAATATTTTAAAATAACGATAAAAAGTGATTAAAATACCTTATTAACAAATAATATTTACTCGTCAGTGGGGTTGAAGTTAGTAAATAGTTTTAAATTATTATATTGAAAACATATTTTGCTCGCTAGTGACTCAGAAAAATTTGTAAATAAAAGAGATGTTTAAAGATTTTAAATCATAATCTCTTTGCAAATTTTTTGGTATTGTTTTTTAATGAAGTGGCACGCAATATATGACTCATTCCTCTAGAAATATACAAAATAAAATCACGTAATATTTATTTGAAAAAGTAATTGAAATAAAATATATAATAACGAAAATGTGGTGTTCGAGAATTGTACGTAAATAATTAAAAAGGAAACAAAAAAAAATTTCATATTAAAAAATGTGTTTACAGAACCTGATAAATCACGTACATGGTCTGTCTCTGCTCTAGTTTGTACCACTTACTGTGTCTGTAAATTTTATTTAAAACTTTCTTTTATCATAGTACATTAAATAATTTATTTTATTCAGTTCATTGTGAAATTAATCTCAGGTTAAATTTCAAAGGGTAATCATGTTTATTTGTAGTTTAACAACTAATGTCACGAGAAATTCTGTCATGTCCATGGACAGAAATAGAATTTCTCCTAAACAGCCTAAAGATGGTAAAAAAAATTTGAAAGGGCCTATTTAAACATAATAATGCATTGTTTTATTATTATTTTTATTCTTATAAAGTGTCCAATATTTTTGCAACTGTTATATCTCTTGCACATTTGCATTTTATTATGTTTTGTAAAAAATTTTATTAATTTCCAAAATAAAATAAAAATATCTTATAATGTTTACATTGAAATTTTTTATACACATATACACACATACGTATATGTGCGTATTTTTCAAAAAAAAAAGGTGAATAACATACCATTTACTAAAACAATCAATTATTCGTAATGCATAACCATATAACGTATAATGTCTAAAGAAATTCTTGCATTATGCTTTTTAGTTGAATTATCTGGGTAAAACATATCTTTTACAGATTGAAGTTTGAAATTTACGCTTTATTCAATAAAACTCAGCAAACATATTTTAATATATTTTTACAATAATTTATCAACTAACAAATATATGCACTATTGCAACATATGTATATATTATTCCAAACAATTAGTAAGTTTCTGATTGCTATGCAAATTATGCCACAAATAACTGCTTCTAATGTCAACTAAGTTACTACGTTCCGAAATTTCAGAACGTAAATCAACTTACTGCGAAATAAATTCACAACTAAATATTTATTATTATTTCACCAAAGCATTTACTTCTGTTGATTGCATAAAGTTGTTCCAGATTGTTGAAAGTGAACTAAAATCTCTTTTAATACAAATCTTACTTAGATGAGTCATGTCAAAACACATGCTTCGCCTGGCAAATTAAATTTTGAGCTTCACGTGATTTTAGCTTCCCATTTTATCAACTGGGAATATAGCTATATATTAAACAGAGTAAATATTACATCTATGTCCAACTCGCAAAATTGGCTTCTAAGTCAGTAAATAACACTAGTTATGTGGTAACCATTTGTATAAACACGGAAACCTGTAAATTGTGTTATAATTCTGTAGTTGATTTAACTGCAGAGAATTAGACAGTAAAGGTATCAGCTACTAAATGTTATTACTCTTATCGTATATCGTCCTTTTATTTTACACAATTTTAAAAAATACATTTGAGTATAGAAAAAAAGTAAAACAAAGTAGGATATATAGATTTTTTATTAAAACGTTATTAACAACAAAACTCTTTATTTTATAACAGTTACTAATAGAAAATAAATTACTAATAGGATTAAATAGGATTATTTAAAATGCAATAAAAAAAATGTCTCTACTAATATTAGTTATTGCTTTATTTTCTTATTTTAATAAAAGTCCTCCCGGCTTGCACCGGCAGGAAAATGTAGCTTCCATATTCTATAGAATTTCCAACAGCTATATATCAGTCGATTTTTAAGATAAAGCCAAAACAAAATATGTTCCGGAATCCTTGTATCTGATGAAACAATTAACGGAAACAACTTTTTTCATTTTATAATTTTATTATACATCTTTTTAAATTAAACAAATGATATATTTTTTAACTGGCCGCCATTTTGAAACAAGATGGCGCATGAAGCTGGCCAACGGACTCTGTTGAGATCTTGGTATATCTTTTACACATGATAAAGTCACATTCATATCGGTTCATAAATACGAAATTTACAGCATATCAAAAATCAGGTTGTTTCAAAATACCAGTCTCCCTAGAATTTCAAACTGCCATGTCTCAGCCATTTTTTAAGATAAGTCGAAAACAAAAAATTCTCTGCAGTCCTTGTATCACAGTCTAATATTTAACGGAACAATTTTTTCAGTTTATAATTTTCTTGTTCATATTTTTGAATTTAAAAAAAAAATAAATTATTTTAACTGGCCACCATTTTGAAACAAGATGATGGATGAAGCTGACCAACAAACTCGGTCGAAACCTTGGTATGTCCTATATACATACTCAGTCACATCCAAATCGGGTCATAAATAAGTTACAGCATGACAAATGTCAGATATATATAATATATCATCATCAACAACCATTTTCAATCCACTGCTGGATGTAGGTCTCCCCCAGATTTTTCCATTGTTGCCTGTCTAGTGCCTTAGTAATCCCATTAACACCGGCTACTTTTCTGATTTCGTCACTCCATCTTACATGAGGTCTTCTTCTTGGTCGTTTTACATCTCTGGGATACCACGGTAAGGTGTTTGTATTCCATCTATTGTCTTGTCTTCTTGCAATGTGGCCACCCCATTCCCATTTTAGATGTTTAATTCTCTCAATGATGTCAAAAACTTTCGTCTGATTTCTTATCCAAGTTATTCTCTTTCTGTCTCTTCTGATTATGCCTAGCATACATCTTTCCATACTTCGCTGTGTTGTATGTAATCTCTCTACCATCTGTTTTGTTAGCATCCATGTTTCTGCTGCATAAGTTAGTGCAGGCAAAACACATTGGTTAAACACATTTCTTTTCAAACAAAGAGGCATGTTACTCTTCAGAATAATTTTTTTCTTCCCAAAAGCACTCCATCCATTTCTTATTCTTCTATTGATTTAATAAATGTTGTCTGATGATATTTCTTGTCCAAGTTACACATAACTTTGCATTTCTTTAATCTCAGTGTTGTTGTAGACGATTTTCTTTTTTGATGGAAATGAATTTAACATCACCTTAGTATTTTCCAAATTTATTTTTAATCCCACATTAATGCTAGCTTCTGCCAAATCTTTAAGCATATTTTCCAATTCTTCAGGGCTATTACTGAAAATTAAAATGTCATCAGCAAACCGGAGATGGCTTAAATATTCCCCATCTATTCTAATCCCTTTGTTTTCCCAATCCAGCTTCTTGAAATTACTTTCTGAGACAGCAGTAAAAAGCTTAGGTGAAATGGTGTCTCCTTGTATTACTCCTCTTCCAAGCTTGATCTTCGCTTTTCCTTTTTCTAAACGGATGGTGGCTGTTGCTTTCTTGTAAATCTTCTTTATGATATTGATGTAAGGTTTGTCTATACCAATGTCTGAAAAAGAATCAACTACTGCAGATGTGTAGACCAACTAAAATGCTTTTTCATCATTAATAAAGGTAAGGCAGAGGAGTAAATTATATTATTTATGTTTTTCTATAACTTCTCTTACTGATTGAATATTATTCATTGTGCTAAATCCACTTCGAAATCCTGCTTGTTCTCTAGGTTCAACTGAGTCCAGAGCTGATTCAAGTCTTGTCGTTTAAACTTTGGTGAAAATTTTATAAATCACTGACAGTAAGCTGATTGGACGGTAGTTTTTAATGTTTTCCTTTTCCCCTTTCTTATAAAGTGACATTATCACACCATTATTCCCATCTTCTGGTACATCTGATTTCTTGAGACGTTTGGAAAACAGTAAGGCGGAGTAACAACAGTAAGGCAGAGGCTATTAAAAACCCCATATATATATATATATATATATATATATATATATATATATATATATATATATATGGGCTTTTTAATAGCCTCTGCCTTACTGTTGTTACTTCGCCTTACTGTTTTCCAAACGTCTCAAGAAAGCCCTTCAAAATGTTTTAATATAAGGTAAAGCCAGGAGAGATTACACAATGAGGTTCGGGGGGGGGGGGCAGGAGTAGAGTCCGCGCGCAGCGACTCCAGGTAGTTGTACAACAGTAGTAGTGGAGTGTCTACTTGAATGTGCACGTTGATTGTTTCGAGCATCTAGGATAGGAATTGTTAATTTGTTTTGTTTTCCCGAAGTACGTGCTTGAATTTTCATAACTATTCGTCAAAATTTCTATATAATGAGAGTATTACAAAATATTTTAAACTTGAACGATTTCTCATAAGCTACTAACCTAGTGTATTTCTGAGAACACCGCCGGTTAGTTTTAGAAGTGGCCATGCTTAAATAAAAGGCCGCACAATCTCTCCCACCGAAATTGGAGAGATTGTGTATCTGCTACTTAAGAGAGATGGCGCATTGTTCCCATTTGTTTCCCTGCTAGGAGAGATTACGCAGTTTATTGGTAAATTTGCATAAATTACAAATTACATGTAAAACATATAAATGAATCAATTTTGAACTAATTTTTGAAAAACACATAACTATCGAAACTAAATTTGGCAATAAATCAATTTGCTAAAAAATACTGGGCAATGAGGATGAATGTACTGAATGTCTGGAACTTTACCAGGAGACAACATCGACCAGTGACTGGATTCAATTTATTAAATGTGGCAGGTGGTTGCACGAAACTGCATCATTTACAACAATAAGTACATCGATTGTGGACGACGATAACTTCGGTCTGCAAACAAACAAACTTTGAAACTGGGAAAAAGAAAATGGATGAACTTTAAGTTAAACGTGTTATCATGTAACTTAATGTTATTTTGTAATCTTATCTGGGCTTGTTTTTATTCTGATTCTTCGATTTTTTTTCTTTACTTAAAATATTTTAATTGTTCTTAAAATTCTTTCCTGTTCCTCATTTTCAATCATTAGGTTAAAATTTCACTCATAATACAATAACATTTATTCACAAAAATATTACAACAATGTCATTTTATTGTAAGTATTATTGTTAACAATTTAATTGTAGTTATTATTAATAACAATCTCTCCTATCCATGTGCACAATCACACCAACCCTGTAAGGGCAGACTGCGTAAAATAGCTTTCTTGATTTTATTACAACTGTTCTATTAAATTATAGAATAACAACAAAATAGCAATGGAATTTCTTAAAAAACAAATGAAGTCAAAATTATTCATGGATAGTTTAGCAAAAAATTATTATTTAGATACGTTTTTTATTATTTCGTGGAAATGTGCGCAGACTCTCCTAGCTTTATCTTATCATTTCCTCATAAGGTAAAGCTAGAAGAATCTGCGCACAATATCAAAAGAATAACAATAAAAAATCTAAATATTAATTTTTTGCTAAACTATCCACGAATAATTTTTACTTCATTTGTTTTTTATGCATTTCCATTGCTATTTTGTTGTTATGTTATAATTTAATAGAACAGTTGTAATAAAACCAAGAAAGTTATTTTTCACAATCTGTCCTTTCACGGTTGGTGTGATTGCGTACATGCGTAGGAGAGATTTGTCGCGAATCCAATTGAATTCCTACTAACAGGAGGTGTTTTCATAAATGTATCTTTCTAAGCTGTGTGAGAAAGATGGTTTTGTTTTTTTAGGTGTATCTTTCTAAGCTGTGGCAGAAAGATTTTTTTTTTTAGATGTATTTTTCCAAGCTGTGTGAAAAAAAAAATATTGTTGTCGAAAAATGGTTTTGTAGAATGTTTTGTCGGCACGGAAGTGAGATAATAAAGATATTCATTTTGTTTAAAAAAAATTACGAAAGTATTAAAACTGGTAGTTTTAAGGTTTCGAAAATCGCTATGTATGTAATTTTGCAATAAATTGGCGCCCGAACAGAAGGACATAGGAAGTAATATTTTTTAAGTGGAAAACTGTTCAAGTATGGATGCGTTAAAAATAAAAAGAACACCGCTTAGAAGCGCATTTACGAAGAATTTAAATGCTTTAAACGAAGCTCTTAACCAGTTAAGCCCAGATGTTAATCTAATAGAAGAGCTATTAGATCAACTAGTAGACAAAGCATCTAGATTACGTTCCACAGATGACGAAATATTAAATTTTATGTTGTCGAATGGGTCTGCGGTAAAAAAAAATATATATGTAAAAGAATTCGAAGCATGCGAAGAATACCATGAAAAATTAATAACAGTGGAGCAAAATGTAAGACATTTTTTCGTTAAGCCTGCCGCCGAACATCAACCTCTTTTACCTAATTCGATAGAAATCGAAAGAATGGGATCCCGCACACTTAGATTACCTGAAATTAGTTTGCAGTCGTTTGATGGGGACTCAAGATCGTGGCTAACGTTTTGGAATACCATCAAGAAAATTCACGAAGACACTGTGTTAGACGATCACTCGAAGTTCGTATATCAGATGCAAGCAATTACTCCGAAATCGGAAGCGTCCCAAATAGTGAGCAGTTATCCTATATCGGCTGAAAATTATCCTAAAGTAATTCAACATCTAAAAGAAAGATTCGGAAGAGAAGACACTTTTATACAAATTTATGTTCGCGATCTGCTGCAGCTGGTATTATGCAATAATAATACATCCAGGAGAAAGTGCAACTTGTCACCGTTATATGACAACCTAGAAACCAAACTTAGATCGTTGGAATCTCTTGGGGTTACAGAAGATAAATACGCGAGCATTTTATTCCCGTTGGTGGAATCGTGTTTACCTCATGATGTTCTCCGAATTTGGAAACGGGATCGTGAAAAGTCTGCTCAAGGTAAAAGTGAATTAAATTCTATACTTAATTTATTAAAAAATGAAGTGCTGTATGAAGAACGTATTTTATTGGCGCGTACTAGTTTTGGTTTTGATAAATCTAAGAATTTTACTAGATTTTAAAATGTTGAATATAATTCTATACCAACTGCTATTGATTTATTTGTAGGTGATAAATCTAAAGATAAGCATTTAATTAAGAAATATGATGAAGCATGTATATTTTGTGACAAGTGTCACTTATCAGAAAACTGTTTTAAAGCTAATTCGCTTTCTTTTGAAGATAAACGAAGTATAATTTTGAAAAAGGGGGTTTGTTTTGAATGTCTTAAGAAAAATCATATTTCACGTCAATGTAAATAGAAGATTAAATGTTTAAATTGTGGTAAAAGGCATTTTACCACAATTGAAAAGAATTAAATAAATGTGGTATTAAGATTTTATGGAAGGATAATATAATTTTGCTGTAATGTGTCAAAATGTTTGTAATGCAGAAAGTAATACGGCGTTAGAAAGTCGTAAACATGAACATGAGCCTGGGAGTAGTGATACTGTTTTGACTACTCAAGGTTCCGACCCAACTGTGTTATTACAAACTTTGCATGTACGTGTAAAGCACGATGGTAAAGAAAAAATTGTACGGGGAGTCATAGATACGGGCTCTGAGCGTTCATATTTATCAGAAGATGTAATTAAGTATTTGAATTATAAAACTATTGATGAAGTTAAATTAATTCATAAATTATTTGGTGGTGTTGAAACAAGTGAGACAAACCACAACAAATTTAGAATTCATTTAAGTAGTATTGATAATAGTTATAAATGTGATATGCATGTTTTAGATGTTCCTGTTGTTTGTTCTAATATAAAATAGGTGCCAAATGGACCTTGGTTAAAAGAATTAAATAAATGTGGTATTAAGATTTCGGATGTTGAAAATAATGTACGTAAAACCGAAAATGAAATTAAATTGTTAATTGGTTCCGATGTGGCGGGAAAATTACTGACCGGAAATATTAAAGTTTTAAAAAGTGGTCCGGTTGCTGTAAAGACCCATTTGGGGTGGACACGCATGGGGAAAATTCCAGGCATTAAATCTGAAACAAATGATTCTCTTATGGTAATTTCGTCTCTTTGGAACGAAAGTTCCGTTGCTAATTTATGGAAGCTAGATATTCTTGGTATAACTGATCCGGTTGAATCTAAAACAAAAATGAAATTCATGAAGAAACTATGCAACATTTTAAAAGAAACGTAAGAATAGATTCAGATGGGAGGTATGAAGTAGCATTGCCTTGGGTGCCCGCTTACCCAGTAATAGAGAATTGGCCGAAAAACGGCTTGCTGCAACGAAGAAAAGGTTATCAAATTTGAATAAAACTGAAGTTTATACTGAAGTATTTGATACATGGTTCAATGCAGGAATAATTGAAAGGGTGCTCGATAATAAAAAATCCAAAATACATTATTTGCCACACAGGCCTGTATTTAAAGAATCGAGTGAAACTACTAAAGTAAGGCCAGTTTTTGATGCTTCGGCTCATGTGAAAGTTTTTCCTTCATTAAATGATTGTCTGGATAAAGGATTAAATATGATTGAAATGATTCTTTCAATATTGCATCGTTTTCGGAAATTTCCTGTTGGTGCAGTATCTGATATAGAAAAGGCATTCCTATAGATAGGTATTACAGAAAGTGATAGAGACTATCTACGGTTTTTATGGAAGGATAATATAATTTACAGACATAAACGTGTGGTTTTCGGAATCAATTGCAGCCCTTTTTTACTAGCGGCTACTCTGAAACACCGTCTGGGTAGTACACCTGACAATTTTGTTTCTACAGCAGAAACTTTGAATGAATCTTTGTATGTAGATAATTGTGTTTGTAGTTGCAACACAACTGAAGAGTTAAACAAGTTCATAATTGAATCAAGAATGTTGCTGTCCTCCGCGAAATTCAATTTAAGGGGATGGCTGTCAAATTATCCAATTCAAATTATGTCTGAAACTTCAACAGTTAACATAACACCAGTACTAGGGTTAAACTGGGATCTAGAAAACGATACCCTATCTTGCAAAATCGGCCCTATTGAGGAAGAGCAAATTATTCCTACAAAACGAGCTCTACTTTCATTGGCTCAGAAAGTTTTTGATCCTTTGGGATTTGCCTCACCCGTGATTTTGCTCCCTAAACTTATTCTACAAGAATGCGGGAAGTTGAAATTAAAATGGGATGAATTAATTCCAGAGAATTTAGCTAAACACTTTTTGAAGCGGGTGCAGGGAATAAAATTAATTTCTGACATCAAAGTTGAGCGCTGGATGAAACTAGATGATTTTGAAAATGATGTAAGTCTTCACATATTTTGTGACGGAAGTAAACACGCATATGCTACTTGTATTTTTCTGAGAGTAAAGAAGAAAAATGAAATTTTGGTGAGTTTTATACGAGCACGCGCAAGCGTAGCTCCGCTTACCTAACTATACCGCGGTTAGAGCTTTTATCATGCTGCATTGGAGCCAGGTTGGGCAGTCGTGTCATTGCTGATATAAGAATTCCAAATTTGAAGATCTGTTATTGGTGTGATTCAACCACAGCTTTAAGCTGGATAAAGCGAGATGATAGATGGGGAACATTTGTCTGGAATCGTGTACAAGAAATCAGGTCTTTGTCACAGAAAGATCAGTGGCGACATATTTCAGGAAAATTTAATCCGGCTGATCTTCCTTCCAGAAGTTGTTCCATTGAAATGTTCTTGCAGCTAAAAAGGTGGGAGGGACCAGCCTGGCTGGCTGAGCCAGAATTTACTTGGCCTCAAAATATCGAATTACCAGATCAAGAAGTTATTAATGCTGAGAAACGGAAAAGTGTCATTTCAGCATTAAACAAGAACACGAAACCTAATGCATGTAATTATCGACGATTTCCATCATAGAAAAGGCATATATATAGAAAATAATAAGATTGATTGCATAAATTCTAAGATTCATAAGTAATTCAAGAAAACCGAATTCAAAAGAAGTATCTAAACTTACATGTTTTGAAATACAACAAACTGAAAGAAAATTAATGATTTTGATCCAGAAAGACAGCTTTGATGAAAAGAATAATGAGAAAATTCGTAGCCTAAGACCAATCCTAGATGAAGATGGTATCATCAGAGTAAAAAAAAAGTCATCAATCGAGAAGATACTGTCAATTTTAAGTACCCAATTCTTTTGCCGTCTGACCATCCTGTAGTCCATCGATTGATCTCCTGGAAACACCAAGAGCTATTACATGCAGGAGTGGGTCTTTTGATGACATCTATACGAGAAGACTACTGGATCCTGAAAGCCAGGAAAACCATTCGAGCAGTAGTTCAGAAATGTGTGCGTTGCAAAATAATTAGTGCACAGAAGACAGAGCCAGAACCTATTGCATTGCCAGCAGAAAGAGTTCAACATGCGGCAGTATTCCAAATAACTGGAGTAGATTTAGCTGGGCCCTTATATTTGAAAATGGAAAAAAGGTATGGATTGTGTTGCACACTTGTGCAGTGTACAGGGCCATACATTTAGAATTAGTGACATCATTAGCAACACATACCTTCCTCCAATCTTTTAGGCGCTTTATTGCGAGAAGAGGAAGACCGACGACCGTTTATTCTGATAATGGTAAAAATTTTGTCGGTGCAGATATAGCTTTTTCAGACATCGATTGGGAACAGATCTCAGCAGCAGCAGCTGTTTAAAAGATTCGTTGGAAATTCAATCCGCCTAATGCTGCCTGGTGGGGTGTTTGGTGAGAGCGGTTGATACAAATGGTGAAACGCATCTTGAGGAAAGTACTAGGTAGAGCCTCATTATCCTATGAAGAGCTTATCACAATTCTTTGTGACTGGGAACAAGTTGTAAATGCTAGACCACTCACGTATGTCTCAGAAAATGTGGATGATCTAGCACCTTTAACACCATCAATGTTTCTTCAAGAAATAAGATCTTCAGATTGATAGATTTTGATGCAATTGACGCACAAGAATTAAACAGAAGAGCAAAGTATAGACAACAAGTTCGAGAACATCTTAGAAGACGATTCCGTATTGATTATTTAGGCAGTTACGCCAACAAAATTCCCTGCAAAAGAATGTCAAGCAACTGACCGTTGGTGATGTCGTTCTCGTAGAGTCTGATAAGAAACGTACGTATTGGACTTTAGCTCGTGTGCAAGAACTAATTTCTGGAAAAGATGGTCACCCGAAAGTTGCTCGGGTAAAAACTGAAAATGGTGAACTTTTAAGACCAATACAAAAAACTGTACAATCTAGAGATTCCAAAAGAACACTCTTTAGAACCAATATTACGAACAAGAAGTGGCAGAACAGTGACTGTTGCAAAACGTTATCAGTCATAAGACTATTTTTTTAAATACTGAACTTTACAAACTTTTTTCCTTATTTTTAGTATATCTCATTTCCTAGTGTTAATTTGAATATTTGTAATAATATGTTTAATTTTTGTTTGAATTTTTGCAGGAAATTGTATAATTTGTCTTTGAAAATTAGTATTAAGAATATCTATGCTTTGGTCATGTAATGTAAGTATAATGTTACACATATTTTGTGTTATTTTGAATTTTGTTGTGCCTATTGTTGAGTTTTCCTGTTGAAAACTCAAGGTGGGAGATTGTCGCGAATCCAATTGAATTCCTACTAACAGGAGATGTTTTCATAAATGTATCTTTCTAAACTGTGTGAGAAAGATGGTTTTGTTTTTGTAGATGTATCTTTCTAAGCTGTGTGAGAAAGATGTTTTTTTAGATTTATTTTTCCAAGCTGTGTGAAAAAAAATGTTGTTGTCGAAAAATGGTTTTGTAGAATGTTTTCTCGGCACGGAAGTGAGAGAATAAAGATATTCGTTATGTTTTTTAAGGGGACTGTTTTTTACGTATTAAAGTATTATTTTCATTTGTTTTAAAAATGACGAAAGTATTAAAACGGGCAGTTTTAAGGTTTCGAAAATCGCTATGTATGTAATTTTGCGATAAGATTGTTACTAATAATAACTTAAATTAAACAATAATAATTACACTTAAATGACATTGTTGTAAGGTTTTTGTGTAGAAATATTATTGTATTAGAAGTGAATATTTAAACATAATGATTAAAGAATCAGAAAAAGGAAATAATTTAAAAAATGATTGAAAAAATTTAATTAAAAGGGAAAAAAGTTAAAGAATCAGAAAAAGCAAGTCCAGATAAGATTACAAAATAACATTAAGTCACTTGAAAACACGTTTAATTTAAAATTAGTCCATTTTCATTTTTCATTTTTTTATGCAAATTTACCAATAAGCTGCGTAATCTCACCTAGCATGGAAACTAATGGGAACAATTCGCCATCCTTCCTAAGTAACTCTAAAATTTCGGTAGGAGAGATTGCGCGGCCTTTTATTTAAACATGGCCGCTACTAAAAGGAACCGTTAATGTTCACATTATTAGTCTAGATTAATAGCTTATGAGAAATCGTCTAAGTTTAAAATATTTTGTACTACTGACATTGTATAGAAATTCTGATAAATAGCTATGAAAATTCAAGCACTTACTTTGGGAAAACAAAACAAAACAGCAATGCTTTATTTTAGACGCTCAAAACAATCAACGTGCACTTTCAAGTAGACACTCCTCTACTGCTGTTGTACAACTACCTGGAGTCGCTGCGCGCTCACTCTACTGCTTCCGCCGAAACTCTATGTGCCTAATCTCTCCGTCCGCGCCATCTCGCCTGGCTTTACCTTAAGCGTTAAATATTTAACTACGCAAGAAGCAGTATTATTAAGACAATAACATATTTTTTCCGTATGCTTTTTCTTTTTCATTTTACAAGAGTTTGAAACACCAAAAAATGAGGAGACAAGATAAAATTATAATAAATTTACATGGGCTTCACAAATAAGCACAAAGAAAACCCATGCATCTAGCATATATTACGAAAAAACTTTCAACACATTTACAACAATATACAAAAACTTAATAAGTTAATAAGGTGAATGATGAAAACGCATAACACATTTGAAAACCGAGTTTTAGAAATTACCATGTATAGCAGAAAAAAAAATTACAGCCCGATATATGATCTAGATTTGTAAATACACCACATAGTATGCAAAATTTTAGTTTAGTTAGGAAAAACATAACACAGCTGAAAACCGCACCTTTAACAATTTGTGTCGGGAAGCGGAAATGTACTCGAAATCTTTTGTGAACCCTGTATATAAGAATTACAGAATTTATACACAACAAGACATATGAAAAAAAGATTTGATAAATTTAAAAATACATACCTGAGTCGTTCCACAATTACGGCTCATAGTAAATTATCACTCTGTAAATTAATTCTTTTGTGCGCCCTTGTATATGAACGACAGATGCTAAGCACACCCTATTCTGAAGCAAGCATCTTGTATTGTATATCAGGGGCTCTATCAAATTCAGTATGTTTGAAATAGTGTATCTTTAAAATACACTGCAAAGGATTTTCTGCCAAACACCACAATGTAACGGAATTATTTTTGAGTGCTCCTGTAAACGAATTATGAATACTACACATTTCAATTTCAATATCGAACATGCCATGATAAATCTCAATAACATATATCACAAACGTGACAATCTGAGTATATTTACGCGAGTTACAGCACGGATAGACAAACCGAATTCGTGAACACTTTTTAACAACGTAGGAAATCGTTAAAAACAAGATCTGTAATAGGATGGTAATGCAAAATCATATTACTTTACATTTATTAGCCGCCCACAGGGTGGCTTATTCTTTCAATCTCTATCATTTTTCATGTTTATGAAAAGTCACAGCAATCCATCGTTGCCATAGGTTAATCTCGGAAAATGAAACGTTTGAAGTTACTGAAAAAATTAATAGCTCAAAAAGTATTTGTCACAAAATTGTTAGACAAACTGCGTTAGAAAGGAAAAAAATTGTATTTTTCTTGATATAAATTTCAAATCGAATGATTATGCTGTTTTTCAAATAATGAATTAAAAAAATTACTAAACTTCACAATGAAGTACCATAGCTAAACCTTCACGCGTAAAAAGATAATGATAACGGTAGTTGCTTTCAGTCAAGAATGTACCAAACGATGCGATGTTCGCATTTTACTATTTTAACCGTTTTTAACAAAATTCTGTAACTTTAGAAAAAATTTTAAGCGTTTTTAACGAAATTCTGTAACTTTTGAAGAATTTTTCTTTGAATAGGCTATAGAAATGCATAAAATCGTTACAAAAATGTTAAAATTACAAAAAGGATAGATGCAAATTATCAGATATGAAAAATAAAGAAGAAATTTTTACTTTCGTGTTATAGTAGCCACCAAGCATGAAATATTTTTGTTTCTGTTTTCATTAAGATATTGTAAATTTGGTACTTTCGTGTTATAGCGGCTTCCAAGGATGAACTGCTAAGCGTCCAAGATTTATCGCCAAATTATAAAGCATGTATGACATTATAATAATATATGATATATATATATAACATTTCTTGACGTATGTGGCCAACTTATAGTCATATATGATGCATATATGATGTATATATATCATGTGTATAAGATATATATACGATACATAAGACATAAATAATATGCGTATAATGACGTATATAGCACATGTAGGAGTGTTTGGAATATATATATGCGTAAATAGGATGCATAAATAAGCTTTGCAATGATCTTGGCGAAATCATAACTGCAACCTTGGCATAATCATAATTGTGGAAGCTGGTATAACACAAAAGTACTTTTTTTTTAGCCACACAGGGCTAGTTCTTTCAGTCTACAGTAAAATTCATGTTTATGAATAGTCACAGCCGCTCCATATATAAAGGAAGACACCCTTTATACATAGCTATAAAAATGGTTGTTACTGACGATATTAAAAATCAAATTATCTCTCTTTATTATGCCGATACTTCCGCTTGTATTTCCTTTCTCAGTACATAATTGCCCTACAGCGATCGCAGACCCCATTTAAAGGATCCAACGAAGTTAAACTCATCGTGGCGGACATTTCTAAGGGGGTCCCGTGGCCCTATCTCCCATAGGAATGAAGTTCCCCCGGGGGGGAAGGTTCAGTAAGACCTTTTTGGTGCTCCCCCCTCATGTAAACTCCATGTAAACTCCTTCATGTAACATATCAATAGATAGATCTGGTCAAGCACTATGGTCTGGTCCTACTCTCCCCCTCTCACTCCCTCCCTTCCTTAAGAAGCATATTTCTCTGTTTCAACTCTTTTTAAATTTTAGTTTTTCCCATCTGTCTCAGCCCCTTTAAGCCTCACATAGGGCGTAGGCCTCTTCTAAAGGATCCAACGAAGTTAAACTCGTCGAGGTCGACATTTCTAAGAGGATCCCGAGGCCCTATATCCCATAGGACCGGAGTTACCCCCCCCCCACGGGGGAGACATTCAAGGTTTTCAAACCCCGTCATGTTATAACATATCAAAAGTTTGATCTCATCAATCACTTTTGTCTGGTTCTACTCTCTCCCTCCTTCTCTCCCGTCTCTTGTCAGGAGCACTTTTCTTATTTATTTTTTTCAATATTTCATAATTATTTTATTTTTTCCCATTTTTCTCTGTTCCTATGGGCCGGACAGCTCCAAAATTTCACCAAAATTAGCTTTAAACCGCCTAAATGTATTCCCCCCCCCACCTCGCTTCTTTTGGCGCCCTCGGCTTTCACGTATCTTTCGAGGGGGGCCCGTCAGAGGGGCGCAAAAGGGGGATCTTTTTAAAGTCCCATCTCTCAATTGCAGGTGAGGATTCATTTTAAAGGTCTCGTAGAGCACTTTTGTTTTGTATAGCTCCCCCCTCCCTTCTCCCACCACTCTCCTAGAGCCCGTCAATTAATGCTAACTCATCATTTGTTAAACAACTTCTCTTAGCTGTATCCATCATAAAAGCTGCTATCATAGAACTTTTCATTACTTTTTAAAGTTATCTATTAAGTGATAAATTGTCTTGAACCATTAAAAATAGTTTAAAGGGTGTAATTAAGCCAGCACTTTTGTAAACAACATCTACATCGCCACGTCTCAGGAAATTGGAGTCACATCTTTTTACTATTATATTTATTAAAAATACTTCTAAGCACTGAATCTTTTTAAAACTTGGTCTGTTCGTACCTAATATATTCCGCCAGCCTCACAAAAAATCTTAGAGCGCTAACTAAATTCTAAAGTTAAGAAGCTAGCTTATGGTAACAAACACTTTTTTTTTTGACGAGTTAGACTTGGCTGAAAAAAAATCTCAACGATAAAAGCCGTGGGTGGCCAATCTATATTCTGCCGTAAGGTAGAATTTTTCCGCTTGTTAGTGCTCTTTAACCTTATTAAGCATGATGGCCAGTGACATATCGCTAATGTTAAATCTATAAGCGAGTTATGCTTTCATATTTTTCAGAAAATATATTTTCAGGAAATTGATATTTTAATTTTTGTTTTCTGTATACTCTTCTTTAAGTATGTCTCTTATTTTTCTTTAGTTGTTAAAATATTTCTAAAATATATACTTAATTTTATTCGAAGTGTTAAACTCTTACTCAATTTTACGAAATAATAAATTAAGTACATATTTTATAAATATTTTGACAACTAAAAAAAGAGTCATCCGTTAAATTTAACTGTGCACAGAAAAGAGATAAGTTACAAATATTTATTTCTTAAGCATATATTTTTAAAATACGAAAGCATCGCACGTCCACTGGCGAGGGGAATTTGAGAACTCACTGCCTACCCGTAAACTCAACTACGTTTAACTACGTTTTTATATTTAACATCTGTCACAGTTCAAAAAAATAAATTAGGAAGGAATAATAATGTATTTATAAACGCTTATTCCATTCTAGCGGAAATATTATTTTTTTTTATGTTTTTTATATTCTAAATTTTTAAACGTTTATGAACGTTGAACGTTTTTAAACGTTGAACTGAAAATTTACAAAGTTAATTTTGCTGCAAGGATTTTTTTTTTATTAATTGTTGATTATTTTTACCATTTAAATTGTGTATACGGTTCAATGTTTACATATTCTTCAACTATTAGATGTAAAAACAAATTTTTAAGTGTTTAAAAAAAAAAGCATCTTCATAGAGCACATGCACAAAATCCATTGCTAAGTAGTTTTAAAATTATTGGTACACGTAATAAATTTAGAATTGTTGCCACTGGCACAGATATACGAAATGGAATGTAATACTTTCTTTAAATTTGAATGTCAAATCCGCGAATGTTGAGTCTATCTCTCTGCACTAACAAAGAAGTTACCTTCTGTGAAATTTTAATTAGAGTGGCATAGCATTTCAAAGAAGGAAGGTACATATGTATTGACAATACATTATGCATTATGTATGCATACATTATGCATAACGTAGATGTAGATGGTGAATATATACACACATATTCATAAACATGGAATTTATTTAATGAAGATAATTCTAATTAACTGACTGGAGAAATAATTAAAGCTAAAAAAGCATAGGTTTTTGTATAAATTAATTTCGACTCTCTCTATTCGCAAAGAGATGATAATGTATTAGTGGGTGAGTATACGATACAATATTAAAATACGATAATTAAATACAGCTAAATGCTTCCTAAATGCTTTAATTTTCTATCTAGTTGCTGTTTAAGCTACATCTGCTCGATAACCTGCACATTTTAAATTAATAGATTGAAGATGCCGTTACCTTACCACTTCTAATATCCCCACTGCAATGAGTATTCTGCTGTTGTTATTATTTTTCTTCCTAGAACACTCGCTCCTTTTTCTTTTGACAAATGAAAATAGATTTGTAAATAGATACTAAGAAAACACAGGGGAAAAAAACACTATAAATTCTGAAAAAGAAAGAGATAATAAAAAAAGAATCGCGAATAATCAAGTCAGATTCTCGCAAATGTTAATTTTTTCCGCATTTTCAAATTCGCGGATATGCAAAACTCGTGATTGTTCAAGCCGCGAATGTTGAAGGATTACTGTACATGAATTCTTTTTTAAATTTTCGGGTCAAAATTTATTCTCCTTTTTGGGAAATTATTATTTTTGCGTTGATAATATTAAAGTTGGCTATCCATATCATATAAGTTAAGTTGTGCTGAAATTTAACGAATATGTCATTTAATGAAATCTAATGAATATACACAATAAAAAGAAAAATTTCTTAAGCTAAGATAATATGATATAACCAGGAACGAAAATATACAATAACCTCTGCCGAGTTACCCATGATTCCGAAAAGCGTTCTGTATCTTTAGAAACCTCGGAAACCACTATATGTTCAAGATTTAAAGAAGTATTTATATGAAGAAAGCTTCTTTTGCTGCTACTGATTTTCGGAAATGTTTCCGCGTAAAATTAAAGTGTATTAACCATTTTTCTCAAACCGGTATATAGGTATCCAGTGGTTGGAGTATCGTAGTTGGTATTTTTTCCAACAGAGTGCCCGATCAGAACTCGAACCTGGGTACTTTGGCTTGCCATACCAATGCTAATCTCAACGATATCCTGTCTGGTATATTTAACTGTTATTTGTTAGAAAAGGCTGCAAACTGCAGCGCTAATTTTATTCACCCGAGCTATAGCTATAACATTTTTACATCATGAATCTGAAATAACACGGAAACTCCTGTATACCATGTACACTGTAAAAAATTACGAATGTTTCTGAACCTACGAAAATGTAATATAATGATGAATAAATTTATAATATAAACTCATCCTTGTTAACCATGATTCTGAACAGTGTTTCTTTATCTTTAGAAACCGCAGACATCAATGGCATTTCGAGATTTAATGAATCATTTAGAAAAGCAACATTTTTCTAGCTGCCCGTAATTTTCGGAAACGTTTACGAGTAGCTTTTAAAGTGTATTAATCAGTTTTCTAAGCCCGGAATATAGTTTTTTCCGATGCTATCCATTCTCAAGTAAACATTTACATGTTCGACAAATATGTTTAACAGATAAACATGCAAAATTAACAGCGTTAACATTAACATTAAAATTAAGATTATGTCTTTACTCTTTCATGTATAAATTAACTTATGCAGCTGAAAACGTTTACTTGAGAATGGATGACATTCGATAAATAGGTGTTCCAGGCTGAGGAAACTGTTTAATACACTATAAAAACTATTCGGAAACGTTTCTGAAAAATTCGGGCAGCTAGAGAAATTTTGTTTTTATAAATAATTCTTTAAATTTTGTAAATGTATTGCTTTCTGGGGATTCAAAAGACAATGGAACACGCTTTTCGGAATTTCAGATAACTCGGAAGATTATATTATATTTTCGTTCGTGGTTATAATACATTTTCATAAAATAAGAAACACTGATCATTTTTTACAGTGTAATTAGGTCATAATGAACAGAGAAAAGTATTTTCAACTAGGTAAGTTATATCCATTGGTTAGAGTATCGTAGTATTGGACTACGATACTCTAACCATTGGATATAATTTACCTAGTTGAAAATACTTTCCTCTGTTTATTATGGCGGTATATAGGTTTTTGGGTTGCTATTCATTCTGAAGTAAACATTTTCATGTTCAAAATGCATGTTTTACTAACAAATATGTTAAATTAACACCAGTAAACTTAACATTAAAATTAATCTTATTTTTTTAAACTTGGATGTTTAAATTTAAATTCTGAGCGGAAAATGTTTAATTGAGAATTGGTAGCATCCTAAAAATCATCCGAGTTCCGAAAACTGATTAATACTTTATAAAAACTACTCGGAAACGTTTCCGGAAACCTGTGACTGCAAAAGGAACTTTGTTTTATAAATACTCCTTTAAATCTTGAAAATAGATTAGTTTTTGTGGTTTGTGAGGATAAAGAACGCTTTTCAGAATCATGGATAACTAGGAAAAGTTTATTGCATTTTTCCGTTCGTGGTTATGTTACATTTTCGTAAATTTAAAAAACATTGCTTGCATGTAGTTATTTTACGTACTATTGATACGACAATAGTCTAAGGAAGAAATTTAGAAGTCCTTTTTAAAATGTCGTATTATAACAAGATTAAATAGATATAACAACTTTCGAGAATTTAATATGTTTTATCACTAATTATTGTTTTAAAAACAATCTTTTTTTTTCACTGTAAGAGCGAAACTTATGTTTGAAATTAAAGAATCGTTAACGGTGTAATGAAAATTATGCAAATTATTATTATTATTATTAAAAAATTCTGAAACATAAGTAGAAAATAATAATAAATATATAGGCATATACATATACAGTAAAACCTCTAAATAACGGACACCTCGGGAGCGCAGAAATTGTCCGCTATTCGGAGGTGTCCGCTATTGAGAAAACTTCAGAGATTCACAAAATCGCTAAGAAATGCTTAACGTTTCATTAATTGGCTTTTGTATGTCCGAGAACTTCTATTATATGATTAATCAGAAATTAAAATTACTTTTTTAAGCAATAAAACTGAAATGAAATTGTACTACATTTTCCCACTGTTTATTACATTCTTAAGGAAACAATCTGTTACAAAAGATTGCTTTTGCTTGCGATTACATGTAGTTAGTTTTTCTATGCGACGTTTTAATGCTATCAGTAGTTTTAATCCTTCTGAATCATCTTTTTTGGAAAAAAGAAAAAAAATAATGTGTAACTGCTCACTGTGTTTTGTCGTTTCTTGGAAATTCTCGATATTGCAGGAAACATCCCCTGGTTTCAGTATCTTATTCATATCACTAATAGAGTCAGCTTTTGTCGAAGATTCTGAAGGAATATAATCGCCTACGTCAACTGATTCTTTTTCAGTAGGTCATCATCAATGTTAATGAACATTTTGGCATTTCTTCACTCCTGATCCATTTAATTAATTCACTTATTGCGATAGCTCTTCATTTCTATCAGAAATAAGTGTTTCATTTTCTTTTAATATAAAGCCTGCTTTTCTGGAACATTGTCGTACGCATTCCAGTTATATGTTTTTACAGCTGAAGAAATCCGAATTTGAAAGCATCGGGAACATTAACTAATTTTAGGCTGTTCTCAACTGTATTCATAGAATAAAACTTCGAAAGAATATGGCTTAATAAAAGCTTTCTCCATCAGGCTTTACAATTGTGTATAACGCCTTGATCAAGGGGCTGGCATATGAAAGTTGTTTGTTAGGGGGGGGAGGGGGGGGGAACACAGTTTTAACATTGTCCAATTTAAAATGTTTCGGATGAGAAGTTGCACTGTCCAAAAACAAGAGAACTTTTCTTTGTTTTTTTCATCCTATTATCAAAGGTAGTTAACCATTTAATCACTAAAAATCTGGTTATCTAAGCTTTTTTATTAGCTCTATAACAACAATTTTTTTTAATTGGATGTTCTTTGAGAAACATGCGGGTTTCAGAGATTTTTGAACTATAAGAGGAATTTAAAATTCCCCTAATACATCGCAACATAATAAAATAGTGATTCGCTCTTTTGTCATTTTTTCGCCCATACAGCCATCCTTTTAAAGCACAGTCTTATTCGAACTATAAGAGGAATTTAAAATTCCCCTAATACATCGCAACATAATAAAATAGTGATTCGCTCTTTTGTCATTTTTTCGCCCATACAGCCATCCTTTGTAAAGCACAGTCTTAGTCGAAAAATTCTGAAAAAGTGTCCGCTTTCCTCGACATTAAAAATGTTTCTCTTCTCATAACCTTCACAAATTGATTGCAGTTATTCATGCTAATCCTCCCCTTTTTTCAGAGCTACAGATTTTGCTTTTCCACATATTGTCTTCTAAGAGATGTGCCGAGACAAGAACTTTTTCAGCCATCTACCCAAACTCTTAAAATCATGTAATCCGAGTTCTTTGGCGACTTTTAAAGCCTTTTTCTGAATCAAAGGCCCACTGATAGGAATTTTTTTGAACGAAGTGAAGTAAACCAGTTCAGAAATATAGAATTAATTTAAATGGAATACCTCAGTTTCACCTTTTTGGTGTTTCTCGTTAGAGATGATAATCCACAAATTCTTTATTTCGTAAAATCTCTCCCACTTGTGTTTTACGTATTTTAAAACATTAGGCAGGTATCCGTAAACTGGGTTTCTGTTTTTCAGATTTACTTACATTTACAATTTCAAAAATTTTTTTAAGTTAATCGCTTTCGTTTTGACGTCATTCTCGAAACATTAACCACAAACAAGACACTAAATTCAGAATACGCAGAACTCAATATATTCAGAAAATGATAAAAATGGTTTTAACATATTTTAAAGCTTTGAATATTTTATGTCTATTAAATCTGAAGAATCAAACAGTAATCGATACAAAATACATACGATATTGGAGGATTCCCCAGACCATTGAGAATTTTCCAGAGACCACCCCCTACATTTATCTGTGGTCAAAAAAATTGTGACACATTCCCTTGATAAATTCCCAGGCTTTACTTTTTTTTTCATTTTCTTTCTCGTTAAAAAACATTTTTCATCCTTGATCGCCAAAACTACTGTCCGCTATTCGGAACGTCCGCTATTCAGAGGTTAAACATACAAAAATTTAGATTTTCGGAGTGGGGATTTGAAAAGTGTCCGTTAAATAGAGGTGTCCGCTATTCGGGAGTGTCCGTTATGGAGGTTTTACTGTACTATCATTACTAGATGCAGAAAATAACAAAAATAATTTTACGACAAAAATAATACTCAGTCAAAAGACATGTCCCATTAATATGATCCCGGACCCGAATTGCTTAAAATGAAAAAGAAATTTAAAGGCTTTATGAATCTGCGTCGTGATTTTTTTTCAATTTTAATATCGTAAAAGAAAATTTTTTCTCAGTTTGTCACTTAGCTTAGCTGTAATCGATAAAATAAATATTATTTCATCGATTCGGAATATCCTTCTCAATTTATCAAGAAAGCCATTGCTTTAAGAAAGATAAATTGTATTGTCAAGCGTTTGGTTTCTCAAAAAAGTAGTTTAAGTGTGAAGGATAAGTGTCATATGTCATTCAGCTCTTTCCTGCTGGGAATTGATATGAACTTAGGGAATAAATATCTCTATTTTTGCTATAAATCTTTAAGTAAGCGCCATATAGTTACAGGCATAAGTTTTAAAATCGTAGTTCAAAAGGAAGTCAACAGCAGATATCCTCATTTTTACTTTCTTCTATCTTTACAAGAAGAAAGTATTGGATTCATGAAAATTTTCGACTTCCGGTTTTCGACGGATTTATACGTTTTAGAATGTCCTGAACACGATTTGACTATTTATAGAAAATGTCTGTCTGTGACAAAAATTTTGTGGACGCTCTATCTCAAGAACTAATGCACGAAATTTAATAAAACTTTATATTCAGTTAGACCCTGATATAGATTGGCGCTGATTAGTTTTTGGTGAAAATCGCCCGGCAGGTGGCGCTGCTATGCTGCATTTTTTACGATTTCCGCTACAACTCTATCTCAAGAACTAATGTACTTATTTTAATTAAACTTCAGATTCAGTTAAAACTTGACAAAAATAGACGCTGATTATGTTTTGGTGTAGATATCCCAACAGGTGGCGCTGCTATAGCACTTTTTTCATTATTTTTACGATAGCTATATCTCAAGAACGAATGTACGGAATTTCATCAAACTTCAGATTCTGTTAGACCTTGACATATATAAATACTGCTTACCTGTTGGTGAAAATCGCCGTGCAGGTGGCGCTGCTATGCTGCCTTTTTTGCGTTTTCCGCAATAACTCTGTCTCAAGAACTAATGTACTTATTTTAATTAAACTTCAGATTCAGTTAGACCTTGACATAAATAGATGCTGATTATGTTTTGGTGTAGATATCCCAACAGGTGGCGCTGCTATAGCACTTTTTTCATTATTTTTACGATAGCTGTATCTCAAGAACTAATGCACGGAATTTAATCAAACTTCAGATTCTGTTAGACCTTGACATAAATAAATGCTGCTTACCTGTTGGTGTAAATAGCCCAACAGAAGGCGCTGCTATGCTACTTTTTTATTATTATCACGGTAACTATACCTCAAGAACTAATGCACGGATTTTGATTAAACGTCACATTCAGTTAGACAGTGTCATAATTTGTGGTTGATTGAGTTTTTGTCTAAATCTCCCAACAGGTGGCGCTGCTATGCTGCATTTTGCACGATTTACACGATTTTAGCAATAGTCATACCTCAAGAACTAATGCACGGAATTTAATAAAACTTTAGATTCAGTTAGACCTTGATATAAATTGGCTGCTGATTATTTTTAGTGTATGCAAAACCTGTGTGAGATAGTAGAAAGTTTTGGGATTGGCACATCCGACTAGTTTTAAATGAGCGAAATATGGCGATTTGTTATTTTTTGCTTGTAAATTAAATAACGGAAATTACAATTCATTTCAAACGTTTCAGTATTTATAAATTGATGTAAATTTAGAAAACCATAGCAAAATTTACTGATTAAAGTTTCTTGTTTTTGAGATATCGCGATTTTCTAGATTTATTTTTATTTATAGGTATTTAACGAATATTCGAACACTATTCGGCCCTCTTGATGAATATTCGATTTGCCAAATATTGAGTAGTAGTTGGCCGAATGTTTGTGGTCGAATATTATCGGATATTTAGCCGAATAATGTTAGCTGAAAAAATTTAATATAATATGTATTTTTCCTTTTTCTTCGTTACATAAAGATATATGGTAGAAAATCGTTTACAATATATTTTAATGCTGTTGCACTATTTCAAACATATTGAAATTGATATATATCGCACTGGTCCACTGCAGGCTGCTTACTATAGAATATTGCGTGTACAGCAATTATCGTTCATTTATAGGAATATACAAGTTAATTTGATTACAGTTGTTGATACTATGAACAATGATTGCTGGAAGTGCGTTTTCAGTTCTGGGATGCGTTTTTAAATTTAATAAATTTCTTGTATGATTCTTGGTGTGTATAAATTCAGTATATCATATACAGGGCTGCACAAAAAAAATCGAGCACATTTCCGCTTACTGATAACAATTCCTGAAGTGGAATTTTGAAATGTGTTATGCGTATCCTGACTTAACAAAATATTTGAATAGTATGTAGTATATGTACAAATATATAAATCATATGCAAGGCTGCACAAAATAATTCTAGCACATTTCCAGTTACTGACGACAATTTCTGAAGAGGAATTTTCAACTGTGTTACTCGCTTCCGAAAAGAACTAAATTTTTGCATCCGATGTAGTAGACGTACAAATATATAGATCATATACAGGGCTGAACAAAAGAATTCGGATTTTTTATACAGATGGCAATTGCTGTCATTGTAATTTCAAGTATGTTGTGCGTTTTCCAAATTTTTTTCGTAGACATCATGTTTTCCCTTACTAAACGATAAAGTTTTGTAACCGTATTCTGAATGTGTTGGGAAGTGTTTTATAATCTATGCTTGACGCATGATTTTTTCCCCCTTTTTTATAAACAATGTACAAAAACCTTACCTTTTTTGTTTCTATTGTTGGTTAATATCGTGTCCATGGGAATTTTTTTTACTACGAATACATGTAACAGACTTGTCAATTTGAATTTTGTTCCTTGATAGGACAGTCCGGTATAGAAAAACAACATAGAACAGAAAACTTAAAATTACAGGGCAGTCAAAAATATCTTCTGACATTAGGATTCATACATATCTCAATGTATATCCATTTCTTGATAATGCTAGTCTTTAATTGATTAATTGTATTGGTCAAATATCCTTTAGCGTATAGTTTTTCCCACTTTATCAACACCTTTCAGTTGTATTTCCAACGACAAAAGTTACCTGATTTTTACTAGCTTCATATTGATTTCTTTTGTCTTTAACTAGCCTTCCTTCATTTTCCAAAATGCCGACTATGCAATTTTCACTGCAAAATGCAGATATTTTCTAATCGGTTTATTTTTTTTTCAGTTCATAATAAATATCTTTTGCATGTCTAGTAGGGCCTTTTTTTATAGCCTCGTGGGCACTCTTGGAGTCACAAAGGTGATAAATCCATTGGCTTTGTTGGTCTGATCAAGTGATTTTAAAAATTTACATATGAAATATGGTTTTATTACGTTTATTAGTGTTAGTCATACATACCTTCAAACAGTATTTTATTACTCATCCGACTGTTAATTTATTTATTCATAAAAATATCATTTTATAATTAATTAGACTAAATGCTGCATTTTATATTACGTTTATAAATAAATTCATAAGCTTGTATTGATTCTAAAGAGGGATTATCATGAACACTGTTAGGAATGATTTTATATTTTCAATCAAATTAATGATATGGAATTTTATTCAAAAGTCCTAGCTGATATTTAATTTATTTTATTTCAATAATATCAAAGGATATCATTCGTTACGCAATGAATAAATTGTTTGATATCCAAAGTTGAATGTAAATAATAAAACTTAATAATTAATATTTGCTATAAATTTAGAAATTAATTTGTCACTTAACTTCGATTTTGTATTAAAGCAATGTTTATTTAAAACACCAATTACATCAGTGTCGATATCATTAATTACAGAATTACAGCAGATTACTTGAGACATACAAAATCATTTGTACGTTTAATAAATTCTTCTTCTTTGTATTGGAAACATGACCGTTTTACTTTTAGATGGACGGGGGCTCCTCCGGGTGTTCCTGACTCAACCCGGACACTTTGTAGCACGCGGGGGGTGACCAGGAGCCCGGCCGAGTACGCCGTGGTGGCCGGATCCATTTTTGTGTTTGAGTCTAAGCGGTGTCTTTGAGGGTGCAGGAGTTCGACGTGGCCCACTTCCGGAACATCCGGCTGGTCGGCTTTCACCAGTCACGCTTGCCAGTTCTAAGTACCGTCTGGGGATCTCAAACCGGACATGATTCGAGTGTCCTGAGTCTCACTCTTTCCTGGTTGCGGCACTCCAGGGCATAGCCAAGATGAGTGCTTCTCTTGGCCGTGTCCTGGGCCCCTGGGGGGGGGCGACGGAGACAGCTAATGCCAGGTTTAGGGGCCTGTCGTCGGGAGCCGGCAGGTTAAGGATTTGAAAAGCTGGTGTTCATGTATAGTGCGAGTGAGCAAACGGGCTCGGGCGACTCCATGGTCCGGCCGGACCGCACTTTTTGCTGTTTTAACTTCTCTCCGGCCCCACGGCTCATCTAGCCTGGTCACCCGGACGAGTGGTGGGGGACGGAATAACTTTTCCTAATTTTTTATTTCTATCCTTTGTGTTACTAACCTAGTTTTTCAGATATGTTGTCCGTTCCCTGGAAGAGAGACTAGTGGTCACCACCATAGGTTTTCCATGATCTCAACCGGGGATAGAGCAAATCTCGAGAGGGTGCCCCTGATTAGTCTCTGGGCCCTGGTTGTTCCTATAAACTTCCAGGAAAACCCGGGGTCGAGGATGGCACGGACGTCCATTCGAGAACCGAATCTGTTCCGGCCACTGTCGTACCTATGGTTGGGCTAACTACCGTGCCGATCAGATTTCAGATAGTTATGGCGGGCGATGTCCTAAATTGGATGGGTGACGCGAAAAAAATTTATTTTCACGCCGAATAGTCATATTTTTAGAGGACATTCGGTTCATAACTTCGAGAAGTAACTTTTGATTACGGACGTCAACAATAATACTGGGAACACGCTGTAGAATCACATAACAAATAATAAGATTTGACATAATGAAGACATTATTGTGTAGTTTTACTCCTCAGTTTATAACATGGGATAACGCGTTTTATGTTTCATGATGTTTGTACTGAAACATAATGAAACATTTAATATTTATTTATTTATTTATATAACATTTATTTATTATTAAATAAATAAATTGAAAATTATTATTTAATAATAATAAAACTTTATTATTATTATTATTATTATTAATATTATTATTTTGTAGCGATTACTTGACGTTTTCAGAACTGTAGAGAAATGTTTGAACCAACATTTTACATGCATTTAAGTATTGTAGCATCATTACATTTTAAATTATTGTGTGATTAATTGCATCAAGTGCTATACTTGAGATAGTATCTTTATTTAAATGCTTAAACAAGGTTTACTTGAAAACAAGAAAAAAATCTTGCATCAGGAACGTATTTTATAACACACTTTCTTCGAAAGTAACAGAATATTATTAAGATATTTCATTTTTGATACAATGTAAGGAGATTTCTATATAAGCAATTTAGTAAAGAGATAGCGCAATAAAACTCCATGTTCAGCATTTTCTGTCCATGTGCGTAAAGTGCAAGAATTCTGTCGTTATCTATAGAATGCATACACACCATGTAATGCACTAAAAATTCGATGTCGAAATATGAACACCACAGTGGGAAACGCACTTCCAGCAATTATCTATCATAATCAGTCCTACAACGGAATTCTTTTGTGTGTCTCTGTAAATGAACGATATATGATACGTACTCCTTATCTATAGAATACATATTGTAGTGAATCTCATAGTTCCATTTAATTTAATTATGTTTGAAGTATCAAAAATTTGTTAAAATGTGCCGCAACCATTTTTTCACTATATGTCATAACGTAATGGAATACATTTCTGCGTCTCAGTAAACAACTATAAACGTTACGTATTCTGTACTCCTGAGAAAGCATATCTCAACTCAGTGATGCATGTCAATCTCATTATGTTTGGAATATCGTAATGTCGATACGATACACCGCAAACAATTTTCCCCATAAACTATAATGTAACGAAATTATTTAGTGTGCCTTTTCAAACGAACTATGAATGCTACACACTTCTCTTTCAATATTTAACATTATATACTATTCTTCAATAACATTTAAAAATTACTTGTCAATCCGAGTTTATTTAGGAAAGTTAGAGCACTGCAAGACAGACGGACAAACGGCTGGACAAAACGGCCAGGAAAATCGAGTTCATAAACACTTTTCAACTTTAGTTGCACGTGTTAAAGTGAAGTATTAAGAAATATTGCAAGTAAAAAGAATTTTTCTAATCCAGTAATAATTTGGAATTTTATTTAGTAAATGAAGCTTATATATCGTCATTGTTTTTTAACAAAAGCAAAGAAAATTTTTCATTATAGAATGCGATGAAATGTTAGATATTGAAAGCATTTAGAAATAAGATATTCCGTTAACTTTATATTTACCATAGAATTACAAAATAAAATTCCTACATGATTTTATCTTCCATTGAAGTGACTATCTAAATATTTTATTGAATTGAATGAACATATTTATGATTATTCGTATCAATAACACAGTTTATTTCATGGAAAATATATTTTACACACTTTTGCGTAATTTTGTATCGCTATTGTTTAAAGAATCAATTCGTGATTAATTGTATCGCACGCTGTATTTGACATCATATCTTTAGTTAAATGTATATAATATTGCATTTATTTAAAAGGGAGATCATTGTGGAAAAATGGTTTAGAAATTTTCAATGAAATATTGTATTCTATTTTAACAAATGAAGCTTATTTTGTGATTTGATCTCAACAAATCCTAGTAAAATTATAAGTATTCATTAAAATGATTTGTTAGGCATGAAAAATGGAAAGTTAATAAAATTTCCTGCTCCTTTTTCATTTTCATAGCTTTAGAAATTAAGATTCATACAGATATTAGGTTTGAAAATAATAGTTTCTAAACCTTCCATTTGCTGGATGTATAAATGAATGAAACATGAGGTTCAATTAATATATTATGATACTTTCCAACATATTTGAAAAGTGACTATGACTCCGATTTATCTCTCTGTCTGGCCTTCCGTTCTCTCACTATCATAAATATTATTGGATAGCCCTGATTCTGATAAATAACTTGATGTACAGAAAAGTGTGTTCCGTATTGAAAATGGAGTATGTAGCATTTCAAGTTTGTTTACAGGGACATTTAAAAGCATTCGTATACATTAATATGAGCTATAAATGTTTGATTCCCGGTAGCAAAAATATATCGGCCAATAACAAAATGCAATATTTGGCAACGTAAAATGACCCCTTTCTAAAAGATATTCATGACTATATTTTTTTTTTTACATTTGTCAGTGCTGGGCAATTTTTTCAAACATCTGCGAATATCACTTTTTGACATTCAATGATATGTTTGTCTCTCACTTCTGAACATCGTCGTTTGGCATTGAGCGATATGTTTATCTGACATTCCAGAATAACTTTTTTATATACTGAGCGAAATCCTCGAATAACATTTTCGAATATTAAGTTATATTATTTCAGCATTCGAAGCAACCGCGATTTTCTGAAGCTGTTAGAGTCAAACGCCCACACTGCGCAATGAGATGATAGGTAGCCTCGCTATTAACTCTTTTTTATACCGAAAACCAGGCCCTTACTTCCCGGGCATGAGTGGCTATCTTGACGAGTTAGTACCTGGACGCGGGGCGACATTCGCCTGATCACAGCATGGCTGTGATCCACTTGACAAGAACCTTGTTGGTACCGCTGCAGTGCTCTCTAGTGGTTTGCTACAGTTTTCTTTGTTTGCCGGTTCATGGTTTCTGTTTAATTTTGTTGAATTGGCAGATTTGAAAAAAGCAAAAATGAAAAAAAGAGAAATGAATTGGTTTCGTAATTTAGAATCCTTGATCAGGTGACGAGAACTTCACATGACTAGGCACCTCCAGATGTATAAGTGATAGGGAACTTGGAGGAATTTGCACCCTCGACGGATTTTACATGCACCAGGCGCGATTATTGTACATGGCTTCGTATCTTCTATCTCAAATAGATGACCAGATCCCTACTGTCTGGCAACGGAGCGAAGATCGCCTCATCGCCGCTTAGGGGCTCTCCGTTTGACAGGCACCTACGCCGTCATGATTACCGGAATTAATTGTTACTTTGTTGAGTTACCTAGTTGAGCAGTTACTTAGATAGTGATTACTTCTCCACAATGAGGTATTTTTTGGAGGAGGGATGAAAAGAGATGGGGCGCCGAAATTGGGCAAGTTGCACTAAGTGTATAATTTAGTGGCCGAAATGCGAGAACGAACTCATCGTTGCAGAGGAGATGAGATTCCACCTTTCTGCCGTACCCCATCGGGATAAAACTGGCTCCGTAAGCTGTCCTATTGGAGTGGGCCCGGTAGTTCGTGCAGGTAACATGTATGTGCACCTAATAAAGAGGCGCTCAAAAAAGTCAGAAAAATCCTGAATCAAACATGGATTATGTAATACATACCACTATGCAAATACTGTAAAAAAGATCCCCCGTCTAATAAGGTTAAAGGTAATACTAAGGTTAACAATTTCAAAAAGGCATAAAACAATAAAAAGTACAATTTCGGAATTTTCCATCTATAGTCGAAAATAATTCAAATTCTTTTTTGAATTTCTGTATGATCTATTGATTTGTATATATATATATATATATATATATATATATATATATATATATATATATATATATATGTAGCATTCTGACGAGGTTGAGATATTACGATGAATAATATTCGATGAAAAGATGGCAGTCCTTCAACGATATAGCAAGTTGCAGTCGATATTAGCGAGTATGGCGAAGTAGAAGGCAATGAAATTAGTCCACCAAAGTTTTCCAATAAATCCAGCCAATCTCCAGACAAATAATTTTATTAGAAGACGAACAACACAGAAACGATTCCCAAAGGTCTAAAACTTATAGCCCTCGGGCTAACGTTGCTTCACTTCATTGAATTAAGATGTTACTGGGCCAGATGAATATTCTACGGACGTAAAAATACCAGACACATATTTGTTTAGCTTATTAAAACATCAAAAATCTCGTGCTCCGACCGGTGCGGGCGAGTTTTGTTCTCTCCGCGGAAACATACACAGAATTACGTCACGAGCGCACAACCCAATGAGTGAGAAGCTAGCTCCAGCCCAACGAATGAGGCTAGAGGGCGAGGCTAAAACAGTAAAGAATCCCTTACTTGGGTGCGGACCAATTTTGAAGTTAAAATCCCAAGCGCGCGAAAAATTCAGAGCAATAATAATAATAATAATAAAAAGAAAATGGCTTTAAAAAACATTCGAAATGAGAACGCGTCTCAGAATTTTATAGATTGGGGAACTGATAAAAGCTACGAATGATCTTAAAATTTAGATTAAGATTTGGAATAAAATAATTATTAATATACGGATATTTACTTTAAAAGGACTTTAAATAGGAATAGATATTATTAAGAATTAAGGAAATACTGACTATGACAGAAGTTAGATTAATTTTAAAATATTAATGCGAATAAAATGGAAGGATACGAAGGAAATAAATTTTTATATAACATTATCCCCCCCCCCCTAAAAATCCGAATGACGGGTAGATCCGATGATCTACAAGTTCATTAAGGCAAGCAAGAATTTGGATTACAAAATATTTATCTGGTATTCTAGTTAATGCCAAAAATTCTTTGATTTTATTAAAGTTAATTCAATAGTTATATTTGTAAACGCGAACCTGTGGGAATTGTTTAAATACAGAAATACATACAATTACAATATAAACAAGTTAGTAACAAATAATTTTTTTTTCACTCTTCAAACATAAATAGTGAAAAGGATGAAAATGAAGTAAACAAAGCATTTTTGTCTAAGCAGTGAAAAGTATAAATGTCTAATAGTCCTCTTAATCAGTAACAGTCTGAGTTATAGACCTCTCATTTCCAAAAAAGTTTCTTGGTATGGATATGAAGGCACAGATATGTCAAGTATTAGTCAGTAATACAGTTTACGGCAATACAGTGTATTGATTCTGTAGTAGGATAATTCCAGTTAATCATAAAGTTAAAAAACATAAGAAAGATTCATCACCACTAAGTTCAATAAACAATTTAAGTACTGGTTTGTGATGCTTGATAAGTTTTGTGCCTTGAATAGTAGGTATAGCTTGATAAGTTTTATGCCTTGTTAAGTAGGTATAGCTTGATAAGTTTTATGCCTTGATAAGTGCACTTATCAAATAAAGTCCAGTAATTTAATAAAGTTCAGTCAATTAGATATGAGTAATAGATATTTTGCTAGCAAGATGTGACTTTTTATCATCAACTAATATACTATCAGTGGATCTCTTTTATCACAATTCTCAAGAATATTCTCTTTTATAATCTTATCACATAATAAATAACAACAACAATTATAATAACGACATAATAATATCAACAATAACAAACAACTTCAAAATAATACTAAATCAGTAATTCATCTGTATATAATTTTAATTCCTCATTCTTTTTCAATATCAGTGAGGAATGAAAATATCCTTAATAAAAGGAAACAAAAATAATAAATAGTAAAATAAGAAATATCTGTGGAAAATGATCAACAATTCAGTAAGATAATGTGTTCATTCTGTTTTTAGTCAAACAAGAGAAACATAGGCTGTTCAATGAAAATAAGACCTTGAAGTGTATGGTAGATAATAAGTTTAACTATTACTATTAGTAGAGAACTTTATTCTATTATTATAATTTAATTTAATCCAGTGAATTTTTATTCAATTATTTTAATTTAATGTAGTATTCTAATCTAATTTGCTATTCCAATTTACTTTATTGTTCTAATTCAATTCAATCCAATATAAAAAAATCTCAACTCAAATCAACTAATTTACGCCTGCATAAAAAGTTAACTCAAGCAAAAATATTGGCAGTAATATTCTTGGGAATTCCTATATTCAAGAACATACTGTTATACAGAAGAGAATTGATTAGTCAATTATAATTTGATTTCATTAAATTTAGTTAATTTTTGTTTTACTAAGTTTAATATTAAGCTATTGATTTAACATTAGTTTGTTGTTGCTCATGGGATAACTTTAATTTCTCAGGAGGGTAATAAGGGCGTAATTTTGATACATGGACTATTTCAGTAAATTTATTTTGAGTCTGTCTATTAATTTCAACATTTACATCAGATAATTTTTTAAGGATTTGATAGGGACCACTAAAAACTTGTGAGAGCTTTCTGGTATTGGGATAATGGAATTCTTCATAGATAACAAGATCTCCTATCTCAAATTTTGGCTCCACATAATTTCTATCATAATATTTTTTACGTTTCCAGTAATATTCATCCGTGCGTTTTTTAGCAATGTTGAGGGCTTCCTGGACGGGAGGGTAATAATTTTGCTTAAGAGGGGAATCATAGGGTAATTTGCCAAAAAGTAAATAAGCAGGAGGGAATTTGGTTATGGAATGTGGTGTATTATTGTATTCATTAACTACTTCAGTCAGAAGTTTGGTCCAAGGAATTTTGGAGGTAGTAGAATTAACTTTACACTTTAATCTTGTAACTATTGATTGATTCACTCTCTCACACTTGTCATTCGTTTGAGGGTGATGTGATGTGGTTAAACGTTGCTTAATATTGTGATTCCGCAAAAAAATTTTAAATCTAGGTGAAGTAAAGGCTGCATTCCTATCACTTAATACCTTTTGAGGACCCTGTATATCGAAAATTTTGTTGAAACAGAATAATTGTTGAGAGAATTGAATATTGAAGACTTGTTTTAAGCAATTTGTGTATGTTTCTGTGGTAACACTTTTGGAAGGAAATGCCCAAACATATCTGGTTGCATGGTCGATGATGATGTGTTGATATTTTTTGGTGGAGTTATAATAATTGAATCCTCCCACAGTATCAATAGAAAGACATTCAAAAGGTTGATCTGTGGTGGGCATAGCTTGTAATAAGCCAAATTTTTTCTGTATGGGTTTTTTATTTTTTTGACAAATATCACAATGTTTTACAAAATTGGTTATATCTTGCGTCATGTCAGGCCAATAATAATTAGGGGAGATTAAATTTAACATTTTTTGGATACCAGGATGACCAAATTTTTCATGAGCAACATTTAGTATTTTTCTCCTTAAAGACATGGGGACTACTATTTTTCGAAATCCTTTCCTTTTAATAATCATAAGTCCATTTTCATTTAGATAATTTTTACCACATACATTATCTTTTTCCTGCCTCTCTATAATTTCTTTAACGTCCAGAAGAAAAGTAAGTGGTTGAATAAAATGTGAAACTGGGTTTCTCGACAACATGTCGGCTTCGACATTTGTGGATCCCTTTTCGTAAACTATATTATATTCAAACATGCTCAACTTCAAAGACCATCTAAATAACCTGCCTCTCAAATGTTTAGTATTTTTTAACCATACAAGAGATGCATGATCAGTATGAATGGTAAAATTTACACCATGAAAATAATGATAGAATTTGTCTAACGTGTCAATGATGGCAAGACACTCTAACTCGGTAATAAAATAATTCTTCTCATAACTTCTCAATCCTCTAGAGTAATAAGCAATTGGATGTAAAAAATTATTACGATCAGGTTGTTTTAAGACTGCACTTACTGCCACCTGTGAGGCATCAACAAACATATGGAGGGGTAACTTAGGGTCATAAATTTTTAAGATAGGTTTGGCTATTAAGGCATCTTTTAATTTTTGAAAAGAATTTTGACAATCTGTATTCCATTCCCATAATGTATTTTTCCTGAGTAACCTATTAAGAGGGACTCGAATTTCGGCATATTTATCTATAAACTTGTGATAAACATTGATAGATCCTAAGAATCTCTGAAGTTCCTTTACATTTGAAGGGGGTTTTAGTTTTTTTATTACTTCAATATTAGCATTAGCAGGAGTTAATGTGCCATTCTGGATGGTATATCCTAAGAAGTTAATTTTACTTTGAACAAAATTGCATTTAGATAGTTTAAGTTTAATGTTTTCACGTCTACATAATTCAAATATTTGGTTTAAATCTTGCATGTGTTCTTCTAATGAGGAAGAAAAAATAATGATATCATCAAAATAATGGCAAGCAAAGTCTATTTTGTATTTAGTAAGTATTCTTCTAAGGGTTCTATTAAATATCGGGGGGCCTAATTTAATCCCGAAGGGCAGAACTAACCATTCAAAGAGCCCAAAGTTGGTAGCAAAAGCAAATTTCTGAGTATCGGATGGATGTATGGGTATGTGCCAGTAGCCAGAGGCTAAATCTAAAGTTGAAAAATACTGTGCACTACTCAGTTTATCTAAAATTCCATCGATACGAGGTAGGGGTTCGGCGTCATTTTTCATTATTGCATTTAATTTTCTATAGTCAACACATAATCTAGTTTTCTTACCTTCTTCTCTTTTCATTACTAATGTAACAGGGGCAGAATAGGGACTATTGCTCTCTTTAATTAAACCAGCATCTAATAGTGATTGAATTTGATCCGAAATCTCTTTTTCTTCTAAAGGGGAAGTTCTGTATGGCCTCAGAGATATTGGTAGGTCAGAATTAAGAAAAATACGTTGCGGTTCAATATTAATTCTCCCGACATCAAATTTATTTTTAGAAAAAATGTCTAAATAATCCCTTATACTTTCCCTTAAAGTTTCATTTTCTATAGATTTTATTTCCCCAATTAATTTAGAATTATCAACATTAGATGGAACAAAGGATTGAGGAGATATGATCTTTCCATAATCGGGTTGCACTCTCTGATAATCATAGTTAACATTAAAATGAAGTAATCTTAATTTATCACTGGATATGCTCTTAGATTCATTTGAAACAAGGTCTCCTTGTAATACTCGACATGTAGCACAGTCAATAATTAAATTAAACTTACAGCATTCTTTTAAACCTAATATAGCATAATCTAAATTTGTATTACGTATCAAAAATCTAATATTTTGTTGCACATTACCTAATGTAAACAATAAATTACAAGCTTTATCTATTACAACAGTTCCTTTGGCTTGGCCAATAATAACAGGTGGAATATTTATAACTTTAGCATTTAACAATTTAACAAATTTAAAAGGTAAAATACTTATGGTTGAGCCAGAGTCAATCACACAAGGAAGTTCCCTGTTATTTACATATCCTGATACAATTAACTGTCATATATTATCAGTAGATGGTTGTGGTTGACTAAGAGGGGGTGCAGAAGACTGCAAAGGCCTCACATTGAATACACAATTCCTCTCCCAGTGATAAGCATTTTGGATACCTCTATTTAAACACATTCGACATGGTCTACTTGGGTATTTGCTCTGAAAATGTGTAGTAGGCAACCTAGGATTGATAAATCTAGAATTTGGAGCATTAAAATTGCTCTGTGAATGAAAATTGGAATTTGGCGTATGAAAATTTCGACTTGGGCGAACCCAATGTCTAGGTGCCTGATCATATTGTGGCAATGATCTATAATTCTGAAAATTGCTCCTAGGATTACTATTGTTGACATGGGAAGTAGGAATTACTACTAACTGTTTAGCCATTAGGTACCAGTCTATTGTATTTTTTGGAGGATTACTAATCATATAATTCTGGTACTCAGGTTTGAGACCGTCTGTTAATCCCTGTACTATTATAGTTTCACATAAACAAAGTTGTCTACCTATTTCAACATTTTTTCGAAAGTACTTATCCAAATCATTGAGATCATTTAACTTCATAGAAGCAAATTCTGAAAATCGAGGAACATGAAGAGTTATGAATTTTTCAGTAAGAATATCAGTTATTTTGTCAAAAGCTTTACATTCTAAACATTCATTGATAAATACCTTCAGAGCCTCTCCTTTCAAATATTTTGAAATATTTTTAATCTTCCAATTTTCATCTTTCTTTTCAGAAAGGCATGTTTTGTCAAAATGGTTTAACCAAGATTGAATGTTCATTCCAGATTCGAAATCAAAAGGAACGATGTTTATTTCGTTTTCACTCATTTTGTGATCACCAAGGACTTTTACAAGTCCAGATCGCAATAACATTAATATAAAAATTAAAGAGAATTAACACAACAGATGTAAAATAAAATTTAAATTAAATAACAAGTGTAAATACCTCCATCTCTAATAAATAATGATAGTAATAATAATAATACAGCAAATAAGAAAATCTGAGCGAAACTTAAATAACATAAAAATAAATAAAATAATAAATAATACATACAATAATAAATCTTTTCAAACTTACGTAATTCCGTTCACAAGTTGTCTGTCTGTTTACTTTTTGAAATTTTTGAGACCGATCAATTTTTTTTTTTTTTTTTTGTATAATGATACTTTTTCATTTTTTTTTCTGTAAAAGAAAATATTATTTAGATCATTCCGTCATTATTGAGAAGTTGTTTTGTAGAACATTCACACTGGTCTGCATCTGGTATTTCCAGGGATAAATTATTCCAACACTTTTTGAAAAATTCGATGCATATTTTGGTGAGAATCAGTTGCACACACGACAATGGAAAATATACAGCCTCCGCATTCAGCAACATATCACAGCTTCTCCGTTTATCAGACGATCAGAAGAACAACTAATCGACATACTCTTAGCGAGAACTAGACGCACACTCTTCGCTATGAAGATGTGCAACAGTAGCCGGCAATACATTCGCAGCTCATCCGTCCATCAGAACATTGGCATAGCTCAGCGCAAGTTCATGGAATCCTGCCGGCTTTTTGTAACATTCTGACGAGGTTGAGATATTACAATGAATAATATTCGATGAAAAGATGGCAGTCCTTCAACGATATAGCAAGTTGCAGTCGATATTAGCGAGTATGGCGAAGTAGAAGGCAATGAAATTAGTCCACCAAAGTTTGCCAATAAATCCAGCCAATCTCCAGACAAATAATTTTATTAGAAGACGAACAACACAGAAACGATTCCCAAAGGTCTAAAACTTATAGCCCTCGGGCTAACGTTGCTTCACTTCATTGAATTAAGATGTTACTGGGCCAAATGAATATTCTACGGACGTAAAAATACCAGACACATATTTGTTTAGCTTCCGAAAACGTCAAAAATCTCGTGCTCCGACCGGTGCGGGCGAGTTTTGTTCTCTCCGCGGAAACATACACAGAATTACGTCATGAACGCACAACCCAATGAGTGAGAAGCTAGCTCCAGCCCAACGAATGATGCTAGAGGGCGAGGCTAAAACAGTAAAGATTCCCTTACTTGGGTGCGGACCAATTTTGAAGTTAAAATCCCAAGCGCGCGAAAAATTCAGAGCAATAATAATAAAATAATAAAAAGAAAATGGCTTTAAAAAACATTCGAAATGAGAACGCGTCTCAGAATTTTATAGATTGGGGAACTGATAAAAGCTACGAATGATCTTAAAATTTAGATTAAGATTTGGAATAAAATAATTATTAATATACGGATATTTACTTTAAAAGGACTTTAAATAGTCCTAATAGTATTATTAATAGATATTATTAAGAATTAAGGAAATACTGACTATGACAGAAGTTAGATTAATTTTAAAATATTAATGCGAATAAAATGGAAGGATACGAAGGAAATAAATTTTTATATAACATATATATATATATATATATATATATACACTACATATTATTTATAAACAATTTAGTTCACATAGGAGACGTTTAACACAGTTCAAAATTCCCTTTCAGCAATTTCTGTCATTAAACAAAAATGCATTGATCTTTTTGTACAGACCTGTGTCAAAAAATTGCGAATTGCTAAATGTGCGCGGTCCTATATATGAATGATAAATGCTATGCGAACCATATTCAACAGTGAGAATCTTCTTATGCCCCTGTATGATATATATATATTTGGTTTGTGTGACCAAATATAAGAACGATAAATGTTATGTGAACGATATTCAACAGTGAGCATCTTGTTATGCACCTGTATGATATATATGAATTTGAATATGTTGGAAATAGTAGAACATTATTAAAATACATTGTAAATGTTTTTCCCAAATAGACCATAATGTAAAGGAGTACTTTTAAGTGCCGTGTAAATGAACTATGAATGGTACACACCAAGTAATATGCAAAAAAGTTTGTTACATTTAAAAATGCATACCGCAACTAAAAACGCACTTCCAGAAATTATCGGTCATATACAGTACTGTAATTGAATGCTTTTATGTGACCCTATATAAAAAAGATAAATGCTATATGAACCATATTCAACAACGAGCATTTTGTTATGCACCTGCATGATATATACCTGTATGCCCTCCCCTGGCGTTGGGACAGTCCTACCTTGCCATAGCTTGTTGCGGGCTTAGGCCAGGTTTCTTGCAGTACCTGAGCCAAGCTTAGCGCCATCCCTGCCTTTGGAGTGGTTGTGTGCTTTTCCCACCAGTGGAAGAATAAGTGATAGACTTGTGCACCCGCTAGTACTAGGGGAAAGTGACAGGGGAGGAGAAATTAAATATAAATGGTATTAACTAATACTATAAATAAAAACAAGGGGTTACTCAAATTAGCTAACTGTTTACAGAGGGGCTAACTATAATTATTATCCTAAATTACTTAATTAATTGCTAAAGCTAAATGGTTGATTCTAAGTGTACTTATTCTGTACCTATATCTTCCAACACTACTTACTTTGTATTTAAGTTTATCGCTGGTGTTTTTTATCACCGTTCTTTCGACATTGCCTGTTTCTTGGTTTTCATTATTTGAGATTTTTCCATTTATTTTGGCTTGTCCCTTTCATGGTGGTGTGTTACTGTCGTGTTTACCGCGTATTTTACCTGGAGGTGAATTCTAATCAGACTAGCAAGTACCTGAATGGCCGCAATGGGGGTTGTTTTATACACTTTGACTACGGCCCGCAGGAAGAGCCTTTGGAAACTTCTTAACTCTTCTTTACTCTTTTGATTTAGCTTGTGCTCCAGATTGAGGCTGCGTACGCCAGTGTTTCTTAAACTACTATCTTATATCTACTACTGTCTTATATCATTTTTTTAGGATGTTTGGTTTGATTCCCCAGCACCTTTTGGTCATTCGGTCCATCATAAAAAAATGTTTTTCTGACTTTTGCCTGACTTTTGGTAGGCAGTATATGTTTTTGTGGAGGATTACACCTAAGTATTTTATCCGCTCTTTCCCTTCTAATTTCCTATCGTTGAATTTTATTTCTTCGATTTTGTAACTGTCTGCAGTTTTTAAATTTGTTCTATGTACTCTATTAAGGAAAAGCAGTTCAGTTTTGGGCCAATTAAGAGTTAAGCTGTTGTTTTCTATCCATTCATTAAATTCTTTTATTATTTTGTTAGCCAAGTTAATTAATTTGTACTTTGTTGTAGCTTTTAGTATTAGCATGAAATCATCTGCGAATGTTTGTTTTCGCACCCGTTCTTTCACCACGTTCATTCAGCATTTTGTTTTTCAAATATCACACTTTATTATTAAAAGTCTGGTACATTTATAATATCAAAAGTTGGTGAAATTTTAAAGCTTACTATCTTAAAAAAGCATGGGATTTATTTGCACATATCTGTAAAGAAGTGTTTTTAATAAGTTAAATAAATCTCTTTTTTATATTAAGCCATAAAAAGTCTAATTAATATTACCTATTTTGAAATAAAATGTGTATTATTTCAATAATAAAAAATAACGTTGTTTAAAAGTCGTGCTTTTGAAAGCATTTTTAAAATATAAACTAGCAACAAATTAAAAATTACATAAAACGAATATTTATTTTCATGTAAAAATATTTTTATGTACAAAAAATTTAATTAGAATTTGTTATATTTTCATATCATTATAGGCTCTATATTCCTTTTTTTAATATAAATAATAATTGTAAAGCAATATTTTCAGATTTTCTGATAAAATCTCGATTTAGCAATAGCTATAGATTTTAATATAACATATTAAAAAAAAGGGTTTTGTATAACAATCTCTTTAAATTTCCATATAAAATGTTCTAAAGAAACTTTTCTACAGCAAATTTGATAGATTTCTGTACGAAATTTTTCTAAAGAAATTGTTCTGTATAAATAGTTATAGATTTCTATAGAAACGTTTTATGTCGGCATTTTCTTTGTGTGCAGATTTCACGGCAGATGGAAGACGAATGAGCTTCTTCAAAGCTTCTCGATGCAAACTTATTTCTTTAATACAAATAGCGATTCTGTAGATTCACTCCATTCACTCCAGTTCACATTACAAGCATCATCAGATACGCTGGATATCAGAAGATAACTTTAGATGTCTGAAAAAATACTTTGTTTTTACGAATGTCGATAAATATTCCTCAATATTGTAAAAGGCATGTAATTTTTATGACATTGGTCAATATATTCCAGATATTAAAAATTAAGCATTAAAAAAAGTAAGGTTTCTGATTAACGTTAAAGTATTAAATTTTATTTTTCAGTATACTATGTCTGCATTATAATGTTATATTGGAAACAGCTCTTTTAAAAATTAATTTTAAGTCATATCAGTAAATATGGACACATGTTGTTATGTACGAAGTTAAGCGACATTTATAATATTGACCAATATTAGATGGAAATTGGACAGTATTTTTGTGCTACTTGGGAATTACATTTTAATGATGTTAAAATACTTAAGACATTGGGAAATTAATAGAGGAAAAGATGTAAATATGGGCACCCTCTTTTATTTTTGACTTAAAGTGACTTTCTTATAAAAAATTCTAGAGTTTTTACCTTCATTAACAACTATAACAAGTTTACTAAATTAGAGAAGGCAAAACAATGATTAATATCATTTACTTCAATTCGAAAACGAAGATTTACAAAAAGCTTTTAAAAAGGTACCAGAAAAAATAAGGTGCAAATATGGGCCCTCTCCAAAAAAGTCACAAAAACAGTTTAAAATGTTTTAAAATATCAATGCAAAATGGTAGAGAATGTATTTATTACAGAAGAAAATCACTTACAGAAATCGCAAACAAAACTGGACACAATCTAAGTGTGCCCACATGTGGCTCATAACATATTTAACCCGCAGTTCTCCACGAGTGATTTCAGAAAACTTCCCCTCACTCGGTGTTAGTTTATCCCCATCGTTGATATCAGGTTGATATTATCATCGCTGTCCACAAAGAAAGGATCACAGTAATCTGACGAGTCCGATGATGAATAGTATCGTTTCGTGTGTCGAATTTTCTTTCTTTTCTTGAAGTCCTTTGGTTTCCCCATCCCTGCCTCCTGGCATTACGCCATTAGGTTAGATTACGCATATTATCAGACAGACTATAAAATAAAAGTAACAAATGCTTTCAGGATTTATAGATAATAAAATAGCCATATAATTAGCTATAAAGTTTTTATTATTGTCTACATCTAAGGTAATTTTACAGTTCTTTTACTTCAAAGCATTTGTTGGTTTATTTTATAATACATTTGATAATGTTTATAATTTAGGTAATTGCTGTTTTCCCGTAAAAAAAATTATTAAAATAATTTATGTTGCCTAAGATAAAAGGTGGTATAATTATGAGCCCATTTTATATGGGTGCCCATATTTACACCAACCCCACCTAAGAGAGATTACCACTTTCACATGTAACCTAAAGGTGTGTGTGAGTAAAGCCTTGCTTCTAAAAGTAGCTTAGAATTCCCGCTTTCCGGATATCACTGTGAAATTATTTTAAAATAACCATAAGAACATGAAAAGAAAACGATTACAGATATCTGTCTAAAGTTTGCAGTCCAGAACAAACACCAATTCATGCAATAACTCACACTGCTTCCACACTACTTGAAAGAACGGTTCCCATTGCTATGTGCTATCTCATATCAACAAATGGCATCATTTACAGTCTTGGACGTCAACACCTCCCATAGTCACTTTGAGAGGGGTGCCCATATTTACACCTGTGCCCTTTTTTACACCTTCTCCTCCATAACTTTTTAATAAGTTCTAGAAAATGAAACCTTTAGAAAATGGTGTGCGTTGATTGCACTACAATGTAAGTAGGTGGGGTGCGATTTACTTCCTTATGGAAAATATAGGATGTAACATACAATGTTCATATTAGGGCTGTAACAAAAGAGGTCTAATACGGTTTTTCAGTTACATTATGTGCTTCCAAGCTTAAATAAATTTTAGTTTAGTATGTAGTGTGTTTAAAATCTATAGGTCTTATACAGGGCAACCAAATGAATCCGAATTAATTAGCTTCAATGCAAGATAATTGCTGAATGTGCGTTTATAATTGTGTTACACATTTTGTGAGTATAATATAAATTGATTCGTGAAAAGAGCTGCACAAAGGATATAACGATACATTGCCGACTAAGGATCTTCAGAAAAGCGTATTCAATTTTTTTATGCCATTTTAAGTTGAATTGAATTTCAAGATACTATTTGATAAGTATAAAAAATGTATGCTATAGATATGATTAACTAATAGTATATGGTTGTATACATCATTGCATATCGGCGAAAGTTGCTGCAATCCGGTTCCCATCTCTGTTATGTTTTTCATTTATCCTTTCACCGTATGAAAAACTGAAACTTTTTAACAAAATTCTGATAGTCTTGAAAATTATTTCATAATAGGAGTATATGCATGATACTTGATTTTTCGCTCTGTTTTATATTTAGAATTGAGTTAAGCAATATTATTTGACAAGTTATTAGAATGTTGCTGAAAATGCATTTTTTGAAGGATTTTGACGTAAAGACACACATATGAATAGCAGATAATTTTGAAATCATCACTATAAATTAGAGATAATCACAATGCATGATGAATGAAATTTTAGTTAGAGAGCATCATTTAGGAGAAAAGCATTATTATTTGCTTTTGCTTTCTGTGCATGGTAATTAATCATATGTGCAACGAATGGTATGGAAAAAAGTTAGACATTATAAAAAGGAAATATGACGAACTATAAAGAGATTCTGAAGGATTCATAATTTAGAACTAAAGATAAAAGAAATTACACTGTCATTTGAATGAAATTTAATTTGTGTGAATCATTTATTGAAACTTATTTGCTACCCTTTAGATACTGTATTTTATATACGAATGGTATGGAAAAAAGTTAGACATTATGAAAAGGAAATATGACGAACTATAAAGAGATTCTGAAGGATTCATAATTTAGAACTAAAGATAAAAGAAATTACACTGTCATTTGAATGAAATTTAATTTGTGTGAATCATTTATTGAAACTTATTTGCTACTCTTTAGATACTGTATTTTCCACAGAGCAAACATTCGGATTATACGACGTTGAAGAGATTTTTATAGATTCATATCGACGAATACGAGATAAATTGAGTTAAAATGTTAGAGAAAATGTTAGTTAATATGGATTATTTATTGAAGCCTATTCAGTATCATTTTATTACTTTTTATTATGTACTCAAAATGAACAACGAATGTTTATTTTATGCATTTTGTATAATTTAGTATCATTATTTTATTAAGTATTGATAAGTGATTATTTTCAACTCATGCTGTGTTTGACATGGAATATTTTCATTTAAATGTTTACGTTGTATTGATTCAAAAAGTGACATTATCAGTAACATTATGAGAAAATATTTAGAAATTTTCAATCAAATAATGAAAATAATGTTTGTTAAAAACTAATCTTATTTTTTCATTATATATCATAAATACACTTTTTGTCATATTTTAAAGTACAATTACAGATTTGAATAAAAAGTTCTTTTTAAATTATAACTCTGGGTTACAGATATATACAATAAAAGCGCATGATGAGTAAGATTTTAATGGGGTGAAACTTTTTCTATAGGATCTTTACTTTACCATTTTATTACCATTCACTTTCGTTTTCTACGCATGCTAATATATCAAAAGGGCATCGATAAAATTATAAAAATCTGATAATAAAAGAGAAAATTTCATTAAAGATATTTTGAAAGTTTCCAGAATATCGGACATTAAAATGCAATTAGCGCGTCACTCGAATGAAATTTTTATTAGTATGAATCATTTATTGCTGCCCATTCATTTTCAATCTGTTAAAATATTTTAAATGCGGCAACTGCAGATTTCATGAGTGCGAAACACGATTATTTTTAGAAATTCTGTCAAATTCATGAATACGAATGAGACATACATAATTCCAGTTAAAATGTTAGAGAAGTATAATTTTAAAAGTGTGAATTATTTATTGAAGCTCGTCATAACTTGTCTGTGTTATCCTATGTATTGAAAAGAATAGGTATGTTTTGTGCACTTTTTTATAGTTTAGTATCATTATTATTATACACAATTTATTAATCCACATGTTGTGTTTGACGTCATATACACTGCTCAAAAAATTAGAGCAACAAGAAAAGAAGTGAAGAAAACCATGTGAGACAACCATGCATGGACATAAAATGGAGAGTACAAGTGTATCAGTGCGCAATACAGAAACAAAGAAGAAAAAATATTGTAAGGGAGCTTTAATTCTTTGAAACGATGAAAAGAACATGAAAAGATGGTTTAAGGCAACAATTTGGTTGCATGTAAATGACAAAAAAAGTATTGTTTAGAAATGATGCAAGATGTTTAATATGGCGTGTTTTTCCCCCAAACAGCTAAGACTGCTTCAAACCTGGTTTCCTTGGATGCGATCAGGTTATCGATAAGACTTTGTGGAATACTGTTCTTCTCCTCAAGAATTGTAATCTCCAAGTCCCAGACAGTTGAAGGAGGCCTTCACCTGGCTGCAATACGTCGTCTGCGTGAGTCCCAAGCATGCTCGACCGGACTCAGGTCAGGAAAGCATGCTGCCCATTCCATATGCTGTATTGTTTCAACTTCAAGCATGTTCTCCACAAGACGAGTTGTATGCGGTTTGGCATTATCATGCGTAAAAACAAAGGAATCCCCAATTCCTGCAGCGTAAGGTATGACATGAGGTCTCAGTATCTCGTCTGTATAACTTTTGGGCCGTCAAAGTGACATTCCGAAAGATATGCAGGTTTGTACTTCCACCTATGCTGATTCCAGCCCATACCATCAACCCAACTCGTCTGTAATGTGGTCTTTCACGAACGAATGTGGGGTTATTTAGAATGCCCGTTTCCATCCATACCAAAACACGTCGGGAGTGAAATTGGGACTCGTCTGTAAACAGCACTTGACACCAGTCACGTTGCCTTCAATCTCGATGTTTTGCAGCCCACCTTCTTCTAACCGCACGGAGGCTTGATGTCAACGGAATACCGGCTATTGGGGTGCGTGCATACAGGCCACACTTATGAAGCCTATTTCGGAATGTTTGACTGGGCACCCTTCCTCCTATTGCCAAGAGCAACTGTCATTGCAGCTGAGTAGCATTGTCTGTTCTGTCTTGATGAGCTGGTAGCAGGATATCGGTCATCCGTTGATGTGGTAGCAGGTGGCTGACCTTGCCTTGGTCGACATCTAACATTCCCTGTTTCTTGGAATCGATTCCACAGCCTTGCAATGACACCTTTTGAGACTCCAACTTTGTCCGCTACACTTTGCCTGGATTCTAGTCTCCTTCCAATATGCCAAGCCATGAATTGTGGTAAATCACACAATTGTGACATATTTAAAGGTAATTTTCTCAAACCAAAAGCTGAGTAATTGAATTTCACAATTGAGACAGCGAAACAGACGTTTCTGCGAAATCCCGATTTCTGCACTTACCTACTTTTTTCTGGTTTTTGACGTCATAAACTTTGATTTGCATATGAAGTTTTCTTCTGTTTTTTCTGCTATGCTTTAAATTATGGATGTTTATTTTATGTTACTTATCGGTGTAAACATTTGCGTAATTTCACTAAAACCATGTGCTCCCCTATTTGTTTTGAGCAGTGTAGTTTCAATTAATTACCAGTGTTCATTCAAAAAAGGAATTATCAGTAAAAAGTAAAGGAATGATTTATAAATTCTTAATCAAAAAAGGACCTGCAATTTTATTTTTAAAAAATAAGCTATTATTGTCATTATACCTCACCAAAAAAATCGGACATTATGCAATATAATTATTTGTTAGACATCCAAAACTGAAAATAAATACCATACACTGTTAAATTTTTAAATGCAAATGATTCAGAAACTAAGGTTAACCTTTTATTTTATATTTTCTTTAAAATAACACGCTAAGTCAACTTTTTGATTACTGTATAAATTAATATATAAGGGCGGAACAAGTGAAAGAGGACGGGTGCTTATAAGAAGGTTTATTTTTGTATGAGTGTCGACATACTTTCTGTAGAGGTACAGCGGCGGTGAGGAAGGCAAACCCTTTTGCGGAAATGAACATGTCCTAGGTATTTGCACAGTAGAACGTTATATGCGCTGTCGGCGGGTGGGCAATAGTATCATCCATCAGCTATTCGGTTGTTCTTCATCTGTGTCTACGGAATATTTTCGATTGAAGAAGAACAACGTAGTGTTATTCGTATTTTTAGTGGTAAAAGGACTTGCAGTAAGTCCATCAGCGCATGAAGGCTTTGTACAGAGATCACGACCTTACATCGTCATCTCGTCATCACGCTTTTGGTCCATTGAAAAATGCATTGAAGAGTCGCCGCATTTACACGGACAGTGAAGTCATGGACAATGTTCGGAACTGGTTCGATCTCAGCCAATCGTTCTTCTATGATCAGGGTATTTACCGTTCGGTGAAAAAGTGGACTAGTGCTCGTTTAGTTTTGTAGAATAAGTTTTGTAGAACTAAACTATGTCATTTCATTCTGTGGCCCCTATTTCGTTTTCATTTGACCCAACACATTATTATTGGGTTTCTTATTTTTATATCGCTATACAAATACGATTAACGCAGTTATTATTTGATGAATTATTTTGAATGGTACTCAGAAATACATATATTCTTCAAAATTTAAACTACAATTTCATATTTGAAAATAAGATTGTTCCTCAAATAATAACTCTGAGTTAGAGATAATTCAAATAAATACATATCATGAGTGAAATTTAAGTTGGATAGTATAATTCACTGAAGAACAATTATTATTTATATTCCCTTTCGTTTTCTATACTAACAAATCGAAAATATAACAAATAATAATATTCATAATCTGATAGTAATAAAGGGAAATGTGATATGTGATTAACTAAACAGATTCTGGAAGATTAACTATTTCTAATTAAAAATAAATACAATTAAAACGTTATTTGAATGAAGTTTAATTAGTGTGAATCATTTATTAAGATATTATTTAGATACGGTATTTTATGTCTGTAATACAGAGAAGTAAAACAAATTGCACGAGAGCGAAACACGAATAGATTATACAGGTTCTGTTATGTTCATAATTGAAAATGAGAGATAAATCCAGTTAAAATGCTAGATTAGTGGAATATAGATTATTGTTATGTTTCGAGGCTCATTTTTTACACTGCTTGACAAATTGATAAGGAACAATAAATTTGTGCAAAATTTAGTTTCATTAAACCTCGCAATCACAAGCCAAACAACGGTACAGGACGTTGTATGGCTAGGTTTCTTGTATGCTTTAAAGATAGTGAATTCATGTGGTTTCCTTCTTTGAAGTTGCAACTAATAACATTTGAACGGAAAGTCCCACTGTCGGTTTCTGAAGATAGAGCTGTAAATTTTCTTTTTGGACGACAGGTATTGACTGGTAAATGTCTCTAAGGCATCGTTTGAGTGTGTAAGATCATGGTTGAGCAGTTTGGTTGTCTCAAGGTAGGGATAAGCGTTACTCTAGCTAACAAAACAAGAAATGTGTCGAAGAGTGTAATTTGAGGGTTTAAAAAGATATTTAGATGTGAAAATTCTGCGAGAAGGCATTCTAAAGACCGTGGTAGGATCCTCATATATCAAGAACGCCGATATGTATGCCTAGAGAACATAAATGAAATGCCCGGACAGATAACCTTAAACATTGCCAATGCTAGTGGTACTTGATAATCTGCAACAACCATTTCTTGGTGATTAAATAGTGTTGGCTTAAATGCACAGAAGCTTTCTACTTGCGTTCCACTATCAGCAAATCATCGAAGGGAAGTTTACTTCTCTATTATGAGCATATTCGTTAAGGTTAGAATGAGTGGTTTAGAATCATGTTATCCACTATGAAATGTGATTCTGGGCACCAGCTAGTGTGGAAGGAGAGAGGAAATCATTCTCATTACCAGAATGTATAAGAAACTGATATCTATGACAGAAGAGTTTTTGTCTGTACGGGTATCAGGCAAAATGGCATAATTCTGCTTCCCATATTTGAAACAGGTACTGAATGAAAAGTTACCAACTAATGTTCACGGAAAGTTGTTAAAATAGTGTAAAGGAATTAAAGATTTAGAAAAAATAAAAATTCCGACAAAGTTTCATGGTTGCTCGAACCAAGTAATAGTCGTTGAAATGCATATTGTTTTCGGATAAACTGGCATGTGACTTTCATGTCTATTTATGTCTATTTACAAATCAGAAGGGAAACTAGAGTGTAAATCAGTTAAGATACTTAAATCATCTTAAAAATCGTACAAATGGGGTGTTAAAGGGAGATAACATTAAACCTGGAATAATAAACTTTATAAAGGAGAACAAGTTATCTTCCTGGAAATAAACTAAACCCTTCTAAAAACCGCCTCGAAAGTTTTGCTTCGATCAATATATATATTTTGAATACTACCCATTTATAAAATTTCATATCTGTATCCTTATCTTTTCCTTGAATATTTGATTTATAGTGTCTTTTTTATAATAGGATGTTTGCGGTTTTTTTTAACATTTCATAAGTAAATTATAACATTGAATTATCGCTATAAACATTGAATTTTCTATATTATTGTGTTTCTGTATTAGCATTGTTATTTTATTTCGTATTACAACTTTACTTTAAATGTATTTTGCATTGTATATTATTTTATTGCATTTGGAATTTTCCCATTGCCCTTGTAATTCTATTTTATTTTCGCAAAATATTTAATGTTGTACGCACATTGCAACGCGATGAGCTAGTGCAAATGATGAATGAGCTTTGGAGTTTTTCGGTAATGTGATCCAGTTCAGTTGCTCTACAGCTACCATAGTGTCACGTTGTTGTTTTGGCGGTTTTATTCGCAATTGTTTCCATTGCGTATTACAGCGGGCCTATTGCCCATAACGGTTTATGAATTTAATTATCTAAATAGTAGAAGTATCACCGCATGTCACCATATATATTTATGTTCTTTAGTGATATTGATATGTTATGTCGTTTCTGTGTTATTAAAATATAAATAAAAACCTTACGTTTAATTATCTCTATCTCTATAAAAGAGTAAGTGTCTGTCTGCCTGCCCGCGGATTTCTCCGTAATTATAACACCTAGGACTCAGAAATTTTTGTCATGTGTAGATGTTGTCACCGGATAGTATACCTCGCGGCCGGATTTTTAAATTTTAATTTAGATTTTTAAAAAAAATTAAAACGTGTATATGGAAGTTTGGGTTCGGGGCTATTTCAAGCTCCTCCCATGAAATAGCTTCGGCAACGAAGCAGCCAGCCAATGAGAGCAGTGTAACGACCGAAGAAATCTATGGACTAGCCTGATTCGTGAGTTGCTGGCCTAGAGTTGTCCAGTTTTTGTCCATGGTTTTGTCGCCTAGCTTCGGAGGTTGACTGCCGTGTAAGCCGTGTAATCGAATCGAAAGGACAGTTTTCGATATGCAAAGAGACTGCAAGAGATGTTAGTTGGCAGGTCAAAAAGAAGTGAGCCGAGCTAAGCTAAGAGAGATGCAGAGAGAGTTGAACAGACGATGGTGAGCGGAAAATGATGTGTGCGCGTGAACAGTATATGATGGTTGTGTACGCTGGGGTTTTGATGGCAGAGTGTAATGTTTTTTAATTGTTCATCTCATTTTAACTTGTGTATCAACGATGCCTAATAAAAAGTGCTGGATGTTAATCATCACCTTGGATCACTGGAGTTTGTTAAGTCATTACTGTATGGCTCTTTCCACCCGACATCAATAGAGCTTACTGATTTTAGTTCGGATTTTCACCACAGGGGGCGCTTTCGTATCTTTGGTTCTATGGGCTGGATCATGACGGGGTATGCCTCATTCGACTCGACATCGATAACCTTAATGAATTCAGTTATGTTCGTATAGAACATATTGTGCCCCCTGGCGGTGGAAGGTGTAACTAAAGGATTTTGCAACTAACTCGGGTTCTATGGGTCACATCACGACACGGTTTGGCTCATTCGACACAACATCAATAGAGCTTACCTATTTTAGTTCTGAATTTCACCACTAAGGTGTGCTTTCCTATCTCTGTTTCTATGGGCTGGATCACAATGGGGTATGGCACTTTCCACTTGACTCGATAGAGCTAACTGATTTTAGTTCGGATTTTCACCACAAGGGGTGCTTTCCTATATCTGGTTCTATAGGCTGGATCGCGACGGGGTATGGCTCATTCGACTCTACATAGATAGAGCTTTTCGATTTTCACCACCAGGGGTGCTTTTCTATCTCTGGTTCTATGGGCTGGATTATGAAGGGGTATGGCTCTTTCGACTCGACTTACGGTAATATATGGGAGTGTGTATGGCACGCCCAGTGTTTGTTGTCTAAGGTAGTGGGGCCCCCAACATTAGATTTGTTTAAAAATAAAAAAAAATATTCAACACTGATTTCAGGTACATGTAAGGTTGTTGGCACGGGCAACGCCGGGCGGTAAGCTAGTCAATAATAAAACTGCACACACAATGATATAAATGAACAGAAACAAATAAAAAATGTCATTATGCAATATAATGGTTCGTTAGACGTCCAAAATAGAAAATAAATAATACGAGTATTTATATACTTGTGTGTGTATACTATGCTAAATATATAATTGTCACTGATTCAGAAATTCAGAATCGTCTAGAATTATATTTTTTCCTTAAAATAACTCATTAAATAATCTTTAAATTTACAAGTGAAAAAATAATAGGATTATTGATAATCAAAGTTTAATTTATTTTATAGTACTGCTAGAAAAAAAAGAATGCCTATTGCAATTATAATTTTATAAATTATTTAAAATTGTTCTCATAAATAAACTCTTGTCAGATTTCAAATTCAAAGTATAGTTACAAATATGAATCGGAAAATTGCTCTCGAAATAATAATTCTAAATTACAGATAATTGCAAGAAATAATGCATGAGGAATAAAATTTTAATTGGAGTGAATTATTTACTGAAGCACAATTATTATTATTTTTATTCACTTTCGTTTTCTATGGGCGTTAATAAATCAAAAGTACATCGAATGGTAAAAAAAAATGACTGATATTATAAAAGCTGAATGTGATTAACTACAGAGATACTGAATTATCTGAACATTTTCAAATTACAGAAAATTCAATTAAAGCATCAGTCGTATGAAATTTTAATTAGTTTGAATAATTTATTGTTGACCATTCATTACTATTTAGTAAAGATATTTCATTTATACTATTCAGAAGAAAAAAATTAGATTTTGTTTTGAATATACTAAATTTTATAGCAAACATGTTTCTAATAGAGTAGAGAATGTGTTATCTAAGTTTTTCCCACAAATAACTGGCTGCTAAAATATATATTCCTTCCTTTAATTTTTTCACGACCATTTTATCACTCACTACATTGTTAATTGATACTCACACCTTCAAATGCATAAATATCTGCATGTATAATTCGAAAAACGAGTTTATATTAGAGATCAGATTTTATTATCACTGAAAGTTAATGAGAAAACAAGTATAAATCAATAATAAATACTAAACAAATATATAAATGGGTACCATAATAAATTCATTCAGAGGAGATAAAGCTACTAATATCATTCATGAAGAAATAAAACAAATTGCAAATAATTATCCTTTTAGAGATAAAACTAAAATGACACTGTCTAATTCTTATCTTTTAAGCATTCAATTTTCCCTAATTCCGATAATCTTCCTGATTATTAAGAATTATCAAACGGATTTCTAAATGACTTAGAAGTAAGATTATATTTTATTTTGTGTCAGTTGTATTGAAATAATTCTTCTCAAATTCTTGTATCGTTAAATTAGGATTATTCTTTACGTCACTAATTAGGGTATTATTTATGTTACATTTCACTCAAAATAAACAAATATAAACTTTTACCCTTATTCTTTTCCATATTCTTTGCACAACTATTCCAGACTTTATTTTTAAATTAAAAAATGAAACGAAAGTAAACACATATAATACATGTGTAATAAGTTTGTATTCAGAGATACATTTTAATGCATTCCGGAAAGAAAAATTATACGCAAACAAGCTTCTTTAAAAAATTATATGTAAAAACCACATTTAGAGTAAATCTGTATAAAGCGATTGACAGTTCAATGTACTTCAGGACTTTTTAATAATATAACTACGAAAATATATTATATAGAATGAGTTGAAACTGCATTGTAAATATCTTTATATGGTACGTTTTGTGATAAATGGTAAAAAATAGAAATTTAAAAAAATGTTTTTTTTATTAAATTTTATTGAAACTATTATATTAAATATTTAAAGCTTAAATAATTGACAGTCTGTATTATTTTTCATTATATAAAAAAGAATTAAATTTAAAAACTATATTATTTCGGTTTATTTTGGCAGAATTGTTTTCGGACGATCTGTCGAAAACTTTGTTATATTCCATTGATTCCATGACTGATACAACTGCTACGGTAAAGCACCTATTCAACGGAGCCAGCGATAAAGAATCATAGCGACCACAAATTCAACAATTTTGAAACTGTACGTTATACGTGACGTGGGAGGTGCGTTTATTTTAAATTAGTTTCACAATGTAAAAACGTCATCTTATTATTTAAGTGAAATGAAGTATATTGTCTGCTCTGGGCGAAATGAGCATGCCTATTGTTTTGATATTACGTATACCATGTTTACAAATGCGAATTTTTCTGTCTTCACCAGACAGCGCTGTAAAATTCACCATTGAGATCTTGCTTTGCGAATGATTACGTCCATTGTTTAACACTTTTATGACTCATAATGAATCAATCTATTTACTCTAATGGATTGAGATATTCGGCTGTTAACGTAATTTCCCCTGAAGTTATCTCAGAAACTATGCATTTTTTCATGTAACTCATGTCTCAAACAAACATTTTTTTAACGATCTTTCTAAAAATGTAACCTTTACATAGGTTTATTCGAAAAAATAATTTTTAATGAAAATGGCCGCCTGGCATATGAAAAAAAGGAGTGGTTTACCGTTATTTGTTTTCCTCAGTCACATGACTTGTGCTTTATATTACATATATTACGTACGATAGGATTTAATAGAATAAAGAAAACAACTTTTATTAATATCTTTTTCAGTTTTGATTCGATTTTCATAAAATTTGAAATGACTTGACAAAATTCTGCAATAACTATATACATTCAATTTCATTCAGTTGGGTAGTTTTTGCGCTGTTATATGCAGACAGACGGACGGACCAGACGACGACTGTAGGTGCTACGTATTTATTTACAAACGCACCTAATAACATATATAAAAAACTTCCCTATTTTGAAATTAGAACTAAAAAATTTCAAATAAGAACTAAAACAATGTACAATTCTTTATTGAATAAATACTGCTATCATTTTCATCTTACTTGCGTACACGGACGAATGTTTCGCACATAGTAGAACTGACCAACCACATAGGGTAAATGTACCAATAGTCGGCCACTTAACTGTTTATATATATATAAATATTAACGTAGATTTTTTATAAAACGACACAATATTTTTAACAGTGATATATGATAAAACATACGTTTTTATTATGTTTCAGCAATTATTTTTTTTTTTAAAGGTAGTTTTTTAAGACAAAGTTCGAAAAGGGCAAATCTCCAATTGTCGGCCACTTCAGAATTTTGTTTTACCTGAAAAACGACTCTAACAAATTTGACTAAATTTTGCATTCTGCCATTTTCGGTTATGAGAAGATGATTGAGCTATCTCACATGTTCGAGAAAATTCAATTAGTGGGTCATTTAGGGTCACTACGGGTAAAGCTAATTTTATTTTATTTAATAAATGGCTTTAACGATTTTCAATAAATTTGATATCCTACAATTTTGAGATACAAGAAGACCATTGGACTGGATCGCATGTTCAAGAAAATTTTGTTAGTGGGTCATTTGGGGGTCACTATGGGTCAAATAAATTTTATCTAAAAAACGACTCTAACGATTTTGACTAAATTTTGTATCCTACCATTTTGAGTTACGAAAAGACCATTGGGATGGGTCACATGTTTGAGGAAATTCGATTAGGGGGTCATTTTGGGGTCACTACGGACCAAGCTAATTTTGTTTAAAAAACGGCTAAATTGATTTTGACAAAATTTTGTATTCTACCGATTTGGTGTACGAAAAGACTATTGGGCTGGGTCACATGTTCGAGAAAATTCAATTAGTGTGTAATTTTGGGGTCACTACGTGTCATGTTAATTTTATCTTATCTAATAAATGGCTTTAACAATTTTGAATAAGTTTTGAGTCTTACCCTTTTGGGATATAAGAAGACCATTTGTCTGGGTCACATGTTCGAGAAAATTCGATTAATGGGTCATTTGGGGGTCACTATGGGTCCAGTTAATTTTATTTAAAAAACGACTCCAACGATTTTTACTAAATTTTGCATCCTACCGTTTTGGGTACGAAAATACCATTGGGATGGGTCACAGGTTTGAGAAAATTCGATTAGTGGGTCATTTTGGGTTCACTACGGATCAAGATAATTTTATGAAAGAGACGGCTCTACTGATTTTGACGAAATTTTGTATCCTACCGTTTTGGGGTACGAAAAGACCATTGGGCTGGGTCACAGATTTGAGAAAATTCGATTAGTGGGTCATTTTGGGGCATTACGGGTTAATGCATTCATTCTGAATGAAGGTTGAGACAGTTGTTGAACTGTTGACAGTTAACAAAATTGCAATTTCGGTAATATTCTGCCAGAATCGCTAAGTTTGGTGAAAGTTTTGCGACATTGGCGAGATTTAGCAGGAAAATTGACTTTCAAGATTACTAATGCCAAAGCACATGCTTACCGTCAAATGAAAGAATGTGTCATATTTCCAAATTTTTGCAAAATTATGGCGACATTTGGCGAACAGATTGGTTTTTAGAATCTGAAGGAATTTTCTAGAAATTCCCACTAACAGCGAGGATAAATGTTTCAACCAATCAGAGTCCATAGAACGTTCTAAAAACAGAATTTAACCAATCAGAGTACATAGAACTGATTGTTATATGTTGTACAGAGAATTTATTGTTATATCGGGTTGAACACAAAGATAATTTTAACGAGTATAGCTCGGCCTTCCCAGATGGTTGTAAATAACTTTAAGTAGAACTTTTTAAAAACAGCAAAACATTTTTAACAGTGCCATGTATAAATGCATACTTTTGAAAATTCGTCTGGGAATCTCAAGTTATTTTTCATGAGTGTCATTTTTCAAAGTAACATCAATCAAAATCAGGAATTATAACCATTTTTTTATATTATATTATAAATGATTACTTTATGAGCGTTAAACTACGAGAAAGAAATAACACAATACCTCTTTACATTTCAATCAAATTAATTTTCTGTGTAATGTAAATCTTAATATGGCATCTCAATTAAAAGTGACACATGCAGAAATCTTCATTATTTTATTTTATTTTATTATTTAAGTTTATTAGAGGCTGCGAAAAGGATTCTAAATCCCAGTATTCTTAGCCTCTTACTCATAGAGTGGCTAACTATTGGATAAAACAATCGGGTAACAAGTTTTTATTTTACATGAACTTTGCACGCATGGTTGAAATAAAGCAAATGGTACTTGTGTACCAATTAACGTTAGGAGAAATGATACTTTTGCAAATAATTTAAATATTACTAAATTAAGTCACAATTTGAATAAACGTCATTTGTGTACCGCATTTGGTGAATGTGAGACTTGAAATAATGCGAAAATCGTCATTGCAACGCACTTGAATCCACATCCTTCCAAGAAAACAGATAATGCAGCCTATTTGGAAACTCTGTTTATAAGCCATCGTTCAGAGGAAGAATTTTTAAAATCAGTTTAGTAGTTTCAGAATTTATTTTCTATAAAAATCAAACGTTTCTTTTACAATATTAATGTACCTTTATGCACCATAAAAATAAAAACACCGAGAAATAGTAAGTGGGAAAACATTAGTTTACTATATTTAATTGTGATTTGTGTATGGCTAAAGGCTGCATATGAAATACTTCCTTTCCTTATTCGAAATCATGTTTCTTTATTACTATCATTTGAATTAATTATAATGTTTGCTCGTGCCTATGTTCATCCCAGTGCTCAGAAAAGTTGTTTCTAACATGGTATGAAAAAATGTTTAATTTTATTTTTCTTTTAAATAAAATAATAAATTAAAAAGACAAATATTGTTCTTGTGCATCTATGTCTTAGTTATTTCTATGCCAAATTTAAAGATTCTAGGCTGACATTTTTTGAGAAATCATAGTAAAAATATAACTGTAGAACGTTTTCTTCCATTTCATTTATTTGAAAATCTTTAAAATACAGGTGTCTTTAGAAGCATCACGTCTCATAAAAACTTGCATTTCGAATTTAAAATTTCTAGGCTCGACAGTTTGGGAGTAAAATCAAAATTATAGAGTGCTTTCCAATAGTTTCTTTCTTTAAATATCAAATACTTTGATGAATGTTCTTAATGAACATTTATGTCTTAAAATCCATCACCAAAAGGAGTTTCTTGCTCTTAGTCTTAACAGATTCAACGTAAACGGGATTTTAGAACATTTCTCATTTTATCAGGTAGTTAATACAGAAATAAAATATAGCCTATTTTTAAGTGAAGAACGGCATCATTTTTATCACAGGACAAGATTTGAAATCGTTTCTGTAGTACAAAACAAATCATGATTTTAAACCCTATTCTATTCATTCCACTCTTTTAAATTTCGATTATGTTAGAATATGATCTACCGGTGCATTTACATCTTAAAAGTAAAAGCCATGTCAAATTTCATGTATCTAGCAATCACCCTATCAACTGAAAATAAATCATAATCACAAATCATCATGTGTTTTACGTTCCTGGGTGACAGTGTTACCCTGAAAGAAATTTTGTGTTCGGTTTAGTGGGTCAAAAATAATTTGTATTTTAGAACTTTTCTATTCATTTCCACATTTTAAATTTAGATATTTGTTTAAAAAAAAGCTACAGTGTGCGAGCATTTGCGACTTAAAAGTAACCCCGGTGTCGAATATCAAATTTTTATCCCCATTAATACTAAACTAGTCGTTGGGGCCACCGTAATACTTACCCATCATGTATATGTATAATGTAAAATATTAAAATAAAAATGTGTAAACTACTTATAAAATGCATTGCAATTCAAATAAAATCGTGGCTTGATGACGTCATAAAAAGGCTCGATTACTGAATTGCTTGAAAGAGGTTTTTCCTTATAACTCCAAAAATAATACTCCTATTAACTAGCGGTTTATTGCATCTGATTAAGCGTCAAATTTCCAATTAAAATATATATTTGAAGTGAAATTTGGATGAAATACAGGGTCATAAAAAATCGAAGAGTGTGGGAAATAGGATTACAAATATCTCGGCAACTCATTATCCGATCGACTCCATGTTTTATGCAAAATTTATGTTTTTTATTGTCTTTTATATTTACTCCTTAAAATAAACAATTTCGAAAATTTTTATATACCTTTCATCAGAACGAATATTTCGAGAGTCCGAAAAAAAATGTTCCGGTTAATCGAGGTTACTGAAATGAAATAGGCTTCTTCCCATTATTACATACTAAGTACATACCAAATTGCAAGTCTCTATCTCAATTTGTTCGGGAGGTAGAGTGTTTACAGACACACACACAGACACACAGACACACAGACACACAGACGGACGGCAAATTTTTGTTTTCTAAAAATATGTTTTTCGGAATCTCCAGTGTCTGAAACGTGTAAATCCGTCAAAAAAAATTTTGATTTTCAAAACGATTACAAGATTTACCCTATACTACGTATGATGGGTAAGTAATAAATCATAATTTAGAATCATAAACAACATTTACTGATAATTTCAGTTTTTTAAATTTCGAATTTTATTGAAACCATTCTTTGCAAGAGCTTACATCTTAAAAGAAACCACCATGCAAAATTTGAAGTTTCACACCCAACAGTATCACAGAAATTGCAATTTTAGAAATTTTTAGTTTCTTTTAAATTTCGAATTTTTTAGAAACTGTTCGGGTACGATCAGACCACTTACGTATTAACAAGGTTATCCATGTTTATTTTCAAGTTTCTATTCTAAAATTTATATAAAAAAAAACATAATTCAGAACATTTTCCTCTCATTTCAGCATTCAAAATTTCCAGTTTTTTAGAAACCTTTCTTAGTCGGTCATTTATGTCTTAAAATTACTCACCATGCCATATTTGAAATTTCCAGCACCAAACCTATCCCAGATTTCGAAACTTTCGAACGTTTGTTTGGTCCTGTACCCTTTGAAGTTTCGTTTTTTTAAGAAAGTATTTTGTACCAGCGCTTACATATTAAAAATGACAGAATTAGTAAATTAAAAATTTTTATACCTAATAATTCCATATAAATCGTAATTAGAATGTTTTTAGAATGTTCACATTCATTTTCTAAAATTCTTTCTTTTTTTAATTGCCCTTATCCAGAATTTACGTCTTAAAAGTAACAGACATGTTAAATTTCAAATTTACATTCCTAACAATTCTACACAAATTGTAATTTAGAACCTTTTCCACTCATTACACACTTTTAAATTTCGAATTTGTTAGAAAACAACAACCATACCAAATTTCACGTTACTAGCTGCTTCAATATCACAAAAAGGCAAGTTTAGAATGTTTTTTGCTAATCCATCTACTTTGGAAAGGTGGCCCTGACGTAAAATATAATCTATGTCGGAGCAGAGACTACCACCTTTACTTTTGAAGTTAGTTCGGTAGTTCCAGTAGTTTTCCCTACAAACAAGCAAACAAGCACGTAAAAAAGTTTCTTTTTCATAATATTAATATAGATGTAGAGATAAATGTGCATCTACCAAACAATGAAAAATGTAATACCCAATGGTCGGCCCCATTAAAATTAATTAAAACCAACAAATTTATTTACCTTTTACACTCAAAAACATTAGTTTATTTACCCTGCTAATATTCGAGTCTTCTAATTTTAGAAAAAAATAAAATATATATTAATACTTATAATATAAGAAAACAGGGTCAAAAATTCAGTTATTTAGTCAAAATTACAGAGTATTTCTCTTCATTCCGAAGTCGCGTTTTCGCTCGTAACTTTAACAGTATTGAAGATATTTTAACAAAATTTGCAACAGACTCATCTCTGTATGACTTGTACGCATATTGTAAGGAATTCATTAAAATATCTTCACTACTGTTAAAGTTATGAACGAAAACGTGACTTCGGATTGGAGGGAGACTCTCTGTATTTTTTAAAGTGATTTCCTATACAATAAATAATTTTACAGTGTCTTGTACCAACCCACTGTAAAAATAATTTATTGTATAAAGAAACAGGATCAAAAATTCAGTTATTTAGTCAAAATTACAGGCCAATTCACTTCATTCCGAAGTCGCATTTTCGTTCATAGCATGAAAATATTTTAACAAAATTCGCAACAGTCTCATCTTTGTGTGAATTGTATGCATATTGTAAGTATTTCATTAAAATATCTTCACTACTGTTAAAGTTATGTACGAAAACGCGACTTCGGATTGGAGGGAGACACCCTGTATTTTTGCCTAAATAACTGGATTTCTGACACTGGTTTCCTATACAAAAATTGTCTGTTACACTGTCCTGTACTAACCCTTAATGTTTGTACCATGAACTTGTAATCACCCTGTATAGGGTAAAAGAACCAGCAGTCGGCCACTTAATTTTTAGTAATCAGTCACTTCCGTTTTAATAATCGGCTACTTAAAAACTTTATTTAGCTTAGATGCTTTACACTCACGCTAAAAAAAAAAAAATAATAATCGGTTAAAAAAAAGAAAAAAGTCGCCAAATTTAGGGGATTTTTTCCTTTAATGGCAACCTAGCCATTGTATTAAGTTATTCGTTTGGCGCAGTCTTGGAAATCGCGCCAACCAAACAGTCGCCAATCTTTTGTTTACATTTTAGCGTGAGTGTAACACATCTGTTCCCTTTATTTTATTATCCAAAGAGGTAATTATAAAATTTGGGTCAAATTTTACAATTGTAAATTAAAAAAAATGCAAAATATTACTTAACTAAATAGCTGTTATAAAACATGAAAACACAAAATCATCTACAATTTTCAATAAATGCTTAGTGAAATATAAATTATTGAAATATAAATCAGTTTAGCATAAGGACAAATAACATATTATTTTAGTATGTAAATAATTTATGCGTTTCATCTCTTTCTGCATTCTATCCTATTTTGAAAAGAAAAAGTACAATGTAATTTTTAGACAATTGTTATTGTTTTAGAAATATTAATTAGTATGTAACAATTAATAAAATAATTCAATAAAAGAAATTCGAGAATTTCTTATTTACCCCAAATAGACAGTACATAATTCATATCCACCAACACCATATTTATTTTTCTAGACTGTCATTTACCATTTATAGTATGCAAGAATATATATAAACGTATTCTCTAAAGATTCATACATCAAACAAAACTGCTTTATTGAAAGCATGAAATAATGGTTTTAATAGAAGAAACATCTTACTATATAGCATTTAATAAATTTGTAGATCTAAATTATTAATTTTTCTACATTAAATAAGAAAAATAATTAATGATTTTTATTAAATATTTTTATATTTCAATTTGTCACACGCTTACACTTACATAGAGAACGGAAACTTTTTACACAAAAATATTTTTTTACAAAACTCTCTCTTTATGTTAATACATTAGAAAAGAATTCAATGAACATAACTTACGAGTATGCATCAAAGTGCTTCATAATTTAAAATTTATAGTATTGCATGTATGTTACTGTTAAAAAAAAGCTGATATATGAGTTTCTTTTCTGACTGGTATTTTTTTCAAAATACACATTATACATCTACTGTCATGATTTTAATTGTAAATTTCAAATATAAAAAAAGGTTTTATATATTTCTACTTACAAAATATCACATTTATTTTTGACAACAGATAAATGTGATACATGCGATATTGGATTTTTTTAATTACATGGGGGCCTGGCTCTCATTATATAGATAAGCTATATCAAGAAATACGTTAAATATTACAAATACAAAATAGTATATCTTATGTTTAAAGCCATAGAATTAAAATTTTACGATTAAAAATTTTAAGTTTTATATTAAATACCACCTACTCAAACAATATATTCATGTTATTATCATTTTTAAATTAATAAAATAATATTTAATTTAAGTATTATTTTCCTAGATCTTAAAAATACAAAAACTATATTTGCCTAAAACTAATTGTCTACGCACGACTGATCCATGAACATATAGATTTTTTAGACTGAATTTAAACGTCACTCATAACATACACTCAGATCCTGTAAATAAATAAATAACGTAATAACGTTACTAACTCAATTTATTAATTTTTCATTTTCTATTTTTACAAAACGTAAAAGAATATTTAACCTAATTTTACGTAATTGCACTTATCTTGTCCATTTTTAATAATTACATATCAAAGAAGAACAATTTTTTTTTAAAAACCTTTGAAATGTCAATAGAACTTCTCTTATTATATGAGATAATTTTAAGTGGCATTTTTGAATAATCTTTAAAGAAACTTATTCATAAGCTTATTAACGTCCTCTATTCTTAAGAGTACTGTGTCAAGTTCTTTAAAATGTGACATGAAATCGAATGCAAAATTAAGTTTAAGATGTGGCAAAGATTTCACCTTAATTTCTATCTAATCAATATGATGCTTCTTCACTTATTTCCGTTAAAGACACAGAAAACTTTCTGAAAAATACTGTAGATTTTAATACTAATGGTATATGTTCTCGGTAACGTAATTTTAAAAGGCCTCCTTTTCTACTAATAGACTGATTTTAGTAAAACACGTCATCTGTAATTTAGAAAGCCCTGTTTTACCTATGACGTAATTCAAAAATTTAAATGATAAAAAAATTATTAATGTTCATTCGACTATCTAAACTAAGACAGTTGAAAATAGATAATTTAAAAAGCGATCGTACATTTTCATTTTCATTTGATCAATAAGATTCACAGATGAGATCTTTCTTTTTTACAAAATATTAATTTATAATTATAAAAATTATCTATAAAATATTATTAATGTTGTAAGTATATCTATGATGGATTGAATGAACACCAAAGATATCATATATATTTAAATAAACTATAAACTTAAAAAAAAAATTGTTTTCAGACATGAAATTTAAAACTGAAATTGTTATGAAATTAAAGAAATCATAATTTTCAAGTAGAAAAAATGTTAAAATGACTTCATTGCAAAAGCGAAGAAGCTTTTTAACTGAACTATGATGTTTAAAATTGCGTTTACTTAAAGTAAAAATATTTTGTTATTAAAATTTCTTATAAGGAATAAAGTGCATTGAATTAGGAACATTCTGACCAATTACACTCTTAAAAATATTTCAGTGGAAAAAAAGAAATCGTATGAGTTATGAATTTTCCTTGTATGGTTGCAGTAAAATATATATTTCATTTGATATGAAATGTTGGATATGTGATGAAATGACTATTATTTTATACTCTTCCCCAAATATAATAAAAAACATTATAAATTAGAATATAAGTTTATCTTGTATTTTCCCATCATTTACACATTATGTAAGATATATTTCACAGTCGGAAAATTATGATTAGGATATTTACATTGTCTAAATGGTTTAATGTTATTTTATATTCATTGATAAGGTTTTTTATTACTTGCTAGCTATAAAAATGATATGCGGATATGGAAAGTTGTCGAAATTATGCAATCGCATATGTGCTAGTGTCCTTGTCATCTTAACTTACCTTATTCATTTTCGGAGCTACTCCTCTTCGTGATCCTCACTTGACCCTTTATGTGGGAAAATGACAAGGAGCCAGGCAGCGCACATGTGTGAACGAATATCAACCTCAGGAATACAGGTGTTCCGTGGTTAACGCTGTCTCTCTTTTCGCCGTCAGTGGTGTTTGTTCCAGTGCTCTCGCCTATAGCTACGGTTCTCGTAGACATGTGGGATCAAAAGCGAAAACGGAAGAGAGTCTAACATAGATTGATTCCAGTGCCCGGTTTTGGGCCGGTGGATGAATCTGTGGCAACGACTAGCGAAAAGATATAGGACCCACAAATTTGACATGGAGGCAAGAATGTACCCTACAAACACAATCTTTTGTATTGTTCCGTAATGTCGTTCAGACAAATGTTAGAAGGAGTGCAACTCTCGATTTGTGCGAAGACGGTGGAATGCAGAAGCCTTGGTGACCTGTCTTGGGGATAGTTGGTTAGGGTGCTTTGGATGCGCCCGTGGAGGGCGGTACAGGTTGGCATGCAGCATGCATTGTTATGATGTCAGGCAGGTAATTGATGAGGACTACCTCGAGCAACGCATGCTGAAAAGAATGGGCTTGGAGCTTCACCGTCAAACCGTGCGCAAGTTATGCAAGTCGTGGTTTCTATTTCGTGCGACGAGGTGCCATTCGGCCGAAACTCTGCTATCGAGGTTGTCAACAATTCCCATGTGTTTATATATATTAGAATTTTCTGCTCCGTCAGCAAGACTAGCAATGTTATTTAATAACTCCCACGCTATTAAACTCCAAATGGGGGCATTTTTATGCGCTCGGGAGGTAGTATCTTTCGGAACCATTAGTGTTGCGTATTGTTCCTCCTGATACCTGCCGCATGTGGAAGGATGATTGCATCCGGAACCGGTGTCCAGGATGTAAGGTAAGCAAGATTGGGCGTCTATCTGTGTCTAATCCTGTTTATAATGCAGCCTTAAAAGGGCGTGCCTATGTGCTCTGGAAGAACCTGTTTGCACTCTTCCAGACTACCTAGCTGTATCGTCTCTTTCTATGTATTCTTGAAGAGCAAGTACTGACATTTGTAGACGTACTATATCCGTATACTTTGGTAAAGCAAGCATTTCAAGGAAACCTCGGTGTTTGAAATCGGGCACGGCACTCTGGTAGGTTTCCGGTATTCCCGCAGTTTTAGAGTGGGAAGAACAGGGGGTGGTCCCCAAATCATGAACGGTGATATCTTCTGGTGATGTACCGTTAGGGTACCCTAACAACCTGATTAGAAAAAAATTCATGATAACTTTAAGATTAGTTGATTCAACTCCCCCCCCCCCCAACTTTTCAACATTTTAAGTCTAACTATTTTGTTCGTTTACCATATTACAGAGGTGTTTCTGAGAAAGTTTCATATTTTTTAAAATTAATTTTTATATAAAATCATTTTAGATTGGAGTATCTTTTAAGATATTAAGTAAACTGAGTTCTTTTTTAAATAGCCACAAGTTTAAATATGAGAAGGCAAAACTAACTGGTGTTGTGTAGCTTATTCCGTGTGATGATTGTATGAATATATATATATATATATACAGGTGAAACTGGAAGGTCTATGGAGATTATACTTAAGGAACATTTAAGCACATTTCAAAATGGCAGGTTAAACTCAAGACTATTCCAGTAGGCTTTCGATACAGACCATACCCCATCATTCAAGAATTCATTAATTTTGAAGAGTAATTGAAATATTATCATTACAGACTATTTATGGAAAGTTGGTTTACTGTATTATACCCGAAAACACTGAATGAATTCGGTTCAATTAAAATGAAATATTCACTGTTTGAGGAGTAATAACCTTAACTTTAACTGAAGCTATTTTGTTCGATGTCCGTTTGGTAAGCTGGTGTTAGTACTGATGAGGCCATTGCGATGTCATGGCGAAACGTCTAGTTTATTTAATTTTTCAAATATTTGTATGTATTTATTTTAATTTAAATGTTCAAAATGTAGTAAAATTTGTCTAAAGTATCATTGTTACTTTTAGATGCAAGAGTCTTTCTTCTGCCTTCAAATTAGTAGCATTCTTTCGAAAGACCTAGCACAATCCTTATTTTATTGTATTTTTAAGAAGTTTTTATGCTTTTATTGTTATAACACTATTTTTTCAATACTTTAATGTAAGGTGAATATGTTTTTTTTTTTTTTTAAGTAGCATTTTGAACATGTGTAAATGTAACGCTGTGTGACACAGAAGAACAAGTTACCAATAATTTTTAACATGTAGTAAGAATCACAGACTCCCAATTCAAAAAATAATAATGGATTCCTTTCAATGTGACATATGATACATGACTGAAATTTTAAGTACAAGACGTCCTCCGATTGCTGATGTTTAATAAAGTAACATATATATCCATTTAAGTTTTGCATTATATTTAACGCTTATTATTCATAAATTTCTAAATGAAAATAAGTTAATTAGTTGCAATAGATTTTTTTTTATCTAATCGTAGATTTTAAATATAATTTAATAAATTGCAATAGATTTTTTTGATCTAATCGTAGATTTTAAATATAATTTAATAAATTGCAATAGATTTTTTTTATCCAATCGTAGATTTTAAATATAATTTAATAAATTAACTAAATATAAAAATTTGAGAAATACTGATTACTCTCGAGGTATATATTTCAAACACCAACTTTGAAAAAGAAAACGATTAAATTACTTAGCCATGAATGTTCGAATATCAAACTGCACTTAAAATTAAAGTGTATCATTTAATTAACAAATTCAAAAGAAAACTTCTGGTCAAAATTTAAATATTATAAGAAAAAGAAATTCAAGTGTAAAATATTATCGTATTTGCTAAATAGTAGTTATTTATTTAATCAGAATTCCAATTAACTTTTATAATGAATTAAATTAATGTAAACTCTACAAAAATATGTTTCGTGCTATATCATTTTTTTTTAAATTCATAATATAGAAATAATGTTTAAAATATTTATAATTAATAATATACTTACACTATTTACACTACTTACTATTTAAAAAATCTGAAAAGTTTTTACTTGACATATCATTATGCACGTTAAAAATTAGTGAAATATTATCGTCAATCTTTTTATTTGTAATCTTTATTAAATATTCAAATCTAATTTAAATCTTCAAAAATGTGATTTTTATAAAAAAGAATGTTGAGCAAAAATCAATATTCTATATTCCACAAGTTTAATATGTTTTCTTTTAATATTTGTGTATATTGAACAATTTATTGTATGTGTGAAGGTGTGAATTGTAGGTGTAATGGAGGTGAAATGATGGTTGTATGGATGTTCGTACGCGTCCCCACTCCCCACTGCTGCCTTCATCGTTTATAGATAAGATTTTTAATGTTTGTATTTAAAAATGATTATTGGGTTTTAAAGTCCACCACCCACCATGCGCATTTGATTCAAATATCAAGATGCCAAAAATATCTTAATCACTTACTTTTTTTTCAAAGGTAGAGATAATGTATTGTTTTAATCTATTTATGAGTTTATTGTTTAGAAGAAATTACTTACTACTTTAACATTACTCTAGAGATATCTTTATTTCAATCTTTATGTATAGTCAAACAGTCGGTATTAAAAATTCAAAATCTCATAAAGTATTTTTATTGTACAAAAGTTTTTCTTTTTCTGTGCTTTACTTCAACCGCAACATACTTGCTTGGGATTTTTTAGAATTGCTCCATTTGTACACATCACATATTTATCCATCACTGCTAGGCGACTTCATCTAACTGTCATCATAATTTTGTGAACTTAGCATCTCGTAATAAAAGAGAACTATCGCTCTACAATTCGAGAAATGGAGAAATGATTACAATTTATGATATTTGTAAGCCACTCATTCGGGCAAAATTTAAAATGTTACGAAAATTCTACCTTGAAACGAATACGCAAAAGTATTATTTTTTTCTCGGTACCAGTCTCCTTGAATTGTAAATACAAGTTTTTCAACTAGAAAACAGTGCTGGAAAATGTTACTTTTGGAAAAAAGTGTAAAAGGAAATAGGATATTACGTGTCATTTTTGTAGTAACTCGTTCTTTTTTGTTATAACCAAGTGTACATTCCTCATCATCTAACATACCAAACATTTATCAGATTGTACTTTCCACCTAATTTGTTATTGTGGGATAACCTAAAAGGGCGTGTCTATGAGAATAATCACACAATCTGCATGAATTATGTTCAGGTCCCAGTCCAAATCCAGCATTCAGTAAATAGTCGAAATATATATACCAAAGCAAATAGAAAATATCATCGTAACAAATTATAAAATTCTTATATTATTTTTGCCTTAGGTTTTCTACAAAATTAACAAAATTCTTGTTTTAATATAGGAGGTTTGATATTCATATTTAATAAAAGTGCTTCTGCATCTTTTAATGGTAATCCTACATTATATATCTCCCAAAAAATCACCTTTTTAAATGAGAGATAAATATTTATATAGCAATAAGTTTAAAAAATAAATTTTAAACTATACTATATAGTATAAAATATAGTTTAAATAATTATAGCTTTAAAAATTTTAATATAGTTTAAAAAATACGATAGTAGAGGTTAGTACCAATCGATTGGCACCAGAATAATTATTTCTTACAGCATTTCATAGTTTGTATGACCTAACCATCTTTTTTTTTTGTTCGTTTTCAAGACTGTGCATAGTTACTGTTGGTTAACGTTTTTTGTTTTGCAGTTACTTTTTACATATAAATTGTTGTTGGTTGTAGTGTTGACATTTTTAGCATTTTTTTTATTTTAATTTATTTAAACGAAATAAACGAATGCATATTCTTCACAATAAAATATAACTAAACTTTATTACATACAAGATAAATTTAGAGGTCATTTTGAAAAATGCAATATTTACAACACATCCTTTTATCTGTCCAAGGAAAAATATCCTTATATACAATAATACTGCTGTTTACCTAAAGAACGAATTCTTTGTAATTTTCTTGCGGGACTAAGGAAATCCATTTTACAGATACAATTTCTCCGTAAATTTATTTTATTTCCACTTTTATGTTTAGATTTAATGTTGTCAATCCAATACTTTATGGCTGAACTAATTTGAAGGCATGTTTTGCTTTTTAACAATGTACCGACTCATTTTTTTTCACTGTAGAAATTCTGTGTTTTTGGCTAAAACATGTATGTATTTTTTATTGGAAGAATTTATCACAAATTAGTTTTTCCTTATTGTATTCCGAATAATTCAGAAAAGATAGTAGTTTCATGCTTTAAGTTCCGTGAATTTATTTCCTAACTTAGTTTATAAAATCTTGAGTTCTAAAAGAGAGTATTATAAAACATGTCTGATTTTCAGATAATACAAAAATAGGATAGTTTTCAGAAACATAAAAACGACATACAGAAAATATCTTAAGTTTCTACAGAAATGTCCAACCTCAATACTGTTTAAAGGTGAATTTATATATTTGGTGACAACAAATATGCTGTGCGTCTTTAAATTCTACAGCCATATATATTGCGCCACTATAAGAAAGACTTTCATTTATGAAGATTACCATGATCTCACAGTTATAATTGCTATTCCCATAATAACACGATTTTTTCAAACAGAATCTTATTACAAAGGCCAATTTTTATTTTCGAAGTTCTCTTAAGACTAATAAACCAAAACACACTTCTTGATGTTTTAATGTACGTTTGAGGATGGTTTTTATGACTTCATTCTCAAAAGCAAGCGACAGTGTTTCGCTAGTTGAACAAATTCCACTCCAAATCATAATCGACTGAGTCTTTTTCTAATTTAGATAAGAATTTGTGAACTAAGTTTGTCATTCAATTGAATTCAATTGTTGTGTTCTTTATGACCTTGAATGCCGAGGAAGGACTACTCAGACTAGAAAATCAAGTATTTAGAGCATAAATGTCTCACCCAATTCCCCTTATTGATGTCTAAAAAATATATACAAAATACAATATTCAGCGGCAGCTGAGATCGTCGGTAAGTGCGATAGAGAATGGGGTTGTGCACAGTAGACCGACCGACATATGGTGGAAGCAGAAACCGTGAGGTGAGAAACAATAATTGTAACCAATTATGGCTGATAATATGAACCAGTATAGTAAAATCAGAGTCCAAAAATGTGCAAGGTTTAGTAAGATGTGAATTTAAAATATGGGTTAGGTGACCTTGTTTGACTGCGAAAATTTTTAAAAATATTTTGCGGCTGACCATTGAATGCTCGTTGTATTTAAAATATCCTCTTTTGAAGTATTGCCTTTTGTCAATCACCAAAATTTTCCGCAAATGTTTCAGTTTGTAAGGCTGGTATATAACAAGGAAGGTCTCCATAAGCGAAATATATGTATTTTGGAGGCATTTGTAGTAAAATATTAAGTTTTATCAAAGAAAACATTCGTTTCCTTTTAAATATGACGTCATTTTTACTCACTGTAGCATTTCGTATTCCTCTGACAAGGAAGATATCCATAAGCGTACACTCAGATAAACATTTAATTTAATTTTTTTGACAATTATCGTCTGTTGGTGACACAATGAAATAAAAAAAAATACTCTTTTATTGTAATGCTCTTTAAGAAAAAACTATTTCTACTCTTATTACTGAACTAATTTAAGTAAGTTTAACTTAAATAAATACACTTTTTTTACTACAGTTTTGTCATATACATTTATATGTATACAGGGTGAATCTAAACTCTTGGGCAAAATTTTAAGGGGTGATAGTACACATCAAGACAAACTATATTAAATAGGAAACTAAGGGTCCCAAACGTATTCCGAAGGCGATAGACGCCATTAAAGTTTAGGGTCCAAAATTTCAAATCATTATAGAAAACGGAAAAATTGGTCGATTCGTTTGCTATTTTCGCTAAAACTATTCTTTATGTCAGTATTTTCTTAAAAATAAATTTTAAAGATAAAGTTCAAAAAATGCCGATAGAGTGCGCTTTCGACTTTGCAGTAACGAAAAACTATTTTTACCGTTATTTTTTGTATCTCATTAAATGCTTTCAAAAGCTTAGACTTAAACTTAAATTTTGAGCTCAAAATCTGAATTGTTTGGAGTGATTAAGTCAACAAACTGAACTGCGTTCAGGAGGTGAAATTTGAAATACCTCCCTCCCTCCCCCCCACTCCTGAACACAGTTCAGTTATTACCGATCTTGGTGTCGTAGACCAGGCAGTAACAACATGAGCTGCAATTTTCCAACTGGGCGAAAAATGTCCGGGCTAGGATTCGAACCTGGGATCTCTTGAATCTGCCATGCTCTACCAACTGAGCTACTCCGGTTGAATCTGGAGGGCATAATTCATCCAGATTCAACCGGGATAGCTCAGTTGGTAGATCATGGCAGCTTCAGCCAAAAGATCGCAGGTTCGAATCCTGGCCCGGACATTTTTCGAGCAGTTGGAAAATTACAACTCATATGATTTCTTTACCAATTTAAATAATTGGGTTAAAATTAATCCAGGCAGAAACTACTACCCATACACGTAAAATAAACGACAGAGTAATGACAAAATTAAACAGAAAATTTATTCATAACAGACATGAGCAATTTCTCCGCGCAAAATAAAAAGAAACAATTTGATGTATGCATGTAGTGCGCAATATGAATGAAGGTTGACACGTAGAAAATGGTACACGCATGATGTTCGTGAGGAATCACAAAAACTTTTCGAAAGAGTGCCCACCAGCAACGATGCAGGCCTCACCCCGCCGGCGGCGGAGGGAGTTGCGAATGTTAGTGAATATCCCGGGCATCTGCCGGATATCGCCTGCTACTACGACAATCCTCGCAACCAGGTCCTCGTCGGTGTCGACGATAAAAAATAGTTGTTCATTACTCCAAAGTCTAAAACGCCCTCTATCGACATTTTTGGACTTTATCTTTAAAATTTATTTTTAAATAAATTTTTTATTTAATTTTCTATCGTTTATTTTAAGTGTAGGGGGTAGTAGTTTCTTCCAGGTCTACGACACCAAGATAGGGAATAACTGAACTGTGTTCAGGGGGGGGGGGTTCAAATTTCAACTCCTGAACACAGTTCAGTTTGCGCTACTTAACCACTCCCAACGATTCAGATTTTGAGCTCAAAATTTAAGTTTAAGTCTAAGCTTTTGAAAGCATTTAATCAGATACAAAAAATAACGGTAAGAAATAGATGCTCGTTACTCCAAAGTCTAAAGCGCCCTCTATCGACATTTTTAAAACTTTTTCTTTTAAATTTATTTTTAAGATAATACTGATATAAAGAATAGTTTTAGCGAAAACCGCAAACGAATCGACCAATTTTCCGTTGTTTATAATTATTTGAAATTTTAGACCCTAAACTTTAATGGCGCCTATCTCCTTCGGAAGACGTTTGGGACCCTTAGTTTCCTATTTAATATTGTTTGTCTTGATGTATACTATCACCCCTTAAAGTTTTGCCCAAGAGCTTAGATTCACCCCATATAGCACATGTGCTTCCCTAGGACGTCCCCAGGAAGATTGACATTCATCCTCCAGGCATCCCTGAGGATGCAAAAATTTGTCATCAGGAGGTCCTCAGGAACCGAAAATGTCCGCCTCATAGCATCCCAGGGAGCTCCCCAGGACCTCCTTCAGGTTCCTCCTCAGGTTGTTCTAGGGAAGATTTCAGGAAGTAATACCGGAAGAATTTGGGAGACTTCAAGTTCACTTGATGTGCATAAAAAACATCCGAAGTTATTATTATTCGACGTAATGTAAAAAGTATTTAATTTTTTTCTTTTCGTTTTTTTTAAATTAATAAATACGGACATTATCTTTTAAAAATTTACATAATACACATAACTTTTATTAATCACGCACACAGAATCACATGACAGTTATGACACAGATTTTACGGAATAAACTTTCTTACCGCCCACTGGATTTGAACCTGGGTTCTTACGCATACGAGAAACACGCTCTAGTGATTACGCTACACGGCCGTTGTACCTGAATCGTTTATAAGTTATTCATGTATATCTTTCTCTTCTTATGAAAGTCAGTAAATAGAAAAAATGCATATTTTTATGCTCCGTATAGCAGGAATTCTGTAACTTTTATTGCAAATAAAGATGCATACCCTTTGATATATATTCAATACAATATTAAATTGATAACTAGAAAAAAAGCATATCAATTATTTAAGGCTGTTCTCAAACCCAAAGGAGCTGTTTTCTGACACATTTTTTAACTCGTTTTTGTTCGGAAATGCATTAAATTGACAGGTGGTCTTATTTAGAAGTTATGTAATACTAGAAAAATGTTTTCCTTTTTTTATTATTATTTATTATTATTATTATTATTATTATTTTGTAAACGCAGATCTTTTAGAAAATACTGTGAAAGTCGTCGTTTTGAACCGAATTCCCCACGTGGCATCACAATAAAAGGGAAAAGGGAAGGGGTGTTTTATCATTTTAGTTAGGAGCCACATATATCAGGGTCAGGGGTCTATGATAAAGGGGCCAATTAAATAAAAATATTTAAAATTAAATAAATTAAATTATAAATTATAAATAATCACAATTAAACAAAGTAAGGGAAAAATTGACGTTTTTATGAACCAAAAATTGAAAGACAAATTCAAAATGCACTTTTTTTAAAATTAGAAATATTATAATTTTAAATTTAGAATTAGAATACGCAAAACTCAATTTGATTTCTAACATTGATATTACCATATTACAAGTTGTTAAACGATATATCTATAAAAGCTTTTCTGAGTTTATGCATGCTAGGCTGTTCTGAAATTCAAATTGGCTACTTTATGATATATTTTTTAGTTCATTTTTGTTCGGAAACGCTTGAAATTGGCAGGTGTTCTTATTTATAAACTTTGTAATCAAAAGATGTTTTCCATTTTTTTGGTAAAGACAGAAGATCTTTCAGAAAATACCGTCAAAGTCGGTGTTTTGAGCTGAATTTCCGACGCCGTAGCACGAGAAAGGAGAAAAACGTGTCGTCATGTAACATGAATCACTTATAACCCGATAAGTAATTTATTTATCAAAAAATGGAAAATTCATTTCGATCTCAAATCAATTCAATAGTCAGGCCAGCCAATTTTATGTCTTTGCGTTTAAAAATATGTCAAAAGATGTGTCAGAAAGTTTCGCGTTGTTGAGCAGATCATTTGAGAAACACCATAAGATACATAAATACATCGTTTAATTTTCAATTACCTACATAAAACTGCTGTTTAAAATGACAATAATATTTCTTTTGCTCTTAATTTTTAAAGTATGGACATTTCTACTCTATATCTGTAACTAGTTAAATATGAAAAAAAGTACTGTTAATAAAATTTGTGTCTGTAACAAAATTATTTTTTTTTCTTATTGTAATAAATAAAACTAATTTACAATTAAATCTCCATTTAGCGATCTTTTGAAATCCTGTGAAAACTTTCAATACATAGAAATTTCATTATGCACTATTTTTCATTGAAATATAATTTCATTTTAGCTAACAAAACTAATATTTCACGAGATTTAAAATGCCTAAATGTACGGATACTTTGACATAAAATTTGAGTTCTTTGTTATGATTGTCAACGAAGTATTGTGTAAAAATTCTAAACAAGGAAATCCTTTAAAAGCAATACTTTTGTCTTTTATAGAATCATTGGTCGACTGCTTTAAAGATTATTTTTCTATTGTACCGACAATTGTTTATTTTAGTTATCTCAAAGCTAAATTTGAAATAGCTTACTCCTTATTCTGGGAAGAAGAACGTTTCTCTCCTTTCAACCATGGAACTAAGTTCCATGCTTTCAACTACTTTTCTTTGCAAGTATTGCATGCATTCCAGTAAGCATACATATCCATTCTGCATCCATCAAAAGGAATTGGAGGTTGCTCAGTACTATTCATGTTCTTATTGTAGTTAAAATTCTACCCTTACCTGACTAAACATATTTGCATTATGGGACTTTAGCAGCTGATTATATAATAGTTCTTGACATCTGGATAGAAGTATTTCCTTGCTTAAACAGAAGTGAAGAATTTGCACGAAAAATAATCTTTTATAAATATCCTAAACTAAAAAGTTTGCCAAATATAAAATAGGTTTCTTAAATGAAAGTTTTAACAACTAAAGCAAAACACAACTCAGTTTTAAATTCTGGAGAAATATTTGTTATTTAGAAAGATAAATATTTATTTATATTTTCTGAATCGGTATGTTGTTAATATTTCTTAAGTTCACTAAATTGAGATTTCACCTTCATTATTAAGAATTAAAAAATATATACCATGTATCGTAATTTGAAAGAGGTAATAGAAAATAACTAATTTGTATTTAAAAAATAAAATAAAACTAATATGGTAAAACCTCCAGAACAGACGCTTCATAAAAATTCATACATAATTAAAAATTGACATCATTTAGCGAACATATGCTCATTACCAACACATATATAAAGTATATTAAATGAGACAATTGGTATTGACCAGGTCCGTGATAATAATCAGCACGAATTTATATCTTTAACCCGATTTTGTAAGAATGTATAGTTTAAAATATTTCAAGCAAAACTCTTATTCAGGGAGGAGGGGGAGGGGGGGGGGTATGTTTGTATTTTTTAAAACCAAATGTGCCATTTCAATAGAGCATGTAATCTCATTAAGTTGGTGTTATAATTTAGACTTAAAAGTAAATTATTGATTTGATAATGACGATAAATATAAAAGTATTAATTAGTTGAAAATGTAATAATAAAATACATAAATATATATGTAATTTTTAAAAAGATCAGAAAAAATAATTAATAGAAGAATAATAATAAAAGTAAATATGCTCGATATGACTTAAATATGATTCAATTTTGAAACTTACATGAAAATTAACTTTTACAATCGAAATAAGATTTTGTTAAATAGATTTTTCAATTTAAAAATGCTGATATCTAATCTATTAACTATCAAATTCTGAATAGATACAAATATATAAATATATATTAAATTGTTGATAAAACTCTTATTTGTAACAAATTTTTTATTCCTTTTGATTTCTTACAGTTTCGGAAGAAAAACCCTCATTTATTAGAAATAATGAAAGATATATATATATATATATATATATATATATATATATATAATAATTTAAAATGGTCAGCGAAAAAAGAAATAATAAATCTAATTTATATTTTAAAATTAAATAGTGATCCAAAAATTATTTATATATATAATTCAAATTAATATGAAATGATTAATTATTTAATAAATATAATAATAATAATTCAATATATAAGGCTATATTTAAAGGATCAGAAGAAATAATTTTTAGTAGGTATCTCTAATTTTTACTTTATAAAATAAGGTTTATATACAAATATATAAATATATATTAAACTTCGTGTTTCGAAAAAAATAATTATTATTTCTTATAATTGAAAATAAAAATAATTTATTAGGAGAAAGTAAATCAATTTTATATTTAAAATTAAATTATTTCTATAGAAACTAATAAAGTATATAAGTGAAATCAATGTAAAATTATTAGTTAGATGAAAAATAGTAAAAATATATAAGTAATTGTTGAAAGTTCAGAAAAAATAATTAATGAATGTAATGTTAAAATGAATTAATATATAAGTTAATTTTTAAAAGATCAGAAATAAAATAAATAATAAATTTTCAATTTATATTTAAAGATTAATTTATTTTAATTATTTATTTAGCTACATTTTGATTGCATTTTATAAATTAAAAAAATATCTAAATAAGGATAATTAAATATTGTAACAATAATTAAAAGTTAAACAATAACCAGATGTGCTTAGGAAATAAAATAAATCCAATAATAATATAAACTTTATTAATTAAAAAATCGAACCACATCAAATCAAATATTTTTTTTAATAAAAAATTATAATAAGTTATTTTAGTGTCAAAATCACCCATGAGATGGCACCAGCACCGTCTCTTCCTAGGTACTTCCTTGGGAATATTATCCCGAGGAGCTTGCTCCCTGGGAGGGATCTGGGAGATCAGTCCTGAGGAGATTGCTCCCTGGGAGGGATCTGGGAGATCAGTCCTGGGGAAGTGATGAAAGAATCTTCCCCAGGAACGCCTGATAGCGTCATTACAGTTTCAGGAGGAATTTGGGATGAATTGAAACTCCTGGGGAGGTTTTCAGGAGCTTTGGTGCTATATGGGTAATGGTATTTAACGATAGTATTATACGGTTTAAAACAAAATTTAAATTGATTAAAATTGCATGTTTCATCCAAATGGACTCTTGTTCTCTCATGTCTATTGTCTTCAGCATATATTGTTAAAAAAAGAACAAATAGCAGTACTTACATGTTTACTATTTTCCAGGAAAGACAATTTAAAACCATTTGACACAACAACATTTTAAACATTAAATAAGTTGTACATAAGCCGATTGATGACGCGACAACATTGCGCGGGAAAAAATTTACTTATTGGGTCAGTATGCAAAAGGCTAGCGTAGAGGAAAAAGTAATGTGCGTTTTGTGGTTCTATGAAAGCAAATCCGTAGTATCTTTTCAGAAACGTTTTCGTTTAGAATACTCAAATAGTCGTCCTACGAGTATGGACTATATTAAACGTTGGTACGAACAATTTAACGAAATGGGAAATGTGGAACTTATTTAATATTTAAAATGTCGTTGTGTAAAGCTATTTTCAATTGTCTCTAAGAAAACCTTGAACATGTACGTATCCCATATTGTTCTTTTTTTTCAAACATGAAATGCGCTCAATAATTTTAGACCACCCTGTATATAGAGGACATCTTTTGACACGAAAAAAACTTATACAGACTTATAAATAACTTTTTGAGAAGAAAAACAGTACTTTATTTTATTCTTCCACTAGCTAACCCGTCGGCGTTGCCCGGGCCCGAGATAATTACAATCTCAGAGAAAGGCGTTAACCCCCTCCCTCCCCATACCCGCAAATATAATGAATAATTTGTTCAAGAGAACCACCGTCAGCTACATTAACGCGATCATTAAAAAGAGAATTACATTTTTCTGATAATTAGAACATAACGAAGACGCTACACTAAAATAGCCGGCAGATGACACCACTTCCCGATCTCAAATCTATATCTTAATTAGTTACCTAAATGTTTGTTCAATAGTAAATATTGGCAATTATTTCCTTTCATTTTCGCAAACTAAGGAGGGATCGGCCAGAGAAACAGATCTCTTTGTAGTTCAGTTTTTAATGAAAGCAGATCCCTCTCTGAAACTTCCTCGGATTGTTTTCACTGGCGCCGGCAGATTTTTGGCAGTTTTGTGCATAAATTAAAAAAAAATTACCAACCGAATTTTTCAAAAATCACGTAGTCCGATGCAGAATATTTTTTTACATATGATCAGAAATTTTCGAATTGATATCTCAATTAGTTTTCTTAAAATTCGCTAAATAGTAAAATTAATTTCGAATTCGTTCATTTCCGCTTTCAAATCCAATACGACAGTTCGTTTTTTTTTCGACATTTTGATTTAAAAGATGTTATTTTAGAAGCGATGGTTAATGAGAATTTAATTAATATCTAGGCTAATTATCAAAATATTAAAATTCTGAGGGTCAGGTGCACCAAGAGAGGGTTTGGACTACCTAAATCTAAATTAACAGACTTCTAGGTGCGCTAAATTTTCCTAGCCATCGCCAACAGACACACACACACACACACAGACAGACACACACACACACACATAGACAGACACACACACACACAGACAGAGCGAAACTTTATTTTATTAGTATAGATTATCTAGAATTGCAGTTATAGTCACGATATTTTCTACTGTAGAAACATTTTTTTCAAAATATATTCTTAAGAGTAATTTTATAACTATTTAGTAAAAGCTAAGGAAACAAGTGCTCAATTGGCTTTTTTGGCCGAAATTTGGCTATAGACATGACCAAGGAAATGTCCTGGAAATAGCTATAAAATAGTCAAATTTTAAGCAATGCATCTACAGTGGTGGTCAAAATTATAAGAACAAGGCAAACATTTCGAAATCTTGGCTACACTTGGCCGGAAAATTATGCAAATTTAATGGCTAGAAACCAATGAAAAATGAAGAATATTTTTATAAGTTTTTATGGAAATATGTGGAACATTCATATTCATAAAATGTATTATGGATTTATACAGCCATGTGATATGGACAAAATTATAAGAACAACTGTATTTATGCGTTCTGAAAAGTAAAATATGCATGTTTTTTGTTCTGCACACGGAACTCCCAGACGACATAAATGCGTAGTAAGAGTTTTGGAACGTCATATTCTGTTTTTCAGTCATGCCGCGATGTACAAAGTTTTCGGAGTTTGTGAAAGGAACAGTGGATGCATTTAAAAGTTTAGGACTTTCTGTACGTCAAATTGCGACAACTCTTAATAGACAAAGAATGGTTATTTACAATTATCTTAAAAATCCCGGTAAATATGGACGTGAAAGACATACAGGTAGGCCATCTTCTGTTTCTGAACGGGAGAAAAGAATGATGATAAGGTGAGATTGCTCCAAAAAACAAACGTCAACAGAAATAAAACGTGAATTGAACTTTAGAATGCAGTGCTCGAAATGTTTGACGTGTTTTACAAAAATAAAATAAGGTTCACTATGGTACCACAAACATCCCGACCGCTTCTTACAAAAGTTCATAAGAGACTGAGGGTGGAGTTTGCCAAAAAATGTATTACTATGGGAAAAAGTGGGATGATGTTGTCCTTTTCGATGAGAAAAAGTATAATTTGGATGGACCAGATGTTTTTCGCTACTTCTGGTATGATCTCCGTAGAGAAAAAGAAATTTTCTCAAAACGTACATTTGTAGGTGGCTCAGTAATGGTCTGAGGAGGTTTCGCAACTGGTGGAACTGCTCCAATAGTTTTTGTGCAAGGTAGAATGAATTCTGAGAGTTATGTTAATGTATTTGGCGATAATCTTTTACCAGAATCACCGTTAATAACTAGTGGAGACTATTTCTTCCAGCAGGACAATGTCTTAGTACATATTTCCCAAACTTCAAAATCATAGTTTGATGCTAATTTCGCTAACTACTTGATTGGACGGCCAAAAGCCTTGATCTAAATCCAATGGAAAATATGTGGGGTATTCTGGCACACGAGGTGTACAAAAATGATATACAATATGAAAACAAGCAAGAGCTCATGTCCACCATCAAAAAAGCCGGGTCAAATATTTCAAAGAACGTTCTGAAGACTGTCAAACTCCATGACTTCAAGACTGACAAAAGTGATTGGGAAGAAGGGGGAGATTATTAATTATTAGTGTGTTTCAGGCAAAAACATTCATTGTCCTTATAATTTTGTCCAATTTTTACAATGACATATTTTGTTAATTGTGGCAAAATATTGATATTTTGCATATTACAATGTTTTGCATTTTACAATGATTTCTTCATAAAAAAGCGTATTATATATAAATTTCACTTTATTTAGTTCAGAAATAATTTTTTTCTGTGCAATTTTTAGTTATTCTTATAGTTTTGACCACCACTGTAGTTTCTCCGTTATATAACGACAGCATGCTAACCACTGTGCTCTGTGCAACTTATGCTGTCCGAATATGAGTTTTTGCGGTATTCGAACGTAGTAGTATAATGGTATTTTAAAACTTCTAGTCATTCAAGGGGAATAAAAAAGATATTTCGTTATTATTTTTTTAAGAACAGAATTTTATTTCACAACAGAAAACTAATTGTCAATAACTGCCAGATATTTGTATGGAAAAAATGTGTTTGCATTTTGTAAAGAATGTTATAATTTAAAATTCTAATCTTAACACTATATTACCAAAAAACGTAATTTTTGCATTGCTTCTACAAAATACATTTTTCGTATATTTTCGAATTTTTTTTTAAATTTATTTTTTGATAATTTAAAAAGGATATGTTTATTGATCTCGTCATGAACAGCACAACGTTTAAAGGATCTATACAGAATATTTTTCTTTGTAATAAACTTCATTTTAACTTTCCGTATTTTTATTAACTAGTTTCAATAGCTATAGAAAACGAAATTAGGAATTAGACATCGTTGTAAAAGTTTTAATTTCGTAGTCCCATTAGAGCAAAATGATGAAGTACCCGAATCGGTAAAGTTGAGTGAAGATTGATGATCGTTAGAACTCCTTTTTGTGTTTTGTATTATTTAATTTTATTTTAATATTGCTCTAAATTTCTTTCAGAAACAATGTTAACTCCACATTTTTTAATTTCGGAAATGCATTTATGCTATTTTATCGAAATATTTCCTTCAGAGAACCTTGGTAGATTTTTCAGCGAGAAAACATTGGAAATACTATTTCTACCTCAGTTAGTTTGTACTTTAAAGCAATATGTTCACATACAGAATTTTTTTACTTGCTATTTGAGTTCTGAAAATTTTAAATTATTAACCACTATTTAATGTTTTTAAATTATGCAATCTTACAGATTTTTTAGATATATGATCCTAAGTGAAGCTCTAGTATGAACCGTAAACTTCTGACACAAAGTAAAATATTAGAACATTCAATACGTTCGTTTATTGTATACTGCTTGAAATAAAATCTAAAGAAAAAGAATAGTAACAATTTTATTTTCTGAAATATAGGCTATAAAATATATCGATTTTTATTTTTTTAAACACAACTGCATTAACTGGAACTTAACTTTTAATACACAGTTGTTGTATTTTCAAGAATTGAAAGGCGTTTATAATTTTCATTCAGGAATAATTAAATAATAAGTCATGGAAAAAACTAAAATTTTATGTTTTGAAGCTACCTTTTCAAAATTTTGATATTAATGCTTAACTAAGCATATTATTTTTCACAAATTCCGTACTTTTCAATTATTTACACAATCTTAGCTATAACTAAACTTTAAATCTTATATTTTGTCAAAATTAAGTATACTGCAATCGAAACTAATCGTTAAAATGTTAAACTGCTTTCAAAAAATATATATCCGTCTTGAGATTAATTAAATGTAAATTCCAGCCATCCGTCTTAATTATAAAGGAAAATGACATTAAAGTTCACACATTTGTTAAATATTAAGTTTGCATCGATAACTGCACAATTTAAGTTCGAAAAATTGTACTTTTTTAAATATGTCCATATGAACTAGCTAAACAGAAATTTTATCCGCCATAATTATAAACAAAAAATACATCAAAGTTTATACACTTGTTTAATATTTAGTTTGCATCGATAACTTCTCAATTTAAGTTTCATAAATTGCATTTTTTATATGCATATGTCCCATAAAAAACTTAGATTCAAGCAGTTTGAAGTAAAATTTGGATACAAAAAGATGGATCGATTAATCATTTGTAGTTCAAAACAAAATTGCCAAATTAAACTAAGAAATTATTATTTTCCCTTTAAAATTTTAAATAAAGCTTTTAATGTAAGAAGTTCATGTTAATAGTAAAATAATTGTAAATGGATATTAGTTAAGCAATATATGTGCATTCGTATCAAGAAAATTCTGAAATTAATTTTTTTTTTCATTCGAAATAGAAAATTAAGAAAATTAATTTGTTTGTTTGTTTCTGTGAATATTGCATTTATAAATACTGTTATCATTATTTTGTATTAATATTTATTATCATAGTCATAAATTATTGGATATTTTGCCTTACAGTTAGAACTTTTATCCTCTAAAAATTTCTTATTAATTTACATCTAATAATAGTATTAATAATAATAAATATTATTATTATTACAAATAATATAATAAAATTAAAACAATATGGAAACCACATAAAAAAGTGTTATTTAACATTTCACAATGAAATCTATAAGCAAAATAATGGGGCCCTAAGGGGTTCCCCTATATCTGAACTTTTAGCTGAGTTTATATTACGACCTTTAGAAATTGATATATATAATAAATTAGATTATACCCCTCATACATGGCACAGATACGTAGACGATATATTCATCATTTGGCAACATGGCGATATCTCGTTTAATAGCTTTCTTGCTCAGATCAATATCATTTATTCTATGATTAAATTCACTTTGGACGTTGAACAAAATGATACACTCCCTCATTTGGATGTGCTGTTAATCAAAACCCACCATGGTATAGAATGTACTGTCTATAGAAAACCAATAGCTAATCATTCCACTATTGCAACTAATGTTCAGGCACCTTTTACCTATAAAGTTTCTGCCTTTAGAAATTTTATTAGAAGAGCCTTTATTGTCCGTACCCCTGATCAATTAACCAAAGAATTAAGTAAAATACGTGACATCGCTAGAAATAACGGATACAACGAGAGCACTATTAATAAATTAATTGCGAGCGTGGATAGTAAAAAGAAGAAAATTTTCAGTGAACAAAACTCAAAGTTATCAACTTTACAATATTTTTCTGTGTTCTTTGAAAGATTAAAATAAAAACTTAGCAAATTCAATGTCTGTCGTATAGCGAAACCTTCCACAAAATTAAACAAGAAGGAAAAATCATGTGTCGAGCATAGATTATGAAACACTTTCCAACACATCCAGAAAACTGTACCGAAACTTTACCGATAAATAAACATTTTAGAAAACATATAACGCATTGAAAAATACAGTTTTTCAAATTACTTTCCACTGTTAAAAAAGTAGTCGAAATATTTTGTGCAGTTCTGTATATGATCTAGAGATTTGGATATATACTACATAACATAGCATGATAAAATTTAGTTCAGTTAGAAAATTCACATTTAGAAAATTTCGCCAATCGATAAGAATTTACTTAAAATCTTTTGTGAAGCCCTGTATATTATCCGAAGACTTTTGTTCACACCACATATTAAGCTAAAAGGTAAAAAAACTCATTCAGGTAAAAAACGCATGAGGCAACTTAAAACTCACTTCCTGCAATTACCAACCGTAAACGACAATGTATCTTACTCTTTGCGTATCCCTGTATATGAATTTATTTATATTCCACAAACTTCTATTAGTCTACTAAATGCAGTTCAGCAGGAAAATGCGTGACACAATTAAACACTACCTTTAAGAAATTCACTCTCATAGTCTGTAATGCTTACGAATCTCTTTGTGTAGCCCTGTATATGATTACACACCATTTACTATGAAAAAAATAATTAAACTTAAAAACGCAAACCAAAGTTGAAAACGCACTTATGACACAGACTGTAATTATCGCACCTATACTGTAATCGATATCTTTTGTGTGTCCCTGTAAATGAACGATAAATACAAAACACACCATACTTTTAAGCGAACAATTTATAGTGCACCTCAGTAATGCATAATTTCCATTAAGTTTGAAATACATAAACAACATCCAATCACACTGTAAACGATTTTTCCCCGTAAAACAATGTGTAACAGAATTCTTTTATTGACCCTGTAAATAAATAAAGATGCTTTGCACCCCATATTCTACGAAAAGCGTGTTTTAATGTGTTTCATAATTATATATCAATTTCACCATGTTTCCCATGCCTTAGCATCATCAAAATGCACCTGAAACCATTATTTCCCATTGACTGTAATGTAACGGAATACTTTTGCCTGTCCCTGTAAAAAAACTATAAGTGCTACACTCTTTATTTTGAATAGGGATCATGCGATAGTAAACGTCAATAACAAAGACAAATTTCAGGACAATCCGAGTATATTTACGCGAGTTAGAGCACGGACAGACGGCAGACGGTACACAAACGGAAGTCATAAACACTTTTCAAGTAGGTTGGAAAGTGTTAAATAGAACAAAATGTCTAATAGAATCTGATCCTCCGGTGTTTATGAAATCCCATACACCAGGGCAGATGGAATACGTCCTACAATACTATAGGGTCATTCCATGCTAAATGAGCAAATCAGCTGTGGCTGACATGTCATAGATTTTAATGAAAATCAGCATATAAGTAGATCATATTTATTTATGAGTAAATGTAAAATAATAGATTTCAGGATTGTTTATTTAAGTATTAAAACTTACATTAAAAGTTTATATAAGATCGTGGTTTTGTCTACATGCTTGAAATTTCAATTTTTATTATTAGCCATAGGAGTGGAAAGACTTTATCAAAAATTATTTTTAATTAGGAATGAATAATAAGTAACAGATTGGAGTGATTTAGTAATTGTCCTTTCATTCCATAATGAGAAAAAAAATAAATAATGAAAAATTTTGAGAGGAAAATGCAATATTTCTATTACTTGTTTAAACATGAAGGAAAGGTCTTAAGATTTTAAAATTGTTTGACGTTATAGATAAAAGTATATATTTTAAATATAGAAAATTTCATTCTTGCCTTTTTATTCCTTAACTAGAAAAAAAATAAATAATGAAAATTTTTTAGAGGAAAATGCAATATTTCTATTACTTGTTTAAACATGAAGGAAAGGTCTTAAGATTTTAAAATTATTTGACGTTATAGATAAATGTGTATATTTTAAATACAGAAACTTTCATTCTTGCCTGCAGTTTATTTTCCCTCAACAATATTTTAAATTAGAGTAGAATAAATTATTGATTTAAACGGGGCAGTGGTTATATAGTAATCAAATTTCCATATAGATGGCAGTACTACTTCTTTTTGCAAGATGGCAGAGAAGGCGCTTAAATTTGAAGTGAAATAGCCCATATAACATATAAAATATTACCTTTTTGAAGTCATTTCTGCTATATTAGGAATACAACGCAATCTTGAATTTTTTTCAGGATATCATGGGCTTTTTGAACTTTTTGCTTCTGCAATATTGTTAATGTCAGGTTTTTCCTTCATTTGATTTTTTAAGTAAACTTAAGAGGAAAAATTGTGATTTTGTAATTTTTTTAAGTTTCTAAGCTATTTTGAAGATGTAGAAAATAAATAGCAACTTCCACAGTTGAGAAATTTGGCTTTCATATGTTACATTACATCATACAACAATTTCCCATACGTTTTTAAATTCCTTTGATTTTTATAACGCTTTTAACTTTATCAAAATTTTCAATTTTTCAATTTTTACAACCAATTTAAGGTCAACCATGGTGTTACGAAATTATTATTACTAAATAAATATGATAATAACTGTCCACGGATTACAATAGTATGAAAAAAATATTTATGTTAAATAGTTTTCAAGATATGGAACTTTAAACTTGCAACTTTGAACGATTCCATACAAGCCATTCTATGTCACAAGTGTTTTAAATGTCCAGAACTTCCTAATATTTTATTTTTTGTCAAGATATTTCGAATAGCTCTATTTAAATATGAATTGAATCTGTGTACCAAATTTCACTAAAATCGGTTACTATGTGCCCACGGCTTTTTTTTTTTTTTAATTTTTGCTCATTTTGCATGGAATGACCCTTTATAGAATGACAAACAAAAAATTTAAATCGAGAATAAAAGAACGTATGGCAGATACCAAATATGACAGAAGATCTACAGCCTTGGCTAGACTACATAGAATAGAGCCTTTTCAGATTGATTTCAAGACTAGTAAAATAATTTTTCCATCAAAAGTTTATTTTCCATCCATTATCCGTGAATCAGTAGAAATATGTTTGTGAAACGAGAATATATGCAATGAATCAGTTTTTTTTTTAATTACCTAAAATTTGTCAGGCGATGATCTACAATTTTAAAAAATGAATAAAATAATAATTTTCACGTTTTCAGTTTAACCAATTTAAGCACCTGTTTACAATTAGACATGTGATTTGTGTTTATGATTTTGAAAAACTTTGCGAAAATAGTTTATTTATGATTTTGATCTTGAAGAAATCGCCATTAGAGAGCATGAAACTTATGTCATCTATGTATTAAAAAGTATTATTAAGTCTTTTGTGTTATGTTTTTATCGCTTTAATCAGTAATTACACTTTAATTTACACTTTAATTATTGTTATTACTATAAAAAATAAATGTGAAAATTTTCTTACCGAAATCTATTTTTATTAATACTAGGGGCTCTGCCCCCTGCTCTCTACGCTCACCAACCCCCGTTCTGATTTCACAGCCTCTTAAAACCTGGTAATGTATCCTGTTTTAAAAAGATGATGGTGATATCACGAACGGCGACTTTCTTCTGTAATCAGATTATAATGCTTTTTCATTTAATTCATCTTTTTTATTTTTAATATTCATGTGTAAACCCGATTTTTATGACGTAATTTTCTTTTTTTCCTGCTCACTCACCAAATTATACAAATTGACATAATTTTTATTTTAAATAACGAAAAAACAAATAAATTAGTATAACATTAATAAAAATATAAATAAAACGTCGAAATAAAAATAACTTGATGACGTAAACACGTGTTGTCAAGTGAATGTGACATTTTCGATCAACCATTATTGGCATTTAATCTTACAAGTACCTAGTAGACCAATCCTCGCTCGGTAATTTTTTTCAACAGGTATTTTTTTTTTTTTTTTTTTTTTTTTTTTTGCTAGCTTATTTTAATTACTTTTTTCTTATTCAGGGAATTTTCCAATCGATTTTTAACACAATTCCTGATAGGCAAGAATTATATAAATTATGTTGAAAAGTGTTTTGCCGATGACAATACAACATTTTAATATTTTTACAATTATAAATTAACCAGAGGGCCCGTGCGAGGATTTCGCACTGAAATCTAATATTTTTTAGGTACTTCTCTATTATGCTGTCGACCACTTTTCATAACAAAAAACTATCGCCATATTGTAAGATTAAACGCCAAAAATGCCGTCCCATTTACTTGATGTCAGAAGCATTATACGATATTTGTTAAATTATCAAGTGGTTTTTAATTCGACATTTGCGTGTATTTTTCATTATGTTTTACTGGTTTATGAGTTATTTCATTAATTAAAATAACAATTGTGTAATTAAATTCTTATATTTTATTTATTTATTTTGATATTCCAATGGCAACGTTCTCCCGTTTATTTGGCGATAGTGTTTTGTTATGAAAAGTGGTCGACGGGATAACAGAGAAGTACCATTTTTTATCAATATGTTATAGTTATTAGATGCAGGTTTAAACTTCTAAAGAAAAAGCAAGGATAAAAATATCTGTAAACAACATTTAGTTGTTAGTCAATCCAGAATATCATCTAATTTATTCCATCAAAGTTAGAGTAAAAACTGATCCAAGATTGCTAAAGGCACAAACGAGAAAAAAAAATTAACAATCGTATTTTAACTGCATTAGAGGATGACGTCATCCGCTTCGGGAAAATCATGGGACATAGAAATATAAATCTAAACATTTCAATTTCAATTTCGCTTTTTAATCATAAATATAAAATAAACCCGCGCGGTGTTTTTTATAATAATTGCTGAGCATCATATAATGTGGTATTTTATTTTTTTGCCTACAATGTTTTTAGGAAAACCTTTCATTTCATTTAGGAAAACAATGGCGATTTAATTTTTAATTATCAGCAATTTTTAATCGAAAACATGTTTTAACGAAATGTTAAGTGTGCTATGTCAGAAGCGTTTTCAAAATCCTTTCATATGCTATCTCATTTGTCGTTCTGCGTTTCGTATTTTCAGAAAAAAGGGATGTTGACAGGAGAAATAATATATATGATACATTCACTTGAAATTGATTGTTCTTTTTCAATTAGGCGGTCACAGGTGATAAATCGCCAAATATCTCTGTAACTCGTGCAATTGTATGGGAGTTGAAAAACAACGGATTTAATTATGTGACAGTAAAATGCTCGCCAAAATAGCCAAAGCGCTGTGAAATGGCAAAAGTCAATATTTTAAAGAGTTAAAAGAAAAAAATAAATTGTTAAAAAAATGTAACATACAGAATACGCTTTCATCAACTAATAATTAAATATAAATAAATTTACGATTACACGATGACAAATAAATTTAAAAGAGTAAAAAGATAATTTAAATAATGTTTCATTTTTCTTTCTGATTCTCTTTTGTTGATAAATAAACAGAGCAAAAAGTGTATATTTCAAATAAATTCATTATTTTGAGCTTCCTGGCAAACGTATAAAAAAGAAGTGAATTTTTCATAATAGAGGTCTTTGCCCAGGCCAAATTAATGCATTTTAATAGATACTTTACGTAAAAAATATGAATTGCGGTTAAAAAAATTCCACGGTATTTTCAAGATGACCATTGGTTGCTTATAAAAGAGTGTTTTTAAAAAACTATTTTTGGTATTTCCGCATTATCGCGTCAACCATTTTCCATAAAATAAACTATCGCCAAAGTAATCGCCAGACCCAGACTCTAAAAAGAGGATACTACACTCACACAAAAGTACTCGCTGGCTTACTTTAGTCCTGTGGGATATATTTGTTTTAATATCTCGTTTGCATTTCAATATTTATGAATGTTTTTTCCTTTATTTCTTTTTTGGTACATTTTGGTTCGAAAAGCACCCACTTTTTTTGGCACTGGATAGCTAAAGTCGATCTGGACAAAGAACTTTCTGTACTTTTTCGATTTTGTTTCAAGACTTGTTTTTTATACCACGTCGAGTTTTAAACACAGAAAACGTGTTTTCTCGAATTAGTGACCTAGCTAGATCAATTTCTTGTGCTCGAATTAGTGTAGTCATTAATTTTTGTGAAAATCGTTAGTGCCGTTTTCGATATATAGCAGCATTCTTAGTGCTGAGTTCCTTTTAATAGATCAAAATGACCTTTCCCAAATTCAAAACCTAGCTAGATTGATTTCTCGTGCTCGAATTAGTATAGGCAACACGTTTCGTGTAAATCGTTTGAGAATTTTTCCATTTATAACAAAAAACATTTTCAGGGCTGAGTTTGTTTTACCCTGTAAAAACGAATTTTCTTGTATTCGGAACCTAGCTAGATCTTTTTTTCGTGCTCTATTTAGTACAGGGGACAATTTTCGTGACAATCTTCCACATCGTTTACGATATCATTCATAATCAGGAAAATCTCTTGCTCGTTTAATATATATGAATAATCGGGAAAATCTCTTGCTCGTTTAATATATATGAATTTGGCGACAGTAATTTGGTCGACAGGATAGCTAACAAGAACCAATTGTATATATAGTGTTACGAATATTGTAAATAGCTAGTGTTTGTGCTTAAAAATAATGTAAATAGTTCAATTAAGCGCTATTCGTAAGCTAATATTAATTTTTGTCGCATTGCAATATCTTAATTTGGTGATTTTTTGTAAGCTAGTAAACGCTATTGGATTTCAATAGGAGTCTATGGAAATTTGGCAAAATATTGGAAATAGCGTCAAGTTGGCGCCACTTTTGGCAGCTAATTTTGGCCGCCAAATTTGGCGATATATCGCCAAGTCCTCTGTCATTTAGTTACACAAGACCGAAATCGTGCAGATGGCGTTTGCCTAATGCTAACAAGGAGACCGCCAAACATGATGCGCACAGATTTTGATGATTTTAAAGTATGTTGTAGGGATCATACCCCTAACTAGTGAGGTCAAAGGGTTCCTTCAAATGGGCTTTAGTTTTCGAGAAATTTCGGGTTAAAGTTCAGTATGCATTTCAAATACCCATTAGTTCGCGATATTGAACAAGGTCTCCGTGGTGCAGGGCTAGCGCTCTTGTTTTGAAAGCCGGAGGTGAGGGTTCTGTTCTCGCCTGTGACTTTTACTTTTTTTTAAAAAAAATTATGTATTTGTCGCGTTGTAAGTTTTATGCAGAATAATGAATTCTGCATCTTTTAACTTTTTGATATTTTCCTAATAAATTCCATTTACATTTTCGAATATTGCGTGAAAATTTATAGTTTTGCGCAATTTTTATTCGAATATTTTTGTTGACGAAAATCCAAACTAATTTATGTCTTGATATCTCGTCTTTTTAAAATGATTATTGTTTACATTTATGTATATTTACTTACTTATTTATTGTATTTATGAAATAATATATATTTTTAATTTACATTTTCTATTTAAAAAAATTTAAATGATTAAGAAAAAATTACCAAAATAAAATATCCTTTTAATATTTGATTTGTTCTAAATATATTGAAATATGTTAACTGCTGAAATACTAAAATATATATCATCACCGACATCGACATTTTTAGTTTATTAAATTTGGAACTAATTGTGTTGTACCTATCGCAAAAATATTCTAAACAAATTTCGCATTAAAAATCGCCTTTAAATAATTGTTTTAACAATATTGGAAGAATGTATAAATTAGCATATTATATATTCTTTAAATACTTAAATTGTGATAAATATATTTAAAAATGCATTAAATTTGAAAAAGAAATTATTTCAAACGTGGTATTTGTCTGCAAAGGAAGCGAAACGAAATTGATAAAAAGAAAATTTTATTTATTCTGATATTACCGTAAAAGTCGTTGCAGACGATTTTTTTTCAGATATTTTTTATATGTATTGTAATTTACAAACTTTTTTTTCATTTCTAGTTGAATTTGTCAGTATGGCATCGACTTGTTAGACTGAAAAAAAATTATTGTAATACATTATTTTTTATTTGTGCAAATCAAAAATGACGGTGAGTTTGAACTTTACAGTTAAATGTATTTAAATAACATAAAAAAATATATATATATAACTGGCTAAAACTTGGATATAATCGTTATTGCTTTAATATTTTATTACTCCTTTCAAGATATGTTTTTGGAATTAGTTAGTTTGGAATTTTGTCAATAGAAATATTAATTTCAAAACTGCACAAGAGAGAAAAAAAAACGTAATTTTTTACGTAATATTCGAAAATGTAAATGGAATTTATTAGGAAAATATCAAGTTCAAAGACGCAGAATTCATAACTCTGCATACAACTTATAACGCGACAAATATATAAAATTTGTTAAAAAAAGGTAAAAGTCCCAGGTAAGAACAGAACACCCATCTGCGACTCTCAAATCGCGAACGCTACCACGGCACCACGGAGACCATGTCCCGGTTCGCGAAGTAATGGCATTTGAAATGCATGCTGAACTTTAACCCGAAATTTCTCGAAAACTAAAGCCCATTTGAAGGAAACCTTTGACCTGAATAGTTAGGGGTATGATCGCTACAACATACTATAAAATCATCAAAATCTGTGCGCATCATGTTTGGCGGTCTCCTTGTAAGTAGAAAGTTGTAATTAACAGAGCGTAATGTACCTGATAAGTATAAAGAGCCGACGTGTTTTGCAATCATAGACAAAGGTTAAAATGAGAGTTGTGCGTTATGAATGGAATCGTGGGGCATCGGATGCTGCAATGTATAATTGGCTGGTGGAAGTGTACAGTACAGGTATACACTTTTTATTATGAGCTCTTTTCTCAACACCCTACATGTGCAACCTCATGCTAAGCAACTACAAACTCTTTCTGGCTATAAAGATGACTCTCCGATAAAGTACATTGGCACCAATGGAGTACCCATAGAGAAACACATAAAGGTGCATCCATATGCAGCACACTCAATTTTTAAGAGGCGCTTTTATACCTTTTTAAGAAATATGACAAACGCATCAATGTCCTTGTTAATTATATAGAAAAATAATGTACGGATACATCTTAATGATGTTCGCATTCCATTAACTATCTTGCATTCAAACTTTGACCAAAGCAGCCTATGGAAACTTATTTCTCGACTCTACATAGCATAAAATTAAGACAATGTGCAATTATAGCCTGCATCTAATGCCGATCATTTTAAATTTGTAACAAGAGTTTTCTTCACTGTGGTGGGCGCATTTAAATTTTATAATCTTGCTCCTGGCTTCATACGTAAGCCTCACGCACATACACACATTAACTTATATATGTCTGATGGGTTCCAGATTGCATAAACATGTATACTATACGTTGCAAAATCTTGCATGTATAAAGGTTAACAAAACCCATTAGGCGACGCTATATATATTAAGCAATTTTTTAATGAAACAGTTGTTTTTTATTTATGAATAGAAAGTCTTTAAGGTATTTTTGAAGAAAAAAATTTAAAAAATTCGAATATTTAGAAAAAATAGCATGTTCCCAAAATGGGAGCAATGGCGCCTAATGGGGTTAAATTTTTTCACAAATTTTACTTATGCCTACGTGCATTTATGTTTGTTATTTCTCAGTTTTTTTCGCTATAAAAGGGATAATATCATTCTGAAACTGATATTTTACGATTAATTCATATAAATTAGTCCAACATCTACATTTATAATAAAAATAAAAAATAAAATTTCCGATTCCATAAGCATTTTCACTATCCACCTCTTTATTTTTCTTCAATACATAATTTTTGTCCTACTATTTTACATGAAAATGATTGAACATTTTTTATGCAGCATTATATTACATTTTTTTCGTTTTCTGAAATTGGTTTTTTAACAATATATTTTTTTTGTTTTTGCATTTTGTTTAGTTTTTTCCATATTCCAATTTGAAGTTCGCCTGAACTTTCATCTAAAATATCAAGCCTGTGTTTAATACTTTGTCTTTTTTAAACACTAAATTAGATATTTCTTGATTGTCTCTTGATTTAGAATTTACAGAAAGTTCTACTCCACCAAATATAACGTGGGATAAATCATCACATAAATTATTTTCTATTACATATGTAATAGAAAATAATTTATGCGACATACATATGAGGAAGATATCTTCCTCATATGTTACAATACTGCAATCGGGTGGCAAACAAATGATTTCCGGAACATCCGAAAAATCATCCAAATCTAAAAAATTGTTCAATCATCTTCCATGTAAAATAATCAGAAAAAATTATGAAATGATGAAAAATAGAGAGATGGATAGTGAAAATGCTTATGGAACTGGTAATTTCATTTTGTTTTTTATTATAAATGTAAAAGTTGGACTAATTTATATGAAATCTTCTAAAAATATTAGTTTCAGAATGATATTATACCTTCTATAGCTAATAAGTTGAAAAATAAATACCACAAATGCACGGAGGCATATGTACAAGTTTTCAAAAACCTTACCCCCATTAGGCGCCATTGCTCCCATTTTGGGAACATCGTATTATTTCGGTAATTGTGATTGATCTATTATACATATTAATTCCGGATTGACGTTGTTTAACATAATACACTGTTATGAACATATTTTAACTAAAAAATATAATTTTTATTATAAAGTTTAAATTTTTTTTTTTTTTCGAATACTGCCAAAAAGCTATTTTTTGCCTTTTTTAACACGTTTTAAAAAATAGAAATTTCTAATGAAACTTAACAAAAAAATTTCAGATGTCATCTAATATATTCAAAATGCAAATAACATGAACCTTTTAACAATTTATAAAATACGCCCTTCAGAAAAAAATCTTAAAGCAATGTTCCCAAAATGGGAGCAATGGCGCCTAATGGGTTAACAAAACTTCGCCAGAAGCGCGTAAGATACGAATAATGAAACTCATTCCAAAAACGCCCTTCTTTTTAGTGCAAGCGAAACATTCCATAACTGAAATTCACAGTAATTTTTGAGGTTTATAATATGGATTTTTTCAACAACAGTCAAAAAACACTAGTATGTTGTGGCCATCATAAAACTTTCTTCTATATAAATGAAATCAATTAAATAATTCCAATACTAGTAGAAATTACCTTGTTCATAAATCGTCTGTTCTAGAGTTTCTTTCTCCATCCTCTAAAATAAATAACTAAAATATCCTTTAGATTACTCAAAATTATGTTTACTCTTGAAAAATCGCCGCTCCACAGAGTTTCTATTTACAAAGTTTAAATATGACACTACTTAAATTCCCTCTAATGATTGTGGACAAGATTAGAAATATTTCCCTTTAAGTACAGGATACAAGCGGTCTCAGCTGATTGATCAAAGTCAAAATTAAATCAGCAGCTATTTATCTCAAGGTCTAACAGAATATTAAGTTGGATTAAATTCTGATTATTAGTTTTTGTGATATACCCATCGCAGAAAGCGGGAAAATGCATCATAGCAGCGCCACTTCTTAAGTGATATATACCTAAATCTTATCAACATCTATGTATGTAAAGTTTTAACATAATATGAAGTTTTATTAAATTCCATGTATTAGTTCCAGAGATATATCTATTTTGAAAATCGTGAAAAGTGCAGCATAGCAGTACTACCTGATGGGCGATATACACAAAAACATAAACAGCACCAATATATGTCAAGTTCTAACGGAATCTGAAGTTTTATTAAATTAACTGCAATAATTCATGAGTTAAAGAGCCCACAAAATTTGTCTCACATACAAACAGACAGACTAACGGACAGACATTTTCTACAAACAGTCAAATCGTGTTCAGGACCTTCTACAACGCAGAAATCTGTGGAAAACCCGAAGTCGAAATTTTCATGATTCCAATACTTTCTTCTTTTATATAGAATAAAGTAAAAATACTAATAAATAAATTATAGATTTTGAATTTAAACGAGATACAAATTTTGAAATTGATTTTACTTACAAAATGTATATTTTAATTTTTTCTTTCATTTAAATATATATATATATATATATATGTGTGTGTGTGTATAACATATTGTTTCAAACGGAGTATATATGTATGTCTAATAAAAATATTTATTTAGTAACATACAGACGCGCAACCTTTAATTATATATGAAATTTTATATGCATTGTATAAGAATTAACAGATTTTTTCAACTAAAGAGAAACAGTGCAGCGTCCTTTATCTTAAAACAGCTTTCTAGTGCGCTAAATAAGTATATTTGTTAAATTTACGTTAGATAATCTAGCTTTCGTACAAAGCTTGTAAAAGTTATCTTTGATTTATTCGATTTATTGAAAAAGAAAGAGGATTCATTTAATGAAATTTACAAAACATTAAGGAACATCTCACTAATTGGGATTTATTCGATTTATATATATTGGGTTAAGTAAAAGGTCATGTCGTATTTTTTCATGAATTTCAAAGGGAATTTATTGATACAAATATCAAACATTAACCAACTAGTATTAAAAAATGCTCTGAAGAGCACCAAAAAAGGTTAATATGTTTAAGTATGAAAAAGGGTTGGACAAGTGCTTCTAATTGAGCATGAGAAAGGAAAGGGGTTCCTTCTTGACTGCAGCTCACTGTCAATGCCAACTTTTGAAAAAATCATATTCGCGCTTTTTCATATAAAAGAAATTTGCGTTACTGTAGTAAAACTTTCCAACTTGCTTTATATGTCAACTGCATTGTTCTACTGTTGTACTGGGCGTGCGTCTGCAATGCAACTTTGTACAGTGCACTGTGTACCATTATTGCTCTACAGACTATACTACACTGTACACTCCTATTATACTTTTGAGCCTCAGTGCACATCCGCACTGTTATTTTGTACTTCCGTATTAAAGGTATATGCGCCTAATGTTCGTTTATAACTTACATATGCATTGCTGTACTGCATATTGCATTGTGGAGCCACAGCCACTTGCATATAATTTCAATCAATGAATGCATTATACTGTAATGCGTGCATATGTGAAATTGTTCCTGTTCAGAATGCTGCAACACTCTGCACTGCAATACAAATCAATTTTCTGCGCAGTTCTACACTGCAGGCATGCTTGGTAGCACTGCATGAGTGTGATACGCTGCAGGAACTAAGGTTTTTGGCACTATGTCGCCTTACATTCATGTCTAATCAAGCTGTGCCTTTACTGGCTACGTCTTTAAACTATACGTTTTTATCGAAAATGTGAGTGATTTCATTTATATGAAAAAAGCGCGAATATGATTTTTTCAAAAGTTCGCATTGACAGTGAGCTGCAGCCAAGAAGGAACCCCTTTCCTTTCTCATGCTCAATTAGAAGCCCTTGTCCAACCGGGGCCTCCGAGATGTCGCTGTGTGTCCTTAACCGGGCCTGCTACAAGTGACGTCACAACCTGCTGACGTCAAAACAGTGATCCATAATAACTTAAAAATTTTCATGTACTTTGTTCGTTTGTACGTATTGTTTACGATAGTATTTTGATTTTATTTATTGTTTTATATAGTAATTAATAATATTTTTCAGTGTATTTAGATTATAATGCTATCAATAATTATTGATTATAATTATTAAAGAAAGTGTAGATTATATCTATAAAATAATGAGAAGAAAATGTTGTGCTCCTAGTTTCTAATCTAAGTCTTCAAACTCGCTACTGATAATGAAAAGAAGAAATTTTAGCTACGAAAATTACCTTGTGATAATTATTTTTACATTTCAACATAAGTAGTCTGCATTAAATGTTTCGATATACATTTCATAATTCGTGAAGCTAAAATTAATATGATGGTATTGAACTTGCTGTGCTCAGAAAAAAAAATAACCCTAACAACGAATGTCCATCCTACTGTAATGGAAATATTCCGGCATATTTGAATGAATTTGTACGTACTTCCAAATCAAAAAGAGTCAAATGATCTTTAGAAAAAAAAAATAAAAGAAGCAGACGATAAACAGTTTAAAAAATGATTTTGAAAGAAATACTGTAATAAATTGAATGAAATCTGGATACATTTAGTTAGAAGTGAGTGTGCTTTGTTTATAAAATTAAAAGTAACTGATTTACACAACTTAGTAGTTCTACGTAGTTCCATTTAACATTTTAGCTAACTTAAGTGTACAAATATATTATGAAAATAAAACTTTTGATAAGTTAATTTGAGTGGTTATTAGGTTCTAGACCCAAGTACAATAAATAGACAATTATTAAAATCAAGGCCCCCTTATCATAGTACTGATATTATGATAAGGGAGTCTTGATTAAAATATTACAAGTCAGTTACAAAGTTAAGATAGAAAATTGGGTACTTTTCGGTTAGCCGGGCGCCAGTGATATATATATATATATATATACACACACACACACATATATATATATACACATATCTACACACACACATATATGTATGAATTAATATATATATATTTATATATGTACATGTATCACTGGCGCCCGGCTAACCGAAAAGTACCGAAAAAAGCTTATGGCGAGAGAAGGAAAGTTGGCAACATATTTTCTGGCAACCTATTCGTAGTTTCATATAAATAAGTATTTTTTTTTTCAATATTTATATAATTTATTTAATATAAAGAAGCCATATATCTCTTTTTATATGCAGGTAGAACAGAATTGTATATATAAATAATTTTATATATATAAATAAACATAAAAGTTCATTAGGTTTGTTTTCATAATTGTGTATTATAATTTAAAAACATATCTAACTTTCTGAAGCCCGGATTACGCAAAAGCGTTAAAAAAAAGTGCCAAGGTCTCTATAGTTAAAAAATGTCCATTTCTCTATTTAAATTGACATTTATTGTGTTTTGGTGGTTAAATTATGGTATGTAGTTGTAAAAGGGAGGAATGGGATTGATTTTGTAAAGTTTTTGGTAGATTTATTATATTTTTTGTACGTATATTTATTGTAAAATAATGTGTTTAGGAAAAGGTAAGTCAATGGGTTCAATCTGATTTATTAAGCTTAGCATTTTTTTTAATTTAAAACTTTTAATTTCCTTTAATAAAACAAGTGTATTGATTCCCTTTTATTTCACGATTATGAAATTTAATATTATTTATGTAATCACAAATTATAAGAGCGGAAATACTCTTTTTATTACATCTTTCTGCTGCGATACATTGACCAAAGTGGATCACTACTGTGACGTCACTAATACTTGTAGCAGGCCCGGTGAAGGACACACAGCGACATCTCGGAGGCCCCGGTCCAACCCTTTTTCATACTTAACATATTAATCTTTTTTGGTGATCTTCAGAGCATTTTTTAATACTAGTCATTTAAATTTTTTGATAAAAGCTAAAGTTTTTTTAATATTTGAAAAGCAAAAAATTTTGCTATTGTCAAAATTTTATTGTTGCATTGTTTTTACAACACTCGCCAAATCGTTGACTGTTCATCGCCAAAGTAGCATTTTTTCATATCTACCTGCTCTCTCAAATGTCAGGGGACCGTCACATCAATAATTAAATGGTGGTTTTCCATAGCTATTACCTCATAAATAAACTGGCGAGGCTAATGAAAAAGAAAGGCTACCGCGGTGCTTTGCGCGTATCTTTTTTTACAGACCGTGAGTCACGTGATGCTCAAGTGCACCAATGCAGGTGTACGAAAGGAGCATCACGTCACTCTAGCGGTCTGTAAAAAAAGATAAGTGGAATGCACCGCGGTAGCCTGTCTTTTTTGTTAGCCTCGGAAGCTGGATTCTATAATTGTCTCGGTCGTATCCATGGACAGTTTCTGCTGCACTGAAGTCGCCTGCTATAGGCTGAGTTGTTCTTTCAGTGGTATATTTCCTTGCTACTCTTCTTAGTCCTTCTTAAAATCGCTGAATGGGACCGAATATTAGGTTCTGATAATTATACTAACGATCAGTTCAGTGATGATGCTATAAAAATTGAATTTTGATTTTGCATCGTTATTTGGTGCATGAGACTGTTATTTAAGAAAGTTATGCCGCGATATTTTTTTATGTATATAACACAATGTATATAATTCATTGTTAGCTCGCTGTATTCAAATTCGTACCAAAAGTTGAATGTACCAACACCACCAAACAATTGTTTCACTTTGTTTAAAGGCAGTTCCTGAAATCAAAATTGGGCCTTTACGGGTGCTAGCTGCAATAAATCCCCAAACAAAATAATGTTTTTGCCCCCAAAACAGTAATATCGCTTGTGTTTACAACATTCGCCATATCGTTAGCTGATCATCGCTAAAGTACATTCGAAACCATACTGCACTCATCGATAATTACTAAATCCAATGATTTCCATTGTTGCTTAAATAATTTCAAATCGTCAGAATCAAGCTTAAATTATTCTGCTTCATTCGTATGTTGGACAGGTAATTTGTAAAAGGTGTGAATTTTACTTCTTCCAATGCTAAAGGCAGCAATTCTCGTTGGTGCTAGTACTGCAGCAGCATCGTTATTGTGATTACTCATTAAACGAACTTTTTGACTAAGTAATTAAATTAGAAAGCTTTTTCCCCTACCAGCCACTACGTGTACAATCAGATTTATGGGTGGAATAGACGGGTCTTTCTTTTGTTCTTCTATGTGCTTTATAACTGATTAGAATATTTTCCTTTGATCAGCATTCATTTTTTTTTGTTCAATTTATCTTCATTAATAACAATTTCCTGGTCAGTTTCAGTGTTATCAGAATCTGTGGCTATCATATCAACGTCTTCATTTGGTTCTTCGATATTTTAAAGCTGGTTGTGCAAATCACTTTCTTGTTGCAACTTTTCAGCCAAGTCGATTGAAACTTTTAATCGTTGTTTTGTTTCGCGACATTCTTCCATCTCTGAAAATTTTTTCACATTGTGCTCAAAGGATTCACGGTAGAGTTTAAATTCTCCCAATAGGTCTTCTTCGTTTCGCCAAGTCTTGAACAACATCAGCAAAGAATGATGATAGTACAACTCAATTCCAGCGTCCGTTTTTGTGTTATGATAGGGCGTTTTCAAAACAACTGGTTTCAAACGTTTTCTGAACCAACTGAGGTTCTTTTTTAATTCGTAATATTCCACAGACTTTGGTTTATTTCGTTCGTATTAGTACCTAGTAGGCCAATTCGTAAAAACACATGTTTTCCAATTTGTTCGGATAATAATAATCAATAAAATTCCGACAGTAAATTTCAGTAGATCGTTCATCCTCTTTTGCCAATAAAACCAAATCATGGTGACTTTCAGTTTTCTTCGTCGGTCTTTTTTCATGCTGGTATTTAAGTATTGCACAGCATCCAATGAATAGAAACATTTATGGCCAAGAATTTTGTCTACGGCTTCGTAACTTCCAGTTTCTCGACAAATCATGTTTTATCCGGCAAAAGCGCGTTATCTGCCACAAATAATTTAGTTTTCGTCAATGGAGTTCCAAATGTCTTCACTACGATTTATTTCCGGTTTGGTTTTATAACGCGTAATGTAACGATTTAACACCAAACTGGGTGTCAATATTGGCGGGTCACATGAACAAAATCGCGGAATTATAATCATTAATCCAAGTTTGTTTTTCTGACCGTTTCAAATCATATAACTTTGTAACATGGTGTCCACCTTTTCGAGATAAAATGCAGTCTTTAACAGAATTTAAAGTTCAATGTTTCACTAAACCATACATGAAAATTATGTGTAATAATATGCAGCCTGATTATGGCACATTATTCATGACCGTTTAGATGATAATAAATGATAGATTTTCTAATATTCCGTAATCGAGTCTACAGACAATGTTAGCGAGAAACAAAAAAATGAGGTACTTTTCGGCTAGCCGGGAGTCAGTGAAATATAAATATATGTATGCATATATATGTGTGTATATATATATACTTCACTGGCAGCTGGTTAACCGAAAAGTACCAAAAGATATTATAGCAACGATATGGATACAGTGTAAATGTGGATATGATTGAAGAATTTTCCCAAGATCGCAACAACCACATCAAACATTTATCACCCACTAAATCTACCGGCACAGGATTTTTCCCTTTATTTTATAACAATTATTTGTTTTCTTTTTTTAAGTATATATTTGTGTTTTAATTTTAATAAAATAGTTCTTAAAAGTCTGTAATTTTCAAATGTTATATTTTTCAAATGCTCACTTTCGTTTCAACATTTTTTTTTCAAGTGTTTTGATTCACGGGAATTTCATTTTGCGCTTACTATTACGCTTGGCGACAATGGTTTTTGTATAACCGAAAAGTACCGAAAAATGTTTACATTCAATAAATAACAAATCAAAATGTTTGGCACGGTTTGTATGACAACACGATTTGTAGACAACATCTGCTCGGTCAGGGTTGAAGTAATTGGCCCATTAGCAAACATTTTGGCATGGTGTTGGTATAACGGAAAAGTACCAGAATAAAAGATACAGCACAAGCTGTACAGGAACGACTTAATAACGACGACATTGAAAATTGGGTACTTCTCTATCATCCCGTCGACCACTTTTCATAACAAAATACTATCGCCAACTCAAAGATTAAACGCCAAAAATGCAGACCCATTTACTTGATGTCAGAAGCATTATATGTGTTTGTTATGTCATCAAGTGGTTTTTAATTCGACATTTGCGTGTATTATTCATTATGTTTTACTGACTTATTAGTTATTTCATTAATTAAAATAACAATTGTGTCCGTAAATTCTTATATTTTATTTATTTATTTATCTATTTTGATATTCAAATGGCAACGTTCTCCCTTTTATTTGGCGTTACAGTTTGGCGATAGATTTTTGTTATGAAAAGTGGTCGACGGGATAATAGTACGGAAAATTGTTTGCCGCATATTTTACGTGAATTACGTGAAATTATGAAACACAATTCTTTTACATAAGCATATAAAATGCTTGGTGAGTTTGAACGTAAATAGCAGGAGCCTGTTAGGTGATATAATTTTCCAATATATATATTTTCTGATTGTCGATGAATAGTATATGAGTATTATTTCAAATTTAATGTGAAAACTGTTTACTGTTTCACGATTGCTGTTTTAAAACGGGCATTTACGCTAGTATGAAAATAAAAACAAATAAGCATGTTTGTCACGTGATTTATTTAATTTGAATGAATTCTGTTACATACATAATAATAATATTTATTTAAATTTTCGTGCGAACGCGCGCGTTTGCTATGATAAAGAAAGAAAAGAAAAACCAATGTTCAACCGGAGCTTTACAACATAAATTCGATTTCCTCAGCGACCCTCAAACATACAAAGATAAAACCTATTCTAAGTTTTACCAAGAGGAAAAAAATAAAACAAAAATGAAGTTAATCCTTCCAGGTAAACGTTAGCTAGACTTTGTTGAACTTTGCGTCTTCATTTTTTCGTTCGAAGTTAAATAAAAAACTACAGTGAGCTACAATAATTTTTTGAATGCTGTCTTTATATTTGTCTCGTCGAGTTCTATCTTTCAACAAAAAAATCACTGTCGTATGTCAACTGGTTCGCCAGATATTTCAGAAAAACTTTTGCATTTTCTATTTCTTAAACATATTATAGCAAACGCTACCGCGTTTACTATGATTATATATTGTTCATTTTATTCAATTACCTTTCCCCATCTTCCAGCTATACTTTGGCGTTCAACGAATGTTTGGTTATTAGAATTAAAAAACTATATCAACTCACTTTTGATAGCCATACATCACTCGAATGTTTTCCACTTAAATGAATTTGAAGAAAACTAAATAAATAATAACCTGATGGTGCAAGGTCAGGGCTATACGGTGGTTGAAACATCACTTCCTAGCACATCTGCAATAATTTGTGGCGAGTGATAAAATATGTTTGTCTGACATTGACCTGGTGGAATGCAACACCTTTACAATTTGCCATTATGATACCAAGATATCACGTGACAAACTAAAATATTTTTATTGTACTAATTGGAACCTATAATTTGTTAAAATTTTACGTCGTAATTCGATGACGTGATAATACCGACAAAATGGTGAATTAGCACCCTGTTCTGCTCATCTCATACCAAAATATGACGAGGTAGACTGAAATATTTGTTTTGTACTAATCGGTATATTTAATGTATTACATGTTTTTGCCGTAACTCGATGACGTGACAGTACCATCAAAATTACGAATTGGAGCCTTTCTCTCCAACCCTCGTACCAAAATATCACGAGGTAGACTGAAATATTTGTATTGTACTAATCGGTATCTTAAATGTGTTAAAATTTCAGGCCATAACTCGATGACGTGATAGTGCTGCCAAAATGACGAATTGCCGCGTTCGAAAAAAATCGATTACAATACTTTCTTCTATTATAGATAAAAGAAAGTAAATAAAAATTGGAGAAGTTGAAGCAATTTTGAGAAATACATAATGAGATTAAATCTAACAACATACTTTCGCCATCTCTGTACTTCACTATTGAAAGTAAGTTGTGATTCTGAGAGAGGTGGCGAAATTATGGTGATAGGTCTAATGTCCGATTCAGTTTTACACATTATGTCACGTCTCGAATTTTTCTCGATCAATGTTTATTCTATTTAGTTTATTAAAAAATGTTATCAGGTTTTTAGGGTTTTTTAAAAATATTTCTGATAATAATGCGCTTTTAACCATTTGTCAACAGTGGCCTACCGTATGGGGAGTATGATATGAGAATCATATATTAAGTTTTAACAAACCCTATCCTTTATTTAATTTATATTTTTCCCCTTCCTTTGTCAAAATTTAATCGTGTTATCTTTAACTTCAAACAATAAGCCCGCTGTAATTTATACCCTTTCCCTTTATCATTTTCACTTATGCTCGATCACTAATATCTCACGGCTTCTCGATTAAAATAAAACAAAAGAAAAGAATTAAATCAGCACAGATGCCTTTTCGTAATTTTACTTTCCGTAACCAAGCTTATAACACAATATGTTCATAACGCATTTTTGTGGCCACAAAAGTTATGCGAATCTTCCATTTGGCCCAAATGCATGCCCTTATATGGTAGTGGTAAGAACTCAATCACTCACACCCATGTCTAAAAATATATTCTCATTGTTAAAAGCATATAATGTTTTCTCTGTCGAAAATCCGTTCTCATGAGAAAGATATTTGTCGGTTATAAGCGCCGTGGCGATATTAATTTTTGAAACAAAATTCGCCCTTTTGAAAAAATCTAGCAACCCGGCTTGCTAAATACCATTAGTTATGCGGCAGCTTCATCTGAAAGTATTTACGCCTAGACATTCTGTTGCAACCCTATTTTGGCGAGATTCTTGTCAGTGCAATTCCAACTTGTGTTGTGGAAACACTTCACTTCGTCTTCTGTCTCCGAATAATAATGACTGCTTAAGAGCGGCCTTTCTTGTTTACCTTCTTCTGCCCTGGAACATCACATGTATGTAAAATAAAATTCTGAAGATATACTGGAGTTTTTCTGTGCTAATTAAATACGTACCTGGATATTCCTTATTCAATCACTCGAACAACTATTAATATTATAGGGAGGCAGTGACGATTGCCATGGACGCTAAATTTTAAGGACGCCGAAACAGTGTTGCAGAAAGAACTATGAAATAAAAAATATTGAAGCCACTCAGTAAGGGGTGCAATATTTTTAATTGCACTGGCTCTCAACACCCTCAGAACTACGCCACTGTGTGTCGACTCTCAGGGTCTACCACACTTTTTCAGATTTTCAAATATCTGATGTACTGAACGGCGTGCAGCTGGCTGAAAGATTGTCAACCTGTTTAAACATATTTTTTGATGGGTTTCTCTAAATCTAGATGCAAATCAAGAACTATAGTTCGAAAAATTGAACTTAATACTTTTTTCAAAACTAATCATAATATTAAAATGCAACTGATTTTTATATTGTAAAGCCAAAATTTATCAGTGAGTAACGATGACGTCATAGCGATTCTGGCAACGACTCGACCAATCTATTTTACATTTTTTGCAAATTTGGTAACTTCTTACTATAGCAAATTACAATTTTTACACTTTCCAGTAGGAATAAATATGTTCTTACTATTTCTGTGAAAAGTGTACCTTAATTTTCTGCATTTTGATACTTTTAAAAATAATTTTCAAGCATTTATTTTTAAATCTATCTCCATAGCGCAGCCCAATAACGGAGGAATATTCTGTTTGAACTTAAAACAATATAAATAGTACAACATCTGTTTCCGGCTAATGTTCTTTAACGAAATTAAAGATTCGACAATAAATAAATTAAACTAGGGAAGCATATGCGGGACGTGCACAACATTGAGCTGAGCAAGAAAACATTTATTTGATGTCCGCAAACCAACGCAGATAATTTATAATTTAGAAATGAACATTAAAATATTGACAGCAACAATATATGGGGAATAGCTCTGGAAAAGGTCTTGGCAATCCAAAACTACCACCAACAGCAGGGAAAGCGGAATTATTCATTGTTATTAAAACTTCTATTGTTTCTTTAAAGCTGTAGTCTATTTTAAAATTCCTTTCGCGCCAATTTAGCCAGGTATCGTCAATTTGGCCAAATTTATGACAACTTACTTTTGTCTCCGAATTCAGTGAGGAGGATTTATTTTGGTGTCGCCAAGATTGGCGAAATTTACTTGCCGCTAAAACGCACACGTGCGTGTGTATAAGTGAATATATATCAATACATAAATATAACTCGGCATAAATAAAATATGCAAAAGTAGAGCAATTTTAATAGACGTCACGGGTTTTGTTGCATAAATGAGCGTTTCACCTCCACGCGTGGCAAATGAAGTTCATTGACTGCCCAGGAAAATTATATGATTACGCCTGCGATTTGTTGTCTGTGTAAACGTTTGACTTCCAAGCAAGACTAATGAGCTTAATTCACTGCAAAGGAAAAAAGTGTGTGGTGCGCCTATAGAAGTTTTCGCTTCAAAATTATGAATGAGGACAGACATTAATTATAAATAAAAGAATCAAAGCTTTCAAATATATGTCTATGTTTCTTTGCAGTTCATTTTCTGCATTCATTTTTGAGATGCAGAGGAATGTTACTTACTGTATATCTAAAGTGTTTTGTATCCTGATACATTTTGCATGTATAAAAACTAAAATCTTAAATAGTAACCAGAAAAGGGATAAAATAATATTATGACAGCTTCAGTTTTAAAACCAACTTAGTTGGTAGACATACACTTATTTTCACAGCTAGCCTCCGGGACAAATTGGTTACACATGAGTTTCTCAAAGAAAGTAAATTTCAGAACTATTTGATCCCAGATAGGGAAATACCCCTAAAAGCGGTAATCAGAGGCCTTCCAAGACCTACGTATAAGGAAAATTATTCCCCTCTTTTTGGCAAAACTTCCGAAAACTATAACTTTCAATGAAATATTTAATGTCAGAGTTATTTTTAATCTAAAAGTTGAAATCGAGAAATTTCGACCAGTGAAAAAATCTCTGCAATGTTATCGTGGCCAGCAATTTTTTCACGTTCATGTCAACTGTCATAATAACCTAAAATGTGTAGATTGCTGATAAAACCACTTAAGCAGAGATTGCGAAATTTAAAAAGTCTCACTAGCACCACTCCCCTCTAAAGAACTACAATTGCGGCCTCCCTCACTCATTCAACTACAAGGGATGCGTAAAATTTCCATCAAACCCCAATTTCAGAAATGCTACGCAAAAGTTACCGCTAACTCAAAAAATACCCCTGAGTGCAAAAAAAAAATCAAGTTCCTAAACAGAAACATAAACTTCAAGCTCAACCAAACCTCAAACCAAAACTGTCTTCTAATATAGTCTTAAAAATGCTCTATCTGGTTAATTTCCGAAGATTAAGCTGGTCATTTTATTCTCTTCAAACCTTCATCCTCAAGATATTCATCAACGACTATAGCTCAATGTGATGGGTCATTATCTTCCATTAAGATTACTTCATCACAAATAGCACCATCATACGGTTTGACAAACCGAGCAAGGATCCCAATATTTCCCAGCAGTCAGATTTCTTCCATGGCGTTCATGAATGTTACTGTGACCACCAGAGAGATTCCAGCCCAAACCATGATTTCACCTCCTCTATAACTGTGTCTTTCAACAATGTTACATAGGGTGAATCTGAACCTGCCTTTTCCCTGCCTTTTTCTTTCCAGATCAGCACACGAACTGACTTACTCTCCAAAACAAATTGGGACTCGTCTGTGAACAGTACGGAAGCCCATTGTTGTATGTTCCAGGCAACGTGCTCTCTTGGCCAACATCAACGGGCACTTCTGTGTTGTCGATTAAGAAGGACACATACAATGGGTAGTATTGTATATAGGTCTTAACTACGAAGACGTCTTGTGCGCCGTAGTATCAAAAATCGTGACCTCTGTTGCGTTACGTTGATTTGAAATGAGCTGTACCATAGTAGATTTCTCCACTTTCCGGAGAAACAGCTATGAAGCGATCATGTGTAGGGGCCCATGAGTGCTTTTGAACAAGTTTTCTTGATACTGAATTTTTAGATTCAAATTGATCCCAGAAGTCTTTGGAACACGCTACGAGATACATTAAGACATCTAGAGCAGCACCAGATTGTGTTGGAACCCCATTTTCATGCATCCGATAGCCCACCATTTTAACGAATCAGGTAAACGACATTTCCTAGATGTGGAGAACTCTATTTTAGCATCACCAATTTAAAACCCACCAGCATAAAAAAAAATGGCACTCCGGGAGTGCCGACAGAAGTGAAAACTTGAACAATTACGTGTGTATTTTTTGAATCGTCAGGAAACGTTTTATTGCGCAGGAAATACTTTTAAATGAAGTGGTTTTTTTTTATTCATTTTTATAAACTACTACTACAAAAATTATATTACAATTTTCATTTAATGCGCTATTGTACATGAAAAATAATGCATATTATTTTACATACAAAAATTGCAATATATTGCTTAAAACGTAAATTTACAAATAAATTAAATATAAAATTTAATTAATTGGTATTCTTTGAAATGAATACCAATGAAACTTATGAATTTTCATCCACAATTTAAACAACTCTCAATACGTTCATCATGTCTTCCATGAGATTTAGTTTCATATCTTTTGTAATAACATTTATCTGCAAAATAGGGCTCCCGCTTCCTATGACTCCAAAAATGACTTCTTTGCTGCCTGTTTTGTTTATGGTATTCGTGAACATTATGCTTTTTTCTATCTTCATACTGCGCGTATTGTTTGCGGTATCTATAATTTCTATCAACATCAACAAACTTTTCTTTTCTATAAAATGATTTCACTTCATTTCCGTATCGGTAACCACGTTTCTTAAAACTTTCGTGAAATATTTCATTATTTTCATTTTTTTTTTATATTACTTCCGTCTTGCTCGTTAAATTATAATATTTTCTGTGTTTTGTTATTTCATTTTCATCTTTTGATTTGGTCTCGCGAGTCGAGTCACTTTTATCTGTTTTCACCGCGCGTGCTAAATTTATCTTCAAAATATTTTCTGAATTATTTTTATTCATAATACCAATCATTTCGCTTTCTGCACGTGAACTATTTCCTTTTGATACTTTCGCTTCATTAAGTATTGCGCGGCAGCGCAATACTTATTTATTTCCAGTGTGACATCTTAATGTAACATTAACACAGCAAATCCCATTGAACGAGTTAATTTACTAGAGTTTTTCCCACTTTTTGTACGCGTTGCCACAAAATTTTAACTGTGTGAAATTCTAATAAAATTTGAAATTTGAAATAGTGAAATTCTTTGGCTGACGTCAGGATCAAAATGGATTAAATGCCGTTGCATATAGATGAATTATAATCCAGGAAGTAACATAAGCTATGTTTTATTTACGTCATTCAAATATTTTTCTTAATAATTCAAAATTTCATAATTTTCACTGGGAATCAATGGACGTTTTTCCTATAAAATTTAACTATGTTTCTTTATTGTTGCCAACAATTCAAAAACCTAATATAATAATTTGACCACAGCAATAATTTTTCAATTGAAAGATTTCCACGATCAAAATAAAACCGAATTAGATTTTTTTACGTTTTAAAAAATGGAACAACACGACATCATACTCTAAATAAACGGACATTTTCAAACATTTGGTTATAATGCAAGCAGATAGCAGGTGAATATGTCACCATATTTGTAACAAAAAGAGCATATTCTTAGTTCAGTATACATTTGTTAATAATACAAGGAGCATCAATATGAATAAATACAGGAAGCAATTGTATATGACGCCATATTTATAACAAAAAATTGAAATAATTTTTACTATGTGATTACTATTTTAATTTTTACGATACTATAATTTTTACTATGTGATTAATAACTATGAATATCATAGCAAACGCGGTAACGTTTGCTATAATATGTTTAATAAGTATCGCCTAACAGGCTCCTGCTATTAACGTTCAAACTCACTAAGCATTTTATATGCTTGTTTAAAAGAATTGTGTTTCATAATTTCATCTAATTCACGTAAAATATGCGGCAAACAATTTTCGGTACTTCTCTATTATCCTGTCGACCATTCATAACAAAAAAGTATCGCCAAACTGTAACGCCAAAGAAATGGGAGAACGTTGCCATTGGAATATCAAAATAAATAAATAAAATATAAGAATTTACGTACGCAATTGTTATTTTAATTAATGAAATAACTAATAAATCAGTAAAACATAATGAATAACACACGCAAATGTGGAATTAAAAACCACTCGATGACATAAACACGTATAATGCTTCTGACATCAAGTAAATGTGACTGCATTTTTGGCGTTTAATCTTTGAGTTGGCGATAGTTTTGTGGTGCTGTATCTTTTATTTTGGTACTTTTCCGTTATACCAACACCATGCCAAAATGTTTGCTGATGCGCCAATTATTTCAACCCTGACCAAGCAGATGTTGTCTACAAACCGTGTTGTCATGCAAACCGTGCCAAATATTGTGATTTGTTATTTATTGAATGTTTTTCGGTACTTTTCCGTTATACAAAAACCATTGTCGCCAAGCGTAATAGTTGGCGCAAAATGAAATTCACGTGAATCAAAACACTTGAAAAAAAAAAAACAACAATGTTGAAACGAAAGTGAGCATTTAAAAAATATAACATTTGAAAATTACAGACTTTTAAGCACTATTTTATTAAAATTAAAACACAAATATATACTTCAAATAAGAAAACAAATAATTGTTATACAATAAATTGAAAAATCCTGTGCGGGTAGATTTAGTGGGCTCTTATTGGCGATAAATGTTTGATGTGGTTGTTGCGATCTTGTGAAAAACCTTCAATCATATCCACATTTGCACTGCATCCATATTGTTGCTATAATATTTTTTGGTACTTTTCGGTTAACCAGGTGCCAGTGAAATATATACACACACACACACTATATATATTATATATATATATATATATATATATATATATATATATATATATATATATATATATATATATATATATTTATTTATTTCACTGGCTCCCGGCTAGCCAAAAAGTACCCTTTTTTTTGGTTTGTTTCTTGCTAACATTGAAACATTGGCTGTAGACTCGATTACGGAATATTAGAAAATCTATCATTATTATCATCTAAAAGGTCATCAATAATGTGCCATAATCAGGCTGCATATTATTACACATAATTTTCAAGTATGGTTTGGTGAAACATTGAACTTTAAATTCTGTTAAAAACTGCATTTTGTCTCGAAAAGGTGGACACCATGTTACAAAGTTATCAGATAAACAAACTTGGATCAATGATTATAATCCCGCGATTTTCTTTATGTGAGCCGCCAACATTGACATCCAGTTTGTTGGAGAACCCAGTTTGGTGTTAAATCATTACAGTACGCGTTATATAACCAACCGGGAAAAAATCGTAAGGAAGAGATTTGGAAGACCATTGACGAAAACAAAAGTCTCGGTGCTAGATTACGCGCTTTTGCGAGATAAAACTTGATTAGTCGAGAAACTGGAAGTTACGAAGCCGTAGACAAAATTCTTGGCCATAAATGCTTCTATTCATGGATGCTGTGCAATACTTAAATACCAGCATGAAAAAAGACCGACGGATAAAACTGAAAGTCACCATGATTTGATTTTATTGGCAAAAGAGGATGAACGATCTACTGAAATTTACTGTCAGAATTTGATTGATGATTATTACCCGAATCGACATGACAAATTAGAAAACATGTGTTTATACGAATTGGCCACTAGGTACTAATACAAACGACTGTAGACCAAAAGTCTGTAGAATATTACGAATTAAAAGAAAACCTCAGTTGGTTCAGAAAACGTTTGAAACCATAGTTGTTTCGAAAACGCCCAATCATAATCCGAAAACGGACGCTGGAATTGAGTTGTACTATAATTCATTTCTGATATTGTTCAAGCCTTGGCGAAACGAATAAGACCTATTGGGAGAATTTAAACTCTACCGTGAATACTTTGAGCACAATGTGAAAAATTTTCCAGAGATGGAATAATGTCGCGAAACAAAACAACGACTACAAGCTGCAATCAACTTGGTTGAAAAGTTGCAACAAGAAAGTGATTTGCACGACCAGCTTGAAAATATTGAAGAACCAAATGAAGACGTTGATATGATGGCCGCAGGTTTTGATAACTTTGAAACTCACCAAGAAATTGTTATTAATGAAGATAAATTGAACAAGAAAAATGAATGCTGACCAAAGGAAAATATTTGAATCAATTATAAAGGACGTAGAAGAACAAAAGAAAGACCCGTCTATTCCACCCATAAATCTGATTGTAAGCGGAGTTGCTGGTACAAGAAAAAGCTTTCTAATTTAATTACTCAGTCAGAAAGTTCGTTTAACGAGTAATCACAATAATGATGCTGCTGCAGTACTAGCACCAACGGGAATTCCTGCCTTCAGCATTGGAAGAAGTACAATTCACACGTTTTTAAAATTGTCCGTCCAAACCAGCGGGGACCCGAGCCGGAGGTTCGTTCAGTTAGAGGTTTATACTATTCGATGTGCAAATTAAGGAATCGTCCGGTGCGTGTGTAGCACGACCGGTATATGGTGCCGAAGGCAGCGGGACCCAGGTCGGAGGTTCGTTGTGTTAGAGGTTTATAGTATTCAATGTGCAAACTAAGGGATTATCCGGTGCAAAAGGCAGAGGGGACTCGGGTCGGAGGTTTGTTCGGTTCAAGGTTTTACAAGATTCGAGGCACCGATGTAAATTAGGGGTCCGCTAGCGGGCGAAGCCAGCTAGTTTTCTTATCTGCATTATATAACAAAAACTCTTGACACATTCACTGTTTACAGTTATATTCAAGAACATTCTGCTCATATATACTCGTTATTATATTTATACTTCTTATTATGTGATAAAACAACACAAGATTTTATCGATAGCTTTCACACACCACTTACTAGTGTCTCTTTCCAAAGTGGTTGCAAACGTGTTTTGCACAGTGGAATAAAATTATTTGCAAAAATGAACATGATTCGTTTATTATTATCATTATGAAGATGAGAAACAATCCGTTGAAGTCCGTTATATATATTTTTTTTGTTAAAAATTACTTTTTTTATTATTTGAATTGCTTACAGAATAATCAATGTTTGAACTGCATATTTCATATTACAATACTGATTTTGATCTGTGCAGTCTTTTACATACTTGTCTTGTGTGAATCTTATCTGCTTCATATTAATTTGTTATTAAAAAACTTGAGATATTAAAAAAAAGTAACTTGCAAAGCAAATTAAAAAAAATAAATTTATTTCCAAAATTTTAAGCCCGAGAAGGGACAGATATTAAAATTATTTTATTTAGTCAATGCTACAATAATGTTGCATTTTTATATTAAATCTTGTTCAGTCTATTTAATCTTAAAATATTAAATTTAAATTTGAAACATGATATTAAAGCAACTTTAAAACATTTCATTTAGTTGAAATGAAATCTAAATAAATCGTCAACTTTTTTTTTCAGTTTTACATGCATTATGCAAAATTTGTATTGTAGCAAATTCTAACAGACAAGAAACATGAGAAGTTCAAATAATTAAAAAAGTTGAAGATTTATTTAGATTTCATTTCAACTAAATGAAATGTTTTAAAGTTGCTTTAATATCATGTTTCAAATTTAAATTTAATATTTTAAGATTAAATAGACGAACAAGATTTAATATAAAAATGCAACATTATTGTAGCATTGACTAAATAAAATAATTTTAATATCTGTCCCTTCTCGGGCTTAAAATTTTGGAAATAAATTTATTTTTTTTAATTTGCTTTGCAAGTTACTTTTTTTTAATATTTGTATTAATTGGCAACATAAACAGTGGTGTCGGTAACAGTGTCGCGAATTCAGTGGTTTTTTCCCATCTCAAAAATGCCCAACGCGCCTAAAGAAGTTTTCACTTCAAAAATTCCACCCAATTTACAAAATTGGGATAGTCACAGTTTCCCCTTGATTGCCATATAAATGCGCAATTCTTTAAAAAATAAAGATGAGTATAAATATTTCATAAGATTTTATTGAAATTTCTTATGATCATTTACATAAACCATATTTTTTACCTTTATTATCATTCTTTTAATAGTGAGCGTCTGAAAACCGATTGTACCTTAACTGTTTGAGGCCAGTGTAAAGGAAGTTCCATGTACGCTCACCAGTATTGCACTGTGTTTTATTCTAAGGCAATTTTTTTGTGCCATTGATGTTAATATTTGTCTCATATGATACCGAGTTCAGCCATGTTTGTTTCGCTAGCTATGTTACCAAAAAAATTATTAACAATTATTTCGAAATTGTGCACTACTAAAACATAGATTAATAGTCTAAATATTCTTGGGATAAATAGAAGTTTCAATTATTTGCCATAAAACAGTTTTTTGTTTCAATTTATTTAATAGAGAACATGAATAGGAGGAAATAAAAGTTTATTCAGTTATGTCATTAAGGAAAATAGCATAAAAGAAATTTTCCAGATCACTTATTTTCCTTTTCATTATGTTATCCCTTGTAGAATAGTACTTCCCGATTCTCACTCTGATAACTGGATTATCAGATGATCTGTTTTATATTTATTGATAAGGTGAATGAAATTGTACATAACACATAGCATATGAAAATATACGACAAAAGATTAGATACATTATTAAACACCGAACAACGTTCCTTTCAAGAAGCAAAACAAATTCTTTGGTTTAGAAATTGATCCATGTGAGCGTAGATTACTTTATTTTTTGCACAAAAAATTTCACATTTGAAAAGTAATATATATCTTACACTAAAACGAATTGCTTTCGTTATACCTAAATATTTAAATTTATTCGAAATCGCAAATAAACATGCCAAATTTTACTTTGAGGGGTTTCTTTTCCTTTTGTTGCAATGGGCGTGCGTAAAAATACTTTTACAAGCATGGAATTTTTTTTGAAAAGATTGAAAACATCTATGCAAAATACAAAACACGCAAAAAACTTATTTTTCACAAACACAAGCTGTTTGTTTTGTTTCTTAAAAAATACTTTATTTTCACGCTTTTATTAAGTGAAAGAAGAAAATTCACTCCAAACAGGAGATAACTGTAAAAAGAAGAGAGATTTTTACTTTCTACTTGGTAGTTTAAATGTAAGCAAACAAGAAATAGCGAAAGTTTGCTCGCATTAAATTAATTTAGTGAAGAGGCCTTTCTTTATTTAATCGCTCGGTTTGATATAAATTGTTTTTTTCGAATTTATTAAACATGCATAATTGTTAGTAATAGTTTTTTTGTTGTTGTTACTATGCTTTTGTTTTGAAAATAGTGTATTTAAAATAATAATTATTGTTTTAAATTTAAAGAGTTTGTATTGAATATCTAATTGAGAATCTGTATAAAATACTTTTCTGAATCAATTTAACAGTTATCCACTAAGTAATTAGTTATTTCTTTCAAAATTAATACTTTGAAGCCTGAATTAAAATTAAAATTTATTTATAAATATTTTTCGTTTTAACAGCTACAATTCATAATGATGAATAATCATAATAATCATAATAATAATCATTAAATGCCAAAATCATTTAATGTATAAAAAAATGGAGGGAATTTTTAAAAAGATAATGGAATAAATGTTACACTAAATTATGAAAGTTTTAACATTACAAGAAGAAATGTCCGAAAGTACCAGTGCTATTTTTTATTAAAAAATTTAAATAATTTTATGAAAACACCAAGAAAATCATATAATTTGAGCAAAATTTTATCCATCAATTCTGAAAAAATTTATTATCGAAAGTTTTAACGTATATATATGTGTGTGTGTATACTTTATTCGCGTTAAAGTTTACGGAAGAAAATTTAACATTTATACAGAACTTTTACATTGCAGGTACTTGTGCAATAATACATATTGCTAATAATATTAGTCTTTAAGAATGAAAAAGCATATACTGTAATAAATTATTAATAAGCATGTTGTTGTAGTTCTTCAATAACAAATTTGAAACATGAATATCTTAGAATACATAGAAATAGTAACTGAAAGAAAAAAGTTATATGTATAGAATTAAATATGCTATATATTTATTGAAGATGGTATTTTAAAACTATATAGACGCATACATGAAATTAAATTTTATTTGAGTATAAAAAGGAAAGCTTTCACATACACTATATCGCCAAATTCTCCTAATATTTTCAATTTTAGACATTTTGTAGAATATCTAGAGCAGTGTTTCTCAACCAACTGTTTTTCTTTCACGTACCCCTTGCTCTGTTTTTTTTAGTGCCTCATAGAGGTCTGTACGGGCCAAAATTTCGTGGCGCGGGACCGTCCTATGCTTTAATTTTTTTTTTTTTTTTTTTTTTTTTTTTTTTTTTTTTTTTTGGCACGGCTCGGTATAAAAGACCGTTTTAAAGTTAAAAGTATGACCCGAGCCCGATCTGGTATAAAGTTAAAGTTCGGGCCGTACAAAAGCTTAATTTTCCCAGCCCGACTAAATTTCTAGGAAACATGTCGGTATTTCTGAAGCAACATTATCTTATAATTAAAATTATTCAAAAAATAACAGGTATGCATAGATTTTATTTTGAGAATATGTTCGAAATCCATGGAATACAAAATACATCAACAATATCAATGACCACTTTGACAATTACATACATAAACACTGATTTAAAAATATCACTTAAACATTTATATTCAAGTAAAGATTCAATACGAAATATCAACATAGTTTAGAATGAAATAAAAATTTTGGTAAAATAATATCATAATTTTAAAGCTCTACAACGAAAAATGGTAGATTTTATGAAATATATCTTTAATTTATTAAACTAGATTAAATTTCTAAAGATTTCGCAAAACAAATCTATAACATCAATGTGTTTTTTACAAAAATAAATAAATAAAATCCCAGGCCAGCATGGGCTTGGTAGCGTGGAATTTAGAATTCACGGTCAAATACATTTCCACTGGTTTTACTGTACTTTAATTATTTTGCTTAGAAATGAATCTAATATTCTTTAAATGGAAAATTTTAATTGTAGAATAATGACGGTTTAAAAATATATGGATTTTTTGCAAAAATCGTTTGGCTGGGCCTCATTTTACTGATTTTTCCATAGGCCAGGCCGGTCCACTGAATACGTGCTGGGTAGAAATTGGGCCTGAAATTTTTGGCCCATTCAGATCTCAGGGAAGAATGAAGTCTGGGACCGGTTCAGCCCGGAAAAGCAATTCTGACCTGCCCCATATTGAGCCTGCAGAAAAAAGAAAGTCCCGGCCCCGACCTGAGTCTTATGAATGAAAATTGGCCCAATCCCGTCCCGCAGGGCAGGCCAGACTGGTATTTTGGGACAGGCCAGGGACCTAGAAAACCTCTAGTACCCCATTTTAATAAACACCGCGTCCCCTCTTCCCCTCATCCATATAATCCAAACATGCTTTTAAAAAAATTGGACGCTTCTTAATTGCAACTAAATAAAATATCGTCACATATTACATTGATATTTCTACCCTTTTATTTTTTATCTTGCATGTTAAGGTTAATATTACTTTTCTAATATTAACTAAACATCAAAAGTAATAAATATAACATTAAAAGAATTGTTAACCAGCTTACGATGAATGTTTATAATAATTTTTTATCATGATATACAAGTAGTCAAACATAGCTTTACACACTCTCAATGGGATCCTTGAGCTTGTTTTATCGAGATTAGTTTCTTAAAATCAGTTTCAAACAAAGATAAATGTAATCTCAAGTAAGCAGTAGTATCAAGTTTATTGTGTTATATCTTCTTAATATACAGTGGTGGCCAAAAGTGTGGACATTCTTTGAAAGTTTCATGTTTTTCAAATTTGTTTGCTAGTAGAATATATTAATTTTCACTTAAATACAAACGTTTATATATCAAATTGAAGGTAATTTAATGTAAAATTTAATAAAAAAAAACATTATTACAATATCTGTATTAAAAAAAAGTTATGCAACTAATAGTAAGATCTATCTTAGATTTGCATTTTTTCTTAAGTGATACTTACACAATCAATACTTAGTAGGATAACCCTTATTTTTTAAGACAGCTTCACAGCGTCTTTTCATCGAGTGAACGAGTGTTTGGAGTTCATCTTTCGTAATCACATGGTGCCAAGAATCAATTATAGCTTCAATAAGTTGTCTTTTATTGGATGGACGTTTTTTTTTGTACAAGAATTTTCAAACGTCGCCACAAATTTTCAATTGGATTGAGATCAGTGCTGTTTCCTGGCATGGCAATATATCTATACCTTTATTTTGAAACCATGCTTTGCATACTTTTGCTCTGTGGCATGGAGCTGAATCCTGCTGAAAAATAAATGGTGCGTTGTTGGGGAAGAGATCCCTGATGGAAGGTATACATTTTGGTTCCAGGACAGTTTCGATGTATTTTTTGGCATTCAGGATGCCATCAATCACTTGAATTCGGCCCACACCATCTGCAGACATACATGCCAAAATTATGACATTTTTGGGGTTTTTTGTAGTTGCTTCAATGCAATCAAGATGAAATGCTTCTCCTACTCTAAAATACGTCTCACGTATTTTCTACCATCACTACCTAAGAGCGATATTTTACTCTCATCACTCCAGATTACTTGCTTCCATTGATTTTCTGACCATTTAATGTGTTCTTCTGCCCACTTAACTCGTTTTTCGCGTTGCTTTTGATTTAAATATTTTTTTTTCTTGGAATTCTAGCTTGTAGTCCAAATCCTGATAACCTTCTTCTTATCGTTCTTGAACTTACTGCAATACCCACTGCATTCATTTCACATCTAATGGCATCTGATGAAATTTTTCTATCTTGAAGGCATAGCCGTTTAATTTTTCTATCGGCAGTAGCACCTGTTCATTTTTTTCGGCCTGATTTGGCCTTATTTTCCACTGATTTCGTTTTTTCATAACGTAAACAGAAGTTTCGTACACCAGAACAAGTCACTGAACCACCAACTTGTCTTGCAATTTCAGCATAAGAGAGGCCATTTTCTCTCAATATGACAATTCGACTTCTTTTTGTAGATGTCGAATTAGTTCTTCTTGTTGATGACATTGTTTAAAATGAGTTTAAATAAAAAAAGGACTTTAAATATTCAAAAACAGCAATAGTCTTTTTAATTGTACTAGTATGTAACATTCCGCAAAATATTTCCACAACAATAACTCTTTTACCATCCAAATAACCTAAAATATAGTTACAGACATTTAATTTGTCCTCAGAACAGTGTTTGTGATTGGCTAGTACGCTTTTATTACAAAACACGTCCTTATTCAAAACGAATTGTGTTTGTTTGTTCTACTAAAATGAGCATAACTTTTTTTTTGTAATACAGATATTGTAATACTGTTTTTATTATTAAATTCTACATTAAATTACCTTCAATTTGATTTATAAGCGTTTGTATTTAAGTGAAAACTAATATATTCTACAGCGCACACAAATTTGAAAAACATGAAACTTTCAAAAAATGTCCAAACTTTTGGCCACCACTGTATGCACAAGGCGAAAATGCTTTTTCGTTAAGTTAAATACTTATGAAAGACAATAAGTAATTTCTAGCTTTATCACAGAGTTTTTGGTACTCTTCTTTGACTACTAACCAAAAGTCAATCATAATTCATTTTTTAAATCAGGTTGTAAAGAAGAATCAGTCGAAATTTCAGTCATTTTTTTTCTTTTTCAAAAATTTATATATTTCCGGCTTGTTGAAAGAACAAATCGTTAAATGTGTGTGAATCCAGTTATTGTCTCTTGTTCGCTTCAGAAAATATTATCTGAACTTCATTTTAAATCCTTTTATGTGAGCCATTATACTATATTTCATTTCTCCTGTTAATTTTAGCTCGTTTTCAGATAAGGCAGTGTAAAGTGTCTCAAAAATGTCTAGGCTGGTGTTTTTTGATAAGAGATTCTCAAAAATCTAATTTCTTAATCATAGACATGATTTTGTCAGATGGTTATGGAACTGCTCTGTAATCCGAAATTATTTTTTTTTTAATTTCTGAAAAATTATCCGATAAGTATGCAAGCATTTGAAACCATTCTCTTTCATGAAATTTAGACTTCAGCTCAAAACGATGTTCTTACAAAAAAACTTGGACTTCATGACTCAGTTCAAGCAATCGTTTAAGTACTTTTCTTCGTAAAAGCCACTTGACTTCTGCGTGCAAAAGCAAAGTAGTATAGAAGTTGTCCATCTCTTCACAAAAACGGGAATAGTCTGCAGTTTGTTCAGTTGATCTTAAAAAAATTAACAACTTTATCAAATTGATGGAGGATTTCCTTCAATGTTTCTAGCAGGTGTTTGGTCGCAAGACTCTGTCTGTGCACACAGTGCCAACCTAAATGGGATGCAACCTCTTTGTTGAGACCGCATAGGTGTATGTAGCACCCAGAGATAGATTTTTTACGATTAGTGGAAACCCCACAAAAATTGGCCCAATCAATTTCTCTTTCACTGAAATAACTGCGAATAGCATTAAATATGTCCTTTCCTGTACATCTTTACGTGAGAGGATAGCAGAGTGAAAAACAAATTCTTCCAGCAAGTTATCATTCAAATATCTTGCAATAACAAGCAAAATTGATAGATTGGCAATATACATTTTCTGATTCACCTGTATTGAGAAAGAAGCATTCTTTTTTACTCTTTCAATTACTGTAGATTCAATATCAGCAGATCTGCCATTATTTCTTCGAGCAAGTGTACTGTACAAGAAAGGAATATTTAAACATTTTTTCACACGTTTTTCACCGAACATATATTGTATAACATCTTTGATACAAGGCTAGGCTATATAAAATTTTCAACGATTGTATGATTTTTACTGCTTTTAAACCAACATAATACATGATTATTTTGTACAATGCTTCAAAAGCATTCTTATTGTCTTTGTTTGTAGAAAACACATAAGCTACATTAGAGCCGCTGGATAGTTGGTGAAAGAAACTGAAAACTTTTTTTTTAATTGGATTTTTTGTCCCCAAATGACGCATTAATAAAAATGGTTTCTTCCTACCATTGGACAATATCAAATCATAAACAAATCATAGTGGTTTTGGAAAATCTTCCTCTCCCGTGAATGAAAATCCATATTTTAAGTATTCACTATTTTCTTTTCTATAATGAAGCACTGATGTTTTAAGTTAATTAAAATATTAAGTTCATCAATTACCAGACCAGGTCTGTAAACAGCTGCATTTCTAAATAATCTTGCACTTCTAAATAATCTTGCACGTCTAAATAAGCTTGCATTTATAAATAATCAGATTGTTTGGAAGTATTTACAGTTCCCGAATCGTCAGGTGGAATTTTGCAGTTGCAGTTCTGTAATGAGTTTCGGCGTGCAACCAGTCATCCATTTTAAATACAAAACAAAATCCCTGAAATAAGTGCACACGTTAAATTAAATACTCATTAAAAGGAAGGAAGCTTTCATATTAATATACGTTAGTCATATAACTCTGCCTATTCAAAAACGAATAAGTGCCTGCTTTTCCTCACGTTTAAAATAACATATTAACACTAGAACTACCATGAACCGTCATTTTGACGGTTACCAAATGAATGCATTCCGATTCGAACCAGAAATTTCTTTTAATTAAATATAAAAAATCACAGAAATACGTTAAATGAATTAGTTAAGTAGTTTTAAATAAAACGTCTGGTGTCAAATAGTTTTAAAAAACTTTAGTAAAAATTCCGGTAGTTCTAGTGTTAAATAGGCGTTCTGCAATTATTATTAAAAACGGAACATAATCAGAAGAAAGTGGTTTAAAAAGATTATTATATAATGATCAATGACAGATTTCGCGAAAACCGGAGAAAATATATAAATACTCATGCCATAAGATTTGCAGTGGGCGGAGTTAGTCACTCTGAATTATCAATGAATTATTAGGTCTAGTGTGCCTTTTCCCTCATTTTGAGTGTAACATATTTGAATTACATATGAGACTAATTTTCTAATCCTAACTTTCTTTATGTGTTTTCAGTTAAACCATTTTTGTAGTTTCCTCCATTTCTGATATTACTTTCAACTACTCGCAACATGCCCACCGCGTACGCCCAATAGTACACGTACCCAGGCTGGGAACTGCTGATCCAGATAAATACTTGCTGCATTCATATCGTACTTCAGGAGAAAATAAAGAACATTTTTGACACCATATTATTCAGCGAAAGTTTAATCACAAAGCCAAATATTGGACCAAAAAAGAAATTGAGTGAAAAAAATATTATTTGCGATTGTCCAGTAAAATAAAATGCTCGAAATGATCTGTAGCTTTAGCACATGATTAAGTGTGTGCGTTTCTATATTTGATTCCATTTGTGTATAAATAGCTCATGTATGCAGAGATATAAAACGATTTCATTAAAAGATTCAAGAAACTTTCGCATATGTTTTGTTTATAGCATGTTTATAGCATAAGGTTGTTAAATCAAATTTAACGATACTTTCAGAAATCTTGACAAATTACAATAAAAATAACCTAATGCAATTAGAAAATAAATATATTAAAATAATTTTTATGAAATATAAGAAATTGTAGGAAATAATTTTATCTGCGCATGCATGAAAGATAACAAACATTTTTTTGCATAGTTCAGTTGTCAACTATAGAGTGCAACATAGGAAAAGCCATTCGAATACAGTAAAAACTTAGAAAGATTTATGTAAAATAGTGAGCTGATTTTCAGTTGCTTTCTAAGAGTTGATGCATGATAAGGAGTATGCCACAAATTATCATTTCTATTTTGTTAATTTTGATGTCATTCTTATTGGTGTTTTAGTTTTCCTAGGAAGAACCATCAGAACGATCCCATTAAAAAAAGAATTATGAAAATTAAAACATCCGTGTAAAAGCTGTTTATCATCCATGTACCTTTCAAAATTATTTGACGATTGTCCTTTTTATGTGAGCTGCTCTGTATGTTTTAACTACTATTTTATGAAAAAAAAAAGTTTCTGCTAGTTTTCGCGCATAAGCAGTTAAAATTTATTTCGTACAAATATTTCATGTAGTAATTATATTCTAATTGCAGCATGTTGTATCCATTGTATTTTGTCAACTTTTCTGAAAGTTGCTTTAAATTTAGTTGAAAACCCTGCTTGTGATAAACAAAAATATGCCATATTTATAGATTTTTTTTTTAAAGAAATTTTATATTTCTATAACTATACCTGTTATTTTTAAGCAAATAAACACGCCGGTTGTACAGAATCTGCATAGGCATGTACTACAAGTACAGAATAGTGCATTTTCTTTTACAGCGTGTTTTACATGTGTTAAACAGGCAAATATTATTTTAAATCAATTTGTTGTTGATCCCTTGTTTGTACTCGTGATCAACCTTTGCTGAAGCATATGAGATCAGATATATTCTTTATATTCTTGAAAATTCAGAAGAATTTGTTAATATTTCGCTAGATCTTCCACAAAATGTCTCAAATCTAAAGTATCCGGCCACTTGCGGTCATATATTATATAATACAACTTTTAATAATAATAAATAAAATTACAATAAGAATAAAAAGGCGCAAACCTTTGGAACTATAGAAAAGAAAAAAAAATGTTTGTTTATTTCGTATTGAGAATAATGCAAGTTTTCCATAATTTTTAAAAATGCTGTCAAGGTGTAAAATGTAAAAGAACCGTTGTTTTAATTCTTCGCTGCTAATAATGTTAAAACATTAAAATTATTTTAAATACTAAGAATTTATTGTAGAAAATATATTTCGTTTGTGTTTTTCCCATTCTTCAAAAGGAATATTTAAAATTCTTTCTAGAACTAAGCACTCTATCCATCTAGAAAACAAAATCACGTCTTACTCAAAGCTGTGTGCTTTGTAAACATTTCTGTCAAGATGCAGGGCACATACGTTCTTCCTATACGGAAGTATTAAGTCCCGAAGGAAGTTTCAAAGCGAAGCGAAATGTAAAACGACAGATTTTAAGTTACACAAGCTTCGCTTTGTTGAATGACAATGAAATATATCCCGGAGAGATTTTTTCAATGATACATTGCTTACAGTTATAGGAAATGAAATTTTCATCAGTTTTCCTTTAAAATTCATTATATAAAAATACAGCAACAAGAGAACCATATTAATTTCATTATGAATAAATATGCAATAATAATTTTTAATTTAGGAATATTTCAAGCTCGAAATACCATAGATAACGTTTCTAAATGGTTTTTAACGAAATGCTTACAATGGTTGGTAACTAAAAAATTTTAGAAATAAATCAAAGTTACTAAACTCAACAACAAAATTTTAAGTATATTAGGAAAGAGAAGGATAGTTTTGATAAATTAGTGATTCGATTTATTATTAATACTTAATTTTGATTTATTTCAAAATAAATGCACTGGTCAAGAAATTTCAATTTGTAATAAAAGAAGTAGATTATACAAAAGTTCCAGATGTTTAGTTTTTATTGTAGAAAATTATCTTAAATATGAATAAAATAAATATGATACTTAAAGATATATATATGCGTCTCAAGCCATGCCACAGGTTTTATTCATTCTCTGTTGTTTTTTGTTTTTTTTCATTATTGCTGTATTTTGTTGTGTTCTATATTTTTGTGTTAAAGTAGTTAGTTGAGATTTCTAGTCCTGTGTTTAAGTAGTTTGTTTTGTTTTCTTGTTTTGTATTTGTGAGGTTTATAGATTTTATTTGGCTTTTGTGACATTGGTTCTCAATGTTTTATTTCATTGAAGTTTATTATTATTATAATATATATATATATATATATATATATATATATATATATATATATATATATATATATATATATATATATATATATATATATATTATATTACGAATATATATCGTTATATGTTATATTGGGAGTTAAGTTGATAATAGAAGCAGGATCACACATGGTCGCACAATGAAATTAAGAACGGTGGTTGTTATTGATGATGTAAATAATTAGAAGCAGTCGTAAATTGCCTAATCTTTCAGTTGCAGTCTCGACGCGGCCGCAGCGGCAGTAGAATGAAATAACCAGAGGCGTTTCTCCATGAATCAAACGATCAAGAGCTTTCAAATTCAATCCTTTAATAAGTATTTCTCTTGGGCAGTTTCCACCTAACAATATTAGCCGTACATCGCTACGTCATCCAGGTATGGAGGGTAAGTATTAGAACATATTAATTTTAGTCAAACGAGCAGCCAGGGAGTTGTTGACAAGTGAAAATTTGACTGATTTCTGAGGGAGCACCGCAGGTAGCTGCTTTTTGTTACCTAGCGCAATAACACAAATTATGACGTAGAACGCGTACTGAACCAATGAGGAATTAAAGAAGACGCGTCATGCTACGTCACGACCAATGAAAGATAATTAGTAAAGAGTTCGGACAGAGAGGTAGTCGATGAATTTTGTAGTAAAGTGACTTAGAGCGGGAAATAAAATTCGGAATAAAAATGAAAATGAATATATATATATATATATATATATATATATATATATATATATATATATATAATAGAACAATCTTCAAACCACCAACTTCAAACACTTTAAAATTCTGTTCCAAACAAGCAGAAGATAAATTCTGGATAAAGAAAGTTTCTAAGGCGGATATTGAAATTTTTCAAGTGAATTCAAGTGATTTTGATTTTCAGAAAGTAGATTATAGCAAAGTTCCAAATGTTTAGTTTTGTTTGTAGAAAATTATCTTAAATATGAATAAAATAAATATGATACTTAAAGATATATATATGTGAGCGTTTCAAGCCACGCCACTCGTCGTTTTATTCTTTCTCTGTTGTTTTTTAGTTTTTTCATTATTGCTGTATTTTGTTGTGTTCTACAGTTTTGTGTTAAAGTAGTTAGTTGTGATTTCTAGTTCTGTGTTTAAGTAGTTTGTTTTGTTTTCTTGTTTTGTATTTATGAGTTTTATAGATTTTAGTTGACTTTTGTGATATTGGTTCTGAATGTTTTATTTCATTGAAGTTTATTATTATTATTATAATATATATATATATAACAGAACAATCTTCAAACCACCAACTTGAAACACTTTAAAATTCTGTTCCAAACAAGCAGAAGATAAATTCTTGATAAAGAAAGTTTCTAAGGGGGATATTAAAATTTGTCAATTGGTTTGTGATGTAAGACAAAGAAAAAATTATTAAAATCACGTTCAGTGAAACCTTTAAAAAAATTGTGTCATAGCGTTTAGTTACATAGACTATGCTAGTTTTTAAAGTCAGATAGTCACATAAGTCATTAAAGTCACATCTGTAAAATATTTGTTACCTTTTTTTTTACATAAGAGAGATAATTCAGATTCATGATATAAGCGGTAGACAGATATACACACTGTATACTTGACATGGAACAATGTAACGAAATAATTAGTTTTCTTGATTTAAATGCTAGTGAAATACGTAGCCTTTTTTTCAAATAAAGAAAAATCATACGTCATGCATAGATTATGAAACGCTTTCCAACACGTCTAGAATTCTGAACGAAACTCACTATTTAATCATGATATGTAAATAAACTCTTTGGAAAACTCACAACACAGTTAAACACTCAATTTCAGAAATTAGCGCAAATAGTTGATAAGATATTAGAATTATTTTGAGCAACCCTGTATATGATCTATATATTTGTATACACACCCCAAACTTTGATAAAATTAAATTAATCTGTAAAACTCATAGCATATTTGAAAATTTATTTTGAGTATTTACCTCTATTACAAAGTAGCTTGACATTTTTTGTTCAACACTGTAAACGGATCTACAGATTTTTAAACACATATTAAGCTAAAATTTAATTGATATAAGAAATGCATGATACAACTAAAATCGCATCTACAGAAATTACCATCCGCAGACGACAATATATCGAGTTTTTTGCGTGGACTTGTATATTAATTTATTTATACTATACAAACATATCTTAATATAATAAGTATAGTTCAGATATAAAATTTATAATGCAATTAAAACAGACCTTTAATCAATTCAAGCCTATAGAGAGTAATGCTTACAAGTTTTTTTGCGCAGCCCTGTATATAAGCTATACAATTTATACACAATAAGTAATGCACAAAAATTCTTTATGCTTAAAAACGCATACCGCATCTAAATATATTCCGAAATTATTTTTTTGGGAAATTCTACGCAATAATAACTAGATAGTTAATTTTTAAATCAACATTAAGTGCAGATTGGAAGTAAAATTAAAATACACAAATAATGAGTACAAATGAAACAAGAACGAAAAATCATGCGTCAGGCATAGATTATGAATTACTTTCCAACCCTAATAGAATATTATCTAGAAATTTCTTTTTTTTTTCATACAATGAAACAATCATAGTCTGACCTGTAGTATAATTACTTTGTTCGTCTCTGTATATCAGAGTTGAGCAAATATGTAACTGCAATTATCTGCAATGTAAATACAATTTAATTGTGTGTAAGTAATTATAGTTACAATTACATGTTTTTAAAATGTCTTGCAGTGCTCTAGACGGAACCGCTCCCCCACCCCTTTATTTGACGAAATTTCTCTGTTTGAATGTGTGCAACTATAATCAATTACATACAATTGAACTGCAATTACATTGCAGATAATTTCAATTACAAATTTACCCAACTCTGCATGTAAATGAACAATAAATGCCTCGATTTCCATAATCTATAGAAAACATGTTTTAATGCACCCGCATGATTATTTTCAACACGTTCCAGCATAGTTGAAAAGTGTTGATTTAGCGTATAAAATCGTTCTTTTAAACCATACTCCTGGCTGTAAATTTATTGATACTTTTTTTCAAATTTTTATGTCGCTAATTAATAAAGTAATGAAACATGATATTTATGTTATTATGATTTATCTTGTGTTCAATATGCTCTTTTATGGAACTAGTTAGAGGCAAAAATAAAATCATTATCTTGAAAAATAAGGATATTAAAAATTCGCATTATTAATTAGAAAGGAAGTTGTAAAGTGCAACAACAAATAGATTAATCTGATACAAACAGTCGTTTCTCGGCAGCATTTCAATAGACGTTCCCCAATCTTGCATTATTTATTTTAGAATCAATAAATAAAGTTGTTGATTTGTAAAAGAGGAGAAAATTAATATCTACCCTGCATGTGTTAATCAGCATACATTGAATTTTAATATTGTTTCTTCTATTTTTTTTACTATATACAGAAATCTAATATGAAACAGCCGTAGTTGTTTTATAAAAAGAAAAAGAAATGAAAATTGTATTGCACTTATATGGACAAAAGTCACCTGACACTTTTGATTTTACACATTTCATCTACAGTAAAAGTTGAAAAATTCATCTGGAACTTCAGGAATGTAAAGAACATGTTTGATTACATAACGTTCAGCAAAGGTTTAGTCACGAGGGCATTTAGGGTGCTGTTGAATCAAACAGTACGGCAAGAACGTTTGAAGTCCAGTTTCCAATAAAAACACTGGAGGTGAATGAAGAACCAGGCAGAAATCAAATGCTTCTTCATGGAATACTTTTTTCTCCCAGTCACAACATACTTTGAAGAGAGTGATGGTTTTGCCAATTTTTTCTGCTGACTCACTTTTTGCCAATTTTTTCTGCTGACTCACTTTTTGCCAGCGGAGATATTTTAAGGCAGGAAAGGGGGTAGTTTTTTCTACCTTTTTTCCTTAGCCAGAATTGACAGTTTGTTTAGAAAGGTATTTCGTTAGTTTTCTATCTCGTAAATTCAACGTAAAGATCCAGAGGAACAAGAAATCTTAAATTTTGACAACGATGCTGTTCTACTGCATAATTACATAAAATTTACTATGTTTTAACAGAAGATGATTTCGGATAGTTTTAACAATTTTACTTTTTGCTCATTTAAGCCTTTGTCGTTTTAGTTTAATCATTTTTTTTTTAAAAAGATGGTGCTCAATTTTGTATGGATAATGAAAATGGCTGAAAATTGATGAAGAAATTGTTGTAGATAGAATTTTCTGATGTTTTTGTGTGTTTCAAAATAAAATGTGTGGCCAAGTAAACACAGTTTTCATTTTGGGGATTTTTCTTTTTTCTCTGTCAAGTATTTATTTATTTTGTTCAATGAATTATCTTTGCAGGTTTGTTTATTGAATATTTTAGAACTTATAAATTTCTAATGTGTTAAAATTTACCATATGCAATTCATTTAAATCTGACATGATTTTAACGTCATTTAATTATTTTCGAGCATTGTGCTCGAATTTACCAACAAATAAATTTGTGAGGATTTCAAATTCAAGCATATGCAATATTTTTAATACATTTTAATAGAGAGAATTGTTTTTAAAGTTATAGCTTTCAAGTAAAATATTTTTAGAGGTAACCTTTATAAGTAATATTTCATCTACAACATAGTATATATTTTTTCGAAAAGGTATGATCTTTACTTTTAATTAACCTATTTTTTTATCTAATCCGAATTAATCTAATTTTCTCTTTCAGTTGGTATAATCACTACTTAATGGGTCTGTTTTTAATAGGTACCAACAGACAATTGAATAAAAAAATGATATTTGTCATCACCCCTGAAAAGAGAAAGCTCGAAATGATCTGTAATTATACAAAATGACCGTGTGGTCTTGTTTTACTTTTGTGTGTATTTGTGTAAGAATATCGTGTATATCGTAGGAGATATTAAAGTTCTTTAAACATTTTTTTTTTAATTTCGCATGTTTTTGTTCAGGGTTTGCAGCAATTTTCAACGAAATTTAACGCCGTATTCTAGATAGTTGACGCAGGTCAGAAAAATAATATACTACAATCAGAATATAAGCATCAAATATTTGATGGAATATGAGCATATGTATAAAGTAAATTTTGACCGCGCATGCACAAATTGTAACAAAACTATTTTTGAATGATTTATTAATCAACTATATGCGTCATCTCATATGAATGGCCAATTGAATACCGTTAAAATTCAGGACGATATTGGCAATATAGTGATCTGAATATCAGTTATTTTCTAAGAATACGTGCATTATAAAGGTATTCCACAAATTGTCTTTTATTATTTTATTGGTGTTTCCATTGGTATTTCAATTATCCTTGTAAGAACTATTTGAACGCGTACCTTAAAGAAAAAATCATGAAAAATCATGAAATTCAAAACATCCTTTCAAATGTATTTCGTTGACATATGTTAAATACTTACTCCTTTGTTGGAAGTCTGTTAATAAAACATGGCAATTTGTTGAAAATCTCTTATCGACAATCACTTCATAGAAAGCAATTGAAATTCAGCTCACTATATCTTCGACATCTTTCTGAATTTTTACTATAGTGATCTGTACTTTTGATATGAGTTACTTTATGCAGTTGACTAGTAAGTTATGCAAAATAAATAAATAAATAAAAATACTGTTCATGCATGCATAGTAAAAAATATTTTCATCGAAATGTTCATACTTCATAAAATTTTTAATATATTTATATTATATTTTAGTATTTTGTTTCTACTGTATTTTATTCAGTTTCGTGGAAATGGCGTTAAGTTTAGTTAGTATCAATGCATGCTATAATTGAAAAATATGTGAAATTTCTTGAACTTTTTAAGAAACTTTTATATTTTAATGAATACATGTACTATTTACGCAAATGAACGAAACTATTCCACAATATCTACATAGGCTTTCGAGACGCTCTCTTCCACCAGATATCCAGCCATAATTTTTCATTATATCAAATAAAATAAAATACAGTTTTCTACTTTATATTCTCATAATAGATTAGTGTAAATGGATTTATTAATACACTGCGCATTTCTTTAAATAAATTTTCGAAAAAGCCTTAAGGGGTCTTGTACCATTTAAACTAGCCGAAAATCAACAAAAACTTTCAAACTTTGAATTAGTGTTACTTCAAATCTTTGCTATGTATAAGCATGAAATTTTGACTAATGATTAAGCAGATTGTGTTTTTTAATATAATACCATTAGAAAATGACTAGTCTTTTACAGAATTTGAGCATTGTTGAAAATAAAGTTGCTCTTTTTTTTATTCCGTAAGTCATAACGTATGACTGGATTGTTATGAAATTTGATATAGATAATAAGCACATACGTATTTAAAAAATGATCTACTCTTATGTCAAAATTATTTAATTAACCATGTAAAAAAAATATTTTAGAAAAATGTTTAAAATTTTGCATTTTATAATGAATAAAAATAGTCATAATTAAAAATCTTATCATTGTAAATATCTAAAAGTAGATCATTTTAAACACGCATATGCGCTTATTATCTAAATCAAATTTCATAACAATTTATGCATACGTTCTCAAGATATCATGCGCGCAATCACTTACGGAGTGAAACAATAGAGGTATTTTAATTTCAACAATGAAAAAATCAGTAAAATATTAATCAGTTTATAATAGTATTAAAAAGCATAAATATTAAAAAACACAATCTATTTAATTAATAATCAAAATTTTATGTTTATACATATAAAGGTTTTGAAAATACACTAATTCAAATTTTGATTGTTTTTCTTGATTTTCGTCGCGCTTAAAAGGTACAAGACCCCTTAAATGTCAGGGCGTCAAAGTGATAGTACTTTATATAGTAAAGTAAATACATTTTTTCAGTAATTTTTTTCATGTTTATATTGTACTAGCAGCCCGCCCCGGCTTTTCTCGGATGGACAATGTGCCGACTTCCTTGAAAAAATGTCTTACGCAAAATATCTAATTAAAATCAGCAATAGTTGTGTTATTCGTCTAATCGTCCATAATCGGGTTCATTGCCGATGTTTGCGACGAAATTGCTAAAATAGCTGAGATATGTGTTTAACTATTTTTAGCACATTGATTTAGATGTATTTTATGTTTTTCAATGTTGTAATTTCATTGCTATAATTTCATTGTTATAGCTATTGTTGCGACTTTATTTTTATAACTGTATTGTTGCAAGATTCACTCTTTTTTTTACCTAAAACTGATGCTGAGATATGGCGAAAAACTTTCGACCCCCCATTTAACACCCTTAGGGGTGATTTTCAGTAGATTTGTTTTCCTGAATTTTGCTCTCCTACCTAAAACTGCTACTGAGATAGGGTGAAATGACCTAAAATTTATGACCCCCCCCCCTTTAACACTCTTCGGGGGGGGGGGATTTTCAAAAATGTTTTCGGATTGCTTGCCTATGTGATGTGGTATCACATATATTTTCCTTAAATTAGTCCTTTTCTTTAATTTTCAGTTTAAACTAACTTTTAATTACTTAGTTATTTTATCCTAACTTTTATTTCAGCTCCCGCTGTAATTTTCCTCCATTAAAAGAAAATATATTTAACATATGCCCTTTATCAATAAAACTTTCTCACATAGATAGAATTCATTTAAACGATTAGTCACCCTCACTAGATATCCAAGATAAAAAAAAAAGAAAAGAGATAAAGTTTGACTTTGTATTCGGTCTGCATTTTATTTCTCATTCCGTCCAACGTTCATTAGCAATGTCTGTGTCTGCTTAATTTTTGAGTTTAGCCTTTTCGGTAAAATCCTAAACATTTCCAGTACATGAGAGTTCTTTTGTCTACTTCAGCTAGATTCCCAAAACTTTGCTCTCAACGTACATTTGGCATTCACATTCTTGTTGGCTCACTTTTTAGGACTGCTATTCTGGTACCCCTGTCCTGTAATTATAAATTCTCCTAATTGCCTAATGCGTAACTGATAATTTTTAGTTTATATGACAGCATTATTTTCATATGCTCTTTCGCCAATTTCATGTTGCCAATATGTGTATGGCATGAAAATCGACATGTGTCGGAGGGGACATTCTCTCTCTCGCACGCTCTTCTGATAAGAAGTTAATAATGTAAGCTCACGTTGCTTAAAAACGCTCTCGGGCACCATCCCATCCCTTCATGTACGTACTTTGTAATCGTACGCTTATAACTCGAAGTTTAATAAACTAATATCGTAAAGAATCTTTTCAGAGCATTTAATTCTACAGCTAATGCCTTTTTATGTTACTTTCAGTGGATGCATATCGAATCAGGATTATTTGTTCACGCAATGTACTTTTAAACACGTAGTTTTCCATTACTACAGCCTAGTTCATAACACTAGTCTAATGTCCAAATTTCGTGATCCTGACTTTAGTCGTTTCACCTGGGCTTTGGTGAGTCAGTCAGACGTTCTCTCTAAATATATTAGTATAGATAGTAAAAAACTAACTAAATTCGCATTGTATAGAATAGTAATTCGTTACATTACAAGCGTGCAAGTCATTGCTCAGATAAAATATCAATGTTAAGCGTTCAAAATCTCTATTTTTCTAGAAAACTGTTTACAGATACTTTTCTTAATACCACCAAGATAAACTAATTTGAAAGATAGTCTGTCAATAACATTTTATTTCGCTGCTGCCTATGTTAACCTCAATAAAATATGGAGTCCAGAAGTATATAAAAAAATGTGGCAACAACAACTGTTATATCCTGTTAATTTCTATGCTTGAATTTAGTTCTTAAAACTTTTGTCTAATTCACATATAGCCCGAGGATTTCACAAAATTCATTTAAAAATCGGAAGCTTCTAGTAACTTGTTGATTCAGATTAATATTTCCTGTCTTCATCGGACTTTTCATTTTCTCTCGATGAAATACATTCATTTCCCCAAAAAGTTTGCCAACTTACTTGTTTTCGGAAAATAAAGGATTATTAATGGGTTTTGCAGAAGTAACTAGAAGCTATAGTCAATTAATTCTTTACTTTAATTGAAAGGAGGATTAGTTCCCCGTTCAAAATATCAACGCTGAAAAATTCTCGAAAAAAAAAATAATAGCTTCGAAAGAGTATTCGCTAAACATTGCGGTTAATATAACATAAAAATAAATTAACAGGGATTATTCACAAATTTTCAAAGCTTTCGAAATGTAAATAAGAAAAAAATACTTACTGACAGCGTTCGTGCACGCATCAGAGTGGATAAGTGAAATAAATACTTTTTAATTTATTAATTACCTGTATACGTTAATATATTTTTGCTTTGTGCACGCATCAAAGTGGATAAGTGAAATAAATACTTTTTAGTTTTTTAATTACCTGTGTACTTTATTTTTTTTCCTTTCTACTTAATGTTTTAGACACAAAACATTATTTTTAAATGCTCATCAAATAAAGAATAATAATTTCTCAGAAGAAAATGTTGTGATTTTTATACTGATAAATGCCAAATACAAATTCATGTTTGTTATAAATATTTGTTTAAAAAAGTATAAAATACATTTTTGTTTAAAAAGAATGTCTTGAAATGATTGTGACATTTACAGTGTTGTTCATGAGCAAAGTCATTTAATTAGTACTCGCGATTTTGACTAATTTTCTGAGATTTTTCAGTTGTGTTTGATACCCTTTTTAAAAAGCGAAGTCATTTAATTAAGAGTCACGAGTTTGACTAATTTTCTGTGAGTTTTCAGTTGTGTTTGATACCCGTTTTAAAAAGCGAAGTCATTTAATTAAGAGTCACGAGTTTGACTAATTTTCTGTGAGTTTTCAGTTGTGTTTGATACCCTTTTTAAAAAGCGAAGTCATTTAATTAAGAGTCACGAGTTTGACTAATTTTCTGTGATTTTTCAGTTGTGTTTGATACCCTTTTTAAAAAGCGAAGTCATTTAATTAAGAGTCACGAGTTTGACTAATTTTCTGTGAGTTTTCAGTTGTGTTTGATACCCGTTTTAAAAAGCGAAGTCATTTAATTAAGAGTCACGAGTTTGACTAATTTTCTGTGACTTTTCAGTTGTGTTTGATACCCGTTTTAAAAAGCGAGCGTCAGTTGAGTTGAGCTCAAAATATCCGTGTGATTGAGTCAAAGCTACAACTCGAATTCATTCATTTTATTTCACTATTTTCCTTATATTTTTTCTTGCCGTTAAAAACAAATCCTTCCCCCGCTTGAAACACAAATTACCACAAACTAGGGGAACTCCAATGTAAAAGACTGCGAAAACGTGTGTCGTAAACATTTGCGGTAATGTGCTTATGTATAGTTTCTAACATAATAAGAGATCTCATATCCTCATTCAACCACACTCATCCTTCTAAGCATATAATAAATATCAGACAATCACCTTTTTTGTTATGCATAGTTCTAATGAAGGCTAGGCATATCTTTCCCCTTTTTTACAAAATGCTTATGACTTATGAAATTCCCTCTTGTCTTTTAACTGATTTTTGAAAATAAATTTTCCTTAACACTTTAACCGTCGTGTTATCCTGATTTAATGACAAAACAATGAGAAAGAAAAATGGAAAACATGCATACTTGCTTGTAGAGACGCATTGAAAACAGGCTATGCAAATACAGTTAAAACATTCAAAAAAAAAAAAAAAAAAAAAAAAAAAAAAGAAAAGAAAAGAAAAGAAAAGAAAAAGAAAAAGAGAACATCCTGGTCATTCCTGCTTTTCTTACATTTGTTTTAAAAAATCATATATTTTCTAATGTAATATTTTTATACAAATAAATACAAGAACATGAGCCAGTAATGCCAAAGTTAAAAACTTTCTGTGGGATGTGAGTAGCAAAAATTATTACAATGCTTAAACTATATCGGGCCTCGGGGCAAGGATTATTCAGTAGAGTGGGTTACCTATCTATTCATAGAAAATATTCTTGAATTATCCTAATGTGACTACACTTCATATATAAATTTTGTACTAGACACTATTCCCATCTGCATACAGGGTATCACAAGAAAGATAATCACAACCAGGGATTGTTTACTGAATAGGCCCGTGAAGCCCGAGCTTATCCGCTGAAATACAAAGCCCCCCCCCCCCCCCCAAATTCACTTTTCAAAACAAATTTTTAGGAAATAAATTCAGTCAGAGGAATTTTTTTCTTAATTATAGCTATTAAATTTTCCCTAAGACTATCACTGACACATTTATACTCTATTTTTTTTCTGTTGATATAATAAATGGTACAAAGTAAGCTGCGCCGCCAGTCGCCATGACGGACGCCCAGCGCGTAGGCGACCACCGAACCCAAGTCCTGATGGACTTTTAGCGCGCCAGCAGGAGATTCCTCCCTCGGCGCTTCGGCCGTATAATAAATGGTATAAAAAGAGTGATTAAATGCAACTTATTTTTAATTAATTTATTTATTTACTAATTTCTTTATTTAATAATTAAAATGCATTCTTTATAATTCATTTTTCTTAACATACTCATATTCATTTATATTTTAATTTCAAACGTGCTAAAAATAACAGAAAATTTAATCTGTATAATTATATTTTATCTATATTCATAAAGAGTGGAGAAATGATATAAAATATGGATAATAGATTATTTAAATAAAGGTGAAAGTAATTAGCATTCAGGTGATACCAAATTTCTGTTTATAAAATAGAAGCAAAATTGTGTTGCAGCCAAGCATAAATTTACGTCAAACATTTGTAGTCCCTTCATTGTTCTTAGCACTGGCAAAGCCTGCAATTTGTAAAGCCTAAAATATATTTTTAAGTTCAAATATTTGCACCTGTTCCATATTTGTAAATTCATTTACAAAATTAATTTGTTACGTATAATTATGTATATAATAAAATATTTTTTATATGTATATAGGTAGTTAGTTTTAGTTTAATATTGAAAGTGTTGTTTACTCCAAATTTCAATGGTAAAAATTCAAATTGTTGAAGCATAATTTGCAGAGTAAAAAGAGGAGCCTCTGTGTGACGTCAGGCTTCCCCTATTTCTAAGTCTTAAGTGGGCCCTGATTACAATTTTAAGAGATGATATAATACACCATTTTTGGTATAGGAACATAAGGGTTCATGCGAGCCGTTGAAGTGCAAAAGCAGGTCTTTCAATCATTCTTGGCTATCTGTCATAATATCATACGCATGTCAGAAAATATCTAAAAGTACAAGTCGGAATATGTACGTCAAACGTGACAAATGAGGTGCGTTCGTACTGTTATTATTTCAGTGAAATGAATTTATATCGTCTATTATTATGATATGATTAATTTCTCTAATAAAATAGGCACATTTTAAGTTGCCAAAATTTTATCTTTAGTTGACATTTACTGAAAATACCAGCTTTGAAAATTTCATAAATTGCAATCCATATTTAAACTCTTTTTTCCATTTAATATCTATTTCTCCGGAAACATATAGCTAAAAAACTGTCGGTAGAATATAGGATTGCTATAATTAAACAATTTTCATATGCAAATTCGGTTTTTAAATTCAGTAATACGGAAATAATATGATTCCATCATAAATATGGCGTAATCACTCTGGCAACCTAGTATCATTACCTATCATGGGATATCATTGAATTAATGACGTATGATAGGATTTAATAGAATGAAGAATGTGACTATAACTTGGACATAGAGATTATAAAATGTCATATACGTCATATATGAGTATTAAATCATACATGTCAGATAACTTGGCGATACATCTCGGTCGCTTGACTATTAATCCTCGGAAGCTGCTATAACAAGAAAGTACCGTTTTTTAAAAAAATCAAATGAATTAATAAATATTTTTATTAATATATTTTTAAGTTTTGATTCGATTTTCAAAAATTTTGAAATGAATCGACAAGACTCTGCAACGAATATATATATTACATTTCAATACATTTCGATGGGTAGTTTTTGAGCTGTTATATGCGGACGGACGGACGGACTATGGGTGTTACTTATTTATATAATTACGAACGCACCTAAAAAAATTTCCAATTGGTCATCAATAATGGTTTTAATTTGCCTTGTTACAAGTATAACGTCAATAATTAATTTATCTTGAAAACAGTGAAATACTAAGCTGTTACAATAAAATTTTAATCAGTAGGTTTCTGAGGATGTTGGTAGTTCATTTTTGCTGGGGTGGAGGCATGGAGTACAGAAGCAGAGGAAGATCCTCCCCCACCACAATCTTTGAAAAGGTAAGAATTGTGGTCACCTTTGGGCAATTTTTAACATTTTGCCATTTTCTTAAGCCTCGCTTAAGACCCTTTAACGAAAATCCTGCGTACCTTCATGGGGCTCTCAAATAGGGGTACGGGGTCCCTGCATTAGTCAAGCCCTGGTACAAAGACAAATATTTCTTCACAAATGTGGCCAATGAAGCAAAAAGTTTGGACACCACTACTTCAAAGCGAACGTTTAAGAAGAATTGTCTAATTTTCAAATTGAAAATCTTTATGTTTGTTTTTATCAAGATTTTATCATTTTTCGTCCAAATATTTCTTTGACACTTTTTCTCTTAAAAGAAGTACATCATTTACCAGATTTAAAGCGTAATTGGGTGATATTTTTAAATAAGCGTGATTTCATTTAAATATCAGAAATTTAGTTTAGTTTATTAATTACAAGGAATTTAATAATCATCTGCATGATTATAATCAAGAAAAACGTACTATTGGTTAATTTCCGAACACACATACATTATTACAAATTTCTAGTTTTCTTTTTAAGACTGTACTGAAGTCCAAAGTGTCTATTTGCTGACACATTTACGCCGTTTATTTTAAATCTGGTACGCATGAAATTTGCATGTGCTGTTTTCCAGCAAATGTGAAGTCTTATACTGAATAAAGAAATGAAATTTCTTAATAACATTTTGTTACAGTTGGAAGGTGTTTCATAATCTATATCTGATGCATGATTTTTCGATCTAATTTTAAAAAAATATAATTTGAATTGAGCGGATTCGTTTTATAAACATTGAGCGCGAACTTTTGAAAAGGTGAATTTGAGTTTGAAGTAGTTTATGTTTTCAGTAGGTTTGAACAATGCGGAGTGTAATATACATAATTTTTCATGTAATAAAACATTTGCATTGGAAATGGATCAATAAATGTATCAGAAGAATGTTATTCCTAGAAATAAAGCTAGAGATGCCTCAAAAAGTATTTAATGTAAAATCTTTATCTTAACTATCCATTTTTTCTAATAAGTGTTACATAAAAAATATAAAAATGATACAGAGAGTTTTTTTGGATTTTTTAAAATAAGTATTATTTTCTACTTTCTTCTATTTTTTTACGAATAAAGTATTGGATTCGTGGAAATATTTCAACATCCAGTTTTCGACGGGTTTGTACGTTTTAGAAGGTTCTGAACACGATTTAACTGTTTTTAGATAATGCCTTCCCGTGCGTCTGTGTGTAAGTGTGTCTATCTGTAAGTATGTGACACCAATTTTGTAGGCTCTCTCTCTCAAGAAGTAATGTACAGAATTTAATGAAACTTCAGATTGACATAGATCTTGACATAAGTTGATGCTGATTAGATTTACTGTAAATCTCCAAATAGGTGGCGCTTCAATGCTGCATTTTTCACAATTTCCCTGACCGAGATCATATGTCAAGAATTAATGCACGAATTTTCATCATACATCATATTCTGTTAAAACATGACATAATTTGGGGCTGAGTAATTTTTGGTGTAAATAGCCTCACAGGTGGCACTGCTATAATGTATTTTGCATGATTTCCGCGAAAGCTATATCTAAAAAACTAATGTACATAATTTCATCAAACTTCATATTCTTTTAGACGTTAACATAAATTGGGATTGAATAGGTTAGGATGTATATCGCCCAACATGTGTCACTGCTATACTCTGTTTTTCTTGATTTCAGCGATATCTATATCTCAAGAACGAATAGATTGCCATTTAACTTTGATTCCAAAACTTTTGATTTATATAGAAGACAATTCTGTGATGGCCACGACATAACTGTTTAGCTTCTAAATATGAACCAGCTTAAAACTTAAACATATTTCATAGCCTAATTTTATCCTTAAAAGAGTATCTTTTGAAATCAAATCTTGCTCTCGGTGTTTTTATATAAGTTATTATTTTAACCCTTTCAGGGGCATAGTACTTTCAGTACTAAAATGTTGAAATAAAGGACTGGCACCGGAATTTACGAAAATGTGTATTAAAAAAAAGCTTTATTTCACATACATATTAAATAGAAAAGATTTTAGCAAAAATTCTGGTGCCGTTGTGGCGTTTGGGAATTAAAATTAAGTGGTTTCAGAAACATACCACTGCCCAGGAAAGGGTTAACAACCATTCACAATCAACATGTCTGTCAGCCTGGATCAATGTCGTGATAGTATTTTTATTATTTCGATACATAAATTTTGTCCTCCAGCGACGATTACCTTCTATCTCTTTCTAAGAAGAAGAAGAAAAAAAAAAGACATCAAAATCTTGAATTTCAATCTGAGTTTCATATTTTCAAAGAGTTATTTTATCGTCATTTTTAAATACTTGAAAAGGTAATGTAATCACGATCTTTTGAAAGTTAAATACGCATGAATTTAACATAGATAAAAATATGGATGATATATCTTAGTATTTACATTTTTATTTTATAATAGAGCAATTTTTTGGGAGATTAAATCGTTGACATAAATTTTTAATAAATTTATTTTCTTGATTTTACCGATTGGTAATTATTTCATTTTAAAAGTTTTCATAAGAAACTTGAAATGTTTTATGGATGACATTGTCTCCACTCCTCGAGTTTATAAAAACGTTTTATACAGAGTTACCTAAAAAGTTTGAAGCACGCTTTAACTTTACTGTTGTATATACTCAGGGTAATGTAAATTGTAAATATTCTCAAAATAATGTAAGAGTTAAAATTATGTTTGTGAAATAGTCTTGCCATTATTTTTCAAAGAGTTAAAATTAAAAATTTTTATACGGTCTCTGTATAAAATAATTTATATTTAGCAAACATTTCTCCAAGTTTTGACAAGTACAACAGAAAAAAATTGCATTCTTCTACGACAGAAACTTGGCAATTATTATACTTTGAATCTTATGAAATTTTGGAACTTTATGACGCTAGAAACGGACAGACAGCTTTTTATTTGCAAAAAAATAATCATTTTAGGACATCCACTAAAGTTTATTTTTCATCGGCTATACAATTAGTTTATACGAAGTTAGAGTACGAAGTTATTAATTTCAGAGTATGTAATCTCGGATAAAAATTTTAATCAGCTGTATTTAGGTTTTTGCTTTAATGGTACTTGAGAAATTATGTATAGGGGAGAGTGAGGCATCTGGGGAAATGGCCCACTTCGGAGCATCTTATGTCTCAGGAGTTATTGTGGAAATAAACAACATTTTATGCTAGCTGATCTTCAAATTTGTAATTGATGTTACTTAATCAATCGCGAAAACAGCCGTCAGCTGTCGTGACTACGGTTGATGCAGCCTCGAGAGTCGCAACAATTCCTAATGAAAGGGAAAAAAGTGGCAATCCAACTACGGTAGGCTGCAAGATATTACACGTATCAGTGGTGATCGCCTGTAATCGGGTTTTCATTCATTTACTTTTCATTAACGTGTGATGCGGCTCCCGATGATGCATCCATCACTGTCATAACTGGTGACAACAATTTTTGTGATTGATGAAGTAAAATCAATTACATCTTTAAAGTTCAGCTTGTATGAAATGGTTTAGTAAAAAAAATGTCCGTGCATCCTGGACTAAGAGTATAACAGTAACATTTACTCATCAGTGTAAAATGATATTCATAAGATAAACAAATTAGAATTTACATAACATTTTTTACAGCGTTGCAGTAAATTTACTGTACTGTAGAAATGTAAAAACTTTACTATAAAGTATGTACTCTATAACTATTTTTTAGTACAAAGATTAACAATTTTTAAAAAGAAATGTCAAACATTTAAAATATACACATCTGTCATGCTATTAAGTTTTTATAATCTCATTTTATTAATAATATTGCCAAGTTTAAAAAGCAGAAATTGTTAAATCAGAAGACAGAAGGTGAGTCAGATTGAGACAGATAGTAATGGGATACATTATACACAGAGTAAATGGCACCAGATAAGGAAAATTTGAAATTTTAGAAACTAAATAGCTATTAATATGCAATTATGAATATATAATATGATAAAAAGTAACACATTATTAGTCGAAGAGCTCAATTATGATAATTACCATTTACTTCATAAATAATTAAAAGTAATAATCCTTTGATGGTTATTTAATAATAATTTATCGTTTAGTGGCTAATGGATTTTATTACATATATAGGTAGATCAAATTCCTCTTCACTGAATAATGTATCTCAACGGAACAAATTACATGTAAGTCAATGTTTCCGAATCTTCCCCACCAAATAGATCATCTTGGCACATGAAAGACTACATTTTTTGTATTAAAACTTTATGGCACCTATTTTGGCGCCCAAGAGATTTATCAATACGAGACGATCATTGTGTAAAAATGGGTAAAAAAATATAAAGTATAAAATTCACTAATCCAGTTGTGACCCACAAATAACTATACAATAAAAATTAATACATTATTTCATTTTAAAAATTACCACAAAATGTTCTTATGTATTTTCGTTTGTGATGTTTGCTAATGCAAAACAGTACTTTCTTTTTATAGTCCATAAGAGGAATTCTGTTTTATATTCTAATACTAATCTTGAAATAAATTTATCCATCTGAATTACATTGTATTCCTCTACATGCTCACTTGTGCAAATAAATGTGATTTTATGGATTAATCATACGATTTTTTTAATAAAAAATTTATAATTGAATAGATTTTACTTAACTATTTATTACTTTAAGCTATTATGAATAGAAGTGTTTCTTTATTTAAAAAAGAAAGTAGAAAAAGTTTCTACTAAGAGTGTATTAAAATTTTAAGTAAACTTGCTAATTTTCCTTTCAAGTATTTGCTAATTTAAATTTTCCTCCCGGACACTAACTAAAATTTATATTTTTATAATGGTGGTGACCCCTCTGTACTGAAATCGAAACAAGTATTAAATATATATTAATGACGAAACGCTTCAAAACTATCGAGGATAATATTTATGTTCCTATATATATATATAGTACTAAAAAGTATTAGAGTAACAAGCAATGTGTTTTTGTGGTTTTAGAATTTATTTAAAACTAGATGGAACCCGTCAAAATTTGACGGCAAACAACTTGATAGTATACCATAAAATTAACCATAAAATTAAATTTTATAGTTGCTTTAACTTGACAAATTTCATAGTGGGGAGCATAATATGATTAAGCGATCACAGACCTTTCCATCGATATATCACATGAGGTTGTGTGCAAAATTTAGAAAGTACCTCTTGGGGGGAGGTTCAAAGTGGGGAGATGGGCATTGGAGATGCATAATATGATTAAGTGGTCACAGATCTTTCCATCGATATATCACATGAGGGTTGTGTCCAAAATTTAGAAAAGTGCCCCCCTTAAGGGGGGGGAGTGGCGGGATGGACCCCGAAGATGCATATGATTAAGCAGTCACAGACCTTTCCAACAATATGACATGAGGGGTGTCAACAAAATTTAGAATAGTACCCCTTGTGGGGGGGGGCAAAGTGGGGAGATGGACATCGGAGATGCATAATATGATTAAGCAGTAACAGACCTTTCCAACAATATGTGACATGAGGGGTGTCAACAAAATTTAGAAAGTATCCCTTGGGGGGGGGGGGGCAAAGTGGGCAGATTGACATTGGAGATGCATAATATGATTAAGTGGTCACAGACCTTTCAAATGATATATAACATGAGGGTTGTGTGTAAAATTTAGAAAGTACGTTGGGGGGGGGGGGCAAAGTGGGGAGATGGACATCAGAGATGCATAATATGATTAAGCAGTCACAGACCTTTCCAACAATATATGACATGAGGGGTGTCAACAAAATTTAGAAAGTATCCCTTGGGGGGGGGCAAAAAGTGGGGAGATGGACATCGGAGATGCATAATGATTAAGCAGTAACAGACCTTTCCAACAATACGTGACATGAGGAGTGTCAACAAAATTTAGAAAGTATGCCTTGGGAGGGGGGGGCAAAGTGGGCAGATTGACATTGGAGATGCATAATATGATTAAGTGGTCACAGACCTTTCAAATGATATATAACATGAGGGTTGTGAGCAAAATTTAGAAAGTACCCCTTGGGGGGGCAGGTGGGAAGATGGACATCGGAGATGCATAATATGATTAAGTGGCCACAGACCTTTCCAATGATATATAACAAGAGGGTTGTGTGCAAAATTTAGAAAGTACCCCTTGGGGGGGAGGGCAAGTGGGAAGATGGACATATCGGAGATGCACAATATGATTAAGTGGTCACAGACCTTTCCAATGATATATAACATGAGGGTTGTGCGCAAAATTTAGAAAGTACCCTTTGAGGGGGGGGGCAAAGTGGGGAGATGGACATCAGAGATGCATAATATGATTAAGCAGTCACAGACCTTTCCAACAATATATGACATGAGGGGTGTCAACAAAATTTAGAAAAGTGCCCCCCTTAGGGGGGGGAAGTGGCGGGATGGACCCCGGAGATGCATAACATGAATAAGTGGTCAAAGACTTTTCCAGCGATGTATCACATGAGGGGTGTGTGCAAAATTTAGAAAAGTGTCCCACTTGGGGGGAGTGGGGGGATGGACTCCCAGAAATGCATAACATGACAAAGAGGTCACAGGTGTTTCAACTTGCAACTTTTTTCTCGAAGGCATTTGACAATAGTAAATTTTTTTTACCCAAGACGATTTAACGATATTCTTAATTTTTTTGCGTAATTCGTCAAACGTTCATGGAAAAAATCATGAAATTCGCTAATCAATAGTTGATAAATTATAAAATTCAACAATCAATAGCAGCAAAATTGGTCAATTGATAACGGAAAAATCACGAAATTCATCAAATGGTCTACCTAAAAAAACTGTCCTGCACCCTGATGTGATGATCAAAAGGGTTTTGAAGTATAGGACAAAATTAGTACTTGCCAAACAGCGAGTAATACTGAAAATTTTGCAATGGACTTTATTGCCACCACTGGTCAAACATAATAGTCACACTCACCAATTGCAATGACTGAATGGAAAAAGATTTTTTTCTCTGCTGTCGCTCGACAAATTTCAAAACAGTTGATGAATTTTCCGTCGATTATGAATTTTGTGATTTTTCCTCTATTGATTGACAAATTTCGCAATTTATCGATTAACGAATTTCACAATTTTTTCCATAAACGAACAAATTGCGCACTTTATTTCCGCTAATGTCTGACACCATTTCGCCCTTTACAATTCAGCCAATAAATTGAACGTTGTTTCTTTCTAGAAATGTCAGGAATGAAACAATGATTCTTTAGGATGAATTTCCTTCGTTCGATGCCCCATGGAAGAATGTGTGCGATGCAGCAACGGGCGTCAGACTTTTTAGGGCACCTGCAGACTAAAAACATCTAACCAATCTTCGCATTTTGAAAAAATCACAGATTTCGTCAAATGATTGAGAAAAAAACACTAATTTCATCAAAAGATCATGGGAAAACATGACTTTCATTAAAAGACCACAGAAAAAACGTGAATTATGCAAAAGGATCGTGAAAGATAAGCAAATTTTGTCAAAGAATCGCAAAAAAGGAAATTTCACCAAAAGATCACGCTTTTTTACTAAATTTCGTCTAAAAATTGCGGAATAAAATGTATTTTATCAAAGAATCGCTGGAAAATGCGAATTTCGTTAAGGATCGCGAGTAAAATGCGAAATTCTTCAAAGGATCGCTGAAAAAACACGAATTTCGTCAAAGAATTGCTGAAAAAACATGAATCTCGCCCAATAACAGAAAAATCATGGTTCATAATCATTATATCTAATAGTATCCAGTACTGGCTAAACTTAATAGTCACACTCGCCAATTGCGATGATTGAATGTAAAATGAAATTTTTTTTCCCGCTGTCACTCAAAGAATTTTGAAACCATTTGGTGAAGTTTTTCCCGAACCCATTTTGTGAATTTACCGATTTTTTCTTCAAAATCATTTTTCAACAATATTCGACCCAATACGCATGCGTAAAAAAAAAAACACCGGCCATTAAAATGAGGGTCTATTACTGTCTCTAGAAACGTGTTTGGGATCATCTCCTGTTTTTTTTTCTTGCACGTTGCATTAAACCTAGGAAGATATTTATATAGAACTCACTGTGGAGTGTTCAGAAGGTATTTATTTTATTTATTATAATTTTTATGAATACTCAGATGTCCATTTCGGATTTACTGTTTAAAAATGAATTTAGGCTCATTTAACATTCGCGAAATCAATCCCGATGGAAATTGTGGTTTTAGATCTCTATCATTTTGTTTATATAGTACAGAAAATAATTATTCAAATGTACGTAAAAATATCGTAGAACACGTAATACAAAATTGGACCACTTATAGTCCGTTTTTTATCGGGGATGAATCTTATGGTGTTCCGATTGCTAATGAAAACGATTATGTAAATATATGGTTCTTCATAGAAGTATGTGCTTCTTCACACTTCAATAGAAGCATTGTTTAAATTAATATAATTCTACAAATATGATGCAGTTTTAAAATATTGAGTAATGATTAATACTGTCAAGGAATCTACTCATATACGTAATTAAGTTTTGGTACTTCTCTATTATCTCATCGACCACTTTTCATCACAAAAAACTATCGCCAAACTGTAACGCCAAATAAACGGGAGTATGTTGTCATTAATACGCGCAAATGTTGAATTAAAAACCACTTGATGATGACATAACAAACACGTATAATGCTTCCGACATCAAGTAAATGGGACTGCATTTTTGGCATTTAATCATACAGTTTGGTGATAGTATTTTGTTATGAAAAGTGGACGATGGGATAATAGAGAAGTACCTAAGTTTTTTATAGAAAATTTATCTTTTTTTGACATTTAAAAAAAATAACAGAAAAAACATTACAAATTTGCCCATTTGCTCAGCGGTCAAAGGATTAAGTAAATAAGTAAATATTAATGATGAACTGGTTCTAGCTATGAAGTAATATTATTTTGCTCAAAAACCCCCAACAAAAAAATAATTACAAAGAATAAGTAATAGTCTTTAAATATACAAAAAACAATGTGATTAATGGCCAGGATTTTTTTACATATAACATTTTTTATATACAAAAGAAAAACCGAAATAACCTCATTCATTTCACCCGTCAAAAAGTTTTTTTTTCCACATTCTTGGGCAAAGCACTAAATCAATAAAATCACCAATTTGTGACAAATTATGAGTTTCATATGAATCGCCCATGAACGGACATGCAAACTGGTAAAAAATGAATGTAATAAATTAAAACATTCAAGATTTGTATACATACAAACAATACAATGTAAATATTAATATTGTTACATGATACATTGTTTGTATACATACTTCTTTGTATACATATATTGTTTGCATACATACAAACAAATATAATGTAAACATTATTCAAATATTAAGAGATTCTAAAGATTTGTATACATACAAACAATATAATGCATACATACTCTTTACAAATAAAATAGCACACTTATATAATGAAAAAACTTTTAAATCGAATAGAGATAGTATATTTCTGTTAAAAAATAATGCTAAAGTTCAGACTTATATATATTATACGTTCACATAAAGCTAGTCACATTCCTGCATATTTATTAAATATTTAGTTGCTAAATACAGAAATAATATTTTATAATTTATATTCAGACGCTCAGATTCGCTTTTTTCGAACAAATAATAATAAAAATATTACTGCCGTGCGTACTGTCTTTTGACATTATATACATAATCGTTTTCATTAGCAATCGGAACACCATAAGATTCATATCCGATCATAAACGGAACATAAGTGGTCCAATTTTGTATTACATGTTCTACTATATTTTTATTTACGATTGAAGAATTATTTTCTGTACTATATAAACAAAATGATTTGATTTCGCGAACGTTAAATGAACCTAAATTCATGTTACACAGTAAATCCGAAATGGATACCTAAGTATTCATTCAAATTACAATAAATACAACAATAAATAAAATAAATACCTTCTAAACACTCCACAGTTTTTTATATAAATATCTTCCTAGGTTTAACGCAACGCGGAAAAAGCCATCAAACAACAGGAGTTGATCTTGATCCCAAATACGTTTGGAGACAGGAATAGACCCTCGGCCTCATTGGCCGGTCCTTTTTTGACGCATGCGTATACGGTCGAAATTCGATGGAATTATTTGACATTTTTAGCAAACAGCTTTAAATATATGGATTACTCTAGAGTCATTTAGTAAAATTCTTACAAAAAAATCTTAGTAAAATTACAAAGACTCTATTTAAAATTTATAAAACACAAATTTCCAGACATTAAATTTTTTTCCGACAACTGTAGAAATAAAAATAATGTCTGAATATAGTAAAGTTCTTCAACGAGAAACCTTAGAACGTCCCTAGTATTAAAATTGGGAGTTATTTTGGCGATCTCGAAATTACACGAGATACCAAACAATAGTCAATTCCAATGTTATAGAGCAAAATCCATTTAAAACGAAAAGACATATTTCTCACATGATAGCTAAGAATCGAACTTTAATTATTCACCTGATACGCTGCGACATGTACTGCGTAAAATTTAAAAAATAGTACAGTTGTATAATGTAGCGCATGGAGGATAGATTGAAAACAGACAGTAACGGTATCTAGTGAAAACTAATGCTTCTCATCTCTTTCTAACGTGTTTTGTGTCGTAACCGATAAAAAATAAGTCAACATTTCACTTTCTGCATTTTTAAGCATAAGATGTCTTTTTCGTAGTAAATCGCTGTTTCTTAGCATTATTTGACTGTTATCTCGCATCTTGTATAGGTTCGGGATCAAAACACTCAATTATCATGTTACCGCTAGCAGTTGTAAGGTACCCCATCGGATACCACATAATTACCACTCAGACATATTTTTATCAGCATACTGTCAGTATTCAATTGTTAAGAACATGAAAATTGCAGAAATACAATACAGAAATACAAACTGTAACTTCACAATATGTTTATATATTTTTTTAAAACTAATTAATCTTCCATCAAAAACAAAATTTATTTCTGTAATACTATACTACTAATTTTCTGGATGATATTGCCCCAACGTTTATTTAAACCGATGTGAGATAATTTCAGTTTGAAACTTTAAAATTTCTTACATCAGATAGTGCTTGACTGAAAGTAATAAACTTCTTTCCATTATAATTCAAAAGTGGTAAAATTGAGATTGATAAAATCTTTGGTAATTAACCAAATATGTATCCTTAATAATTAAAGAAAATAATTACTGTAAATAACGTCGAAAAGCATACATGAAACATATAGTTATGCATTGATTCATAGTAATTAATTTTATTACGACATTGTTCATTCCACGCTTTTGTTAAAAAAATACGTTTTACAATGGAATATTTTATGTAATTTGAATAGATTATAAAAATCCATTTGGAGAAATTTTCTCACTCATAACTTTAATCATACGATTTTGTAATATATTTATTTATTTAATAATTTCTTGCCACACTAAATTTAGACTTTTCAATAAAATAATTACAAATGATCTACAATGAATAACAGCAACAATGCCATTTATATATGAAAAATCTTCAATGCATTGTTGTGAATTGGTTTAATTTACGAATTTTGGATAAAAATGTTAATCTTCAAATTAAATTTATAAGTTTTCGTTATTCATGATTAACAGGTCGTCTCATTTCAAGCATAAAAAATATTTTGTCTGTAGTTTGTTTTATGCGTTGAATTACATATTAAATGTATAAAGATATTATTGAAAAATTATTCTTGCTTAATTTCGTAAAATATTTTGTTTGCAGTATATTTTAAGCAAGAGCTATCATTCTGCTTAGCACATGATAAAATGAAGGCAATCGGTTGATGAATCAATCAATCAAACATTTCATTTTAATCTAAGTTGTTTTACTGATGTGATTTCATTTTCAATTCTTAAAGTTCAAAGATATTATCTTTGTACCCTAACATTATATCATACTTTTAAATACGCCTCGTTTACGCAGTACAAAACTTAGTAATGGAAAAATATTTAATGTAAATTTCTTCTCAAAAAGAAATCCTTCTAAGCAAAAAGTTGTAAAGAAATATCGAAAGGAGCAATCTGAATATCTTCTTGCTTTCAGAAATACTTTTATAAATCTTAAAATTCCCCTTCAAGGGCTCTCACAAAAAATAATATGTCTCTAAAATGTATAGCCTAAAACTTTTCGTTTTCAAGTACAAGCATTTTTTAATGTTTTAGAGAAATGTATCTGTTGCATTCAATTTAGACGTGTTTTTATAATATATTAGTTGGTGTCTGTCATAACATGACAGCTTTGTGGTAAATAAATACACTGCTATGTAAATCGTAGTGAAGCATACCACTTCTAACAAAACACAAAAAATATGCAAGCTCAATATTAAGGATATTGAACACACAGGAAATTATTTTACGCTTTAACACTAATAAATACTGATCTGTAAGATAGGCACACAACAAAATTCTTCTAAAAATCCATTCATTCACAATTTAAGTAATAATGTCCACTATGAATTCACAATGCCATTTAGGTATTATAAGTACAAAACGGATCAGCACTTGAAAGACAATTCTTATCTCCTTTCAATTTGAGAAGTATCCATCTCATAATATAATCAAAAACAAAATCACCAGAGTAGCATGCAATATTTTTCATATAAATGTCATCAACACACTTCTTTAGCTTAGTACAAAACATTCACATGCACTATGTGTATGTATCTAAAGCCAGTTTCGTAGATAATACTGCATATGCATGGAAAACGTTGTTCTATTGTAAATTATAATATAGATAAGAAAACATAAATTTAGATCATTTATAAACAAAAATATTTCCTTTCAGACTAGAATATTTTTTTTAAAAATGAAGCAGTGGTTTTCTTACACGGACTGCCACGAGAATTGGCACAGGAACTGCTCGCAATTTTAATAGAGTGTAGCCTCCCAACTATTCGGCATAATGTGATGCAAGGGCAGATCGTATAAAAAAATAGCCAGATAGATCAGTGTTCTGTAAATACTCACATCCTGTCCCCTATACTATTAATATCACACTCTTATCATAATTTCGGATTTTTTGGTACAGACAGGCACTTTATAATATTTTCTGTGTACTGTAAGTTTTAAAAGTTTATTACAGAAAAAGAAAGTCTAAGCACCAAAATATTGTTCGGAATTTAAGATAAACTATATAATGTCTAACTTAATTGCATAAAATATAAAATCATGCACGCTGTAGTATATGAATACCGTACATATGGTATTAAAATAAACTATACATTAAACATTTTCTTTACAAAAAAAGAGTTAGTTTCAACAATCATTAATAGAGGGAGGCACCGTTAACAAAATGTTATATAAATGGCGTGCTCTGCTGCTTTTACGATTTGGATAGAGATCTTATAAGACTATGGTATACCAAGTCTTTCGATCAAATGTATGGATCTTCTTGGTGGTACCCTGGCGATGAAACAGACAGGCACGAAAAATCAAGGATATGGAGTGTCCTCTCGCCAGAATTTTTGTTGGATTGAAAGGTGTATAGGGCAGAAGATTTCTTCCTTTCCGGTTAGTTCAAAAATTGTGGACAAACTTTGAAGCCTAGTTTGTGTTCCACCCATGTGGTCTTCGTTAAATGGAAGCTGCACTCATTTCACATGGTGACTTCTAAACCTTCCTTTCCGTTTTCGTTGTGCTAGGTGTCATTTTATAACCCAGTTTCTATACGAATAAAAATATACGAAGAACGAATTCAAAAATTTATGTGCATAATATCCACATGTATTCCTCATAGAAAGAAAATACAGTTTAATTGTTTTTTCTAAAATTTTTAGTTCAATTATTCATTGTATTTTCTTGTTCTTCTGTTTGAATTTACATAGAATCTATATTTCCTCTTATTGCATAGCCTCCATTACAGAGCAAAGGCTATGTCTTTATACTTACAGAACATTGAAATCATTTGCTAAACATACATAACATCATTGGATTGCTTTTTTGATGAATACGGTTATGCAGAATGCTTAAAAAGGTTTGGAAAAGGAATGTTTCCATTCATGAAGTTGTCATGAAGGAAGCCGTTCATAGCTACTACTAGCTATTACCCGTGACATCGTTCACATACCATTGAAAGAAGAATAAAAGCATTAATTAAGCAAAATATTTAACTTCCAATAATTAAAAACGTAAATAATTAACTAACTCTTTATCACATTTCATAGAAGACAATACGGTATTTCTTTGTTATAGGGGCCTTGACATAACTCAGTTTTAAAAAAGTTAAATTTTGTGCCAAATCATCTCAAAAATGAAACTGCAACCAATGGAAAATCGGGGACAAATAACATCGTGGAAATCGACGAATTGGGTAACATCAAATGTCAATTTTACCTGATAAACAATTTTACTTTTAACGACTTTGGGAAAAGTTTTAAAAGCCATACATCAAAAATAATTAATTGGAAATAGTATACTTTTTTTTTCTTTAAATTCAATTCTTGCTAATAGGGATCAATAATTTGTACACCTAAATGCAAGCAGTTTACATTTGTATCCTTGGTTTAATCGATAGCTGAAACAAATCTTGATTTCTAAGTAACAATATGTTGACAGACAATTTTTGTTCTACCGAATGACTTTATTCATAAAATCTGAATACTTGGAATATGTTATCATTTTTCGAAAATTTTACTCTAATCAAGATTTTTTTTTCACCATCTATTCAAATTGAAAATAAATTATTTTTTCAGTTATAATGAGAAAATGGCTTGAAAAATATATTTATCCGTTTTATTTCTTCTTCTTATCCACCAAAATTGAGTAATTTAGTTGCCGTTTAAGGAAAAATTTCTTTAACATTTACAAAAAAAAAAAAAAAAAAAAAAAAAAAAAATATTATTACATATCTGAACTTAATTCAAAATTTTAAATTCTGAGAGTTTGTATGACATCCTCGGATCAATGATGACCAGTTTTAACTAAATCACGTTGCGATCGATAATCTAAGAGGAGTGGTCGCGAAATACAAACAGACGATCAGATTTTAATATAATAGATTCGTTTTCATTTTTCTTTTCACTAATAATCATGTTTTGAAATTTGGCAGAAAACTCTCATCTGAACGTAACTGATATTTTCATGCATAATAATCAGTATAGTTAAACAAATATTTCTATTTTTCGTTTTAAATATGGCGTGAAACTCATCTTCTTTCTATACTTACAAGCATATGGATGTAGTCAAGATTCCTTGTATTATTAATGTATGAAACTGATTCACGCTCCTTTTAAACTATATTTGAAAATTCTCCTTTTATTTCAAATATGACGAAACTTTGTTCCTAGAGAAATCTCTTTTTAATAATATAATTCTTGTTAACTTCCTTTTCCGGGTAATCATAAAGGGGATTGCATTCTAATATAATATAGACTCACTTGACAATGTCACATAATGTAAATTCATTGAACAACAAACCAATTCCAAGCTTTGAAATGTCGTAATTCCCATACACTGAAGTTATTATTTTTTTTAAAATTTCACTTAATTTTCTATCGGTACTTTTTTCATTTTCGCGTCATAAAAATCTATTCTATTATAGCACAAAAGAAGCTGGTAATTATAAATCAGTTGAAAACAATGTCTTTCTAAATGTAATTTCACACAATTTTACAAATTTATTATAGAGATAACGGTCTCACACTGAATATATTAGGTCGATATGTATACGATAGTGATATCCAGTTTCAATCTCCTAAGAAAACATTCGAATAACAACATCGTCTTAAATCCCATCTGAAAATTTAAATAAGAAAAATATGAGAAGAGAATATCGATTGGCCTGTAAACTGAGTTAAGACCCATACATCAGGAGCTGAATTCTTCACATCTAAACGAATAAATCTAACGCTCAAAAGAAGTAAGGTAGTAAAAATTTTTCGATTATAGATCTAAGTGTTCTTTATTACTTGTGTAAATATTTATAAATAAAGAAAAATTATGAATTTTTACGAGATTAAAATTTCTTTGTATAACTGGAAAAGGTATCTATACATTTATTTATTTGCGTTATTGCGTGTGAATAATTATTATTCAATTCATTAGAAAAGAATAATAAAAATTTGTGACAAATGCAAGAATTTTATAAAAAAAACCCATCAGCTATTTGGTGATTTATAATGATTCTATAATTATAAATTATGATATTACAGAATTTTTAATGCTGTAAGACTTTATCCCTCTTTCTGTAATAACATGTAGTGTCCAACTAAATATATTATCCTCGTGTTCTAAATGATGTATTTATTTTGATATTAAAAAAAATAAAATCCAAAATCTAGCTTTAAATCCTATGCAATTAAAAATGCAATAGTAAAGGTTTCACGAAGAATTAAAAGAACATGTAGTTTTTCCAAAGAATTAAAAACAAACATTTTAAGATAAATTTACAGAATGAAACGAGCGTTACTGTGATTATTAGTTTGAATATATTAAGTTAAATATTTTTTTCTGTTTACTTACGCACGCCAAACATTAGCTATATTAGAAAAACATAAAAATATATTTCCATTATCTTAAAAAAAAAGTCATTGGTTTTTTTTTCCATTTCAATTTGTCGTATTACCGTAAAAACAATAGCCAATTGTCACTCTATGATCAAAAATAAAAACAAATAATGAAATATTAAAATACTAAAAATGCTATTCCGTAGAACCCGTGTTCTCATGTACTGTCTTATTAAAACTGCTACAAGCACCCGGGAACAAAAGACACTAGACGCTTAAAAAGACACTTAACTTCATTTTAAGAAGTTAATTGAAGAAAATTTGCTTTTTATCACTTTGAATTTCGTGCGACAACAACATTATAGGTAGATTTCGTAAGAAGTACTACCTATTACATTCTCACCCAAGTTGGAATTTTTGAAAAAAATTTGCAGACCGATCCGGATTCCCAGAACCCAAAACCACCCCTAGTTCAAAACTTTATATATCTATCTATCTATCTATCTATGTCACTTATTTATGGACACGATAACTCCCATAATTCTGCACAAATCCCTTCCAAACTGATACATAAAATCAAGGGGTATAAAATCTCGGTCAAGCTCGTTAATGGGCAATATCGAACTAAAGTGGAGGAAATATGGGGGGGGGGCTTTTTGTGAAAACATAAAAAACCCATAACTTTTTAATTATAATACGTATCGAATCCGTTTAAAGTTATTATTACTTCTAGGAAAAGGGACGAAAATTTATGTATGACAGATTTTTGATATCATTAAAAATGGCCGCAAGGGGGGAAAAAGGGGGGGGGGTTAGAAGAAAAAAATTCGTAACTTCGCCAATTCAGAAGATATCAAGTCCGCTTGAATTTATTATAAATCCTCTTAATATTATCTAAAACTTTTATACGGACAAGTTTTTTATAGGACCAACCCTTATAGCAAACAAATTAAAAACAAAAAAAAAATCCCTGCCGGCTTCGCCTGCAAGAAAGTTAGGTTTCGAAGTGGGCGTTTCCAAATGCCGCATCAAGGCAAAAATGTCATTTCTTCAGCAATTCCCAACAAACAGGCGCCCCACGGTCTGCGTCTTCGAAATCTACCTGTGCCTGTAGGCCGAGCCGTCAGGGATTTTTTTATTTAATATTTTTTTAACATGGTGATTTATTATTAATTGGTAAACATTTAGATAATACCGTACTTCTAAGGGGCGTTTAAAACATATGATCTTCTTTTTTTCACCTAAAGACCTCTATAGAAAAATGGTGTTTCTTAAATTTCACAGTTGATTTGAGTATCAACGTAAACTCGTATGATCATACATATATATTTTCTTATTTCTAAACTTCCGTTTAACTATTGTAAACTTAGAAAAAAAAATTATATTGATAATTATTTCGTTAATTCGTTATTTCGTTAACATCAGTACAATAACATCATTATGTTATTGTTTCTGCAATTTATTGAATTTTCACATTTTGATTTCATAGACTTAAAAGTAACATATGTAAGAAATAACATTAATATTAATTTATCCCGAACAAAGGCTGGAATGAGATTAATTTTCTCCAATTTTGTAAAACGACAACATTATTTATTCATTCTAAGATAAATAAGATTCTGACACGTCTTTTGAAACTCTGCAGCAAAATTCATGTGCTGGATTAATCAATTTCCTGCAAGAATTTACAGCTTGCTTGCTTATTAATGATATGATTAATAATAATACATTTTAATGCGCTTATTTCTCATATTAAATCACTTATTTTAGCACTAAACGTCTACGAAAGAGCATATTGTATATAAGATAAACTGAATGTCATTAAGACATGTGTTTCATTACTTTATATATTAGTTGCAGGAAAATTTTCAAAAATTAATTAACTTTTTTTGAAACTATGACTATTAGAAGAAAACTATAGAAATATTTAAAATGAACTAGGGTTGAATATCTGTAGTATTTTTTCTTTTGTTTGTCGTTATTTACCGTGCTATGTCAATGAATATACAAAAGACATTTTGTGCTAGAGTATATCTAAAATCACTGTCTTCCCTTTATTCTGCAGTGAAAAAATTGTAAAAAATTTTTGTATCATTTATAATTATTCTTACTTGCAATAAATTACTGATGTTTAATTTTAAAAATAACACTAAGCATAAATACTATGCATAATTCCATATAAAACCCTTTCATAACTAAATGAGAAATATTTACCTTGAAATAAATTCGTCAGAAATGTTAAGCTATACATTTGCATTTTATAAATATTTCTTTTTAATTTTAAATTATTCGTCATTTATCAGTATTTTTAAATACTAAGTAATATAATAATTACAGAAATTATATATTTTCTTTTACTTTTAGAATTAAGTAGAATAATTTCATTGTGTTTAATTAAATTTATTCACATTAAAGTAGCGTTTTTTTTGTTTAAAATGTTCAATTTGATTTTAGAAATAATGATAATATAACTCATAGGAAGATAGTTTAAATATAATATTTTTTATTAAAATAAAATGATGCCAACAAGTCCAAACAAAGTTAATTCCAATTGAGTATAAAACGTTTTATGCGTACATACTTTGTTCAGCCAAAGCTGTATTAAATTATGTCATTGAAAAGTTGTCGTATGGGCCATTTTAAGAGAGCCAAGGAAGTCAATGTTGAGATAAGCAGTCAGAGTTGAAGTTTAAAAGTCTCTATTTACACATACACAATCTAGAATAATTTCACATGATCGTAATAGGTAAATGCAGTTGTTAAATTGCAGTATTGTTTCATTAACATAATCTTATTTCTTGTCTCATCTTGAAAATTTTATAAATTAAAATTGAGAATTTATCTGCAACTAATAAAAATATTATGTTTGTTGTAACCTTTTTGGAACAGTCTGCATACATATTCTTACATGTTTTATACGATATATAGAGGTATGTTTACAAAAGTTCACGATGTTTAAAAGCTGCAATGCTTATACAATGAATAATTCATGCATTAAGTACAATGCATGCATCCATGGTCAGGTTTTTACCAAAGCACAATACGCCAGTATTGTCTTTTAAACAGACTTTTGAACACCACAAATTTCGAACAGTAATCTTCGCTTTATTTAATCGTGATTCACATAATTAAGTGAGTATTTAAAGCAAAGATTGCTATCAGAAAATTCTAGTATTCAAAATTTCGTTTGTTGTCCGATTGTGTCCTGGTCAAAATCAGGTTCTGCATACAGTAACGACGTTTCCACAAATGGAGGTCTTAGTGACCAAACTGTCTCTAATGTAGAACACATGATTCTGATGAAATTAAGACTGATACTGGAATTGGTAACATGCATTGAATACAATCGGCCAATCTTTAGTCATCCCGAATAACAAGTTGGCTGTTCACAGGCTATCTGAAATAGCAATGCACATTAAATGAAATATAAAAGCAACAAATAATTTTGATTGAGAATACTCCTAACCCTTGTAGTGTTTTTATAAAAATATATACGGCTTTCCAAAATTCGACCGACAAATTCAGAGGGGTAATAGAAGGCATCCAGACTATGAAAACTTACCATTGAATATGGTTTCGCAAACCACGTTTAAAGGGATAAAATCGCAAAATATTTATATAGGGTGTGACGTGAATATTTATAAAGTGGAACAAAAAGAGCCAATAATAAACAGAAAAAAACATCTATTTGACGTAGAGCAGAATATAATGCATTACAGTTCAACGTCAGAAAGAATACGACGAGACATTTGTATAGGAATATGTTTTAACGGGTCCGGCAACCCTTCGTCCGTCAGTGTCGGCTGTGCAACGACCTTCGTGGCCGCAGCTTCGAATATAATTTCTATAAAATGTGTAGTCGTCTCTTTTCTGACGTTGAACTGCAATGCATTGTAATCATGCTTAACGCGATATAAATGTTTTTTCTACTTATTATTGGCACTTTTTGTTCCACTCGACGTCACACCCTTCATTAAATAACCCTCAATTAACCTTCATTAAATAACCCTTAATTAACCCTTAATTAACCTTCATTAAATAACCCTTAATTAACCTTCATTAAATAACACTTAATTAACCTTCATTAAATAACCCTTAATTAATCTTCATTAAATAAGTCTTAAAATAACGGAAAAGGGGAACAAATTTGGAGAAGGGAATTGAATAAGAGGGGAATAAATACTGAAATTAAATGATATATGATGCGACATCATAAAGCTTTTCAGGGCCAAGTTATTATTTTATTGTAAGGTTGAAAACTCAATAGAATTTGCGAGCAATTTCATTTGTAAATAGATAAATGCAATTTTTTGTTGTTGTTGTTTCTTGACGTAAATTAAAAATGATATATATTCAAAAATTCTGCTACAAATTTTAATTGATTTATACTGGTATAAAGAACAATTCCCCTCCCTTCAAACAGTTAAGGGTCTCATCTGTACTTCCCCTTTTATAGTCCATAAGAGGTCTTTAATTTATATTGTAAAACATCTCTTTTGACAGATTCATAAAGTGACGGTATCTTTCATTTATCTGCATACACAATTCTATAAAGGCTTAATGGTTGTATGTATAAATTATTCATATGGCAATGGTTGTATTTAAAATTAACAAGAAAGTAAGATCATGCGTTCAGCATACATTTGATACAATTTTCAATAATAGTAGAATAATATAACGAAACTTCATCGTTTAAGAAGGAGAAAGAAAATCTTAAGTAAACTATATTGAAAACGCATAACACATTTGAATACACAGTTATAGATTTACAGCGCATAGTTTTAAAGGTATTCTATTTTTTTGTCCAGCCCTGTATATGATCAGCATATTTTTATATATACTTCATAATTCAGTGGAGTTAGAAAACGCATAGCATAGTTGCAAAGTCACCTTCAGCTATTTCCCCCAATAGACGGAAATGTCATAAAGTTTTTTTTACAGCGTGGTATGTTATTTTCAGAATTTTATACACATCACATTGTAAGCTAACGTTTGACGCCACATTCTAAGCTGTATGTTATTCAGGGAAAAAATAATAACACAACTAAAAACCATCCATAGATTGTAAAGTTTCGAGCTCATTGCGAGCTTTATATATGAATTTACATATAATCTACAAACATATATTTAGTGTACTGAATATAATTCAGCTCGAAAATGCACTACACACTTAAAACCAACATTAAGCAATTCATGCACACAAACAGTAATGCTTTCGAGTTCTCAGTATGTGAGCTACAGTATCAATACAGACGATGCAGTATGCAAAAATTAAAAATTAAAACCAAAGTTGAAAAAGCATTTCCAAAAACAATTGCTCATAAACAGTACTGTAACAGAAAAATTTTGTGTGTCTCTATAAATTAATGATACATGGTACGCACTCTATATTCTTCAGTAACCTGTATTGAATCTCAGTATTGTACAGTAATGTATAGGTAATACATTTCACTATAATCAAAATATTATAACATCATTAAAATAAGTTACAAACGAATTTTTCCCATAGGTCATTATGTAATGGACATTTTTGTATGGCCCTATAAATGATCGATGAATCTTTGTACTCCATATTCTACAAAAATATGCTTTACTGCACTTCATAAATGCATACAAATTTTATTATGGTTGAAATAATGCAACATCGGTAAACCCCATGGGTCATTATGTAATGGGATTTTTTGTATGGCCCTATAAATGATCGATAAATGCTTTACACTCCATATTCTACAAAAATATGCTTTACTACACTTCATAAATGCATACAAATTTTATTATGTTTGAAATAATGAAACAACATTAGTAAACCCCATAGGTGCTTATGTAATGGGATTTTTTGTATGGCCCTATAAATGATCGATAAATGCTTTGTACTCCATATTCTACAAAAATATGCGTTACTGCACTTCATAAATGCATACAAATTTTATTATGTTTGAAATAATGCAACATTAGTAAAATACACCGCAAACGATTTCTCCACATAGACCATATGTAAAGAAATTCTTTTGAGTGATACTGTAAACAAACTATAAATGCTACATATTTCGTTTTAATAAGAAACCATATCATAGTAAGCCTCAGTAACAGATATTAATAATGTGCAAATCGAGGTTTATTTGTGACATTTTTTAGAGTGCGTCAATTCGGACGGACAAGTAGACAGACGGACGAACATTCAAACAGACGAACAGAATTGAAAAATGCTTTTCAACTATTTTGAAAAGTGTTAAAAATCAAGTATAAAACTTTAATTAGATAAACTTTATTTTAAACTTTCATTCTCTCAGACTATAATGTGCACAAATGTAACATTGATTTCCTGAATACAATAAAAATAAAATGGTAAAATTCATTTCCTTTACTATGAAAATAAAACAAAACATAATAAATATGCTAATTTTCATTTGCAGTAACCATCATTTATTTTTTTTTCCTCATAGCTTTAACTAAATTTCAATTTAGTTAATAGTATTAAAAATATGTTAATGCCAAAAAGCTTCAAAAATGTACTGAGGATAATGTTTCCGTTCCCTTATATAAAATTCTGAAACTGCATTTGGAGAATAAGCGCAATATCCGTTTTGTTTAGAGTATTTTTAGAATTATTTTTACACCAATCTCTTTACTTTGGAGAAACTTTTGTCAAAGAGAAACACACGGATTCCCTCTCTTCCCGGATATTTTACCGCTTGAGGGGTAATCCAAAACAATACTGTTTGTGAACTGGCATTGTTTAAATTTTAGAACTTTCTAATTTCGGTAAATAACAGACAGAAGATAATTCCAGAATTGGTGTGCTTGATGTTATTTTGAAAATATTTATGAAAAATAATTTTTCTAATTAATGCATTTTTTAAATTTTCAAATATTTTTAAATGGAAAAAAAATCACTTCGTATATTCTTCTAAAAATAAGTGATAGTATTGCAGTGCAATACTATTCTAATTTGAAAGTTTGAAAATAAGAAAATGTAGCTAAATGGAAAGAATTATTAGAAATTATAAATATTTTAAAATTATTCCTAAATATAGGCTGCTGCAAAATGCATAATTATATTACTTCAATAATTCTGTATAAACTTTTATAGAGTACGAATATTTTCTTTTCTTCTTAGAAATCTCGCTGTTTTAATTAGTTTAATGCAGCTGTTGTAAACGCAACAATTAAATGTTACATACTTTTAACGGATAGACTGGACGTTTTCTAGGGTACTGATAATAAAAAATAAAATTTAAAAAGAAAACTTTTTAGAGAATACATTAAAACTATTACAGTAGAATTAAATCAACATCACGACATTCCACATCCATTCACCTTTGAAAACTTCTCTTAAATATATGTTTCAAAAAAGGGGAAAATGAGTTTTTCAGAAAATGAAATATGGAGTTTTAATAAAATATCATTAATAGAAGACAAAACTTAAGAGTGTTTATCTTATATGATTTTTAATTTATGGTACTTTAAAGATGCGTATTAGGAAGGATGCTTACACGAAAATTCTGATATTTGCTAAAGTTTTGGCAGCTACTTTTTTATGAGGGCACGCCAGTGGATGAGTAAGTTTTGAAATTTTATGTACGATCGTAGTATCTCATATTTTAACATTTGTGCTTGAATAAGACCTATTGTATCATTTCTTTAAGTTTCGCAAAGTATGTTTGAATCTGCGGGAATTTGTTTGCCAAGTTGTTGTTTTTTGCAATTCTGTGTTTATTAGGGGACTGCGGCTGTGTAGTTTCTGTATATAGTGGTGTAGGAGATGGAATCAATAGAATTTAATCGCATCTCGCTTCTTGGGTTTATGAGATCTTTCGTGAAATTAAGCCAAATGTTAACGTCAAGCGCAGTTTCCGACTAGCAGTTTTGATTGAGTCATCGGCTGTGCTTCAACCAATTTGTCAAGAAGTTGAGCTTTATATTTGCGATAAAGAGAATATCGGAATTCACGGGATTCCATTTATAGTGTTATTATCTACTAAAGTGACTACCTAGTTTCCTGCAGAACAAATGATGAGGTCATTTAGAGCCGAGTCAAGTGTGTTCAATTTAATGTTTTGGGAATAGTTCACCCGCAGTGCCCCACTCAGTCTTTCGTGAGTTTATTTTTTGGTCGTCAGCATTTAAATCTGCTCCAAAGCTAATTTCCTGTTTACCGTTAAAAATAAGTTGTTGTGTTTGGGTGTCATGGCAATCTGTGTCATGGATTGCTTCTCGGAAAGGTATGACCCAAAGTTACGTGCCTCTAAATTATGTCATTTAATTTGGATTTTTCATTAAGATATTATTTAAAAAAATGATCCTTTACTACTGTTGCGTGAGAAGAGGGAATATTGAAAATGGTTTCAAACTAAAATTCTTTAATATTCATTTTTTTAATTGCTTAATAGGCGTACAGCCAACATAGTGAAAAAGTACCCAAGCTGGGACTCGAACCCGGGTCATCAGTATAGCGCACTGACGTTCTACTAACTGAACCACTTGGGAACGATACTCAGACTGGATCTTTTTTCACCATAACATATTGGAAGGCTACAAACGCAGCACAAGGTGGAATATTTTCCGTGAGCCGTCAACCCTGGGGCAAACACGAAATCAAAGAAAATCCACCATCGACAGTTGAATAAATTCATATTTAATATTTGGAAATTTTTCCAGGGAAAATTTCTCACGCCTTGCATTCATAATATTCATATTTTTAATTGCTTAATAGGCGTACAGCCAACATCGTGAAAAAGTACCCAAACCGAAACACAAACCCGGGTCATCAGTATAGCGCACTGACGTTCTACCAACTGAACCATTTGGGAACGATACTCAGCCTGGAACTTTTTTTCACCATAACATGTTGTTAAGGCTACAAACGCAGCACAAGATGGAATATTTTCCGTGAGCCGCCATCCCTGGGGCAAACACGAAATCAAAAAAAATCCAGCATCGACAGTTGAATAAATTCATATTTAATACTTGGATTTTTTTTAAAGAAAATTTCCCACGCCTTGCATTTATAATATTCATATTTTTAATATCTTAATAGGCGTACAGCCAACATAGTGAAAAAGTTCCAGGCTGAGTATCGTTCCCAAGTGGTTCAGTTGGTAGAACGTCAGTGCGCCATACTGATGACCCGGGTTCGTGTCCCGGCTTGGGTACTTTTTCTCTATGTTGGCTGTACGCCTATTAAGCAATTAAAAATGTGAAATTTTCTCTGGAAAAATTTCGGAAGATTTAATGCGTGGGACCGGCCAACAATTCTTTTTAAATTGTACTATCATGCAAGATCTATATGTGTGCGAAATTTCAGGTCAATACCTTAATAGGAATTGAGTGAAATTACGTTTGCAAGATTCAAACCATACAACCATACAAAGCAAATTAAGTAAAAACTTGTAAAAATTATTTCTAGGAATATTTCTTAGAAAAAATGCTGTCACTGTTGTATTCCAATGTTTATGTGTTTACCTTTAACTCTAATTATTTTAATTTTATAAAACTACACTTAGTAAGCGTTACCCTTATGGTATAATTAAAAATAACAAAATACACTTCGAAATATTTTTTTCTTAATATGTGTAACAAATGTGTAATGCTTTAAATAACTTATTTAGAAAATTTTGTATAGAAGCATTGTGTTTAACACAGTAAATGAAATAAATATGATCGAAATAACAAAATAAAAATAAATTTAATATAAAGATATTCATGAAATATAATATGATTTAAAAGTCTCGTGAATCATGGTTTAAAATTATCGGATGCAAACAAATGATTATTTCAAAATAAGTTTTTCAAATGCGCAAATTAAAGTCAAATGCTTGAAATCTTCCTTGAAATCTCAGATTTAAATATTTTAAAATTTAAAATAAATATTGAATGCAACCACAGATGTTTTTTGGCGCATTAGCAGAGAATGTAAACAAATCACATTTCAAAGTTTTTAAATCGTACATGCATTAAGAAAGATACGGTTTTGATATACATTGTTTTTATATTAATTTTACATCGACAAAAATGAATTACAAAGTCAAAAATCTAAAATTTATATAAAATTTGCAAATTACTCATAAATTGAAAAATCTAATATATTTATATTTCTTGTTGAATTTATTACTTTCTAACAAGTGGAATGTTACTTAAGACGAAATATTAAAATTTATTATTCCTTCTGTCACGGTGATGTTATTTAAATAAATAAATATACTGATCAAAATTTTCATTTATTAAATATTACGTACATGTAAAATATATGTGTGGATGTGTTTCTTTCCTGCCTTTAAAACAAAGAAAATAAATGCATGAAACTGTTCAAAATCTAAACGTTGAACCTTCAGAAACAATTTTATTTTATTCATATATAAATACTTTCAAGTGTCATTTTATTCCTATATCTGGTTCATGTGCTTTGATTTTAATTTAAAAAAGCAAATACGCAATTCGGAAAATGTATTCCGTTTAAAAAGATATTTTCATTAAGATTGATTTGAACTAATACAGCATTTACAAAATGTCTGTCTCTTGAAAGAGCGTTTAAAAAAATAATTAATTAATGTAGCGTTTGGTCATAAATTAACATTAGGTGTTCTGTCGTGAAATCTACTGGGCGAAATATAACAAAAGTTCTCATGTATGTGCTCCGTACAACATGTCATTTCAATATCTAAAAGCATTATTATCAAATGTCTCTTCTAGGGAACGTCTCTTACTTTATTCGTTATCTTGCTTGAATAGTCAAGCTGTATTATCAGAGGAGCGAGAATGACAGAAAATCTGATCTCAATACTTTGGACTTGTGGTTCTGATCATATCTTAAAAACATTGTGTTTTATAAGCATTTTTCTGATATTGCAAGTTTAAAAGATAAAACAAATAACAACACGTGTCACTAAAATTAACGTTGTTAATTTCCGAGCTGTTGCATATCGCATAAAGTTACTGTTTTGTTTTTTTTTCAGAATAGTGATAATGTTAATTTAAAAATACCAACAAATATTGTCATATATTGTAAAGCAGTTTTATGTTCTCTGTTTAATATGGGAATTACTCTTTTGATTGTCATGAAATGTACAGTTGCAGCGCCACAATTAGACAGGGCATCAGCTTGATGTTTCATATTTTGCAATCAATTTTAGCGTAGTTGATGCAGGTATATACAATAGTTAAAATTGTACAGATGACGAATATACCAGTCTAGGTAGGCTAGGTAATAATATCATGATCTAAAAGGTAGAGAGAGTGTCGCCATAGCATATCGCACAACACACTACAATATGAAATGAAGGCAATCCGATTACGGATTAATGCTTCTGAGTAGTGGTAACATCAGTAATCGGACTGCTATTCATTTCATATTGCTGCGGATTGTGCGGTGTTTCTATGAGAACACCAGTCGCTAGTGTGTCAGATGTTTGACATTTCCTTTATCTGTACCATGTAGTCTATCAAATATACTAATATCATCGACGCTAAAATTGGTTCCAAAAATGTAACTCTGGCTTTCGGAATAAATGTCTCATGGATGTAACTTTTGTTACTATTTCTTTTAAGCGTTTCGCGTATTACACTGAGCACAAAATACCTGTTTCAGTTGCATTTTGCCAAATAGGTTTCCTGCTAGAGGGCTCAGAACACGTCACGTTATCTTATGGCCATTCTGTATTATTAAAATTTAAAACAATTATTTTAAATTTTGTAATTGTTTTGATATATATCTATTTTAATTGCATTAAAAAATAAATTTAACAAGGTGTTGTGCAGCCTTATCAAGAATTCACATACACTTAGTAGGTAAGAAATAAAAAATTATATATTAAGTAACAGTTTGTTTATATTTAGCAGTTTTCGCACTCTTAGTACTCAGTAAAAATTATATTTGCGCCTTACATTATTGAAAATTATGACTTATATAAACGAATATGGTAGTGAAAAATTTTATTTATTGGAACTCTAGTAATTCTTTTATTTGTGTTAAAATTATTCTATCAAATATAATTATTTTTAACTAATCATCGAACACTTTGTAACAATATTTTATCATCAATATTAAGGTTCTATTATTGCTTAAAATGTTCAGTCGGTCTAAATAAGAATAAGAAAAGTTGTATCCGTACTAACTCTGCCACAAATCATCATAATAAAAAAGTGATTGGTGCCAATAAATTAGTGAAAACGTTTACGAAATTCTATATTTAAATTCTGTTTAAGGAGTGTTCTACATATATAAATAGTAACAAACATTAAATTTATCAATGCTAACATGTAATTTTGACATACTATTTAAATTATTCAGTAAACTTTATTTTCGGATACCAAACGGTACGCCATTCAGTCAAATAATTTTGGATTTTTGCAGGTTTAAAATTTAGAATTTCTAATGTTAAATTCATTTTTAATCGTCCGAAAAAAATTGCAATGTACCAAGTAATCATTAATTAAAAACAACTTAGCGGAATGACCTGTAATCTTGGATTTGCATATTTGAAACTTATATATTTTATTGGGTTTCCTTACAAGGAGAGGGCTTAAGCTTGATAATCACAACTTTTGATTATTTTTATATATGTTGTAGGGAAGAATCCCCTTAGTCTCAAGTTCAACGGATTTTATACAACACTCCTTAGTTCTCGAGAAACAGGGGGCGGGTACTTACTTTGTAACGAAATCACTGAGTTGATCGTAGCTCAATTGTTATGGCGTCTGCTCGTTTATCTTCGGGTTCGAGAGCGGAATGCGCTACATTTGTTTTTCACATTTTTTGTTTTATAAATATATTTGTAATTATAATTTAATAATCGCAACTAAAAATTATAATATTGCGCATTAATTATGATGTTAACCTATTTATTTTTTTATTTGCAACTAATTCGTTGTATAAAACATCCTTAAATGATTATTATTTTTTAAAATAACTTTTAAAATGTATTTCATATATTCTTGATCGATACGATAATATTGGACAATTGTGTCAATTCGTTATTTTAAAGAAATGCCATTTACATACAGCGTTAACAAGGGAAGTCAATGCGATGATAATACTCCTCTGTTTTTAAAGTAAGAGGCATAATTATATTAAAAATTAGCATAAGAATTAAATTAAAACATATTTTTGGCATATTAAAGATTTTTAAATTTGTAATACGTATGCATGGGCTTTGACTTATTTTGCTTTCTCATTTATCTTTTTTCTGCATTTATTTGTATTTTATTTAAAAATGTTTCATTTTATTATAGCTAGAGGGTGCCAGAACTCACTTTGTATCACAGTAAACCTGTTACAAAGTAAGTATTTAAGTTGTATTATAATTTTAGAACCACTATTTTTCGAGAACTATGAAGCGTTGTATAAAAAATCCGTTGAATCTAAGATTAAGGGGCTTCTACCCTACAGTATGTATAAAATAATCAAAACCTGTGATTTCCAAGCTTGGTCTTCTCCTATTTAGCTAACATGTTGACCGCCCCACGAGTCCATATGGTCTCATGCGTGACTTCCATGCTGCGCACCAGGAGATCATACGATCTCATCCGTAGAGTGCCGTTGATTCGCCTCTGATTGTTTCATAGCGCCATCTGTGGGGAAATGACTGAAGTACGAGCTGCAGGTCTACAACGGGGCAATTCGGGTGGTTTCAGAAAAATGATAAATTATAGACTGGGCGGTCAAAGTGTTGTTCGACTATAAACTTAAAATTTTCGTGAAGCCACATCGATCCTAGTCCTTTATTTCCATAACTATGTTTGAAACATCGAAATACCTCCCAAATTACTGAAAAATCATTTTTACTATAAACACAGATATGATATGCCGACATATCCGGAAGTGAAATTCAGTTCCAATCCCTTAAGGAAACACTAGAATATAAATTTAATCGAAAATTCGGTCTGAAAACAGAAACAAGGTATATAAGTCGATGGAATATCGATTGGTTTATAAATAAATCCCGAACATCTGACAGTCTAAATCTATATTTATATATGCTATTTCTTTTTGTTTTTAAATTTTCAGTATTTTTATGGCGGCAATGTGCGGCAGTACATTATTTAAATATTTTTATTATTATGCTTCTCTATATTTTCTGAAGAGATATACCACAATGAAAAATGAAGGAAGATAAGAAATGCAAAATATCAATATTGTATATACTTTTATCTTTAAATACAAAATAAATTTTAAAATTTCATTAAAAAGTATTTCTTTCAGCCTATAACTACATTGCACCGTATCGGGGATAAAAATGAAAACGTCAGTTATATTGAAAGATATAAAATTTTATGCAGCATACATTATCTATATTTATATTCGTGAAATTCCTTTTAACCTGATAATATGGTACATGATAAATAATTTTATTTTCCGTACAACACGTATCCTATACTGGAATGTAACAGTAATTTTCTCTAGTAAATGTATGCTATTCCCTCATGAATTATTGCATTTATTAATTTGTATAGTTACTAACAGTATAGTTATACAGCACACTCACACACAAACTTCTTTCCTTCTTATTGTAGATGCAGTAGTGGTCAAAATTGGTGAAACATGTTCGAAAAATGTATTTTTTATGTTTGATGGCCAATAATACAGCTTTCTGTTTAAGTAATACCATATATTTGTATATCAGTAGAACGATAATTTAATCAAGGATGTGATGAAATAAATTTTGTTCAATTATTGATATTTAATCAAAAGTTATCTATAATAATATAGACTAGATGGAACCCGTCAAAATTTGACGGCAAACAACTTGATAGTACCATAAAATTAAATTTTATAGTTGCTTTAACTTGACAAATTTCATAGTGGGGAGCATAATATGATTAAGCGATCACAGACCTTTACATCGATATATCACATGAGGTTGTGTGCAAAATTTAGAAAGTACCTCTTGGGGGGAGGGGCAAAGTGGGGAGATGGGCATTGGAGATGCATAATATGATTAAGTGGTCACAGATCTTTCCATCGATATATCACATGAGGGTTGTGTCCAAAATTTAGAAAAGTGCCCCCCTTAAGGGGGGGGAGTGGCGGGATGGACCCCGAAGATGCATATGATTAAGCAGTCACAGACCTTTCCAACAATATGACATGAGGGGTGTCAACAAAATTTAGAAAAGTACCCCTTGTGGGGGGGGACAAAGTGGGGAGATGGACATCGGAGATGCATAATATGATTAAGCAGTAACAGACCTTTCCAACAATATGTGACATGAGGGGTGTCAACAAAATTTAGAAAGTATCCCTTGGGGGGGGGCAAAGTGGGCAGATTGACATTGGAGATGCATAATATGATTAAGCATTCACGGACCTTTCCAACAATATATGACATGAGGGGTGTCAACAAAATTTAGAAAGTATCCCTTGGGGGGGGGCAAAAAGTGGGGAGATGGACATCGGAGATGCATAATATGATTAAGCAGTCACGGACCTTTCCAACAATATACGACATGAGGGGTGTCAACAAAATTTAGAAAGTATCCCTTGGGGGGGGGCAAAGTGGGGAGATGGACATCGGGGATGCATAATATGATTAAGTGGTCACAGACCTTTCCAATGATATATAACATGAGGGTTGTGAGCAAAATTTAGAAAGTACCGCTTGGGGGGGGGGGGGAGTGGCGGCATGGACCCCGGAGATGCATAACATGAATAAGCGGTCAAAGACTTTTCCAGCGATGTATCACATGAGGGGTGTGTGCAAAATTTAGAAAGTACGTTGGGGGGGGGGGGCAAAGTGGGGAGATGAACATCGGAGATGCATAATATGATTAAGCAGTCACGGACCTTTCCAACAATATACGACATGAGGTGTGTCAACAAAATTTAGAAAGTTTCCCTTGGGGGGGGGGCAAAGTGGGGAGATGGACATCAGAGATGCATAATATGATTAAGCAGTCACAGACCTTTCCAACAATATATGACATGAGGGGTGTCAACAAAATTTAGAAAAGTGCCCCCCTTAGGGGGGAGGGAGTGGCGGGATGGACCCCGGAGATGCATAACATGAATAAGCGGTCAAAGACTTTTCCAGCGATGTATCACATGAGGGGTGTGTGCAAAATTTAGAAAAGTGTCCCACTTGGGGGGAGTGGGGTGATGGACTCCCAGAAATGCATAACATGAAAAAGAGGTCACAGGCGTTTCAACTTGCAACTTTTTTCTCGAAGGCATTTGACAATAGTAAATTTTTTTTACCCAAGACAATTTAATGATATTCTTAATTTTTTTGCGTAATTCCTCAAACGTTCATGGAAAAAATCATGAAATTCGCTAATCAATAGTTGATAAATTATAAAATTCAACAATCAATAGCAGCAAAATTGGTCAATTGATAACGGAAAAATCACGAAATTCATCAAATGGTCTACCTAAAAAAACTGTCCTGCACACTGATGTGATGATCAAAAGGGTTTTGATGTATAGGACAAAATTAGCACTTGCCAAACAGCGAGTAATACTGAAAATTTTGCAATGGACTTTATTGCCACCACTGGTCAAACATAATAGTCACACTCACCAATTGCAATGACTGAATGGAAAAAGATTTTTTTCTCTGCTGTCGCTCGACAAATTTCAAAACAGTTGATGAATTTTCCGTCGATTAATGAATTTTGTGATTTTTCCTCTATCGATTGACAAATTTCGTAATTTATCGATTAACGAATTTCACAATTCTTTCCATAAACGAACAAATTGCGCACTTTATTTCCGCTAATGTCTGACACCATTTCGCCCTTTACAATTCAGCCAATAAATTGAACGTTGTTTCTTTCTAGAAATGTCAGGAATGAAACAATGATTCTTTAGGATGAATTTCCTTCGCTCGATGCCCCATGGAAGAATGTGTGCGATGCAGCAACGGGCATCAGACTTTTTAGGGCACCTGTAGACTAAAAACATCTAACCAATCTACGCGTTTTGAAAAAATCACAGATTTCGTCAAATGATTGAGAAAAAAACGCTAATTTCATCAAAGGATCATGGGAAAACATGACTTTCATTAAAAGACCACAAAAAAAACGTGAATTATGGAAAAGGATCGTGAAAGATAAGCAAATTTTGTCAAAGAATCGCAAAAAAGGAAATTTCACCAAAAGATCACGCTTTTTTACTGAATTTCGTCTAAAAATTGCAGAATAAAATGTATTTTATCAAAGAATCGCTGGAAAATGCGAATTTCGTTAAGGATCGCGAGAAAAATGCGAAATTCTTCAAAGGATCGCTAAAAAAACACGAATTTCGTCAAAGAATTGCTGAAAAAACATGAATCTCGCCCAATAACAGAAAAATCATGGTTCATAATCATTATATCTAGTAGTATCCAGTACTGGCTAAACTTAATAGTCACACTCGCCAATTGCGATGATTGAATGTAAAATGAAAATTTTTTTTCCCGCTGTCACTCAAAGAATTTTGAAACCATTTGGTGAAGTTTTTCCCGAAACCATTTTGTGAATTTACCGATTTTTTCTTCAAAATCATTTTTCAACAATATTCGACCCAATACGCATGCGTAAAAAAAAAACACCGGCCATTAAAATGAGGGTCTATTACTGTCTCTAGAAACGTGTTTGGGATCATCTCCTGTTTTTTTTTTTTTTTTCCTTGCACGTTGCATTAAACCTAGGAAGATATTTATATAGAACTCACTGTGGAGTGTTCAGAAGGTATTTATTTTATTTATTATAATTTGTATGAATACTTAGGTGTCCATTTCGGATTTACTGTTTAAAAATGAATTTAGGCTCATTTAACATTCGCGAAATCAATCCCGATGGAAATTGTGGTTTTAGATCTCTATCATTTTGTTTATATAGTACAGAAAATAATTATTCAAATGTACGTAAAAATATCGTAGAACACGTAATACAAAATTGGACCACTTATAGTCCGTTTTTTATCGGGGATGAATCTTATGGTGTTCCGATTGCTAATGAAAACGATTATGTAAATATATGGTTCTTCATAGAAGTATGTGCTTCTTCACACTTCAATAGAAGCATTGTTTAAATTAATATAATTCTACAAATATGATGCAGTTTTAAAATATTGAGTAATGATTAATACTCTCAAGGAATCTACTCATATACGTAATTAAGTTTTGGTACTTCTCTATTATCTCATCGACCACTTTTCATCACAAAAAACTATCGCCAAACTGTAACGCCAAATAAACGGGAGAACGTTGTCATTAATACGCGTAAATGTTGAATTAAAAACCACTTGATGACATAACAAACACGTATAATGCTTCCGACATCAAGTAAATGGGACTGCATTTTTGGCATTTAATCATACAGTTTGGCGATAGTATTTTGTTATGAAAAGTGGACGATGGGATAATAGAGAAGTACCTAAGTTTTTTATACCAAGTTTGAAAATTTATCTTTTTTTGACATTTAAAAAAAATAACAGAAAAAACATTACAAATTTGGCCATTTGCTCAGCGGTCAAAGAATTAAGTAAATAAGTAAATATTAATGATGAACTGGTTCTAGCTATGAAGTAATATTATTTTGCTCAAAAACCCCCAACAAAAAAATAATTACAAAGAATAAGTAATCGTCTTTAAATATACAAAAAACAATGTGATTAATGGCCAGGATTTTTTTACATATAGCATTTTTTATATACAAAAGAAAAACCGAAATAACCTCATTCATTTCACCCGATGTCAAAAAGTTTTTTTTTCCACATTCTTGGGCAAAGCACTAAATCAATAAAATCACCAATTTGTGACAAATTATGAGTTTCATATGAATCGCCCATGAACGGACATGCAAACTGGTAAAAAATGAATGTAATAAATTAAAACATTCAAGATTTGTATACATACAAACAATACAATGAAAATATTAATATTGTCACATGATACATTGTTTGTATACATACTTCTTTGTATACATATATTGTTTGTATACATACAAACAAATATAATGTAAACATTATTCAAATATTAAGAGATTCTAAAGATTTGTATACATACAAACAATATAATGCATACATACTCTTTACAAATAAAATAGCACACTTATATAATGAAAAAACTTTTAAATCGAATAGAGATAGTATATTTCTGTTAAAAAATAATGCTAAAGTTCAGACTTATATATATTATACATTCACATAAAGCTAGTCACATTCCTGCATACTTATTAAATATTTAGTTGCTAAATACAGAAATAATATTTTATAATTTATATTCAGACGCTCAGATTCGCTTTTTTCGAACAAATAATAATAAAAATATTACTGCCGTGCGTACTGTTTTTTGACATTACATAATCGTTTTCATTAGCAATCGGAACACCATAAGATTCATATCCGATCATAAACGGAATATAAGTGGTCCAATTTTGTATTACATGTTCTACTATATTTTTATTTACGATTGAAGAATTATTTTCTGTACTATATAAACAAAATGATTTGATTTCGCGAACGTTAAATGAACCTAAATTCATGTTACACAGTAAATCCGAAATGGATACCTAAGTATTCATTCAAATTACAATAAATACAACAATAAATAAAATAAATACCTTCTAAACACTCCACAGTTTTTTATATAAATATCTTCCTACGTTTAACGCAACGCGGACATCAAAACAACAGGAGTTTATCTTTATCCCAAATACGTTTGGAGACAGGAATAGACCCTCGGCCTCATTGGCCGGTCCTTTTTTGACGCATGCGTATACGGTCGAAATTCGATGGAATTATTTGACATTTTTAGCAAACAGCTTTAAATATATGGATAGAAGTTTTTGTGTATCTGTCTGTGTGCTGTGTTCTGTAAACATCACTACACACACAGCTACGAAATTTGGCAGGAATGTACCTCTATATGTCTATTTATGCTCCTTGAAGCCCGATTTTGGATTTTATTATTTAATGTTTTATGAGACTTCTAGCGTTTTTCACGTTTTGTGGCGATTTTTCAACATTAAAGGAATCCGGTTTCAACTTTTAGCTTCGACATTCGTACAAGGAATGGTATTTTAATATTTTAACCGTAAAAAATCGAATAAACTTTATTGAAAAGATAACAATATTTACTACTATATTGTAGTAAATATTGTTATCTTTTCAATAAAGTTTATTCGATTTTTTTTTATTTTTCGCGATTTTTTTTATGTGGTTTGTGATGTTTTTTTGTCGTTTTGTGGCGAGTTTTCGACATTCGTACAAGGAATGGTACTTTAATATTTTAACCAAATATAGTAGTAAATTTTGTTCTCTACAATTTTTGAAATTTTATCGAATTTTTATGTGATTTTTAGATTTTATGGCATTTTGCGGTGATTTATATATTTGTGAAAGATTTCCGGAAGCAACGTTTTAGCCCATTTTAGTAAATTTCGTAGTCTCCGATTTTAAAATTTTTAGCGATATTTATGCAATTTTTAGCGGGGTTTTATTTTTTGCGTTTTCCGGCATTTTCCCATATTAGTAAAAAAAATATGGTTTCAATCTTCTAAACCAATATAGTAAATTGTTTTCTCATTTCTTTAAAATTTATTCGGAATTTGTGCAGCAATTTGTACATTTTTGGCGATTTTTCATTAAGATTTTTAGAATTTTTATCTCGTTTTGTGCTATTTTTTGACGAACTACCAGGCAACACCGGCCGCGTCAGCTAGTAGACAAATAAACAACAAAAATAAAACACAACTTCCTTAGGTTAATATGAAGTAGCTTTCATTACTTTGGATGCAGCGAAGGAGCATTAGTGCTTACATGTATACAAGCAGGTATCATCCTGTTTGAAATTGAGTCAATCAGGTAAGAATAGAATTCAACTGTGGTTGTTACGTTTTTAGGTCATTTGAGAGCTGTGAGGAGAACATTTGTCAGTGCGTCATGTGATTGATATTACGGCTAGATGTAAAACATCAGAAAATTAAAGAAATGGCAAAAAGCATTGACTGGTCTCGTAGAACGTGATGCAAAATATTACTTTTAAGTGAACAAGGTTACAGTTATGAAGAAATTAGTAGACAATTTGTTGGAAATGTAACCATAGATGGCATTTCTACATTTTGGAAGTAGTATAAGGAGACTATGTCACCACAAACCCAATTTTGTAAAGGCAGGGAAAGGTGTAGAACAGCAAGTGATGATAGAATAATTAACAGAGTGTGCATACGTAACACAAAAAAACCATCTGTAAATATACAAGGTGAAATAGCGCATGGTGTTGTATGACATAAAAATATGTGGACAGAATGTATTTGAATAATGGGAATATGAATGCTCAAAAATACAAAATGAAATACTTCAATCCCAATTGAAGCTTTCAGAATGTGATCTTTTCCAAGAGAATGAAGCATTTATATATTAACAGGATTCAGCATCACGTTATGTTACCAAAGTGTGCAAAAAGGGGTTTGATGATAATTATATTTCATATAGATTCGATGTTGGAATGGCCAGAGAATAGCCCACACCATAACCCCATTAAAAATTTATGAGACCAACTAAAGAAACTTATTGCACAAAGTAACCCATCAATAGAAACCAATTAATGCAACCAATAATTCAATCTTGGTATCACATTTTAACAGCTTCAGAACCAAAATACTTGGTTCACTCCATGGAAAGACGTTGTAAAGCCGTAATTAAAATTTTAAAGATTACCCAACTAAGCATTAACTAACATTATGATAATTGGTGTATATCCCATTTTTTAGCTCACAGGCTATCAAAGTCTGAGTGCTAATGTACCTGCAGGGTCTGTATGTACGTACGTAACGCGATAACTCTTGTTAGAAATATCCAATTTGCTTCAAATTTTGTATATAGGTTCATTCTAATAAGGCGCTTCATTGATTAATATTTGGATTCATTGGTTAAGTATAAATGGAGGAAACGGGGGCTAATACCACTCTTAATTTAGATAAATGGGTTTTTCATGCAGAATTATCCGATTTGCTTCATATTTTGTATATATCTTCACTGTAATAAGGCGCTTCCCTGATTAGTTTTGGGGGTCCATTGGTTAAGTATAAAGAGGGAAACGGCGTGTTAATCCCTCCCCTTAATTTAGATAAATGGGTTTTTCATTCAGAATTATTCGATTTTCTTCAAATCTTGTATATAGGTTCATTGTGATAAGGCGCTTCCCTGATTAGTTTTAGCGGTTCAATGGTTACGTATAAAGAGGAGGGCAGGGGCTAATCCCCCTTTAATTTATTGTCGATTTCTTTATTTTTCGAGGGGCATTATTCTTTGAAATAAAAGTACAATATACAATTTTTGTGAATAGCCTGTGAGCTCAATACCATCAGTTTAACTGCACACTTTTCTTTTTTTATTTCGATATCTTTCAATCGAATAAACTAATCAGGGAAGCGCCTTATCACAATGAACCTATATACAAGATTTGAAGAAAATCGAATAATTCTGAATGAAAAACCCATTTATCTAAATTAAGGGGAGGGATTAACACGCCGTTTCCCTCTTTATACTTAACCAATGGACCCCCAAAACTAATCAGGGAAGCGCCTTATTACAGTGAAGATATATACAAAATATGAAGCAAATCGGATAATTCTGCATGAAAAACCCATTTATCTAAATTAAGAGTGGTATTAGCCCCCGTTTCCTCCATTTATACTTAACCAATGAATCCAAATATTAATCAATGAAGCGCCTTATCAGAATGAACCTATATACAAAATTTGAAGCAAATTGGATATTTCTAACAAGAGTTATCGCGTTACGTACGTACATACAGACCCTGCAGGTACATTAGCACTCAGACTTTGATAGCCTGTGAGCTAAAAAATGGGATATACAATGGGATATCAATGTTATTCCTTATAACCTCTGTTCTAGAAAATATTCTTTGATGACATTTATTGCATTATAATTTTTATTAAATTACCTTTTCATTATTTTAAGATTTTATAGTATTACTTGGGCCACTACTGTATTTAAAAAGTTATGAATTTTTAAAGTTAGATCTCTCTATGAAACCACCTACAACATCAACGTTTACACCAAATTTGAAAAAAAATCAAAAGAGTGCAAAATAATAGAAACCACTTCAATGAAAAATGGAAACTAAGTTATAGATTGGATAGCATTTCATAAATTCAATCTATATAAAATGATTAATTAAAATATCTCAAAATTACATCTAAAACTCTACAAGTAATAAACAAAACTTTTGTTTCAATTCATGTGCAATTTCATTTACGTAAGTCAAACTTTTATTTACAAATGGTTTTTTTATTAAACTGATGCTTCATATTTCTACATTTAAAATCTTGCAGAAACATATACTTGAGGTTTTACTTTCTTTAAAATGTTTTGAATTTATTCAGCATCATAATAGGTAAAACATTTAAACAGTTTTCATTGAAAAAAAAATGCAATTTCATTATAAACGGAAATTGACTGATGAAAGTCAAATAAACTATAGTAATTAAACTGATAATGACTTAAATAATTGTTGATAGTTTCCACTATAATAAAATTAATGTTTCTTGTAGATATAATTAAAATTTCCCTGTTCTTTATCTGGTATTAAAAAATGAAACGCGTTTATTTATTCAATAGTTAAAAGAACTCATTAGTTACTAATCCATTTACCTATAGTTGTATGGACATAAAAATCAAATATTTAATCTTTTGTCTGTTTTGAAGATTAAGTTACATATATTTAATTTTCTCAATTAAAAAAAAATAAATAAATAAATAAAAATACGAAGCGTAGTAGTTATATTTAGGAAGCTCGTTTTATCTTCTCTTCAAATTAATGTTATTTCACGGTTTTGCGAAAATTTCAAAATATCATATGCGCCAACGTTCAAGAATTAAATAAACAAGCTTAGGCTGCAAGGAAATTGAATTTTTCCTTATTTTTTGCTCTAAAAGAGAAAGAAAATCCGAAAAATGTACTTGCTTAAAATTACCAATAAATATAAAACATTTGCATTTATTAAAAAATATGTACTAACTAAATATTTGAATAGAATTACGCATCGACTCATTCTGTAATATTTTTACTTCCATAATGAAATTAATTCTTACAACTTATTTTTCTTATGCGAATTTAAAGCGACACTGCTAAATATCACAACATTGTTGTTTTGGGGAACGCCAGAGATAAGAAGCGGATGCGAATTGAAGCAAATGAATATCCCTCATTGTAATTTGAAAAAATATTATATTTTTGCTGTTGTATTCTTTTGACTGTATTACAATACCACATGCAACAAGTCTCACTCAATTTTGTCAATTTACCAAATTAAAAAACGATGTGCATTAGTTTTTTGCTGCAAGTATGCAATTGTGATGCTATAGATTGCAGATGTCCACCATGATATTCTTTGTTCAATGTATCCTGATTGATTTCTTCTTACATCGATCAAAATACAGAAACATCCCACGATCTATTAGCGATTAAAATAAAAGATATTTCGTAATCGTTTTTCTACATTTCACACTGAAAATAGCTACATGGGATTTTCCTAGAGATTTCCTCAGTTCCCTATTAATTTTTGGACAATGTAAACCGTAATGTACAATGCAATAAATTATAAAATTTGAAATAGCCAGTTTTATAGATCTTAAGAGGTAATTCAGGCTTGTGTTTTACTCAAATATAATAAACACTATAAAAATGCTCTTGCATTCTTTTTAAGAAGCAAATATGTGAATCGCAGATATCATCTTACAAAGGAAAAGAGAATCTGGAATAATCAGCTTCATGTTTTCTAGCCTAATATGTGAATCCTTGATATGCGTTAGTGAGTGGTGTATGTTTATTTTACGTGCGCTAGTTAACTTCTGCATATGCGGGCAAAGTTTAACTTTATCATTCATTTGAGCTGCATCATGCAACTTAATACAAACATCGCGCGCATATAAATGCAGGTTATTGTTTCCAAATTATCCATTTTAGATTTTGCTGAAAACATATGCATTTACTTCATTGGAAGATATATATATATATATATATATATGATATTTTGTTAAAATATAAGGCAAAATTTAATTATTGTTTTCATCTTCTAAGGTACATTTTTTATTTGTTACAGTACTACTTATGTTACTTTTAAAAGAGATTTTAATGAAGAATATATGAAACTATTCGATTGTTGATCCCTCCCCACACACAGACAAAAGATGTTACAACAAATGTATGATTAAAAAAAAGAGAAATCAAGGGACAGACACAGAAATCATTTCACACAATAAGACGATCAACTGACATTGGTATATATAAAATAAACCTTTCCCCTAGAAAATGTGTCTTTTAAAAGTTTTAATGATTAAAATTAGCATAGATTATGTTGAATATTACAATAGAAAAAACATAAATTTCTCTACAGCTATGTCCAATTTTGAAACGTTATTTCGGTTTTAAAATACTTTTTAAGTATTTCGGTGTTGGAGTCAAATAATTACACAATACACCCAATACTGAACTAATTTTTAATCAAATCATACATTTTTCCGTAAACATTATTTTTTCATTGATTTTTATCTTTTATGCAAACATTCAATGACCAAAACGTACTCATTTGATTTTCATGCATTTCTGTAATACTTATGCAATAAACTTAATTAAAATATACTTATTTCAAACTGAAATTATTTAATATGTAATTTTTAGGTGAGTAATGACATAAATGGGAAAACTTTTCTTTTCTTTTAAAAATAATCAACTCCTTTTTTTTAAGAGAAATAATTACATTTTCTTTAGTGTATTTAGCATAACTATTCACATTTTAATTGTTATTTCCTTTACAACTTTTTTCACTTTTTTCTTTTCTTTTCTTTTACTTTTATATTCTGTTTTATTTATTTTAAATACGCCTGTTTAACATTTGTGTGTGTGTCAGACCAAGTGCCATCATCTCTAAAAATATAAATACGACATATTCTCCTATTAGGTATAAAATTAAATACAGGCATGTTCTATGATTCAATGCAGAAGATTATAGCGTTCATTATAATCGAACATTTAGACCACAGGATTGCAGTATCAGGTCTATCAATGGTCCGATTTTTAAATACCAGTATTTCTTAAGAGTTTTTTTTTTCGCGATAGATTTTGTTAATATTTGCAACATAAAAGTCTTCGAGATAGATAAGCTGCAATATTTGAAAAATAAATCTAAGAAGAAGATCTTCCTTTGAGAAAGGTGGTATTCAAAAAAGGACCGAGTGGGAGGTCTGAGTTAGTGAGATGAATAATCTATACATTATCATGAAGATCTAACATTACGCTAGCTTTACACTTTCATTGAAATTATTTTTTGTTATTTCAATTAGAAATACCTTGATATTCGATTTAATTTCTTCTGTATTAATTACCTTATAATGTATTTGTTTACAATTTTCGTAGTTGATAACAAAAACAAAATTTTATTTTAATCAAGTTCGAATCAAATGATCACTGTTGATTTCACAAGTGTTTTTCCAGTAACAATTAATGTGGCTACATGGATGTATGGCATGGGGACAACATGAATGACATTAATAACATAATTCGATGTCATTAACATCTATTTATTTATGATTCGTTTTGTGCATATGATGGCTATTATATATATTCCATTATCAAAAAGTATTCCCATAAAGCATATGTAATACGTAAATTAATATTTTTTGTGAATATGTGCTCTTATCAAATAAAGCATATTGTAGTCATTTAAATTTAACATTCCAAAGTTAATATATTTTTTGCTTTTTAAAATAATAAATTCATTAATGCATTCATGAGTAATAATTCATATTCATTTTCAGAAGATTTTATTAAGTTCTCTTAAAGTTTCTATGATAATATTAAATATGTATTAATTCCTTATATAAAAATATAAATAATATGCCTTTATTCAAAATGTAAATTTAAAGAGATTGTCGGCGTTGCATCTTAAAAACATGAATGCAAAAAAAAGAAAATTGTCTTAAAGTCTTTCAAAAACACTATTTACATTTTCATTTTGCCTCACTGTACTTCGAAAAAAAAAAAACAGTATCCAATCTAATACATACAAAATAAAATATGAGTTTCAATACATTACAAGATAAGCATTAACTCTAGAGACTTTATAATTCAACTTATGCTTTCGATACGCCAAATATAATTTAATTCCTTTCTTTTTTTTAATGGTGATTTAGAGGATTATGCTACAAGTGAACAAGGCTAAAAAAAAATTTCAGATGTCTCTTATAAAAATAATCGTTGAGAAGGAGAGTTAGATTTTGCAAAGCTTTTCATATAAATTACCCTTTTTATAATTTAATGAATTTAAAAGAGATTATTTTTGTCAACAAGGTATACCTAAAAACATTAAAGAATTGCTGAATTAACAACAAAAAACAGCAATTTAACTACTAGTTATAAGAAAACGATAAGATAACTTGAAAAAAAGAAAAAAAGATTTAGTGAAGCGAAATAGTTTTAAGTTTTTAAAATTAAAAAAGAAGCTTTAACAAACCTTATAATACACACAGAGAGAAAATAAATTTGTTGAGAATTAAATAATGATTGTTTCTTCTATTAAGTCATATTTTATGCAACTAAGTATGGACATTGCACTTGATTTTTATTTTATGAATTGTGTAGTGTTTTTGTGTACTGTGTTACAAGATCGTTTTTCACAAAAGGAATATTGTAAGTATATATGTAGGTCTATGTTTTAAAATGTGCTTTATTCAGTGCTTCATTCACAGAATCAATGATCACAATTCATGCTTCAAATGCTCGAAAATAGCATGGTGTAATAATCTGTACTTAAAGAAACGTACATAATCAAAGATCAGTCTAAAAAATTTCATTAATTATCTAATAACAAAACTGTATGCGCAGAATGCAATTAATTGCACTGAGTTAAATTACGATATCTTAACTTCAAACAACAAATTATGTCTTATAAGTCAATTAACATCACTTTGGCGAGTAGCTATATTTATTCTTTTATGAGAATAGCTTTGGAAAAGAAATATTGAGGCATCATCCCGCTGAATAGAGAAAACATTCACTAATTATCCTGGTATTTGTACATTTCGAAGACCGATGGCTTAGTGATTAGCATGTTGCGCTGTCATACTATATTTGTTAGGTTTGTCTCCGGATTCTGTCATGATTTACTCAACCTTTTATCTCTTCGGGGTCAATGATGGAGAGATAAGATAATGGAGAGATAAGACAAATGGAGAGATCAGATATTAATGATAAGAAACAGTTTAATGATCTAATGTTTTAAGATAAATTATGTCCTATTAATTCAAAAATACAAAATTTTTTTAATTACAATATTACATTCTACTTATTGAACTCATGATATATAAATATGCTCGATAAGAGTATTTCACTATCAGAAACATGAAAAGTGTCATCGTTTTTGTTTTAATTAACGCAGTTGCTAAATTATCCTAATCACATGACATATAAATCCCAAAGACAACATTATTTTAAAACCTTTATAAGTATCAAAAACATGGAACGTGTAATTAATTATTCAATGAACCATGCTGCCAGTGATAATTTTTTTTATTATTATTATTAATGTGTCTACTACTACTTCAAAACGATAATCTTTGTGGTGGATTTCAATTAAACTTCAAGATATATTATTATTGTTTAGAAATAATTAAAGAAAAAATTATAAAAAAAAAACAGTCGCCAATTACAGTCCTGATTAAATTGACTGAAATACCAAATTGCCTTCATCATTTTAATTCCTTATACGATCGCAATTTAAAATTATATTATTCCATATCGTAGATGAAATATTCATTCGGTTAATCTCAATAATATTAAAAGAGCAATATTAAATATCAGTAACATTCAGTGAAAACGTATTCCCTAATTTTTCCCACGTCCTGGGTAAAGCTACTTTTTTATCGGTAAAAATCCAACTCTGTGAATGCTCTGTAGAATGTTCACACTAAAAAAATTTTTCAGTGTCTGTACGGAAGCGGAAGCTATCCTCACTGCCGATATAGCTGCTTACATTTGGCATGGCGTTTTCAGAAGAACTTTCAACATTATTTTTGTTTGTATGTTTATTATTGTTATTTTTGTGAGTTGTAAAATATGCAGACAACCCCCCCCCCCACGAACTGAATGCCACTTTACCTAACGTGGCCTGTTAGAAGAAGACGGATACCTCATTCTTACGCGCAAATTTTAAAATGAAATCCAGTACAGGACTGCAATTGTTACTGACCAATCGTATCTAAACTACAAAAACATTTTCTGGGAAAAATATTTATGTGGTGAAAAAACACAAAAGCCACTTTTCTCTCTCTCTGGAATCTTTTATTACACTAAAACTTCAGTAGATGATAGACACACAGTTGCTGGGTGGCGATAATAGCGGTTACTGAATAGCGACCGTAGCGGACTATCTTCTTTGTGGTAGAAAATAGAAGTTGTATGTCTGTATGTCAAGTAGCCCACTCTACCATGCGCTGTGCCGTACAAGTTTCCGTATATATGTATCATGCTTTTCTCCTTAGATTTTTTATGTTTCTCACAAAGTTTACACTTCTAGATTTAACGATATATAGCCCTAAAGCATAAAAGGTAAGTGTAAAGCTATTAATAAATGTTTTTGTACCCAATTTCTATAATGAAATAAATTAATAAAATACGAATTAAAATGTTATTCAGAATCTTAATTCAAAATGTAATCAATACATTGTTTAGTTTACCCGAGCTGACTTCGTGCAGGCTAGGGCTACTGTAATACAGGCTGAATCATCAAGCATTTTTTATTCACTTAGACCAAACAACGATTTTTGTCCCAGATGGTAGGACTAAAGTGCCATTTTAACTTGTTGGTTCAAAGCTGAAGAACTCAAATATTTAGTTATCACAAATTTGAAACTGAACAATTTCCATTACCTCCATTCTAAGCTGTAAAATGAGGGTTTTCATACTCTTAAAGACACAAAACTATAACATCTTAGAGTAAGTCACAGCACAGATGCTGCTTATTTAATATCCTATTTGTGTAAAAGTTCTAAATTAAAAAAAATATTTTGAATATCATAAATAAAATACACTTACGACCTTTTCTTCTATATAATCTCAATTTAAATTTGACTAAAATGGTCTACTAATTATTTTGGAAAATTACTCTCATAACCCATTGTTCCTCAAAAATGCAGCTAAATAAAAAAATATATAAAGACAACTTTTTATATATGCACAACGTATTTGTATATATATTTTTTTTTTCATGGAAAACTATTGAAATTGTTCACATCTATTAACTGGCGGTTAATTAGATCTTGTAGTATAATATCCATAAGAAATAATGAAAAACTATCCATGAATAAAAACATATATTTTGAAAACTTTTATGCATTAACTTCCTAAATAAAAATATGTAAAAGTTCTTTGACAAAAGGATCACCGAAACATTGTTTGTGCAATATGATATAATCTAAACAAATTAAAAGACGAAAGATTTAATGATACTAATTGTTTTTTATACATTAGAAAAGTATGAAATACACATATTTATTAAAAGAATAAAAATTCAATTTCAAAGTAAAGACATATTTATCCCAAAGGTATAAAGTTGTATAGCACAAAATTAAATCTATGTTGCATGAGAAATCCTAATATGTTTGAACATTTTTTTAAAAGATTTTAGTTAACTATAGTTTGATAAAGATTCTTCATTCTTCATTTATTAATTAACTGAATTGTTTGCCGATTCAATTATTATTCTGATTATAAAACTGAAGATATTTTAATTAACTATGGTTTATTTTTTTAGAAAAATATTATCTTGTTTGTTACTTTTATGAAAAAATTTAAAAAACACGCAAAGAGACTTTGCAGTTTATTATATCGGATCTACCAAAAAGGAATATATATTTAATACCCGAAGTATCTCATTGTACAAAACAACAAGAGCACATATGTCAGATATTTACAATTACAATTAATAGAAGATATAACTTACTTTTTATTTTGCTATAGTTAACAGTGAAGAATCAGTGCAGAATCAAGATCATGATTATTTTTTGTACCATATACCAAATTAAAACACTCATTGTAAAACCTTATTTGCGCATTTTTTTAAAAGAGAAATTTGAATCTTATTCAGACGTACACGGCATTGAATTATCCCTGTTGGAAAGTAAATGTACACTGATTGTTATGTAAAAAAAAGTAGTGTATCATTAAGTGAATACAGCCTCATAGGTATATGACGAACTAACGGCCACAGAACAACCCCACTCCATTCGTTTCTGAAAGTTTCTCCCATAGACCTTCTATGATGTCGCATCATATATTATTCAATTTTAGTAATTATTCCCCTCTCATTTAATTCCCTTTTCCAAATCTGTTCCCTTTTTCATTATTTTAACGCTCACTGTTCTACAAAAATACTTTTTCATTTTCCTTTCCCACCATTTTGTTAAATTCAATGTAACAAATTTCATTCCGTTTATTCTAATATCCTTTTAATTCAGTTACACTAAAAATATTTCTATTCTGTGCTATGTAAAGGAAAACCGCTACATCTACCCTTTCAAATAGTTAGCGTAAGATTTACCATCTGCCATCTCCTTATTTGGTCACAAAGTTCTGTTGCTAACTGATTTCTTCATACACACCCTTTTTAATTACAATGATTTCCAAGCGCATCTGAATAACTCTGGTCCAAAAATATCTAACGTACATATCGAAGTCATAACAAATTCTAAGGTTCGCGGGTTCAAGAATGCGAAAACTCTTTCGAGCCCCATTTGTGCGTTTTTTTTTTCCCATACATGTTGGCTACCGCCCAAAAATTCATTAGGACGATTAATGCCAAAAATGGCTCTGTTCTCTAATTTTTTAATTGTCTTTATGCTCTGTTTGGAGAAATGATCGCCATATTGTAACCTTTTGGCGAAATGTAATTTCATTCGACTTTATGTCATGATACGAGAAACAATCAATTCTATCTCTGACCATCAACCCATGAACATGTAGTTTTCTCACGAATTGTGTTACGGGCCCGGGTGCCCTGCTCTGCCGTGGGCAGCCAACGTTTTCCTGTACTTGTGCTATATCTATAGAACCTGGGATAAATTATTAAAATACCTTCATCTACTTATGTCTGCCTGTTCTTCCAAATGTGCCTATTCTTATTTCTTCTGAATTTCTAGATTTCTTGGAAGGTAATGATGATTTTAGTCATCGAAATACTCATCGTATCAAATCCACTTCACCACGACCAAGAACTCAATAGTATATAAATTTGGTGCCAGTCACCAGAGCACTTGTACAGGATTTTTTTTTTACGACGTGGTACCCGGGAATGTTCAAACTTTGTATTAAAAGGATAAGAATAAATGAAAGGCACCGCAGACAAAAACTTTTACTAAATAATACTCAAGGAGAAACTGTTCATCTGTTTATCGTGACGTTGCTCATAATATATGAATATTTCTCGCAAATCTATCCCATCCTGTATCAAAACATTCTAATAATATCGGAAGTTCAACCTCACATGTGCGATATATAGGGAAATAGAAATCAAGAATTTTGTCAAATCGAGAAACTTTTTTTTCGTATCTAGCATCTGTGACTCATATTTTTTTTTCTTTCTCGCGTAATATATAAGTTCAAGGTTTCTCGGAAGTCATCGATTTCGAACTTCATAAAAACTCTATTCAGAATTCACGAAACAAAACATGTAATTTAAAATAGACTGTGTATCCAAGTTGCACCGACATTCGAAAGAAAAAAAAAAGGAAAGAAAGATAAAATATTCTCTCTTTCTGTGCTGTGTGGATCACTAACTGAGGTCAGAGTCCTTCAAATCTGATGCTTTTTGTTTCCAAAGGATATTTTCCATATGCGGTTTAAATTAATTTTCTTCTTTCGGAGACACCAATGGTAAATAACGGTGAACTCATAACTGCGGATTAATGAAGTAACCCACTAATTTAAACTTTTAAAAGGAGACTGTGTCTACTATTCTGTAGTTAGATTTTTGTTTTTACAAGAAATTAGGTTTTTCTGGACATGTGAATTACTATAATAAAAAAAAGTAAGAAATAAACATACAGAAACATGCCGAATGTGACTCCAGGATAATGTAATTAACCCCTTAATCGTCGCGCCCTTTAAGTGTAGGCTACTTTTTAAAAATTCAGATTGCTTGATTACCACCATTTTTTTTAAGTAGAAATGTTCGTCTTATTTAATACAGATAAAATAATGCAAGAATAAAGCCAATAATACTATTTAAAAAAAATTGGTGGGAATCAAACAATCTCAATAAAACAGGCGTAATCTACGCTGCCCGTGAATGTCTCGGGCACGACGATTAAGGGGTTAATAAGTGTATTTAATTCGGCGTTGCGAATTCTCCTTAGTAAGTTAAATTGTGTGTGTTTTATTTATATTTTCCCATGATTTGGACCTCAAATGGTAAGTCAGAATTTTTTTTTACTATTGAATGACGAATACATATTTATCAAGTCATAAGGATATGATTAGTAACTTCAGACTTTACTCAATGGAACAGTTACGTCATGCCACCATGACATATTATGGTTTTGATAACTTCAGTTCATAAAATGACTTGTCAAATTCATTAATGGTGATAAATATATCCTTATAAATTATAAAGGTGTATTTAACATTAAGTAATTAATTAAATAATTAATATAAATTTGATTTTAAATTATAAAGGTGTATTTAAATACTACTCAGAATAATTTAATAAAGATCACGTAGTTAGTAGTGTTTCAACATTGTCATGCCTTAATTTGATAATAATATTTTAACAATCTAAAGAACAATAAAGAAAAGGCATAATATTCATTCATAAGTATTTTTAATAGATATTTAACTTTTGTTTATGCTGTGTATTATTCTTCCATAATCCTTTATTTTAGTATCAGTTTGCTGTGCAGTATTTCAACATTTTTTAAATATGCTACCGCTCATGCAAGTTTTATCTAAAGGATTTTTTTAATGAAATTTTGATATTTTCTCATTATAAGAAAAAGTATAGGTGTATTATTTTTGTGCAAATTTTTGGTTTTGTTCACACTTGTGTATATTGGATGCATACAATGTACTGATGTTATGTTTGATGTTTCCTTGTGGCTCTACTCGGCTGGTCCTAGTATTTTTTTTTTTTTGCCCATCAAGGGAAATTCTAACGTGACAGACATGCTGTGAATTTTATCTTTTTATGGGTTATTTGTATATATACACAAGGTTTCCCTCATCACTCAAAAAATTAAATAAATAAATAAAAGAGATAAGAATAATAAGAATAAAACCTAAATCTTCTTATTTTTTTCATTTATTTTAGTCCTCTTTCACTCAAATATTTACAGTAATTGATAATAATAATTGTGACATTAATTTAATTCTAAATTATATGTTGTCTTTATTAATTAACGGCAGTTAAGTAGTTTTATTGATCTATGTCCGTATCTCATGACTTGTTACACTTACCGATTTTGACAAGCCGTCTCTCATTACTCTAGGACTGACTTTTTATTTAACATATATACAATGTATATATTTTTTTTCCAATTATTCCCTTTCGGAGTGGTGATCTGTTCAAAATTATAGCCCTTAGGATCTTCCACCCCATTGTAATGGGAGACAACTTCGAATTGGAAATCCAATTCATTTTCAAATTCCCTGTAGAAATGAATATACGAAACTGCTCCTCAGTTTCTCGCATCACTGCTGCGGGAGCAAGGAGGCTTATATTGCGTCTAAAGGCAACAATATGGAGCTCTCCCTAAAGATTTCATCCTCAAAGAAGGCAATGGTCTTAAACTTGCGCCAATACACTTGTCCTTTGACAAGAATTAGGGCAGAAATATTTTTTTTTGGATCGTGGATCACTTTCCTTTCCTGCCCTGTGCGGTTGCACAAATTTTTTCAATTGTATGCAATTAAAACTTATTAATTTTACATCACCTTTTATATTTTTATGCTTTTTATACACATGTGAACTTTTATTTTTTACATTTTATACTTGCATTTATATGTTATTCTTATATTTTTATTTTTTTGCCATTATATGTTATACTATATCGGTGTTTTTATTTTATTCGAATAAGCATCACACATTCATGAGGTAATTACATCATCAAAATATTAATTGTCTTTAATAACAATACAAAGTATAATAATCTTGTGTTTATATATTGGATCAGTTAGTGGACAAATTTTTTATGTTTCAATGGGATACATGTTGCCATATATATATTTTTATTTATAACGAATTGTCCTTTCTTTTTAATATATGCTTTGGATGCATAGTTTCAGTGATTCAAAATTGAGTGTGGACATTAGAGGTGCTCACACAAAATAAACAGGTAATGAGAAATGGCAAGGTTTGCATACAAACATATTCCACACTTATGGTTTCTTAATAGCAATTCCATATTCATAGGCCATTATCTAATTTTTTTATCTTAACTTTATTCTAAATTTATAATGTATTGGAGTGATATATTTCCTTGCATCTTTTTTAAAGTCCCAGAAAATGGTGCAGACTTTTGTCGTTTTGGATGGATTTGAATTTTTAGCACTAATTTCAATCAATTCATTCGGATCAATCTTTGATGATAAATTTTGTATCACTCCGTCACAATGCACTGTTTTATTATTTTTTTTTAATTAATTGCTTCGTTTGATTGTTAAATTTAAATATAATTATAATATTGCAGTTATCTTTTGATAAGAAAATCTAATTATTACACAATCTAGACATGATACACCCTGTTTATTACAAAATTTATACAATTTAATTTTTTTTCAAAATTTCTTCTTTAAACTTTATTTGGTAAATAGGTAACACTTGATATGATACATTTATTTGTATTATTGATCGAAGTTTTGATCTACACACATGTGTCATGATAACTTTGCTTAAATTAACATGTTCTTTACACTTTAAGGTCACTTTTGTCACGTTGAAACAATTTGCAGTACTTATGTGTCAGATATTTCTGGCCATGTATAAAATTACTTTTTAAGTTATTTTTCCCAGTGCTGATCCATGTTTTAATAAATATATAAGGTTTTGTGTACAACATTTTCGCACATATAGACTTATATTTAAGGTGACTTTTCCTTCTCAATTTCTTTACACATATTTGTTTATGCCATATTTATTGCCATAATTTCTAAGAAGTTTAAATTTTTCAGGTTTGTATGTATTTAGTAGTTTAATACATAATTGACATTTTTGCTGTTTATTAATGTTGGGCATTAACCCTCAAATATATTTTTTTTTTCGGTTTCAAAACAAGATAAGACATATTTTTATAAGGTGTGTTTTTCATTATTAGACACAGCCATGTTAAAATTTTTAAGGAATCGTTAAAGTAATATTTTTCTTCGTTTATAAGTATATGGCACTGTTTACCGATACAGCAACTGATTAATTAAAGACATTTTTAATATTTTATTTATACATGTCATTTTTTCTTTTATATTTAGATAAATTTTATTAGTATGATGGCAAATGTTTTGTGTATATTTTTATTAAGTTGATATATTTTAATTCACGTGTATTGTTTTAGTAGCATTATTCAAGAACTTTTTGTACAACCTAAGTAGACGTTGAGATCTTCTGCAATCTTGCGTTATTTTACGCTACCTTTTTATATCCAATAACCAGTTTTATAATCTGCAATGGTTCCTCTTTTAATTATTTACACATGTCATTCACTCTACGTGTCAAGTTACCAGTCATTAGTCAGTACCAGTTTGTACCAATCATTGTTATACTTTTTACCATTCACATATAGATTTAAAAAAATTCTGCTTTTCATATTCTTTTCCCTGTCACATATCCTGCATTTGATAATTTCATGGTTTAGATATAAGTTAGTTACACCAAACTATATCAATTAGGTACATAACATTTGTTATACATACCATTGTTGGTAAACAACTAGACTTATTTACCAGTTGCATTCTCAATAATGCTGATATTTTCATTGTAGGTTAATGGTGATAGTTTTTTTAAAAATTTGAAATGCATACAACAATCAATATTCTTCTTTATCTTTTACATACTTTTTTACTTCTAACTCCAGTTACATAAACAAACATAACTTTCATTAAATTAAATATGTTTACTGATGCAAAATAAATGGTGCATTACTGAATCAGGCCTTAATGTTAATTATATTATATTTAATATTACGATTCTTAGAAATCCACTCAGATTTCTGTACAATGCACTCATTTCAGGAAACTTTCATGATAAATGCATCAAGTATTTCATCCTGTAAATTTACACAAACATCTTACACATAATTCTATTATCTATACTTAATGTATTCTGTGTTATCATTCAAGGTTTTTTTTTACTAGTCAATGTTACACAACCAATCAATGTTTCAAGTGTTACCAGTAATCCAACGTACACATTTTACCAATCAAGGATACATAAATACAGAATACCAGTCAAGGTATTTGTTCCACCATTCAAGGTACAGCTTTACTTTTCACATTTTTTCCCCTTTTTAAATTAACATCTGTTTCTTTGACATTACATACCTTACTTGTAGGTTCTAATTACACTACTTGTAATATTCAACATAACTCGTTAACACAATTTCTGCACATATATCATCTCATCATGTTTTCCATGTAACTTTAAAATAGGTACTAGTTATACCATATTATTATTGGAGGAGTTCATAGAATTCGCTATATGCACCAATTATGGTAAACAACAATGTACTTAGTTACCTACTGCAATCGCAACAATTTTGGTAATGTTAGTTATCATGGTAACGTACTTTTTCATTATTCATTTCATCAGTTACTTTACTTAAACATTTTCAGTCGTATTTACATTATCACATATTCTTTTTAATAAAAATAAGTTAAATAACGATTTTTCTTGTCAAATTTTGTCTAGAGTTGAAAAATAAAAAAATGTACACTACTGAATCATGCCAGTATGGCAATATTATTATTTTCATAATAATAAGATTTTATAGGAATTTTTTTCCTCTTGTGGTACACGTCGTTTTCATGAAATTATTGAAATTAAGGCATTTTTTTCATTCTGTGGACGTACACATTTTTTTTTACACATTTCCTTTTCTTACATGTATAACACTGCATTTCATCAGTCTTTTTTTCGTATTTAATTTTCATCATGACATATTCTTTCAAAATTTTTAAATCATTTTTCTTTTAGTGTTTAGAGGTATTTATTCAGTTCTAATGTAATTGCAACTTTGTTGGTATTAAACCAGTTAAATCTTCTGTCGAAGATACAATATAGGTTGCAATCGAACAGTACATACATACTTTCTAATGCACATCTCAGTTATATTTTCTTTTACATTTTTCTGTTACAATTAATATGTTTCTATTTCTTTTAATTGATAGCTTCTATTTCATACAATTATACTTTCATACATATCATTACTCAATTAATTGTGCTCACAGTTTTCAATTTTTTTTACATAAATGTTGTGTTTCCACACTTTAATCAACATTTTTATTCAAAATTTATTTTTTTTTCTTTTCATTATTTAAAGGATGTAAGCAAACATTGCATGTTTTTTTAATCTTGCTCATACTTAACATACCACTTTTCTCTACATAAACAATAATAATATCACACAGTTTTTTTTATTTAGATTAATTTTTCTTAAAACAACAGAGGCCAACTTTTCTTTCTGTTTCAAAATATCGTAGTTTTCCAACATTACTATATCAAATATTGTGTATTTAAATTTGTCCCGTATCTTACCATTAGTGCAGAACAACATATGTTGTTATCCTCATGTGTCATGTCGACAACATGTTTGTAGATGGTAGGTGGTGATGAGCATTCCTAGATATCATCCGTTATGGGACAATTTTTTCACTTTACACATTTCACTCTTTCCCAATATTAAATAAAACTAGTCGTTGGGGGCCACCGTAATACTTACCCATCATGGATATGCATAATGTAAAATATTAAAATAAAAACGTGTAAACTACTTATAAAATGTTTTGCAATTCAAATAAAATCGTGGCTTGATGACGTCACAAACTTTAAAGGCTCGATTACTGAATTGCTTGAAAGAGGTTTTTCCTTATAACTCCAAAAATAATAATCCTATTAACTACCGGTTTATTGCATCTGATTAAGCGTCAAATTTCCAATTAAAATATATCTTTGAAGTGAAATTTGGATGAAATACAGGGTCATGAAAAATCGAAGAGTGTGGAAAATAGGATTCCAAATATCTCGGCAACTAATTATCCGATTGACTTCATGCTTCATTCAAAATTTATGTTTTTTTATTGTCTTTTATATTCATTTCTTAAAATAAACAATTTCGAATTTTTTTATATACCTTTCATCAGAACGAATATTTCGAGAGTACGAAAAAAATTGTTCCGGTTAATCGAGGTTTTTGAAATGAAATAGGCTTCTTCCCATTATTACATACTAAGTACATACCAAATTGCAAGTCTCTATCTCACTTTTTTCGGGAGATAGAGCGTTTACAGACACACAGACACACACACAGACACACACACAGACACACACACAGACACACAGACGGACGGCAAATTTTTTTTTCTAAAAATATGTTTTTCGGAATCTCCAGTGTCTGAAACGTGTAAATCCGTCAAAAAAATTTTTTCGATTTTCAAAACGATTACAAGACTTACCCTATACTACGTATGATGGGTAAGTAATAAATAAATAAATAAATAAGATATGCAGATATGCAGTATGATCTACAAAGTAACACCAAATTTTTGAATATGCTACAATATTCCATATTATTTTCTTTTTCTTCAATACACTTAATATAAAAGATATACACACTATTTTATTTATATGTAACTTGTATTTTTAGTTATTGTTTATACAGCACTGCATAGGTGCTAATTAAAAAAAAAAATGTCTCATACTTTATGGCCTTTTTAACTAATGAAACAGTTTTTCATGCTTGGCCAAATGACCTATGAACAAAGTCTCAATTGCATATACTACATGCAGTATAGGTCAAAAATAGTCTAAAAGGACTATATTAAATATAAATGTGCACTATTATATCTATTCTTATTATATTGCTGCAGCTGATTTTTGTATGAGACATATATTCTTATTGAAATATTTCACCGGTGTACATATTGAGGTACCTCATCAAAAGAAGAACGTTCACATTTATGTTTCATGTCATATTATTCAAGTATTTTTTATTATTAAATTTTTTTGTATTTTATACCAGGTTTGCACGCATTTTTATTGCTTATAAAGTACATGTTGGTATTATTTTAAATGTGAAAATATTATGTAATCTCTGAACAGAGCATACATACCATGTGACCAAAAATTTTTTCAATTCTACACAAGGAGGAGAAATATATTTTGTCGCATCATATATTATTCAATTTTAGTAATTATCCCCCTCTCATTTAATTCCCTTTTCCAAATCTGTTCCCTTTTTCATTATTTTAACGCTCACTGTTCTACAAAAATACTTTTTTATATTCCTTTCCCACCATTTTGTTAAATTCAATGTAACAAATTTCATTCCGTTTATTCTAATATCCTTTTAATTCAGTTACACTAAAAATATTTCTATTCTGTGCTATGTAAAGGAAAACCGCTACATCTACCCTTTCAAATAGCTAGCATAAAATTTACCATCTGCCATCTCCTTATTTGGTCACAAAGTTCTGTTGCTAACTGATTTCTTCATACACACCCTTTTTAATTACAATGATTCCCAAGCGCATCTGAATAACTCTGGTCCAAAAATATCTAACGTACATATCGAAGTCATAACAAATTCTAAGGTTTGCGGGTTCAAGAATGCGAAAACTCTTTCGAGCCCCATTTGTGCGGGTTTTTTTCCCCATACATGTTGGCTACCGCCGAAAAATTCATTAGGACGATTAATGCCAAACATGGCTCTGTTCTCTAATTTTTTAATTGTCTTTATGCTCTGTTTGGAGAAATGATCGCCATATTGTAACCTTTTGGCGAAATGTAATTTCATTCGACTTTATGTCATGATACGAGAAACAATCAATTCTATCTCTGACCATCAACCCATCAACATGTAGTTTTCTCACGAATTGTGTTACAGGCCCGGATGCCCTGCTCTGCCGTGGGCAGCCAACGTTTTCCTGTACTTGTGCTATATCTATAGAACCTGGGATAAATTATTAAAATACCTTCATCTACTTATGTCTGCCTGTTCTTCCAAATGTGCCTATTCTTATTTCTTCTGAATTTCTAGATTTCTTGGAAGGTAATGATGATTTTAGTCATCGAAATACTCATCGTATCAAATCCACTTTACCACGACCAAGAACTCAATAGTATACCTTCTAATAATAGTAGACTCAGAAATGGCAACCTTTCCTGGAAGCTAACTTAACCCGTCCAGCATCACGTGAATCCACCACATCACCGCAAAGCCAAACGGGTTTTTCCCGCCAAAATCTGCTTGCTTGCACTTTCCCAATTCCCGTCGAAATTTATTTATTGCGTCTGTGTTTCTCAGGAAAGTTGACTGCGCTTTTTTATTCCCCTTTTGATTTCCCGTGTCTCTTAATTTTAAACAGTTCTTTTAAGAACTTATTATTTATTGAAATGAAATTGATTTTATTACATAGTACATATTGATTATAAATTTTTAAAACCCCTTGATATTGTACCTGGCAAAACCATGATCACTATATCTTTGTACAAAGATATGCACTGTAAAAAATAAAAATAAGTAAAGTAATAAACTATTATACTAACGGCAAATTGTGAATAAATGTCACTAAAACTTTATCATTCATGGTAAACATAAAATATAGGTAATATCAAAGTTTTGAGTCAAAATCAAGGAGAAATTTAAAAAAAAAAATAAAATAAATATATTAGTATATATATATAGCAAATCTGAAATATCCTGGAATTAAAAAAAAACTGTAAAAAACTGTAAATTTGCAAAATTTGTATCAGTCAATGTTTTCTTTTTGATTAAAAATATTGTGATACATTTATACTTTCAATTTAATATATGAAAGGTTGCAAAAAATATGCCGTTAAATAGAAACATCAACAGCAGAACAAAAATTTCTGGATTGCAACAAAAATATGTTCTATAATTGAATGTGCTGTTAAAAAAAAACGGTATGTGGTTTCAAGTTTTCAAAAGCTATGAAATATACTGTAAAATCAAAGAATATTTGATAACATTTCAGTGCTAATTTTCCCCAAATTACGAACTATGGTGAACTATGATGGCATTTTCTGAGAAATTTTTCCCTTTCTTAAAAAAAAAAAAAAAAAAAAAAAAAAAAAAAAAAAAAAAAAAAGAGAGAGAGAGAGAAAAACTATTTGATTTCCTTTTATCTTAAAGCCTGCAAAGTTTAATGCATTTTAATGCAAAGTTTAATGTAAAAAAATTAAAAAAAATACAATATTGTTACATTTCGTGTAGTGATTGTTTCAAATTGAAGCTTTCCAAACAGAAATCTCGAAATATTTTAGGTTATCTTACTTAAAATCTTGTATCGCTATTTAAAAAAAAAATACATTTTAAGTAACGTTTCTTAGAAGGGAAAAGTGCAATCCGTGCTCTCAAGCCGTTTTATAATATTTAAATTAAATACAGCAGCAAAAAAAGAAAAACAATCAGAAGATTAATCAATCGGAAGGGGGGGGGGGGGTTACAAAATAAAACGGAGCGTAAAAAATTTCTTTTACCACGGTCCTATTTATAGAAAGCAACCTTTCTCATTATAGGAATAGCATTTGAAATTAAAAGACTTGTCATCAAATCAAATAATATTTTATTACATGCAAATTTAATATAAATTATTTTTTTAATAACAGTTAAATTTGTTACTGCAATTATATCGTTCGGCGTTGTGTAGATTTTACACATATAAAATCCAGACACCTCATTTCTATCCTAGCTCTGACATAAAATCCTCGAATATGATAACAACACGAGCGAGAATCTTTAGTTTCAGTTTCGTTTGTTTATTTACCTTTATTTTTTGGCGAGAATGAAATCGAAGTTGCCAAGGAAGCGAATGCCGCCAAAAGAGACAACTTTTGACAGCTTTTAATGAGCCAAATCCGGGGTGATGCTGGATTCAACTTTTCTACGGAATAACAATAGAGTCCTCACTCTAATACTAATCTTTGCTCTGAGGTTTCTCCCAAGTTTTTCAAATAACTAATCAGCCAAGTTGCACAAAATTCAAAAGCAGTAATAACAGCCGTTAGGATTCAATGGACTGATCGCATTAAGCGTATTCACGAAGGAAAAATATAAATTAAGCCCCCCCCCCCAGCTGTAATGCACGGGTGAGTTAAAGAGACAAAAACAACAAAAATGAATGTACAACATCCAGAAATGTGACAATCACCAGTAACAAAAGTTTTAATGTGACAAAAACCACCATAGTGAAATAATAACCAGTGCAAGAAGACCAAGTTTCAAAATGTGACAAGCAGTAGCACAAGCTAGAGTTATCAATTTATCAAGATAGAGACAAAAATCGAACCAATGATAATACACAGAAACAACCCACAACAAGGATGAGTTCATAAAAGCGGCAAAAAACCCTGACAGAGACAAATAAAATAAAAAATGAAATCAGCCCATAAAAGCGGCGATAAAAACTTTAGAAAATATTAATAAAAACATTTATTAAGAAATTTGATTTTTTTTTAATCGGTGCTTTCATTTTATAGGAGCTTTCGAAGTTTAATCGTCAAGCGACCGAGATACTTATTTTATGACAGAAATGAATCTGCAGACGATATAATTCATTTCACAGAATTAAAAATCATCAAGATCTGAATATTTATGTAACTAGCTATAGTACGAACGCACCTCGTTTGTAACATTTGACGTACAATTTCCAACTTGTTCTATTTATTTTATGTTTTATATTGAAATACCAATTACATGGTAGTTACATATGCTAATGCTAATTGCCACTTGCTTAAATATTTTAAGGTGTCACTAGTATTACATTTTAAGCAGTGGTACCGTTCTCATAATTACTCGATAGGAACAAATAACCACAGGACCATACAACTAATCAACTAATCATTCTCTTAAAATCTAAGCTGTTACACAAATTTCATTTTATTTCTTACTCCTCAAGTTCAAAATTATTGTCTCTCTTGTTTAAACATTATACCATTCTTCTAAATACTCCAATTTTACTCGCAACAAAACTTTCAAATAGAAAAACTGTTTAAAGGGAATTTAATCTGAAATTAGAATTCTTCTGGGCATAAAAACGTGAAAGGAAAATATCGAAAAGAACAATCTGAATATCTTCTTGCTTTTAGAAGTAGTTTTACAAATCTTAAAGTTTTCGCTTCAAGAGCTCCCTGAAAAAAATTACTATGCCTCTAGGATGTACGCTCTAAATTTTCTTCTTTTCAAGTATAAGTATTTTTGGATTTGCTTAAAATATTTTTGTTGCATTCAGTTTACATGTGCTTTACGAAACGGTTTCCTTGCATTCAATTTAGAGTAAAAAGTTTAATGTAAAGTAAAACATTTTTCCTCGTTGTGTCTTAGCTATACAAAGATAATTCATATTAATATACAGTTTTCTTTTCACAGTACATGTTAAAAGATATTCTCAGATTACAACGTAAATTTCTTTGAAGATATCTGAAAATGTTTCTTTTTAATAGGATTTATGTGAGTAGTGTGAGATTTTATTGATTTGCCTCAGGATTACAATAGCTGACTTGACTAAACATCGACTCCATCCTTTTGCATGACCCGACTTTTCCACAATAATTCGTCTTAAACTCAAAAAACGGTCTATTCTGAATTTATCCTATAACTATTATATTCAAAATATTTCTGTAAAATTATGCGCTTTGATTATCAAATAAAGTAGCTTAATTTTTTAACAACCTCATATAGAATTATTTCTGAAATTCCAGAGCTACCCTGAAAGAAAATAAGAAAATGAAACTGCAGGAAATATAATTGCTCTGCATTCGCACGATGGATTAAAGATTATAAATTTTTCTTGAATTGCGTTGTCATTTTTAAGCTTAATTATAAATTTAGAATGCACAGTATTTTGAAAGATTATCTATAAACTGGGTATTTTTCATTTCAAGTTATAATTTTAACACTGAAAAATTTACGGAGAGCAAATAAAAGTATGTTAATACATCATTATGCGATAAACACAAACATTCTCGAGTATATGTATATTTTTTTAATGCCCAAATGACATAAATTACATAAATTAATATTAATCCTTTGATTACAGGACGAGACTGGCAACTATTTAAATATTCAGTCATACAGCAATTTACAAAAAAAATCTAGTAGATTTCTCTAAAAAATATCCTAATATAAACAGTTTGGCAGAGATTATGTTTCATAAAGTGGTGTGTATGGAATAAAATAAAAAAACACTGTATGTATATGTCAAAAGTTATTATCAAACGCTTAAATGGGAATTTTAAATAAGTATAAGTCCACACATCGAACGAAAAATTAGACTTATGCAATAGATAGCGAGCGTTTCTCAAACTGTGCTAGCAGAACAATTCCCACTTCCTCGCGAAACGGTAGGACATGTTTAAAATTAAAAATATTTTTATTAAATATATTTTTAAATTTTTAAATTTCAAATATTTTTTCAGAAAAAAAGGGAAAAAAATATTTGAATATTATGACGTTTTTCCTCTCTCGGTGTGTAACAAAAAATTGACTATATCAAAAAAAAGTCGGCGTTCAATGTGTCAGTTTCTCGTCCGCCAGTCGACAAAAAAAAAAATACGCCAAAAGGCTACGACAGACATCCCAGAACCATTCAACGCGGAACCAGACAAAGGCTGGACTCACTGTCACCGCGTTTGAAAAAACAATTAGAAACTTCGACACCTTGCCACAGTTATCAGAATTTTTTTTTATTGCATCCAAAACTAAATGTTCACTCACTTCCCAAAACAGTTGCATTTTAGTCAACATTCAGTCGAGAACCGACAAATTATAAAGTTCATTATATGTAATTTGTTATTTTTTAAAATCAATTTTCTGTAGCTTCTCAGATTTTACGTTTCGATGACAAAATATCTGTCTTGTGGAGATTTCTTCAAATACTAAATGAGTGATAGGGGGAATAGCGTCGATTTTCTTTCAATGGATTGCTGGCTGGAGAAGCGGTTCTTAAAAAATATCAAAACTTCAGCCAAAACAATTGGGATAGACATGGAAGCATCAACATCTGGTATGGCCTCTTTTCGGTTTTATTCGATGTTTGAAGGGACACAGCACTCCAAATATATTAAGGACTTTTATTTTTATTTTTTATTTTTTTTTATGAATCGTATTAAAATAATTAAATATATTAAATCGTATTAAATAAAAAATATATAAAGTCATTGTTGCGGAGTGAAGAAAACGTTCCATATTCGAGAGAGATAAGTAAGAGAAATAAACAAATTTTTTTCTATTTATTTGTACTTCAGTTTTATTAGTTTTTCGTTTATTTTTTTTTATAATAAATAGAAAAGTTAAATTTTTAAATTAAGTAATCTTAAAAAAGTAAAATTTTATGTTGCTTCAATGAATCTTTTTTCGATGCAATATCATATTTAAACTTTTTATGTGAATTATACTGTTGTTATATACTGGTAATTTTCATATTACTTTCTAATTGCAACGCGGTAGAATATAATTCTTAAATTGTATGTAAGTACACAGTCAAACGGGGTTACTTTGTCTAATTTCTTTGCCTCGTGCTGTCTTTAAAGATCCCACAATTGTTAAAATTTTCATTTATACAATTTCAATTTTTTTTCTAGTATCAATATATCAATTGTAAATTTTAAAAGTCACACTAAAAGTTTCTATAGAATAGATTTTTTTAAATATTTTTTTTTAAGTCGGACAGAAACAAAATAAATCTTTAAATTAAGTAATCTTTAAAAAAGTAAAAATTCATTTTGCCTCAATGCGTTTTTTTAGATGCAATATAAATTTTACTGAATTTATGCTGTTGTTAATAATACAGCTAATGATCATATTACTTTATAATTGCAGCGTAGAAGACGATATATGTGTTACTGCTGCTGTACAAGCTGCTTTTTCGGATAAATCATTGACTACGTATGCAACAGGTTTTCTTAAACCATCGAAAAAATTGCATAGCTCTACTGCCTCGGATGTAAGTTCCATGATTCTTATTGTATATTGGGTTTGCTGAGACATCTGATAATAAACCTCAGTGCGTTATTTGTGATAAAGTCTTTCCGAACAGTTCAATGTTTTTAGCAAAAATGTGTTGTCCTTTTGAGGCGATCCATCCAGAATGCAATGAAAAACCATTTGTTTTTTTCAGAAGGAAATATAAAAAACTCCAGAAAGTCCAGAAATGTATGTCGTATCATTCAAAAACTGTCAACAAAAAGACTGATGGCATCTTACTTAGTCAGTTACCAAATTGCTTAAGATGGCGAAGCCCATACTGTTGCTGAAACGCTTATCAGGCCCTTTGTAAAATAAATTATCGAATGCATGTTTGACGAAATGGCTGCAAAAGCGATAGAGACAATTCCTTTGTCAAATGACACAATATCGCGACGAATTTGGGACTTGCAGAGAATGTGAAAGCTACTTTAATTTTCATATAAAATCCACTAAATATTCGCTTCAAATGTAGGAATCAGCAAATGTTGCTGGTTTGCAATAGTAATAGTATTTGTGCGTTATCCATATTTGGCCTCTATTCAAGAGGATTTACTTCTCTGCAACCCATTACCGACTACCTCAATTGACACTGAAATATTTAAACTATTAGATGAAGTTTTTGCTGAGAATAGCATCTTATGGGATCACTCTTTTGATGTGTCCCGAGATGGAGCGAATGGTATGAATGGGAAAATGACTGGTATAATCTAAAAAAATAAAAGAAAAATCCAAGCGGTACAGCGGTAGCTACTGCGTACTTCACCGACATGCTCTTGAAATGAAGAAAATGCCACCTTTTTAAAAAAATGCTGCATGAAACTGTTAATATTATACAATTTATAACATCACGACCTAAGAATACCAGATTGTTCAAAATGTTATGTGATGACATGGAGAGTCTGCGTACGTCTTTACTTCTTCGCACAGAAATAAGGTGGCTGTGCTGTAGTAAATGCTTAAAGCGCCTCTTTGAACAAGGAATGAAGTCAGAATTTTCATGGGACAATAATTTTGCTTTCGAATAAACGTTGTGTGATAATAGTTGGCTAATGAAATTGGCGCATAGGGCAGACATTTTTACAAAAGTTACTGATTTATTAGTTTTTCAATTGAGTGTTGTGTTTTTCATGACTCAAGTTTATTTTGATTTATGTCTCTCACTTCAAGGGAAAGCTGTAACTGTTTTGGATGCTACTGATAACGGGGAATGATTTAAAAAGAAATTAAAGTATTGGGGGGCAGAGTCAACCAAACACAGATAGCTCGATTGTTTTCAACTACCAAAATGATTTGGAGAAGAACTCGGATCAGACATTCCTGCGGATATCTTAAATAAGTTTGAAGTTCACCTCTTGTGTTTTATTGATATTTTGAACACTTATTTTCCAAAACCATTGCATGAAAATATAAAAGAAAATGGTTGGGTTGTAACACCATACTCTATGTCCAAAAGACCATCTTCTCTGACATCTCAGGAATATGAATGATTGTTTGATTTGACATCAGACACAAAGAGGTCAAAGTTTGAAACCGAGAAATCAATCTCGGGTTTTTGGTATACGCTAAAAGATTAATTTAAAATCCTATCAGATAAAGCGAAATTTATTCTGCTGAACTTCGCACCCACTTGTTTATACGAAACAGAATTCACCGCATACGTCGCTACTAAAACAAAATACATACCACGTCTCAATGCAGAGCAGCTGCAACTATCCGAATTTTAGCCAGATATAATCTCATTGTGTAAATCAAAACAACCTCATACATCTCATTAAATTTCTGTTTCATGAAACCAAGTAAAAATTTGTAACAAATATAATAATGACAAATTAATAACATAACGAATTTTGGATGCAATATTTGCCCTGAATTTATTTTAATTTTTGTGTGTTTTTTCTGTATGCAATGGGAAATCAGTGCAGAAAAAAATAAACGGTGAAATGTAATGTCTTGCAAGCTTAAATGACGAAAGTACATTGTATAGCCAATGCTGTTTTGTCGTTCTATTTACTAAATATAATATATAGCTGCGAAATCAAATTTAGTGCTCCACATTGAATTTTCAATTTCAAAGATGCTCCGAGACAGAAAAAGTTTCAGAATCTCTACTATAAACTAATATATTATTGACCCAAGTTTTGGATCAATGACATCTGAAATACGCATGGCATTGAATAAATAATCATATGAATGATGTACACATCTATTTGAAGTAACTATGATGACAGTCGTTTCCATATATCTTTGAGGTTCCTGGGATCTCTATAGCATTCTTATCTACTTGCTGCTCCAGATAGTCCCATAAATTAAAAATCTTCATTTGACCTGTGATTCACTGTATATCTTGGTATCATTACTGCATAGGCAAAAATGAGACTCATAAGACCAGATGACTTGTTTCCATTACCTTACAGTGTCGATTTTATGAAATTTAGCCAATTACAGAAGTGTGCCTGTTGCGTAAAAGTGTGCAGCATGGACAATTTCCGTGACACTCTGCTCTCTATATTCATATTAACGAGATCCCTCCATAAAGTTTGCTCAGAAATTAGTTATTGTGACCCAGCACTGATTTTTTCCAGAAATTTCCGCTTTGTTACAAATCGATCTGTCAGCACTCGAACGTGACAAACTTCGGCATTCTCAATCAGTGAATATTTTCTGTAGATCGGGGGTCCCACACTGATTCGATGTCTATTGTGTTTATTTCTACTGCCTGAAACGAGTTTCATTGTACTGTGTGATATACCAGGAAATTATACACTTGTTATTTTAGATTATGCCCTTTTCAATGCCCCAAAACAATAAACCTTTTCTTCCAGTTGGTTATATCTTTATTTTGACGCAATTTGCAACACGTAAAAGGTACAATCATTAAGCAGCTAGACTGTCACAAATAATTTACGACATGCCCTTATGACTACGCTTCGCTTATAAATTTCTTGGACTGCCACATATAAAGCCATCTGCCGCTTTGAAACATATCTATTATCATTTTACTATAAAAATTCTATTTTTTATGTCCAGTGTGTGAATTTTTAAGCGAATCCTATTGTGTCATAAGCATTATATTGTTGATCTATCATAAGTAATGTATTACGAATATTAATATCAATTTCTTATTTTTTTCCTTATAATCCAATAATAACAAACCTTATCATTTGTTTAAATCCGCAGAAAGCTTAATAAAAATAATTTGAATTCTTTTGCAAATTTCCGAATGCAGTTCATATTTTCCAACTTAGATATACTATCTTTAGCCTAATGCAGAAACTTAATTATTTAAACTCTGAAAATCGAAAGACGTCATACTATTTTAAAACGGATTTTTTTCTTTCTTTACAAAAGTACACTAAGGGAAAAAATTAAATGAACAACTATAAAAAAAGCATTTTATGTTAATTATTTTAAGTGAAGTCGAATAAAAGCCAGTAGATTTATATCTCAAGATCAACATTATTAGAAAATCCACTGGTATACACCTACGGTACACAGAATTATGCAAATTCAATAAAATGTTCGCTCGTGGAATGTACAACAATTCGCAGATATAGCATTTGACAGGTTATGCATTTTTGCTTGTATTTTTGTCAGGGGTGACTCAACATCTTTAAAAATTTCGGTGCGACTGAAGAATTTACCCCTACTTGGTGTGATTTCAAACAATTCCCAAATTGGCATTTTTTTTATTGTTTGTTTAGATTTATCAGACTGTAACTCCGATAAACAAATGGAAGAATGTTGCCATTGTGAATTTTTAAAAACTTACCGATAGGCAAATTAGTGGATTTGAGAGTTTAATACGTCACTGAAGGATAGAGCTCTTTACATGAGAGAGAGGACATACCGGTTATGAAATTTGAGTGGTTGAAACTCAGGATAATTTAAGAATTTAAGTGCCGAATATTAAATTAAACCATAAGCAGATTTTTCTAGATATTGTTCCATGAATAAAATATAGTTTTTTTTCACGAATTTTACAAGATATATATATAAAAAAGAATAAGTAGGAAACCACGTTTTATGCACATTTCATCAATATTACATAAAATGTTAACGATCTTTTGTAAGTTTTAAAAAACATGAACTTCGTCAAATCCGCGATCACTAACACACGTATGAGTGCTTCGCGACCATTAAAACCAAATATAAATACCACTAGATGCAGCAATCTTGTTATGTAACAATCTCAAAAATACACGTGTAACATATTATTTTGAATCCGGAGTGGAAACTATTTTAGTTACAAATAAAACTTGATAACTTCTTCATAGACTAATAAATTTAATATTTACAACATATTTAGATGTTACTATTTACAAAATAACTCATTTAATTTAATATTACGGCTTAGCTCAGATGCCTTGTCGGCAACAACTCTGTAAACATTCTTCTCTTCTCGTAAAGTCTAAATTACTCAGCTTGTCAATTCTTTTGAAAGAAAAAAAAAAGGAGAGAAAATATGATGGAGTGAGTATAGTTCGAGCGTTGCAGTCTTCCCCTCACACTGCATTACTGGTCCCTCATATGCAGTGTGCATTTCCTGGGTGGATTCCTTCGGGATTCTTTCTGGTGACTAAATACCTCTGTTGTTCTCGCGTTTTTTGAACCTTTAGTAAATATTTGCTGGCTGGGCGTCTGACGTTTCCCGGGTCTGCCTCTTGGACGAATGAAGCCTTTAGAACATCCAGCGTATCCATAAATGACACTACGAGAAACAAGTTGTTCTCTAAATAAAAAAAATAAATTCTGAACAGAAGCACTTGGTACAAAAAGTACGTTAATCAAATTACAATTTCTTAAAAAGTTTTAAACATATATGCACAAGAAAAAGGTTGTATGAGACTATAGATCTATTCATGGTAAGCCTTAATGAAAAATAAGCCATAAGAAAAAAAAAACTTTTTTTTTCAAGGGAAGAAAAGAGTCAGTATTTGAAGTACTTGAATATATAAAAGACTTATGACGATGATTTCAACAAGCAGTTAAAAATAAAATAAAATAAAATAATTAAAATGTTCAACATCAGATATTGATCTCTAGACTTTTAAACAGTCGTCCATCTAAAAACCAGTGAAATGCTATTTTTTCCATAAAGTTGCTCCAACACCAGTAGAATCTTCTCTAAAAATCACTGGATATCTTTTTAATAAATTTTCAACATCTCTGGACCTGATAGTAGAATCAATCTGGTGCAAGTATGAACAAATATAATCAATGTTTGCACCAAATGGATGAACATGGAGGAATGTTGAAATGAGACCAATGAGGCGAGCCTCCCTTTCTATATTAGCATTAGATAAATTTCCTAATTGGGAATTATTATCATAAGCTGATTCATTAAGACAATCAGGATTTTCTTCTGTCATTCTGCGCTTAAAGGCACGAAGCTCTTTTAATTCAGCTTCATTAGATCTTCTTTGATTCAAATTTAGCCCTTCCTTTTTTGAGTTTTGTAAAGCCTGTCGCATTGTTGCCAACTGATTATCTTTACGTTTAAGTTCTTCTTTGTGATCAGACTTCATGACCATAATTTCATTTTGTGCAGCTTCTAACTGACATCTCAAAGAATCAGCCTCTTCTTGGTACTTATGAACATCTTCTTGATATAGTTTTTTTACCTGATCAGTATCACTATTTGCACTATTTGTTTTATCTGAATTTTCATCATCACTGAGTTCCATTTCTTCATCTTGTCGTTCATTTTCCAACTTCTCACAAATAAGTGAGGCTTCATGATCTGTATAATGCACTACTGGCGGAGTAGGCGGTCTATAATAGTCTAGTTCTTGATGGCGTGCTTGACGTTGTAGAGTTCTCTGCTTGCATTCATAATCATACTGGTCATCTCGAGCTTGAGCATAATCAACATGTAGCCTTCCAGTAAAAGGTGCCTCGTCTTCATTTTCTATTTTTAACCTATATCCAGAAAAATACAAAGCATTATCTACTTAGAGCTCATCAGAAAATCTTATATGGCAAAAATTCTTTTTAGACATTCTAACTGTCTATACAGACCCACAACGTTCGAAAATTTCTCGAATAATTTCCTCCGTAATCTTTTCTGGCAAACCGCCCACAAACACTGTTTTGCACCCCAATGGCCGAGATTCTCTAATAGGTCGAGATGAATTTGGATTTGGGGGATATAAAACACTTTTTGCAAGCTGCACAACTTCTTTAACAGGAGGATGTGATCCAGTATCATTATAATGTTTAACTTTAGGTGTAGCCTCTTCCCCTAGTTGGAAGCTACTTGTAAATTTTCCAAGCCGTTTATTCAACCTAACTCGTTGCTCTGAAGTGAGATGTCTACCTTCATCTTCTCTAAGAAAAACAGTGTCTAATTCAACGGTTTTTATTGCTAATTCACTGGGAGGTCTATATGTATCTTCGGCGAATCTATACTTCCACCTGCATCTATCAGCAAAGAACCATTCTTGATTTACTACATCCAAAACAATTTTTGCTTTGCGTAAAAAATCGATTCCCAAAATTGTACGATTATTTTTGGCATTCGGCAGAGCAAAATTTGTTGTTTTAACATCGCGACCTTCAATTTTAACATGAACTTCTGTTTTATACTCTTCGGTAGTGTTTTGTAGCCCATCCGCTAAGACTACGATCATTTGAGTTTTTTCAAACTTCACACTTTGGTCTTTTAATAAAGAATACAAAACTTCACCCGCAACGCAATGTGTTGCGCCAGTGTCAGCACAGGCTGTGCCAGAGAGACCATTTATACTTATTTTTACCAATGATGTTGGTGATGTTTGCATATTACATGTACGAAATTCTAGAGATTGAAAGTGCGCCGATACATTTTTAGGAGAACAAGTTGGACACTTGGATTTAATAACTCCCTGGTTTCCACATCCATAGCAACTTAACATTGGCCGATTTAAATTTGAAGGATAATTAATTTTATTTCTCTTGGGCTCATTTTGATTGCCAAATTTACCAAACTCATTTCTTTTAAATTCTAAAGGCGTTTTGTCAAAGCGATTAGAATTCCCGACCTCACTGATTTTATTTGATCTCTTTATTTCTACTTTGTGTGACCTCAAATTATCATATAAATCTAACTTTTCAGCTAATTCAACAGGATCTGTTAAATTCTCCCACTGGTCTAAATAATGTTCTTTGCAATCAGGGGAAACCTTTTTCTTTAATTGATCAGCAATAATTAATTCCGATAGTTTTTCAAAGGAATTTATATTTAATTCGGATAGCTATCCCTCAAAATAGCTTCTAATTTCAAAGTAATATTCTTTCCAGCTAATATCGGTTCGCTTTGGATGTCGATTAAATAAAACTCTACACCTTCCAGCAGTTAACTTGAACATCTGCAACAATATATCTTTAATATAAGAATAATTCTCAAATTTTTCTTCCGGTTCACGTGCTATTACTTTACCGATTTCATTTGGAAGGACTCCAATTAAATACGTAATCCACAGTTCTTTAGAAACCTTTAAAAGTTTCATTTGCCTCTCAAAAGTTATTAAAAATAAATTCATATCATCCTTTTCAGGATTGAAATCGGGAAAAACCTTTTTCCAGTCAACGCGGATTGAAGAAGTTTCTAGAGGGTTGCTTGTATTTGCAACAACATCTCTTGTTCCTGTTTCTAACCTGAGCTTCTGTAGCTCAAATTCTCTTTCTTCGGCTAAACGCTTCTCTTCCTCAAGAGTCTTTCTTTCTTCTATGATATTTTCTAAAATTCCCTGTACAAAATCTATGTTATCTTTAAATGCCTCACTATTTACAATTTTATCACGTAATTCGAGGACTTTATCATCACTACTTATTTGTACTTTTAACTCTGAAGCCAAAGTGATTAAATCAATTTTCTTACCCTTAGAAAGAAACGTAATCATTTGAATTAATTATGTTTTAGCTAACTTCAAACTGAATTTGTGTTACGAATAACTCTTAGCAAAATAATTTAAATCAATTCTTCATATAATAAATAAAATAATGCCAAGCACTCATTTATAATAATAACTTCAATAATAATATAGCTCAGTGGAACTATATAAATGTATAAAATAAAGCAAACGAGTTTAGTTTTAAATAATAATTATTAGATATATTTCTCTTATTAATATCTTCATTTAATTCAGATACTAAAATACTTGAAGCTGCAGACGATTTTTCGTATTTCAATTCCAAGGAAAATACCATTCAGGTTGAATAGAATAATTCCAAAATATTTCGATTCTGGACGAATCAAATACAATTTTTCAAAAAATCCTCAGATTCCGGATGAATCAAAAGAAATACTTTTTGTACTTTAGTATCTAAATTTTCTTATTAAACAGTTTAACAGAATTTAAAAATAATACTTATCTTCATATCTTGCCTATATTCGGGCCCGACGTTGGGGAGCCAATCTTTGTAACATATTATTTTGAATCCGGGGTGGAAACTATTTTAGTTACAAATAAAACTTGATAACTTCTTCATAGACTAATACATTTAATATTTACAACATATTTACATGTTACTATTTACAAAATAACTCATTTAATTTAATATTACGGCTTAGCTCAGATGCCTTGTCGGCAACAACTCTGTAAACATTCTTCTCTTCTCGTAAAGTCTAAATTACTCAGTTTGTCAATTCTTTTGAAAGAAAAAAATGAAAAGGAGAGAAAATATGATGGAGTGAGTATAGTTCGAGCGTTACACACGTAATTTGTGGCCTTTAACGCATGTATGAACGTTGCAAGCCAATTGAAAAGAAAAAATCACTGGATGCCCCAAATTGGCTTGTAGAAATCTCTAAAGTGCACGAAAAGCTCGTTAAAACCGCGGTCCGTAACGCAAGTTTAAACGCTGTGTGTCCATGAAAACAAAAACAAAACATCTCAATATCAAGAATGCCCGAATCTCCTTATGGCCACCGGCAATAACGCTTGTATGAGAGCTGTGCATCCATGAATAGCAGAAAATAAATCACTGGAAGGAGCAATATCGCTGTGTATCAGTCTCAAAAACGAATGAAATTCGTCAAAGCCGCGATCACTAACGCACGTATGAACGCTTCCCGCGCATGGAAACAGAAAACAAAACACCACTGGATTCAGGAACCTCGTTATATTGCAATCTCAGAAATACAAGAAATTCGTTAACGCCACGATCACTAACTGAGTTTTCAACATATATTAATGAAAATAGAAACAAAATCTTGGATAATTATTCATTTAACATCATTTTTCTTAACCTTATCGGCTGGTGCATAAACGTTTGTGACGTCAATTGAAACTTATCTGTGGAAAACTATAAAGGAAAACGATATGCATAAATCAAAGTTTTCATTATTTTATTTTATTTTGATTTTTAAAACCATCAAAGTAGTCAATCCATTTTCTTTAAATAATACTACTGGGCATATGCCAGGCTTTTGCACTGTAATCATTGAGAATTGTTACTGATACATTATTCATTATTTTTTAATAAACTGCAAGGTTTAATCAAACAACGTGTACTATGTCAAAATCCTGTTAAAAGAACCTTTCGTATTATACTTCACTCATCCTTGGGCGTTTTGTATGTGCATAAAAAAAGAAATTTGACAAGATAAATAATACAAGTTGTAAATTTCCAACTGGACGAAAAATGTCCGGGCCAGGATTCGAACCTGGGATCGCTTGGCTGAAGCCGCCACGCTCTACCACTGAGCTATCCCGGTCGAATCTGGAGGGCATAATTCATCCAGTTAACCTTATTGATCAAAGCATCTGGTCTGATATTTTAATCAGCTCAACAGAAAAGATCGCAGGTAATGGAACTCCAGAAAACGCTGGATACGTGAATACACTGGATTATTTTTTTAACACAATTATTTCAAATTGGTAAAGTAATCATACAAGTTGTAAATTTCCAACTGGACGAAAAATGTCCGGGCCAGGATTCGAACCTGGGATCCAGTGTATTCACGTATCCAGCGTTTTCTGAAGTTCCATTACCTGCGATCTTTTCTGTTGAGCTGATTAAAATATCAGACCAGATGCTTTGATCAATAAGGTTAACTGGATGAATTATGCCCTCCAGATTCGACCGGGATAGCTCAGTGGTAGAGCGTGGCGGCTTCAGCCAAGCGATCCCAGGTTCGAATCCTGGCCCGGACATTTTTCGTCCAGTTGGAAATTTACAACTTGTATGATTACTTTACCAATTTGAAATAATTGTGTTAAAAAAATAATCCAAGATAAATAATATACACGGGGATGTTACATCATTTTTGCTGCTTACAGTTCTGCAGAAAACTTCCAGTGATTTTAAAAAGACTATGACGTAAGAATATAACGATAACAAAAGGGAATTTTTTTTAAATAACACTCGCAATTAAAGAACTTTTATAAATTATTTCTTTACTTACAACTTATTAGCCCATAATATAGATATTTTTGGAAGTAAATTGTCAATTTTATTATAAGTTCATAGTAACATTTTATGTAAATGTCTCGTACATTCATATCTCAATTTATGACGAAAGTAAAGTGCAACTTGCCCCCAACATGTAGGATGCAGGGCACTATGCTATATGAAAGATGTGTATGACGACAAAAGGAAACATATTGTGGGCTTAATATCTTAGATTAAATTAATTTAACTTCATTGATTCTCTGGCTATCTTTATGCCAAAACAAAATTGAAGTAACCTTAAACACTTACAAATATCAACAAGAAACTCTAACCCCTAATTTGCTTCAGACAATCATTCACATGGATTCTAGCCGGTTTATGCTCTTCTCTACACATTAGTAGGGAAGCGCATGTGAGGCCTGTACAAAATTAAGCTTGAGTTGATTGGATAAAATTGATTTCATGATAACAGACATGCATTGATAATTCTTAAATTCGTAATAAACATTAAAATTACTTACCATTCCTCTATGGCATTGGCACATGGAACAGAGGGCCCTAGTCAAACCCTCACTCAATTTAAATTATATGAACAATCGCGCGAATCGGTTTCAATTTAATCTTTTAATTTTAAGGGTGTTGGACAGTGAGATAACAAATTTATCTCGCTAATGTTAAACTTATGGACGTGGAATGAATTCGTATTTTTTAAAATCTCCTCGAGAAATTGATAGTTTTAACTTCTTTCTATTGTGTACTCTTCTTAAAAGATGCCCCACATTTTAGTTCACAAAATATTTCTAAAATGCTTAATTTAATATTTTAGGTGTTAAAATTTTAGAGAAGATGACGAATTGTGAGTAAGATTTTAACACTTCAATTAAATTGTATATATTTTAGAAATAATTTGACAACTAAAAAAAGACATCCGCTAAGAACAGTACACAGAAAACATGTTGGAAATTGTACGTTAAACGTGACATATGAGATGCGTTCGTTTTATAACTTGTTTCACAATGTAAAAAAATCATCTTTATTATTTCAGTGAAATGAATTATATCATCTGCTATGAGCGAAATGAACATAGCTTTTTAGGGTTTCGTTCATCTCACGAAGCCCTATTGCTCCCGCTCCGTTGTCTGTCTGTCACAGAGCCATTCTCGAAAACTATGTAACTTACAGAGTTGAAACTTTGTGTATAAATCAGAATATCATCTGTGAAGAGCTGAAAATATTAAAATTTGAAAAATTCGTATTATTTTAATAAATAGAGATAAAAAACCAAAACTCTAACAGCCTTTTCCTATTACATTTAAACATGTTTCGTCATAGCCGATGCCAAAAATTAAAAATCCACGATGAAATTCTTTCTACAATAATTAATTTTCTACCAGACGATTTCCACGTGAAAAATGAAATAAAAAGTTTCACCCATTGAAATAAAGATTAATATGAAATAAAATTAATTGACGTCATAGTGGTAATAAAACATAAAACAGAAAGATTTCTCAATAATACAAGGAGTATGAGTATGTGTATGTGCACAAAACAGATTAATATCACGTCATTAGAGAATTAAAAAGAAAATCTGACGTCATATCGGAAGTTTAACGGATTTTTCAAATGTTTCAGAATAATACAAAGCGCGTATCAATATGAGTAATAGAGAATAGTAAATATATGAGTTTGAGGCACGTATTGAATCATGATAAAAACCCGATTATGGAAATATTCGCATATTTTAATATTTTGAAGGTGTACAACATGTTTAATTTTGAAATTATTTGTTTTAAATATCGCATTTAGTCCACATGACAGATATTATTATGACAGAGTGTAATAGCGGGCTTAGGCTGGTTTCGATATTCAAAAAAAAGAAAAAAGACCGGTAAATTTTTACTTTATAAAAAACATGACCTTTTTTTTTCTTGCTAAATGAAATTTATTTGGATTTATTAAAGAAAGGATAAAGTGTTTTGAAAGGAATATTAAACGAAACCCTTTGTGCGATCTTCGATCACACTTACCCACTTGTTCTTATTATTACGTCTGTCAACTTTACAAAAGCGAATTTTTTTCTACACCAGACGGCGCTGCAAAATGCGCACCACGAAGATCTTGCTTTGTGAACGATTACATCCATGGTTTAATATTTTAATGACTCATAATGAACGAATCTCCTGTGTTTACTTACTCTAACGGGTTGAGGTAATCAGGTATTAACCTAATTTCCACTGAAGTTATCTCAGAATGTATACATTTTTTTATGTAACTCAATGCTTTTTGTCTATTACGTGGTGTGTATAAATTCTGTAGATCCTATACAGGGCAGCACAAAAGTTCGCGAACACATTTCTGTTTATTGACAAACTCCAGAAGGAGAATTTTAAACTGTGCTACGCGTTTCCTAACTGAACTAAAATTATCATCAAGCAGGGCGGTCGCTCTGCCAAGCCAAGCTTTAAAAAAAAAAACGCCACACAAACAACGCCAAGAACTGAACTAGACCGCTACTGCTTATTTACAGGAATCAACTTCGCAATGTTAAATCGACAAAACATGCCAGATTAAAATATCAGATATCAAATAAACCAAGCGTCGCAGAAAAAAAAAACGAAAACTAGAAGAATCTAATGAAGAATTTCTTCAATTTAAGATCAAACTCATCTTCATAAGTGATTTATAAACAGAGATATAGATTTTTTTTAAAAACGTCGAGATACTTAAAATGATCACTTTTTTCTTCGTCAAACTTTTTTTTTTCAAACAACCTACAGACCTTAATATTCGGCAGAATAAAAAAAGGATTGCATTTTTGGACAAGTAATTACGTAATCTATGTGCTTTTATAAAATTCAGTGTAAAAAAATATTATTTTCTATCCTTAATTAGCAAAAAACTGTTAATTAACTTGGCGATTAAAAAATTATGCCAAAACAGAGATAAAACATGCCAACGACCATGTACCATCTCTATAATAAAACCGTAAGTCATGTGACTGTCATCAACAGTTCCGGGATGCCCGTATCGCTTTTTCATATGCCAGGCGGCCATTTTTATTCAAAATTATTTTTTCGAATAAAACTTCATAAATGTGACATTTTTAGAAAGATCGTTCAAAATAAATTAATATTTGAGAGATGACTTACGTTCAATTAGGTATAAATTCTGCAATAACTTCAGTTCAAATTAGCTTCGCAGTTCAAATTCTCTATCCATGAAAGTAAGCAAAAAAAAAAAAAAGATTCATTCGTCGTGAAGTTTTAAAATATTAAACCATTAAACCATGGAGATAATGGTTCGTAAAATAAGTTTTCAATGAATGATTTTTTGGAGCGCTGCCTGGTGTCAAAAAAGTAATTTGCACCAGGACCTGTAAGACCATCAAAGTTTACCATAATTCTGCTTGATGAAGTGCTTTACAACTCAACTTCTTCGGAATCTTTTCTTGACAAAGTTGAATGTAAACAAATACAAGTCATGTAATAATATTTAATGAATCAAATTTCGAAACGAATTGTCAGTTAATTTGATATTTATGTATTATACGTGGCAGGAAGAGAGATCACCTAAAATGATTGTTAATTGCCAATCATATTTACCATTGTTAATGACCAATCGCGTTCCAAATAGTAATTTAATATACATTTATAAAATACATAACATCATTAAGTACTTTTATGTTATTTGGGTGCAAATCTCGCCAATATCATTTTTTAAATCGCCAATACCAGCTTTTATTCTTCACGTGTTCAAATTAGAAACGATACTTTGATTCTGAAATCAAATGTTTTGATTTATGATATTATTTTTTGGTACTTTTCCTTTATACGGACACCATTGTCGCCAAGCATACATTTACATACATTTACATACATTATGCATTAGCATACATTTTGGCATGGTGTCCGTATAACGGAAAAGTACCTATTTTTTATTTATCTATTTTCTATTTTGAATGAAAAATGTGAACGGCATGCATTTTAAATTGGAAAAGCTGTCACAGACGCTCCGGTGTTGGCGCGATTTTTGTTTTGCGCCATCTTGGCGAGAAAATCCCATTTTCAGACACCTGTTAGAGATTGCTAAAACAGCATGTTACTTTTATTTTATTATGAAATAAGTCATTTTATATTTAAAAAAAACACACAATTTTATTTAAAAACACACACAATCATTAATTTGTTATAAAACACACAATATTCAATTTATTATAAAGCATGCGGAATCTGCTCTGCCAGGTTGCCATACGAAACAAAATCTAGCCTAAAACGCCAGGTTGGCCAGGCATAAAATCGCCATTTTGGCACCAAAATGATACCCCGATGCGTCTGCGACAACTGTACCCAAAAGGACCCATCATTAAAAATGGTTAATAATATAGAATTAAAGTAAAATAATGCAGAAAATTATTTTTGTATACACTTACTAAACACATAAAATCATATTAATGGTTTTTAGATTAGACATTTACGATGGAAATTTTATTTGGGGTATGTTATATCCAACGGAATGAATATGAGATATATATATTCTAATCACATATTATATACCCATGAATATACTATATATATGCATATCTACTATATCAATAGAACCGTCTTCAATAGTCTTTTATATTTCTACTATTAACTATAGAGTTACAATATAGAGAGAAAAAACGGGTTGCTGTAATTAGAATTATAGGTGCCAATGTTGGCGAGGCGTATTTTACCTGTTACGAATCTTAATAGTCAGTAGACATTAAGCAGACATGCCGAAATAAGAGAATTACGCTATTATAAAAACTCCCGAACTATATCAAGAAAGGGGAGCAGAGAAAAACAAAGTCGTACTAGGCATCTAAAAGGAAGTTCGCGAATTTTAATCAGATTGTACGTCATGGGAAAAAAGTCCTGACAGAAAATATGGTTTAAAGGGAATGCGATTATCAAAACTGGCCTTCAAAAGTTCAATTTTCCACCAAACTATACTCGAAAATTACGTGTAATAATATGTAGCCCGATTATGGCACATTACTCAAGACGTTTTAGATGAGAATAATGATAGATTTTATAATCTTTCGCAATCGAGTCTACAGCCAAAGTTAACGAAAAACAAAAAAAAATATTAGCAACAATATGGTTCAGTGTAAATGTGGATATCATTAAAGACTTTCACAAAATAGACTTCATTGCATCAAACCGTATTAACTAAAATACGCCAATTGGCAATGGACCCAATTACGAAAAATTACTTAATATGTTTAAGAATCTCCGCCTTAGCGAACATATTGCAACTGATAAGCAAACGGACATGAAGGACAAATGCTTAAGTGGGTTAAGCGGTTTTTATCATGGAAGATGAAATACATAACAACAAAAAATATGCAAAATGCTACCATGATCACAAAAGTTCTTAATTTGTCTATTAGAATCATCCGGTTTGGCGAAGGATTAAGGAAAAAATTTAATTATGAATAAAAGTAACGTGTTACAATGCTTAACATACATTTAAGGGAGACCAAACTGGTCGCCAGTGGCGGATAGTCTGTATTATAATAGCACAAATCAGTTACAAGTTATAACAACATCAAATTTCATCTGCAAGTCAGCCATTTTCTTCTGAAGATATTTTTTTTTTAAATAAAACTTCATAATTATAAGAACACACATTTTATCAAACAATTAAATATGACTGCAAACTGTGGCAGATGACTGTTTCCAACATGAATAAGTATGAGAAATTCCCGTCAAGCGTATCGATCTGGGTGGCTCAGTCGCAGAGCGGTGGCACGGTATGCGTAAGGTCCCAGGTTCGAGTCCTGGCCCAGGTCAATTTTTCACTCGTGTTTGTTTAGTGCATATAATTGTCTGATAAAATGCGTGTTCTTAAAATATTGTAAAATAAAGTAATCAGACGTAGTGTTTATGCTTTAAAAAATATTTTAAATATATAATATACGTTTTTGAAAGATCTTTAAAAATAAATTAGTTTTTGAGGGAAGATGTACCTTCTAAAATGTATACATTAAGAGTTATCGGCATTTAAAATTTCTTTCCAAACGTAAACAAAACTTTTGAAATGAATTAAAGGTGATTCATTTATTTCTAAAAAAAAAAAAAAAACGGTAAAGGACAGGCATTTCGTTCGCAGGAATACCTTTCACGTCATTTTTCTATAAATTAATGAAATCCAGTTGTTAAATTATTTTTGTTTTAGAAGTGAAGTTTCCATTTAAATTTATTGTAACAGTACAATGTTTAATTGAATAAAATAATGTAAATCTAAGAAATTGCTAAGAAATTCCAAACATGCACCGGGCAATGCAAAAAAAATAAATAAATAAACAAAAAATAAATAAATAGATAGATAAATAAATAAATAAATAAAAATCAGCTTTCATAAATTCTAAAAATTGTTCATATATCTCAATTACAATCTAAAGGAGGGTTTATTTCTATATTATTCTACATATAATAGTAATTTCAGCAAATATATTAAATTCCAATGCGATCTGTTTTAAACTTTAAGATGGTTTATAACACATGATAAAAAAATTATAAAAAAGAATGGCGCGTCACAGTTCGGGGAGAGGATGGGGAGGAGCGTGAACAAAATTAGGAAGTATAATAAGGCTATCTGTTTGAAACTTTACGATATTTTATAACACATAACATAAATTTTAAAAATAAAGCTGCGTCAAAAATTATAGGGAGGGGCGGAGCGCGTTTTGTCAACACAAGGGGGGGGACACTTTTCTAAATTTTAACGATATCCGTCATGTCACATATCGTTACAAAGGGCTGTGACCACTTATTCATGTTATGTACCACAGGTGAAACCCCCACATTTTGCGCCCCCCCGACTCATGTGATATATTGTTCGAAAGGCCTGTTGCCGCTTATTCATATTATGTATCTTCGGGGTCCATCCTCCCGCTTTCACCCCCCCCCCCCAAAGGGGACACTTTTCTAAATTTTGCCGACACCTCTCATGTGATATATCGTTGGAAAGGTCTGTGAACGCTTAATCAAATTATGCAGGTGTGGGGGGGGGGGTATTTTCTGAATTTTGCACATATCCCTCATGTGATACATCGTTGGAAAAGTCTGTGACCGCCTAATCTGATTATGCATCTCCGGTGTTCATCCCCCCACTTTGCCCCCCAAACGCGATTAGCTTGTAGGCGCTTTCCTATCTCTGTTTCTATGGGTCGGATCACGACGGGGTATGGCTCATTCGACTCGACATTTATAGAGCTTTCCGATTTTAGTACGTTTTTTCACCACCAGGGGGCACTTTCTTATCTCTGGTTCTATGGGCTAGATCACGACGGGGTATAGCTCATTCGACTCGACATCTATAGCCTTAACGATTTCAGTGCCCGAGGTTCGTATAGAACAGATTGCGCTACCTGGTGGTGGAAGATAGAACTTGAGCGTGCGCAGCACGACTGCTGTCCGTGTCGGAAGTGTCGGACCCGTGTCAGAAGTTCGTTTGTTTACAGGTTTATACAATTCGATGTGCAAATTAAGGGATTATCCGGTGCCGAAGGCAGCGTGGAACCAGGTCGGAGGTTCGTGGTTTATCTTATTCAAGGTTTTAAAAGGATTGAGGCCCCGGTGTAAATTAGGGGCCCGCTAGCTGGCGAAGCCAGCTAGTGCTAATAATAAAAGAGCGTGATATCACGTTTGATTTCAAATGCAGCGCTGACACGCTATGTACATATTCCATTTTTATTCATTTAATAGATTAGTCAGTGATATTTTTTAACGGAGGATAACAAGTATTATAACAAGCCACATTTAGTATGTTGTTTTTAAGAGTGTAATTAATTTAATTGAAAAATCTACTGGTATTTCTAGTTAACCCTTTAAACAATGACTGAAAGTAAAATGTATTTTTTAATTATTTCTCATGTTTAGATTATTTAAATTATGTTCAATATATTTAAAAAAAAAGAAATGATATCTACAAAAACAACTTTTCAAAAGTAAAAAAATGCCAAGCGTAAAAAAAAAAAAAAAAAAAAAAAAAAAAAGTTGTGGCTAAAAAATGGTGTGATATCAAATTTCCAAGCTATTATATTGCTTATTTAACTTTTTTCTATTAAATAAGTTATCATATATATAAGTCGAGTGCCTACGTATATGTTAATGGAAATCGTTTTCTCCTGTACTAAATACATCCTAATGAGTTTCTGAAAATTCAATTTTTTTCAAATTATGCATGATGGGCTTGGCGGCCATCTTTCCATATTTCTAAGCACCCGAATTTCTAAAGTAAAAGTGTAATATGTTTGCAATGTAATATGTTTATAAAAATTTCGAACTTCAGATTCTAACTACGGACAGATAAATTAGATAAGACTGATATTTTGATAAATTGATTTTTACTAGTTTGAAATTAATAATTACTCTAAAAAATAAATCATAAGATGAATCTTTAAGATAAGTCATCATTATCTTAAGACACAATTTTCAGAGCATACAAGTCTATAAATGAAACTCTTAAATATTTGCTTAAATAACAATTTTGAACTTCGGATTTTAACTATGGATTTGGGTGGTTAGAATTTTGTGAATAATATGCAAAGATGTCCGCCAAGCCCATCATGCATAATTTGAAAAAAATTGAATTTTCAGAAACTCATTAGGATGTATTTAGTACAGGAGAAAACGATTTCTATTAACATATACGTAGGCACCCGACTTATATATATGATAACTTATTTAATAGAAAAAAGTTAAATAAGCAATATAATAGCTTGGAAATTTGATATCACACCATTTTTTAGCCACAACTTTTTTTTTTTTTTTTTTTTTTTTTTTTACGCTTGGCATTTTTTTACTTTTGAAAAGTTGTTTTTGTAGATCCTATGTAGTATATATACAAATCTATAGGTCCTATACAGGGCTGAATAAAAGTATTCGGATATTTTTCCGAATATTGTATATGTTGGAAATTCCTGAAATTATGTTTTTAAATATGTTATGCGTTTTCTAAATTGTTTACTTAGATGTTAACTTTTAGCTTATTAAACGGTATGATTTGTAAAATTTAATAATTAGTAAGCGTTGGAAAGTGCTATATAATCTATGCTTGACGCATGATTTTTCGTTCTTGTTTTTAATGCTGTGGCTTTGGACACTATACATTGAAATACGATTAATATGAATTGAATGTAAATTTAGAATGTTTTTCTTCCAAATACAATAAATTTTTTTCGGACATAAAATTAATAAGATGAAGAAATATGTCATGATAATGAGTCATAACTAAGTTATGGAGCAGAAATATGGACGCTAACAAAACTGTCAACTTTAAAAAACGTATATTACGATATTATGCGTTAGAATAATCTTAAATCCATGTTCACTAATGGTACATTTTCTAGCACGTGAAATCCAACCTGGGTTTAAACACATTCTGCGTAGTTGGGTTGCACAGTCGAGTGATGGCCTCTTCTCCTTGTGGTGAACTAGCATGTGTGTTATTGAATGCTAATACGTGTGCGAAAATGTTGGATCCTTAAATTTCATAAAGTGAGAAATAGCTTGGTTGAAGAGTATCGTTTGTATTTCGCTAAGTTATAATAATTAAGTGAACGTGGTTGTTTGGGAATTTTAAACTTTGAGGAGTTCGCTGAAAAAATCGGATTTGCGAATAATTCACTTCTAAATTTGAATTAGTAAATCATCTTGAGCTATCTTAAGTAAAATTTCATTATCCCCTAACCATCATTACCCCCCTTCATTATCCACTATCAACTAAATTACTTCCAGTTTTTCTCTTCTTTTCGTTTAATTTTAAATATTTAATCTTATAGTTTTGTTTACTACCTTCATTTTTGTTAATTTTGCTTATGAAAGCCTGGTTTAAGAAAATCGATATGCGTAAACGAACTTTTTTTAATGCGGTAGTTGTGAATGTTATACATTAAAATATCTTTAATATAAATTTATTTTAAATTTATTTTTGTTTGCTGTATCCCCTTTATTTTCTTTGAGCATAAAATGAATAAGATAAAAAGTAAAAAACATGCAATTTAAAATCTTTTTTATTATCTATCTAGTAACTGTGATTTAATATATTTTAATCAAGCAGGGCGGTCGCTCTGCCAAGCCAAGCTAAAAAAAAAATCGCCAAACAAACAACGCCAAGAATTGGACTTTAGACCGCTACTGCTTACTTACAGCAATCAACTTCGCAATGTTAAATCGACCAAACATGCCAGATTAAAATAACAGATATCAAATGAACCAAGTGTCATAGAAAAAAAACGAAAACTAAAAGAATCTAATGAAGAAATTCTTCAATTTGAGACCAAACTCATCTTTATAAGTGATTTATAAACAGAGATATAGATTTTTTTTTTAAACGTCGAGTTACTTAAAATGATCACTATTTTTTTCGTCAAACTTTTTTTTTCAAACAACCTACAGATTTAAATATAGGGCAGAAATGAAAAAGGATTGCATTTTTGGACACGTAATAACCTAATCTACGTGCTTTTATAAAATACAGTGAAAAAATAAATACATTTCTATCCTTAATTAGCAAAAAAACTATTAATTAACTTGGCAACTAAAAAATTACGCCAAAACAGAGATAAAACCCCGCCAACGACCGTGTACCATCTGCATTATAATAGCACAAATCAGTTACGGGTTAATCATATCAAATTTCATCTGCACGTCAGCCATTTTTTCTGAAGATATTTTTTTTTTAATGAAACTTCATAATTATAAGAACACACATTTTATCAGACAATTAAATGTGACTGCAAATTGTGGCCGATGACTGTTTCCAACAGGAATAAGAATGAAAAATTGCCGAATTAGAATGTCGATCTGGGTGGCTTAGTGGTAAAACGTTAGCACGGTACGCTGAAGGTCCCAGGTTCGATTCCTGGCGCAGGTCAGTTTTTCACTCATGTTTGTTTGGTGCATTTAATTGTCTTATAAAATGTGTGTTCTAATGATATTGTAAAATAAAGTAATCAGACGTAGTGTTCATGCTTTTAATATATATAAAATTTACATTTTTAGAAAGATCTTAAAAAAAATAATTTTGAGGAAAGAGGTACCTTCTGAAATGTATACATTAAGAGTTATCGGCATTTAAAATTTCTTTCCAAACGTAAACAAAATTTTCGAAATGGAATTGAATATGATTAATTTATTTCTATAAAACCGCGGTAAATGACAAGCATTTCGTTTGCAGGCTGAGATCCTTTGACGTCATTTTTCTGTAAATTAATGGAATCCAGTTGTTAAATTGATTTTGTTTTAGAAGTTAAGTTTCCATTTAAATTTATTGTAAGAGTACAGCGTTTAATTGAATAAAATAATGTAAATCTAAGAAATTGCTAAGATATTTTGCTACTTTTCACCATTAACTACGTTTTATAAAGATTCGCCAATCAATGGGATTTAATGCTAATAATAAAAGAGCATGATATCACGTTTGATTTCAAAATCAGTGCTGACGCGCTATGTACATATTCCATTTTTACTCATCTCATGGATTAGTCAGTGATATTTTTTAACGAAGGATAACAAGTATTATAACAAGCCACATTTAGTATGTTGTTTTTAAGGGTGTAATTAGTTTAATTGAAAAATCTACTGGTATTTCTAGTTAACCCTTTAAACAATAACTGAAACTAAAATGTAATTTTACATAACATTCTCATGTTAATTTCATAGAGTAGATTATTTATATTATGTATAATCTATTTAAAAAAAAGAAATGATATCTACGAAAAATAACTTTCCAAAAAAAAAAAAAAAAAAACGAAAGTTGTGCCTAAAAAATGGTGTGATATCAAATTTCCAAGCTTTTATTATAGTACTTATTTAACTTTTTTCCATTAAATAAGTTATCATATATATAAGTCGAGTGCTACGTATATGTTAATAGAAATCGTTTTTTCCTGTACTAAATACATCCTAACGTGTTTCTGAAAATTCAATTTTTTCAAATTATGCATGATGGGCTTGGCGGCCATCTTTCCATATTTCTAAGCACCCAAATTTCTAAAGTAAAAGCGTAATATGTTTGCAATGTAATATGTTTATAACAATGTCGAACTTCAGATTTTAACTACGGACAGATAAATTGAGGAAGACTGATATTTTGATAAATTGATTTTTACTACTTTGAAATGATTAATTGCTCTAAAAAATAAATCAATCTTTAAGATAAGTCATCATTATTTTAAGACACAATTTTCAGAACATACAAGTCCATAAACGAAACGCTTAAAATATTTGTTTAAGTAACAATTTTGAACTTCGGATTTTAACTACGGATAGGGGTGCTTAGAATTTTGTGTATAATATGGAAAGATGGCCGCCAAGCCCATCATGCATAATTTGAAAAAAATTGAATTTTCAGAAACACGTTAGGATGTATTTAGTACAGGAGAAAACGATTTCTATTAACATATACGTAGCACTCGACTTATATATATGATAGCTTATTTAATGGAAAAAAATTAAATAAGTACTATAATAAAAGCTTGGAAATTTGATATCACACCATTTTTTAGCCACAACTTTCGTTTTTTTTTTTTTTTTTTTTTTTTTTTTTTAAAGCTTGGCTTTTTTTTTACTTTTGAAAAGTTATTTTTTGTAGATAGGAAATACGTCATGATAGTAAGTTATAAAACCTTTCGTTCATACGTCTTAATTAAATTTACTTTAAATTTTAATAAAGCGTCATAAGATCGCTCAGTAATCCTTTTTAAATATCCTATATATATATATATATTGTTTTTAAAGGAAGTGAAAGAATGTATAATGGTATTTCGTAGCATAGATGAGAATATAAGTATATATTAAATTTTAAACACAAATTGAGGAATGCTACTTTATTTTTGCAAAGTAATTATCGATGCAAGGACTTTTTTTCTTATTTTCTAAACTCGTTATCTTTTCCATTTAACAGTATTTTATTAGAAAATTTATTCATAAAAGTTAATGTGTACTGTAAAAAAATATTAAAAGTTGTAGAAAAGTTTTCACAAATAAATATGTATTGTAAATTTAACATTAAAATTTTCTCTAATTATATTAGCAAACAATTAGTAATCTTGCTAAGAGTGTAAAATGTAATCAAAACGTGAGACTTTAGGATGTATATAGCCACACATGTGGTGCTCTATGTATTTTTTAATAGTTTCTGAAGGTCTTCAACTGTGACTAAGAAAATGAGTTTTCTCGTATCCTTTTATAATTACACATATTATTGCTTAGATGTTTTTCGTGAAATAGGTTTTTATACCGATGAAACTAGATTTACATCACCCATTTATTATTGCATCGTCTACAGCTTGCACCTTGTGTATGTCTGGAAATCGGATTTTATGGGTTAGAATAGTCTTAAATCAGACTGTAACATGTTCACTAATGACACTTTTTCCTTCAAGGGAAATCCAAAGTGGATGTAAACTCCTTCTGAGTAGTTGCAAGGCAATACTAGATACCGGGCTTGCTCATTCATTCTCATAACGTCACAAATATGAGCTGGCCGCAACCAGCGATTGGTACAAAGCGACGCGCCCATCGTTTTGTGCCAATCGCTGTACGTCTTTCGTCGCGGCCAGCCATCTTTTGTGACGTCGTGATAATGAATGAGCAAGCCCGGTATCTAGTGTAGCCTTGGTAGTTGCCTAGTCCTCACCATTTTGATACGAACTATCACGCGTGTTGTTGATGGCTAACACGTGTGAGAAAATGTTGGATCATTTATTTTCTGCCTTTATGTCTCATCAAGTGAGAAAGGGTTTTGTTGAATTGGAGTGCCGTTTATATTTTGCTAGATTATGAAAATTAAGAGAACGTGGCTGTTTGGAAGTTTTAAACTCTGAGGAGTTCGGTGAAGAAATCGGGATTGTGACGAATTCTGCTACCCTAAGTTACCGAGATATTGTTTTCAAATGCAAACTGTGGTCGCTGCAATTTCTGCATGGCCTTGCCAGTAAATGGATTAGTTTGATATGTGATTATTCACTGGCGTGTTGTAACTAACTTCTAAGGAATAGAACTAGTCAGATAAAATGGTTTTTATCCCAAGTAACGTTCTACTGAAACTCATATAGTTTCAGTCGGAAGAATTTACAGCAAATTTTGGTGTCATTTTGATGTAAATGTAGCGAATTTTTCTGGCGTTTATGGACATACGAATTTCTTCATTAAGTTTGACATTGGATTCTTGTTGAAAAGTGGAATAGTTCTTCCCTAGTTTAACCTATTCTGCATTAAGACGAATTGAGTTAAATATTTCTACCAGTTGTTTCTTTATTCTTTTACATTGATTTTTAAATAAAAATTTATTTTAACATTAAACTTAAATTGTCATGATCAATGCCTGACAAAAAAATAACGTGCCCAAGTTTAACGATACAACCGGACGAAGACTTTTTTTTTAATACGAAGATAAGATCGAATGGCGACGTCAACTGTGTGAATGAGCTTCTTAGTTATCTTGAATGGCTAATTATCAGACCTCTGCTATTTGAAAACACTTTCTGAACAACGACATCCTGACCATATTCTTAAAGAAGGAATTGAGGCTGATAAAAGACATTTTTTACTGTCCCATTTATCCTTATTTAACTTATCATTCCCATCGAATGACACTTTTGATTCACTCTGTGATAATTCAATTTTTCTATCACAATATTTCTGGTTCATTCGGTAAATTGTACCTAACAAAAGAAATGCGATGTTAGAGAAGACAAAATACAGAAACTTTTGGACAAAAAAAATATTTAGATTTTTCTATTTAAAATTAAAGATACGTTTTTTCAATGGAAATTAAGCGTATGAATTTTGGCGGTTTCATTTTATGTACAAGAAATATCATATTCCGAAAGTGATTACAACAATTATACAATAAATAATTACTTTCTTCAATTAAATAGTCTAATTTATTCAATGCAAAATTCGGCAATCTCCATAAATATTCCTATTTTCAGTTTCAGTTTTATTTTAAATTATACGTTTCGTAAAACAAACTTCAGTAAAAGACAAAAATGTCGCGAAAATATTGAAAAAAAATAAGCAAAATAATAAAAAAACACGCTTTTTTTTTCAAACAAAAGCTGTTTACCTCATCTCTTACAGAATATTTTATTTTTATTTTCCTTTTAAATGAAAAAGAAAGTCTACTCCAAACAGAAGGTATAAAAATGAGGTCGGGGGATTTTAGTTTTATCCATTTCTAGCTTAAGTGTATGCAAACAAGAAGTGCTGAAAATTTTTTCGCATTAAATTAATCTAATAAAGAGGTTTCTCTTTACTGTTTTTGTCGTGTTTGAAAGTGAAAAAAAAATGGTAATTCGCATAAATATTAGTGATAGTTGATAGCACAGTTTTGTTTTTAAGAACAGAAATGTAATAATATTATTATTTTAAATTTTTATGGTTTTTATTACAAAGAGCTTATTATAAAATTTGGAAAAAAGCATATATTATGAATAATTTAACAATTTAAAATAAAAAAAGCAGTTAAATTATTGTTTTAAAAAATCCTATCACTTTAATGTCTTAAATAGAATTAATTTCTGCAGCATTCAGTTTTTCATGTTTTTAGCATATCAAGATAATTGGTTAAAAATATGTTTTTTAATGAAAAGTAATAAATTAGTGAGAAACTCTTTATTGAAACCATTATAGAAATGTAATAAGTATCGAAAATCAAATTGGATTAATGTACAAATAAATATTAAGTGTATTTTAGCGTGGGTACTTGAATATATTACACAAAACTTTGATGCCATAGTAATGAAACTAGAAAAGAAACTGTTAAAATTAATGCACCAGTAACTAATCTTTTTATATAATTATTAAAATGGAACATCATAAAAACTATTCACATTATGCAAAATTTTATTCGCGAATAGATGAAATCTATTTCAAAGGTTTTACACGAAAAACAAATCTCGTTTGTACATTATTCAGGCTAATATTTGTCATAGAAATTTTGAAATAATTAAGTATAAAAACTATAGATAAACTTACATTTGGACGATTGGTGCAAATATATATATATATATATATATATATATATATATATATATATATATATATATATATTAAGGAAAAATAAATCATTTATTAGAGATAAATCATTCCTAAGCATCTTGTCCTATTTCTACAGTAAACAATGTGAAATAGACTTGTTTGATAATGTAAAGAAAAAATAAATGTAAACTAAAATCATTCTACATCGAAGAAAACATCTGTTGTAATTATTATATAAGAAAGTTCAGAAAATACTCCATTTCTTATAATCAGACACATTTATGTTACTAGATTTTTATTTTGAGGTGGTGCATCGCTATCTGTCGGTGATATTTGAAACGATAACAATGACGTGTAATAAAGAATATCCTGCCTTCACATATTACTCGCCTGAAATTCAATACAATCAGTACATCAATTTACATAGCCGTTTATTTGTTATTCAAGTTTAAAACCCACCTCTTCATGCTTAGAACACCCTGTATCTAATCTATATTAAAACGCTCAAACTAGCGTACGAGTATGAAACAAACTTCACTCTGTACTTATTTGTTGAAACACCAAAAACTATTTGCGTTTTGAAATTGCAATATTGCTTTGAGCAGTACTACACTTTGAGGTAGTTCATCGCCATCTGTCGATGATATTTGAAACTAAAACAATGAATATTAAAAAACGTCCTAAATAGTAAAAAATAACCTGACTTCACACATTACTCTCATGAAACATTAATTTCAATATATTAAATAGATTTCAATAAATTTCGATAAATTGAAATCGCTGTGTACTTGTTATTGAAGTTTAAAAATCATAAGTTCATTTTAGGGCACCCTGCATATAATCTACATTATAATGTAAAAACATGTCCTTGAGTAACTCTGATATTCTATTGACATTGATATTGATCTGACCAGTGCATTTCGCTTTTATCGAAAATTGGTCAACTTCTAAACATAGCACAATTTTGAGTTTTTCACAATCCAATACAGAAAAAAAATTAGCTTTCAAATGAAATTTGGCTGAAAACTGTATCTGAAATTATGAAAAATCTAACTCAAAAATCTGAAAACTATCTACTGTTTTTTTAATGATTTTTAAAATAATATTCAGGTTTGATAATTTTAAGACTGTATGGCGGTTTTTTTTTGGTTAGATTAATTTATGCAATTACGGATGGTTAACCCGCTTGCACTTTATACAATGTAAAAATTTCATCATTCGAATGTAATATTCCGTTACTAAATTGCTAAATAAACTAAATTTCATAAATAAATAAATAAATACACAAATAAATAAATAAAACACGAATTTAACAGATATATAATCAACCTACGCGTTTAAACACTGAAATAATCCGAATCCCAAATATTACTATAAATAGTGAAATAAATGTTTTGCGATTGAACGTTGGCATGCGGTTATTGCGAATGTACCAGATATGCTTTTTGATATACATGGGGGTGCAGAATGATAGGAACGATCATTTAACTGACTAAATAATAAGTGCAATTATATTAATCCATATATAAACCATATAAATTGATTTTATAAAAATAAGTATGCATATAAACATAAAACAAACATTATAGAACGGTTGTAATTATTACATTATAAGAAATTGTATTTTCATTGGATATGCAATAGGCGCAAAATGATAAACACGCAGCAGAATTTTCTAAATTTTAAAAATATACATGTCAATTGTGCTTTGCTGTGTCTAATTTGAGTGCAGCGTTCTGGCATAGAGTTTTAAGGTTTCGAACTTGAGATGACAAACACACTATGATTCAGAAATGGCAGATTTCAATTCAGCTTTCGAGGTTTACTGGAAAATTTGGTCAGTTTTTCGGTATATATTGCGCACTATAGTACCCCAAACGTTCTCCATGCAATTTAAGACCGACATATTGGCCGTACAATCAAGTGTGAGTGTCGTATTACCTTCAAACCGCGTCTTTGTATATTTTGAACATTCTTCTAATAGTCGGTATAATTAGTTTTTAAATATATGAATTTGAACCCTTTCAAAAACACCGGCGAACGCAGGTCATTTCGCGCCTCACGAGAAGAATTTTTTTCTTACGCTAAAAGTTACTAAACGTTCGTATTTCGACACAATACTTTTAGAGCATCTTGGTAGACCAGATTTGCATCACCTACAACAATTTCGAAACGTTCGAAAAGAAATAGTAAAAAAAAAAAAAATCTGAGAAATTTTCTGCGAAAACCCATAATAACTGGGTGTTTCTGCGCGGTCACGCGTGTCTTCGGGTAACGTTTTCACTATTTAATATGCACATATTTTCACATTATTTTATAGAGGACTTGGAAACAGTTATATTTATAAACGACTAAAATTTCAGAGAGTTCGGACGACGAAAACAATTTTCTTATTTTAACGGACCCGACGCAAAAACCAAAAAAAGAGAGAAGAAAACGTTATTATTTTACAACCAGATAACAATATTTCTGACATAATTTTTACATGGGCTCTAAAACCGCTATATTTATGACCATTAAAAAATCCAAAGGATTTGGACAACAAAAGATTTTTTGTTTTTATTATTTGAAACGATCCTACGTGAAAAAAGAATAAAATGTTTTATTACGAGCAGTTTTATAGCTAATTATCAGTATTTTTTCTTGGATTTGTCATTAAAAATATAAATGCATATAAAATCGGTTAAGGATATAAAATAATACAAATTTGGAGTTTATTTAAGGTTTTATTACGGGTCTGGGCAACTCCGGGCAGTCATCTAGTTAGAATTAAAATAATTGTGAGTAAAATGACTTGAAAATGCACCAGTACTCATTAAAAAATCACGACGAATTTTTCGGATTAAGTGTTATGCAGGTCCTTCATTGAATTATTCATTATATTTAAATATAGTTAACTTGTAAGAGTCACTATGTATAATATGTAAAACAATTCCCAAAAACGATGTCTATAATTCAGTATAAATTAATGCAATAATAATCTAAAAGTGTGGTTTTAATTCTTATAAAGCTCTTTAGAATTGTAAGTAGTTTATTTTGTCGTAAGAATTCATTTACATATTAAAATTGAACGTAGCTTTCACATAGTCAATAGCAATACCATATTTAAGGTTCTCCATGCCAAAAAGAGGAAAATACAAATTGGTATTAATTTTGAATGATAAGTTACAATATAAAATTCAAAAAAAGAACTAATGAATATTAAAATAAATGTCCGTTATTTAAGCACAAACTGAAAAATAATTTATTTATTTCATTACTTTTTGATTTATAGGATACTTTGTATAATCCCAAATGAAACGTTGTGTTTTTCACGACTTTTTATATCCCAACATCTACAGAATGAAATTCAAGCAAATCCCATATTCAGCTAGATCTTGACAAAAATTGATGCTGATTACCTTAAGTGTGTGATTAAATGTATATCGCACAGCTTGTTTTTTACTATTTTCTTTATAAATAAATCTAAAGGATGGAATGCCAATAAATGTAATATATAAGACGCACTTATTACATATTATTTTCATTCAATTTTGTTTTTGCATTCAACAGGAGGGAGGGAGGGTGCTTTTTTTCTTTTTTTTCGCTATCAACATTATAGCAGTATTTCAGTTTCTATTTGGTTAAATGAACCAAATTTTAACTTCGAAGTGATTAATTAAACATATAAAAGTTAGTTTAATTTTGTGTTTGAATATTCAATAGCGGACGCTGCTGAACTGAGGTTTTAATTCACTGAACACTGCAAATCTGAGTTAAATTCAATGAAATGTATTGTACTTGGTAATTGTTGTTGTCAATAGCACTGTTTGAAGTAACATATTAGGAAAAAATAGCAGAAATTTTCGTGATGGCATCTTGGTAATGCACAGTTTGATAATGCATGCTAGTTTAAATTATATTTCTAGGGTTTAAACCTACATTTTTCTCTTTACACAATGTATGTCTCGATAATGCTTTATTTAGATGTGTTTGCATATAAAATTTTTCAGTTATTAATATGTTTTTGATCTCAAGACGCCATCGTTAATTTGTGAGGGGCTCTAACTCACGCAAGCAAGGGTATCTAACTCGCTAAAAAGCATACCACAATTGAAAACACATTTCAAGCCATTAATGCTCATAGACAGTATTATAACAGAACTCTTTTGTGTGCCGTAAAGAAACGATAAATGTTGTGCACATCACATACTAAAGTAAAAACCTTCTAGCGCACCTCAGTGATGTAGATAAATTTCAATATTTTTTAAATAGTTTAAATTCATTAAAACACACTGCAAGCAATTTTTCCCCATAGACCATAATGTAACTGAGTTATTTGAGTACCTTATAAACGAACCATAAATACTAAATACTTCATTTTTAATATCGAAAAATCAATGATATCAATGATATGAATTACAGTGCAGTCCGAGTATATTTATGGATTTAGAACACGGAGAGACCGACGAACAGACATATAGACGGCCTGACAAAACGAATTCTACTTATCTAATATGTTGGAAAATATTAAAATGACTAATTGAATACATATTAGAGGAATTTAAGACTTAGAAAAATACTCATAAATCAAATATAACATATACAGAATAAAACCAGTAAATTAAACAACGAAATGACAGATTTTTCCTTTCAGTTTCCCGGAAATTACTAATGCATTAATTTTTTCAGTCATTTATCTTGGATATTGTTATCTTTTCCTTGAGAGAAAATCATTGTTACTTCAATACCTTATGACAAATGCCAGTCCTTCTTAAAAGCCTTGGCAGTCTCAATTCCATGCAATATAATTTATCACACAACTTCAGATTTATTATAATTAGAATACTTGAATACGGTTAACAGTTATAGAGAAAATTATCCAAAAGCAATCTATTAAAAAAATCATTACTTAAGGCTATCTAGACGTACTATTAGCTTTTTTTTCATTACGGATAATTATAACTTCTTTAAGAGATTAAAAGATTTCTATATCATTACTGAAGCTTGAAAAGTAATATTTTTCTGCTCTAATATATTTGTGTGTATTTAAACTCATACAGGAAGGTAAATTTTATTTTGAAAAAATATATTAAGCTTAAATAATGTATCTGAAACTTCCTGGGTTTACTATTTATTTTTAAAACATACGTGCTAACAGGAAAAGGAAATCGAAAAAAAAAATATTATTCAATTATTCCTTCATCCCAGCCCCCCCATTTTCTCCTACATCGATGCCTTTCAATGCAGTTATAGTTGCCCATTTTCTTTATGAAAATCTTTGCGGTTTAAATAGGCATAAATCGACAAGTATAAAATTTCCATTTCCAAGATAATAATCAAAATATTTTTTCATTAATTATGATAAAATATCAAAATATTAAAAGAAAGTACGTCTATAAAATTTTCTATAAACTCGAAATACATTTAAAACGTTAAATATACATACATATATATATATATATATATATATATATATATATATATATATATTATGAAATAGCCGTACCTAAAAAACAGAACAAAATTTAACTACGAAATAAAGCTGTATTTATCCTAATACTGTAAATTTATATAAAAACAAATTAAATCGCTGTAAGTCGATAAATAATAAAAGTTTTTTTAAATGCATGTTTGTGTATTTTATTTTTTGTTTAATGCAATGAAAATATACTTAGTTATCTATAGTTTAATTAAAGAGTATTCATTTTTCTAATAATGCACCATATAATGTAAAAACTTTGCATAGAAATTTAATTAAACATTATTAACGAAATAACTAGTTTGTTCATTTAATTAATATTTTGATTATAGTAGTTCGTGATACTTTAATTAACCACCTTTTTTCTATTAAAAAGTTTGCTTACATGTGTTTCATTAAAATATTATTAAAACTTTCAAAAATATGTTGTAGATTTTAATGCGTTATTGAATACTACTATTTATTAAAAAAATTGCCAATAAATTGCTTTTAAAAGTATTGTCATATACGTAAAAATTAATTAACTTTCCTAAATAAGTCTGCCTGGTAATAAACTTATGAAGGTATTTAAAAAATATATACAGTGGTGGCCAAAAGTTTGGACATTTTTTGAAAGCTTCATGTTTTCAACTTTGTGTGCTTGTAGAATATATTAATTTTCACTTAAATACAAATGTTTATATATCAAATTGAAGATAATTTAACGTAGAATTTAATAATACATTATCTGTACATTATCAAAAGTTATGCTCATTTTAGTAGAACAAACAAACACAAATCGTTCTGAATAAGGACGTGTTTTGTAATAAAAGCGTACTAGCCATTCACAAACACTGTTCGGAAGACAAATAAAATGTCTGTAACTATAGTTTAGGTTATTTGGATGGTAAAAGAGTTATTGTTGTGGAAATATTTTGCGGAATGCTAGTACAATTAAATAGAGAATTGCTGTTTTTGAATATTTAAAGTCCGTTTTTTAATTAAACTAATTTTAAACAATGTCATCAACAAGAAGAACTAATTGGACATCTACAAAAAGAAACTTAATTGTCATATTGAGAGAAAATGGTCTCTCTTATGCTGAAATTGCAAGATAAGTTGGTGGTTCAGTGACTTGTTCTGGTGTACGAAAGTTCTGTTTACGTTATGAAAAAACGAAATCAGTGGAAAATACGGCCAAATTAGGCCGAAAAAAATTCACAAGTGCTACTACCGATAGAAAAATTAAACGGCTATGCCTTCAAGATAGAAAAATTTCATCAGATGCCATTAGATGTAAAATGAATGCAGCGGGTATTGCAGTAAGTTCAAGAACAATAAGAAGAAGGTTATCAGGATTTAGACTACAAGCTAGAATTCCAAGGAAAAAACCATATTTAAATCAAAAGCAACGCAAAAAACGAGTTAAGTGGGCAAAAGAACACATTAACTGATCAGAAAATTAATGAAAGCAAGTAATCTGGAGCGATGAGAGCAAAATATCGCTATTTGGTAGTGATGGTAGAAAAGACGTGAGACGTAGAGTAGGAGAAGCTCTTCATCCTGATTGCATTGAAGCAACTACAAAAAACCCAACAAATGTCATGATTTGGGCATGTATGTCTTCAGATGGTGTGGGCCGAATTCAAGTGATTGATGGCATCCTGAATGCCAAAAAATACATCGAAACTGTCCTGGAACCAAAATTGATAGCTTCCATCCGGGATCTCTTCCCCAACAACGCACCATTTATTTTTCAGCAGGATTCAGCTCCATGCCACACAGCAAAAGTATGCAAAGCATGGTTTCAAAATAAAGGCATAGATATATTACCATGGCCAGGAAACAGCCCTGATCTCAATCCAATTGAAAATTTGTGGCGACGTTTGAAAATTCTTGTACGAAAAAAACGTCCATCCAATAAAAGACAACTTATTGAAGCTATAATTGATTCTTGGCACCATGTGATTACGAAAGATTAACTCCAAACACTCGTTCACTCGATGAAAAGACGCTGTGAAGCTGCCTTAAAAAATAAGGGTTATCCTACTAAGTATTGATTGTGTAAGTATCACTTAAAAAAAATGCAAATCTAAGATAGATCTTACTTTTATTTGCATAACTTTTTTTGTAGTACAGATATTGTAATACTGTTTTTATTATTAAATTGTACATTAAATTACCTTCAATTTGATATATAAACGTTTGTATTTAAGTGAAAATTAATATATTCTACAAGCACACAAAGTTGAAAAACATGAAACTTTCAAAATATGTCCACACTTTTGGCCACCACTGTATATTTGAATTTGTTAATTTAAGCTTTACTAATTCAACATTTTATTACCACAACTTTGCTTTATACTTTGAATGAAATATCAAGAAATGAAAACAATCAAGATAAACATACATTAAGCTCTTTGAATTCCTGTATATTGAAACACGTGCATTCTAGAAAAAAATTGATTATAAATTACAAGTACATAACAGGTGCTATCTTAAATTTTATAGAAGTATCTTAATTAGAAAATGCGAAATATTATATAAATATGCTTGCTTTATATTTTAAATGTGATATTCTACTTTGCTGAAGTAAGTTTTGAGAAAAAAATACATTAATATGTTGCATAATAATTGTAGATATCTTCAATATTTTTGGAATTGAATCTTATTTTATCTAGTTTAATTTGATATTCGACATAGGAATCAGATGTTAAATAAGCTAATAATAAATCAAACTATGTTAGATAGAATTAAACGCATCAAATTTTCTATTATCTATTTGTTGATTTATAAACACGGTTGCCATAGTTATAACAATAGTATATAATCTTATTCAAACTTGGATTTATTTAGGATGATGATATCTAAAGGATAGTAGATTGCAGATAAAAGAAGGATGATGATAGATAGACACAAAATATAGTTTGTTAAAAAATCAATGTTCTTTATTTTTTTATGTAAGATTTATGAATTAAAATATTATTTCGTCGAACAGCAGCAAAATAATTTGTGATGGGCTTAGATTTTAATAATAAATATGGAATTATTAAGCACATACATAAAATATGTAAATGCAAAAAAATTCTATAAAGGTAAAATTTTTAAAATAACTGTAATATTAAACATGGATAAAGGTCTAGAAGATTTATCGACTTATTGTCACAGATTTAAAAAAAAGTCACATGTTAGAGAAGTTTTTAAAACAAATCAATAATGGTGTAGATTACTGATACTACTTATTTGTAGTTCAAGAAACAATACTTAAAACTGCAATTTGAATTCTTCCACATTTTTAGTTAATAATTTTGGTAGACATTTAAAAAGCTTAAAAGAATTTGTGGTATTGAAATAATTAGAGAATTCAATTTTCAATACTATAGACCTATTCAGTCCAAAAGAAAATGTGTTAGTTTTGTATTAACAAAGGTGACTCTAAGGAAAAATCCTTTCATTCGTCGTGCTTGAATGAAACCATCTGATTTGGTTTTCTTCACTGAATGTCCCATAAAGAAAAATAATAATTTTTAACAGTGGTCTTTAGAAAATTCTACTGAAGGACTCTCCGCTAGTAGTGATAAGATTAGAAAATTATCTTTTCCAAGTTCCTTCTTATTCCCTTCTCTCCTCATTTTTAATAAAGTTTATTTTCCACGGCATCTGGCCTCATTATTGTAAGATTATTTTTTTAATCAATATTTTAAACTATAAAAAACATTTTGAATGGGGCAAGATAAAAATGTCAGCATTATGGTCCCCACATTGATTTCACATTTTGAAAGCTAATAAGAAAAATAAATAAGTATGGATAATCTGTCGTGAAATTATTCTAACACTTTCACACAAAAATGCAATCCATTGGACACTATAAGAGATGTAATTATGAATGACTGTAAGCCTTAGAAAGTTTAAGAAATATTTCTTTTCAAGTTCAAAGCAATCGAAATTGCGTATTTATATACCAACAAGGTTTTGACGGCAATAATTCCAATATAAATATTCTCCTTATATAATCAAAGAACGTTGTGATTAAATAAAGGAGAGATTATTGTTTGATTAATGTAGTGCGAGAAAACCGTAGCAGTTTGCCGAATGTATTTATGCTGATAATGATTATTATGAGAGTTTGTTGCTACCATATGCTTAAAGTTTATATTTCTTATTAAGTGTGTTCAAATGATCAACATTTAAATTGTTAAAGAGTCTCATATGTCTTTAAAGAAATTTGGATAAAATCTAGAACATTTCTGACTTTTTTATTATTTGAAAGTCTTTTATTTCTGACAAATTTTATTTCTGAAAGTCCTTTTAACAAACATTTTTACCATAAAGTTCATTTAATTTTTTTTAACAGAATGTGAAATTTCACATAATAATGAAAAAGTTTAGCTAAAAATTGCATTGAGAATGCAGATTTACAATAATTTATTCGTTCATGTTTTATTTTAAATGTTCTTTGTTTTTTTTCTTTTATCAGAATTTGTTTTCTTAATATAAATTGCAGAAAAAGTACATTAAATATGTTTCTTTTAGTTTCTAAATGCTATAAAATAAATTAAAAATAAATTAAATTGTAATACATAAATAATGATGTAGAAATATATTTCTTTTAAATAAAATAAAATGAAAAACCATAATAGACAGCTTCACACTGAATCATTAGCAGTATTTCAAAGCATTTATTTATCTTTTAAAATTTATTTACTTAATTGGTTACATATTAATTTGTATTGTTAAAATCTAATAACTTGTTTCTTTTATTTTTCATATGCATAGTCTGTGCATACTATGCATACTATGCATACTATGCATTCATGGGTACTTTTTCCGTTATATTTAAAGGATTTAGTAAGTTAGAAAACCTTAATTATACAATTTTGAGTTTTATTTTCGAAATTTTATTATTATCCGAATTCGGCAAATTTTTCTAAGAGTTTATTTGTACTGCCAAAATTATTTTCTGTAAACTCACATAAAAATAAGAAACTGTATTATGAAATGTTATAATTAATGCTCAACGTATGTCGAATTTGTAAGTCATTACAAAAACATGTGGAGCAAAGGTTTAAAAGGGATATTTCAACATTTTACGCGTTATCGCGTTTTCCGGTTTAAGTTTCACTGCTATCTGTTCTCTCGTTTAATTCTTTACTTTTATATCTGAAATTTTATAAATTATTTATTAGCGCAAATAATCATTTTCAAATATAGAACGAATTTTAACTATCTATTTAAACTAATATCTTCAACAAACTGGAAGAATTTTAACTGTCAGGTCATTATGGCACAATTTTGTACCTTAATGACAAATATATAATAAAAGTTCTTATGGTTGCATTCAAAGGTTATAAAATGAAATATTCGAACATTACTCTATATGTGGCTGTATTTGGATTTTTTATGTGTCCGTTTGAAAAAAAAACGTAAGATGATAGTTTTCAAACGGGATATTGGTGTTCATATCAGCAGCTTAATGAAATTTCTTTGCAATTTGAACTATTTAAGGAGAAAGTAAATGGTAATTACTTCAAATATTTTATATGTTCCTGATTTGGAGGTAGTGATATGATTTTTGGAAACATAGTATTAAATGCATTAAAATTCCTTACACCTCACCACCGAATGGCAAGATAAAATTTATCTGTATGCATGGAACAGATTATGTTATTGCTTGTATACCGGCTTTTATTTACAAACCATTCAATATTCTTATCGCGTGTTTTCCATGAGTCCCTTCTCTAAGAACATTCTTCATGTTTTCGTTATTCTAGTGTTATCTTAAGGTATTGAAGCTCAATATCACTTGCGCAGAAATCAGTTTATCATTATCGTCATATATATTGTAATAGAAACAGACTCACGAAAATCTTTAGCCTTTAAAATAATTTTGAGTTTTGATATAAAGAGTCCATTATGAATATGTTTGCTTTCTAAAAAAGTAGAATAGTTTGCTAATATGCATATGTATTAACATTGTTTGAAAATTTAATAATGACATTTGAAAATTAGCTTAAACAAAACACATGCCAAACTACTCCTCACAATAAATTATAGAGTTATATATTAATAGAAAACAATTTTATATTAAAGCTTTTTAATTGATAATGTATAATAAAGTTAATTATTTAATAAATTAGTTTTTTTTTATTGTACCTTAAATATTTTTTGTAGGATTTTGTAGAGACTATATTATATAGAAATTTCTAATTTATTTACGTAATTCACATTATTTTGCAAATGTATTTGCTTTGAATTTATCTATCTATTTGCACTCCAATTTTCTTTAAAGATTTCGAATTACGAAAATTTTAAAGAGACAGCTTTAAAGACACACAACTGTTTCTAATATAAATAAGGACTGTGAAATTTGTTGTTTTCAAATAGCCACAAACATGCTGGACAGGGAAAAATTGGGGTAATGCCGTCAGTTGCCGGGTAATGCCGGTCACCAAGATACCTCGTATCTTTCTATGAAAAACTTAGTCAAGTGGGTAACTTGTGGTCCTGTATGGATTCATGGTGCAGTGAAGTTGTATTTTGTATATTTTGATCTAAGAAATCATCATCATTAACAGTTGTATTTCCCTTAAATACCAATTATTGTATATGGTAATAGTATGCTGTATATATATATATATATATATATATATATATATATAACGATTATTTACGTTATATGTTGTAGTGGGAGTAAAGCTGATAATAGAGGCAGGAGCACACATGGTCGCACAATGAAAATAAGAACGGCAGTTGCGTTATTTGATGATATAATTAGTTAGAAACAGTCGTAAAATGCATAATACCCTCGTTGCAGTCTCGAAGTGGCGGCATAGGCAATGGGATGAAATAACAAGAGGCGATTCTCCATGAATTAAACGAACAAGGTCTTTTCAAATCCAATGCTTTATTCAAGTATTTTTATTGTGAAGTTTCCACCTAACAGGAGTAGCCGTATCATCGCTACGTCATCAATTTATTGGTGTAAGTATTTAGAACATATTAAAATTTAGTCATACGAGCAGCCAGGGAGTTGTTGACAAGTGAAAATTCAACTTATTTCTGATGGAAAATCGCAGGTAGCTGTTTTTTGTTACCTAGCGCAATAACACAATTTATGACGTAGAACGCGTACTGAACCAATGAGGAATTAAAGAAGACGCGTCATGCTACGTCACGACCAATAAAAGATAATTAGTAAAGAGTTCGGACAAAGATGCAGTGGATGAATTTTATAGTAAAAAGTAACTTAGAGCGGGAAATGAAATTCGGAATAAAAATTTAAATTGCTCTCAAAGAACATTCTAAAAACACAGAAATGATCGGAGATCATGATAAAAATTAAGAATAACTAAAAGCTTTATATTTAAGTAAATTGGACAAACTAGATATTAAATAAAAGGTAATTTAACAGAGTTAACGATAGAGTTAATTTAAGAATAAGGATTTAATGAATATAGGGTAGTAATTCAGAACAAAACAGGGAAAATCGTGAAAGTAGATCTAATATTGTAATAATATTCCCCCTCCCTAAAAAATGTATGAACCGGTAAGTCCAATTGACTTACATGTTCATTGGAAGAAAGCAGATACTTGGGTTACAAAACAGTTCCCTTCGTTGCAATACAGTTACCTGGTCACCGTATCGCGATGTTCAAATTTCTGAATTCTGTTAAGTAAAAATTTAAATAATTAAATTTAAAGAAACGCGGTTAAGTGGAAACTGCTGTAAATATTTACATTTTTCAATAATAAATAATAAATAATGCGTTGCTAATAATCGGCATTAGCATAAATTTATCTTCTCAATAATATCAAGTAGAACAATATAGTATACTTTGCGTCAAGAAAATATAACAACAATATACAAATCATCTCTTTGGTATCAATAATTTAACAATAATCAGCATTATCCACTTATTTATAGTCCTTAAGTGATTTTTAAGTCCTACTGAATTGTTGTTAAATTATTGATGCAAAAGAGATGATTTGTATATTGTTGCTATTTTTTCTTGACGCAAAGTATACTACATTGTTCTACTTGATATTATTGAGAAGATAAATTTATGCTAATGCTGATTATTAGCAACACATTATTTATTATTGAAAAATGTAAATATTTACAGCAGTTTCCACTTAACCGCATTTCTTTAAATTTAATTATTTAAATTTTTACTTAACAGAATTCAGAAATTTGAACATCGCGATACGGCGACCAGGTAACTGTATTACAACGAAGGGAACTGTTTTGTAACCCAAGTATCTGCTTTCTTCCAATGAACATGTAAGTCAATTGGACTTACCGATTCATACATTTTTTAAGAAGGGGGGATATTGTTACATTATTAGATCTACTTTCACGATTTTCCCTGTTTTATTCTGAATTACTACCCTATATTCATTAAATCCTTATATTAAGTATTTAAGTAACTTGGTAAGTGCATCATTTTTCCTAACATTTAATTCAAATAAACAACATAAATAATATATTAAAAATTTTAAGTTATATTTACATATTTACAATTTATACTCAAGGTTTTTTGGTGGTAAATGAAGTTAATTTAAATTTAGTTTAATAATTGAATTAATTTTATTTACATAGTTAAATAACAATACTAAATATTAATTTAATTTAACTTAACTTAACTGTCTAAGAAAGTGGTAAATAGTAAATTGCCAAAAAGTAAATAAGCAGGAGGGAATTTGGTACTATTCTTGAAATCAATTTGTAAAGGCTCTATTATATGTAGTCTACCTAAAACTGCAGTCTTCTGTCATTGATATCTGCCATATGTTTTTTTTTAATTATCGTTTTGAATTTTCTGTTTGTGATTCCTATATAGTATTGTAATATTCCATCTGCCCTAGTGAATAAGATTTCATAAACACCGGAAAGTTAACTTTTCGGTGTTGATCAGGCTCCATTGGATAAATTTTTACTTTCTTCTATCTTTACAAGAAGAAAGCATTGGATTCATGAAAATTTTCGGCTTCCGGTTTTCGATTGATTTATACGTTTTAGAACGTCCTGAACACGATTTAACCATTTTTAGAAAATGTCTGTCTGTGATTCTGTCTGTCTGTCTGTCTGTATGTGACAAAAAATTTTTGGACGCTCTATCTCAAGAACTAATGCTTGGAATTTAATAAAACTTTATATTCAGTTAGTCCCTGATATAAATTGTTGCTGATTAATTTTTGGTAAAAATTGCCCGGCAGGTGGCGCTGCTATGCAGCATTTTTCTAGATTTCTGCAATAGTTCTATCTCAAGAACTAATGCTCGGAATTTAATAAAACTTTATATTCAGTTATTCTCTGATATAAATTGGTGCTGATTAGTTTTTGGTAAAAATCGCCCCATTTTGCAGGATTTACACGATTTTAGCGATAGTCCTATCTCAAGAAATAATGCACGGAATTTAATAAAACTTGAGTTTCAGTTAGACCTTCATATCAATTGGTGTTGATTCTTTTTAGTGTATGCGAAACCTGTGTGTGATAAAAGAAAGTTTTGGGATTGACACATCCGACTAGTTTTACAACTATGTTTTTTTTGTGGGTGGTTTTGCGATACGTTTATGAAATACCATTCACCAGCCGGTTGTTGTTCCTGCACTAATGGTAGTTCTTCCTGTATAACTTAAGATTTTCTTTGAAGTGAAACATTTTCATCCAAAAGTTGACTATTCTTTTGATTAAGGTATTGTATTTTTAAATTGAACTCAGATTGTGCTTGCTAGTTTTTTCTTTAAATCTGTTGTATTATTCATTAATTTCCAACAGCTTTGCTTCTTTTTTATTATTTTCATTTAATAGGTTTTAATTTATTTTGCTGTGATTCTTTTTTGAAATCGACATTAGTTTCTATCTTTGTCTTCTGGGTTTCCAGAACTGGCCGTAGTACAGCTAGTTCCATCTGAAAAAGTTTAATTTCTTCAAGAATAGTATCATACTTTTAATTCATTTTATTAATTTCTTTTTGACTTAAGAATAGTTCTTGTTGTAAAGACTGGAATTCTGCGTCTTTAAATTTCGGAGTTATTTGAGAATTTTCCAGATCTATAAGTTTTTGCTTGAGTGATTGGGCTTTTAATTCATCAACAATTTGAGTCGACTTGAAATTTTTATTTGCATCTTTAAAATCCTTTAGAGATTTCTCATTTTTGGCCTTTTCCTCTGTTAATTTTTGAAGTTTATGTTTGAGTGATTGAACATCCTTTTCTTTTTCTGATTGTAGAAGTGTACATCCTTCACTTTTTCTGATTTCAGAAGAATAAATGTTTCGGTTAATATAGTGTATGAGTTGCTTAATTATGTAAAATCTTTTTCCTTCATGTTCTTCCTTCCTCATTTATGCTTAATTTTTTATTGATTTTTTTTAATTTGATGGGTTTTTTCTCGAGATTTTCATTGGTTTTTTGTTTAGTTTTATTTTATTTTCGTTTTTTATGTTATCTTCTGTGAGTTTTTTAAGTTTTTATTTAGTTGATAGATGTTTTGTTTTGAAAGCTGCATCTTCTATTCTAATGCTTCCACATGGAGATTGACAAACTTCTTGTAACTGAGTTTCCTTATCTTTAAGTTTGGAAGTTAACTGCTCAAAAGTAGATTATCGGAATATTTTGTCTTTAAAAACTAATAGTAGTGATAAAAATAGTAGTGAGCCGAAATCTGGTTAAGGAGCTGACCCATAAACTTGCTGTTTCTAAGCAGAATACAACTGGAGGTTCCCCCCTACCTTTCAAAAATTGAGTGGAAATAACAGATTTGGTGTTAGAGTTAATCATTGGAAAGTTTAAGTAATAATTTGTATTAGAAACATTAATTGAGGAATTTATGTTTAAGGTATTTTCTGATGCATTGGAGATCTCCTCCAAACCGTCGTCAACTGAGGAGTTCATATTATTCAACTGCTTTTGGTTGGTCATAGAGGAAGGACATGAATAATATCTTTTATGAACAGTTTGAGATGCACTAGTTGTCCAAAGTCTATCACCATACTCGTCTTTTGAAGAACTCGTAATATTTGGCTCAACCCCATCACAAACCAGTGCTCTAACAGGCCCAGTAACAAATTTACATCTTGATTCATAGCGCATATAATCAGAGTTGTCTTGACGACTGTTATATTTTTTTCGTCAACTTTCAGATAAGAACTTTTTGCGTCTCTCTAAAGGTAAGAACTGACTTATTGTAGAATCATCTAATGAAGAAAGTCGATCACAACGTTGCAGAGCAAGAGACAAACCCTCATTTACAGAATACAAGTTACTGCCAGAAAAAATCGTAGATTCTGACATAATTCGACTTAATAACAGGTAGTACTTTTTCAAGAATAGATAACAATATAATTTATATACAATAATAAAAATATCATCAATCAGAGAAGTCGAATAACAAAATAAAGTATAAATAAAAATTGCTTGGAGGAAGCAGCGAATATATAAGTCAGATATGAAACTAACCTGTGTGCAAGTACTCGAGACTTACATCAGTGAAAGAAAGATTGGTAAGTGAACCTTAATAAATTGCTTGTGTGTTTGATTTATGAATTGTTTTTTCCTACAGATATAACTGGCTGGCTGTCACCCGCCTTGAGGATCCGCTTTTGGCATATGATCGGGACAAGCCCCAAGCTCAAGGCAGGAAGGTCTCTACCGTCCAAACGACACCACCGTCTCCGGATTAACTAAAATTTCTTACACCATCAATCATAAGTGGCAGCCCTATTTATCAGGGCGTGCCATGGGAAAACATTTACAAATTGAAAAGTAAATTATAGTAAATTATACAAACTCTAATTCACAAATGGCAGCCCTATTTATTCAGGGCGTGCCTGATTTTATACAATGTTTGAATATTATAGATTATATACACAATATTTAAAGCTACAGTTTTTTACAGGTAAGTAGATTTAAAAAAAATGTATACACAATAATTATATAAGTTACATGTTTTACAAATTTCAATATTTACACATTATACATAATAGCTCTTGGCAAGATGATAACAGTAATTTTCTAAGTTTAACAACATTTTCCATTCTTTAAAAGACAACCCTAAGAAATGTCTGCCCTCATGATTAACCATGCAAGAAGTAGATGAATGAATATATGAATTGTAAAGTAACAATTATGTATTTACACGTTACACTTGATATATTTACATTTTACTAGATAATCAATTATATTGATTATTTTAACTATTTAATTGTTAGCAAGATTTTCCGAACATTTATACACTTAATTATAATGAGTAATGCAATGAATACTACACTCGAATAATATACAAATATAAACGATGAATAAAACAATGGAAAATTTATATTTGAATAATAATCACTTATATACAATGAATAAAACTAGAGTAATATACTTGATGAATAAACACTTATAAACAGATAATATAGTTGAAGATACATAACACTGCAAATTAAGAGGACAACCATCTCCATGAAGCGAAATAACCTTCACAGGACGAGCAATAGCAGGATTAAAAAATATTTTAGATTTAAAAATAAAATTTGTATTTTATAAAAGAATATTTCTCATTTAAGATATTATAATTTTGATATAATTTGCCTAGTGATTCATTATTATTAATAATATCCATCATGTCCTCGAGGAGTGTTGGAAATTTCCTATGAAATTTATATTTCATAAATCTACATTTCCCGAAGACATAATGGATAGGATCACCCCTCTGGCCACAAACACACAGATCATTATCCATTTTACCGATTTTATTTAAGAATGTAGGAAAACTGCCGCAGACCGTGAAAAAATATATTGAGACTTTATCTTTAGTTATTAATTTAGTGTTGACTTCTGGCACAAGCTGATACGTAAATCTGCCGCTCCCTGAGTTATCCCAGTTGTACTGCCACCTTTCCAGGTAATTGATCTTTGATACATTTATTTAAATATGAGCGCGGAAATTTTATTCCGCGCTCTACTGGAAGGTTGGAGTACTGAGCAGCATCATTAGCCAGCTTGTCCGCCAGTTCGTTGCCTATTGTACCCGCGTGTCCTTTAACCCATGTTAGATAAAATATTTTGTTTTTATTTTGATGTATTAGTTGCTGTATATCATAAATTGCTTTAAGTGTTGGAAATTGATTTGTTAATGAAAGGATTGTTGATTGACTATCTGATAAAATTTGAAATTTATTAAAGTTAGAATTTATTGCCCATTCTATTGCTGTTATGGCCGCGTGCAGCTCTGCTTGGTAGACTGTGTTTTCTGGTTGAATTTTAGTAGTTTTTTCGTCTATTTTTATGTTGTTCTGAAAAATCACCAATGAGAAAGCTGTATTAGAATCCACCTTAGAACCGTCTGTGTATATGTGATTAATATCTATGTTATTTAAGATTTTGTCTATTGTTATTAGGTTATTTAAAAAGTTTTCTGGGTTAATTGTGTATTTGTAAAGCTTTTCTTCTATGTCATTTTTAGTTATTACCTTATTATCTTTTAATAATTGTATCTCTGTGTTGTTTAATATTTTATATTTTAAGTTTTTATGTTCTAACGTTAGTAATAGTGGTGGAATACCTAGTAGTGTCTGTAATGTGTGAGTTGAAGTATTTTTATATGTTTTTGTTATTGATATTAAACATAATCTTTGTATGCTCTGGAGGTTACGTTTGTCAATAACTCTTAAATCATCGAACCATACCTCCGAGCCGTAAACTATTATTTTCTCTAAGACTGTGATGTACCAGGTTCTAAGGCGTGATCTATCCACTCCCCATGTGGCTGAAAAAACGCGTTTTATTGAAGATGTTAATAATACTATTTTGTTTTTAATTTTTTGGATGTGTTTATCCCATTTAAGATTTGATTGGAATGTTATACCTAAGATATTTAAGTCGGTGACACCTTTTATATTGGATTGTTTTAATTTAAAGATTGGTGGACGACTCACCAAGGCATTTTCACCCAACAGAATGTACGATGTTTTATCTGATGATATTTTTAGCGAGAGGTCTTCACATAATTGGGCAAAAAGGGCAATTCTTTCATTCGCCTGTGATTCTAAATCTCTTCTATTGTTTGCGCGTATAATAAGATTGAAATCATCGCAAAAGGCATAAAGATTAGTGAATTTAGTGTAGAATATTTTTAGTATTTGATTGGCCACAAGGAGCCACAGGAGAGGGCCGAGACACGAACACTGTGGACAACCTTGGGAAGTAGAACGTTTAATGTTATTATTTAGGTAATCGGTAATGATGAGTCTGTCTGAAAGAAAGCTTAGGAGAAAGTTTATAAGATATTTTGGGACTGGCAGGGTTTTGAGAATTCTGCCCAATGTTGTCCAGTCAATATTATCAAACGCCCCCACAATGTCAAATGAGACGAGCGCGCAGTATTTATTTGATTTTAGATAATTATTAATTTTATATTTTAATCTGTTAAGTAATTGTACTGTACTTTTTCCTTCACGGAAGCCAAATTGAGATTTATGTAAGTAGGGTAAATGTACCAATAGTCGGCCACTTAACAGTTTTTTTGTATATAAACCATAACGTAGAATTTTTAAAAAACGACACAACATTTTTAACAGTGATATATGTTAAAACACACGTTTCTTATTATGTTTCAGCAATTATTTTTAAAAAACACGGTAATAGTTTTTTTTTAGACAAAGTTAAGTTCAAAAAGGGCAAGTTCTCCAATAGTCGGCCACTTTAAAGCTAATGTTCGGCCATCACTGCACCAATAGTCGGCCACTTCAGAATTTTGTCACTTTTTTTTTGTCAAGTATTGGATTCATGAAAATTTTCGACTTCTGGTTTTCGACGGATTTGTACGTTTTAGAAGGTCCTGAACACGATTTGACTGTTTTTAGAAAATGTCTGTCTGTGACTCTGTCTGTCTGTCTGTCTGTATGTGACAACAATTTTGTGGGCACTCTATCTCAAGAACTAATACTCAGAATTTAATAAAACTTTAGATTCAGTTAGTCCCTGATATAAATTGGTGCTGATTAGTTTTTGGTAAAAATCTCCCGGCAGGTGGCGCTGCTATGCAGCATTTTTCGCGATTTCCGCAATAGCTCTATCTCAAGATCTAATTCTCGGAATTTAATAAAACTTTATATTCAGTGAGTCCGTGATATAAATGGGTGCTGATTAGTTTTTGGTAAATATCGGCCGGCAGGTGGCGCTGCTATGCGGCATTTTTCGTGATTTCCGCAATAGCTCTATCTCAAGAACTAATGCTCGGAATTTGATAAAACTTTAGATTCAGTTAGTCCCTGATATAAATTGGTGCTGATTAGTTTTTGGTAAAAATCGCACGACAGGTGGCGCTGCTATGCAGCATTTTTCGCGATTTCCGCAAAATCTCTATCTCACGAACTAATACTCGGAATTTAGTAAAACCTTATATTCAGTTAGTCCCTGATATAAATTGATGCTGATTAGTTTTTGGTAAAAATCGCCCAGTAGGTGGCGCTGCTATGCGGCATTTTTCGCGATTTCCGCAATAGCTCTATCTCAAGAACTAATGCTCGGAATTTAATAAAACTTTAGATTCAGTTAGTCCCTGATATAAATTGGTACTGATTAGTTTTTGGTAAAAATCGCCCGGCAGGTGGCGCTGCTACGCAGCATTTTTCGCGATTTCCGCAATAGCTCTATCTAAAGATCTAATTCTCGGAATTTAATAAAACTTTATATTCAGTTAGTCCGTGATATAAGTTGGTGCTGATTAGTTTTTGGTAAAAATTGCCCAGCAGGTGGCGCTGCTATGCGGCATTTTTCGCGATTTCCGCAATAGCTCTATCTTAAGAACTAATGCTCGGAATTTAATAAAACTTTAGATTCAGTTAGTCCCTGATATAAATTGATGCTGATTAGTTTTTGGTAAAAATCGCCCTGCAGGTGGCGCTGCTATGCAGCATTTTTCGCGATTTCTGCAATAGCTCTATCTAAAGATCTAATTCTCGGAATTTAATAAAGCTTTATACTCAGTTAGTCCGTGATATAAGTTGGTGCTGATTAGTTTTTGGTAAAAATTGCCCAGCAGGTGGCGCTGCTATGCGGCATTTTTCGCGATTTCCGCAATAGCTCTATCTTAAGAACTAATGCTCGGAATTTAATAAAATTTTAGATTCAGTTAGTCCCTGATATAAATTGATGCTGATTAGTTTTTGGTAAAAATCGCCCGGCAGGTGGCGCTGCTATGCAGCATTTTTCGCGATTTCCGCAATAGCTCTATCTCAAGATCTAATCCTCGGAATTTAATAAAACTTTATATTCAGTTAGTCCGTGATATAAGTTGGTGCTGATTAGTTTTTGGTAAAAATCGCCCAGCAGGTGGCGCTGTTATGCAGCATTTTTCGAGATTTCCGCAATAGCTCTATCTCACGAACTAATACTCGGAATTTAGTAAAACCTTCTATTCAGTTAGTCTCTGATGTAAATTGGTCCTGATTAGTTTTTGGTACAAATCGACCAGCAGGTGGCGCTGCTATGGAGCATTTTGCAGGATTTACACGATTTTAGCGATAGTCATATATCAAGAAATAATGCACAGAATTTGATAAAACTTGAGCTTCAGTTAGACCCTGATATAAATTGGTGCTGATTCATTTTAGTGTATGCGAAACCTGTGTGAGATAGAAGAAAGTTTTGGGATTGACACATCCAACTAGTTTTACCTGGAAAACGACGCTAACAAATTTTACTGAATTTTGCATTCTACCATTTTCGGTTATAAGAAGGTGATTGAGCTATCTCACATGTTCGAGAAAATTAAATTAGTGTGTCATTTAGGCTCACTGCGGGTAAAGCTAATTTTATTTTATCTGCTAAATGGCTTTAACGATTTTGACTAAGTTTTGTATCCTACATTTTTGGGATACAATAAGACCATTGGACTGGGTCGCATGTTCGAGAAAATTTCATTAGTAGGTCATATGATATGGGGGTCACTATGGGTTAAATAAATTTTATCTAAAAAACGGCTCTAACGATTTTGACTAAATTTTGCATCCTACCGTTTTGGGGTACGAAAAGACCATTGGTTGGGTCACATGTTTGAGAAAATTCGATTAGTGGGTCATTTTAGGGTCACTACGGGTCAAACTAATTTCATCTGAAAACGACAAACGATTTTGACTAAATTTTGTATCCTACCGATTTGGTGTACGAAAAGACTAATGGGCTGGGTCACAAGTTAAGGGTCACATGTTAAGGTCCAAGGTAATTTTATCTTATCTAATAAATGTCTTTAACGATTTTGACTACGTTTTGTGTCCTAACTTTTTGGGATACAAGAAAACCATTTGGCTGGGTCACATGTTCGAGAAAATTCGATTAGTGGGTCATTTGGCGGTCACTATGGGTCAAGCAAATTGCATTTAAAAACGGTTTAAGCGATTTTGACTAAATTTTGTATGCTACAGTCGACTGCAAAAAAAAAAAATAATAATAATAATAATAAATAAAAATAAATAAACGCTGGTACCCCTTCTGGTCGCTCTCAAATTGAAGTTAGATTAAAGTGGGTTTTGAATCGAATTACGCATTTTGAATCCCGCAGTGGAAAAGCGAAGGGAGGGGCAGTCCCAACTGCCGCAATCCGAACTAGTTGTTTTAACACTTTTCAACAGAATTGAAAAGCAAATAATGGGGGTACCAACTGCCGCATCTAATCGAGTTGCTTTTAACACTTTTCAACATAGTTGAAAAGCAAATATGCATACATTCGTGCATCAGCGAAGGGACGATCCCAATTGCCGCATCACGGCATTCCGATCTAGTTGTTTTAACACTTTTAAGCATTTTGAGCATGAAATATATTTAGTATGTAGTTTATTAGTATACGAGTTCATTTTGAACCCCGCAGTGGAAAAGCGTAGGGAGGGGCGGTCCCAACTGCCGCATTCCAATCTAGTTGTTTTAACACTTTTCAACAGAATTGAAAAGCAAATAATGGGGGTACCAACTGCCGCATCTAATTGAGTTGCTTTTAACACTTTTCAACATAGTTGAAAAGCAAATATGCATACATTCGTGCATCAGCGAATGGGCGGTCCCAACTGCTGCATCACGTCATTCCGATCTAGTTGTTTTAACACTTTTATGCATTTTGAACATGAAATATATTTAGTATGTAGTTATTAGTATACGAGTTCATTTGGAACCCCGCAGTGGAAAAGCGTAGGGAGGGGCGGTCCCAACTGCCGCATTCCAATCCAGTTGTTTTAATACTTTTCAACAGACTTGAAAAGCAAATGATGAGGATACCAACTGCCGTATCTAATCTAGTTTAAGAAAAAGCTACTGTGTACGAGCATTTGCGACTTTAAAGTAACCCCGATATCGAATATCGATATCGAATATCGTTTTCTATCCCTATTAATTCTAAATAAATCATAATTTAGAATGATAAACAACAATTACTGATAATTTCAATTTTTTAAATTTCGAATTTTATAGAAACCATTCTTTGCGAGAGCTTAGATCTTAAAAGAAACCCCCATGCAAAATTTGAAGTTTCAAAGCCACAGAAATTGCAATTTAAAAACATTTTTAGTTGCTTTTAAATTTCTAATTTTTTAAAAACTGTTCGGCTACGGTCTGACCACTTACGTATGGAAAAGGTTATCCATGTCTAATTTCAAGTTTCTACTCTAAACTTTATTAAAAAAAACATAATTCAGAACATTTTCCTCTCATTTCAGCATTCTAAATTTCCAAATTTTTAGAAGCCTTTCTGAGCCGGTTGTTTATATCTTAAAATTGACCACCATGCCAAATTTTAAGTTTCCAGCAACAAAACTATCACAGATTTTGAAACTTTAGAACGTTTATTTTGCTCTGTACCCTTTGAAATTCCGTTTTTTTAAGAAACTATTTCGTACCAGCGTTTACATATTAAAAATGACAGAATTAGGAAATTTTAAATTTCTCTCCCTAGTAATTCCATATAAATCGTAATTTAGAATGTTTTTAGAATATTCACTGTTTTTTTCATTTTCTAAAATTCCCCCTTTTTTTAATTGCCTTGATCCATAATGTACCTCTTAAAAGTAACAGACATGTTAAATTTCAAGTTTATATTCCTAATAATTCTACATGAATTGTAATTTAGAACTTTTTCCACTCATTTCACACTTTTAAATTTCGAATTTTTTAGGAAACAAAAACCATGCCAACTTTCAAGAGGGCAAAAAGGGCACGTTTGGAATGTTTTTTGCTCATCCATCTACTTACGAAAAGTGGCCCTGACGTAAAATATAGTCTATGTCGGAGCAGAGACTGCCACCTTTACTTTTGAAATTATTTCGGTAGTTCTAGTAGTTTCCCGTACAAACAAACAAACAAGCACGTAAAAAAAGATTTTTTTTATATAAAATTATTTTAGATGTAGAGATAAAGTTATATCTATCAAACAACAAAAAAAAAGTGGCACTCCGGGAGTGCCGACAGAAGTGAAAACTTGAACAATTACGTGTGTATTTTTTGAATCGTCAGGAAATGTTTTATTGTGCAGGAAATACTTTTAAATCAAGTGTTTTTTTATTCATTATTATAAACTACTACTACAAAAATTATATTACAATTTTCATTTAATGCGCTATTGTACATGAAAAATCATGCATATTATTTTACATACAAAAATTTCGGGAACAAGACTACAGTCGCACTATACCGCTCACATTTTTCTACGTTATTATACCACTTACTATACCGCTTCTATACCACTTACTATACAGCTGACTATACCGCTTACTATAACGCTTACTATACCGCTTACATTTTTCTGCGCTTACTATACCGCTTACTATACTGCTTACATTTTTCTGCGCTTCCTATACCTTACTATACCTCTTACATTTTTCTACGTTTACTATACCGCTAACTATACCACTTACATTTTTCTGCGTTTACTATACCGCATACTATACCACTTACATTTTTTCTGTGTTACTATACCGCTTAATATACAGCTTACTATACCACTTACTATGCCGCTTACATTTTTCTGCGTTACTATACCGCGTACTATACCGCTTACATTTTTCTGCGCTTACTATACCACTTACATTTTTCTGCGTTTACTATACCGCTTACATTTTTTCTGTTTTACTATACCGCTTCTACAGCATTTACTATACAGCTTACTATACCGCTTACTATAACGCTTACTATACCGCTTACATTTTTCTGCGTTACTATACCGCGTACTATACCGCTTACAATTTTCTGCGCTTACTATACCGCTTCTATACCACTTACTATACAGCTTACTATACCGCTTACTATAACGCTTACTATACCGCTTACATTTTTCTGCGCTTGCTATACCGCTTACTATACTGCTTACATTTTTCTGCGCTTCCTATACCTTACTATACCTCTTACATTTTTCTACGTTTACTATACCGCTAACTATACCACTTACATTTTTCTGCGTTTACTATACCGCTTACTATACCACATACATTTTTTCTGTGTTACTATACCGCTTACTATACAGCTTACTATACCGCTTACTATACAGCTTACTATACCGCTTACTATGCCGCTTACATTTTTCTGCGTTACTGTACCGCGTACTATACCGCTTACATTTTGCTGCGCTTACTATACCGCTTACTATACCACTTACATTTTTCTGCGTTTACTATACCGCTTACATTTTTTCTGTTTTACTATACCGCTTACATTTTTCTGCGCTTACTATACCGCTTCTACAGCATTTACTATACAGCTTACTATACCGCTTACTATAACGCTTACTATACCGCTTACATTTTTCTGCGTTACTATACCGCTTACAATTTTCTGCGCTTACTATACCGCTTCTATACCACTTACTATACAGCTTGCTATACAGCTTACTATAACGCTTACTATACCGCTTACTATACCGCTTACATTTTTCTGCGCTTCCTATACCTTACTATACCTCTTAGATTTTTCTATGTTTACTATACCGCTAACTATACCACTTACATTTTTCTGCGTTTACTATACCGCTTACTATACCACTTACATTTTTTCTGTGTTACTATACCGCTTACTATACAGCTTACTATAACGCTTACTATACCGCTTACTATACCACTTACATTTTTCTGCGTTTACTATACCGCTTACATTTTTTCTGTTTTACTATACCGCTTACATTTTTCTGCGCTTACTATACCGCTTCTACAGCATTTACTATACAGCTTACTATACCGCTTACTATAACGCTTACTATACCGCTTACATTTTTCTGCGTTACTATACCGCGTACTATACCGCTTACAATTTTCTGCGCTTACTATACCGCTTACTATACTGCTTACATTTTTCTGCGCTTCCTCTACCTTACTATACCGCTTACATTTTCTGCGTTATTATACCACTTACATATTTCTGCTTTACTATACCGCTTACTATGTCGCGTACTATACCGCTTACATTTTTCTGCGTTACTATACCGCGTACTATACCGCTTACATTTTTCTGCGTTACTATACCGCGTACTATACCGCTTACATTTTTCTGCGCTTACTATACCGCTTACTATGCCTCTTACATTTTTCTGCGCTTACTATACCGCTTACATTTTTCTGCGTTTACTATACCGCTTCCTATACCACTTGCATTTTTTTTGCGTTTACTATACCGCTTCCTATACCGCTTGCATTTTTTCTGTGTTACTATACCGCTTACATTTTTCTGCGCTTAACATACCGCTTCTATACCGCTTACTATACAGCTTACTATACCGCTTACATTTTTCTGTGTTTACTATACCACTTACATTTTTCTGCGCTTACTATAACGCTTACTATACCGCGGTGCAATAGCGCACAGGCAAGCTTGCGCCGCGCCCGTCCCGCCCTAGATCATACCTAACTATACACAATACATGCACATACTTAAATACAGAGGTGTCGGTTACAGTAACAGTGTCGCGAGTTCAGTGGTTTTTTCCCATCTCAAAAAATGCCCAACGCGCCTAAAGAAGTTTTCACTTCAATAAACTCAAAAAAGTACAATAAGTTATGTATTCATTATTCAGCTCCTGGTGGCCGACTTTTGGATATGTAAGTAAAATTAATACCCAATGGTCGGCCACATTAAAATTAATGAAAAGCAACAAATTTATTTACTTTTTATAATCAAAAACATTAGTTTATTTACCCTGCTAATATTCTAGCCTTATAATTTTAGAAAAAAATAAAAAATTAATTAATACTTGCCTTTTAAAATAATTGCCATCTGTTAACGAAAAAATAGGGAAAAGGGCGATTTGACCTCAATCTTGAAAAAAATGGCTGATTACAAATTCAATAAAAGTACCCATAATTCTTTGGTGATGGTTTATGACTTATGAAAGATGGTTGCATGTAACCAAATTGTAATATTTCATTTAGAACCAAAAATAAGCTATGCGTAAGGCATTTTATCTCAATGTGGCCGACTATTGGGGGGTGGCCGACTATTGGTACATTTACCCTAGTTATTGTTTTCTAGATAGTAATTTAGTCTATGTTTAAGCATGCGTTCTAGGATTTTGCCCAGCATCGGGAGAAGGCAAATGGGTCTATATGAGGTTGGGAGTTTAGGACTTTTATTGTTTTTTGTGAAAAATATAACGTTAGCTATTTTCCAATTTTTTGGGAAATAATTTAAATTTAAACATTTATTGAAAAGATCACGAATTAAGTATTTGTATGATTTGAAAAGATTTTTTAAGAGGTATGCGTCTATTTTATCGTGACCAGGGGCTTTAAGATTGTTTTGTTCAGATAATGCTGTTTTTATTTCTTTATTTGAGAAGAGTGGGGGGGAGGGGACTATCTCCTCTGCTGGGGCTAAAAGTAACGGAACAGTTGGATTTATTGGAAAATGATGTGTTAAAAGATTTTGAAATGTTTCTTGTTTTGTAATGTAAGGTGAAGAACCTTCCAAGGATGTGTGAATAAAGTGTTGGTTTGATAAGTTTTTGTTTGTTGCAATTTTGAACACCTGCCCAAAGGTGTCTTTTGTATTATTACAGAATTTTTTCCAGGAATTTAATTTTTGGCTTTTTATGTGTTTTTTATATAGCGCTCGCTCACGTTGTAGGAGCGTTCTCCATTTTGAGTCAACCGATGACCTCCATCTTTTCCTTAGAGCTGATATTTTGTTTCGGTGGGATCTTAGCGCGTCAGTCCACCAGTCAAAAGTTGGGTATTGTTTAAGTTTTTTAGTTTTTAATGTTTTTGACATGTTTGGTTAATTTTGATATTGAAGTCTTCTAGCCAATTATCCAATTTGTCATAGGTGTCAACCGATGTAAGTATAGTGTGTAAGTCCGTGGCCAAAGGTCTGAAGAATTTGTTAAATTTTTTGAAGGTTGTATACTTTGTTTTAAACCTTTTGAGATCTATTGTTGAGGGTGTTAATGAAAGAGAGAAACGAATATACCTATGATCAGATAGCGATACGGATTCTGTGTCCACGTACCAGGAGTCGACGAAGTTGGTTAGATCCTGAGTGCACACGGTGACATCTGGGTTTCCCCGACATGGACGACCCGGCTCTCCTATGAACGAAGGTGCTGATTCCGTATCGTTTATGAGTGTTAAGTTCTTTGAAAGTAGTAGGTATGTTAGGATGGATCCCCGTTCATCCTCCTTTTGGTAGCCGAGCAATGACAAGTGCACGTTGAGATCTGCTCCCAAAATCAGGTGCTGAAGGGGCATGAAGAAATCCAGCCATTTTAAGTCCTCTCGGAAGTCTCCTGATGGTTTTGAATAACAGGATCCTATTGTTATTGGTCCTGTAGATGATGTTAGATTCACGAAAACTGAATTATGGTCGCTGTAACATTGAACTACCTCCACATCAGGGCCCATATTTTTCCTTCCTGTGAATAATAGTCCTGAATCAGCAACACTAGGATCTTATTCTTGTTGGCATGGCCCATGAGATTCCCAGTTGCTGCTTTAGATTTTTGTAAGTTTATTTGAAGAAAGGTCAGTTTGTCGATGTTATTATCTATTTTGTTAACTATTGTATTGGATGAAGCTGAGGTTTTATGCTGTATGGGGATTGGATGAATATTGTCTATCTTGAATTTAAAAACTGTTGTTGTGCGTAGATGTTTCTCTGTTGGATGTAATAATGGAAGGCTGGACATTCGGAAGAGTCAGCCGAGTGAGGAAAGTCGCCCTGCGTTCCTGAGCAGTTTACGCATTGATGTTTTTGGGAGGATTTAGCCAATGGGCAAACAGAAGAAGCATGTTTTTTCGTGCAGTATTTACAGGACGTTTGAGATCTGCAGTTTGTATTAGCATGTCCAAAGCACTGGCAGTTGCTACATCTGATTATAGGCAGGTAGGTGCTCACCCTACATGTAGAGAATCCAAATTGAATTTTTCGTTCCCGTAGCATATGGGCTGCTATATATTCCTCGACCTCCAGGATTAGTTGGTATTTTCCGTTTCTCTTTATCTTTTTGAAGACTGCTACTGGAGTTTCTGGATTGTAGAAGCTTTCCAACTGTTGCAATATTGTTTTCTCTTCTAGTATTTCTGGAATCCCCAGTATGATAATTTTCTTTAAATTTGTGGATTTATACGTTATTTCTATTATGTCTTTAAGTGACGTTATGTTTTCGATACTTTCCATTAGTTCAGTCGTTTGGTCGTCTGATGTAGTTATGATTATTAGAGTGTTTCTATCTTTAGCTATTGCACAATATATGTTGGTTGTATTTGACGATGTTTTTATTTCTCCTGTTAGTATAAGTCTGATTTCATTTAGTGCGATATTAGTTGTGGACTTCCTCTTAATTAGAATTGCTGAACTTGAAAACTGCCGGTGATTCTTCATTTCCCTGTTGTGGATTTTATTTTGTAGATGGATTCTGGAGTACAAGCTCTTTCATGTTTCTCTCTGATCTGTTGTGGCCGCCTCTTCACCCTGTTGCATCTCCTTTGTATTTGTCAATATCTTTTCCTTTGGCCTTGTTATTGTTTTCTCTATCTTCATCAATTTCTCGAGTATCAATTGTAAATCGGTTATCGTTGTTTCTTTCTTATTGTTCTCTAGAAGTTCTTCCACTAAATTTTGTTTCACTTCCAATTCCTCCATAATGTTCTGTAGTTGTTTTTCTTTCTTCTCCAACTCGTCCGATAAGATTCGTTCTCTCAATGCTGTTTCTTCCTGCATTTTTATATAGCTCTCATTAATTTCTGTTCCACTGGCAGCTAATTTACTTTCTTGTTCATTGATTACCTTTAGTTGATCTTTAATAATTTTGTTGAGGAGTTGTACTTGTTGTTCGTTTTTCTGGTTCTTATTTTGTATATCTTCTAAGTTTTTAAGATTTTCTTTGTGGTCATTGTACATTTTCGTTGATTTGGAGAATATCATGTCTAGGTATTTCTTTTTCTAACTCGACACATCCTTGTACCTTTTTGCGTTCAGTTTTACGTATATATCTATAAGTTCTGGGATGTTTTTCGTTTGAGCCATTTTTTTGTTGAATCTATATTCTGCTGTTTTTGGTGTCGATGTAAATTTGAATCTGGATGGGACCAGTCGTGGTTTTCTATTATTTGTGATTTTTGAGTCGCTAGCGAAATCTGCAGCTTCATCTTCACTGGTACTCGACTGATGATCTACGATGGATTTTTTCAGATGGACCAATGTTGGTGTCATTGAAATATTTTATTCTAATATCGAGGTTTTCTCATACATAGTTCTTTTGTTTAAGTCATGATGTTGTTCATGAGATGCATTACCCTAATTTTCACTAACTTTATCACTCTCTTCCATTTTACTTATCTGTTCTTGTTATTTATGATTTTTAGTCAACAGTAGCTATGAGTTATATTATATTTCAATTAATTACTGGATCAGGTTCATTAGCTCCCCATACATGGTAAAGAAAAATTGGAATTTTGAAATTAATAGACTCGCCAAAATAGAAGAAAATAATTTAGAAAATAATTTAGAAAATAATTTAGAAAAAGCCTAAAAAACACTATGACCAAATCGGTAAGGGATCCCGTGCTCAAAAATGGGTGATCGCAAAATATATTATAATGAATGGTATAATACAGTTATAACATGATATATTCAGATAGCAATTGTTGGAGGTTGTTATTAATAGTGAATTAGACATAAAATTATTATAAAAAGTTAATTAACACCAGGTACAAATATATACATGAATATATAGCAACATTTCATTTGTAAACCAGATTTTATTTACTAACTTTGGCTAGATATTATGTCTGAATACTCTAGAACAGATAAAATGAAGACTAGTTTTAAACAATTACAGTCAATAAGAAAATAATACCCTTGATTATAGACCAACAAAAAATTAATGATGAAAATAAAGAATTTTTTCCTTTTATTTATATTTTTTTTTCTTTCACAACAATTTTCCATATGAACACTGCAATTAATTAAAAATGTATTAATTTAGAATTAGGTTAGTAATTCACCAATTAAGAGTTAATTGGGACGGATGCAGATGCTGTAGAAAAATAATAATATGGTTGAGCTGAGTGCAAAGTTCGGCTCCCGCAACAGTAGGAGAGAAGGGTCACCAAACTTACCCATATGGGAGCTACATCAAGAGATCCATGCTGCACTTGGGCTATGGGAGTATAGTAATGAGATAACTATTCCAAAGAAATAGAGGGCGCTACGAGCTGTAAGTAGTATTCGGTTGAATAATTGAAAGATTTAAAGACTGTAATAGAGGAGCTATCCGGGGATATGTGACATGACATGATTTTAAAAATCTATGAAAGATGCCCCTTATATAGGGGCCAGGGCCGACCCTGATCAGAAAAAGTTAAGTGTAATACAAGAAGATGAAATGACTAACCAATGGCCATTGATACAAGGTGAGAAAAATGATAATGAGATTAAATATTAGGGGATAATGGGGTAATGGCCCTGATTTAAGGGTCCAGGGGCCGCCCTGTAAGGGGAAAAGCATTTTAATGTATATGAATGAATAGGTCTCAACGAGACCTTTAATTTGAGTGGTCGGAAGATGGGGTTTTATAGAAGTTAAAAATTTTGAAAAAGTTAAAAATGCTTCCGGAAGCCACCCACACAAATTAAGGGCTAAGAAAATATCATATATGAAGAGCTCTAAGTCAGACCTTCAAATTGAGTGGTCGGAAGGCAGGGATTAGACAAGGTTTTATTTTATACCTTAAAGGGGGGCTAGAGCCTCCCCTAAAAAGTTTAGCATTAAAATAAACCCCAAAAACGGACTCAGCGGCCCCAATACCCTACTAATAGGGAAAACAGGCCAATCTGTGCAAAATAAAGAATTATTTTAAAGTCGAAACGGACGGAGTACGTTGGTTCGAAACAAAATGTGTAAAAGATAATGTTTAATAGTAAATAGCAATATAAAGGCCCAACTAGGGTAAAGTATAGAATACTGTTCTGAAAAAGCATCAATTAAGGTAAAAAGGACGGTAGCATAGTTAATATTAAGATATATATATATATATATATATATATATATATATTTTAAGATATTAAAAGGGACGACCCATTAGACCAGCTCAATGAGTATGTAAGTGAGTGTAAAAGGAAAGCTATTGATGTATAAATCTACAATATACGGAAAAGCCCCATAATTCCATGCACCAAGAGAATAATGCTGAATGTCAGCCTAGCATCTATGGCCCAGCATAACTATACCCATAATGCACCACGCAATCCCCATAAGCAACCCAAAACCTACAGATATAACAATCTTATAAAGTTTTTTAATGTTTATAAATGTTTCCCAAAAGTGATTTCTAAAATTTAGCTGATTTCTCAAAATTAAAGCTCGCCGATATCTCTATCGCGTCATTGTCTCTGTAATAAGTAAAATACCTTATAATGTAATATTTCCTTGTATGCTGAATATTTTTGTATCACTAGAAATATAGTTGTGGAAAAATTTGCTGCAATAAAAGTGACTTTATTCTGCTTTTGAAATAATGGAATGGATATTTTGTTTCATACAACGATATTACATCTATTGTTATTTTGAATTAAGTATCCTAATTCTAAACTAAACTTTATCTAGGGAAAACTATTAAGAATACCGGTTTCCCAATTTAGTTATTTAAAAATGCGAATAATGCATTAGAAATACTCTATTTTACTTAAAAGTTTCTTATAAAATATATTATAGTTGGATGACTAGGCTTATAGATATATGCGCTTTCTTTAATACTGTAAACGCGAGTAACAAATAATTGCAGAAATTCCCATAGATTTAAGTTATTCATAAAAAATCCTTATCTCTCTAAATATCTCTATGTCTTCCGTCTCTCTTCTCCGTAAGCATTGTTTCTAATTTATTCGAAGACTGTTTTAAACGGAACCACCTTTATTAATTGTCTTTTAAAGTTTCTATAGTATTAATTTTTCAGCATAAAAATCTACTGCATATTGAATATGTATGCGTATATTTTGGTATTCGAAATTTTGTTTTCTTTTTCAAAAGATTAAGATAGTTCATGTAAAATAAAACCTTCTGCAATATGTCAGGACACAACAGAAGAAGAATTATACAAAGAATTGGGGGTGATGAGTTATGGAGAAAAGGAAAATCTGACAACAATTCTTTTTTTTAAGGAACGATAGAAAAGGAAAGATAACCTCAATCATATGATTTGATTCATCGTAATGATATTTCAATGATATTTTTCTCCAATTCAATCACGTTCGTAGAAACTAATAGTGTTTAACTCTAATCGAATTGGATGATAACATTGCAAAATATCATCCTCAGATTATTTGTCAAGATTTTAATTTTTCTGAGATTTTATAGCCCACATTTGTTATTAAAAATCTTTCATTATGCTTTCCCTTGATTTCAAAAAGATGTGTTAAATTATAATACAAAACAATTTCTTCATACCAGCAAATATATTTTGTTAATTAGTTCTTGAATCATAATTGAAAGATTAAGTTTCGACACAAGTAGTGACTGGATCAAATTAATCTTTAAACTTCTTTCTCACAAGATAGTTAAGTGAACCATTTTATACATTATCCAGTCGATAAAAACTAGATTCCTAGAACCTGTTTCTGTTTTACATGCCCAGAACAAAATCGAATCACATGATCTGAATACCACTCATTTCGATGAATTGTAGGTTTTTTAATTGTTGTATTTTTCGTCACTCATTTAACTAAAGATGTCCAATTTGCTTCCGTAACTAAAGACAATATTTTGTCAAAAATTTTGGACCTGATTTTGAATTTTTCTGACGAATGGTAGGCGCTTTTGTATTTTGAGTTAGATATTTAAATTTTCTTATGATGCATTCTTCCAGATAAGTTGTTCGGACAATATTTTCCGACAATGTTTTTGGACAGTGTTTTCCGACACACGTTCGACAGAGTATTTTCGATAGAGAGAACGATATCTAGATAAGAGATTATGTGCTTCCGCATACTTGTGCATCGAACCAGACTTCGCAAGTGATCTTGGGTTTACTTGCATGCAAGGACATTTCGCAGTTTGAATAGTTGGTTTATTCTTTCTTTTTGTTAACTGTTAAAGTGATTGTTTATGTAAGTTTTCAGTTCAGAGCAGAGAGCTCATGTGTGTTAGATGGCGGTCGCTGTCAAATGTGTAACCAAGAGGGTTTTAACGTTTTAATTAAAGTTTACAGTTCACATGTTTACCTTGTGTAGTTTTAATCAGTGTTTTCTTTCTTATTAAGTTTAAAGTTAACCAGCCGAGCTATCATTAAATGGTCCGTCGAGCCGGAGATTTCTTTTAAAGGGGAAAATAGCTGATTAGGCTAATGTGGAAAGTGAATTTGGACTGTAAAATGTGGAAGTTTGGTGTTCAGTGTTAGAGTTTAAGCGCATGGTTGGTTGGATGCCAATGCCCCTGCTTTGTTGATCAAGACGTTTTAAAGATTCGGTGAGTTCGTTCCTGTATTTAAATTTTTATTTGTTATGGATGAGTTAAAGGATGTTTTAGTTAAGAAGAGGGGATTAAAGTCTGCTATTACAAAATTAGAAAAAAAGATAAATGGGTGTATTAATGAAGCCGATTCAAGTGAATTAACTTTGTTTGAGATTAAAATAGGAAAGTTAACTGATGAATTGAGTGAAACATTTAATAGGATTTTGGCTAAATGTGATAAAAATGAGGTTGATACGTACATTGAGGAGCAGCAGACTGAACAGAATCGAGTTGACAGTATGTGGCTTAGTGTTAACCGAAAAAAATCGGGAATTAGTTTAAACGAAAGTAACAACAGTGCGGGATTGTTGAGGTCTGAAACCTCAGAGGTTAAACTGCCGAAACTCACACTTCCCACTTTCAGTGGTAATCTGGAGGAGTGGCTTCCATTTTATGATTTATTTAGGGCTAGTGTGGATTGTAATGAAGTTTTATCAGACTGTCAGAAATTACAATATTTAAAATCGGCATGCAGAGGCAGTGCACTTAAAATAATTCAATGCCTTCCAATCTCTGATTCGAATTATGGGACAGCGTTAGAGCTGTTGAAAGAGCGATATTCAAATAAAAGAGAATTAATTAATTCATTGATTAAGAAATTTATTGGAATGCGTTGTATTTCGGGTACAGCACAGTCTCTTCTGGAAAGTGTAGACGTTATTAATGAGTGTGTCCGTTCATTGAGTGTACTTAAACAAGAGGTTAAAGGATTTTCAGAAGTATTAATTGTTTATTTAATTACAGAGAAATTGGATGGAAATACAAGATATTGGTGGGAAAGAACACTCAAAAAAGAGGAATTGGGTACACTTGAAAATTTATTATCTTTTTTAAAGGACCATGCGAGAACCCTTCAAAATAGTAAAACAGCAGTTAAAGAAAGTGGAAAACCTAAATTTACTACATTATTGTCTGCTAATAATATTTGTGTTTTATGCAAAGAATCGCATCCACTTTACAGATGCCCACGATATTTGAAATTAAATGTGCAGAAAAGAATAGAAATAGCTAGAACAAATAGTTTGTGTTATAACTGTCTTTTAGAGAAACATTATGCAAAAAAGTGTATGAGTGTGGGTAGATGTAGAGTGTGCCACAAGCCTCATCATAGTGTCTTGCATATTTCACGGGATACTGGCCCTCATGTAAAGAATGCGACTGAAACTCCGGTGGTTCCTCTTTCCCCGAACGCAACGGAATTTCGACCGAGACAAAATGAGTTAAGTCAAACTTCCTGCACTGGCACCTTTGAGTTTCGAAACAATTCTGGGTCGGGAATACAATTAATGAATATGGGACAGACTCTACTTTGTACAGCAATGATTAAGGTTCTTGATTCAGTGGGTAATCTTGTAAATTGCCGCGCGTTGCTGGACAGTGGAAGTGAGGCATGTTTTATAAGTGAAAATTGTATGCGAAAATTGTGTTTGCCAAAGCGAAGAACTAGAGTACAGGTTACATGTTTAGGTTCTTATAGTGCTGAAACAAATGGAGAGATAAATTTGAATTTTACTCCTCATTTTAATTCTGAAATAAAATTTGCTACTAAAGCATTTGTGATAAAAAGAATTACATCTAATGTACCATGTGGTTCTATTCCTTCAGATGTTGTGAATAAGTTTAATGATTTAGTTCTAGCAGACCCACTATTTTTTGAGTCACGACCAGTAGATATTCTACTTGGAGTTAACGTATTTTTTACATTGCTAAATGGGAAAATTGTGAAAAGAGGGGAAGCTCTGCCCTTTGCTGTAAGTTCTAAGCTTGGATGGATAATTACGGGGACTACCTCATTCGATAGAGGTCGACGTACATTTGCCGTCAATAATATTCAATTAAAATTAGATGGCTTGGTGCAACAATTTTGGTCCTTGGATTCTGTTCCGGAATTAGTTCAGATTTCTAAGGAGGAGAGGGAATGTGAGGATCATTTTAAGCGTACTTATTTTCGAGATATGTCTGGAAGATTTGTCGTGAAACTTCCATTTAAAGATTCCCCATCTAGATTAGGTGACACTAGAGAAATGGCTATCCAGAGATTTCGTTCGTTAGAACGCAGACTTTCAAAACAGCCATTTATTTATGAAGACTATCGAAAGTTTATGAGGGAATATTTTGAATTGGGTCACATGGAACGTGTATCCAAGCCGGAGAGTGTTCCTTCAAGTGTTTGTTATTTACCACATCATGCGGTAATTCGGGAATCAAGCACAACGACAAAACTGAGAGTTGTTTTTGACGCTTCAGCTAAGTCTACTTCGGGTGTATCTTTGAACGACATTCTTATGGTCGGTCCACGTATACAGCAGGAGCTTTTTCCAATACTGTTGAGATTTAGAATTTTACCTATAGTTGTATGTGCAGATATAGAAAAAATGTTTAGACAGGTTTTGATTAACCCTGAAGATAGAGACTTTATGAGAATTCTTTGGAGAGAAAATTCCCAAGATACTATAGAGGATTACCGTTTAAAAACAGTTACTTACGGTACCGCATCTGCCCCGTTTCAGTCTACTAGATCTCTTCATCAGCTTGCCTTAGATGAGAAGAGTGAAATTCCGTTGGCATCTGCAGCAGTGTTAAGGGATTTTTATGTAGATGATTTATTGTCAGGGGGTCAAAATAAAGAGGAAGTTGTGGAATTAATTGATCAATTGACATTGTTAATGAAGCGAGGTGGTTTTAAATTGCGAAAATGGATTTCTAATGTGCCTGGCGTGTTGAAAAACATTTTGGAAGAATGTAGAGAAAGTGCAGATTCCTTGTTCTTAAAGAATGATAGTGGTATAAAAATTTTGGGAATCCAGTGGAATTTGAACGGTGATTTCTTTTGTTTCACTGTTTTAGACCATGACAAAAAGAATAGATATTCGAAAAGAGATATCTTGTCAGAGGTCGCAAAGGTGTTTGATCCGTTGGGGTTTCTATCTCCTTGTGTCGTTTTCATGAAGATCTTGTTGCAAGATTTATGGAAAATTTCACTTACCTGGGACGAGTCAGTTAGTGAAGACTTTAGTAAACGGTGGACATCGTTTAGAAATGACTTAAGTGTAATTTCGCAATTGAGGATTCCTCGATTTGTGTTGGCTGCAGATAAAATGGGACTTCAAATTCATGCCTTTTGTGATGCGTCCGAAAAGGCGTATTGTGCGGTAATATATATGCGTTCAATTTCTCAAGATGAAAGAATAGCGGTAAATCTTTTGACATCTAAGACTAAGGTGGCACCCATTAAGACTCAGTCCATCCCACGACTTGAATTGTGTTCTGCCCTTCTGTTGGCAAATTTGCTAAAAATGGTTTTACAGCATTTAAATTTTACTGAGAATGAAGTATTTGCCTGGACTGATTCTAATGTGGCGTTGGCATGGCTTTCTTCAGAGCCTCATCGTTGGCAAACCTTCGTGGCTAACCGTGTTTCAAAAATCCAAGAGGCACTTCCTAATGTTCCGTGGAATCATGTTTCTGGAATTGAAAATCCTGCTGACTGCGGAACAAGGGGTATGTTGCCGTCGGAATTAGTAAATTGTGAATTATGGTTTCGTGGTCCTCGATGGTTAAGAGAGCCATTGAACAACAATCAACATAATGATCCAGTTAACGGTAAAGATATACAGGAGATTGTTTCAAAGGAAGAAAAGCGAAACTGTGTTGTAAGCGTGTTTGATCTTAGTGATGATCATGTGATTTTCAGATATTCCACTTGGAATAGACTGGTACGAATCGTCGCGTGGTGCTTGAGATTTGTGAACAATGCAAAAAAGGTATCTCAGCGAATAAACGGTTTACTCTTGACATCAGAGCTTTTGAGAGCCACAACGAGGATAGTGAAATTAGTACAACACCAGTGTTTTTCTGATGAGATCCTTGCTTTAGGAAATCATAAATTGTTAAGACGTTCGAGCAAACTTTTAACATTAAATCCATTTCTGGATTCAAGCTGTATTTTGCGAGTTGGTGGAAGGTTGAGACATGCTAATGTTTCTGAAGATCAGAAACACCCAATAGTTTTGCCTAAGTCTCATCATATTACTGCATTGCTTATTAGACATTATCATATAACTTACTTGCATGCTGGTCCTCAGGTTCTTTTAGCTGTCCTTAGAACAAAATTTTGGATTTTAAGTGGTCGAGATGCAGTAAGAAAAATTGTGAAGACATGCATAAAGTGTTTCTGTGCTTCCCCAGCTATTGGTACACAATTAATGGGGGACCTGCCCGCTATGCGTGTCTTACCCAGTCGCCCATTTTCGAAGACTGGATGTGATTATGCCGGTCCGTTTATGTGTAAAGAAAGAAATCGTAGAGGTATTAAGGCATTTAAGAGTTACATAGCAATTTTTATTTATTGTGCTATTCATCTTGAATTGGTGTCAGATTTGTCCACTCCAACGTTTTTGGCTGCTCTGAAAGGATTTGTTTCTCGTAGAGGCAAGCCAGCCGAATTAGTAAGTGACTGTGCTACAAATTTTAAGGGTGCAAGTAAGGAATTGAGGGAATTATATGAATTTATATCCTCCACCATTAAAGATGAATCCTTACAGAATTATGTTGCTAATGAGGGCATCGTTTGGAAATTTAACCCTTCATCGGCTCCACATTTTGGTGGCTGTGGGAGGCTAACATCAAGTCTGTGAAATATCATTTGCGTAGAACAATGGGAAATTCGCTATTTACAATTGAAGAGTTCTCAACATTATTGTCGCAAATTGAAGCTTGTTTGAACTCGAGACCGTTGTGTCCGTTGTCAAGTGATCCAAATGATCTAGAAATTTTGACACCGGGTCATTTTTTGACGGGTGCTTCGTTGACAGCTATTCCATAGCTTGATGTTTCTGAGGTTCCGCCTTTCACGACTTCGTCGTTGGCAACTGACACAGAGAGTATTCCAGCACTTTTGGAAGCGATGGAGTGCAGAGTATTTGTCTCAGTTGCAACAACGCCCCAAGTGGTTACGTCCAACAGTAAATTTAAAGGTTGGGGACTTAGTGCTCATTAAAAATGAACTTGTGCCGGCGCCTCAATGGAAGCTGGGAAGAATCATTGAAACCTTTTCAGGTAGTGATGGTCATGTTAGAGTGGCCATAGTAAGAACTGCTACGGGAGAGCTCAAACGTCCTATTCACAAACTTTGTCCTTTACCTTTTGAATGAGAATAGTTAATTAGAGCCCTTGAAGGTTTCAAGGCCGGGGGTGTATGTTCGGACAATATTTTCCGACAATGTTTTTGGACAGTGTTTTCCGACACACGTTCGACAGAGCATTTTCGATAGAGAGAACGATATCTAGATAAGAGATTATGTGCTTCCGCATACTTGTGCATCGAACCAGACTTCGCAAGTGATCTTGGGTTTACTTGCATGCAAGGACATTTCGCAGTTTGAATAGTTGGTTTATTCTTTCTTTTTGTTAACTGTTAAAGTGATTGTTTATGTAAGTTTTCAGTTCAGAGCAGAGAGCTCATGTGTGTTAGATGGCGGTCGCTGTCAAATGTGTAACCAAGAGGGTTTTAACGTTTTAATTAAAGTTTACAGTTCACATGTTTATCTTGTGTAGTTTTAATCAGTGTTTTCTTTCTTATTAAGTTTAAAGTTAACCAGCCGAGCTATCATAAGTCATGTTTGTAAAATGCTATACATATATATTTCTATTCACTATACCTTTCCTTGTCAGGGGGAGCCCCTCCAGACGGTCTTGAATTGACCGCTTACGTACGGAAGATGACCAGGAGTCTGGCATTGTGAGCTGTGCTTCGACACGTCGGGGCAGGTAAACTGACGAATTACAACCTCCATGCGGTTCCCCCTGAGAAAAAGGTGACTGATTATCCGGTGGGGCCCGATCTGTCCCCCTCCTTTGGTTTGGTTTTGGACTGAAGCGGTTTGCGGCCTTATTCTGAGTCCTTCGATGTATTCGCAGGAGCATCCTACGGATCCTTGGGCTAGCGAACCAGGGAAATTTCGAGGTCGAACCCCAAGCGTTATTTTACGGGTCTATTAGGTGGTAAAAAGCACGTGGTAGATGTATTCTTCGTGCTCAGACTAGATCCGGCAGGTGCTACGAGCGGCAACGGCTAGAAAATATGACAGCATCTTTTCCAAGTTTATCCATTGCGAGACGGAGGCGAGGAAGGACTCTGTATAGCGAGGACCGCTTCTGGTTCCGTATTGACGTCTGGTCAGTGCGTGAGGCGGCATGAAGGTGGTATGAGAGGTGCTCCCTCCCGGACGGACTGACAAAGAGAAACCAGACAGGAGGATCGTCAGTCAATTGACGACGTCCAGACCGAAGTCAGACTCTGGGTCACCAGCCAGTCCATCGGGTCTATACGCAATCGCAACTTTCTGTGCCCGACGACGGTTCGATTAGCAAGGATCACGGTACTAACTACCGATCGGGAGCACTTCTCGGGCGCTTGAGAAAGAAGATTCTACGAACCTTTAGGACGGAGAGTGGCGTCTACAGTTTCCTGGTACTGGTGGCCCTGCACGGCGAGAGGGCTATTCGGAGTCCTCGAACCAGGTCGTCGGGAGGTAAGGTGTGTGTCGTTCTTGGGCCTGGGGCCGGAGGTCTTGACCCTGTGGCCAATACCCTAAGCTGGGACGTATCTATGCGTCCAGGTATGGAGTTTTCCTCGTTCCCTCGGAATAGCGAGAGGTGACTGCGGTAAAGCAAGAGGTGTCGGGGAAGCTTGGAAAAAAGCCTAGGTGCCGGTTCCCTTTTCAGTTTCCGGCTCAGAAGCTGTCAGGAGAATACGACTTCTTCCCAAGTGTGAAGTGTTGCTGTCCTAAGAGTTACGGGAATCAACTCAAATCGCAGCGACCTCTGTCGTCAATCCCTTGGGAAGTGGAGGTGGTCAGCGGGTTGCGGCTCCTACACCGGTCGTAGCGCTTGCAGAAATCTCCTGGTCGAACGCGTTAAAAGTTCTCATGAACTTGGACTCGGTGGTTGACTTGCCTCACGGGCGACTGCAGGAGCCTGGCGGCGCGGCTCAGCTTTAGGCTATTCCTTGTGTTTTCCTGATATTTTGAAAAGCTTTGATGGCACTTCCAAGCTGTTTTCAATTTAAATTTCTAAATTTGAAGCAAAGATTTGCCAATGGTTATTTTCTTTGGACGCTTAAAAATAAATACAATTTTTAATTAAGGGAATCATTTCTTTTTATATTTTATTTTTGTTGAATGTTTATAAGAAATTATACACTTATTTAATAACAAATAAATGCACTATTCAACTATAGTAATAGTCAAAAATTTGTTTGCAATGAAATAATTAAAATGAGAAAAATAGGTGTTTAATATTTTTGATGTTCTTTGTATAAATTTATTCCAAAATGCTATATTCATTAGAAGATAATTAACTAAAAAACATTTTTCAGAGCTTCAACAATATTTTAACAAAACAACAGATGGCAATACAAACTTTTATAATTAAGATATCATTAAATGAATAAACTATGCTTTTCTTTAGGAAATTTTAATTAAATTGTCTTTCAAAAGTTTTTAATTTACGCCTGTGTTATGTTGCTTGAAAAATAATCTTTTATTAAACTACAGTTAAATGATTGAGTTTTTTTTTCTTTCGGGATACTATATGAAAACATGAAATTAAAAGAATATTATATAAAAAAATTCACAGATTTAATTTAGGTTGTTAGAAGTTCATATTTTTAAGGAAAATATATATTTTCTTTTAATTGGATTTTTGCTCTATTTAGAAAATGTGCTTATTTAATAGCTATTTTAGTAGTTAAACCATAATTTGAGTTTATAGAATTTTTATGGAATTTTTACTTTTTATATTTTGAAATTATTTTCATATAATGAAATACATTTTGATTAACAGTTTATTAAAATAAATAATGCCTCCCTTTGTAGGCCATTTTATGCCTGATTTCTAAATATAAAAAAAAATTAACTATACAACAGTCCATCACAAAGTTTTTTAATGCATGTTCTTTCGCTTCTGTTTTTTAAACATTATAATACTAATTATTAGCACATTAAAATAAATAAAGACAGATTCATTGTCTTTGGGCAAAATTGTACATAGACAAAAATTAATTTTAACATTGTATTTTCTTTGTATAGTAATTTGCAAGGAAAATTAATACTTTAAAGTTTGTAAATTTTAAAGTTTGTAAAAATGTATTGTAGCCATTTATATGAAGATAATCTGAGGTTATAAAAAATAAAATTCAAATCGAAAGTTGTAACAAAAACATTTTTGGCTTCTTATAAAAAGATTAAAATTGTTTAGTGTCTGCTTCTGATTTTTGTATGCAATTTTATTTTTGTGTCAGCAAAAGAATAATCTTAATATTTTATTTAATCTTAGTCGGGCGTAATGAAAACCATTTAGTTTAAGATTTTTCAATATGCTTGTGAAGTGGATTTAACTTCACATATTCCACTTTCTTAAAATTAATTCCCCCATCGTCTTACTTTTTCTAAATTTATCTTTCTTTAAAATTATTTTATTTTTCGTGTTATAAAATCTAGCTACTCCCTGTATTTCTCTTTTATTAAGCGTTCTTTAATTCATTCGGATCTGTTTCCTCACCGCATAAATCATGTCGTTAAAAAAAAAAAAAAAGTAACTTATTCCCATTACAATTAACTCTTTCGGCGACTAAACTTTACTTACATTTTTACGCCTGCACTTTTGCTCGTCAAGGTTTCATTCCTTTTAACGTATTTCATTATTTTCCCAACTGTCCAGATGCCTTTAATATATAATATCTCTAACGTACCAATTCTATTTTTAACGCCACTCCTCAATTCTTTAAGCTAACCCCATGAGAAAGGGCTCCATGCGGTTTTGTCTGGTTTACCAAAATTCCATATATCCATTCTGGCGCATAAATTCATTTTTTTTCCTTCATCTCTCCCCCATAGGCTTATCATTAATGGACAGCACACCACCTGTTTCTCATCACGTTGTTCTCGCCAAAACAGTACGTTATCTGACTGATTGGCGTATGTAATTATCGCCATGACTGCACTGTAACCACGAAAAGAAATTAGGTAACAGCCAAGTTTCTCTCTCTGCTTGTCGGTGATTAAAGATTGGTAATTGTTCGTGCCTCCTCTCCAGTGCTCTCGGGCATTTTTATGCCTATGGATGCTTGTACCTGAGCCCGTGGTCAACTTCATCTTACAATAAAAATATTTGTTTATCAAGAATTTCCTGACTTCGTATCCATCCACTCTCTGTGAACTGTTTCCCTGGATATTAACAAATTACTTTTTGCAGCTTAACCGACGTAAAATTACTTCGCCAACAATCAACGTCCCAATGCTTATATATAAATATATATAATATATAAAGAGTATATAAAGAAATTAACCATTTTAAAATAACTTATCTATTAGTGTAAAATATTTTATGCAATTTAATGAATCTAAATATGAAATTTAAAACGTTTCAGGTTAATTGGAATAGAAAAGGCTGTACACATATTTAGACATCGTAACAGAAGGAATGCGTTTAAATATTTGAAGATGTATGTTTCAAGCATTTTTAGCCATCTTTTCCACTAACATATGATTTTCTGTCAATATATTTAGTCAGATAGACCAAAAATATCCTTCCATCATTTGTAATTTTTCTATTAAAATACAAACATATTCAAAATACAGAATTTAAGACTCTGAATATCATTATTGGAATAAAAACGTTTCTATACGAAGGAAATTAAAAATGCATATGTTATATGGTTTCGCAAAAGTAGCATTAAATTGCAAATATAAAAACTGTGATCTTGTTTCAGTATAATTTTCATTAAACATTAGTTGGTGCACGGCTTGTTTTCGAAATATAAAATAATTCAAATGCAAAAAAGGACTAATCCCGCATAAAAATATGCATATTTTTTTCAAAATTTACAAAAGTGGTTCAAAAGTATTTCATAATTTATCAAACTATGTGTTTGCTTTGTGTTAACTCAGGCTGCTCAAAATTTTTGCAATTGATGCATAAATAAATTCATTAAAATTATTTTTTAATTTTATTTCTTATTACTTCTAAAGGATTTCTAAAGGACGTGAAAAGATGATACCTGTAGAATTTTAAGAAAGATATAGAAACCTTTTTATCCCTGAATGAAAATTGTAATTGTCTATGATAAAAAAAAGCCCAATAGCACTTCCAGATAACATTCAGTAACTACTTTTTTAATGCCTTGCTTCTGGGTAACGTTCTTTATAACTGATAAGAGTTTTTTTTTTTTTTTTTTTTTTTTTTTTTTTTTTTTAAATCAATGTGAAGGCTTTCTGATCTGCTATAATTCATATTAATGGAATTTGTCTAGCTATTTCATAAGATTTGCCTCTTTTATGAATGTATTAAATTGACAAAGAATTTTTATCCTGTAAAAGATAAAATGTCTAAGATAAATTATTGAAAAAATGAATGAATTAGCAATTTCCGGAGAACATAAAAATGTTATTTCGGCATTCCGTTCTCTTTTCTTTTCTATGTAATATTTGAGTTGTTTTTTGTAATTAGTATTTTTTATATTTAAAATTCCTGTTACATATTTTTAATTCCTATGTATTAATCACGTTTGCAATTTCTACTTTATATTTATATTGCATTTTTTTTTTTTTTTACATTTACTTCTTTCCAGAAATCGGGAAATAAATTAATTAATTATTCAATTATTAGCATTTCTTTTTCATCTGTAAGGCTAGTTATCACCAAATTTAGAATCCAATAATTTATGATTAAAATATTAAAATAATAAAAAATTGAAGCACGAGCGTAAGAATATGATCATGTAAGAAAAATTGTACGAACCACAGTCTGCAAGCTGATTTGAGCTTAAGTTCAATTGAAAGCTTCTTTTGTTTTTTTAACCTAAACTAAACAGGTATTTTTATGAATGTGTAAAATGACAATTAGGTAGCTTTCAATACAAAAAAGTATAAAGCTACCTATTGCAGCCGGTCGGAGGAAAGCAGTTCCGGAAAATTTCGATATATTTTCACCGATCATGACCCCCAGACCCCAAAACCACCCTCCGTTCAAATGTTGATTTATATATATATATATCTGATCTATGTCATACGATAACGCCCGTATTTATAAATCGATTTTGATGAAACTAATTGTGTGTATTAAGGTCACTAATATCTCGACCGAGTTCGTTGGCCAGCTTGGTCTGCCATTTTGTTTCAAGATGGCGGCCATTTAAAAATTTTAAACTAAAATAAATATACAAAACAATTAAAAATTAAAAATTATTTTTTAATTACGTTTTAGGCCTTGATACAAGGATTCCAGAGCATTTTTTGGTTTACCTCTATCTTAAAAAATGGCTGAGATAGAGCAGTTTGAAATTCTAGGGTGGATGACATTTTGAAACAAAACAGCACATTAACACGATTACTCGCAAATTATTTTCTTTCAGTTGTAATAATTTTCCCAATCATACGCATAACTATATATTCATATCCGTTAGCGCCAAAATTGGCGACATTGGCGACAAAATTGGCGACATTTTGCGAAATATAGCCAAATTTGGGGACCAAAATAAGTCTTCATAAATGATGCCAATTTGGCTATTGCTCAATAATTTGGCGAATTTCTTATTCAAATTCAGTATTAACGAATCTTTTGTAAACGTTTCTTTGCATTTTAACTTGCTGTTTTTGTGTAACATTAGCTAAAATTTTAAAACGAAGATATAAGAAAGCTACCTTTTCCTCCCGGTACAGGCCGGAAGGACTTTTTCATATATGCTATCATGCCCCATAAGAAAAAGCAATAACTTTTATTGAGGAAATTCACAATAAATATATATATATTTTTTTTTAAAGAATTAACATCATTAAGACTGGGTTTCGACTAGATTTCTTTTAATGAATAGTTAATGACAGTTTCCACATTTTGCATTATCAGATCAGATGTATCAAATACTACACACTTATACTCTGGATTTATACGCCATAAGTTCCATATGTAGAACGTAATTTGTAATTAAATAAAGTATTTATTAGTTTTGAAATTAATTTTATGAAATTTGTAGTAACATATCACATTTGCATTATGCTACATTATGAAATATGATTAAAAAGAAATTATGTGCTAATAACAGTAAATTATTTTTGTTAACAAATTATTTATTTATTTATTTATTTGGATTGGCCAATTACACTAAATTCATAAGTGATGCTTACTTACTTTTGATAACGATTTCAAATACTGAAATAATCTAAATGAAGCACTTTTATTATGTATTTACTCGTAAAATAGAGAGACACATTTTAAATAGAGAAGACAACTTTGTAGAAAACATTAAGCCAAGTTTATAATATTGTTCAATGAAGTGATATACTAAAATGAGTTACTAAACTTTTACACTAAACACTTTTGTCACAAAGACATTATTGTTTTAATAAAAGTTGATTTACAAACATTGTGGGCAGCAGAATATTGGTTGATCTTGGTGCCGAATTAGATGACTTTAACAACAAGGTCTGCCCGAAAACACAAAGCAGAAAAATTTCCGAAATCGAATTTGCGGGCAAACTGACTAAAAAACTTATAGAAATACTAGCAGAAATTTGAAAATATTTTCTACAACGCAAGATAGCGCCTTAATATTTCCTCAAAAAATCTATTCTGATAAAAAAATAGATATTGGATAAAAGTGAAGTCAAATGACAGGTAAGCGATAAGTTGTTGATTTAAAATTAAGATACTGGTCATTTAGTCTCTCCAATATATTGTATTCTGCGCGTAGATTTCTGTTACTAGCTAAATACTTTCCCGTTTAAGGACTGTGCATTAAGTGGTTACGTTTCTTTATGTCCGGGTTACTTTATCAAGCTCATATCTAAACATTTAACACTGGAACCACGATGACGGGTCATTTTGACCCGTACCAAATGAACAAGTGTCGATTCGAACCAGAAATTTTTTCATAATCTAAATTAAAAATAAGCCACACAAAAATAAGTTAAATAAACACATTAAATATTTTAAAATAAAAATTCTGTTGTAAAATATTTTTATAAAACTTGAGAATTTTTTTTTAAATATACTAATTGGTATCTATAATTCTCGGAATAGAGCGCACTTTATAAAAATATAAGCCATTAGTTTATTTACGAATTTCATTTTACTGCTGGGAAAAAAGATTTAGTAGCATTACCCATAAAAACATTACAATATTCATAAAATAAAAATGAAAAGCAATATGTATGTATGTGACTATAAAAACCATGCCTTAATTTTAAACAAAAAATCGTTATTTAATTCTTGAATAATTTATTTTCTTAGAATGTACTAAGATGTTTGTTAGTAATTTCTTTTTAATTTTACATACTTGAGAAATATTTGCTTGATTGAATCTTTTACGTTTTTTCAGTTTCCCTATCTTATTAGGAAAGGGCTTACATAATAGTTAACTTGTTGTTTTTTAAAGATAATTCATTAATTCCTCAATGTTTTTACGCATACAATGTTAACAGAAATAAGCTCTTCTAAATACATTAAAATTTAAGAAGAGTAATTTAGATGAAAAGCATTAGGGAAATTAATTATACTTTCTCTGGGTTTATTTTTATCTTATGCGAGACATCCGGAAGAATTTTTTTTTTCGTCCACTTCTAACATTATCCTCACCATAAGAACTTAAAAAGGAAAGTAGATAATTAAATTATACTTTCACTTGAAGTGTTAAAATCATTTTTTGAACAAAAAAAAAAAAAAAATCTGTACAGTAAATTTTATTTTGGATTTTATTTTGGATTTGTTACACTAATGGATTTATAGCTACATATGTATTGGGTTGTCAGGAAAGTTCGAGCCGCTAGGGAAAATCATTTCATACCGGAAAATATTATTATACATTATTATTATACATTAAATCCGATATCTAATGTATAATAACTAACGGGCAGAAATTTCCGGTACCTCTTTGATTTTACAACCGGCACGAACTTTCCGGGCAACCCAATGTTTTTAATAAGTCTTTGGTTTATGTTCCGAAATATGTGAAAATCAACATTTAAATTTTTTTTTAACAATTTAAAACAATTTTCTAGTAATTTTGAATATTCCAATAAATTGTTTAAATTTATATATTTTTAAATAAAAGCTTAAACACTATATATCTTTCATAAAGTATTAAACAATATATATTTACATAAAATAATAATCATTTTAAAAGAATTTTTTTAAATATACTAACACTGCACAGAATGTATAATTGATATTATATATTTTTTAAATGCTAAGATATCCTTTTTATCTAATGTTATTTTGAACTGACTACATTAAAAACGAAAGATGTCATCACATATGGAAAAAAAAGTCATTAAATAACTAGGTAATAATGCCACAAAATTGTGTGATAATTATTAAAGATCAGTCGTAACATGATAATAATGTTAAAATATGTGTGATATCAGCGATAATAAATTGAAGTAAGGCTGATTACTATATATTTAGTAAATCATTAAAAACAAAATCTATAAACAAATATATTGGATCCAACGTGATATAAGAAATTTCAAATGACGTGCAACATATTTCCTAAAATAAATTGAAGAAAATAAAACTTTTCATCACTGTATGTAGCTGTTGTGCTTTAATTCTGAAAGAGGACATCTGAACGATATTTCAACACACTTACTTCGCTTTGTTTGAAATGTGATGCAATTACTAAACATTCTTCCGCCCTGTACCGGGAGGAAAATATAGATTCCCTATTTCGTTTTTTAAGAATTCAGCTAATTTTTCTCAAACGCACAAAGCAACGATTCCGATTATAGAAGACCCGTGCGAGAATTCTGCACTGAAGTGTAATATTTTTTAACAATATTTAATATTTTTTTAGATGCCAGTTTAACCGTCTACAGAAGAATTAAGAATAAAAATGTCTGCGAACAACATTAGTGAAGCCGAAACGTAGCCTACGTATTTTTAGAAAAGCCAATTCGTTTTACTGAAAACCGCGACAATAAGCGTAGTTAGGTTTAGCACAAACCCTGCACAAATTGTCATTAAATCAGTTGATTTCTACCCTGCCCAGATAACGGATTGGTCAGAGTCAGACTTCAGATTTGGTGAAGGGTTTGCACGATTGTTCAGAAAGTTTATAGCGCCTTATAGCTTATAGCTTATAGCTTGTAACTTATTTTTGGCTTTCTGGTGATTAATTTCAAACATTATTAGAAATTGAGTATGCATTAAAATATCATCTCACTTATTCCATCAAAGTTAGAGTACAACTGATTGAAGATAGCAAAAGGTACGCGCGAGATAAACAAAACAATCGTATTTAAACTGCATTAAAGGATGACATCATCCGCTTCGGGAAAATCAAGGGACCAAGAAAAATAAATTGAATAAATAGAAAATACCATTTAATTTAATATAACAAACCTTGCATTATAGGTTACTCATGAAATACCATTGCTTCGATTGATCGATGGTGTCATTTTCTTCAAAAATGTTAATTTTAATTTTCCTTTTTAATCTTAAATATAAAATAAACTCGTGCGAAAACGTCCCACTTTTTATTTTTTGTACTATTTGTTTTTTATATTCATTGTTGTGTACGATATAATGCGGTATTCTACTTTTGTGGCAACAGTGATTTGAGGAAAATCTTTCATTTCATGTATGAAAATAATACTGATTTAATTTTTAATTAACAGCAATTTTTAATAACAATACATGTTTTAACAAAATGTGAGTGTACTGTCAGAATCCAGTTCAAAAACCTATCGAATGATACATCATTCATTGTTGTGCGTTTTGTAAATGCATAGAAAAATAGTTGTTGACAGCAAATATAATATATGTGATTTCCAGCTATCGTCAATATTGAATTTGGATTGGGAATTTTAAAAAAATGTCAGCTATCGTTCAGTTAGCTTCATTTATAGTAACCTATTTTTGTGGCCTAGTTTAGCAAATTTTCGCCAAGTATCGCCAAGATTGTCGAAAATTTATTCTGACAGAAATAACTACATAGTTTTAAGCATGTGTGTGTTGGAATAATGATTACAAGAATGAATGAAAATTTGTAAAAAACCACGTTCAATAAAACTTTTAAATTAAACCTATTTATGGAGTATTCTCTTATTTTAATTCTATTGGCTTATTTAAAAATGTCAGTCACACTTGAATTTCAAACTGCTGTATCTCAACTGTTTTTTATGATAGGAGCAAATCGAAAAAAATTCAGGAATCCTCGTATCAAGGCTGAAACTGAAGAGGGAAAAACGTTTTGCATTTCTAATTTTTTTCATCTTTTGGAATTTTAAATCTTTAAGTGGTCGCCATTTTGAAAGAAGATGACATATGAAGCTGGCCAAATGAACTCAGTCCATGTGTGTTCTGTACACGTGTTCAGTCACATCCTAATAAGTTTATAAATACGAGTGCTATCGCTTGACATAAATCAGGTAGATAGATATAAATACTTTTTATTCTTCTTCTATTTATCTATTTTTAATCAATATCATATTATATTATTTATTTATTCAGTTTTTAAATTATTACCTATATTTATCATTCCAAATTTTTGAATACTATTTACTATATCTTTTCTAATATTAATTGTTGTTTATAACCATATTATCCCCCTTTAATCTTCATGTATATTTATATTTTAAATTACCTTAATAACTACGTTGTCTGCAATTTTTCTTAAGCAAAACACGCCTATTTTTAAAGATAGATGGCAGCTTCAGCATTTATTTGTTTTTCTTAAGGCTAGATGGAAGCACCGGCACTTCTTCTTTTATTATTACTCTTCGCTTTTTTAGCCAATGTTTCAGCATTTCCCTGTTATGAACTTTGGACTTGCACATGGAAGATATTTTTGAATGATAATTAATCATTTGCACTGTTTATTTTATTGGGGAGTTGTGTCTATTATTATTTAGTTTTTGACATTTTTCGGCGTTTTTATGATATGTTATAAGGAGCTTAATATTGACAATTTTAGTCTTGATGTTGACAATATTCGACGAAATAACATAGCTTTACTATGAATAATTCTTATAAAGCTTCTCTGATGAATCCAAAAATTCGTAGTTTCTCATATTTTCATTTTCATTTTAGTGTGTTTAATTTTTTTAATATATTTTTCTTTGATTTTCACTGATGTGATGTTATTTTAACTATATATATATATAGGGTGGTTTTGGGGTCTCGAGATCATGAAAGTTGAAAATATAGGAGGAAAATTGAAGGCTGCAATAGGTAGTTTCTTACTTTTTTAAACGGCTACCTAAAACTACAAAAAATGAACATTAATTCCATCTGTGACATTGCACCTAATGTTAACTACTTTAAGAAATATAGAGCGTCTAGATCAGCACTGTTTAGATACAAATGGCGGGTACTTTCACCACTTTTCTTGAAATCTAACAAATTAAATTAAACGATTGAAAATTTCGTTAAAATATGATAAATGTTCTTAAAGTTATGAACAATATTACGGATTAACATTGAAGTGAGTATAGGTTATATATTTCATTAAATAAATTTATTCCCACCTGACTTCCCTTAGAAAAACGCATTCTTGTTTTCTGTATCTCATCTGCTTTTACTTGATGCTGAATCACAATACCTACAATGCCCATTATATAAAAAATAAATAGGTACAGGAACGTGTAAATGTAATGTTTCATAAAATACTAGCACAAATATTGCAGCATTTATTTAGATGATATTTTACGTGCTTCAAAAAATTTGTTTTTTGTATTATATTTTTAACTGAAAAGGATTTTTGTTAAAATAAATATCGATAACGTAGGCTGAATAATATTTGATACTTTATGACAAAATTGGGGTTTTCATATGTTTCCTAGATACTGTGTAATATAGCTATTGGATGAAAGAAATCCTATTAAATGGAATTTAATATTTCCTTTCATAGCTACATATAAAAGACTGTTTCATATTGATATTTTACTTTTCTTATCTTCCTTCAGTATATATTGGAGAATTTCTTTCTATAAAATACCAAGATACGTAATAGTAAAACTATTTATATTTCTCGTGAAATGACATAACGAAAACGCAGAAAATTTCAGTTATACATAAACATAGATTTAGACTGCCGTATGTTTTGACATTATTTATAAACCAATCGATATTTTAATATTTCTTGTTTAATTTTCAATGTGAATTCTTAATTATATCCTTGTTTTAATGTTTCCTTAAGGCAATGGAACTGAATATTACTTCCTCAAACTCCGGCACATCATATATGTAGGAATTACAAGTTTGATATTTCAGTTATTTTGAAGGTATTTCGATATTTCTAATTACATGGTGTACGTAATTAAAGTTCACTTACTCAGAGCTATCTGTAGTCCAAACTACTCATGCGAAGAGTATAAAAAATCGGCATGCGTCTAAATGAAGGAATGCGAAATACATTTAGCAGAAAAAAAATAATTTAAAAAATGGCCATAAGAATGCGTATTATTTAACTAAATACAAAGTTATACACTGTAGAATTGGTTTATTAAGAAAAATACTGTTCAATGTGTTGACCATTATTGTCAGGTATCGTTTGAAATCGCAAAATAGCATGTTCAACAGTCACGCGAAGCAAATTCTTGGAAATATTCAGGGCGTAACCGGAATACTGTCCTTCAGTTTTCACATGTTCCGTTTGCAGTCATTGCACCTCTGCAAATGTTTTTTAGAGCTCGAAATCTCCGCAAATCTTCTTATGCACAAGCACCATTTTGATTAAACAGTTTCACAAGAAGTTAGGATCGTGTAAAGTGCACAAAATTTTCCATTGAAAATATATGAGATGGATAAGGGATTCATTGCGTCTTTCTGTTCAACATTTTCTTTGTGTGTGAGCGAAAAAGTGGTTGCTAAAATTTCCGTATATGCCAAAATTTTATCAGAAAACGCTCTCTAATGGCCATTTTTGAAATTATTATTATTTTTTTCGCTAAATGTTTTTCGCATTCTTTTATATAATGGCTTTCCAAATTTCATATTTTTATGATGAATATTTTCTACTACATGCAGATCTGAGTATGTGAACTTTAATTATGTACACCCTTGACATTCATGTAAGTTACTAATTTATTATTTTGTCATCTTTTACATTGTGCTTATTAAATTCTATATGTTTATATTACAGCGAAAGGAAGAAATTCTATACTAAAATTTGTTAAATGATATGTTTGCACCATAACTCCCTTTAATTACCGTGTGAAATACTATTATCAGAAAATAAGCAATAAAATATAATCAAAATATCCCGTAGGAGAATGTTTAAGATTCGATAAGACATGTTTATCAGTTTTATTTGAAATGACACGAGTATAGGGTAAACAAGCAGGATGGAATAGTTTTCTTTTACATTTTTAATTTGTATTCTTACATGTTTTAGTTTTCTTTTGTAAAAGATTTTGTAAATAATTTGAAGCGGAGATACTACCATAGTGGAACCAAAATATATCTAAACACAGTAGGTAAACAGATGAACAAATTAAAACAATACGTAATACCATATTTCATTTTTGAAAACAGTGACATGTGCTAATTAGCAGTGGTATGTGCTGTCAGTTGCATTTGTTTCGAACGATAAATATATGAAACTAAAAGGCTACGCTAGCTTCACTGGTTGATTTTTCAAAACAAAACTTGAATGATTAACCTTAGAATGCTCCTTGTGCAGTACCGACGAATTAGTCCCTCAGGTCTAAAAAGACCCAGGCATGTTTCGCACTTAAATTTGACAGTCTACAAGTAATACATTTATTATCGTAATAACTGTTGACGAATAATAAAACACAAAATAAATTATGACAGTAAAAAGATGAAATAAAAGAAAAAAGTACTTTCAAAATTTTGTTTTCAGGTACATCCAAAAAACACAAATGAATCTTTTAAATATTTAAAAGTAATTATCCCTTATAAAAGTTAGGGAAAACTGTATTCATATGCTTTTTGCATGTAAAGCAGCGGCATTTTACACACTTAAAAGTACATATTTGTTGTCCGTTTTTTTCATAGGTGGCATCTTCCTCGCTTCTTAGCTATTTCCAATTCAGCTGAAGTACTAGAAATTTCTTTGCGGGTTTGCTTTGCACTTCTAATCATCTGTTTTGCTCCTTGCCCTCTTGGAAGATTTTCTCTTGTCTCCATTTGCTTTTTGTACAAGGTTTTCACGCAAGTTTTCCAAAAAAATTCTTCGTCAATAAGGACAGTCTTTCTTTTACAGTCTTCAAATTATGGGGCAGAAGAAGTTCAAAACCGCTATATTCGTCTTCTATTCGTGCGGTTGAAAATCGAGTTGGGTCGAAATTAGTTTCAAAATATTACTGCTTTCTAATCGACCAGCACTCGCATATGACTTTGCATGCCATGTTATTTTTCCATCTCTAAACTTCATTATTTCGAGTACTTTATATATAGTATCTATTTCATCATCAGATGAAGAATAATTATCAGTAGATATATAATCTTCTTCCTCTGATACAAATTCATCCACATCAGATATATGTTCAACCTCTGTACAGCCTTCCATGAAAGCGAAATAAAACTTTCATATAACGAATAAAAAATACGCTTTCGTACTCCTCAAATAAATATTCAAACTGATTCTAAAAGGTTAACTTTTTACTTTTAGCTGAGAGAAAAACAAAAAACAAAATGAATTTCCGCTATGACTTGTCTGGTGCCAGATGTCTCATAACTTCATTCCCTCCCCGATAATTGTACCCTCCCCCCCCCTCCCCTTACCTTTTTTGCAGCCGTATAGCAGAAATAAAACAATATCGGCGTTTTCAAAAAAGTATGTGAATGTATTTTTATGATTGGACAAAACAGACCCGAGGGACATATTAAGGTGTTTTTTTGCTGCGTTAAAACTAAAAGTCCCATTAATTTAAAATTTTAGTATGTGTTAGTTAAAAACAAATCAGGAAAAGTCATGAAATTTCAGAAAATTTTTATGAGTAGTTTTTGAGTAACACAAGCTGAAACACGACTATGGATCTATAAAGACCCGAGAAGCTTTCTAGGGTTAAAACATCTTCTACTTCACCTTCCAGGGAGCTCATTCTTTTCTAAACAAACCACTTTTCGAACAAACCTCGCTAAACACTAAGCTAAGGGTATGATTTATGACTGTCGCAAATTTCTCTTACAATGGGAAAACAAAAATAAGAATATTGACAAAAACCTTACAATCAATTCATCATCCTGTTAAGAGAATGTGTTACGTCCGTTATTTACCTTTAAAAAAATCTACTTTCTTTTATTTCAACGACTTTCAAAGATTGAAACTGCACAAAAGCAAAAATCTCCGCTCATGCTTTCAAAACTACCGATTTATCAGTTGCAAAAACAAACAGAGGTATTGCATTTATATCTTTCAACATAGTCCTAAGAAGTTAATTGATGATTTATTGTACACACTTATGATTTATTGTACATTTTGTCTGCTGAAAAGAGCTGTTTCATAACGCCATACCACCATGAATGGTGGACTCTGGAACGTGTTTAATGAGGAATGGTAAGTAATACTCCCGTAAATTTTACAAAAAAACCCTTCTATATCAAGGAAAGTATGACGAATAATTTGAATCCAGAAAGAAGAATATCAGACAGATCTTTTAAAAATATTTACATTTTAATCATTTAAAAAAAAACCTTAAATCGTCTACAAAAATGTGCAAAGTTTTCTGTATGCAACAGTAAAATTGTTCCTAGCTTATCAGATCCAAGTTGAAGATCACAAACAGTCACCAAACATTTTTTATCCTAGTCGTATATATATATCTAAACTTAATTTCCTATTTAATAAAAAAATCTCTATGATTTTATTACAAAACATAGATAGCAATGACACAATATCAATCATGTTTCTTATTGTTATTTTAACTGTCCATCTCAGAGTAATTTCTTGCACAAGAGATTATGCGAATAACAATGAATTCTGAGAATTTCTATGAAAATTGATGTGAGATAGAATAAAAGTAGAATTCTTTCAAAACAATATTCTTGTTTCGAATTAAAAGAACATGAAGTGTGAAACTGAAAAATATTTTTAAATATTTCATGTGTTGTAATGAAATTATCCTGCTAATATTTATTCTAAGTTTCAACACCTGTTTCTCTCATGTAAATGTTCAAATTTTAAAGTCTAGTTTTCAAACTAGAGTTGAATAAGGACTGCAATAAATGAATACATGAAATTTGATGAAGTGCTAATTCAAAGATATTTGTTTATCTATAAAACGCATACTTTAAATCCCATTTCTTATTCTGCTGTGAACAATTTCTATTTTGCATGCAAAAATTACAACTCACAATTCAAACATTTTTTTAACAATACGTATTTCATGAAGTTCTTTACTTGAAATTTAAGTGCTATCGTGAGATAAATTTATTCTATTTGATGTATTATAAACAATGCAGCTAACGAAATTAAATTTCGAAAGTTTCAAAAGGAGCTACTGATAATTTAAAAATAAGTTAGTCATGTTAAGATAATAATATTTTGTGCATTGAAATAATAATTTGCAAATACAATGTTTACGTATATTTAGTTTATTTCAACAAAATAAAAAATAGTTTGAACTAAGTTAAAAGGGGACGTTGAACTATAGCAATGTTGGAGATTTTCATAGAAATATTTTTTTCAATTTCCCCTTCTACGTTAATGGGCTGTTCCTACAGAATTATTTTTCATTTGTTTGTATGATATTCCTGCGTATTAAAACTTGTATTTGTAACGCTAAGGTAACAAAAAAAAACCTTTATTTTAAATATCTATTTTCTTCTTATAGTGATAGTAATAGAGTAAAGTTTTATTTATAATATCTTTAAAGGAAATGAAAATTAAGTTAAATTATATAAAGGCACTTAACACTAAATATTTTCAGCCTTTTCATTGGATACACATCCTTAAATTATCTAAATTAGATAAGCATTCTGTCATCATCGTGCTCTACTACATGTACTTTATGTCAAATACATATTTTGTATTTTAGTAAACGTGTATCCTATAATTTTTGAAACGAGAATTTTAATAAAACAGATAGGATTTGCACGTGAATTTGGGATGTAAAGTTTTATTTATAATATCTTTAAAATAAATGAAATTAAGTTACATTATATAAAGGCAATTAACTTTAAATATTTTCAGCAATTTGTTTGAACACGCATCCTTAAATTATCATCTTTCGGAAATAAAATTAGATAAACAGTCTCACATCTTCGTGCTCTATTACATGTACTTTATGTCAAATACATATTTTGTATTTCAGTAAACGTGTATCCTATAATTTTCGAAACGAGAATTTAAATAAAACAGATAGGATTTGCACATGAATTCGGAAAGTAAAGTTTTATTTATAATATCTTTAAAGGAAATGGAATTAAGTTACATTATATAGATGGCACTTAACTTTAAATATTTTCTGAAATTTGGTTAGACACACATTCTTAAATTATCATCCATTGGAAATTAAATTAGATAAACATTCTCACATCTTCATGTTCTACTACAGGTACTTTATGTCAAATACATATTTTGTTTCTAGTAAACGTATATACTATAATTTTCGACACGAGAATTTAAGTAAAATAGATAGTATTTGCACATGAATTAGAAAAGTTTGGTATCCGCTTAGTTGTAATGCATAATGGTAAAATATTTTGCAAGCATTTTTCATTTGAAATTTCATCATTTTATTCAAAGTGCGCTTAAAAACTTATATATATATATATATATATATATATATATATATATATATATATTAGGCTTATCCCTTTAACTATATAAGATGTAATTTTTTTTCTACCAACTAAAGAAAATAATGGTATTGTGAAGTTTTATTTAAGATTTACACATTTCTTTACAATATACGGAGCAGGGTGTAGATGGATCACCAAAAGGAAATTTGCAGAAGTCAGGAAATATATACAATGGATAGGAAAATTCTACCACAATAGAAATACTAACGAGAAAAAAATAGACAGGCGAAAAATAAGCTCAATTGAAAAGGCAGTGTTATATTTACACTGTTAACAGGAAACAGATTATATAGAACTATTTACATTATACAGAAATATATAAGTACTATACTTATTTCTATTGACGCAGTTTACTTCTGGGAGTAACACCTACGAAAGATAATTAAAATTTGAAGTAGCGCCGTTTATTCAGCTAAATATCAATTTCCAATTTCTGTATTAATATATTCTATAACAAATTTTATTCCTATTCGAATGTAGCAAATTAGTATATTTTTATTCATCGCTTTTCTATTAAACATTCCAAAATATTATCAAGTAACCCTGCTCCGCAAATATCGCTTGGAGAAACATTTATTTTTTATAAGTTGCATTAAGAAGAAAACTATATTTTCAATTAAACATTCTTCACAAAATATCATCAAGTAAACCTGTTCCGGAAATATCTCTTGGCTGTTCCTTACCAAAATTGAAATTTTTGTAATTTAAACAATGGCATATAGTTTTTCACGGAAGCATCACTCAAGAGATAGTAAATCCAGAAAGAAAGAGTGACTGTGTTCTAATGATTAGCATAAGTGTCTACAAAATAAAGAGCTTATTGTGAAATTATAAAAAGACTTGAAACCAAAAGGGACATTGAGTTTTTTCTATCAATGTATTTTTAGGATTATATATGAGGAAATTGAAAGATTAACCTCAGAATAATTTCCCTTAAGTGTTTCTGCATTAACATATTTTTAATGCTGTTCTGCAATCGGAAATGTGAAATCTATAGTTAGCGTCCTTGAGGAAACTTCAAATGAAAATTAACGTATTTAAAGAAAATTTTAACATTTTCATTCTAGGAAATAAATGTTCACATACTCCTTTACATTCAGTTGTGAAATAAATTGTGACACTCGTTCTCATGACAGCGTAAATGAACATGACAGCGTAAAATGACAACGTCTCATGACAGCGTAAAATTTATCTAATTAAAAATTAATTAATGATTTTAAATTTTTAATATATTTTTTTCAGTATCATTAATATATTGTTAAAATAATCTTTCGTTTCAGGACCTCGCCTGAGATAAGCAAAAGGGAATCATACTGTTGAATCTATGTAATTCTAGAATATAACAGAGATTTCTTCCAATACAATGGATATTAAAGGGGACAGCATAAAAAATTTTAAGGTGATTTTCGAAATGAAGACATTCTTATTGCATATTTAAGAACACACTATTTTATATATACCCCAAAAGAATACAGTAAAGTACTGCAGAGTGTTTACTTTTATCCTAGGGCAAGTATTCAGATATGGATAATTTCATAATCTACAGTTTATTCAAAATTAAGAGGGAAAACAAGAAAATATAAACAAGTACAAATTGGCAAGTTTGTAATTTTTTGGCTATATTCAATGCCATTCAAACATTGTTCGTTGCCAAAATAACATTTGTTGCTAACAAATATATAATTTATGTAATTAATGTATCAATTAAGTAGAATCTTTATTTCGCATCGTTAGCTTTCAAAAATTAAATATCTATACTAATAAAATAAAGTTTTGCTCTGTGTGTGTGTCTTTTGGCGATGGCTAGGAAAATTTGACGCACCTAGATGTCTGTAAATTTAGATTTAGGTAGTCCAAACCCTCTCTTGGTGCACCTGACCCTCAGAATTTTAATATTTTGATAATTAGCCTAGATATTATTTAGATTCTCATTAACCATCGCTTCTAAAATGACATCTTTTAAATCAAAATGGCGAAAGAAACGAACCGGCGGATTTGCATGCGGAAATGAACGAATTCGAAATTATTTTACTAATTAGCTAATTTTAAGAAAACTAATTAAGATATCAATTTGAAAATTTTCTGAGCATATGTAAAAAAATTCTGCATCCGTCTATGCAATTTTCGAAAAATTCGGCAGGTAATTTTTCTTAATTTATGCAAAAAACTGCTAAAAATCTGCTGGCGCCAGTGAAATAAATCCATGAAAGTTTCAGACAGGGATCTGCTTTCATTAAAAACTGAACTACAAAGAGATCTGTTTCTCTGGCCGATCCCTCCATTTAGTTTGCGAAAATGAAAGGAAATAATTAGCAATTTTTACTAATGAACAAAAATTTAGATAACTAAGATATAGATCTGAAAATTGAGGATGAGAAGTGTTGTCATCTGCCGGCCATTTTAGCGTAGTGTCTTCGTTACGTTCTAATTATCAGAAAAATTTTATTATTTTTTTAATGATCGCGTTAATGTAGGTAAAGGTGGTTTTCTTGAACAAATTATTCGTTATATTTGCGGGTATGGGGAGGGAGGGGGTTAACGCCTTGCACTGAGATTGTCATTATCTCGGGCCCAGGCAACGCCGGGCGGGTAGCTAGTTTGTTAATAAAACTTCTTTCCTTAAAAACCTTTTTTCTTTTTTAAAACAGATAGCAATTAATTTATTTTTATAAAATAGGCAAAAGTGAAAAAAGCCCACATCTGAAAGTCCAATGTCATAAATAGGCAACCCTTATGTTCATTTAATTATTCTGTTAGTTTTTTATGAACTATAAAATTATCAAACAAAAGTAATTTTATAACATTTAAAAGCATTAAATGCGTATAAATATTTACAAAATTGAAGAGTTGAACGAAGAAGTTTCGTAAATATTTCAAATACAGATATGAAAATAAGAAAGAAAAACGAATTAACTCTTTGATTACGTATTGGGACATATACATGGCAGTAGATTATTTTTTATTCTATGCGCACAATTTTTATTAAATGATCTCTTCCATACTCTTATGTAAGGATATTTTTAAAAGATATCTCCCAGAAAGAAAAATATTTCAAAATTGTGGTACAGTTATGTATAAAATTAGATGCCATACGTGGTCCATAGTCAAACGTTAAGTAGTATGATTAAAAGTAAAAGATAAGAATATTACATTTTCAACTCAACGAATTTAATACTTCTCAGAAGGCTTACATATTATACAATATTGTGAAAAGAATAAGATATGAATTAGGCATTACTATTCCAACGTTATCTGAATACAATTATTTTAAAATCTAAGAATTAATCGATCGCGTAATCGAATTTTTGATAAATGGTAATTAAAAAAATCAATGTATATATAATTTTTAAACACATTTTCGAAAAAGAGAATCTGAATTGTAACCAAAGATTTTTTTAACATAATTATATTTATAAAAGATTCAAATATTTGAATAAAAAATTACGGCTCATTCCGGACAGTAGTTTTATATTTATTGTAAGAAAACTATCCTCATCGCAATCTGTTTTTGCACCGATTATAAATGAATTTAACATTATGAGTTTCGAACTTTACACCTGCATAATTTCTAAACTACTTGACCGTATCAATTCCCGTATTATATCCGAAAGTACAGTTTACAGGGGAAAGGTGACGTCAGCACGTGTGTTTAATGTGACGTCAGCTCGTATTAGTATTGAAAATTGTAAAGTTTCATACAATTTCAGTATGAAAAAAAATCCCTCAACAAAATTGCACAGAATTGTAGAAAATCATAAACAAAGAGCTTTTTTGCTTGAAGAGTAGTTTGGTGCAAGCATTCTGCGAATTTAAGAATTAGAGAAATGACCATCGTAAAAAATTTTAGGCGAGCGTCGGGGGGCGGGTTACTGTACAATAATTTTACATTATTTATAATTTGACAATCATTATTGATAGGTAGAATCAAATTTCAGAAGTTGCATTGATAAAATGCATATATATAACTTAAATTTCTTACATTCATAATTAATAATCAATTTATTTGATGCTAAATATTTCTCTTCTACGCATGAAATATTTTGAATGAAATTCTAAACTATATCGAATAAACATCAAAAACAGATTGAAAATACACACAAATGAATAAAATTTTAAATTGAATAAAAAGATGGATCATTGTATTGCAAAGTGGATAAAATTCAATTTATATATATTCTTAAACAAATTTCGCTTTATATTAGCAAAACAATCAAGTAATAACAATAAAAGACAAAAACAAAGTAAGAAACATTTATCTAAATATTCAACTCTAGTTTATATTATGCTTGCGTAAATATCGGTATTTTCAAAGTATATTTCAGATGAAAATTAATTAATTCATTTTTTAAAATTCTCGTGTCAACTAATTAATAAAGTTTCGTTTATGATTTTCTACAATTCTGTCATAGTGCAGTGACAATATATCTTTTATGTCATTCAGCTTTATCTTGTTTTTAATACGTTATGTCGTGTACCAATTTGGCTGCTAAACCAAGTCATTAATATTAGAAGTAAATGTGTTAAAATTTCATATTATTAGTTTTATGATTAATAGTGAAATAAGTTGTCGATTGCAGCAACAATAGATTTATTCGATACAAACAGCAGTTGCGCGGCAATGCTTCAAAGACGTTCCAGGATTTTATATTATTTATTTTGGAGTCTCAGGTTCCTTGATTTTATATTATTTTATATTATTTTATATTATTATCTTGGTTGTTAGATTTTATATTATTTTACTTTATTTTGGAGTATGTAGTTCTCAGAAAGACAAAAAAAAAATAATCTCATTTCACTTTAACAGATGTCAATTTCTAAAACCTGCATTAAGCGAATAAAAAATTACAGCTAGTAGTTTTGTAGTTATGCTTATAAAAGCTATCTTCATTACAATCTGTTTTGCAACGATTATAAATGAATTTAGCTTTAGGAGTTTCAAACTTTAAACCTAAATCATTCCAAAACTATACTTGCTGTATAGTGTCCAAAGGTACAATTTACAGGAGAATCCAAATATGATTGCACAATTAGATGTTATTATTGAAAATTTTAAAGTTTTATACAATTTCCTTATGTAAACGACCGCTCAAAAACATTGCATTGTAACAAGATTGTAGAAAATCATAAGCAAGGAATTTTAGTCCCAACAGATTTATTCTGCGACTTTTAAGATAAGAATTCTGACCATAGTTCGGATTTTTTCATGAGGCAGGTATTATACAATAACTATTGTACAGTACAGTATTGTATATTGTTTAATAACCATTACTAAATTTATGTAGAACTAAATTTCAGAAATTGCATTAATTAAACGTTTATTTATAGATAAAATTTCTTACATTCATAATAAATAATAAATTTAATTGAAGCTAAATATTTGCCTTTTATGCTTGAAATATATTGATTCTAAACTATATTAATCAAACATCAAACACAGATTGGAAGTAAAGTAAAATTAATTACACACAAATGCATAAAAAAGTAAATTTGTCTACCGATGGATTCTTGCAGTGCACAGTGGCGGAAAACGAATTTATATATTCAAACACTTCTGCTTTATATTTACATAAATAAACAAGTAATAAGAATACAACACAGAAACAAAATAGAAAAAATACATTCAAATATTCAACTCCAGTTTATTTGAGGTTTGCGTAAGCGTCGGTCTTTTCAATGTATAATCCAGACGGAAATTGATTTGTTATTTTTTTTAATTTTTCCTGTCACTAATTAATAAAGTAATAAAACATGTATTTTATGTCATTTAGCTTTATCTTGTTTTTAATAGGTTCTTTCATGCACCAGCTCGGCTGCTAAAATAAGATCATTAATATGAGCAGTAAATGTGTTAAATTTTACCATTATTAATTTTGTGATTAATAGTTGAAGACTTTGTAAATTTCAGTAACAGTAGAGTAATGCGATACAAACAGCAGTTGCAAGACAGTGTTTCAAAAAACGTTCTCGGATGTTACATTATTTATTTTGGAATCTTTAAATAAAATTTTCTGTCTGCCAACGAGAAGATTATTAATTTCATTTCACTTCGTTTGAGAACGCATGGGTATTAGAATTCTGTTATTCTTAAATCTTTGATTGAGGATAAATGTTTATTAGAATATAGAAAGCAATTATGAAAAAAAAAACACTCACATATAAACTTTTTTTTTTTCAATATTTAATTGAAAAATTAAGAATAAGGATATATTTTATATAAACATGTTTGTATGTGTATTTGTCCTCAAATGTAAAACAGCTACTGAATTTACCACACTTTCAATGTACTAAAAAATATATATTTGTTAAGGGGATATGAACTTGTTTATTTTGACTCGAAAATGAGCACTGGCTGATCTGAGTTTCAGCTGCTATTACAAAAATCTCCATATAGTCCAAAAATGACAAACGTTATTTTATTTGATTCATATAGCAATGATGCGTTAAAAATTTATGAATTTATGTTTGTGATACTTCTGAAGAAATACTGTACAAACATCAAAATAAAGGAATTTAATTAGTAAATTCAACAATTAATTCAAAATACAATTCAGGCTTCCAATTAGGTAAAATTAACACATGTCGGGTTTCAGGTTACTATATTATGTAGCAGAACATTTTTAATTGCTTTTGAGATCAGTATATTATCTTAAAAATAAGAACATGTATTTTCCAATTTTACTATTACTTTTTTTCCCATGAGATTATCTTCTGTTTGTGCTGTTTGTTACTTAAAAATAAGCAAATATATCCCAATAATAAAAACTCGCTTTTAACAGTTCAGTGACAATTTTTATACACATAGCTACATATTGCGTTTTGACAAAGAAATGCTCTTATATTTCAAACAGCATGAAAAATGCAGTGTCACAGTAATTAATTATAGATCAACTTGATATGAGAAAGTCTATGTGCGAACGAAAATGAGAGCTTTATTAGAACAAATAAACGTGAATTTTGTTCGTCTAACTGTCATGAGTCTTGTCTAAATGTTTTGTAATGTCAATTTATCTGTTTTAGTTCAGCTTGTTATTCAAACTTCCCTCCCAGTTGCGTTTTATAAATCCTTTTGAAAAGGTTTGTTTTTACATAGTTTCATACGAAATTATATTTTAGTTTCCCGCGAAACTCTTTCAAGCCAATCACCAAATCTGGATTTTTCATGATAAGTAAAAATAAATATATGTAAAATTTGTATAAAATTTCCATCTACGTTTTGGATTTTTACATTTGCTTATATGTAGTGAATACATCACTTAAGAGATCTAGTGAACATTGCCTTGAAGATTATGACATTACAAAAAGTTAACTAGAATTTGACATCAACAAAAATTTATTAAGTTTATAAAAATTAGAATATTAGAATAAATTTAAAGAGATTTTTTAGTGTCTGGTTCGGTATTTTAATGGCAAATCCTTACCAAATAGCAAAATAATCTGTTTTTATGAAATTATGCTAGTTTGTAGCAGTCTAAGTATTGATTTATTTTAACTGACAGAACACATATTAACATATGTACATATATGCATACCATTCCCAGCCATATGTAGAATTTTCCATATTATGAAGATTCATACATTTATAGCCAATACCAAACAGCAAAATAAATCTGCTTTTATGAAATTATACCAGTTTTTCTAAGTCTAAGTATTAATTTTTTATTTTATTTTTATTTTTTTTACTGACAGAAAATATATTAACCTATGTACATATATGCATGCTTTTCCCAGTCATATGTAGAATATTCCATGTTATGAAATTTTATATTAATCTTCCTTTATAAATATAAATAATAATTTAGTTTAAGATAAGAAGAATGCAATACAAAATTTATTACAATACCTTGCATAATGCCTTTTGAATCTAATACCAATTTCCTTGTACTGGAAGTATTCAGTTGAAATGGTGTATGATCGTCGACTCTGTTTACGAGATCATCGATATTCATTTCACATGTATTTTTCTTTAAAAAATTAGGTTAAATTCCAGATGGTGTTGTTATCCTACACTGTTAAAAATTTGCAGGAAACTGTCCAGTCATTTGACCGTTTTTATAGAAAATGGTTACATAACCGTAATTTAACTCTATCCTGACCATAATATGGACAATAATATGGTCAGAATAAAGTTAAATTACGATTATGGAACCGTTTTCTACAAAAACGGTCAAATAACTGGACAGTTTGCTGCAAATTTTTAACAGTGTAATGTTCAATTAAGGAATCGAAATCTGATATTATTTTTACACATATATGCCACGTATTTTCATCGTGAAAACGTTATCGTTCTATAAATTTTGAAATTTTTGAAATTTTTCTTTGACAAATTTTTATGTTTCAAATGGTTTATTATTTCAGATTCCTTTGAAACTAACAGGATAGACTTTTACAGTATAGTAAGGAATAAAACACCGATATATAAACCTAAATTTTACTACTTTAAAGATTAAATTTAGTGTATATGAATTATTTAAGAACATCATATAAATGTTTAGAAATACGTCAGATAAGTACAAATTATATTATAATGTAATTTTCGTCAGCCCTTTAAAACGTTTCAAAAAGAAAAATATTGAATAATCAGTTTTAATATTTTAACTTTTTGGAGTTTTCCTATATATTTTAATTGACAACAATATTACGTTTTGAACTACACTATATTTTTTAGCATATTCATAGTATTAGTACACAGTTAGTTCATTAGTAATAGTTCGTAGTTACTTATTTACATACTATTAATATTCTATTTTAGATTTTTGTAACTTTAGTAAAAAGTCTTTTACACTTCAACAATACTATTTTTTCCACAATGGAAAGGCGAATATTCATTAGGTTAAACATGTTAGTAAAAACTCTTGCTTTTAATGTTTTCTGTTATTACACTGCAGGAAAATATATTTCTAATATTACGTTGAGTAAAAATTTTTCCGCCAAGGGGAGATACCTTCGTGCAAATATCTGTCATTCGTGCGGTTGTTAACTTTTCAGCCAACCAATTTTTGCATTCGAAAGCAGAGCACAGGGCCTATATGACTGTGTAATTTGTTTGTTAAAAATTTATTATCTTGTGCTTCAAAAAAGTGTTTAAAATGGAGCTATCAAGTCAGCAGATCAGAACGATTATTTACTAAGAGTTCCGTAAAAAACTCAGTGTGACTGAATGCCGCAGAAAGATGTGTGAAAGTTTAGGAATCAATACTGTTTCTTATGATACAGTCAAAGTTTAATTTCGGTAGTTTAAAGCTGGAAATTTCGGCAGTGAAGATGAACCAAGTTCCGACCGCCCTATTGAAGTTGATTGTGAGCAGTTAAAGCAAATCATTGATCAAGACAGAAATGTTTCAACACAAACTATTGCGTTAGAGCTTAACATTTGCCAAAAAACAATAGTTCACGCTCTAAATCGCATAAACCTAACGTTTAAGTTCAACCGCTGGGTGCCTCACGAATTGACTGCTGAAGACCGAGCGCAGGAGAAAAAACTGCTGTTTGGCTCTGCTCAGAGATCAAAGGAAAGAGAACATTCTGGACAGAATAGTGACCTGTGATGAAAAATGGGTGTACTACAACAGTACAAGCCATAAAGGAAGGTGGTTAGAACCTGGGGAATCAGCTGGCTCGGTTGCAAGACGTGTCTTAACTAACAAGAAGATGCTCCTCTGCATCTAGTGGAATTGTAGTGGAATTCTGTAAAAAGAGTACCTGAAAAGTGGACAAACTATTAACAGTGCAATATACCGCAACATGCTAATCAAAGTTTGCGATGCTATTCGCGAAAAACGAAGAAACGAGTTCAGAGGGAAGGTAGTTCTCTTTCATCGAGATAACGCCCGGCCACACGTTAGTACGATAACCGGCTGGACGCTCTACAAGCTGGAGTGGGATTTGATGCAAAATCCACCATACAGCCCCGACATACCCCCTTCAGATTTCTATCTATTTTCACATCTGCAGCTGCATCTTGATGGCACAATCTTCCATTCAAATGAGGAGGTCATAAATGAGGTCGATCTCTTTCTGGACTCGCGCACGCCACAATTGTTCGCAGAAGGGATTGAAATGTTGCCAAAACGTCGGTAAACGATTGTGCATTTCAACGGAGATTACTATCCTCATTAGGTTTGATGATTTCGTATGTATTTATCATTCTACAATAAAACATTTTTTGGCGGAAAATTTTTTACTCAACCTGATATTTTCGTTTTCAGTATAATTTTGCGAAAAAAAATTAATTGCATTTTTTTAGAGTTACTTTATTTTAGAGCTAAATGTGGTCTTCCAATAAAAAAAAACTTAAAACACTTTGACAAATATAATAGTATCGTATTTAATATATAGAAAATGCGAATAAATGTATTAGCTTATAATATTCAGTTTTATTTAAACAAAAATGAAGAAACAGAAATCAGAATATTATTTATAACATCACTGTTTATTTACAGAGTTAAGTTTTAACTGGCTATACATAATTTAAAATCCAAATATTATAATTTTCAATTATGTTCAATAATTCAATTATGTTGACATAATATTGGGTCAACTGATGTACTGACAATTTTTAACGAAGAACAATATACATGTCCCATTTACTGAGCAATTTTTTAAAAACCTAAATCGTGAATCAGAAATTGCTGTAACATACAAATATCATTAAAAAGCTATTAGAAAGTTTGTAAGCAGGATCAGTAATATTAAAAAACCTAATTAATCTCTCTAACTAAATTTTACGAAACGATGATTTTTTTTAATAATATATTGTTTATCTGCAATTAATATTTTTTTTGTCATTCATCTGACCTAATCCATTTTACCACAACTGAAAGTGGCTGTTCCGATCAAATTTTCTGAAAGACTTCAGTGGGTCCAAAATACTAGCCTTTAATATTTTTAAAGATGTACCTAAAATGATTGTCTTTAAAATATTTTAACAACGAGTGAAAAATGAGAATTTTCAAATACTTTTCTTTAATTGCAAATTGAAATTTCTTTATTCAAACATACAATTTTCTATAATTAATGTATTCATAGCTTTATTTATGATGAAACACAATAAAATAAATATGGCCAAATTCAGCTAAAAAACAGCTTATTGCTCATTATAAAAGAGTACTTACTGTTACAAAGCTTAAGATTTTATATAATGAAACACAAGAAAATAAGAAATATTTCATTTAAATTACTAAAAAACACAGGAAGATTTATCTGATAGCTGCAATTTTACACTTTTAATTTATATGGAGGAAAGTCAATTACTAAAGATAGTTTGATATTTTATTTATGTTAATATTTTTTCCAAATAAGAAGCTATAAATAAATAGGATAAAATTCTTTGAAAGTAATTTTTAAAAAGCACACTTACTATCCATTTATTTATTTAAATAGGCTTTTAATAAAAAGTTACTTTTATTTAATAGCTTATTTAGGAGGCTGAGGAACACTTTCACATCACATGTATTTTCTTCAAATTAATTCAATGAACCCAAAAAAGAAAATATAATACTATTTATGTATTTGTTTTGTAGAAAAGAAAAATCATTTAAGTGGAATGACTGCATAGATGATAATTTACTGTATTTAAAAGCATAGAACTACATGGATCAACAACTGTTATTGGAAGTTGTTTTATGAGCTTTATAAAATTTTTCTCATCGTGAATTTTCTGCATTGTATTTATAAAGTAGACCAACCATTTCTTTTCTTTTTGCTCATTAAAACCAGATTCTCATTACAGCCTTTCTATAGATGAATTTGAATGCATATTAAGTCACATAATTCCGGTTTTAGATCCGGTTCCATTTAATTTTTCACAAATGCTGAAAGTTGCTGTGTGTAAAAACCTATAGATTTTCCCCAAAGATGTTCAACATAAATCTTTCAAGAAAATTGCAACCACTATTTATCAGTCAATCAAATACTTTATTATACATTTTGGCCGAAAACGTAACTGGAACAAATGAGCCATAAAGTTAAAATTTGTATTTTAATTTACATTCATAACTTTATTTTATTACTACTCAAAATTGATCACAATTAAAAACATTTTTGCTTTGTAATTTATTCGAAAGATACAAAAGAAATTCGACAAAATCTGAATTTAACCAGTTACTTATTTTAACAAGATTTTCAATTTACCGTGCTAGGCAAATAGTGGTGCTACGTGTATTCTTAGACTTTTTTGTGTGTTTTAATAATATAATAGCCATAGAAAAGGTAATTAAATCGCATTTCTTTTAAAACAATTTTAAAATAAAACATTGAATGTTATTTATAGTGTCACTTCTTTTTAGAGTTGGCTTATTTACCAGGAACATATGTTATCTTGATAAAACATGCCCCTGTCCTTTGTAAATTATTATTCTATTTATTATTCCATTTTTATCACAAACTTGTGAGTAATGTAGATGAGAATGCACTTGGTTTTATAAATTTAGTGATATGGACTGGTTCTGCCAGTAAAATTTTCACATTATTGAAACTATACATGTTATGCAATTTAGCTATACTTTTCTAATATTACTATAAATAGCTGCATATAATCAGTTTCATAACTGCAGCTGCGATCTGAGCAGGCTACGACTGTAACCGGGTTACCACTCACTTTTGCGATCGCCTAGACAATAACCGATGAGTAAAATGATGAAAACACATTTGTAATAGATATGTGTAAAGAATGCTCATATAAAGAGATTTATCGTATATTAAATCCTAGCTGAGGATAAAATTATAGCAGTATAATTAATTACTCTAATTAGAATGATGAAGGTAATTGCCATTGTGAATTTTTTTGATGAATCCCTAGCCTCAGGAAGCTAGACTGACTAGTGGTGGGCATTTAAATACGATAACACTACAGCAATAACAGGCTACAAAAAATACATTTATACAGATATGACAATTTTTATTTATTCCCGCAAAATAATTGTTGTAAACTTTCACTTAAAGAAAATAAATAAAAGACATTAATACACCTAAATAAAGAGAGAGAAGTAAAATGACATAAATAGTTTTTTTATTTACATATTTATAACCAATAATAAATGCAAAATTATAAATAATATCAGAGTAAACATAGGATGTAAACATCCGCAAAATGAAGTTGCAATTTAACTTCTATGAAATTTTTAAAATTATTCAATTTAGATAATTTGTTGATAATTTTATCTAAGTAAATCAACATTTTTATCTGATCTGGTTGTCACTACTAAAAGACAACAATACATCGCACACAAAGATACTGATAATATGCCTCTAGTAGTATGGGCCCCAGCAGGGTATTATTCAACCAGAGCCGCCATAGTCTGAGGACTTGTATCACTCTGTTCACTCACAAAATCATCATAATTTACTGAGCGTTCTTATCTTTTTTCTGATCAATTTTACAGAGTATAGCACGAGTCAGTGACCTTCTTGTGTGAGAGACTAAAACATGAATGAATTACATAAATCGACAAGCATCCCAGAAAAAAAAATGTTTTCCAGTGTTGGTGCAAAATGGAACCTCCCACTAGTTCGTCATTTGTTGGTTCTTTAACATTTGTACCACCCTATCATAAATTCTGTTAATCGCAAAATATTCCTATTATAGCAGGGATAACCCAAAATCGACCATTTAGGTTAGCTGCAACCACCGATCGTCTCGATTTCTCTGGCACCTGTTTTCGCTGATTATTCCAGGAAATATTTTTTTATGAGTCATAAATTGCTGTCATCACTTTATTTTGTTCCTTTGTACATTCCAGCACCTTTTCGTCGAAAGTTATAAATCTCTGTATAGTTTATGCAAAATATACAATGCGTGATTTCTCCCCAGCAATAACACAAGATCCACATAACATATTGCATTAATAAGGCGATCAAATATCTTAGATCCAATGATAGCCTTTTAACCAGTTTTAATTGTATTTGTGCATTTTTCCGTATTGTCACAGATAAATTATTTTTATGTGTAGTATATAATTGCAGAAACTTTTGCGAAAAATTAATGTAACCGCATAGCTATGTAAAATTTTGGAAAATTTTCAACATATCTTCGAAATCTTTTAAGAGAATAACCAAACACAAGCTTTAGAAACAAATACATTTTTTTTAAAATTGTTAAGTGCATCTTTTCGAAATTACTGGGCAGCAGTAATGGTCCTTTTATTTCTGAACGTTTTCCAAAACCTCGGAAACCTGTTTTTTTTTAGGTTTCATCCTTGTACTTCTTCAAATGGTTTGTGAAGATAATTTAATTTATTCTAGAACAAAATCAAATTTTATGTGGTTACATTCAATATTCGAAATCTGTTTCTTGAAAGTTTTTTTTTAATGTATAAGAAATGTTTTCTCTAGTTTTTATTATTATTATTATTATTATTATTATTGAACTGAATTATTATGTCTGGTTGTACCTTCTATATAATTACTCGCACTTAAAATATCGTACTAACTTAAAAAAAAAAAATACTATAGAAAGTTTAGTTGAGCTAAGCATATTTTGCACAAACAAACATCGACTAGAAAACGATTATTTCTGCTAAACTACATTTTAAAAATAATATTGATCTCCCCCTGTTTTATGAAACTTTTACGTCCATACACTTTAATTATACTTTAATTACACTTTGATATTTGTTTTACGAAGCTTTATGCCAATACACTTTAATTATAGTTTAATATAAATTTTGTGCTTTAGAAATGGAATTTATATGTGAAACGTTTTAGTAAAATGTTTCATTATGTTCGGATTGTTGGAAAGTTCTTTCCGTTTGGAAAAGTTGGTTCGTACCGGAAAATTCTATCATTAATTATTAGACATTAGTTCCGATATCGAATGTGTGTAATAATTTACGGGCAGAATTTTCCGGTACGAATTGGTTTTGCCAAACGGAATAAAATATTGATTACCCTGATATAAAATGTTATACATCTAAAACGTTCAAAACACTATTAGTATTTTTCCCACAAAAACAGTCTTACACGTACGTTAATTACAATTTACAGTACGTTAGTTACAGTACGTTCATTTTATACATTCTCTACAGTTAAATCTTATTGCTGATGGAGTATGCATTCCCCATAAAAGTATCGAAACAGTCTCTCAGGAAACCAATCGAGAAGTATCTCATTGTTATTCAACAACAAAACAGAGCTTCTGAACTTAAAATATGCTGTTTTACAATTCGCTTTGCTTTGAACTTTCCTTCGAGACTTAATAATAGTATCCGTATAGAAACAAATAATGTGCCATTCATCTTAACAAAAGTGTCTACAAAGCACAGAGATTTGACATAAAGAGATTTAGTAATGTAGAAAGGATATTATACGCATACATTGAGATATAATATTAAATATGTTTTTGTGAACAATGACGATATATATTTTTTAAAACATAGTATTCCTACACTATATTCTTACAAATTGCAAAAAAAAATTATGTTTTTATATTATTAAAAGAAAAAACGTACAGATTTAAAAACGGATGAAAATAAAAGTTATTTCACATTTATATTCTGTTATTCAATGCATGACGCGCATGTTTTCGACATCTTATTAATTAGATAAAATAACCAACTGATTTCTGTTATGAAGTTCTCAATTTGAAACAAACATAGTAATATTTTTACAATTTAATGGTGTATTTTTAAAGTTGCTCCAATTATATTTTCTCATTACTTTTTATTATTAATATTTCACTTTTTTATTGTTATTGTTATATGATCAGGATTTCATATGTATGCTAACTAGAGATGGGTTCGGGATATTGTTTTCGAAGCCAGTGCCTGAACAGCATCCGCCCAAGCCCGCAGTACGCAGTAGAATTGATAATAATATTTTTAAAATTGTTTCAAGATTATTTTTCTCATTTAAAAATTCTTAGATAGAAATAATTATTAATTACAAATTATCTCTAAAGTTTCATAAAGTTAATGTTTTTAAGACACAACGATGACATAAGTGTCTTCATTAGGATAATTTAATGCGAGCCATTTTTCTGTATTTCTTGTTTTGTAAAAACGTAAGCTAGGAAGTGTATAAAACTGAAATAGGGCTTTTATATATATTACCTGTCTGAATTGTTCTATCTTTCTTGATTTATTTGAATTATAAAAGTAAATATCTATAAGAGAAGCACTAAACAACTTGTGTTTGAGAAAAATAAGATTTTTGTGTGCATTTATTTTGCGTGCGTTTTTTTTTTTTTTTTCAATGTATAATAATGAAAAAAATATAATGAAAAAAGGAATAATTTCCCACGATCAATATTTTGGACTGAATAAAATAAAATGTTTAATTGCAAAGAATAAATTTAAATAAATAAGAATACAATTGTAATTCTTCGCAATACAGTACAACCTCTTTATTAGATAATTTTACTTAAATAAAAAATCTTCATGTTCCCGGCGAAATAAATGCGATACAGTTATAAAAGAAAGTTTACAATTGAGAGAGAGACCTGTCTAAAACATTTATGATAGTCTTTTGCTTGCCGTTTCAGCGGCTTTGCCGTATCACTTATAATTTTTTTTATATGTTTCCTCTAAAGTGTGGAAAGAAGGTAATTTGTAGAATAACTAGTTAATATCCAAATAAACTAGGCCGATCCGTTAAAACAATTTGACAGTAAATGCTCAAAAACTACGGTTTTCAAAAAGCTCGAAATTTAAAAGGATTAAATGAGTAAAACGCATTCTAAATTCACAATTGTTACGAAATTACCATCTTTTAGTTTTATAATGTTACTATCTATGCCTAAGTAATAGTTTATTATATTTAATGGTTGGAGTATCACAGTTTAGATTTATTCCAACAGAGCAAAAAACGCCGTGACCAGGACTCGAACCTGGGTACTTTGGCTTGACGTGCCAACGCTCCGTATGCCGCCCTTGCCATAAGAACAAAATGAAATTATAAATAAAATATATTCAAACAAATATTCATATATCGACTATAATTAACTATATAAGAACAAAAAGAAAATACATGAGTAAAATGAAACGTACTAGTAGGTTCAAATCAATATTAATCTGCCTACTATGTTCACTACTAAAAATAGCTACATTATTTTTTTAAAGGTTAGATTTTAATTGTTATTTCATCAACAACGTAACATCAGTGCATTTGAGAGGGAAAAGAAAAAGTAAAATAGTGTTTACATTGTTTTATTTGTTAATAGACATGTTTTTTCAACCGCAATCTACACGAACAGTAGTACAGTCTTCATGTAACCACATTTGACGCATGATGCAAAGAAGCCAATCACATTTCCTCTTAGTTTTGTAGTAGTTTTCTACACATTCCGTGCAAAGAACGTCTGCGTCACATGTGTGATCCAACTTTTCATTATTATCACCTGGACTTGAATCTTTCTTGGCCTTGTTACTTTATATTTTCCCCTTTTTCTCCTCAGGTGTAGTAAACTTTATACTGTTTGAACATTCATCAATGTCTGATGAACTGAATTTTATTAATCGCAGCATCCGGTGCAAAAGAAACTGCATCATGTATACCAGATCGCAGTGCGGCACGTATCCCATTTTGTACGGTACAGACGTCACACATCACTGTTGCTTGTCCTCACAAAGAAAAATAGCGCAACAATACACACAGCACTGTATACAGACTCTACACTTAGTTTGTACTTCGATATCATGCATGTTTTTAGTAATTAGCGTATAAAAAGTATAAGCATAACGTGTTTAAAAGTTTGGATAGTGAAATCATGCGCTTACATTAAAATAAGGATTGTACAGATACAAGTAAACATCTAAATGGGATTCACGCTATACACTGGCTAAAATAATCTCATTCCGCACCTATACTTTGCATCTGACTGCCATTTATCGATAATTACAAGAAACGCAATGTGTGCGGTATCTAACCCGGATGCGGCGACTCTCCGGGAGTTACTCTATAGGATCTTGTTTTCCAGTTAATTAATATGTTAACGTCCGTTATTTCCCCATTTCGAAACAATCCTCTTATGTCGCCATATATATATTTCATATAGCTTATGTATTTCACGGAGGGGGTGTCACAAGTTTCCCTCGTAATAGTTTCAGATATAAATGTACTAAACGTTAACATAAAATGTAAGAGTTAAATATCTACTGATAATAATAAATGATTCTAGAGTTATACAAACAAGCTACAGTTATAACAATAAAAAAAAAGGTTTATTAGAATTTCTTAAATTTATAGTACGAATTTAAGGTTTCCTTTTTAGTTATTTTTACTTCATTTTATACATCTTTTTTCAAAAATATGGATTAATTATAACAACTCTAACTAATATAAGTGCCATCCAATCATACTATAATAATGCTTTAAACAAATAGATAAACTAATATGTGATTGTAGTTTATGAAGAAAGCTTTTTGCTGATAATACATTAAAGCGAAAAACACATTAAGTTGAAATCCAAACAAAAATACATACAGCCGAATTGAAACCAATTAATGTCAGTAAAAAGTGGTGTTTCTTCTTTCGTATAAAGTGGTGGAGTGATTGTTACTTAAAAGTTCTAAATTTATTTCTTATAACGTTATCATTCATATAGAACTTTTACATACTTCTTCTCATGTCTTAAACTTGAATAAATAATTTAGAAATAATCATTGAAGAGACAACAATCATAAAAATAATTTACTACAGGATTTCCAAATTGACAGTTTATATTACGCTATACATCCTAAGCTTGTTTCCATTAAAAATTATTTAAAGAAGTAACATTGAAATAAATTTTCAGTGGACAAAATAACGATGCGTGAAGGCACGAAAAAATATAATTATAATTTAGAAAACAATACCTGTTACAGTGGTCTTTCTTAAACGCAAAAAATAACATCGTACAGTTCACTTTCAGCATCGTAATTCAATGGTCTTCACAGTTGTAGTAAAAATTCTTCCGGTCGACAATGTATGGACAAAAAAAATAATATAGCTGCAAACATAAAGTCATAAGAAATTTTCTTATAACAAAAAAACCATTTCAAAAGGATGCTGACTTTCAATTTTGGCATTTTGACCATTTACATTCGTACGTGGCATTAAAAATATCTATATGTTCAAACTGAGACTACTCTGTAGTTCAAACACATTTTATTATTTTTAGTTCAATTAGATTTTCGAGAAAAGCGATAAGAAATAGATACAAAGTGCTTGCGTATATTTTATAAGAAAATATTGTTAAATAAAAATTCATAATAATGATCATGATATATACTTTTATGTGACATTGGGGATTCTAAATTCCTATTTATTTATTTAAATGGTGTAATAATTGGGATTTACATGCATCATTATAGTATCATTATTAATAATTTGTGTAGTTTGAACTATTTAAAAAATCACATGCAACAGTGGGATATTAATAGTTTTAATATAATAATATTTTTTAATTATATTAATACGAGAAATATATTTAGGATTATTTATATTAATCAGTTAATGTTATTTATATACCATGTTTTTATTTTCTCCTCATGAAAGTGTTATTTCCTTATAAATATTTTTAGAGTGGGCATGCATGTATGTGTATACTTATTTATCCAAGTCTCTTTATAATACATTTCTTATGTCTTTCAATATTTATGTATCTTCACCAGTATTTATATATTTCTTTATATGTATAGTGGTTGATTGATCAAAGGTTTTATTTTTAACAATCTATCTTTAAAATTTCTCGAATATCAAATGTGCTTAGTAAATGCTCCAAGAAGTAAAATATTACAAAAAGTAAAAATTTTAAGAGTTAATAGAATAATTTGTAAAACCATTAGCAATCATAATCTTACAGTAATACTTTCATCTTAAAAATATAATATTTATATTAAAACAGATGCAGTAAGGTGTTTCAATTAAAGTATTTTTCTTTATGCTATCCAATATTCCAGTAATTTATAATTCTGTCTGATCAAACTCCATGCAAGTCGAATAAATCATAATTAATGAGACTTCCCTTACTCTTTTATAAATTTCCTTAAATGAATCAATCCTTCCTCCTTCTTTTCAATTAATTGATGAACTCGTAGACAACTTTTGGAAGTTTTATAAGTTTACATCCTTAAGGTAAATTTAACAAGTAAATCATTTAGATGTCTAGCCGGATGTTGTAAGACATAACAAGTATGCATTATCTAACTTTAATAATAATAAAAATGATGTATATTCTACTGTAACTTAATGTGTGTGTTTTATCTATTTTTCGGAATGTTTTTACATAAACCTAAATTTTGTTAGTGTTTGTTTAAAGGAAAAAAAACTCAAATTGTAGTTTATTGATTGTTCATTTATCATCATAAAAAATACGATAAAGCCTAAAATTAAGAGTTATTAGACTAGGCGGCGCTTACCCTACGCGTTGCACTTGCCACTCTCTGTCCAGATCGCGCAGGCTCTAAAAACGCCCTAATTTGCTTTATTTTGAAACGATTACCCGATTACGGAAGATTGAATGATATTATCACGGCCAAAGGCGATCTTCTATAATCGAGTTGCCCAATTCTTTTTGAATGTGAGATTTATTGGTTTTCCAGGCCGCATATCCACCACTGTTGCGACAGTTGAAGGCTGCTTTCGTGATTTATTAAGTAATATCTATCGCGTTATTTACGTTATTGCTATATTTATGTTAAAATATCGCTTACTCCCGGATTTTTATAATAACGTTAGAAGAAAAGATTTCTTTTATATGCTATAAGAAAACCGTTTTAAATATGACGTTTTAAATATATTACTTTAAACATGAGTTAATTTTCCACCATTTAATGCTTGTCGAAATTAATAATTTAGTTATTTAAAAAAACTCTTTTTTAAAATTTATGTGTAAATATTTTTTTTTTATTGAAAAATATTTGGAAAGGTAATAAATTCGAATTTTTAAACAGGACGTAATTTTCACCATTAAATGTTTTTGCATATAATAATTTATGTTTTCTTCTTCTTTTTGCATTCACGTGTAAATATATTTTTCAATTGAAAATGTTTGGAAATATTATTTCCGCTTTTTTTAAACCTGACAACTGACGTTTAAAAAATGACATTTTTGAAATTTGAAATAAATCTTCATTCATATAATAAAATTTTGAATAGAAAATTTAAAAAAAAAAAACTTAAAAACTTAAACCAATTTAAACATGATTGGATACTCAACACCAATTTACATTTACTTAAATATTTTCAAGTGTCACTAGTAATACATTTAAAGTCAGTGTGACTATTCTCATAATTACGCGATAGAAACAAATGACCAAAGGCCCATAAAACTAATAAACTATTAATTCTCTTAAAATCGAAGCTGTTACGCAAATTTCAGTTCATTTCTTATTCCCAATTTAAAAAATATTATGTTTCTAGTTCAAACATTATAACATTCTTCTAAATACTAATATTCTACTCGCTACAAAGCTTTCAAATAGAAAAACAGTTTAAAGGGAATTTAACCTGAAATTAATATTTTTCTTGGCATAAAAAGGGGAAAGGGAAACAAATTTGAATTTCTTCTTGCTTTTAGAAATAGTTTTGCAAATCTTCAAGTTATCGCTTCAAGAGCTCCCTGAAAAAATAGTATGCCTCTAGGATGTACACTCGAATTTTGTTTTGTTGTTTTAAAGTATAAACATGTTTGGATATAAAAAAAAAATTGTTGCATTCACTTTACATGTGCTTTTTCGAAACGGTTTCTTTGCATGCAGTTCAGAGTAAGAATTTTCAAGTAAAGTAAAACTTAATTTCTTCTTTGTATTTTATCTATACAATGACAATTCAGATTAATATTCAGTTTTCTTTTCATTGTACATGTTAAAAGATATCCTCAGATTACAACGTGAATTACTTTAGATATATATATGAAATAACATGTCTCTTTTTAATTGGATTTATGTGATCACTATTATATTTTATTGATTTACTTCATCATTACAATAGAAGACCCGATTAAAAATCGCGTCCTTTCACAATGCTACATCTGAAACTCAAACATCTTTCAATTCTGAACTTATTCTATAATTATTATATTCAAAATATTTCTGTAAAAATATGTGCTTGGTTTATCAGATAAGGTAGAGAGATTTTAACAATTTATATAGAATTTGTTCTGAAATGCCAGAGGAATTGTAAATAAGGAAATTAAATTGCATGAAATATAATTGCTCTGTATTCGTTTGACGGATTAAAGAGCATAATGTTTTCTGTAAATGCATGTCCAAAAGATTATATAGAAATTGAATAATTTTTTATTCAATTTAAATTTTTTAAATGAAAAATTTACATAGAGCAAATAAAACATATGCATAATATCTATAATATAAACACAAATATTCTCAAATATACTATTAATTAAATTACTCAAATGACATAAATTAATATCAAACTTGTGATTACTGGCCAGGACTGGAAAATATTTTTAAATTCAATCGAACCACAATTTACAAAAATTTTTCTTGTCGTAGATTTATCTTGATAATATCCACCTATAAATATCTAGGAGAGATTATTTTCCAAAATGTGGTATGAAGGGAATAAAAACAGTCCACTGGGGCGTGTATGTCTCAACCTATGATCAAACGCTTAATTGGGAATGTAAAATATAAGTACACACACCGAAAAAAAATATGAGACTCATGCAATGCGTATAAACTAATATTTTATTGATCCACATCTTGCACCAATAACATCTGAAATACGTCGTGGTATTCGATGAATAAGGCTGTGAATGATGTTCACATCGATTTCAAGTCACTATGTCGACAGTTGTTAACGGAGATCTTTCAGGTTTCTAGGATCGCTATCATTCCAATTAACTTGTTGCTTTAGATCTTCTCACATTTTTCAATTATAATTAAATATGGGAACTATGCTGGCCATAACATGACACAGGCTCCTGGAATGTTTGTGAAACCTGTGTGTAGCAATTTTAGCTCGGTTCACGGTGCAGTTTTCATCATGGAATTATGCTTTGTCCATAAATAGATTCTCACAAAAATGCAAGAGACAGATAATACCTGTTAATATAAAATTTGAATGTTGCTGGGCTGAGCAAATGGCTTATCAACTACGAAAATGAGACCCAATTCAAAGTACGTGAAACATCCCCAGAATATCACAAACCCACCTTCTGTTTTTTCCACAGTTTAAACACAGCCATCATGAAAAGCTTCATTCGGCTTGGGATTTACTCAGTCTGGCATGATTACTACAGAAGCAAAAACGAGACTCATCAGACCAGATGACGCCTTTCCATTCTCCTACAGTTCCGTTTTTATTAAATGTATCTCATTGCAGATTCGCCTTCCTGCGTGAGTTATGCAGCATGAGTTATTTCCGTAACACTCTGCACCATATATCCATATTATGGTGTTTCCTCAACAAAGATTACGCCAAAATAGGGATATGTGACCTAGCACTGATGTTTATTTCAGCAATTTCGGCTTTGATGCAATTCGATCTTGACGTGACAACCTTTGGCAATCCCATCACTGAGTATTAGTTGCAGTTAGTACGCTCATTCGATGTCGACTGTGTCAAATGTGTGATGTCGATTGTGTCAAATGTGTGTTGTCGACTGCCTCAAAACAGGTTTCATTGTAGTGTGTGATACACCAGCAAATTCAGCTACTTTTTCCACGTGATGCCTCTTTGAACGCCGAAAAGCAATTACCCTTTTCTGCTAGTTGGTTATGTATTTTTGACGCATCTAACAACACGAAAAAGCAACAATCATCACGCAGGTTATCACAAATAATATACCATACGGCCTTATCGAGATGCTTATAAGTTTCTTAGATAGCCGTATAAGTGCCATCTGTCACAGAAAAATTGAAATATTATGATATTTTCACAAAGGTTTTATTTTTGTGTTCTATGTGTGCATCTTATACCGAATCCCAATATATCATAAGCATCATATTATTGGTCTATCATAACTAATATATTATGATTTATAATATAGATTTTTTTTCTTTTCATGTTTTTTAATGCAATAATAGCAATTATTTTCGTTTGTTTACATCAACAAAAAACATAATAAAACTAATTTTAATTATTTTGGAATTATTTTAGAGTAGTTCTTATTTTCCAACATATAGATATACCATTTTTAACATATTGTAGAAACATAGGCATTTAAACTATGAAAATCAAAATACGTTAAACTTTTTAAAACGAAATTTTTCTGTACCATTTTAAAAGTACACTGGCAGAGAAAATTAAATAATCAACTATAAAAGGCATTTTTTGTTAATTATATCAAATGAAATCCAGTGAAAACCAGTAGGTTCATAGATTAATATCAGCGTTATTTCGTAGTCGAATGGTATGCTTTTTCGTTACAAAGAATTATAAAAATTTGGTAAAACTTTCGAACATGGCAGGTTAAACAAGTCGCAGAGAAGGTATTTGCTAGTTTGTGAGAAATGACGATTAATTGAGAAAATGGAAGCAAGACAGTAAGCTTCTAAAGCTTGCATTTTTGTCTGGTATGTCCACACACCTTTAAATATTTCCTGCATATTTCCTAAATGTTGTACAAAGTAACATAATTTTTTCCCTACCCAACATAATGCTACATTCCCTACTTTCCTTTAAATTTACTATGCATATTCTTATATATTACCCAATTATGCAAAAATTGGATATTCAGCATTTTAAGATATATCAAGCAAGACAAAATAAAGAACTTGTGCAAGTTTTAGATTTTTAGATGCAAAATCATTCCACTTATATGTTTTTTTTTTACATATGTTGCTTTTTTCCTATCTACAAACTTCAAAATATGAATTTTTTATTGTTTTTTCTGAAAGTAAAATTAATAAAGACTATTCAGTGTCCTTTTCTAGTCAATCTCATAAAATTACGTATCATTAAATCAAGTTACGCAGCTTTAATTTACTTTCTGCTATCATACATAAATATGAACGTGAACCTTTAACCCCTTCAGGGGCAAAGTACTCTCGTAGCTAAAATATTGAAATGATTGATTGACTCCAGTATTCATGAACGAATTTATTTTAAAATAATTAAAAGCTTTTTCTCATGTACCTTATAAGTTCAAAATTTGATTATAAAATTCTGGTGTCATTGTGGCATTTCGGGATTAAAATTAAGTGGTATAAAGAGACATGCGCCGCAGGCTCCCCGGTGCGTGACGCACCGCACACAATCGACCACCGTTCCCATGTCCTGAGAGACCTTTACTGCGCCAGTAGCTTTGTCTCGGTACGGCGCTACGGCCGGCCAGAGAGCCGCACCTCACTGCGGACCCTCTAACCTAGTACCCACAGTTCGATGACATCGGTCGCTAGGACAGTAACCCCACTCTGGGGAAACTCCACACAGGACGAACCCCCAATTGGGGAAACGGTTCCAGGTCGTCGTGCTGCCGCGACAACTTTTGCTTTCCCACAGAGGTCGAACTTTGACATGCTATGTAAGCAAGCAACTAGCCTCTTCCTCCGTGAGGTTCACATATCATACACTACTACATATATATATAACTACGACAAATAAATACAACTACACATATCACTATAAAATGAGCAGTCCTTCTCCAAGGAGATACCCGCGAGGCATCGAGATCCAAGCGACCCGGTATCCCTTGGGAGGTCACGCTCAGAAATTACATGTAACACAACTACATATATATCACTACAAAAGAGCAGTCCTTCTCCAAGGAGATACCCGCGAGGCATCGAGAAAACAAATTTAGTGGTAATTAATTAAGTAGTATATATAATATACCGGTGCCCTTCAAGGGGTTAAACATGATTATCTCAGAACTATATCTTTAACGTTGATAATCACGATAACTAGAACAGGTCTCTGGCAACTGTCTTAAACATTTTACCAGTTTCTAACAACAATATTATCTAGAGAGTAGTCGTTCCTTTTGACGATCGGGTGATTTTTTTCTATTTTCTTTAAACAACCAAAGTGAAAATTAGTACTTTAAACGGTTGTCATTTGATTCAAAATCAATTTGTTGAAAATCGAACGATTACTCTCTAATTTTAAAAATTTGGTGTGAAGACATTATGCTTTTTATAATTTCAGATTACATTTGACAGAGTTACGGTGATCACAGTGGACATGTACCTGTACGTGGCCATATCCGGGGAGCGGATCTGCTGGGAACACCCAACTTTTTTTCTTCATTAAAAAACGAATTTTTTTTTAATGAAATAAACAAAATACACAAAGAGTTTTTGAAAACATCTTATTTCTTTTTCCTGAAAGAAATCTCCCAAAAATACACGTTTTCTTTCGACCTTGTTGGTAGGTATAAACCTTTAATTTTTCGTCAGTGTTTTTATGAATTTAACTCGGACGCATTTCAATTTTTTGCTCTGTTTTATTTTCGAAAGAAAACTATAAGTATAAATAAACGTTTCCATTATTTATTTTATTTTTATTTTTATCACTCGCAAAATAGTCAATATATTTCATAACCTATTTAAATAGTACCGGTAGACCCATGCGAGTGTTTCGCACTGCAATCTATCAAATAATTTTCTGATACAATTTTTCATTAATTTTTAATTAAATACAATTTTTAATCAAACAATTTATTCTACGTCAAAAGTCTGTTGAAGAACCTTTGTATTGTGCATTCATCGTTGTGGGTTTTGTATGTGCATAGAAAAAGGAATGCTGACATCAGAAATAATATATATGACGATCTTACTTCTTTCTTTGCTGGTAACGTTTCTTCATTGGTTTACAAGACTTGAATATAAATTATTTTTCCCCAAAACTTGTTAACACAATATAAATATTTTTGAAAAGCAGATTTTCTACATTACTTTAAGTATGTAGCCTCCATGGTCATAAGAAACTCGTTATTGTTTTATTGACTTTTAATTTAACTAGTTGTTATGGCAACAGAAAAAATGTTCTATGGAATTGTAAAAAATAAACAAGTCGTTTGGTGAATTTTAAAAGAATATTTTTCTTTTCATATTTTTATTATTTAAGTTATTATATATTTTAGTTTAAAAGTTTATTGTAATGTAGCAGTAAGATGAATTAATTTGGACATATTATTATTGTCAAAACGAACAATAAGTGAAATGTGAAAGCCACAAACTGGTGAGCCTTGTACTCGCACAATGCCGGACGATGAAGAACAACCGACATCGAAGGATGAAGTAGCAAAAGTAAGTGTTAAAATACCTCCTTTTTGGGCTGAAAAACCAGAAATTTGGTTCTATCAAGTTGAAGCACAATTTTCTATTTGTGGAATAACTGCCGAAGAAACGAAGTTTAATTATTTAGTTTCGCAGTTAGAACCAAAATTTGTCGAAAGCTTGTGGGATATAATAAGTGATGTCAGTGCTACTAAATATACTGCTGCCAAAGAGCGGCTTCTTAACACTTTCAAAGAAAGTGAAAATAAGCGTCTACAAAGATTGCTAACAGGCATTGATTTAGGAGATATGAAACTCAGCCACCTACTGCAAAAAATGCGAACTCTCGCTACAGATGGAGTTTCAGATAAAGTCCTTAAAACTCTATTTCTACAAAAAATGCCTGATTTTGTACGCAATATTCTATTGGTTAGTGATGAATACATTGATAAACTGGCACTAATGGCCGATCGTATTGTAGAAATGCAACCAAAACAAGAACTGTATTGCACAAGCAATTTTTCTTCATCAGGAGCAGACGCCATCACTGAATTACGTCAAGAAATTGCAGCTTTGAATACGAAGGTGGAAAAACTAAATGTCACTAGAAATTCGCGCCCTCGATCAAGATGTAAGGGTCGATTTTCTTATGATCGTAGTAAATCTCGCAAACGTTTCAACCCCGCGGGTTAGTACTGCTATTTCCATTTTATGTTTGGTGAAAAGTGTTTCCCTGATAAATGTAAAGCACCATGTGCTTGGAAAAATAAGCCATCGGAAAACATCACTCAGCAGTAGATTTAGCGGCAAGCTCTGCTGCTGCAAATAATAAAGATTGCCGTAATTACCGTTTATTTGTAAAAGATAAAACAACCGGTTTACGCTTTCTTGTGGACAGTGGAGCTGATTTATCAATAATCCCTGCTTCATCCAGCCATAAAACATGTAATTGTTTTAAACTGTATGCTGCTAATGGTACAATTATTCCTACATTTGGTTTCAAAATTTTAACGCTAGATTTAGGCCTACGTAGGCAATTTCAATTTCCTTTTATAATAGCCAAAGTAGATAACGCTATTTTAGGTGCAGATTTTCTTAATAAGTTTAAATTGCTCATTGATATACACAATAGAAAATTAATAGATTGTGTTACAAACATTTCTATTCAAAGTGATATTATGTGTGTTTCAAATAATGATAGCATAAGTAGAACTGACAAAAATTTTCAATATGCACATTTGTGATTACAATATCCCAATTTAACGAAACCCAATCTTTTTATTAGCAACTCCAAACACAACGTAAAGCATTATATTGCTACTAAAGGTCCACCTGTTTTTTATAAAGCTCGCCAATTAGACGCAAAAAAATTAAATTTAACTAAGCAAGAATTCAAGTTTATGCTAGATAATGATATAATTAGACCTTCGAAATCACCTTGGGCTAGTCCACTTCATTTAGTCTTCAAGAAAGATGTCACTTTACGACCGTGCGGGGATTATAGACGCCTAAATGCTCAAACCATTCCCGATCGTTATCCTATTCCAAGATTAGAAGATTTTGAGAATATATTGAAGGGAAAGAAAATATTTTCAAAAATTGATTTATTTAAGGCCTATTTTCAAATTCCAATTGCTGAAGAGGATAAAGAAAAAATAGCAATCATAACACCATTTGGTTTATACGAATTTAATGTCATGAATTTTGGATTACGGAACGCGCCATCTACGTTTCAACGTTTCATTAATGAAGTGTTTTTTGGATTAGACTTTGTTTTTCCGTATTTAGACGACATTTTAATCTCAAAAAAATTGAATAATGCTCAGAAAAGTTATAGTACCTGTGATAGAGAATTACTAGCAATATATCTTTCTGGGAAACATTTTAAACACATGCTAGAAGGAATACAATTTATAATTTACACGGACCATAAGCCCTTAACATTCGTTTTTCAGCAAAAAAATTAAAAAGCTTCGCCTAGACAGTTGCGTTATGTACAATATATATCACAGTTTTCAACAGATATTCATCACGTCCGGGTCACCAGTTTGTGGCTTTCAACCACAAAAAGATAGCGCAAAAGCAAATAATAAAGCAAATAATTAAGCCACAAGTACATGGTAACATTTTTAGAGGATATGTTGTGCATTCATAGCTCATATTATAACAAAGGTAACTTGAGACTAGCGCCCCTCCATTATTGATGCACGATGTCGTATGACGATATAAGCAACGTTTTCTAAGATGTTTAGAGAATTACAAACAGTAACATGTTATTGAACTAAGACTCAAGATCTGAGATTAAATCTAGCTTCATTAATACGCCTTGTATCTTTATGGCAACATATAACACGTGTAACTTTAAAACTTTACAAATAATAACCAGAAAATCTCACCCCTCATGTGTTTCGTACACACATTCAAATGGATACCACCCTATTGGTAGACCATATATACATAGCACGAATAAAAAACTCGAAGCCTCAGTGCTCGTCCGGCATATATCAGAGCCAGGGGCTCAACTATTCCTGCTTTTCGATGCACTAAACTTGGGGAATTCGTGCTTTGAATTTTTCTGGTGACATCTTTATTCGTGATAGCGTCTGTCCGCTTGGTCAAGTGTCGGAAAAGGACATCTTTTTTTGAAGGAAGAACTAATAAATATATTGATTTTCTATGTGGTATCTCTAGTGCAAAAGGATGTCTAAAAATCATGAATTTCGACGATCGGGCGTGGAAAAGTCAGGAATTTCGTCCAATGGGCGCGTAAAATCATGAATTTTGTTAAACGGATGCTTAAAAGTCATGAATTTCGTCAAACGAGTGCGTAAAAATCACAAATTTCGTCGATCGGGTGCAGAAAAATTATGAATTTCGTCGAACGGATTGCAAAATTTAAGAAACAAAGAAAATCGGAAAGGCTTACATTTAGCCTTTCTACATTTAGCTTTTCAAGTTTAATCGCCAAGTGGAAACTGGCGAGTGCTTATTTTCACCTTTAATTGTATATAAAGTAGAGTATAATCTTGTATTTTCCACATATCTTTATTATATTGTAACTACATTTTTTGTGTTTGCTTAAAATTAGCAAAAGGACCTTAATTATTTCGCTTCACTGGATAATAACAGATAAAGGACTTCTATATACTAAATAAATTGTGTAAATATTTGAAAAGTGCTTATGTGTATGAAACAGTGAATAGGTTGCTGGAAGGTACTTGTGAAAATTTTCCTTCACTTGGCTTTTCTCCATCTTGCCAAGGCCTCTAACACAGGAAAGTACGGCATGTTTTTTGTTTCATCTTTACTATTCTAGAGATTGTATGAAAAGGACATTTATTCAATCGTAATTAGTAAATTGTTTATACAGTAAATTATTCGAAGAAAGTTCCGTAAGCGGGTTAAGGTTGACGCAGTTTATGGAGCATGATTTCATTAGAAAGTAAGCACGAACTCATATATTATACGGAATGGCACTTTAAGTTTCCCAAATGCATGCAGACGAGATATTCAGATCTCGTGTTATACTTTAGGCTGCAGCTATTGTCGATTCCTTTATTTTAATGCATGGTTATGCGTAATACATCTCGAATGTAAGAACATAATATTTTTTGAAACGCAAACACTGCAACACATATTTTGTCCAGTATGCTCTCCTAACTTAAATCCCATTGAACATAACATTGGCACACTTGGACAACCCATTGCTGAGACCCATTTTTATTTGCAATAACCTTATATATGTTTACAATAAGATCATACAATATAATGTTTTTGAACATATTTAAATGAATATTTCTCCAAATAGTTCAAAAGATTCATGAAGCAAGGGAAACACAAGTGTACAAAAGACAAAAAAATAGCATTAACTCCAGTCAGTGTTTTATAGCCAAATACAACATTCGTAACTGACAAATACTCAATCGTGATGATCTGCCAATTCGATTCAGGATCATTCGATTGAGGATAAACGGAAATCACAAATTCACTTCTTCTAACATTGTTTAATGATCTTAGTACACAAAAATATTTTTTTCGCCAAATTACTCGTTTCGCACTACAGTGCGATGGACTGCAGTGAGAGGAATGCCTTTGGGGACTGTTTGGGACTTTGAGATAACACTTTTTAATGAGTGGAACGGAATTCCCCAAACTGTAATCAGCAACCTCACTCCATGCATGGGAAACATATCTGCAGCAGTCTTAACTATACAACGAGACCAAATACCATATAGAAAATCCTTCATTATTTTCAAACAACACATTTGTTTTGATTGACATGTTTCAATGTGTTATTTACCTCTATTATATTTAATGTATATGCACTTCCGATTTCATACCTGTGCATGGCTGTTTTGCAAGGTTTTCAATATTTGTTTGCTTCGCTTATTTTTTTTTTTACATTGTGTACTTGAATTTATAGTATTTGGTAATTCTACCATTTAATTTGCTTATTTTCATTATAGGAATTTGTACCCTCATTTAGTTAAGAAAAAATAGCGTCTCATTAACAATACTTATCAGAATTTATTAGTAAATCTATGTTCACAGCAACATCGCTCAACATAATCTCTTTGAGGAAATTTTTGGTTCTAATTTTGAAATAAAATCAAGATTATTTAACTTGTATACAAGGTATTGGCACATACAGTAGAGGCCCCTAGTCGAAACCTCACACGATATAAATTTCATAAACGATTTTACGCGCGGGTTTCAATTTAAGCTTTTAAATATAAATATAAGGTACTTGTACTTATGATCTAAAATTGTTCCTCATAGATACGATTTATAGCCGATATTTTTTTCTACACGAAACATGACAGATTTTACTCTGCTGAGTGGGTTGTCATGGGACGAGAGTTGTTCAGGAAATATTAACGTCACACAGAAAATATTGGAATGGGTACATAAGAGTTCTCCACGTTGAGTTAAATGTAAACACATCAAATGAAAAGAAGTTCTGTGCCATAGTAATATGTACTATCCAAAAAATTCATAACTTCCTCTCATAAAAGATACTCACAGCTGCCATCAACCGCATGTTAAAACTTAATTGCTATCTAAATTTAAATTAGCAAATTATCTTGAGCTATCTTATGTAAAATTTCATTATCCCTGCAGCTAAACCTCTTCAAGTTTTTCGCTTCTTTTCATTTAATTTTAAATGTTTAATCTTATCGGTCTTACTTACCATTTTTTTAATTTTTCTGATGAAAGAATGGTTTAAAAAATCTATATGAGCAAAAGAACTTTTTTAATGCGGTAGTTGTGGATGCTATGCATTAAAATGTGATTAATATAAATAAATTTTAAATTAAATTTTCTTCCATATCCAATTTATTTTGTTCGAGTATAAAATGAATAAAATAGAAGAAGAAATGTGTCATGATAGTAGATTATAAAACCTAATGTTCATACATGTCAATTAAATTTGCTTTATTGTGTAAGAAAGCGTGATGAAACCGTTCAGTAATCCTTTTTAAATATCCTATATATATTTTTTCAAATTTATAGCAAGTGAAATAATGTATAATGGGATTTAGTAGCACAGATGAGAATATAAATATATATTAAATTTTAAACACAAATTGAGGAATTCTACTTTATTTTTGCTAAGTAATTGTTTATGAAACAATTTTTTCTTTTTTTCTAAACTCATTAACTTCTCCATTTCACAGTATTTTATTTTCTGATTTAGTTTACAGAAAATATATTAATAAAATTGAATGTGTACTTTAACAAATATTACAAATTATAGAAATGTTAAAACAAATAACTATGTATTGCAATTTTTGCATTAAAATATATTTCTAATTATATTGGCAAAAAATTTGAAATCTATCCACGAGTGTAAAGTGTAATCAAAACGCAAGTCTGTAGGAAGTATATAGTCAAACATGTGTTTGCATTTTTTAATAGATTCTGAAGGTCCTAAACTGCGACTAATAAAATGAGTTTTCTCTTATCCTTTTATAATTACACGGAATTTTACCTACTTCTTCTCCGTGAAGTAGGCTTTTATACCTCTGAAACTAGATTTGCATCACCTATTTCTTAATGCATTGTCTAGAGCTTGCACCTTGTGTGTGTCTGGAAATCGGGTTTTATGCATTTTAATAATCTTAAATCAGAGTGTAAAATGTTCACTAATGAGACTTTTTCATGAAAGTGAAATCCAACGTGATTTGAACGTTTTCTACGTAGTTCGGTTGCCTAATCAACGGATGGCCACTTCACCTTGTGGCGAACCATTATGCGTGTTATGCTTACATGTGTGCGAACACATTGGATACTTTCTTTCTGCCTTTAAGTTTCATAAAGTGAGAAAGCGCTTGGTTGAATTGGAGTTCCGTTTGTATTTTGCTAAGTTGTGGTAATGGAGAGAACGTACGTGTTTGGGTGTTTTAAACTTTGAGGAGTTTGGTGAAGAAATCAGGTTTGCGACGAATCCTGCCCAACCTAAGTTACCGAGTTGTTAATTTCACTTCCAAACTGTGTTCGCTGTAATTTGTGCCACGGCTTGCCAGTAAATAGGTTAATGTGATAAGTGATTATTCGCTAACGTGTTGGAGCAAGCTTCTAATGAATAAAACTCGGAAGAAATATAGTTTGTAACTCAAATAAAGTTCTAATCAAACACATGTAGTTTCAGTCAGAAAAAATTAAAGAAAATTCTGGTGGGATTTTAATTTAAGTGTAATGATTTGTTAGTAAATTGTGGTGACCTTTAAAGACTTTAGTAATTTTTTGACTAACAAGGAGAGTGTCAAGCTTGGTAATCACAGATTTTGATTATTTTTATATATGTTGTAGGGTAGAAGACCCTTAGTCTCAGGTTCAATGGATTTTATACAACGCTCCTTAGTTCTCGAGAAATGTGGGGGGGGGGGGTAGTCTAATATTATAACATAACTTAAATACTTACTTTGTAACAAAATAATTAATTTGGTTGTACCTCAGTTGGTATGGAGTCTGCTCGTTGTTCGGAGGGCCCGGGTTCGATGCCGGAACGCGCTACGTTTGTTGTTCTCTTTTTTTTATAAATATATTTGTAATTATAATTTAACTAGCCGCCACTGGCGACCAGTTTGGTCTCCCTTAAATGTATGTTAAGCATTGTAACACGCATTGATATTTTTTTGTATTATTTTAGTTTGATTCCATATTATTAATCATTTTTAATGATGGGTATTTTTATTAGCCGGGAGCAAATGATAAATCACCAAATATTGCTCCTATCACCACCATTCAAACTACATTAAATTAATTTTAAATTATAAACCTGTCACTAATTTATGTTAAAATACTTAGCTTTAATTTCAAATACTTATATTACATACAATTTTAAATACATGCCATTCACGCTTGTCATTTAAATTAGAAAATAAATAAATAAATAAATAAATAAGAAATAATATCATAAATCAAAATATTTGCTTTAAAAATCAAAGTATATTTTCTAATTCGAACACTCGAAAAATAAAAGCTGCTATCGGCGATTTACAAAAATGGTATTGGCGAGGTTTGCGCAAATTAACATAAAGTATTTAATGATGTTATGTATTTCATAAATGTAAATTAAATTACTATATTGAGCGCGATTGGTCATATCAATGTAAATATGATTGGCGATTACCAATCATTTTCCGTGATCTCTCTTCCTGGCGAGTATAATACATAAATGCCAAATTAACTGATAATTAGTTTCGAAATTTCATTCATTGAATATTATTACATGAGTTCAACTTACGTCAAGTAATGATCTGGAATGAAGTTGAGTTGCATAGCACAGAATTATGGTAAACTTTGATTGTCTCAATGGTGCGAATTATTATTATTGTTTTTGACACCCAGGCAGCGGTCCAAAAAAATATTCGAGGAGAACTTGCTTTACGAACGATTATCTCCATGGTTGAATATTTTAAACATTCATGATGAATTATTTTTTTTTTTTTTTTTTTTTTTTTTTTACTTTCATGGATAGAGAATTTGAACTCCGATCCAAATTTCAACTGAAGCTATTGCAGAATATATGCATAATTGAACACGTAAGTCATCTCTCAAATATTAATTTATTTTGAACGATCTTTCTAAAAATGTAACTTTTATGCAGTTTAATTCGAAAAAATAATTTTGAATAAAAATGGCCGCCTGGTATATGAAAAAGTGAAGCGGACATGCCGGAACTGTTGATGACAGTCACATGACTTAGGCTTTTATTATAGAGATAATCTCAATAAAAAAAATTTGTTAACATAATTATATTTTAATTTAGCATTTTTGATTTTTAAACCATTATTAAACATTTCTCATCATTTAAAGAGCTTTAAAAAATTGGATTGATTATTGACTAGTAAAAATTCAAAAATCGTTACAAAATCAGCATATTAGCTCTCGAATTATAGAATTCTTCTCCCATCGTAATAGAAAACGAGGATATTTCAGATGCTGGATTATTTGTTAAAAATTCATTGTTTTACAATAAAATTTTACAGTACTTCAACGCATTTGTGACATCACTTTTCTGATTTTCATTGAATCCCGATACTTCAGATTGATCTTGTGAACTACAGCTTGTTTCTTCCATTTCTATACGATTATGAGCTGTTATAGAATGATACGCACTTGTGCGATATAGATTGAAAACAAAAACTACTTAACTGCATCAAACTAAAGAAAAGAAATAACCAAAGTCTGTTGTGGCGCCCTCTAGTTACAATAAAATAAAACATAAATATGTTGTAATTTAATTCTTATGCTGAAGTTTAATATAATTATGCTTCTTACTTTACAAAACAGAGTAATATTATCATCGCATTAACTCCCCTTGTTAAGGCAATTTAGAAATGATGTTTCTTTACAATCACGAATTGACACAATTGTTCAATATCGTTGCATTGATAAAGCATATATGGAATACATTTTAAAAGTGTTTTTTAAAAAAAATCAAAAATGCTAAATTAAAATGTAATTATCTTAACAAAAATTTTATTGAGATTATTAAATTATAATTACAAGTATATTTATTTAAAAAATGAGAAAGACACACGTTGCGCGTTCCGGCATCGAGCCCGGGCCCTCGGAACAACGAGCAGACGCCATACCAACTGAGCTACGACCGACACAGTTATTTCGTTACAAAGTAAGTATTTAAGTTGTAGTATAATATTAGACTCCCCATTTCTCGAGAACTAAGGAGCGTTGTATAAAATCCATTCAACCTGAGACTAAGGGGCTTCTACCCTACAAAATATATAAAAATAATCAAAATCTGTGATTACCAAGCTTGGCACTCTCCTTGTAAGTTTGACACTGAGTACAAGTTGAATGGTGGAATAGTTTTTCCCATACTTTAGCCTATTCTACAGTTAGAAGAATTGAGTACTTCTCTGTACACCCAATTTAACATAATTGTTAAATAAAAATTTGTTTTCTTAAATTGTTGTGATTAATGCTTGAAAAAACAATAATGTGCCCAAGGTTAACGATACAAGCTGATGCAGATTTTTCAAAAAGGTAATATCGAGTTTATATTGAAGTTTATATCGAGTGGATTGAGTGGATCGACGATTTTTCTACCTTTGCAGACTGTGGTTCATACTTTTTTGTATATATCAGTATCATAATATTCTTACATATGTATGTTCGTGTTTTGATTCTTTATACTTTAATATATACCTCTTCAGTCATCAGTTAAGCGATGTGTTACGTAAAATTTAAAGAATAAAAGAAAATGTTTAAAATTTAGTATTTAAATAAATATATTTTCTCCAATTCCTTATTAAACATAAATTCTTAAAATGAGATTAAAAATATTATTTACTTATAAATTGAAAGCGTAATAATTAAAAAATACGAATTTAAAATATGTAACACGAAAATTAAATATAAAAAAATACCCATAAACCAAATATTACTTAGAGAAATCATGAAAAGAACGAAGTGAAACACTAAAATGACTGATTTTTCTTTCAGTTTCCCGAAAATTACTAATGCATGAACTTTTCCATCCATTTATCTTGGATATTTCATTTTTACAGGAGCAAAGTTCATTGTTAATTCAATACCTTCTGAGAAGTGCCAGTCTTTGACTAACTCCATTTTTCTGCAATATAATTTATCATTCAACTTTAGTTTTATTAAGAAATGAATACTTGAATACTCTTATCAGTTACAGAGAAAGTTATCCAGACGCAATCTATTAAAGATGTCGTTACTTGGGGCCATCTAGAAGCATTGTTGAATTTTTTTTTTTTTTTTTTTTTTTTTTTTTTTTTTTTTTGTGGATAATTACAATTTGTTTTAGATATGAATAGATTGCTATAACATTGTGAAACTAGAATGGTAACTCTTTTGTTATTTTTATATAATTGTGTATATTTAAACCTACACATGAAGATATTTTTAATTAAAAATAATCATCATATGCTTAAATAATATATCTCAAACTTCCTGGGTTTACTATTTGGTTTTTAAAATATGTTCTAACAGGAAAAGGAAATGAAAGAAAAAATTACACTATCCAATTACCCCTTACTCCCAACTCATTTCCCTTTTCTCCCCTTGATGACTTTCAATGCAGCTAGAGTTGCCATCTTTTTTTATAGAAATCTTTTGCGTTTAAATAGCCGTAAAGTGACAAGCTAAAAATTTCATTAACAAAATGCTAATCAAAATATTTTTATTATATATAATATATCAAAATATTAAAAGATAGTAAGTCTATAAAAATTTCTATAAACAAGAAATATGGTTAAAAAATTTAAAAAATATTATGAAATAGGCATTTTTAATAAACAGAGCAAAACGTAATTATGAAATAACAGTATATTTATCCAAATACTGTAACTTATATTAAAATTATATTACGAGTAAATCACAGTTACTAGATAGATAATTAAAAGATTTTAAATTGCATGTTTGTACTTTTTATGTTTAGTTTAGTACAATGAAAATATATTTCGTTATCTATATAGTAATTAAAGGGTATTTATTTTTCTGATAGTGTACTTTATGCGTAAAAACTTTACGTGAAAATTTCATTTAATCTTATCAAAAAAATAAATGCTTTGTTCGCAAGGTAAACATATATTAAGCTTTCTGAATTGAAGTACATTCAACTATACTAGACAAAAAAATTATCATAATTACATGTACTAAGATAACAGGCCTTATCATACATTTACAGATGCATCTTGATTAGAAAATGTGAAATATCATATGAATATGCTTGATTTATATTTTGAATGTGGTATTATAGTTTGCTTATATAATTTTTGAGAAAAAAAAAATGCATTTATACGTTGAATAATAATTGTACATATCTTATAAATTTCTGGAATTTAATCTTGTTTTATCAAGTTTCATTTGGTATTCCATATCGGAATTATATATTAGATAAGCTAATAACAAAACAAACTAGCAGGTAGAATTAAACACATTTACAATTTTCTATTATTTATTTGTTGACTCATAAACACGGTTGTCTTATTTATAACAATAGTACATAATCATACGCAAACATGGATTTAGGGTATAGTTTCTAGAGATTAAATTTAATTTGTCAAAATATCAAAGTTTTACATTATTTATTTTAAGCTTAATCAATTAAAATATTGTTTTGTCGAACAATAGAAAAATAATTTGTGATTGTCTTAGACCTTAACAATACATATGGGAAAAAAACAGATACATAAAAAAAAAAATAAGATAAGATAATTATCTCATGATATATATGAAAAAGCATTTGATTCGGTCTACACATCTGCAGTAGTTGATTCTCTGGAGGACATTAGTATAGACAAACCTTAATATCATAAAGAAGATTTACAAGAAAGCAACAACCATCATCCGTTTGGACAAAGGAAAAGCGAAGATCAAGCTTGGAAGAGGAGTAATACAAGGAGGCACCATTTCACGTAAGCTTTTTACTGCTGTCTTAGAAAATATTTTCAAGAAGCTGGATTGGGAAGGGATTAGATTAAATGAGGAATATATAAGCCATCTCCAGTTTCCTGATGACATTTTAAATTTAGTAGTAGCCCTGAAAAATAGGAAAATATGCTAAAAGATGTGGCAGAAGCTAGCATTAATGTGGGATTAAAAATAAATTTGGAAAATACTAAGATGACGTTCAATTCATTTGCATAAAAAAAAAATCGTCTACTACAACACTCAGATTAAAGAAGTGCAAAGTTATGTGTACCTTGGACATGAAATATCATCGTACAACAGTATCATGAATGAAATCAATAGAGGAATAAGAAGTGGATGGATTGCTTTTTGGAAGAACAATATTATTCTGAAGAGTAACATGCCTCTTTGTTCGAAAATAAAGTTGTTTAACCAATCTGTTTTGACTGCACTATCTTATGGAGCAGAAATATGGACGCTAAGAAAACCGGTGGTACAAAGTTTACAAACAACACAGTGAAGTGTGGAAAGATGTATGCTAGGCATAACTAGAGGAGATAGGGAAAGAATAACCTGGATAAGAAGTGAGACAAAAGTTTTTGACATCATTGGGAGAATTGGACTGCTAAAAGGGAAATTAGCTGGGCACATTGCAAGAAGACAAGACAATAGATGGAGCGCAAACACCCTGCAGTGCTATCCCAGAGATGTAAAACGACCAAGAAGACGACCTCAAATAAGATGGAGTGACGAAATCAGAAGAGTGGTCGGTGTTAATTGGATGACTAAAGAACTGGACAGGAAATAATGGAAAAATCGGGGGGAGACCGACATCCAGCTGTGGATTGAAAACGGTTCATGATGATGATATATATATGTATGTATGTATGTATGTATGCATGCCTAAAACTTCTAAAATAACTACAATATTAAAGCTACTAATTAATAAGACATAAAAAGATAGTTGAAAACCTTTCGGTAAAGCGTTCAGAAACAAATCAATAATGGTGTAGATTACTTATACTACGTTTTTCTAGTTGAATAAAGTTTACTTAAAATTAAATCTTTACTGTCCCACATTTTTAGTTAAATATTGTTGGCCGTAATTTTATAAGCATCAAATACTTGGTGGTGTTAAAATGAACAGAGGATTCATCTTTCAATACTACAGGCCCGTTTAGTTCAAAGGAAAATGTGTTAATTTATGTACTAACGTGAGTGACTCCGGAAAAAATCTCTGAATTCGTATTAATTGAATAAAACCATCTGATTGGATTCTTTTCCACTGAATATTCTATAAACAGAAATAATAATTTTTGACAGTGCTCTTTAGAAATTCTACTAGAAGATGATACGCTAGTAGTGATACAGTTTCAAAATGGTATTTGCTAAGTTAATTTTTATTTACTTCTTTACTCATTTGTTATAAATATTATTTTCCGCGGCATCTGGCCTCATTATTGAAAGATTAATTTTTAAATGAACTATTTTAAATTATTATTTTTATTTTTATTTTAACAAGATATAAATATGTGTAATAGGTGTTCCACATTGTTTTCACGGCTTGAAAGTTAATAAGAGAAAAAGATAAGTATAGACAACATAAAGTGAATGACTCTAACACTTTCACACAAAATCATATCCATTGCACACTAAAAGAGATGCAATTATGAATGACTCTAACCCTTGGAAAGTTGAAGAACTATTTGCTATTCAAGTCCAAAGCAATAGCAATTACGTACTGATATTGTCATCAGTAATCGCAATCTAAATCTTCTCCTTATTTTATCAAAGATTGTTGCGATTAAATAAATCAAAATTACTTTTTGATTAAAGTGGTGTGAAAAAAATCGCAGCAGTTTGCAGCTATGTATTTCTGCTAATAATGATAATTTTCAGAGTTTGCAACGGTTATTTTCATAAAGCTTATCTTTCTTATTAAGCGTGTTCTAATTATAAATATTTAAATTGTTAAGTAGCGTAATCTAAATTATGTTTGAAGAAATTGAGATTAAATCTAGGACACTTCTAACTTTCTTTTTATTTGGAAGGATTTTTTTCTGACACACTTTAGTTCAGAAAAGTTCTTTTAACATACTTTTTAACATAAAATAAATTTTATAAAATTTTAACAGAATGCATAATTTTACACAATAAGGTAATGTTTAGTTAAAAATTATGTTCGGAATGCACACTTAAAGAAACACATTTTTTTTATGTCCTTTGTTTTTTTCTCATATTAGAACTTCTTAAAAGAATTGCAGAAAAAAAACATTAAAGAATGTTTCTTTTTGTTTCTAGCTGCTATAAATTGAATCACAAATCAATTAAATTGCGATTCATCAGTAATGTAGAAATAAACACTTTAAAAAATAAAATAAAATAAAATACCTAAGAAAAGACAGTTTTATACGGAATCATCAGGAGTATTTCAAAGGATTTGTTTATCCTTTAAAATTGGTTTACATAATTTATTACTTATTAATTTGTACTGCTAAAAACTGATTTAGAGGATACTTTTATTTTTCATATGCATACTGTTTGTATATTTTTTATATTATATTTTAAATATAATATCACGTATATCCTTTAAGGATATACGTGAAAGGATGTACGTGACAAAACCTAATTAGATAATTTTGTTTTATTTTGCAACTTTTATATGTTCCGCCATATGCAAATTTATATAAGATCATTTTTTAGTGAAAAATTTACTTTCTGCAATCTAATATACTGATAATAATCTTTATTATAAACTGTTATAATGAACTTCCTATGCATGTCGCATTTGGAAGTTATGACAAAAAACAATAAAGCAAAAGTTCATATAATGTATATTTCAACATTTTTTGTGTTTTCTTTTTTTTTCTTGTTTAAGTTTGAAATAATCATTATTATCTATCTTCTCATTTTTTTTTTACTTTTCTGTCTGAAATTATGTAAAACAAATTATGTGCAAATAATCCTTTTTAAATATAGAACCAGTTTAAACTATCTGTTTAGACCTTCAACAAACTGTTGTTTAGCTGTCAGATCGGGTCATTATGGGAAACTTTTGAACCTTAATGAAAAAAAATATGATGAAAGGTATTTTGTTATGGATCTATTAAATTCAAAGTTTATAGTATGAAGTATTATATATGTTATTCAAAAATTGCTATATATGGTGCTATATTATTTGGATATTTCATGTGTGTCTGTGAAAAAAAAAACATATATAATAGAATGGTAGCTTTCAAAAAGGATATTGGTGTTCATATCAGCAGTATACTGAAATTTCATACCTATTTGAGCCACTTACGGATAAAGTAAATGGTAATTAATTCAAATATTTTATAAATTTCTCATTTTAATGTAGTGAGTTTATTTTTGGGAACATAGTATTAAATGCATTAAAATTTCTTACACAAAGCCACCACGACGTCAAGATAAAATTTTGTCTGTATGCAAGGAACAGATTTAGTCTTTCGCATGTATTCCGGCTTTTATTTACAAACCATTCAATATTCTTATCGCATGTTTTCCATGCATTCCGTCTATAAAACATTCTTTATATTTTCGTTATTCTATTGTCTCCCTAAGGGATTGAAGCTGAATATCACTTGCACACAAATCAGTTTATCTTTATTGTCATATATATTGTAATTAAAAAAAAAACTCACGGAAATCTTTAGACTTTAAAATAATTTTGAGTTTTGACATAAAGAGTCCACTAGGAATATTTTTGCTTGATAAATATGAGATTAGTTTGTTAAAATGCATGTCTATTCACACTATTTTGAAATTTAATAACGACATTTGGAAATTAGCTTAAATAAAACACATGCCAAGGTGCTCTCAGATTAACTTATCTATCTATGTTAATAAAAGAAAGTTGTTTATCTGTCTGCGTGTGTGTGTGTGTGTCTGTCTGTCTATCTGTCTGTCTGTGTGCGATAGTTAGCGAAATCTACCATACTTAGAAGTCCGAAAATTTGTGTGCGGATAATCGAAAGTCCCGATGCACCTGAGGCTCGGATTTTCAATTTCTTAAGACATGGCACACCTGAGCCACTATAAGTTTATGTGCCCGAAATTGGTAATAACTTGCTTTCTTTTAATAAGATCTTTGTTGTTAGGGCAATTTATCCATTTAGTTATTCTCAATTTTTCACTCCGGTTAATATCCTGGACACGTCGGGTCCGGGCCGGGTCCTCTTGAGCTTTTCCTAATTGTGTCACCTTCACAATGCATAACTTTAAACTTGAGTCTTGGACTCCTCTGCCCGGACACCCACCCTCATATTTTTATTGGGTCTATAAAGCCCTTTTTAAAGCTTTTTCCCCATTTTTGGCGCATTTCGTTAAAATTTTATTTTAATTTTATTCTTTTTAATTTATATCCTATGCTAAATTTCGACTAATTGAAGGTACTAGGACTTCCCTCAAAGGGATTAGTCTGAGTGATATTGCTGAGAACATAGGGTTAACAATTACAATATAAAGAAAAAGAGCAAAAGAGCAAATTAAATGATAGAATTATAAAATATCATATATAAATTCATATACACTGTTAAAAAAAGAAGTACCGTTCATCAGAAGTGTTGTCATATTTTTTTTTAACATGTGGCAAATAATTTCATTTTCTTAAGCGCGTATTGCGCAAAACTTGAAAAAAAAAAAAAACGCCGGATCTTTTAAAACGCCAAGCTTTTTAAAGTTACGTAATTGGATTTGCAGCCAATAGATTATTCTATCAAGCGTGGCTTAACGCAAATTTAATTTCATTGTTGCACCTTTTTTTGCGTGTGAATTTAAAATTTTTCTTCCTTGATTATATATCTATTATTTGTATAACTGTTTATAGAAACTCTTACACTTCAAACCACATTGATAGCATGCTTTGCTACAAACCAGATTGCAAAACTATAGTCTAAATTACTATTAAGTATACAAAAAATCTTTCGATGACTTCTGTAAAATAACTTTTACATTAAATCTCCATATCGGCAAAATCGAAAAATTATATATATTTCAAAGTTAAGCTTAACAAATACTTCTTTATTATTCTCTAGGAGGTTCTGCCCACTGCGCCAATCCGCAGACTTTTCTTTTGCCTGTCTGTCTCTCCACAATCTGTCTGTTTCCCTATCCGTTCTTCTGCCCGTCTCTCTAACCGATTGTCTATCTCTTTACACGTCTCGCTACCTGTCTCTATATTTCTCTACCGGTCTCGCTACCCGCCAATCTATTTCTCTAACCGTCTGTCTATCCGTCTAACTACTTGTATGTCTAGCCGTGTCTATATCCACTTCGCTACCCATTTGTCTATCTGTCTCACAACTTGTCTATCTGTCTCTCTACCCGTCTGACTATACGCCTCTCTACCCATCTTCTTACCCATCTCCGTACCCATCTACTGTCTCTCTACTCGTCTGTATACCCGTCTGACTATCCGTCTGTTTTTGTACCCGACTCGCTACCAATCTCATTACCCGTCAGTCAACTCGTCTCTGTACTCATCTCTCTACTCGTCTCTTTATCTACCACGCTCGCGTCTCGCAACCTTTCTCGCTACATTCCTGTCTACAGATGTCGCTACCCGTCTCGTGACCAATCTCGCTACCTCTCTGTCAACCCTCTTTTTACCTTTCTCTCTAGCCGTCTGTCTATTCGTTTGGCAACCCGTCAGCCTACCTATGTCTCTACTCGTCTCTCTACCCATCTGTCTACCCGTTTGTTTGCTCGTCTTTCTACCTCTCGCCACCTCTTCCCAATATTTAAACAATTCATTTAATATACAGAAGCCGTTCATCAGTTATTAAATGCAAACAGAAGTAATTTATCTAATAAGTGTAATCAGATGCAATTTTTTTTAAATACATACATAAACATGAATAATAATTCATCAGTTTTGTGTTCATAGTTGTTTATATCATTTGACAGTAAATCTCAATTTCTTAAACCTGAATTGTCTCAAGCTTTTTAAAAAACCACAATGTCTGTATAACTGCAAAGTACCCTGAGGGCTATATTAGTTACATGTTATTAAGTTAAGTGAAAGTTTCGTTAAAGCGTTTGCAGCCAATTGCTTATGTCAGAAAGCGTGGCTTAAGGCCATTTTAAATTCATTACTGTAACTTTTTTTTTGGGTGTGGGGTACGGGGGGTTTCAGATATATACATTTAAATTAAAACTTTTGCCTCCATGTCATTAGTGTTGTTTGTATTATTAACTAATACCTTGTAGAGCGAGCTTTATTTGAAACAAATATAAAAGACTTCTTCTACAGTTTTTTTAGGAGAAACTTTCGTAATTGGGCCCAAAGCCAATCGGAGCATTTGATATCATTATTGTAACTCTTTTAGAGTTAAAACAATATTGTTGCTAGCTTTACTCTTGTTTGAGACCAGCCTTACCTGCGTATCTGAATGGGGAAAAGTTTCGTATCCTATGTCGGTTGGCGAAAAAAATTTTAAATGGTGCCAAAAGGTAGTTTTAGCATCTTACAAAATTTTTCAAGAGAGCGGTAAAACATGTTTTTCAAATATTTACAAGCATACGTTTATTAAAGCATGTTTTTGCACCATCTTAAAAATTTAAGCACGATGCTAAAATAAAATTTTATCGCCATATTTCGATATTTTAATAAGTAACGAAAATACATAAACAAACTTGTTTAACAAACCTAAGAGGCATTTTTGTGATAAATAATAGTTTTAGTCAGGGGGGTAAATTGTAAACAATTAATAAACGGCTAGTAAATAATAAATAGCATTTAAAATCTAAAAATGGAGAAGTGGTCCGTATAAAAATGCAAAACATAACATTATACGCTTGATATATGTAAATCGTTTTTATATATATATATATATTTCCGAAGGCTTTTCTACAGTTTTTTTTAGGAAAAACTTTCGCAATTGGGCCCAAAGCCAATCGGAGCATTTAATATCATTATTGTAACTCTTATAGAGTTAAAACAATATTGTTGCTAGCTTTACTCTTGTTTGAGACCAGCCTTGCCTGTGTATCTGAATGGGGAAAAGTTTCGTATCCTATGTCGGTTGGCAGAATATTAGTTTTTTTTCTTGTACAATGGGTGATTATAATATAATTGTTTCATTTCACACACTACATACCGTTTGATATATTGGTACTTTTATATAAAAATGTAATTCCAAATGCCAAATAGAAAATATACAAAATAGAATGACAAATATACAAAACATAAAAATATCTGCAAAAAAATATATTTCCATAATACTACATCGGCAAAAAAATAAGATTTAGAAAAAGTAAGCCAAATCCTGCAGATCCCAATAATCACATCGAAAAACTTATCACCAAAAAAGAACTCGCCAAATCTTACGGCACAGGAGATGGATTTTTCCCTCTGAATGCAGAATATTAGTTTTTTTTTCTTGTACGATGGGTGATTATAATATAATTGTTTCATTTCACATACAACATACCGTTTGATATATTGGTACTTTTATGTTATCCTGGCGCAGTTGATAAATCGCCAAATATTGTTCCTATAACATTTTCATATTGAATTCATTTCATTTAAATATAAACTTTTCACTCATTTAATTTAAAATACATGCCTTTCATTAATCCCATTTAAAATGCTAAAAAGAGAAGAAAAAAAGAAATAATGCCATAAATCGAAACCTTTTATTTAAACACCAAAGAATTTTTTTTTTTTTTTTTTAATTTACACACGCGAAATAAAAAAAGCTGCTATTGCTGAGATTTGCGCCAAATCTCTAATACCAAGTCTACCAAGTTATTGCGGTTTTTTTTTTCACACAGAAAAAAAAATCCAGATTAATTTTCGATTTCTACTAAATTGAAATATATCTTATTGTGCTGAATAATACTGCGTGCATATTTTTTTGCTCCATGTACTCCATGAACTTTTCAATTCAGATTGTCTACGAAAATCTCCCGCCGGTGAAAATGACGTACGCACAAAATTTTCGTGACGTATGTACTTTAATTGTGCTTTTTTATCTATTTTTTTAATATAATTTCCAAACGGTTTGACATTTATTCTTGGTAATAAATAGACGTCGTTGTCACTTTTATAGGTACCTGCTGTAAAAATTTGAACGAAATTCGTTAAATATTTTTTTGAGTTATGCTTGACGAAAGGTTTTAATATTCATCATAGCTATATATGGGGCAAAGTAATACTGCGCTGTGTATGAGTCTTCGTTACACTCAGACAATAAAGCGCGCTAAGTATTAGGACCATTTAACATGTTATTATCTTACGTCCTTGCTCAAAACTATCGGCTTCTTTTGGGCCCCCTACTATAGCTTACTTAACAATCGTCCGATTCACTAGGTTTTTTAAATAACTATTTAGATCCTCCAGCTACTACATTAACGACCAAAAATATTCTAGGACCTAACCTACCACCAATTTTGAGTATTAATGCCCTTCTTGAGACCCTTGGTGCAGCTTGTTTAGAAATGATCTCTTGCAATTTTCTTTAACACTGTTCTAGGGTCCTCCAGCTACTTTATAAACTGCTAAAATGTTCCTTAGATCCCAGCTACCACCTATTTTTAATATTAATCTTTTTTTCCGCATCAACTTACGTTTACTCACTACAGCCCTAAAATTAAAATCGAGTTACTGTTACAGGTAAGTGGTTAAGTTTAGAGGGCGAGTTAATTTCATCAATAAATTAAATATTGTGGTAATATTAAAGGTAATTCCTTAAATTTAAAGAGGAACACATTCACCACCTGAAACGCATTATTTTCTTGGGTTTTATGAGTCCGATTTCAACGGGAATTGGTTCGTTCAACTTAGCTTACGATTGTTTTACAGATATTAGTTCCATCTTCCACCTCCAGGTGGCGCATTCTTATCTTTGGTTCTATCGGACCAATTACATCGAAGTTTTGCTCATTAAACTTTATTTTGGATTGTCGTACAGATTTTAGTTCCACCAGCCACCATCAGGGATGGCATTCTTACCTCCTGTTTTATGGTTTCCGATTACTATGTAGTTTGGCTCATTCAACTTTATTTTCGATTGCCTCCTGTGTGTGCGGGGCAATTCCAGTATAAGCTGTCTTAAGCAGCAGGCGTCCAAGTCACAGGTTCGTTCGGAAAGAGGTGTATTCGGGACTACACACTGGCGAAGGTATTGAGGCCCCGGAAACTAAGTTCACTTGAAATACTCTACGCTGCCGAAGGCAGTGGAGCCCCCGAAACTAGATTCATTTAAAAAATTTCAGAAGATATAAATCTATTAAAAAAAGTGGTTTGGATGTCTGTGTGCGATGGATATCGCACATAGAAATCCTGAAAATTTGGGTGCCGATAGTCCAAGGCAGGTTCTAATGTACTTGGGGCTCAGATTTTTATTTTTTTACCAATTTAAAATAAGTTATATATTACTTTAAAATATTTTACCCAATTTTATTACTCCTTATGTGAACGCGAAATTTCCAACTTTTCAAGTTAATGGAAACATAGAGGGCTGTACACATCTGGAGGCGTGATAACAGGATGAATGCGCTTAAATGTACGATAAAGTATCTTTTAACAATTATAGACGTCTCTTAAACTAACATAATTTTGTGTCACTATATTTTGTAGGACGTAAAAAAAATATTTTTCTATCATTTGTAAATATTCCACTAAAATACAAACATATTCACTACACATAATTTAAAAAAGAAAATTATTTTTATGAAACAAACGTTACAGAAGAAGCAACTTAACGAAGCAAAATTTTATCTAGCTTCAAGAAACTAGTATTACATTGTTAATATAAAAGCTGCAATCTTGTTTTAGTATAAATTTAATTAAAGATAAGTTGTGTTGCATATTTTCGAAACATAAAATAATTTAAATGAAAACAAAAATGCGAAATTCGTATAAAAAATGTAATTCAAGTTTCATAATTTGCAATAAATTGTGAGCAAAATATGTGGGGTTTTTTGTGTTAACTAAAGTTTCTCAAAATGTTCGCTATTAATGCATAAATAATTTCATTACAGTTATTTCTGAATTTTGCTTCTTATTATTTCTAAAGGATTTCTTAAAAACGTGAAAAGATCTTAACTTTACAATTTGAACAGAAAAAAAAAAAAAAAGAAAGAAGCATTTGTATACCTGAATGAAAATTGGCAATGTCTGCAATAATAGTAATAATAAAAAAAAACAATCGCACACTCAGATAACATTCAGTAACTACATTTTTAATGTCTTGCTTCTGGGTAACATTCTTTATTACTGATAAGAGTATTTTTTCAATCAGTGTAAAAGCTATATAACTCGCTATAATGTATATTAATAGAATTTGTCAAGGCATTTCATAAAAATTGGACGCTCTTAGTATGTATTAAATTGGCAATGAATTTTATCTAAATTTATATTGAAAGATAAAATTTATAAGATAAATTAGTGAAAAAAATTAATGCCTTAGCAATTTCCAGTGGAGAAAAAAAGTATTTTTCAGCATCCCAGTATCTTTTTATATATGCCTGTGTAATATTTGAATAGTTTTTGATAAATAGTATTTATTAGGATTGATATTCGTGCTACATATTTTCAATTCTTATTTATTTATTCATGCTTAGAAATTACTCTTTGAATTAGATTTCTAATGTAATTTTTTACATTTAATCTTTGCAGAAATTGAGAACAAAATTATTTATTTAATTATTCAATTTTAAGCATTTTTACTTCTTTAAGGCTCAATATAATCAAATTAAGAAGCCGATAATTTGTGATGAAAATATAAAAACGTGACAAATTTAAGTACAAGCGTACACTGTTCAAAATTTGCAGTAAACTATCCAGTCATTCGACCGATTATTATTATTACATGTTAGTGTTACAGGTTATTATTAACCATATTATGGTCACAATATAGTTAAATTACAGTTATGTAACCGTTATCTATAAAAACGGTCGAATGACTGGACAGTTTGCTGCAAATTTTTAACAGTGTATGTTTGTACGAATATTCTCATGTACTAAACACTGTCTTCAACAGGATTTGAGCTAAGTTTAATTGAAATTTTCCAACATGCCTTATTAATGCTCATGTTTCAAACCTAAATTAAACAGCTATTTTTATGCATTTAATAACAAATAATAACACTTTTCACATATACTATCATAGTCCATAAGTAAAAGCAGAATGACATTTTTAATCTAGAAAATTCACACTATATATATTTTTAATAAAAGGGATTAACATCATTGGGACTTGATTTCAACTAGATTAATTTTATAGAATAATTAAAGAGAAGTTTCATGTTTTGTAATATCTGATATTTTCAAAATACGCTCATCTTGTGTATTTATGTGTCATAAATTTCAAATATAGACGTTAAATTATAGTTAAATAAATTACTCAAATTTACTTAGCAAAATTTGCAGTAACATTCCATCTTTGCGGTGTGTTGTCTTCAGAAATATGATTTAAAAAAAAAAAACATTCTGTACTAATATTACTAAAATGAATAAGTATATACAATTCTGATGTATTAACTAGTAAAATAGGATAGGAAATACATCGGAAATTTTAAGAAAAATTTTGCAATATTATTACATAAAATAATATACTAAAATGAATTACTAATATTATAAAGTAAGCACATTTTCCACAAAGACATTGCTGTTTAATAAAACTAAAATGATTCCGAACGAGGATAAACATTGTTGTCATCGGCATATAGATTGATCTTGGTGCCGAATTTGATGACTTTGACAATCAGATTTCCCCCCCAAAAAACACATCGTGAAAATTTCCGAAATCAATATTGCATGAAAACTCAGTAAACGAACTGTAAAAATATTAACAAAAAGTTTGAAAATATCCTCTGCAACCTTGGATTGCGCCTTAATATTTCCTCGCGAATCTATTCTGATAAAGGAATAAACATAGATACTGGATAAAAGTAAAGTTAATTGACTCTACTAAGCGATAAGTTTTTGCCTTCAAATTAAGAGACTAGACTTTCATTCTCTCCAATATATTATATTCTGAGAATAGATTTCTGTTACTAGCTAGATTATTTTACAGATTAGAAAATGTGCATTAAGTGTGTACGTTTCTTTGCGTCCAGGTTATTTTTTAACTCTCATGTCTAGCATTTTAAACACTAATTCTTATCAGTGATTCTAGAAATAAACAGAATTTTTTTACAGTACGGCCTGGGTTTTTATATTAAAATTTCATTTTAAATGCGAAAAAAGATTTTGTAACAGCATCCACAAAAAATATTAAGATATTCATAAAATAAAAATGCAGAGAAATATATATGTACTTATCTATAAAAATCATGCCTTAATTTAAAGAAAAAAATCATTATTTAACTCTTGAATAATTTAGTTTCTCAGAATGTATTAAGAGATTTATTAGTACTTTCTTTTTTAATTTTACGGGCTTGAGAAATATTTGCTTGATTGAATCTTTCCCTTTTTTTCAGTTTCCCTATCTTATTAGGAAACGGCTTACCTAATAGTTAACTTGTTGTTTTTTTAAGAGATTCATTAATTCTTTATTGTTTTTACGCTTACAATGTTAACAAAAATAAGCTAGTCTAAATGCAATAGAATTTAAAAAGGATAATTTAGATAAAATGCATTAGGGAAATTAATTATACTTTCTCTGTGTTTCTTTTTATGCGAGACATCCGGAAGATTTATTTTTAGTTTTGTTCACTTGTAAAATTATCCTCTAACTCATCATAGGAACTATAAAATAAAGGTAAAGAATTAAATTAAACCGTACTTGGAGTGTTAAAACCATTTTTTTAACAAAAAAATTCTCTACAGTCAAATTTTATTTTGTAAGGTTCAGTAATTTATTTATACCTACTTACGCATTTTTGATAAGTCTTTGGTTTATGTTCCGAGATCTGTGACAATCAACATTGAAAAATATTTTATAACAATTTAAAACACATTTCTGATGATTTGGAATATTTTAATAAATTATCTAAATTTATATGTTTTTAAATAAAAACATAAAAATATATGTATATATAATGAAATAATAACTCATTAATTGTATCATTGAAATAAAAAATAAGTAAATATACGAAGGCCGTTTTTTACAACCTCCGATCGAGCCGCTAAACAACCAGATGAGTGATAAGAGGCAAAGATGTGTGGTGAGCGACTGCCCATCTGCCTAACTATAACCTCTGCTACTACCGACGTCAGCTCGTCATTTTAAATTGAGCTGTAAGCACGTAAACATGGCTGGTACGATTGATGCTCCCGCCAAGTGCGAGTTGCGTAGTGTTATCCTCTTTCTTCAAGCAGAAGGGAATATTGCAGCAGAAATTCACCGAAGAATGACACAAGTGTATGGGGAAAACTGTCTGAGTGATGGTGTTGTGCATGAATGGTGTCGGAAATTTAAAGACGGGCGAACCGACGTTTAAATGGGACGTGTTTGATCACCTGCCCAAACATAGTACCGGGTGATTTACATCTCTTCCCCGAATTAAAGAAATGGCAAAGAGGCAAAACTTCCAGACGAACGATGAACTTAAAGCCACCGTTCAGGCTCGGAGACCGCTGACCAGGCCCCTACCTACCGGGATTCGACCCAGTTTGACGGGTTTGAGTGCCTGGAGAGTGGGGCGAAATTCGCCTGATCGCCTCATGGGGCGATCCACAATGACAAGTACCCAAGTCTACTGACCAATAAAGTCCGGATTTTACTGGGTTGTTCACTACTAGGTTTTAGTATTCTGAGATCTGTTGCCGCACGCCACATACTCGTCATGGTAGTTGGAAGGGGGCTGGACAATTTAGTGCCGAAACTTTGGTATCTGACATCACAGGCGGCAGCGTTCTTCGAAGAGGGGATCTGAAAGCTCGCCCACCGACATGACAATTGCCTCAATCTTCTCGGTGATTGTAAAGAAAAGTAACCATTCTTGTACATAACTTTTGGTAATACATTCATTTTGTTCTTTGCTTTGTCTTTTTTTATGATCCATCGGAGGTTGTAAAAAAACGGCCTTCGTACTAACACTGAACAGAATGTATAATAGATTCTATTTTTTCAAAATGCAGAAATATCCTAATTATTGAATGTTATGTTGAACTGACTCCAATATCCGAGGTAATAAAGAGTAAAATTTGCAAAAACATTAATGTACCCTTAAACATATGGTAATACATATTGGCAACGAAAGATAAACTGCCATCATATATAGAAAATAAGTTATCAAATAACTAGATAATAATACCACCGTATTGTCTGACAATTGTCACTGATCAGTCGTAATAAAATAATAATTGTTAAAATATTTGTTATATAAGAAACAATAAATTGATGTAAAATCTAATTAATGTATACTTTTTAAATCTTTTAAAACAAATGCTGTAAACAAATTCCACCGAGTTCCATCCAAAGTAAATATAAGGATGTTTAAGTGAAGTTCAATATTTTCTCTAAAAGAAATTGAAGAAAATAAATTTTTTGAAAGAGAGCGTATGAAGAATATTTCAACAGACTTAATTCAGTTTGTTTGAAATGTGATATAATTTTTAAAAATTCTTCCGGCATGTACGGAGAGGAAAACGTAGTTTCCTTATTCCTTGTTTAAAAAAAACAGCTAATTATTTTCAAACACATGAAGATAAAATGCAGGAATCCCGATTATAGAAGATTTCCAGTTATAGTCAGTATTTAATTTTTATGGGAATTCCAAAATATTTGTCAGCTGTAGCCAAGTTAACTGGATTTATAGTAATCTATTTTTGTCACCCAATTTTGCGATATTTTGACAAGTCGAAGATTGGCTAAAATTTGACGCTGACGAATATAAATATTTATTTTCATCTTAGAAGTGTTGAAACAATGGTTCCGTCAATAAATGAGGGGGTTGGAATGATAGTGGAGTAAGTCAATATTTAGTAATTTGAGAAATGAAGGGTTTTGTGAAACTTTTCGTACCGCGCCGTTGAATTAAGTGGTTCAACTTGTTTTGCCCTCTAGTGACTCCTAAATGAACTATGACTTATTGGACTGTGACACTGAACAGACATTAATGTACATTCAGTAAAAATATGGTTATCTAGATTTTTCACATTTTTGACTTACTCCACTGTCATTCTAACCTCTCAAATGAAAATTTGCGAAATACCAGATTCAATAAAACTTATAAATGAAACCCTTTTATATAGGAATCTCTTATTAGTTTTTTCTATCTATATTAAAATCAAGTATTGTAGTCGAAATTATTTTTGACTTCCGGTTAAGTTATGCAAAAAATCGAACCAAATTTCAAATGTACATGTTTATGGCTATAGCCAGCAGGTCCCAGTTGAATTTAGGGATTATTCACCTGAAGGAGGCTCTGTGATAGTGATTTTTGTTCCGTTTTAATTATTGTATCATGGAAAAGTGTATGAAGTTACTCCTAGAATTAAACCAAATTTCGTATATATGTTTTTGACTATGGCCAGCATGTTCCAGTCTAATTTAGGGATATTCCGCCGAATAGGGGTGCAGTCATAGCGATTTTTTGTGCCATTTTCTTTGTTGGATCATCGCAAAGTGTACGACGTTATGCATAGAATTGAACCAATTGCCTTATATAAGTTTTTGAATATACTTGTTAGGTTCCAGCTGAAAATAGGGGTATTCCTCAGGAAAAAGGCATTGTAATAGCGATTGTCGAACTTCGATTAGAGATTTTTTGACTTGCGATTTTCGGCTTTGGACGATTTTCCCGATTTTTTACAGCTCATTTGAAGACGTTATGAATACTTTTCGACAAAATTTTATATGTCGATGTATTTTAAAAGGTCGACATTTACATAAAAGTTTGAAGAAAATCGTCCAAAAGATGAGACTATGATAGCGAATTTTGTTCTATTTTCGGGATGGCTGCGATAGCTATTAAAAGAAGTGATATTGAATCAACCAAGTGTCCAATCTAGGTTAAATTTCCATATTTGTAGTAAGCAAAATGTTTCACGTTTTTTGATGTAATACCCGTTTATAAGACTTCATTATGAAGTTTTTTGGTTTTAAAACATTTATTGACAAAAGACGGAATGTAATAACCTGAATAAACCTGAAGTAAACCTGACTGTTATAAACCTGAAGTGTACATGGAACAGATAGAAGAATGTTTTGGAGTTGGCACATATGACTAGAGCTTGTCTTGTTTCAAAATGACAGTCACCCTAGAATTTCAAACTGCTATAGCTGAACCATTTTTTAAGATAAAAGCGCAAACATAATGCTCTGAAATACTTGTATCAAGGCCGAATACTTATAAGAGAAATATGTTTTGCTTTTCTAATGTTTTTCTTTATCTGTTTCAATTTGAAATCTTTAAATGACCGCCATTTTGAAACAAGATGACAGATGAAGCTGGCCAACAAATTCGTCCCAGGTATGTCCTGTACACATGCTCAGATACATCTAATTCGGTTCATAAATGCGGAGGCTAATGCATGACAAAAATCAGATATAATATATATTCATATATATAGTAAAAAAATTTTAGCTTCCGCCATATTTAAAAAAAATATTTTATAAATTTTTCCCATCTAAAATAATTTTCTAGTTTATTTCTAGTTTATTTAATTTTCACCTGTCCTTAAAAATATTCCAATAATTCATTCTAACAGTTCATCTAAATGCGTACGATAACATTTATTTATCCTTTTCAAAAACATATTATAAACAATTCCCGTATCATTATTTTTTCTGGGATACCATCTGTCTAAATTCAAGGTCTTTTCTTTTCTATTTCAATCTTAAACACCGATGTGATTTCATTCCCTTACTAAATTATTTGTTGTAAATCTCATTTTACTTGCTATTTTCTTTTTTTATTCTAAAAGACCACAAACCTTATATCATGAGAGCCGTATTACAACTATTTTTCTACACAAAATAGTTCTTATTTTGGTATTTTTATTCGGCAAGCGTATTTGTCGCATTGCAGTAGTATCTACATATTTGTCACGTATTTAGCGCGATGCACGAGCTTCGGAGGTAGAAGTTTGTGTATTTTGACTTGTTAACATCTTCGTACGACACCAGGAAGAATGTCTCCTTTAATAACAGGAAATATTCATTTGTTATCGTGTAATTATGTAAAATATGATAGATTAATTCTGTAAATTCTAAATCGCTCAAATGTCGTCACTAATAACACATCAACAGGAAATGCTCTTAGTTGTGAAAATTTTGTACTTTTGTGAACTTCCACTGGGATGATAAATATATTTCCTACATTGATATTGGCCCTAAGATCATTTCGGTAAAACTTCTTTTGCTTTTCGACCCATTCCCATGTTTCAACATAGGCGTCAGCAACGTGGTTAATATTCTATCAGTGAAACATTCACTAACGATGTTTAATGTTACGACTGTCTACTATTTTTTGTATATGAATATGGAAATAATATTTATTGCTTGATATAGCATGATGAATTGATGTGGATGGAGGCTTTATTATGGAAAACAAGGGAGGCATTTTTTATAAATAACTGGAGAGCAGTAAATTCATACCAACGACATATTTCACTGAGGAAATGTAATATAATATATATATATATATAGTCCAGCAAAAACATGATTTTGTCCTGAACTAGCACCACCCCCCTCACCAGAAACAAGACAACACAAGAAAACACAGTAGAAAATATATGTAAAAATAAACAGAAACAGAAACAAGCTGCGGCCTCATCAGCAGTGGGTAAATTCAAAGGCAGCCAAGCATCCCAACAAAAAGATTAACAATTAGTGGCAGTGGGTTTCGGCCAGAGCGCTGCGTAGCAAAAATTCAAAATGTACAGAAACATATTTGTATACTACTTAACAGACGCTCCCCCCACCGTACCCTACACCACTATATTAAGTGAATGCTGTACCAATATCACAATACTGAAACACCATAGTTGAAACAAATGTCTCTTCGAAAATACACATAACCAATTGAAAAGGACGGTTTTATGATGATGGCTGTGTTTTTTGGCATCTGACATCGAACGAATCTGGATTGTGTACTGAATGACGGATTTGGATTGTTTATCGTGTTTTACTTTTTTAATTGTGGCAATGTGGCTGAATTGGTTATGTGTATTTTCGAAGAGACATTTGTTTCAACTATGGTGTTTCAGTATTGTGGTATTGGTACAGCATTCGCTTAATATAGTGGTGTAGGGTACGGTGGGGGGGAGCGTCTGTTAAGTAGTATACAAATATGTTTCTGTACATTTTGAATTTTTGCTACGCAGCGCTCTGGCCGAAACCCACTGCCACTAATTGTTAATCTTTTTGTTCGGATGCTTGGCTGCCTTTGAATTTACCCACTGCTGATGAGGCCGCAGCTTGTTTCTGTTTCTGTTTATTTTTAAATATATTTTCTACTGTGTTTTCTTGTCTTGTCTTGTTTCTGGTGACAGGAGTGGTGCTAGTTCAGGCCAAAATCATGTTTTTGCTGGATTATATTGAATTTGTGTGATTTAATATGCAGCTTCTGGCGCTGTTCACACGAATATATAGCTGTTTTGTTTATGATGTGATGTTATATTTTTGTATTTTATTTGTGTGCAGCTTTTTTAGCGCTATATTGGAATGCAATTGCTTTTTATTTTTTTGGTTTTGGACTAGCTCGTTTTTCTCACTTTTTCTTGTTTTTTCTTATTTTTCTTGTTTCTGCAACAAGTATATTCGCTCGATAAAAATATTCATAAATATGTTACGAATAACAAATAAAATAATTATGGTTTTGGAAAAATGTAGAGATAAAAGATGTAAAAGTTGACCTAATGGAGATTTGTCTGCTAATACATACACTCATAATATGGTTAACTTAAATTTTCAGCTCTGAAAAATTACACATGTCATATACATTTTAATCTGTACAATTTGAAATCGGAAATATGTAGGTGAAACATCCGGTGAGCTTCATATGAGAATGAACAATCACAGATCTTCATCTAGTAAAGATGATCCTAATTCGTCTTTTAAAATTAGACACTTTCACATACATGACTTTAATAATGTTAAAATTCACGTTTTAGAACAAATTATTGATGATCCTTTCAGATTAAGGAGTGAAAGTTTTTACATACTTCGTTTAAGAACTTTATATCCGTATGGACTGAATACAAAGTTAAGTTATCAAACTGGACATTCTACATGTATATATAATCTTTTTTCATCAGTATTTACACCTTCGTTTCTTTACAATAGAGGTAGAGGTGGAAGTCACAATAATAAATTATTACAGAGAAAATATTCTGACATAAACCCCTCTATTATTTTACAGGAACTGTGTAATGTATTTAGCAATAGTTATAATATCAAGGAACTTAAAACAATTTTATTTGGTTTAAAACTTAAAATTCTTAAAAAATTACAGCATAAGTTAAAAAATTTTGAGTGTGCTAATTCGCATTTTGTTGATTTAGTTACTGATATTTTGCTGTATAAAGTTGGCGTATACAAACCTCCAAGTATTGATAAAGTTTATTTTGTATGTACATTTCAACAGAAAAGTTTTAATCATTTACAGTTGAGTAAAATTATTTCTCATTATAATAGCATATTTCCACTTAGAAATATTACAATTATTTCAACTTATAAATATACTAAAACGTTAGGCAGTACGCTTTTTAATTATAGAAATGTTTCTCAAAATCTTGACTCTTACCTTAATTTAGATTGCCATTGTAAGGATTATGAAAATTTAACTTTCTTGGATAGCAATAGTCAGCACATTGTAACTGGAAATCTAAACATTATTGCTAAGGTATACCTCCGTAATTTAATGAATTTTGGCACTAAGTATCGTATTAATAAAAGATTAAATCAAAAGAGATCATTGGAAATATTTAAAGCTGAATTGAACACTTTTATTTTAAATTTAAGTTACAAATATAATAAACCAATCCCCCTTTTTACTGATTGGAAATTTCATATATTAAATGATTTTAAATATTTTCAAAATAGTTTTATTAATAATTCTGCATATACATATCATAATCTCAATGCGGAAATTAGAAATGAAATAACAAAGTTGAAAGAAAGTTTTGTTTTTTGTCCAGTCGATAAGGCTGCTGGTAATTTTGCAATTATTTGAAAAAAATATTATGCTGAAATGCTCAATGCAGAGCTGATTAATAGTTTAACCTACAAAATGTTTAACTCTTCAGTACAAACACTTATTAAAAAGCATCTGGCATTTTCTAAACAAACTAAGATTTCTTTTCCTTGCAATAAAAACTTATCATTTCCATTTTTATTTATTTCCCCCAAATTTCATACAATACCGGTTAAATACAAGTTTATATGCAGTAGTGTCAATAGTATTGGTAATAACTTCAATAAGAAATTCGAAGAGCTGCTTAAAAAAGTTTTAAACATGTTAAAATACAAATACAAAGATACTAACTGCTTTTGGATAATTTCGAATAGTTATGAAATTGCAAAGAAAATAAAAAGTGATAATATACATTCCATCCAAACTTATGATTTCGAAAATTTATTTACAAATATCCCTATTAATAGCTTAAAGGAAACACTTTTAAAGACGGCTGAATTGGTTTTAGATGTCATGGATTTCAACTCTACTTTATTTTTCAAATTATGTCATTTCTGTCTTTATAACAATTATGTTTATACAGGTTCCAAAATATTACTCGCAAATCAATGGTATCGGGATGGGTACGAGTTATTCATTTACGGCCTCTAATTTATTTTTATTTTATTATGAGTTTCAATATAATATCAATACAGCTGATGTTCGATTTATCGCATACAGATACATAGATGATTTAATTGTTTCGAATTTCGATGATGAATTTGGGGTGATTTCTCAAGTAATTTACCCTGACTCTTTAGTATTAAAGAAAACTAATGATGATAACAAGTTCGCTAATTATCTTGATCTAAAATTTTTTATTAAAAATGGATTACAAAATTCAGTTTTTGATAAGCGTACCGGTTTTCCGTTTAATGTGAATCAATTAATTCATTGGTCTTCAAATGTTCACAAACGTATATATATAAATATTATAATTGGTCAAATTTACCGTTTCTACAGAATTTGTTCTAATAAAAACCTGTTTAATAAGGAACTATTTTATTTTATCAGTCATTTATATTATAAAAACAATATCACTCTAAAATTTATCAAAAAATATTCAGATTTTGCAGACTGCCTCCATTATTGATAGATTGCTTACATTCAACAGTAAATGACTCGTAATTCCTAAAGCCTGAAAAGGACGGTTTTATGATGATGGCTGTGTTTGTTGGCATCCGACGTAGAACGAATCTGGATTGTGTACTGAATGACGGATTTGGATTGTTTATCGTGTTTTACTTTTTTAATTGTGGCAACATGGCTGAATTGGTTATGTGTATTTTCGAAGAGACATTTGTTTCAACTATGGTGTTTCAGTATTGTGATATTGGTACAGCATTCGCTTAATATAGTGGTGTAGGGTACGGTGGGGGGAGCGTCTGTTAAGTAGTATACAAATATGTTTCTGTACATTTTGAATTTTTGCTACGCAGCGCTCTGGCCGAAACCCACTGCCACTAATTGTTAATCTTTTTGTTCGGATGCTTGGCTGCCTTTGAAAATACCCACTGCTGATGAGGCCGCAGCTTGTTTCTGTTTCTGTTTATTTTTACATATAATTTCTACTGTGTTTTCTTGTGGTGTCTTGTTTCTGGTGAGGAGGGTGGTGCTAGTTCAGGCCAAAATCATGTTTTTGCTGGATTATATTGAATTTGTGTGATTTAATATGCAGCTTCTGGCGCTGTTCACACGAATATATAGCTGTTTTGTTTATGATGTGATGGTTACTGCTTATATATATATATATATATATATATATATATATATATATATATATATATATATATATATATATATATATATATATATATATATATATATATATATATATATATATATATATATATATATATATATATATATATATATATGTCCGTTCAACATTTGAAAGGGGTCTGAGAGTTAGAGTTATGATTGGTGCATAAAGATCAAAATTTGCCCGAACTGTTTTCCTTTAGATGGCTGCAGTAGGCATTTTTCGTAATGGAATCTACATGAATGAGCGGAAAGTGCACATTAATTTGATCTGTGACATTTTACGCATTGTTAATTACATTTAGAAATGTATAGGGTGGTTAATTTCACCACTTTTCTTAAAATCTAACAAATCAAATTAACCGTTTGAAAATTTCGTTAAAATATCTTCAATATTGTAAAAGTTATGAACAATGTTCTGGGATAACAGTGAAATGAGTACATCTTATATTTTTCGTTAAATTAATTTATTCCAACCGGATTTCCCTTGCAAAAATTGATTCTTGTTTTCTATATCCACTCTGTTTTCACTTCGTGCTGAAATAAACTATATAAAAAATAAGTAGGTATATATGTAAAGTTATGCTTTAAAAAATACTATCACAGCATTTCTACATTTATATATCTGATATTTTATGTGATTTAAAGACATTTTTATGCATTATATTTTTAGGTCAGAAGGATTTTCGTTCAAATAAATATCGATAACGTAGGCAACGTAATATTTGATACCTTATGCCAAAACTTGTGTTTTCATATGTTTTCTAGATATGGTGCAATATAGATATTGGATGACAGAAATCCTATTAAATGAAATTTAATATTTCCTTTTATATTTAAAGCTAAAAGACTATTCCATATTGATATTTTACGTTAGTTATCATTCTTCAATATTTATTGAAGAAGAGCATTCCATAAAATACTGAGATTCATAACAGTAAAAGTATTTAAATATCTTTCGGATTGATATCACAAAAGCGCAGAAAATTTCAAGAATATATTAAAATACATTTACACTTCCGTATGTTTTGACTTTATGTATAAATCAATCTATACCTTATTTTTTCTTATTTTTATTTTCAGTGCGGATTCTGAGTTATATTCTCATTGTAGTGTTTCCTTAAGGCAATGAAACTGAATATTACTCCCAGAAACTCCGACGAATCATATTTGTAGGCTTAAACGTATGATATTTCTGTAACTTGGAAGGTATTTCGATATTTCCAAATACATTCATATGTTACTTTATATCATTTTGTCACATTTTGATTATTACATGCTATATGTTTATATTACTGCCAAATGAAGACATGTTTTAATAAACTTTGTTAAAGATATGTTTCCAACATGTCCCTGTCTAATTATCGTGTGAAATACTATTATAAGAACTAAGAAAAACGTAAAAATATAACCGAAATATTACGTAGGAGAAAGTTTAATATTCTGTAAGACAGATTTATCTGTTGCTGTATTTGAAATGACATGGGTATGGGATAAACGAGTCGGACGAGTTTCTCTCACATTTTAATTTGTATTTTAATACGTGTTAGTGTTCTTTTGTAAAATATTTCGATAATAATTTGAAGCGGAGATATTACCATGGTAAATCTCAAATGTATATTTCCCAATATTACCCAAAACAGTGGACAAACGGGTGAACAAATAATAATAAAAAAGTACGTCAGACCATATTTCACTCTTGCAGTGATATGCACAGAATATTTTTTGCATTTGTTTCGAATGATAAAGATATGAAATTACAAATAATGTTGTTTTACATTTAAAATTAATCACAAAAATAATCGCCTGATACAAAAATGTTTTCAAGGACCATGTTTTTAGACTGTGTATATGCCACTGCGTGAATAGTATCAAGCATGTCCCTTTATTTAGATGGAAAATAGTCTAATACAAATATTAATTTATAATAAACGCTTTTCATTAAATTATTATATAATTAGTGTTGCTATCTTTAGTAAAACAATTGTTACCATTATTGACTGGATAGAATTAAGCATGCCACTTAATTTAGGAAGAAAGTATTCACAATTTTTTTCTCCAAACTGAAACATTACATTAGAATACAATTGTTGTTGCTGTCATTAGTTGTAAAATTATTATTATCGCTCTCTAAACAGAGTCAAGCATGTTATATTTTAAAAACAGAAAGCACTCAAAGTCAATTTAAAACCTACATAAGAAATATATATTGCCGTCAAAATATAGTTGAAAAAATATTGATTAATTTTATATAATTAACATTTGACAGAAATTTAACAAAAAAATAACACAAAGCAAACAGTTACTAGAATGTTAATTAAAGTCATTTTTTAAACGTAGTTGTTTATTTAAGAAAGTTGAATTATGAAGGTTCGAAAGCATTGGGTTGTTTCGAAAGTTCTTTCCGTTTGGGAAAGATGGCTCGCAACGGAAAATTCTATAATTTAATTATTAGACATTAATTCCGATGTCTAATGTCTGATAATTGACGGGCAGAATTTTTCGGTACGAATTGGTTTTTCTAAACTGAAGGAACTTTCCGAACAACCCAATAATTTTCAAGACTATAATAAGAGTACACTTATTACCTAAATATTTAAACAAAACTTTTATTTAGTGTCCATTTTTTCTCGTTTAAAGTGTTATATATAAGGGTTGCCCAAATAAAAGCGAGTCTGTCAATAGTGCATCCGCGTTTGAAGAGGCAGAACACTTCTCATGGGGGAATAGAGGACTCTGAGTCTGACAAAGATGCGACATACCAATTGAACGTATTAGTGGGTTGTGAACCAGCATGGAAGCAATGTGACTGATATGGGTTGTCTCGTATCATGGATGTCTCCAAACATTCTCAACACCACCTGCACACTGTTACAGAAATTTAAAACAGCAATCAAGAGTTGTCGACGAGACATGCTGCCCAAAGGAGTTATTGTTCTGCATGATAACATCCACCCTCATATAGCTTTTGTGCAAAGGTTTGTTGTAGCTATTTCGTTGGGCAGTCCTGGAGTATTCCTCGTATAGACCTCCCTCCTCACTGTGTGATTGCCATGTCTTTGGATTATTCAAATATAAAGGGGGCGATTCACAATCAATAATGAGATCTTGATCGCCATTGAAGATTTTTTCTGCACACATACCCATCTTCGTTCAAAGTATTCAGAGTCTCTTGAACCGTTTAGACTCTTGTTTGATTTTTTACGGCGACTATGTCTAGTGATTATAATTCGTATTCGCATGAATCACTCCTTATTCTGTATACATAACCCGTTGATATTATTTAACCGTTTTTCAAACTGACAGCAGTATTGCTTTTATTTGTACGACACACAGTGGGGAAATTTGCGGAATTAGCTGGACGAAAATTTTTCTTACTGAAAAAATTATGTACATTTTATATTTTAAAAGTTTATCATATTATTACACTTATATGGTAGTTTGTCTTTTAAAAATATGTTTCTTGTATATACAAGGTAAGTAAAAATCAATGTAATATGTAACGCTAACTTTAATTGCAATAATTTACCAGTGATTCATTCTCTGGTTGAGATTGTATTTTATCCTTTAATATAAACCTATCTTTTTATATACAGTAACTCAAATATTAAAATCTGTGGCGTCATATTGTAATTTATTTCGAAAATTCGTTGATATATATTTTTATATATAGTAATAGATTCGGAGATGTTACACATTTTTAGTGCAACTTTTTAAGTTATGAAAGTAATTTTAAATTACAGTATATTTCCTTAAAAATATTAAGTATGTCTTATGTACGTAAAAGTTTAGTAAGTCGTAAAAGTACTGAAAAAGAGTTACTCTTCTTTAAGTAATTTTACACCTTTTTAATTTTTTTTAAATGGAAATTTTCCATTTACGTTTTTACAGAGTAAATCAAAAATAATGAATTGAAACAAGCATTTATTAATCACAGATATCATTTATTTAATTTAATAAAAGCAAAATATTACAGATATCAGCATACTAGATATACATAAATGAATATATATACATATTTGCTGACAAAATCTAAGGTTATTCATCACATGATCCAAAATTGTCATCGTAAGAGCGTTCATCATTATTCGATTCTATTTGTCTTAAACGGGCTATAGCACTGAAATGTTCAGCAGGAATAATTAGTCTTTAAAAATTGCTTATATTTTTTTCCCTGGGAAAACATTTCAAATAAGAGTTTGTCTGAACTGAGAAGTAATTGAATTAGAACATTCACTTTTCACGATTTCTCTTCAACATCGTCTCACTAGATTTCCTTTATAATACTAATTCTTAGAGGGTGAAAGAATCTAGGCAAGGAAGACATTGGATTTTGCAAAACAATTTTATTTTTTTTACTTAACAATAATTTTTAAAAAGTACAAATGAACAATAAAAACATTTGCATTTAAATTGACAGCATTTTTGAGCTTTTTTTCATATTATCTTTGTTGAGTACCGTCATACGCTCTCTTTGGATTTGGCAAACGTGCACAACGTTCATCCTCATTCTGTATCTCTAGTCCTCTAAGCGTTTTGTCCGTATTTTCCCGTTTCACATAAACAACTTAAATCGGCTCTAGACAAAAATATTTTAAGCAAAATTGTATTTAAGATATATGTAAAATAAAGAGATAATAATTGAAGTGTATTTTAGAAACAAACGGGGAAAGAAAATTTAAATTATTTTAAGTTTTACAAATAATATTATGAAAATGCATTAAAGCCCTCAGACGCTCAGAGCGGTAGAACTTCTTTCAAATAGTGTAACAATTGTGTAATGGTGTGGCCTAATAAATGTTGCAACTGAACTTTTGCAGGAGTCTTGGTAATTTTGTAGGAGTCCTTATTTGGATAATTAATATATTTTCCATTTGTTGCAAATTATAGGGAGGATATATTTTCCTGAGTGAATATCTGTCTGTTTTATATTAAAATTTGGAGAAATTTGCTTCAACAAATATTGATAAAGCGTAAACAGTGCAGAGCTTCCAATAAATTGTTTCATGATAATTATATAACACCTGTTTGCTTTTATCTTCAAAATATAGAGCCGGTGTAATTTCTTTGAACACTGTAAAAGCATTCCGGTGTCCAGTAGAATACTGTTGTGATTTGTTTTGCTGTGTACGTCTTCGATTTTTCTTCGGTTGCTCGTGCGAGTGCAATCGCCGAATAATTTCTGAAGACAACCTGGGCGCACAGATGCGATAATTGGAATATTCCCTACTACCAAGATGATTCTTTTTCAAGTAGAAATGCTTGTTCCTATGCTCCTATACTGAAATTCTGGTTTGAATTTTGAAAAATCATGCTTTATCTGACGCTTTTGACTTTCTGAATAATTATCTTTGGTGAGAAGGTTTTCGTCGAAAAATTCTAATTTCTTATCTATAATTAGGCAAATGCTGGTTAATCATAAAGTCAAAGTGGTTTTGTTTTGATATAATTTTATATAATCGAAATTTAGAGTACAGTTAACCAACCTAACTACTACATGCAAGTTTTAACTTGTCTAGCACTAATTCGCTGACACATGAGAAAATTTTATACGGTGATTCCACAAATATTTACCTTCACAATTAATCACATATTTCTCACCGCAACTGCGTTTTGAAAAAAAATTTAACTTTATCTCGCTTAATTCGGAAAATGATCCATTGTGCGACAGGTTTACTTGCAAATTTTTAATAAAGAAATGTAAGATCTCAATCACAGTTAATTAAGAATATTTTTTAATATCAATTATTTTAAAAATTCTAATCGAAAGTATTTTTGTGCTACCTGAATAGCAGTATATAAAGTTTGAATAATACATTAATTAAATGTTTGTAAAGCATTCTTTCACGCAGCAGAAAGTATGTAAACACATCATCAGTTAAATCAAACTTACGAATGTTTTCTTTAAAACACATTTTGTTTGTTGAGCATTTTTTTAAAAAGTAAAGTACAAATAGATTAATTAAATATAAACAAATTAAAAACTACTTGTTAAAAAAAGATATTATATTAGAACAAAATAAATTTGTTCCTAAAGATAAAATATTTAAATTTCTATCAGTTCCATGCACAATGTTTACTTTGTGACATGTGCTGGAAAAACATATGCGTCACATCAATGGCAAACTTTAAACTTTTTATAAATATATTTATTTCATTGAAAAAAAAAAAACCATGGCTAATGATAGAAATTTGTTTGTTCTAAACATTATCTTTGTTTATTATGTTTTCTAGGATTTATTTTTACAGATTGTTCGGTATACGAGATTTTAATCTATTCAAAATTTAAATGGATAAAATTTATAAATTCAAAGAAAAATTTAAAGTAAGCAGTGCTTTCAAATTATCGATATTTTATAAATATTAAGTAGACTTTAGAGGCATTACTGATCCAATTAGTAATATTTTCACAGGTCATCAAATTATATATGAACCTATGTAAACTACAAGGTTTATTTGCAGAATTAAACAAGAAATAAATATAATACACCATGAATAGATAATGAAACATTTTCCAAAAATACCAGAATGTTGTTTCAAAACTTCCTCTTATCAGAAAAAACCCATTCTTTAGCATATATTGTCCTTGGATTATATTAACTTAGGAGTACTTCCCAAACCTTACATATACTTTACTGGTCCAATTAGTAATGTTTTTTAATGAGAAAAAAATGGCATTACTTTGCTCGAAACTTTAAAAACACGATTCATTGATTACTAACAGCTAGTCTAATAAAAAGTCCAAACCAATTCAATTTTATCCAACATGATGGACAACCTGTTAGAAAATATATTTATAATGCTGATGCATCTGTCGTTTTCGATATTGTTTGGTAAACATATATGAAATTTCCATTAAGCAAAAATGTTTGCTTGCATTTTACCTTTAAAATATGACTTAATAACAAGGTAAGAGCCGTTTATTTATCCCGAAATATTAATTATTTCTTAAATCTTATCTATAAATGTTTAACTAACTGAATATTTGTAATTTTAGATTGATAATTATTTGAAAACAAAAGAGAGGAAACATTGAACAACATGAAAAGTGGTGAAATTAACCCCGTGGTATATTTTACTTCTTTTATCGTTCAGATAAAAGAGTATAGAAAAGTTAACAGCACTTACATGAGAAGAAAAGACTTTGAAAACGCCACAAAAGAGTAACATCGAATCAACAGAGCATTTGCAATTATAAATAATGAAAATAAAATACTCATGTGTTATTAATAGTTCTGAACAAGAAGGAACATCAGTGAGTGAAATTATGAAATCTTTAAATAAATGGAAATCACCTTCGAATACAGATGGACTTTTTTTTTTTTATTAAGTGAAAGAATTGGCTTTGCTCCCCCCCCCCGGCCCCTTCGCAAACAAAACAAAATGTTGAAATTTCTGAATTGCTGATTTGACTGATTACGAAACATATTTTATTACTGCAGTGCTTCAGAGATTAAGACATCTTTATAACTCACGTATGTGCGTGTTAACAAAATAATACTAAATTCCATTTATGTTATTTGCTGTTTTTTCGTGTTAAATACAATAATTAAATATGTCAGTGCAAAAAGGGAGACGCTTCACTTTTGTGCAAATTTTACTTTAATAAAAAAAAACAGTATCAAACATTTACTCCATCGATTAATGCAATAATGATGCAGTACCGTTGATTTATTTGAATGCTGTACGAGATATATTTATGCCGCAATTATGTATCGATTATGTATCAATTTAGTGCAAGAAGAAGGCAGATTAAGAAGGGTGTCGTTTATGCACCGACTTAGATCATGTTGCTTAGATGTAACACCGGCAAATTATTTTTTCATAACACATGTATGTTCTTTTTATTTGTTATTCTGCGTAGTAGCGAACACGAGTTCTCTGTAAGTATTACGTAGTCGATTAGCTTACTGTATAACGCGTATAGCTCACTAATATTATTCTAAATTTTAATGAACCTTTCAATATGCTTTAAAAAAACATGTGATTTTACAAGTGATTTGTTAACTGTTGTGATCACTTTAAAACGGAGGAGTGATAGAGTAGATCAATGACAGTATCTATTCGAACTTGGTATTTGCATTTTAGTTCGCGATAAGTAAATGAATTAAGTCATGATTCACGAATTAAAAATACAGTTATTTTAGAAAAATATAATACGCGTTTTATATGAAATCGCTTCAGTCAACTCAAAGAATAAATTAAAACTTTCAATTCAAATCATTCATTTCATTCAAGAATTTCAAAGAATAAAATCAAAAGAGATTACATGATTATAAAAACTAATAAAAGTTCATAGTATCCGACATTTGAAGACTTTAAAGGAAAACGTTCATCAAAGAATTTTATTGAACATTTGAAAGATAATTTTCATTAAATAATTCCAAAGATAATTTTCATTAAACAATTTCAAAGATAAATTACGTTGGCGCATTTCTAATATAATTTCAAAAAATGAATTCAAATAAATACTACTAATAAAAAAGTATAGTGTACGACTTTTGTTAAATAAAAGTATTTAATTACATGAAATGTTTTAAAAGTGTAAATCGAACCTGGTATTTGCATTTTAGTTCGCGATAAGTAAATGAATAAAATCAGGATTAATGAATAAAAAAAAACATTTATTTTAGAAAGATATAATACACGATGGATATGAAAACATTTCTAGTAACTTAAAGAATAAAATAAAACATTCAATTCAAATCATCCAAATAATCAGACAATTTCGAATAATAAATTCAAAAGAGATTACAGGGTTATAAAGATTAATAAATGTGTATAGTATCATATAAGTCCATCAATGAATTTCATTGAAAACATTCAAAGATAATTTTCATTACAGATTTTCAAAATTAATGTTCATTTAAGTATTTCGAAGAATAAATTTAAAAGATATTACAAACTTATAAAGTCTAATAAAAATGTATAGTATCTGACTTTTGTTTAACTAAAATATATAACTTAAATATTGTAAACATTTTAAACATTTAATTCCTTAAATAAACTGTAGTTCAAAAGAAAAAATACCGGTACTTTTTGGTTAGCCGGGCGCCAATGATATATGTACATATATAAATATATATTCATATGCATAATTATATATATTCATACATATATGTATATATAAGAGGGTCACTCTGAAATTTTTGAGATACAACTAGGTTTTTAAAGTTATACTTACAAAATTTTAGGTGTGTTCAAAGTAGTCTCCTCCAGCATCAATGCACTTTTGTAGACGAATTTTCCACAGATTAAATGCCTCAAGCCATTTATTTCTTGGAATAAATGCATGAAAAAAATGCATTTATAGCCACATCAATCTCTTCTTCTGAATGAAAACGATGTCCACGTAAGTTCTTTTTTAGATTAAAGAATAACCAAAAGTCACATATAGCTAGATCAGGTGAATACGGCGGATTTTCTATCACTTTAATTCGTTTTTGTTTAAGAAACTCAACTGTTAATCCGGCTGTATGTGAAGATGCATTGTCATGGTGAAGCATTAGTCCCCTAACATTCACTTCTTGTAGAATTTCTGGAAGACATTTAGTGGTATACCAGTTTGCTGTTACTGTCTTCTGTCCTTCCAACTTTATGGCTTTGACAAATCCCGTACTTCTGAAGTAAACGGCATACATCACTTATTTCAGTGCGCGTTGTTTTTTCACCATTGTCGGCGTGGGATCATCTTCAAAGACCCATACTTTGCTTTCTTGATGTGTTGGAACGTCAAAAAACGGTATGTACGTTTCAACACCCGTTACAATTTTAGAAATGATGCGGTGGCCACCATCATTTAGCAATTTAAGAGTTTCTTTACTGATTCTGACACGCTCTTGTTTTTGGTGCTCAGTTAGATTATGGGGAACCCAACGGCAAACTACTTTTTTCATATGCAATTCTTCATGAATAATTTTGTGTATGGCTGCGGATCCAATGTTAAGTTCCTTCTGTATCATTTGATAGGTACAGCGATTATCATCCATTAACATTTTTTGTATGGCAGACACATTATCCGGGATTACTGGCGACGGCGGCCTTCCTGTGTGTTCTTCATCCTGCAGAAAATGGCGACCTCTGCTAAATTCTTGAAACCATCTGAATACAGTAGCATGAGCTGGAGATTCATCACCAAATGCTAATTTTAACCTTTGAACGCATTCTTCTTGATTTAATCCTGCTTTAAAATCGTAGAAAATCATAGCGCGAAAATGTTCTTGCGTCAACTCCATTTTCTCTTCTGTTTAAAATTTATTCTACGCTAAATAGTTGAAGTAAGTCAGTAAAAAGTCGTCTGCTGTGTTAAAATACTTTGTATTTTAAAATTAAACTGTTATTTTTATTTTATAAATTCTTGTCTGCGCGTATCTCAATAATTTTTGAGTAACCCTCGTATGTATGTATGTATACATATTTTTATGTAGATACATGTGTATATATATATGTGTGTGTCTATATACATGTATATATATAACTAGCGCCCGGCTAACCGAAAAGTACCAAAATACCTTTATACAAGAATATCGAGAACATGCAACAAAAAACATATTTTTCATTTTTGTTAGCAATAGATAAGTGAAATAAATCATGATAAACGAATTAAAATTACATTTCTTTTAGATAAAATATATTACGCGATGGATATGGAAAAAATACCAAACAACTAATATTAAGAATATTAAGAATATTAATAATAATAATAATGCAACTTTAGAACAACTAAATGGTATCAGCCTTATTTATTTTTTGGAAAAAAAAACTATTTTCAATATGAGCAAGGATAAAAGCGTTACACCACAGTAGACCGATTGTCTCATTTTTAATTGTCTGAGTGAACACGAAGACTCATACACAGCGCAGTATTACTTTGCCCCATATACAGCTACGATGGATATTAAAACCTTTCGTCAAGCATAACTCAAAAAATATTTAACGAATTTCTTTCAAATTTTTACAGTACGTACCTATAAAGGTGACAACTACGCCTATTTATTACCAAGAATAAATGCCAAACCGTTTGGAAATTATATTAAAAAAATAAATAAAAAGCACAATTAAAGTACATACGTCACGAAAATTTAGTGCATACGTCATTTTCACCGGCGGAGATTTTCGTAAATAATAGACGCTTTCAGTCGTGACGTCAGTCATGACGTTTTGCTTTTAAACTGACCCCAAACAAACAGTTGCTATGTTGTATTTTCTATTATGTTTGTATATTATTGCTATATCTTATAGCTATATCTCACGACAAACTACTTTAATACGTTATATGCAGTGATAACATTTTCTACGATTTATATTTATTAAGAAATGAAACATAGCAACCGTTTGTGTGGAGTCAGTATCCAACCAAAACGCCATGACTGACGTCACAATTAAAGCGTCTATAGGATTTCAAAAGTTCATGAAGTAACACGGAACAAAAAAATATGCAAGCACAGCGAAATACAATATCAGTACAATGATCAAATCAGTACAATAAAGCATATTTCCATTTAATAAAAATGGAAAATTAATCCGCAATAACTTAGTATTAAAGATTTGGAGCAAATCTCACAATTAGCCTAGCTTTTTATTTAGCGTGTGTAAATCAGAAACATTTCTTTGATGTTTAAATAAAAGGTTTTGATTTGTGGCATTATTTTTTCTTATTTTCTTTTCCTTTTTAGTATTTTAAATGGAATTAGTGAAAGGCATGTATTTTAAATTAAATGAGTAAAATACATGTATTTTTAATGTATGTATTTCAAATGAAATGAGTGAAAGGTTTATAGTTAAATGAAATTAATGAAATATTAAGATGTTGTGAAAACAATATTTGGCGATTTATCAACTGCGCCAAGTTAACATGAAAGTACCAATACATATGTGAAGTGAAAACAAGTCACAGATGTCCTATACACACCACGTTGGCGCTATTTTTTCCCCCGCCAATTTGGCAAAAACTTTATTTTTGAATATCAGTTACAAATTAGAGTGCAATAATAGCACGTGAATTTTTATTTCAATATAAAAATAAAATAACGTAATCAATGAAATAGCTTCTATTATTTTAAAAAAGGAAATAAAAAAAAAATAATTAATAGTTTGATATAAATAAATATTGATATACATGTAAAAATAATCTATTGAATTAAAATAAAAAATAAAAGGAAATAAACATAACAAACAGTTTTCGCCAAATTGGCGAGGGAAAAATCGCACCAACGTGGGGAGTATATGACATCTGCGCCGGAGTTTTTAACTTTTTATCTGTGCTTTCGGAAATATAAAAAAATAAAAAAAATACTTATATCAGGCGTATAATGTTTTGCATTTTTATATGGACCACTTCTCCATTTTTAGATTTTAAATGCTATTTATATCAGATATTTCTTTCCTGAGATTCCTACAAGTTATTTTCGGTAATTTTTTAGTTCGCTTATTAATTTTTTACAATTTGCCCCCTGACAATTACAATTATTTATCACAAAAATGTCTATTAGTTTTGTTGAATAAGTTTGTTATGTATTTTCATTACTTGTTAAAATATCAAAAATGGCAATAAAATTTTATTTTAGCATCGTACTTAACTTTTTAAGATGGCGCAAAAACATGGTTTACGTATATTTGTAAATATTTCAAAAACATGTTTTTCCACTCTCTAGAAAAATTTGGTAAGATGCTAAAACTGCCTATTAGCACCATTTTTAATTTTTTCCCAATGGCGCTAACCCGCACATGATACGGAACTTTTCCCCATTCAGATACACAGACAAGGCTGGTCTTAAACAAGAGTAATGCTAGAACAATATTTTTTTTTAATTCTATAAGAGTTACAAACAATAATGACATTAAATTCTCCAATTACCTTTGGGTCCGAATACGGATGTTTCTCCTAGAAAAAAAACTGTAGTAGAAGTCTTTTACATTTGTTCCGAATGAAGTTCTATCACCAAAGTATTAATTAATAATACAAACAACATTAATATTAACATGGGGGCAAAAGTTTGAACTTAAGTGTAAATATTTGAAACCTCCCCCAAACCCCCCCCCCAAAAAAAAAAAAAAAAAAGTTACAGAAATTAAATTAAAATGGCGTTAAGCCACGCTTTCTGACATAAGCAACTGGCTGCGAACCCGATTACGAAACTTTCACTTAACTTAATAACATGTATCTAATAGCCCTGAGGGTACTTTCCCTTCCCAGTTATACGGAGCTTGGGGCTATTTTAAAAAGCTTGACGCAGTTCGAGTTTAAGAAGTTGAGATTTACTGCCAAATGACATAAACTATTATGAAAATAAACCTGATGCATTATTATGCTGGTTTATGTATGTATTAAAAAAGTTGCATCTGATTATTCTTATTAGATAAATTACTCCTGTTTGCATTTAATAACAGATGAACGGCTTCTGTATGCTAAATTGTTTAAATATTGGGAAGAGGTGGCGAGAGGTAGAGAGATGTGTAAACAAACGGGTATACAGACGGGTAGAGAGACGGATAGCGACACAGATAAGCTAACGGGTAGCGAAACGAATAGACAGACGGGTAACGAGACAGGTAAAAAAGACGGTTGACAGAGGTGTAGCGAGATGGGCAGGGATACGGGTAGCGAGTCGAGTAGTGAAACAAATAGCTGGATGTAGACGAGGGAAAGGTTGCGAGACGGGTAGCGTGGTGGATAGAGAGACGAGTATAGAGATGAGTACAGATACGAGTTGACAGACGGGTAGAGACAGGGGTATATAGACAGACAAACGGGTAGTGAAACGGGAAGCGACACATTTAGAGAGACGGATAGACAGATGGGTAGCGAGACGGTTAAAGAGTAGGGTAGAAAGACAGACGGATAGTGAGATGGTTATACAGACGAGTAGAGAGACAGTAGACAGATGGGTACGGAGAGAGACACGGTATAGAGACACGGCTAGACATACGGGTAGTTAGACGGGTAGACAGACGGTTAGAGAAACAGATAGGCGGGTAGCGAGACCAGTAAAGAAATATACAGGCATGTAGAGAGAGTCAATCGGGTAGAGAGATGGGTAAAAGAGCGGATAAGGAAACAAACAGTTTGTACGGAGAGACAGACAGGCAGGCAGAAGAAAAGTTTGGGGTTTGAAGTAGTAAAGGCGCAGGGGGGAAATCCTAGAAATTAATCAAGAAGTATTATCTTTGATTTTTTTTTCAATTTTGCCGATATGGAGATTTAATATAAAATTTATCTTTACAGAAGTCATCGAAAGATTTTTTATGTACTTTAGTAGGAATTTAGGCTACAATTTGGTAATTAGGTTTGTAGCAAAGCATGTTATCAATGTGGTTTGAAGTGTACGAGTTTCTATAAATAGTTATTAAAATAAACAAGGAAGAATATTTTTTATTTTTAATGTAAATATTTGCTGCAAAGAAAATGTTGCATCAATGAAATTAAATTTGCGTTAAACTACGCTTGCTAAAATACGCTCTTTGCTGCAAATCCGATTACGAAACTTTAAAAAGCTTGGCGTTTTAAAAGATCCGGCTTTTTTTTAAAGTTTTGAGCAATACTCGCTTAAGAAAATGAGATGCTTTGCCAAATGTTATAAAAAATATATATGAAAACATAACAGTGTATATGAATTTATAAATGATATTTTGTAATTCTATCATTTAATTTGCTCTTTTTCATATATTGTATCTTCTTTATATCGTAATTGTTAACCCTATGTTCTCAGCAATATCACTCAGACTAATCCCTTTGAGGGAAGTCCTAGTAGCATTATTCGCGTTATTAAATCTCATATATTCTTTCTTTAAATAAGGCAAATAATATTATTAAAATTTAGTGGCGACAATAGAAGCATTGTGGCGCGGCTTTTTCATCATTGCTAAGAGAAACTGTATTTTATTTAAAAATTGTTGAAGTCATTATTTGAGAGATTTTAGTATTTCATTTCAACCTAAATATGGTATTTTTACACGATATCCAGTTATTTAAATACTACTATAACGGAAACGTTTGGAGATTGGCTTTCCTCGTGGGTATAATTTATTGATATCATGTGTTGCACATAAATACATTGAAATGACACCCTTACTATCGCTATACACTTCTGCCAGCATGAGTACGATTACTGAAAACATTCCTGAAACCATTTGGACGAGATGGTCTTCGTTTGAGCCCCCCCCCCCCCAGATTTTCTTACATTAGATTCACATTTGAAATAGCGTGGTTTGAAAATCCTTTGGCAGGACAAATCGCTCTCTCATCATACACCTGCTGCAACAAGTGTAATGTTCCTGTCGTCGATTTCTCCAAACGCTGGCAGAAATTGATATTCGCACATTGCTCTTCAAAGGCCATTTCAGATTTTGTTGAACGTAATACGTAAATCTATATCATAAAGGAAAATTTTTTCCATGAGTAACGCTGACGTCATATTATCGGTGGCAACGCCGGACCAATAAATTTTGGATTTGATGTGAATTTTTTAACTTCGAAGCATCGCACAATTTCAATCTTTACGCCGTCGAAACAAAAAAAAAATGTTCTTTCAGATGCAATTTCTTTGCAAATTGCCTATGATTTTTAAATAATTTTCAAGTATGAATTTAATTAAGTCCTGGACATATAGGCAGGCAGTCTATTTCTAACGCGTGCAGCCTGATTACGAAAGATTAACCCGTTTACACTTAAAACAATATAAATATTTCCAAATTTGATACTGGCTAATATTCCATTATGAAATTAAAACTTCATCAATAACCAAATAAATAATTAGATAATGTAAATATGGCACAAATTTAACAGGCAATAAATTGAACTACGCATTTAAACCACTCAAATTATCAGAATCATAAAAGATGCTGTAAGTAGCGATTTTTGACGATTTCTTCGACTGTTAATTTCTGGCATGCGGATAATACGAAAGTACCATTTAATAAATTTTAAAACTTTAGTTGAATACACAATTAATATTTTTTCGTATAAAAATGCTTTTTGATCTTGACAGTCACCTATACAAGAACTAATATATTAAATGTAAAAAATATATATAATAGAGATTTTAATTTGAGAAAAATTCTTTCAAACTATCTATATAAAAGAACATGTCATCACTGACTCATAATCAACACCGAGCCTCAACTGTTGCGCCTAGGAAAATAGAATTTAGAAGAAATAATCTTTACACAGTGTAGGCAATCACTAAGGACGGATTTTCGAAAATTCCCCCCCCCAATGGAGATTAAGTGGGAGGTAGAATGTTTTAGGTGATTTCGCCACATCTGAGCAGCAGTTTTAGGCAGGAGTGTGAATTCAAGATTGCAAATCTCTACTAAATTATGCTATTTGTGCAAATTATACCAAAAATATAGTTAATTATGTATGTCAACAATTTAAAAATTCAACTACTAAGGGTATTGAACATTTTAGGTCACTTTGCCATATGTCAATAGTAGCGTGAAATTCTGCATACAAATTCTACTATAAAAATAGTTAAACATGTTTTTAAACGATTTCAGAAATTCAGCCACTAAGGTGGTTAAGTGGGGGATCGCAAATTTTGGGCCATTTTGCCATATCTCAGCAGCAGTTTTCGGTAGAATCGTGAAATTCAGTATAACAAATCCACTAAAAAAATAGTTAAACATGTCTTTCAATAATTTTAGAGCTAGAAATTTTGTGACCAACATTGGCTATGAACCTTGTTATGAAAAATTAGACGAATAAGACTATTGCTAATTGTTTACTAGAAACTTTGCAATAACTTTTTCCAAGGCAATTTTTTTTCGTATCTTATAAATTATTTTGGCGCGTATCGTCTTTTAGCTATCGCATTTCAATTTATATACAAAATATAGTACATTTCTTCCTCGTCTCAAAATGTATTTTTAGAAGTAAAGATTTGCGATTTAATATTGATCGCCATATTTATGGGTTCGGATATGCACAAGGTTTCGTAATAGCAATTACCATAAAATCAGTATATAGTCATGAAACACACAGGCCTCTGTTAAGTGTTCGTCATTTTAACGATTTGTGGACGCAAAATTTACAGGACACCGTTATAGGGATTGCTGAATTAAACATATATGGCTGAGAAGAATACAAAGCCCCACTATTTTGATAACGATATAAACAATTTATCGGCATGAAACCAATACGCCCATTCACAATTATCGCCATGTATCTTAGGCTATTGAATGTTTGTTTTAGGTAGATTTCGTAAGAAATACTACCTATTACATTCACCCCAGTGTTGGAATTTCTGTAAAATTTTTGCAGATCTACGCCGACCATGACTCCTAGAACACAAGACCACTTTCAGCTCAAAACTTGTATCTCTTGTATCTCAAAACTTGTATCTCTATCTATAGGTACTCTATCTATCTATCTATATCACTTTTTTATTGACACGATAACTTCCATAATTCTGCACAAATCTTTTCCAAACTGATACATAAACTCAAGGGGCATAAAATCTCGGTCATGTTCGTTAATGGGCAAAATCGGAGCAGGGGGGGGGATGGGGGGATTTTTTCTGAAAACAAAAAAAAACTCTAACTTCTTATTATGATACATATCAAATCCATTTTAAGTTATTAATACTTCTAGGAAGAGTGCCAAAAATTTATGTATGATAGATTTTTGATATCATTATAAATGGCTTCAAGGGAAAGAAAAAAACAGAGGTTAAAGAAGAAAGAAATTCATAACTTCGTCGATTCACAAGATACAGTATCCACTTAAAATTATTATAAATCTTCTTAATATTATCCACAACTTTTATATTGACAAGTTTTTTATAGGACCAACTCTTACAGGGGAAAAAAACTGCCGACTCCGCTCAGAGGCACAAGTAGATTTCGAAATGGGCGGTCCCAATTGCCGAAGCATGGCAAAAGATCCTTCTTCTATCATTCCCAATAAAGAGGCGACCCATGGTCTTCGTCTTCGAAATCTTCCTTTGCCTGTATGCCAAGCTGTCATGTATTTTATTTTATCTAAAAGCTCTCTCTTGACCTCAGATAATCATGGACAGGCAGAGCGGATCTTTGTCATTGGGCTCATAAAAAAAAAAATCATGTCGTGTAATCTTTATTTAATTTCTTTTTTTATATTGTTATTAGTTATTTCCATAAAATAACTAAAATAAATTATTTTGTTTATATTTTTCTGTTTGCGTGTAAGTTGCACTTTCTGTGTTCCAAACTATACGCTGCAGGAGCCATCTGGGTCCAACACAGAAGCGACCGGCTTGTATTCAAAAACCGCAAGAGTGGGGTGGATCCCATCGCGACTATAATTCACTGACAGGCAAAGTCTGGTACAACCCTGTATTACGGACCTAATCCCTCTTCACCACATTTCACTTTACATGTGATACCCCAGCAAACTTTTCCCTCGCTTCTCCGATACAAGTGGATAATTTCAGCATAGTCTCCGAACATTTTTTATCCCAGTTGTATAAATATCTAAACTAAAGCCCTCAATGAATAAAATTTAATACAATCTTAATACTAAACTTCGGTCGCCATGACGCAATATGAATTATGTTATTTATTGTTATTTTAACTGTCCATCTCAGAGTAATTCATTGCACAAGAGATTATTAGAACAACAAGGAATTCTTACAATTTCTACGAAAATTAATGCGAGATAGAATAAAAATAGATAGTAGTATTCTTTAGAAACAACATTCTTGTTTCGAATAAAAAAACATGAAATGTGAAACTCAAAAATATTTTTTAAATATTTCATGCATGATAATGAAAATATTCTGTCAATATTTATTCTATGTTTCAACACCTGGCTCTCTCATGTAAATGCTCAAATATTTTAATGTGTAGTTTTAAAACAAGAGTTAAATAATAACTGCAATAAAAATGAAGACATTTAATTTGACGAATTGTCAAATCAAAGATATTTGTTTAACTATAAAAGGCATATTTTATATCCACATTCTTATTCTATTATGAACAGTTTGTAGTTTGCGTGCAAAAATTGCAACTCACAATTCAAAAAGTTTTTAAACAATACGTATATTTCATGAAGTTCTTTATTTGACATTTATGTTCTATTCTAAGTTAAATCAGATTTCATATTTTTGATGTATTATAAACAATGCAGCTCTCTGAAATTAAGTTTCTAAAGTTTCAAAATAAGCTATTCAGAACTTTAAAAATAATTTAGTCATTCTAAGAATAATATTTTGAAGACATTTCGTGCATTGAAATAATATTTTGAAAAGACCGTGCTTATATTTAATTTATTTTGAAATAAATAAAATTTAGTTTTATTAAGGTAAAAAGGAACGTTGAAATATAACAATGTTGGATTTTTTCTAAGGAATATTAGTAGAATTATTTTTTTTTCAATTTCCCCTTTTACATTAATGTTCTTTAATATATTTCTGCAGTTTTTTGTTTGGTTGTATATTATTCCTGTGTATTAAGACTTGTGTTAGTAGCGCGTAAATAAACAAAATAATTTTAAATATATATTTTATTCATTAAGTAATTGTAAAGGTGTTAAGTTTATTTTATTATAGCTTTAATGAAACGAAAATTAAATTGCACTATATAAACGCACTTAACTTTAAATATTCTCAACAATTTAGGTGGACACATATTAATGCTGTTCTCAAATCCAAACACAATGCGCTCATGATCAACTCGTGAACAAACTCAATACACATGTTTGAATTCATTTTTGTTTGGAAATGAATCAAACTGACAGGTGTTATTATTCAGAAACTATGTAATCGAAATACGTTTTCTATTTTTTCGTAAAGGCAAAAGATCCTTCAAAAATACTGTCAGAGCCGGCGCTTTCAATCGAATTCCTGACGCAGCAGCCGAGAAAAGGGAAAACTTTTCGTCACGTGACAAGAATCTCTTATAACTCATTAAATGCAGGGTGTTATAAATTTAACTTTACAAATTTGATCCTCTCTAACAGTTAAACGAAGTTAGATAAAAAAAAATCTTGTATAATGAACAGCAAGTTCCAATGTTTTATGTGATGCTAGAAGAGCTCCACATAAACACCTTTGGTTGCACGAACAACACGAGACGGTATTCAACCTCCTGACATAGTCATTGGAGCATGCCCACAGGAATTGTAGCGATGACCGCAGTAATCTTGTGCTTGAGTTCATCCAAATCCCCATTCTCTGAAATTCAATCTGGACTTCTGTATCTGACTTCGTCTCAACGAACCAGGCCACGCGGTCTTTTTCTGTGGTGTAGCCATCACGAATTATGGATTTTACTGGTTTGTACCTGAAAGCAAAAACATTTTTTAGTACAAATAAAACTTTATGAGTTCCTTTTATGCACACACAAAACCGAACTTCTCTATCTTATTTCGTTTAGGTTTTATGGGTGATCAAAGTTATAAAGAAAAAATTGAGACACCCTCTAATTTAATAATCAAAAAAAGAGAAAACGCAAATAAATTAAAAATCGTTTCGATAGCCAGGCCTGTGACAGTTATGCCTTTACGTTTAAAAATGAGCCATAAGTATCGCGTTCTTGATACAAGTCTTTCTAATAAACCTAAATATAAAACTAATAATACACAATTAATTATAAATTTTTCCAATCATGTATTTAATAATATAAATTTACACAATATAATAAACAACATTAATAATTTTCCAATAAAAAATTTTACCATTCACAAGACATATAAATATAATCGCACACTTGGACGTAAAATTTTTAATTACAATTCTTTTGCAAAAAATTTGGTCTCTTCAAAGAATTACCCATGTTATTGTAATGACCCAATATATCAAAAGTATATAAATACAACACATGGTCATATCATTACTGGTGATCTTAATATTGTAGAACAACCTATTTTACAAAACTTAATGCATAATGGCACAAAATTTCGTCTTCCATATAAGTGTAATATCAAATCCATAATATTGCAGTTTATTCAAGATATTGATTTGTTTATATATAAAATTGCTGTTGATTACAATAAACCAATCGAATATTTCAGTGAATGGAGATTTTCTGTAATTGATAAATTAAAAAATGAAATTATAAAAAATTATCATCATATTACACATGCAGCTTTTAAAAACATAAATAAACATATATCAGAATTACAAAACAAATTTATAATTACTTATGTAGATAAATCTCCAAATAATTATGCTATCATTTGTAAAGAATACTATAAAGTGTTAATTCACAATGCAATCAACACAAGTAATATTTTTAATAAAACTAAATTAAATATTGAAATAAATAACAGAAAATTATTAAATTATCACAAATTACTAAAAATCAAATGTAATAATTTTAATTATCCTTATCTTGTTATAATTCCAAAATTTCATAAAAATCCTATTAAATTTCGCACTGTTACCATCGGTTGTAACACATATAATAAAAATGCAAGCAATTTACTACTTAATATTTTAAAGCAGATATATGATATAACGCTAAAACATAATAACCAACATTGCCTAAAAAATAGTTTTCAACTCATTAATAAAATACATAATATCAATCCGGTAAAATTCATAAAAACATTGGATTTTAATGATTTATTTAATAACATTGATATAAAAGACTTACATAAAACAATGTGTATATTATTTAAAGAATTTAAATCTCAATTAAAATTAAAAGAACATATTTCAGTAAATTTTTTTAAAACTTTACTAAATTTTACATTGCATAATAATTACATTATATATGACAATATTATCTATAAACAATGCCAGGGAATTCCGCAGGGCGGAACCGCATCTAGTATTCTCTCTGACCTTTACTTATATTATTATGAAAGAAATATAAGTCCGAACAATGATTATGTATTTTATCGCTATATTGATGACATTATCATATTTTATTTCAATGAAAAAAATTGCACATCACCACTCAATTTTTATCCTACTCAGCTTAAATTAAGCGAAAATGATTTAATTAATAATAATATAAACTTTCTTGACTTAAAAATTAATATTACTAATAATTATAAATTAATTTTTGATATTTATGATAAGAGATTTGATTTCCCATTTAAAGTAAATATTTTTACCAATTATGCTTCATGTTTACATAAATCTGTTTATAAAAATATAATTATCAATTATCTACATCGTATAAAATACTTATGCTCAGATATAAATAAAAACAAAAATATTAGATATATTCGAGATCAAGCAAAAATATATGGATATCCTATTTTTATGATAAATTCAATCATCAACTCTTTTAAATAACATTTATTATATAATTTAAATATAAACATGGTATGTAATAAATTATTGTTTTAGTGTGCGATAACATATAACAAAAGATATAGAAAATAATAATTATAACATACATTATTACAATTATAACATATTAGGAAATTTAATATTTAATATTTGTTTGAACATTATATACACTTTATGTAGAAAATTACAAATATAACATACATAATTACAATTATAACATATTAGGAAATTTAATATTTGATTGAACATTATTTATACTTTGTATAGTTGTGATTGTGCGTTGCCGATCACCTCTGTTTAAGGTATTAATGATGTGCAGTTTTCATACATTTATAAATTAACTTATACAATAACAAATTAAATTATACAATGATAACATTGGTGATTATAACTCATATATATATATCTATTTGCAATATATATAAAAATAAATATATATAGTTTTTATTTTTGTCTATGAATAATTAAAATTAACAAGTATTTTAATTACTGCATTGCATTAATTTGATTGAAAAACAGTAGTAATACTATTAATTATCAACATTATAAATTTTGAGATATTTTGAATTGTTTATGAATTATTTAATTAGATATTTAAATTAATCTATAAATATAAAATATATTTACAATGTAGTATAAATTAAACATTAAATATTTAAAAACAAGTCTAATATATATTTAAGTAGTAGTAAAAATAAAACATTAATTATTTAATAAATGTCTATAATATCAGTGGATTAACACAGCTGGCAGCAAAAATAATTTGAATTAAAATAATATCTCTTTTACATAATATATTCTTGTTAAGAATATCTGAAATGCTGTGCAAGTTGAATTAATTCTGTGTAGATTTATTCATATAGTAGTATTATATTTTATTTGAATTTTAAGTAAAACTACAACTTAGTATTGTTTTTTAAAGTTTATTTATATAAATAAATCTAATGAAGTGAGTATGTAACTAATAAAGTGGATATTTAACTAAATATTAATTATGAACTATTATAATACCAAAAGATGGCGACACTTTACCTTTCAGGTAGTTGTAGATAATATTGTTAATATTATATTTAATTTAACTATAGAGGGAGCTATTGATTGTATATTAATTTTACTTTCAGGAATTAAAATTGGATGGAGTAATATATATTCACGGATATATATTTGTTATAAGTGTATTAAAACCAGAATTATTTTGAGTGTTTTTGAATCATTTTGTGATTGGGTGTCATTTATGGGGTTGTGATTTAAAAAAAGTGTGCTCACAACTTGTCTTACAAATCATTTCTCTCAACTCGACTTAGTTAACATGTATGATGCATTGCCATGTGGATGTGAATATTATGTAGACGTTGTGACATTTTAAGGATTCTGTATAATTATTGTGAGTAAAATATTTTATCTACACTTTACGCGTTCATATTTCCAATTTTATTATTTCAAAACTGTTATCTCGTGGTAATTTAGTGAGGTGTTAATTACAGTTTTTTGGATAATCGATGTGAGTGAAATATATTGTATTTTCTTAATGGTTTTTTATTTCCTATTTAAATATTTCCAAATTTTAATATTTCCAATTGTTGTCTGGTAATAATTCAGTGTACCTGGATGATTCTACTGATCTTAGCATTATGCCAGTAGAATTATGAAACACTGAATTATTATTTAAAACACATGTGGGTGCATCCAGGCTGATGAGTACATGTGCATGTGTTTTTCCATGTCCAATTCATATTTAATTCTCATGTGGTCCAATTTTCCACTGTGTATGGTTCATATTTAATTTGTTAATCCATTTGTGTTTACTTTTCTTTTTTTAATATTCTTTTGGTATGAGTAAAATTTGGCCAATTACCATTGAAGCATCAGCTATGGTAATATTATGTTTGCACATGTTAATTATTAGCTATGTGGTATTCTGTATACACAGTATCATTGATTATCTCTTTGGAGATTTAAGTAGAATAGAACTTGATATGTTTTTTGAAATTCATAGATATTATAATTATTTAACATTCTATAAAATTATGCTGCATTGCGCAAATTGGTATGGAATGGTTTTTACATATTCTTTTCAATATTCTTTTCAACAATTAGCTAGTTAAAATATTGATTTTTATATGATACCATAATTTAGCCTAATTGGCTCACAAATCACTTTGATTAACTTCTGTTTGAAATACATAGTTATTATAGCTGCATTGCGCTTTTAATGGTGTATTTAATAATAATTTAATAATAATAATATTTTAGTATTACTATTATTTCCTGGTATCATTTGTTTATCTATTGAATTTTCAAGGGCATCTTTATAAAATCTTATTCAGGTTCTAATGATTTTTTTTTTTTTTTTTTTTTTTTTTACCAACATTAATTTTGTACTGACTTATGACTGCTAGGGGTTTTTATATTGTTGTCTTTTGATGTTAGTTTGCTTAATGGGACTTTATGTATATATGTAAATAGTTTTATTATATAGCTTTATTATATTTAATCAAGTATTAAACAGTCAATCTTAATATTTTTTTTTTTATTTTTTTTTTTATTTTTTTTTTTTATGGATATTCAAGTAATATTAAGATTGATTCATAACATTTTTTTTTTTTAAATATGTTATAGATATATTTAATATGTATTTCTTGCAATTTTTATTGCTATCAAACATATTTGGCAGTTATTAGTAAAATGTTAGATACTGGCAATTTAGGCCTTGGTGGATCCAGGACTAATGCTCGGTACAGGAAGATTATTAGGGATCTTCCTGGATCGTTATCAGATAACCTATTCTATTGTCCCAAGCCTGTACTATGTTTTCGAGTATGTGAATCTAAGCGTTGTCTTACATGTCCATTAGCTGATAAGTCACAGATTTCAAATAATAACAATCTTAATTTGGTAAAATTTTGCAAAGCATACAATGTAATCTATTCATTGAAATGCAATTCGTGTAACATGGAATATATTGGACAGTCTTGTCAAAAATTACATAAGCGGCTAAATTTACATCGTTCTCATATTGATAAATATAAAAATTCTAAATTTCAAACAACTCATAATATTGAATATACTCATTTCAAAAATCATGATTTTAAAAATATTACTATTAAAATACTTAAAATACAAAAAAACTTTACTGAACGACTTTTTCTAGAATCTAAATATATAAGACATTTTAATACTACATATCCTTATGGATTAAATCAATTAGTATACAAAAAATCACATCCTGTATTTTCAGATTTAACTAAATATGAAAATTATAAAAATCTTTATTCCGGATTAAATTTTTCAAACTTAAAAAAAACTTCTAGATCTGGTAGAGGTAAACATAATAACAAAAAATTCACTGATGATATTGTGATTCAACAGGAGCTTGATAATCTTGAGGCACAATTTTGTAATGATTATTGTTGGCTTGCTATAAGAAAACATGTTTTTAGTATAAAAAAGAAATATATAAACCAATATTTCAAGGTATTTAAAAAGAATCAATATTCTCCACATTTTTGTGATATCTTTTATGATATTCTACATTATAGAGCAAACCTATTAAATACAAGTCTTTCTAATAAACCTAAATATAAAACTAATAATACACAATTAATTATAAATTTTTCCAATCATGTATTTAATAATATAAATTTACACAATATAATAAACAACATTAATAATAATTTTCCAATAAAAAATTTTACCATTCACAAGACATATAAATATAATCGCACACTTGGACGTAAAATTTTTAATTACAATTCTTTTGCAAAAAATTTGGTCTCTTCAAAGAATTACCCATGTTATTGTAATGACCCAATATATCAAAAGTATATAAATACAACACATGGTCATATCATTACTGGTGATCTTAATATTGTAGAACAACCTATTTTACAAAACTTAATGCATAATGGCACAAAATTTCGTCTTCCATATAAGTGTAATATCAAATCCATAATATTGCAGTTTATTCAAGATATTGATTTGTTTATATATAAAATTGCTGTTGATTACAATAAACCAATCGAATATTTCAGTGAATGGAGATTTTCTGTAATTGATAAATTAAAAAATGAAATTATAAAAAATTATCATCATATTACACATGCAGCTTTTAAAAACATAAATAAACATATATCAGAATTACAAAACAAATTTATAATTACTTATGTAGATAAATCTCCAAATAATTATGCTATCATTTGTAAAGAATACTATAAAGTGTTAATTCACAATGCAATCAACACAAGTAATATTTTTAATAAAACTAAATTAAATATTGAAATAAATAACAGAAAATTATTAAATTATCACAAATTACTAAAAATCAAATGTAATAATTTTAATTATCCTTATCTTGTTATAATTCCAAAATTTCATAAAAATCCTATTAAATTTCGCACTGTTACCATCGGTTGTAACACATATAATAAAAATGCAAGCAATTTACTACTTAATATTTTAAAGCAGATATATGATATAACGCTAAAACATAATAACCAACATTGCCTAAAAAATAGTTTTCAACTCATTAATAAAATACATAATATCAATCCGGTAAAATTCATAAAAACATTGGATTTTAATGATTTATTTAATAACATTGATATAAAAGACTTACATAAAACAATGTGTATATTATTTAAAGAATTTAAATCTCAATTAAAATTAAAAGAACATATTTCAGTAAATTTTTTTAAAACTTTACTAAATTTTACATTGCATAATAATTACATTATATATGACAATATTATCTATAAACAATGCCAGGGAATTCCGCAGGGCGGAACCGCATCTAGTATTCTCTCTGACCTTTACTTATATTATTATGAAAGAAATATAAGTCCGAACAATGATTATGTATTTTATCGCTATATTGATGACATTATCATATTTTATTTCAATGAAAAAAATTGCACATCACCACTCAATTTTTATCCTACTCAGCTTAAATTAAGCGAAAATGATTTAATTAATAATAATATAAACTTTCTTGACTTAAAAATTAATATTACTAATAATTATAAATTAATTTTTGATATTTATGATAAGAGATTTGATTTCCCATTTAAAGTAAATATTTTTACCAATTATGCTTCATGTTTACATAAATCTGTTTATAAAAATATAATTATCAATTATCTACATCGTATAAAATACTTATGCTCAGATATAAATAAAAACAAAAATATTAGATATATTCGAGATCAAGCAAAAATATATGGATATCCTATTTTTATGATAAATTCAATCATCAACTCTTTTAAATAACATTTATTATATAATTTAAATATAAACATGGTATGTAATAAATTATTGTTTTAGTGTGCGATAACATATAACAAAAGATATAGAAAATAATAATTATAACATACATTATTACAATTATAACATATTAGGAAATTTAATATTTAATATTTGTTTGAACATTATATACACTTTATGTAGAAAATTACAAATATAACATACATAATTACAATTATAACATATTAGGAAATTTAATATTTGATTGAACATTATTTATACTTTGTATAGTTGTGATTGTGCGTTGCCGATCACCTCTGTTTAAGGTATTAATGATGTGCAGTTTTCATACATTCATACATTTATAAATTAACTTATACAATAACAAATTAAATTATACAATGATAACATTGGTGATTATAACTCATATATATATATCTATTTGCAATATATATAAAAATAAATATATATAGTTTTTATTTTTGTCTATGAATAATTAAAATTAACAAGTATTTTAATTACTGCATTGCATTAATTTGATTGAAAAACAGTAGTAATACTATTAATTATCAACATTATAAATTTTGAGATATTTTGAATTGTTTATGAATTATTTAATTAGATATTTAAATTAATCTATAAATATAAAATATATTTACAATGTAGTATAAATTAAACATTAAATATTTAAAAACAAGTCTAATATATATTTAAGTAGTAGTAAAAATAAAACATTAATTATTTAATAAATGTCTATAATATCAGTGGATTAACACAGCTGGCAGCAAAAATAATTTGAATTAAAATAATATCTCTTTTACATAATATATTCTTGTTAAGAATATCTGAAATGCTGTGCAAGTTGAATTAATTCTGTGTAGATTTATTCATATAGTAGTATTATATTTTATTTGAATTTTAAGTAAAACTACAAGTTAGTATTGTTTTTTAAAGTTTATTTATATAAATAAATCTAATGAAGTGAGTATGTAACTAATAAAGTGGATATTTAACTAAATATTAATTATGAACTATTATAATACCAAAAGATGGCGACACTTTACCTTTCAGGTAGTTGTAGATAATATTGTTAATATTATATTTAATTTAACTATAGAGGGAGCTATTGATTGTATATTAATTTTACTTTCAGGAATTAAAATTGGATGGAGTAATATATATTCACGGATATATATTTGTTATAAGTGTATTAAAACCAGAATTATTTTGAGTGTTTTTGAATCATTTTGTGATTGGGTGTCATTTATGGGGTTGTGATTTAAAAAAAGTGTGCTCTCAACTTGTCTTACAAATCATTTCTCTCAACTCGACTTAGTTAACATGTATGATGCATTGCCATGTGGATGTGAATATTATGTAGACGTTGTGACATTTTAAGGATTCTGTATAATTATTGTGAGTAAAATATTTTATCTACACTTTACGCGTTCATATTTCCAATTTTATTATTTCAAAACTGTTATCTCGTGGTAATTTAGTGAGGTGTTAATTACAGTTTTTTGGATAATCGATGTGAGTGAAATATATTGTATTTTCTTAATGGTTTTTTATTTCCTATTTAAATATTTCCAAATTTTAATATTTCCAATTGTTGTCTGGTAATAATTCAGTGTACCTGGATGATTCTACTGATCTTAGCATTATGCCAGTAGAATTATGAAACACTGAATTATTATTTAAAACACATGTGGGTGCATCCAGGCTGATGAGTACATGTGCATGTGTTTTTCCATGTCCAATTCATATTTAATTCTCATGTGGTCCAATTTTCCATTGTGTATGGTTCATATTTAATTTGTTAATCCATTTGTGTTTACTTTTCTTTTTTTAATATTCTTTTGGTATGAGTAAAATTTGGCCAATTACCATTGAAGCATCAGCTATGGTAATATTATGTTTGCACATGTTAATTATTAGCTATGTGGTATTCTGTATACACAGTATCATTGATTATCTCTTTGGAGATTTAAGTAGAATAGAACTTGATATGTTTTTTGAAATTCATAGATATTATAATTATATATATATATATATATATATATATATATATTGTAAACGCGTAGCCTACATTTTTCGAGACATGTGTATTTAAATAAAATAAATAGGAATTACACGTGAATTAGAAAAGTTCTAGCCTCTTAGTTAAATTTATGTAAAATTTAATATTTGTATTTATTTAGACATCTCTCTTTAAATAAATGTAGAATTTTTTCACCAACATAAATATATATATATTGTTATTGTGAAGGGTTATTTACGTTTTTCACTTTACATTACAAAATACAAAGCAGGGGGTAAATAGAAGTCAGGGAGTATATACATCGGACAGTAAAATTTGCCACAACATAAATACTAAAGAGGAACAATAGACAGGTTTTAAATTAGTTCTCTTGGGGGGTTATATGTAGACTGCTAACAAAACACAGATTATACAGAACTATTTACATATACACTGTAAAAAATGGGGAGTATAATTACGCTTAATTTGGGTTTATGAAATGCCAAATAAGGTTTAAAAATGCACTAATTTTGGTGTCAACACTGAATTAAGTGTTATAATACACTTAAAATAGTTTATCTGTACTCTTTACAAAAAAATCGGTGATATCACACACCAAGAATGACAATTTGAAATTAATTCCGGAAACCAAAACTTCAATATAGGTGTACATTTTTATCTCGCAATCCAGCTCTGTGGTGTTGAAATATACGATGACGTCAGAGTGTTGCGTCAGCAGACGACAACAGAGCAGAGAACGGAATGAACCATTTTGATTTCATTATGAAGTGCTGTTAAAAACATAAGGTAAGCCTAGTAATTATTCCTTATATATTTAATAGATAATACTAAATAGTGTTTGTATAGTTAGATGAGGGAAATTAACTAAACAAAGCATGAGAATTTTTACTTTGTTAGTTGTTTTTGCTTAATAATCCTTTTCACGCACTTGACAACACTCGATCGCTAATGTTAATTCTATATTCTATAGGCATTATTTTTCTAATATCTCGTTTGTATTTGAATAGTTTTAAATGTTTTTTTTTTTTTTTTGTTTTTTACATTGGGTAGCAGAGATTAATCTCTATTTCCGCCGTTGATTACGTTTTCGATTTTCTTTGCGGATTTTTTTTAGGAAGATGCTTTTACTTTCGAAACCGGTTCCGAAAATGAAAGTATCTTCGTAGAAAAAATTCGAAAAAGTAATCAACGGCGGAAATAGAGATTGATCTCTGCTATCCAGTGCAAAAAAAATAAAATAAAATAAAATAAAATCATTTAAAAATATTTAAATGCAAACGAGATATTAGAAAAATAATGCCCTATAGAATTAACATTAGCCCTTAATAAAAAATTATCATATTTTAGAACATAATATTTTGTTCCTGTTTTATTTTTAAAGCAAAATACTTGTGGATTGCATTAAAAGAACATTTAAATCATATTTTAAAGGGGAAAAAATCAGTAGTGTATGTTGTATCTGAATAATAACGTTTAGAAATCATTGTTTATGTGAAAAAAAAAACAGTATTTATTGTTAAATATCTAAGCAGTCCATAGTGATTTGAATTTTCATAATTTTTCCTCTGTACTGTGAGGAGTTTTGAAATCTTGTATGCAGCATAGTTAAAAGTAAGCTTATTCCCTGGACTACACTCTCTTTGTGTTTGGCTTTTCTAGAAATTCGTATTACCATTTGTTAAACATTTGCTCAAAAGCAAACTTTTGTGATTATAAAAATATAATTTGCTGCTTCCGTAGAAGATTTTTAGCTTTTGGAAATCTACTTTTATTTATTTTATAATTCTGCAATAGTTGTGATATAATTAATATAATCCTAATAACAGTATTTTTTACAAATCTTCTAGATTAAAAAATAAATGACCCCCCCCCCACCCCCTTAGGAAAGATTCTCAGGTCACCAAATGAAACTGTTCAAAAATCGAACTTTGTTTTGGGATCCTTTTACATTTTTTAACATACTTACAAATACTAAATTGTAATATGTATAAAAACTGCAAATAAGTGTTTTAAATTAGTTTAAATAAGTGTTTTAAAAACAATAACTTTAAAATGCAAAGTACATCCTTGATTTTGTCAATTTTTTTTATCGTATACAAATACAACTTTAAAATCCTTAAGGGTAGGGAATTTTAATAAAATAATTAAAGGTTGCAACTCTTTATGAAACGGGTGAACCGCAAGCTTTTTATTTATTGTTGACATCATCACTTATTATTTCACCAGTATAATTATACACTAGTTTACACTGGAAATTTTTATTCTCCAGCCTTTTCTTTTCTTAGTATACAATGATGTTATCAACAATTTAATAAAAAACATAGTGCCTAGAATATGAATATACACTAATTTATCTTTCTGCATAATACTTTGATTAAAGGTTGCAACTCTTTATGAAACGGGTGAACCGCAAGCTTTTTATTTATTGTTGACATCATCACTTATTATTTCACCAGTATAATTATACACTAGTTTACACTGGAAATTTTTATTCTCCAGCCTTTTCTTTTCTTAGTATACAATGATGTTATCAACAATTTAATAAAAAACATAGTGCCTAGAATATGAATATACACTAATTTATCTTTCTGCATAATACTTTGATCATCTATATATATATATGTGTGTGTGTTTTTGTGCGTGCATGTGTCAGAGAGAGAGAGAGAAAAAAAAAATATGAGCCTCCGCTACATTTTCTTGAGACCCCCCCCCCTATTATTCACATCTAGCTACAGCCCTAATTTTTAAATATTAGAAACTTTATTTATTTTTTCTTGATTTATGCTCTTGTATATGGTATTATTCTAAAATTTGATTTAGTTTATATTTTATCATTTTTAGCATGGAAAAAGATATTTTGGTATCCTATAATTCAAGAAGTAAATTGTTTAATTTACCAGCATCATTGGATGAATTTGAAAATGTAAGATATTTAAATTTTGCAATGTTTTTTGTAAAGAAATTAATGTTTACTATTTTCTAAACAATATTGATGTTTAATGCTACTTTATTAAATGGTACTTGTGTACTAACGCCACCGCAGCAGAAGTTGCGCTAATGTGCCAATAAAGAACAATCTTGTTGTTTGCACGCGCACACAGTTATCTTTTGGATTCCTTGTTGTTTGCTGATTTTTGACGCCATTTTTTAGTGCTATAAAAGATTGGCGGCACTTAAAAACCGCCAAATCTGTACCTACGGTGGTGTTAATACGTAAGTAAATATTAAATTTTAACTTTCTTCTTTATTGTTTCATTTTCCCCAAAATTTATCAACTTTGAACTTTAAAAGTTAAATCTAAAGCTCTATTAAAGCTGTTTTCAAGTTCACTGTGCAACAAATTCAAAATTTTCTGACACAATGACGGGCTAATTTTTAAATGTAAAGATACAAACAGTGTTGAATTCAGGAGGTGACCCAGGGTGGACAAAAATAAACGTTGTATGTGTCACATGTTAAAAAATATACACAATCTTTATATAAATATGTATTATTTTATGTATACTAGATGGAACCCGTCAAAACCTGACAGAAACAAATTACTATAACAATATGAGTAAAATAAGCTTCTTTATTATTTAATAGGGGGATAGTATGAAAAAGTGTTTCATAAATTTTATTTTAGAAGTTCTTCCCCTAGTGAAACACAGTACTATTTTCGATGCAAACTCCAAACAGACAATCTGTAAACAACTGTGTAATGCAAATCATTTCGAAATTGCAGTTATATTCAGTACTGCAAGAAATAAATTTTCAAGTACTTATGATCATGCAAATAGTATATTCCTTTGTCCATATCATATTCAGTAAATAAAAGAACGTACTATAAATAAAGTACATTACCCTGTGATAATACAACCGAGTGAGCTCCTATGCGCATTCTGCATTGCATCTGCTCAAAGGCACCATGGAAATTTTATGTTAAGGCGGTATTAAAAAAATATTTTTCCACGCTCAGCAACTCAAAATTTTGAGACACATTTTCAGACTCATTTTTAAAAGTAAAAACATGAAACTTGGCGGTGTGATTTATGAAGAGATGTATAAGGGACCTATGTTTTTATTTTTCGTTCAATTAATTAGAAATTGAATTACGAACATTTATTTTCACAGTATAATTTTTTTTTGTTTTCAGCGCTATCGCTTTGGGAAATTTTGTTCAAAATGTCCACTTTGACAGCATTTTTTGAAATATATTCTGCCTTTATCAAAACATTGTGACAATACAGACATTATAAAAGTTTCTGAATAAGAGAACCTGCCAATTGGAGGCATTTTAGAGCAAAATTGAATTTAAAAATATGTATCAAAATAAGCAGTTTGGATTTGAATACTCTTAATTTTTTTTTTTTAATATATAAAAGAATGTTTTAAAATGTCCTCTTTAATCATTGTTCGTTTCAAATCCATATCTTCTAAAACACATCCATTGTTGTAAACTAATCAATTTTTATGCAAAGATGGAGAAATTTTCGCTATTGCCAAACTATGGGATTTAAAGCTAAAAATAATGATCGTGGCGTCACATTCAGTTGACGTCAAATGCGTTACACGTGCTTGTTATTTCATCAAATGATTTTTAATTGGATGTTAATGATTTTTTAATGATGTTTTACTGATTTATTAGTTACTTCATTAACTAAAATAAAAATTACGTCTTCGACATCATGATATTTAAACAGAAAAAGCATTGAAAAAATGTTGCAATGTGTAGTTACGTACAATAGATCACTTTCAACTGACATCACAAATATTTATCCAACAGTCGAGAGGGATAATTTAAAAAAATAATGTAAATAAATAAATATCAAAGATTATTTTGGTTTCTTTTTTCTTTAATGTATTGTAAATTTTATTGTTTAAACTTGCTGAGAAATGATACTTTAATGAATGGGGCTTTCCTAATTTTTTTTCTTTCGTTTCTTTTCCTTACTTTTTTTTTTGAGATTCAAATGGCAACATTCTTTCATTTGTTTATTGGATGCTACAGTTTGGCAAATAATTTGGCGATAGTTTTTTTTTTTTTTTTTTTACGGAAATTGGTTGACTGGATAATATAGAAGTACCAGAATATTTTTCTGCATTTTATAGTTATATTAATAAAAATACATTTTTAAGATTTGCTGAATCACTTATTTGTTTACTTTTTCATGCATTACATTACTGAAGATTGTCCTGTTATTCTTTTAAATATCCTCTACTTACATAAAAAAAATAGCATGTGTTTTCTATGGTGTTTCTCATAAACATTGTAAAATTAAGATTATTAGATTTTATTCAACTTCAACTGTCATAACTGCTGATGAAGCAGTTATTTTTGGCGATTTTTCTGTTATCTGTAAAATGGTTGTTTTTGGTATAGCCGTAAATAAGAAAAAAATTTCCAATCGATCAAATAATTGTATTTCGTTAATCATTATATTTTCTGATTTTTAAGCTAAGAAAGAAACAATAATCATGGATTTAATTAATTTTTCAATTTTTAATCATTAATTTCAGTACACCCAAACAATTTTGATTAAATCGGTACAGATGTCACTGCACAGGGTTTTCTTTTTGGCACCATAAATGGCGATTTTTGCTGTGTATAGCAACCTGTTTTTTTATAATAAAAATGAATATATGTGTAAATAAATCAAATAATATAAAAATAATAAATTCAATTAAATGCGTGTGTGTAATAAAAAGATTGGGAAAATTGGGTTTTTTTGCCAAAATGGCGCAAAGAAAAATTGCACAAATCCCGGTGCGTCTGCGACATCTGTTCCATTAAATCATGTAAGGGTAGTTTTTATTTAATAAATAATGAATTTTGTAAGAAGCCTATGGCTATGTTAGTAAAATGGATTTTGAGAATGGGCTTGCTTTATTAAATGAGTTTTTATGAAATAGGCCTCCAATTTTGTCAGGATCAACTCCTGGTATGGTTACTGAATTTATACAAGATGTACTTGAAACTTATGCATTCTTATTTGATGTTTCAGGAGGTGTATGCTAGATTTTGTATTGATCGGACAGTATCCATTATTATACAGTTTTTTAATGAAGTTTGGCAGGAGTACATTGATGTACAAAAAGATGAAAACATTCTTCCAGGTAAGAAATATAGAATTGTGTTAGATACACCCAAAGTATTATACATTGAAAATTCAGTTCCTGACTGTGCTGAATCGAAATCATCATCCCATATAACTGAACCATTTTTCACTGATGAGAGAAATGCTTCTGGTTCCTGTGAATCATCAGAACCAGATCTATTTGCTGCAGCAACTCCACAGTCATCTTTTCCCCTAGATAATTTCACAATACCCGCTAAAGACTTTTCAAGTCGCCTAAGACAAGCTTTGCAAGATGAGGTACCCTTACCTAGGGTTTTGCGGTCAGAATTAATACATACCATATGTTCATCTGTTGTGAAACATTCAAAATATCCGACATCAGTTATGGTGACCGACATGGCAAGAGCCATTGTTTCTAAATACCCATATTTAAAAGAGTCCATTGGAACTGGATATGGTGGATGGCGACAGGCTATTCGAGATAAATTGAAAAATATGCGTAGATTTGATCAAAGTGAGGAAGTAAAGCAGAAGAAAATAACCAATAAGTTCCATAACAAAGGAGAAAAAGCGAATGAAAAGAAAGAAATACCACAGTTCAAAAAACAACTCATGGTTATTAATGAACAGGCTAGTGCTTCATCTGAGTTAAATGAAACATTTGACATTAGAAGAGATGAAATTGTCAATCAATATATGAAAGTTGCTGATTTAAAAATTAAATATCCAAACTTATTTAATAAACAGCACTTTGCTGATGAATTTTTCCGAATAACAGGGAAATCTAACGTTTTTCAGTGTATTCCAAAATTTCTCAGTTTATATAATAAGCAGCTCTATAATTTATTATTGGCACGAAAAAGCCTTCCTTCATGGGTTGAAACTCTGAAATGTCTCCAAGAGCAAGCTGACACAGCAATAGCTAAAGATGAATTTCTGCTGATCTCATTACCTGTGCATTTTTCTGAAGACCAGCTATTTTTAACATACACGGTAAGTGATAAATTACAAATACTGTTATTAATTTATTTGATTATCTGCAAAAATAAGGTGTCTTTGGAGAAGAAAGGTTTAACATAAGAGTAAGAGTTTCCCCCTTCCCCTCCTCGAGGGATGTTGTGCCTAATGTTTACATAAGATAGTTAGGTAATATTTTATATGCAATGTTGCTTTCACATTTACAAAATGACAGCATTTTTTTATACAATTTTTATCGCTCTTATTAAATGTTTAAAGTTTTTATAACATGCTATTTAATTTATTTACAGTGTTAGTGACCGTACAAGACAATAACATGTTTTGGTACTTTTCCATTATACTGACACCATGCCAAAATGTATGTTAATGCATAATGTATATATTAAATGTATGCTTGGCGACAATGGTATCCGTATAATGGAAAAGTAACCATATTTTTCTTGCCCACTTTTATTTTCTGTGCATCTATATTAGAAACATTTCTTTGATATTAAATTAAAATGTCTTGGTTTGTAACATTATTTTTCTTTTTTATGAAATGTGTGAAAAGTATGTATTTTATTTGCATGTGTTAGAAATGAATTTAATGTGGTTGAAAATGATAGGAATATTATTTAGCAGTGTGCCACCTGTTATTGACTTGCATAAAAAGTATTGTTATTACATACATGTAAATGTTTAAAATGTCTTCCATTGCCCTTAAATTTTCAGGAAAAGATTTCTAAGATTCCTGCCTAATATGTTAGAAAAATCCTAGTTTTAGCTCTGCATTTAATCAAAGACATTCTTATAAAAATGATTTTCATCATGATTTAAATTTCAGTTTAAATAATATTTAATAGAGCCTCCGTACAAAGCCCTGTGGGTCGGTTTTGGGTTGGGAGATGGGGATGAAGGCTGATTGTGCAAAATGTTGGGGATTTTCAACATTACAATTGAATAATAGGTAAAATGTAGCACTATAATAAATACGGCAATGTTTTCACATTTTATAAATAAATTATACGCCTCAATTAATATTTCACAGGTTTCTATGAAAGGAGACTGCAAATATCAGCTTTAACTATTGTTGCTCATGTGTTTATAAATTACTTTCATATGCTAAAAAAATGAGTCACTTGTCTCTAAGATTGATTAGAAGCTATAACTTTTAGATTTCACCTAGTATTAGAAAAATATGTATCTATCAAATCTTACATTTAAATTAAACAACCCTGATAATGTAGTCTGTTTCCTTATGTCACAATCTCATTAAAGATTTGAATTGCTTGATAAAGAATCAAACTAAAGATCTCATCAAAATGATAAATATTTGCTTGTACAAACCTTTTTTGTTGTTGTTGATGTTGCCCATATTTATGTAATTTACAATAGACTGCCAAAATAAAGCATTTATAGTCAGTTACAACAGATGAAAGAGAAAAAATACATTCTTTATTTTACATATCAGAATCTGCTAAATCTCTTTAACTGTTTGTTAAAGGATTACTAAACTTGTAGTATCAATAAATATTTCTTTATAATTTTTCTTCCTGCATGCCATACTTTCTAAGTTGGTTTGTTTTCTGCACGTTACTCTTTGTATAAGTGAAATATAGCTAAAATCTATGTGGTAAATGTTTTGTCTATAAAACGATAAATCTTGTCTTAATCTTTCTTCTACATTATCAGTTATCAAGTTTTATAATAGCATGCTTGGATGATCAAGGGTCGATCCAGGAAAATTTTGGGGTCTATTTAGAGCCCGTTCACAAAAATCTTATTTAACAAAACATTCTCCTTCACAAAATTCATTTTAAAAAAATAGACACTTTCACAAATTTCTGTTCCATAAAAACATACTCTTCATTGATTATTTTTATTTCGTTATGTTTTAAAATTTGTAATTTGCCAACAAAACAAGTTCACTGAAAAGTAAAACTTTAACAGAAGGACTTAAAGAAGAAATTATTATTAAATGCTTCGTTTGAATTTGAGTTAGCTAAATTTCATCCTTTGTTACAAAATGTTATTTTTCACAAAAATATGATAAATTTCACAATAATAACTTATTTTTCACAAAATGGGCCCCAAGAAAGAAAAAAAAAAACTGCATCGACCGCATGATGAGGTTTATGCTATATTTAAAGAAAAAAATTAAAATTGTATTTGTCATGCAGTGAAATCGAGTAGCACTGATTTTAATTTTAATTTCTCTTATAGGCAACTACTTCTATTGATGACATTAAGAAAGCAGGTTATTCATCGCCTCATGTAGGAATCATTGGGTTTGAGACTAAACAAGAAAAATACTATGTGCTAGCTGAGCATGAAATTATTCTCCACTGCAATTCATTATCGGAAGCAGTCACCAATCTGATAGCATCATACTTTATATTTAATTGCGAGTATCCAAAACGTTGCATCAAAACCCTTATTTTTATAGAAAAGTTCATCTTTGACATTCAGTCAGACAAGAAGAAATTACCATCAATTGTTGTAAACTTTGCACAAAAACTTAAAAATTGTATGTAAGGATAACAATTAGAAAGACATTTTATACTTAAGTCAATTTATATTGTTTAGTGCTTTATCTTTTTTATAATCATGGTTTTAATTTGTAATTTTTGCCCAAACATAACATTTACAGTTTTTACCAAGTATCTTACTCATTTAAACTTGTTTCATAGCCAAGAAAACAATTTTTTTTTTTGCAATGTGCTGTTCATGACTGTCCAAATACGTTTACTAATTTTCACGCATATAAATCTCATGTTTATAGAAAACACAGGAATACATTTTCTCAAGATAGATCTATTTTTCCTGGCCATTAAATATGTAAAACATGTATCAACTGTCCACAAGTAAGCTGCTTTAAAAATCTGCCAGATATTTCAAAACATTTGAATGTACATACAAAACAAAATAAAACAATATTTTGCCCTTTCATAAGCTGTACAGCCAAATTCAAAAGTTTTTCCTCTTATCGATCACATTTGAGTAGAAAACATACATATTATACGCACACTGATAAAAGTAAAAATAATTTGAATAATTGCGATGAAGAATTTTTAAGTCACATTAATTGTAGTAAAGATCCGTTAATGGACTTTGAATCAATAAATGTAGAAGATGATATAGGTGCAACTGAAGAAAATTTTGATTCAAAAATGAAACGACATGTTAGTTTATTATTATTAAAAGCTCAGGAAAAACACATGCTACCTTTGTCCACAACCCAAAAAATCTTGCAGGATTTTAATTCTTTGTTGGAAATGCAGAGTGATTATTTAATTAACAAAATTAAAAATGAAACTTCTAATTTAAGTATAAGTAATGAGAGTTTTCTAAAGATTAATGAAATTTTGAAACAAAATTGTATTTTTGAGAGCATTGATTCATTATCTAATAATTATAGGAGAATGAAGTACTATGAAACAAACATGCAAATGGTTCTTCCTAAAACTCATCCCCTGTTTTCTACCAACTTCCATTCCTTAAAATTAAATCTGTTTTGTGATGAATTTGAGATTTGTAACCCATTAGGTGTTCATAGAAAAACTCACAAATTACTGGCATTTTACTATGTTCTAGGAAATGTATATCCACAGTATAGATCTTCAACTGATATAATTCAATTAGTTATTATTTGTAAAAGTACAGATGTGAAATATTTTGGTATTGGTAAAATTGTTGAACCCTTAGTTAAGGATTTGAATATTCTTGCAACTGATGGAATTTCTGTGAGAGCTGAAACTTTTGTTGGCTGTCTGTCTTTTATTAGTGGTGACAATTTAGGAAGCAATATGATTGGTGGTTTTGTGGAATCATTCTCTAATAAAGTAAACTGTTATTGCAGAACATGCTTGTGTAATAAGGCTGAGATACAAAACACATATACTGATGATCATATTACATTGAGGACTCCTGAAAACTATAAACAACATGTAACAGAGTTGTTTGCTGATGACACAAAGTTAATTCAGTATGGAATAAAAAACAATTCTCCATTTAATTCAGAATTTTTTCATGTTATACGTGGTCTCCCTCCTGATATTGCCCATGATTTGCTAGAAGGAGTTGTCCCATATGAAACAGGTTTAGTTTTAGAAGCTTTACACACACACAAAGTAATTTCTATTGATTATATAAATAAACAAATTGAAATGTGGCCTTATGGACCTTTAGATTCTATTGATAAACCATCTTTAATAAATAAAAAATGTAAAATAAATCAGACAGCTGCTCGAATGTGGACACTTGTCAGATTACTCCCGTTAATGTGTGCTGCTGTCATTCCTGAAGACAATTCATATTGGAAATTGTTTATAGATTTAAAGGGTATTGTTGAACTTATTTTTGCCCCTGTTCTCACAGTAGACCATATTGCTTATTTAAAAATTAGAATTGATGACCACCTACATTTTTTTAGAGAACTTTTTCCTGATAAAATGATGATACCAAAGCAGCACTTTCTTATTCATTACCCTTCTCACATGTTAAATTTTGGGCCTCTCCGTCACTGTTGGACATTGAGATTTGAAGCGAAGCATTATTATTTTAAGAGACTTGCTGCAATAGGAAAAAAATTTAAAAATATAACTCTCACATTAGCAAATCGCCATCAATTACGTCAAGCATATTATGCTTGTAATTCAAATGGATACCTTCAGCATAATAAATCGGTTGGGATTACCAAACCACTTGAATTAAGTTCTATACAACCAGAAGCTGCTCAGGTTATTGTGAAAGACAAAGGATTTACTAGGGAACTATATTCTGTTTCACACTTTACTATTAACTTTTTAAAATATGTTAGTGGTTTATTTATTGTTAGGAAATTAGTTGAAGAAGAACCAATTTTTTCAAAAATTTTGCTCATTATAACAGATAGTGATAAAGTTTTTTTTCTTTTAGAAGATTATGAGTGTGTTTTCAATGATCATTTTGGTGCATATAAAATTAAAAAAATGTCTAATAAGGACTGTTCAAGGTTTTTTTTTATGGATGCAAGTCTCTTGCAATTTAGATATCCATTTTCCAGCTACTACAAAAATGGAAACTGGTACATTGTCTTAAAACATATTTTGGTAACATTAAATGATGTTTCATACATGGAATGTAATACTTAAGATTTTTTTTTGTTACATATAAAAATTGTATAATATTGTGTGTAATATATCTTAAGTGGGCAATTTGAACAGTACAAATCCAAAATGACAATTAAAAAATTGTGTAAGCCTGTTTTGGGTTTAACTGTAGGTATACTATTTTGGTTAATATCAATATATTTAACCATGAAATGTGTTTTGATAATGTTAAGTAATAATTATATGCTGTTTGTGTGGTTTGGTACACTGCAATATGCAATTTTTTTTATGATTAGCTAAAACCGTTCTTTACTTTTAACCTTGACTTATGCTTTTTTATGTGCTTATAAAAATCATTTTTTTATTGTGAAATTGCAAATATACTGATTTGACCAAAGGCTTACTGTCAGAACTTTGCCCACCTAAGATATGAGTAAGTAAATGTCTTCAGAGAAAATTCTATAATTTTTTTTGCTAACTTTATGAGAAAAGTATGTGTCTAACCCATTGGTCTGCAAGCTGTTAAGAATTATTATAAGCATTGCTTGCCTGTTCAAATTAAGTTAGGTTATTTTGTTTATTAATGCATTCAAATTTCTTTAAGATATTTTGAATTTAACTTTTTTTCTTTCTTCACTGTATTTCATTCGTTCTTACTTAGTTATTAGTCTCTGATTATTTTCATATAATACTTTTAGTATTGACAAATGTGTATTATACTTTCCAATTCAGTATTAGTTAAATAAATATCATAAAAGTTATTTTGTTCTTAATTCTTACTATTAAAATTTTGAATAAATTCTGCATACATGGTTACCTGATTATTCTATTGACCAACTAAGTTATAACCAGAAATGTAAGATGTGTTGGGATGCCATAGTTAAATATCACTAACAAGTAATACTTGTAATTAAATCCAATTAATTTAAGCTTCTTAAGAGTGATATTTTAAAATTAATTTTTATTTAAAGTGAGTAACATTTTCCTTGGGGTATTTCTTAAGAAATTTATTCAAAACGCAAAACATTCATTACTAGGATAATAAAATATTAGGTGTTAATAAGAGTGGGGGATGGCCATAACTTCTACAATGCTATATTGAAAATCGATTAAACCCTTTCACTACTAAAAATAAGTGCAAATAGTTTCATGTGGCTTCATTGTTAAATACGTAAGTATTTTGACATGAAAAAATACAAAGTCTAACAGAATTTCCTGACTAAGTTTATTTTAACATTTATGTAATCACAACATTTATATTGTTAAATTTCTATATGGAATTCTTTTTAATTATAACTGTAATTGAATAAGGTTTTATTAATGGTGGCAACAAAGTTGCTATCATAATTGTTGTAATTAAACACCCGATAAATCTTGCAGCACCAAATTATTTTTTATAGCTCTTTTCAAGTCTTTGACCGGAAATATGTCGTCCCAAATTATCCTAAGAGAAAAGGTGATTGAAAGGTTATGGGTATTTACGTAAAGCTACCGGCATTTTTACTGGATTTTTCTTCTTTTGATTAAAAGATAACATATTTTGAAACATCAGTAAACTTTTATAATTAAAATTAAAAAAAAATATATTGAGGATTTCAATTACAGATTTGCGAATTGACTTTTAAATATCCTTTTCTGAATCAAAGAGAAAAAGATCTCTAAATTTTCTGTAAACTGTTATACATTTATATAAAACTTAGACATATATTTCTCTTTGATTCAGAAAAGGATATTTCAAAATTAATTCGCAAATTTGTAATTGAAATCCTCAATATATTTTTTTAAATTTTAATTACAAAAGTTGTTTCAAAATATGTTATCTTTTAATTAAGAGGGGAAAAATCCAGTAAAAATGCCTGTAGCTTTACATAAATATCCATAACCTTTCAATCACTTTTCCTCGTAGGATAATTTGGGACGACAGATTTTGAACACCAAATTTGGTGTGATGCTGCATCGAAGTGGCATATCCTGAATTAGTTAGTAGGACACCCAATTTGGTGTTAAAGCACACCAAATTGATGATGGTGTTTCTTTACACTAATTAATTTTTGGTGTTTCATTACACCAATTTACAAGGGGTGTTTCTTTACACCGTTTTTGGTGGCAACTTTGTTGCCACCATTTTTGGTGTAAAGTAACACTAATATTTTTTACAGTGTAGAGACGCATGGAATTATATAGAATTGTTTAAGTACTATACTGATTTATATTGTCGCAGTTTTATTCTAGGAATAACAGTTAATTAAAGATAATTAAAATTTCAAGTAGAGATATTTATGCAGCTCAATCTTAATTTCGAAATTTCATATTTATATATTGCATAAAGTTTTATCTTTATCGGAATCTAGCAAATGAGTATATTTTTATTCATCGCTTGAGAAAGCATTTATTTTTATAAGTTTCATCAACTAGAAAAAAACACTCCAAAATATCATCAAGTAAACCTGCTCCGGAAATATCTGTTAAATAATGAATTTCCCCAATCTTTTTACACGGAAGCATTTCTGAAAAGTTAGTAAATCCTTCAAGAAAGAGAAATTTTGTTCTAATGATTAACAAAAAGGTATACAAAATAAACAGTCTAGTGCAAAATTTTAAAAAGACTCGAAACCAAAACGGATATTGAGTTTATTCTATCAATCTATTTTTAGGGTTTTATCTAAACGAACACGAAGAATAATCTCAGAATGTTTTCCTTAAGTGTTTCTACATTAGAGATGTGTCATTTGTCAAGGAACGATTCCAAAGGAACGACTCCGGCATTGAAATTGAAGGAACGATCCCAGTCTTTAAAAAGGAATCGGTCCTTTTTGGAACGATTCCGAAAAGGAATGATTCCTCGGATTCGGTCCTTTTTGGAATGATTCCTCGGATTCGGTCCAAAATATATCGAATCCAAATAGGACCGATTCCTCGGAATCGGTCCAGAATGTACCGACTCCGAAAAGGGCCGATTCCTCGGAATTAGTCCAAAATGTAGCGATTCCGAACAGGAACGATTCCTAGGAATCGGTTCAAAATGTACCGACTCCGAAAAGGACCGAATCCTCGGAATCGATTCCGAAAAGGACCGATTCCTCGGAATTAGTAAAAAATGTAGCGATTCCGAAAAGGAACGATTCCTAGGAATCGGTCCTGCATGTACAGACTAGAGGTCTGCACGGGCCGAAATTTCCAGGCCCGGGCCCGGCCCGACCCATACAAAAAAAATTTGACCCGATACAAAAATTAAAAGTTCGTCCCGAGCCCGGCCCGGCCCGATTTAAAAGTTAAAAGTTCGGCCCGAGCCCGGCCCGGAAAAAAATTAAAATGTCGGCCCGAGTGAATTTCTACAAAACATTGATTTTTACGTCGATTTGGTTAAAAATGTGCCTCGTAGGAGGAGATCTAACCAAAAATTCCTATCTTAGCTTTTTTCTTTTTATGTTTATAATCTTCATTTTTATAGAGGTGCCGCAACCTGGAATATTTATTTTTTCAATAAATCTCTATTTGTTGTATCTATGTGCTTAAGTTATCATTAATATTTTTAATACATATTTCATATATTGAAGTGTTAAAAATCAGAAAAATGCTATACAGTAAAACCTTCTAAGATGGAATTGCATAGGGAAGGAAAAAAATGAGTTATAAACTACCTACTTAGCAGGTGTAAATGTATTATATATTATTTTCTTACGTATTAGTATATTCATTTTTCATGGATCAACATATTGTTCAGTTTAAGACAGGATTCCGTCATAAGCAGGTTCTTTTTCACACGTTTTACTATATTTTAATTTAGCCATATTTTAATAAGTGTATAAATCTACTATTCTTTAAAAAGAATAAATTTTAATGTTTAATTGTAGAATAATAGCGATTTAAAAATGTATGCCTGTTTTGCAAAGATTTTTGTGCCAGGTCTTATTTTACTGACCTTCGAACAGACCAGGCCACACCGAGACAATGATTTTCATACGGGTCAAAATCAGGATTGAAAATTTTGGGGCGTGAAGACTAGGAAGAATGAAAGCAGTCCCGGCTCTGTACGGAAAAAATAATTTAAGACATGGCCTTATCATTCAGGAAAAAAGTAAAGTCCGGCCCGGCCCGTAAAGAGTAATCACTAGGCCCGGACCGGCCCGAGCCTTCAGAAAAAAGTATGGCCCGGGCCCGGCCCGCCCGTTTGCCGTGAAGGAAAATAGGCCCGACCCCGGCCCGTTCAGATCTCTAGTACAGACTCCGTAAAGATCGAGTTCTCGGAATCGGTCCTTGTTCTTGTAGACTGGCCAGTTTTAATAAATTAAAATACGCTATTTTATTTTAAAATAACAGATTTTGATTCTATTAAAGCTGAGTTTTTGGCCAAAAAATCCTTCAAATGTGTACGTGATAAAAAAATAATAAAAGAGAGAGAGAGAGAAGTGCGAGGGGCGGAGGGGGGCGATTGATTAATAAACTACAACTGTGTATTACTTTCTCTTAAATTTATCTTAAGATAAATAGAAGTATATTATTCTACTTAAGTTAAAATATTGTCTATTATTTAGCTATGTACTTATCACCTGCGACTTAATTACATTGTTATTGAAACTTTTTGTGCTAAATTGATCAGAAAGAAAAAAAATTAAAACAAAAAATTAATGTAAATGCTTGTTTAAATAATAGTGGGAAATATATATATTTTTTAAATCTGATTTCAAACAGTTTTGAATAATATAAGAAATACATCGTTATGCCCTGAACAATTGCATTTTAAATCAGTTAATAATAACTGATTTTTCTATCAGAAAGAACTGATTTTAATAATTGCATGGTTGCGCACTTTCGTGTATATTTCACTGTTTCATATGTTTTCATCAAGCATAATTTTAATTTAAGGATCCTCTCTGTCAAAAGAAAAATAAAAAATCCTTGACGGCTCGGGCAGCAGACACAGGTAGATTTCGAAGACGCAGACCGTGGGGCGTCTGTTTGTTGGGAATTGCAGATGAAATCACCTTTTTGCGATGATGCTGCAGTTGGGACCGTCCACTTCAAAATTTAACTTGTCTGCAGACAAAGCCGGCCGGGATTTTTTTTTTTTTTTTTTTTTTTTTTTTTGCTATAAGGGTTGGTGATATAAAAAACTTGTCAATATAAAAGTTTTAGATAATATTAAGAGGATTTATAATAAATTTAAGCGGATTTGATATCTTGTGAATTGGCGAAGTTATGATTTTTTTTTCTGAAACCCCCTCTTTTCCCCCTTTGGGGCCATTTTTAATGATATCAAAAATCAGTCATACATAAAATTTTGGCCCTTTACCTAGAATTAATAATAACTTTAAATGGATTCAATACGTATCATAATTTAGAAGTTATAGGGGTTTTTCTGTTTTCACAAAAAGCCTCCCCATCCCCCCCCTCCCCCTTGATTCGATTTTGCCCATTAACGTACTTGACCGAGATTTTATGCCCCTTGATTTTATGTATCCGTTTGGAAGAGATTTGTGCAGAATTATTGAAGTTATCGTGTCCATAAAAAAGTGATATAAATAGATAGATAAAGTTTTGATCTAGGGTGGTTTTGGGTTCTGGGAGTCATGATCGGCGTAGATCTACAAATTTTTTTCAAAAATTCAAACTTAGGGGAGAATGTAATAGGTAGTATTTCTTATGAAATCTACGTAATAAGAGCATTTACGAGCGCTCGAGTACCACTTTGTTTCCTCAGTTTGTGGTCTTATTTTTCTCTCCTGAAAAAGATGATTCAAATAATCTCGGAACTGCCGTAGATAGTTTTAATCAACTTGCAGTGGATGCATAAAGGAAAACCTATTTGAACAAGAAATTTTTGAAAAACGTTTTCAATTCTTTCTTAAAATTCCTATAATAAAGATTAAATATATATGTATATACATATATTTAAGAATAATAGTAATATAACAGTAGCAGTAGTGGGTGGGATTCAAATAATTTAACCGCTGTTCGCTACCCTTATGGCCGTTTTGAGTATGAAAACGAGAAAGAAAAATTACGTGCTACAAATAGATTATCAGATATTTTCCAACATAGTGATATATATGTAAAGCTGCGTATTTTATGCTTTTTCTGTTTAATATTTCATTAAACTAGTTTTATAATATATGTATATAGTAAAAAAGTATATAGTTTATTGTAAAAATATATAGTAAAAATAAAACATAATTTACAATAAAGACTTTTTTTTTTTTTTTACTGATTTTTAGTGCTAATATAATTGTATAATTGTGTACATGTATACAGATTAATAGACATTTTTATATTTTGCCAAGAAAAAAATGGAGCAGCAATATTACGCTAACTAGCCGCCACTGGCGACCAGTTTGGTCTCCCTTAAATGTATGTTAAACAATGCAAAACGTTACATTTATTCATAATTTAATTTTCCCTTAATCCTTCGCCAAATCGGAAGATTCTAATAGACAAATCATGAACTTTTGCGATCGTGGTAGCATTTCGCGTATTTTTTGGGCAAAGGTGTCACATACGCACGTTGGCGCGATTTTTCCCCCGCCAATTTGGCGAAATCATTGTTATGGAAATTGTTGTTTATTTACTTTTATTTTGAATTCTATAAATTATTTTTGAAACATATATCAATATTTATTTACATCAAACTATCATTTATTTATTTTTATTTCCTTTTTTAACTATGAGTATTTTTGTTAGCCGGGAGCAAATTATAAATCGCCAAATATTGTTCCCATCACCATCATTCATACTACATTAATTTAATTTTAAATTATAAACCTGTCACTCATTTCATTTAAAATACTTTAATCTAAAATGCGTGTATTACATAAATTTAAAATGCTTCACACTTTTCATTTAAAATAGAAAATAAATAAATAAATAAGAAATAACATCATAAATCAAAACATCTGATTTCAAAATCAAAGTATCGTTTCTAATTTGTACACGCGATAAATAAAAGCTGTATTAGCGATTTAAAAAATGCTAAAAATCTGATTCATTAAATATTATTACATGAGTTCAATTTATGTCAAGAAAAGGTCCGGAAGGAAGTTGAGTTGTATAGCACATAATTATGGTAAACTTTAATTGTCTCACTGGTGCGAGTTATTTTTTTGACGCGAGGCAGCGGTCCAAAAATTCATTCGCGGAGAACTTGCTTTGTGAATGATTACCTCATGATTTAATATTTTAAATGTTCACGACGAATTAATCTTTTTTTTTTTTTTGCTTACTTTCATGAATAGATAATTTGAACTGCGAATCTAATTTCGACTGAAATTATTGCAGAATATATACATAATTGAACGTAAGTCATCTCTCAAATATTAATTTATTTTGAACGATCTTTCTTAAAATGTCACTTTTATGCAGTTTTATTCGAAAAAATAATTTTGAATAAAAATGGCCGCCTGGCATATGAAAAAGTGAAATGGCCATCCCGGAACTGTTGATGACAGTCACATGACTTACGCTTTTATTTTAGAAGATTTCTTTTTTAATTATTGATTACTAAAGAATGCAAAATGTGATTTTGTATAGTTTTTTTTGTCATTTTATTTCTATTTCTTGCTAAATAATAAGAAGTTACATAACGTATTTATAAAAGCCTTACTAGAAAAAATATTTCATAGGATATTTGTATTTTCAAAGTTTTGTTCATATTATCTTATTTTAAACTTTTCTTTAAGCCTTTTACCGTTACAATGAAATTTATAATATTGTTTGGGTTGATCTTGACTGTACTTAGCCTGTGTGTCAATATTAGTGTCAATCCAATTAATGGTTTCTCAAGGTTTTTACATATATTTTCAATTGCTTTTAATCAAAGTTTACAAATAATATACCAGGAGGAAAATAACTTTATTAAAATTATAATTTAAAGTAATGCTATTTTAAATATTGTCCTCTTGAATGATGATATGTTACATGAAATGTGATTAAAAGCTTTTTCTTCTTTTTCCAAGATAGTTTGCCAAATTGGTATGTTACAGGTGTCAGTTAACATTTTTCAATTAATAACAAAATATTTGTTGCAAAATTTTTACACTTGATAGCAGGGGTGTAAAAATCCAGTCACCAATGGGCAGATTACTACCACTAAATTTTTTATATTCTTCGACTAATAAGAATACTGATGAAATTTAGGTGAAGTGTAATAATAAAATTTAGCCGAAGAATACTAATAAAATTTAGTGGTGAGAATTGGCCCATGACTCCTAGATTTTTACACCCCAGCTTGATAGCTTATTTTAAAATTTTGGATGCTGTTCCTTGTTTGTAATAATAAAAACTTTGGATTTAAAGAAAATATTTTTTTTTAGCTTATTTATCCATTGAACACCATAAAACACATTTCAGGATTCATTTTTTGCATTTTTTATTACAAAATAATGTAAAATTAATATAAGAAAAAACATCTAGTGACCAAAATTTATCAAATTATAAAGCATATATGACATTATAATAATACTATATGTGTTCAACATTTCGTGATTTATGTGGCCGAAAGTCATATGATGCAAATAATATATATATAATGACGTATATAGCATTAATATGAGTGTTTGGTGTGTAATATATATATATTCATATATACGATGCATATGTAAGCTTGGCGATGATTTTGATAAAATCATAGCTGCAACCTTGGCATAATCGTAATTGTAGGGGCAACAAACTTTAAATTAACTCCATCGCTATTACAGTATTAAAAAAAAAAAGTCTAAAATAAGATAATATGGACGACACATTGACAATACAAATCTCCTCCGAAATAATTTTTTTTGGCAAGACAACGTGGTACTTTATAAATACGTTAAATGTATCTAATTTTTTAATCTATCTAGATTTGTAAAAGTGTCTGTCGGTACATATTTTTAGCCATCTTATGGCTATATATAAACATTTAAAAAATTACGGCATTAATTATTATATTAACAAAGCTAGCGAATTACGGAAAATAATATACAAACGCTTGCACTTACCGCTTGCCGCCGTCGCCGTCAAAATGTAAACAGAACGAACAGAATCGGAGTTGAGTTGATATGTAGCGTTTCTTCACATAGTCAGTTACGAAAATAAAATCAAATGTTCAAAAGGAGATTTACATTTTTCACTTGTTTTTTGAAGTAAAATTTTCTTAAAAACTGGAAGTCATGCCTGTAGTTAATATGTGGAAAGGCAATTTCCCCCTCCCTCGATTTTGAAATTTAAATAACTAAATAATTAAAATAACTAAAATAAATAATAATAATAATAATAATAAACTTAAAATAAAAGAACTAAGAATTTTTCGTTGTGTGTAGGGTGTGTGTGTGGGGGGGTAGGGGGGGGTGTTCAATTACTACTTTCTTCCTGAATTTTAAAGTTTAAGTAACTAAAATTACGTTTTCTCCGATTTTGAACAGCATGATAAAATTGGTTCTTTTCGAGTAACTTAAAAGAGGAACTAAGAATTTTCCGTTTGAAGGGGGGGGGGCGTCATTAACCCTCCCTGGATTTTGAAATTTTATTTAATTTTTTATTTTGACCGATTTTGTAAATCAGTAAATTTATTATTTTTTCGAGTAATTTAAAGTAATTAAACACTAAGAGAAAGTATAAATTTCCCGTTGGGTGGAAGGGCGGACTTTCCCCCCTTAAATTCCCCATGAAAGTTATTTATTTGTTATTTTTTTATATTTATGTGTTAAAAATTTATCTCAAAAGGGGTGGTTCAAAGCAGTGTCCGCTGCTTAACTCGCTGTTCCTCGCTTAACTTAAAAGAGAACTAAGAATTTTTCGTTGGAGGGGGGGGGGGGGGGGGGGTTGCATCAATAACCCTCCCTGGACTTTGAAATTTAATTTAATTTTTTATTTTGACCGATTTTGTAAAACAGTAAATTTATTCTTTTTTCGAGTAATTTAAAGTAATTAAACACTAAGAGAAAGTACAAATTTCCCGTTGGAGGGAAGGGCGGACTTTCCCCCTTAAATTCCCCATGAAAGTTATTTTTTTTTATATTTATGTGTTCAAAATTTATCTCAAAATGGGTGGTTCAAAGCAGTGTTCGCCCCCCCCCCCCCGCCCGAGGATTTTGATTTTTGTTCAATTTAGTCCCATTAAACTAAAAGTCTTGAAAACAGTGTTAATTATTAATAACAAAGTAAATACGCAATATTGTCAAAAACTGAAAAACTTTTAAAACTGCAGATAAATTGCAGAAAATATCTCACAAACTTACTAAAATTAAGTTCTGTAAAATTACCTTAAAGTAACTGCAGTTATACTGCAGATACATCAGAAAATATAATACTGAAATAATGACTGTAAAAATACTTCAAATTTACTACAGTTTTACTACAGATGTAAAGTCTCATTATTTTTTTAATTTATGATTATAACATAAATTCACGTAAACTGCAGTATTTTTGCAGATAAAAGCTCACAGTATTTTTGAAATAAATTACTGCAAAATTACTTCACATTAACTGCAAAATAACTGAAGTATTTTTACAGTCAAGATTGCACTACAGAAAATCTACAGTTGCCTGTAGAAAAACTTTAAAAATACTTCACTTCTGTAGAAAAACTGCAGTTCATTTTTAGCTGGGAAGCTCCGCCTATGGGCGCTACATTTGCTTTTTCTATTATTTACCAAAAATATTTATCACCTTGTGTTTCTATTATAAAAGATGTATGTAATAGTGGAATTGTTTATAATCGAACTGATTATATGCATAGTACTCTAATTATAAAAATGCGACTTTTGTGTATTTCTTTGAGAAATAATGTAACATATGAAACACAAAAGCACCGCCCATTGGCTGAAATACAGATCTCCAAAAGACGTGAATTCATGTCTCCCGTTCAGACCCTGATTACCAACGATATAATCTTCCACCAGTAAAAATGATGAGAAATTTCGTTCTTATCCAACACAGTAATTTTTTTTTTGTCTAGAGCGTTTAAATAAGGCAAAACTGTCTACTAAAATTTACTGGTTGAAGTTTTCCCCGATTGTGTTTTCCTCAATGTGTTAACACTGTTTTCGATTAATCAACAACAGTGTTAAGTCAAACTGAGCCGAAAACTATTAAAAAAAATCCGTCAACTGTCAACTAGAAAAACACAATGGTGTCGTTCAAATGATTGCCACCAACAACATAACTAGATACGTAAACTGTACATAGAACTGTGCATGAGCTTGTAATAACAGACGCAACTTGCAACTCCCCCCCCCCCCCTGGGAAACATTTTTTTTTTCTGTGACTGGGGGCTCTGCCCCCTGCTCGCTATGCTCACCAACCCCCGTTCTGATTTCACAGCCTCTTAAAACCTGGTAATGTATCCTGTTTTAAAAAGATGATGATGATGATATCACGAACGGCGACTATCTTCTGTAATCAGGTTATAATACTTTTTCATTTAACTGGTTAAAATGCTTTTTCATTTAATTCATCCTTTTTATTTTTAATATTCATGTGTAAACACAATTTTTATGGCGTAATTTTCTTTATTTCCTGCTTTCAATACGTGATCATTTAATTATTATTTTAAACTTTCATTATTGTTTTTAATAGTCTCGCGCAAATACATTTTTTATTTAAGATAAAACATAATCCTTTGCGCTTATTTAGAAATTGGCAACAATATAAAAAAATGACTTTTTCAATAAAAGATTTTTTACTCGATTTTTAAGAATTCTTTTGAGTTTTTAATGTCCGACCGTGATAATTTTTTTAATTTCTGAAAGCTTGTTATATTTCGCGTCTGGTGGCAGGATTTTCGAATCCGTAGGATGGCTGGAAAAAAAGTAATAGCTCCTCAAAAAAGTCCCTAGTAAAAAAGCGATGAGAATAACCCGAAATATCTACGCAGAATTTGATTGGTCCATTTCTAAATCGTTTTTGGCTCAGTTCCAGATTTTTTTTTTTTAATATAGAATATTTTTTAATACAGGATGCATCCATCGTAGAGGTTGAAACTCACACCAAATATACATATCGTACCTCGTAGTATGTTTGGCAAAAACATGAGGTGGTCACTGAAAAATTTCGATATTTTCTTAATTAAAAAGTTCAATTAAAAACAAGAAAAATTTAATAAAACTGGCTATTTTGCATAAACAAATCTGAAAATAATATCCACTATTTGGATTTAATATATAACATCCCGGATTTTTTTCGGGGAAATTCGATCACTACTTTCTTCACAATGCACCTTTTTTCCAAAACGCACATAAAGAGTCCTAACTGCTCATGGTTTTGAGATATATGCTTCAAACTTGGCAAAAACGCATTTCTATTGAAGCGCTATCGATTCATGTAGAACTCGATTTGGTTGGCTCAAGGGCATATTTTAATAGGAAACCTGGCTATACCCTTTCATAATTTTCTTGCTTTGTAAATATATATCAACAATTTAGCTTAAGAAAATAATGAAGTTATTGCAATACCTTTAATAATGTTCTTTATTACAATACCTTTTGAGCCTAAAACATTTGGCCCAACACTTTTTCTTTGCAAATTTCGGAGGGGGGGGGGGGGTTGTAGTAAACTAGCAGCTCTCATATAAAAGGAGTTCTAGTGTTTTGAATGCGAACGTGATGTCAACGTCTAACCTGTGTGCGCAACAGCGATATCTGTACTGTCTTTTACCCTAATTTTCGATTTACGTGCCGGAGTTTACGATTTCTGTCTTTCGCTATAAGTTTATGGAACTTCGCTGGTCTTTCTGCAAGGTGTATAAGTTGAAACTAGAGGTTATTTTGGCGGATTTGGGTCGAATCTTTCCCTAGTTGGTAAACCAGGCCTGATGAGCTAAAGTTTTGCTTTCGACACGTGTCAGCGGAACTGAAGTTTTGCTGAGTTAAAGTTAGCTGTTTAGTAAGATCCTTTGAATTATAGTTTGAAGGAAAGCTATTTGGTAACCACGGGCTGCTAGTTTATTAGAAGTTAGATTGTATTGCTTTAGCGATTGTTCCTTTCATTTCAGCTTATAGTATTGATTGCCATTGGATTTTTTAGTGATTTAAACTAGCAGTGCTGCACACATAAGTGGAATTTTGTTATTATAGTAAAACTTCTAGTCAATTCTAGTGGAGCTTAAGCTAGTGTTTGATCTTTATTAATTGCCGGAATATATAGGCCAAATTTGTCAGGATACTCTGCCACTGTCTTTGCCCGATTCGCTTCAATAAATGTGCTTTAAATATTAAATCTGATTTATGGCTGAACTTACAGGTAGCGGCGTTGCCTGATACGCTACACGCGTACCAGGTTCACACAATTCGCCACACACTGCTACATAAGTTAGCAGTTTCATGGATATTAATTTTTTTTTCCATTTTTGTAACGTTATTTAAAAGTTCTTTACATTTTTACAATAATTCTGTCCCGCAATGGAATCGCGAATATTCATTAGATTTAACATGTTATTAAAATTTCATGCTCTGAATGTTTTTCTGTTATACCCTGCATAAAAACTATTCCTAATATAAATTCCTTTTCAGAAAAGACTTGCGAATAAATTTTAGATTTCACTTTTAAAGATTTTACATTCTTTAAATGGAAAGTGTATTTTAATAATAAACAATTCTTTAAATAAAATTTCTTAACAAACTCCATCAAACATAATATTGTCGTATTTAAAATATATCAAATGCTTTAGAACTTTTGATACTATATTGGCATTTATAATTGTCGCAGTAAAGGTTAAAATTTTCAGTTTTATTATAAAAAAAATGGCAAAATCTAAATCGGATTATTATTTATAACATCACTGTTTATTTACAGAATAAACTTTGAACTGGACATACATAATATAAGATTTTTAAAATATAATTTTCTTCCGTAGTTGGTCAATTGGACTACTGAGAATTTTTAACGAAGATTTTCAACAAATCTTCTGTTCCGTTTGATCCATGTTCCTTTTAATGAGTAACTTATTTTCTTTTATTAATCTAAATCGTGAATCATAAATTGCTCTCACATGCAAATATCATTAAAACAGGAATTAGAAAATTTCGAAGCACGATCGATAATATTAGGAAAATTCATTCATCTCTCTAATTAAAATTTACAAAACGATAATTTTGTTTTCATAATAAAGCAATTCGCATATGATTACTTTTTTCTTGTCATTCACTTGACAAATTTCAATTTCCTTTTACAGAAAGTGACTGTTGTTCTGAATTCATCCTCCAAATTTTCTGAAAATATATAATGCTTTCAGTAGGATCGAAATACTCGTTTTTGATGTCATTCGAGTCATGCCTGATATTATTTTCTTTAAAATATTTCAAGATCGACTGAAAAGAGAGAATTTTCCACTACTTTTTTCTTTAATTACAAATTATTATTTTCGTTAAACATTTCATTTTTCGCAAATGCTGAAAGTTGTTGTCTGTAAAAAACTATAGATATTTTGTTAAAATTATAAAAATGCTCGGCATAAAACTTTCCAGAAAATCACAACCACCGTTATCAGTAATCCGAAAACATTTTGTCAGAAAAAAGTACCTGGAAAAAAATAGGCACACTGTAAACTAAAATATTTGAAATTGAGACACTTATGTGTCTGTAACGAATGGTTCGAAGAGGAGATATTTTGAAATGTCTTATTTTTTAAGACACTTTTTTGCGTCTAAATTTCAGACACTTGAAACGTCTGAATTACGGCCATTTTTTATCTCTCAATAAGCAATACTGGTAGTTTTTTCTGATCATTTATATATTTTAGTACCATACATAGACATGTTTCACCACACTGAATCGTCCTTGTAATATAATACTTGAAGCAGGGTAGGGTTTCCGCCAGAAACAACACCTAATTAAAGCATGGGAAAACCGGGCATGCCTCCCTCTCATATTTTAGGACCCTCAAATTTGGTATGTATTTTCGTAAAGAAATATTCGAAATCTGCTTCACCAGCATGATATCGGAGCATCTCATGGATGCGGGAACAAGCAGCTTTTCTCGCTCGGTCTAGAGAAACTTCAAGAACCCGGTAATGATCAGCTTTACCAGCACGTTCCAGAACCACCCCGTAAGGCATGGTGACGTCACGGCGACGTCACTGTGAAGTCACATTGTGACTTTGTGACCGTCGTCGTGACGTCGATGTGAAGTCACTGTGACCTAAATGCGAGGTCGTTATGGCCGTTTTCAAGGCTTTCTGTGACCTCACAATGTGACTACTTTGTGAAGTCACCGTGCGACTACAATGTGAAAAATGTGACGAATCTGCATCGCATAGGGTGACCAGATTTTACCCGAATCCTATACGGATTGTTCGGATCAAAATTTTTTTATCGTTCAAGTTTGTGACGTTTGTGACGACACTGCACCGGGTCAGGTGACCAGATTTTACCCGAAACCAATCCAGAAACTTCGGATCGATCTTTTATGATTTGTTTGGCTACAGAATAGATTTGGATTAGTTGTCGTGTGACCTGATTTTCGTGTACCCGATCTTACCCAAGTCTGGTATAATGTTTTTACTGTAAGACTTGTTCGGAATAGAATCTTGCATACGACCGAGTAACCAGATTTTATCAGAAATTGTGTTACGATACAATTTCTGATGTCGGCTCGGATCTAGAGTCATGCACGAATCCGGTTATATATTTCTTGAACATGATTGAATGTCTACTTGAACATGAATGATGGTTGACTGAAACTATATTTCGATTCAACTCGTATTCTTACCCTAACCCAACAACAACAACAACAACAAATCTGTAGGCCCACAACCCGACCGAACCTGATAAATGATTTCGCATAGATTCGGATAACAAGATTTCACCAAATACGGATAAGATAGACGATAAGGATTGGATCGGAAATCATTTTTATTGATGCAACTCGTATTCAAATTAAAACTTTGCATCTGATTGGGAAACCGGCTAATGTAGCCGTTAAGCAAGAAAATTATAAATGTAAAAAACGCATACTAATATAAAAATAATAGATGAATCCATTAAAAATTATAATAAAAGTAAATATTTCAATAATATGAAATTCTATTGTGCAAATAACAACTTTTTAAATTAACTTCTACTTCCATTTGTTTTATGTAACCACCAAAAATATTGACAATAATTAAAACTATGCTATTTTGCTGTTAAGTATTGAAGTCGTTAAATGTGTATACTTTGCCATATTTCCCCTCGCTCAGTGTCACGAAACTTTTTGACACATTTATGAATTTTTTTTTAACGCATGGCACTTGCATGCCTGATTATTAAAGCTATTTGGAATGAATAGTGTTTTCCATTTTTAGATAAATGTAATACTTAAGATCAATTTCGGTCACGTTTTACCCGTTTCTGTTTCTGCGCGTCGGAAATTTGGTTCAAAACGCTGACTTTGATAGTGTTTTCTGAAACATCATATGCCGTTACCAAAAAATGGATAACGCCATTCGATTATATATGTTCTAAATAAGAACATCTGCCAATTTCATGTATTTCCGAATAAAAATTAATTCAGAAATATGTCAGAAATTAGCTATTTTGAATTTGAGAACAACTGAAATATAAGTGTGAATGAAAATATAATTGAATAAATTATGAAAATATATTGAATGAAAATATAAGTATACATTTTAAAATAAGCATTCTGAAAAATTTATATTAGGAATCAATTTAAATAATAGATATACCTATTGTGCGATATTATTAAATAATAAGCATTGTATCACGCAGTAAAACAGTTTTCGTTGTAAATGAAATATAGAACTTAAGATCATAAACGCCAAAAAAAATTATTTTTTTTCTTTACAAATTCTTTTATTTATAGTTTTTGATAGAATACTAAATGCAGAACTTAAATATCAATTTTTACTGTAAAAACATTTGATAACACAACTGGAAAAATTACCTTAACTAAACAGTTATTTTATTGTTTCATCAATATTTATTATTTCTGTGCACCTAACATTGACATATCTCGACAAATAAATTATTCAATGCATTAAATTGTCACAATTTTTTCAAATACAGCAGAAAATTATTTCTTGAAAACTACACTAGCAACGAAATTATCAAATTGCAAATCAAATATTAATAGTTTTAAAAATTGCAATGTTTTTAATTATAATGAATAACTATGAAAATTGAACTAAGAAACACAAAATATTAAATAAATTCCTCGTTTTAAATAACACTTTACATTTAGAATACATATTGTTAGTAAATACTTTAAGCTTTTTTCCAAACAGTCTATTTAAAAAAAATTAAAATAATAAGATAAAATTTAATACAAGTGATTTTTTAAAAGAAAATTTAAACATCTTAACTTTACTATCGCACTATTAAATGTACTAGTACTAAACATGCACTATTAACAAAACTGCGAAGAAATTAAAAGTTACCTGCTGATCTATAGGTAAAGGGGTTACGTGTGAATGCTTCTTATCTGCTTCCCTTTCATTGAAAAAATAGACTGTAAATCCACTACAATAATTTTCAAAGTTTTCCAGCAGAAGAGGTGTGTTCATAGATCTGAGAATTCAAATATCACCCAGGCCTTATGAACGCACCCGGCTAGACACAGGGAGATGTTAAAATGGATGGTTTACTTTAAAATGGAGATTGTTCACTTTAAAACGTTAATTTACTTACACAGTATAAATCTGCAAACTTAAAAGAACGCAACACACACTAATCCGAACTTGAAATGAGAAAAATCATCTGCTATCAACATGCGCGCGCAGTATTGTTTAAACAAAACAAAATAACAACTGGCAGGTGTTTCCATGTTTACCGCAAATCAAATAGAAAGAAAATAATTTAAATAAAGACGTTTCAAAAGATTTATAATTTATATGGCTGAAAAATTTACTTCTAATGATGCTATAATATTCTTTTTTATATGAGAGAGTTTTGTATTCTTAGAAATAAGCTGTGAAAATTTATATTTTTATATATTTTTTAATCAAATGCATTTGTTTTAGACGTCAAAAGTAAAGATAAATTTTAAATAAAAATTTATTTATTAGGCTCTATAAAGTAATTTCGATATAAATTTAAATACTATTCTATAATCAAATTTCCTAAGTACTAATTTTTCATTTTTTACACTTTATCGAAAAAAGCAATATATTTAATAGAGGTGATATCTTACAAAGCACTGGCCAGTTTTGGATAAATTGCTATAGGAATGATATATACTTTATAACATGTTTTTAATTAAATTTTGCTCGGAAATGCATGAAATTTGCTCGTGTTTTTATTCAGAAACTATGTAATTGAAAAACCTTTTCCATTTTTGGTAAAAGCAGAAGATCTTTCAAAAAGAATGTCAAAGTCGGCGTTTTGAACCGAATATCCGACGTGACAGTGAAAGACAGGGGAAAAACTGGTCGTCACGTGACACGAATTGCTTATAACTCGATAAGTAATTTATTTATCAAAAAATGAAAAACTCATTTCGATTCCAAATTGTTTCCATAATCAGTTCTGCACATTTTATGCCTTTGCGCTTAAAAATGAGTCAGAAATCATGTCAGAAAGCTTCGCGTTGTTGAGCAGGTCAGTTGAGAACCACCTTAATTATACCATATAAGGAAAATCCTGAAAGCGTTGGACGGTCATCCCGACCAGACCGTGTTGCTATCGAACTCGCAAAATTGGTGCCGTAATTTTTGTGGCCTATCAAAATAATTAAAGATAGGAGATTTTTAAAGAAATATTTGTAGTATTACAAAATTAGAAAATGAGTCCCATGCGTAGTAGAAAAAAAATCTAAATGTTTGTATTTAAAATGCTAACAAACCTCTAAATTGCTAACAATTTTATTAGAATGAGTGAGCTATTTCTGAATTACTTTCCGCCAAAACTTTCATACGTCACTAAATTTCCATTTAAGTATTTTTACCTCTGTATTATATAGTATATTTTGTTAAATTTCTTGAAAATGGTAATGAAAATAGTAAAAAAGTTATATGTCTCATATATGTAGACAGATATTTATTTATTATTTTATTTTGGAAATACTCAATTTATTTAAATAATGTGTGACAATGTTTTTATTTATGATTTAGGTAGGGGAGACCGGGGCAAGATGAAGAGTGGGGCAAGATGACGAATGTCTTATTTTTTCCGTTTTCCGCTAGGTGGCAGCATCAACCGGACACTATTGGCTCTCCTATCGGCCGCTCGTTAAACAATACTATAGAGACGCTGAAATCGCCATTTTTGTGTCAGTTGTGAAGCTTTGATTGTTTTCCGCTGCCACTTTATAACTTTTATGCATGTGTAAATAAGCTCTGCTACAGATACAGGAAAGATATATCGTTTCTTTTTAATATTTATGAGTAACTTAGTTTAAATACTACCTATTACCATGAATAAATGTCAATTAATCGCCTTCCTTCATGGCAATGAAAACGAATATTTTTAAACAGGCAGTCCGGGGCAAGATGATGAGCTCGTCATCTGGCCCTGCGTTTCGGAATTTATTAAACTAACTATGTTGTCCATTCTATTTAAATCCTGTAAACGCTTGTTTGTCTGTGTGTTTGTTCGTACGACTATGCGCTTCTATCTCCTCTGGGGCTAAGGGGCGCATGGGATCGGGGGAGGTGTCGTTCGAAAGGGGGCGACCAGAGGAAGACATTTTTGCCATCCGCTAAGCCTCCCCTAGCCTCCCGAAAGAAAAACCCTATCGGGGTCCGTATCTCCACTTCCAAGCGTCCGATCGGTACGAGGAGAGTACCGTTCGACTGGGTCAAGACCTCCCCCCTTCCCCGCTGGTCCCCCTCCTCCCAAAAAATTCAAAAAACGTTTAAGGCAAACTTCCGGCATTGTGACCCACCAACAGAAGAATGGATCCAGTGCTGTAAATGCCAAGAGTGGTGGCATGAGGAATGTTCCAATTATGAAAATGGCATTTTTATTTGTGACTATTGTTAGCTGCACAACTAAACACCTCAAAATTACGTTACAATCAATGCATTATGCTTAGTTTGATACTTTATAAGATGTAAAAACACAGTTATCATTTGTTAAACCATGTAACATATTCAAAAGATAAAATATGCTGAATCTTTTTCAGTGTTGTCATCTTGCCCCAAGGCCAAAGTCATCTTGCCCCAGTACTGGGGCAAGATGACGATTTGTTAATGCTATGAAAAAATAAAATTATCCTTTATTTATTTTATTTGAAAAATTAAATGGTAATGTATTTAATACTACAAAGGTATACTCTATCAGTTCATGTAAAATTAATTTTACTATTACTTCAAAATAAATTAATAAATAACACAAATTTTTAACATAGTCATCTGGCCCCGGTCTCCCCTACATGACATAATTCAATTCTATATTTTATGAGGTTTTTTTTCAAATTCACTCTCCGATCACACCGTTAAGAGCCTACGCTAGTCACGCGAAGAAACGCTCAAGCTAATGTTAAGTCTATGGGACGGTTCTGGCGTGATTTCTCGCTCGCATTTTAATATTTTTAAATGATTTTTTTGCACAGGATAGCTGACACCGATCCCTAACGTTGTTAGTTTTTACTTTTTCAATTTTGGTTTCAGTTTTTTTTATATAAAGGTACTTTCACTTTCAGAAACGGTTCCAACCGGTTCTGAAATTGACAATGTCCACTTATAAAAAACGGTAACTAAAGTCCAAAAAGTAAAAACTAACAACGATAGGGATCAGCCTCAGCTGTCCTATGTAAAAAATCATTTAAAAATATTAAAATGCGAGCGAGAAATCGCGCAAGAACCTTCCCATAGACTTAACATTAGCTTGCGCGTTATTTCGCGTGACGGATGTAGGCTCTTAAGTCACAGAGTGTTGGCATGTTGGTCATAGGTGTGACGTGACTTATGTGACTTGCAGTGACATCATTGCAACGTCACAAAAAAAAATTTAAAGCTGCCAAAAAGTAATTTTCTTGATGCCATAAGATGTTCAAAACTTTATTTTAAGTTTTCTTTAAGTGTTCAAGACGTTCACATTTTAGTCACAGTGTGACGGTGCAATGTGGTGGTATTTTGGTCACAGATGTGACGTGACGTACGTGACTGACAGTGACGTCACTGTGACTGTGCATGCTATGCGGGACATAACGAACGCGGGAACGATCGGCTTCATCAGCACGGTCTGGAAACATCTCAAAAACGTAGGGAAGATCAGCTACACCAGTACAATTTGGTAAAATCTCGTAAACGCGGGAAAGATCAGTTTTACCAGTGCGGTCTGGGAAACCTCATAGACGCCGGAAGGATCGACTTCACCTGCACGGTCTGGAAACACCTCAAGAAATTAGGAACGACCCGTTGCACCAACACGGTATGGAGAATCTTTCACGAACGCGGGAACAACTGGCTTCAACAGCACGGTCTGGAAACACCTCATGAATGCGGTAACGATCTCCCTAACCAGCACGGTATGGAAACATATCACAAACGCCGGAACGATCGGTTTCCCCAGCATGTATTGGAATCATCTCACGAACGCAGTAACGATCGGCTTCACCAGCACTGTCTGGAGAAAATTTCCTAATAATACGTCTAAACATCCTAAACCTCATGATCGTGGGAATTTTTTCTAAAATCCCGGAAACCTGTTGTATTATGACGTTGTTTCTTATTGGTTCTTCTTCAAATGGTTTATGAAGATAATTTAAAATTTTCGAGAACCGAGTGGATTTTTACGATTGTTACATTCAATAAAAGTATTATTTCTGCTAAATTACATCCTTTGAATAATTTTTATCTGTGTTTTATGAAGAAATCTTTTTATGTCGATACACTTAAATTATAGTTTAGTGCAGCGTTAGTGCTTTAGAAATGCAATTTACTTTTAAAATCTTTTAATTCCCAATCTATAAAGTGTTTCATTATAAATTACTGAGTACACTTATCTAAATTGTTATTTTTTAAAGTGATAATAAGTTAAATATTATTAGTTATTTTTCACTCGTACTTCAATTTTATATATTCTCTAGAGTTAAAATGTTATTGCTGATGAAATATGCATTCCCTATAAAAGTATAGAAAATATCTCTCAGGAAATCAATCGGGAAGTATCTCATTGTTATTCAACAAAACGAAGCTTCTTTAACTTAAAATCTGTCGTTTTACAATTCGATTCGATTTGAAGTTTCCCTCGAGACTTAATATTTCCGTATAGAAAGAAAGAATGTGTCCTCTATTCTTGACAAAAGTGTCTACAAAGTACGGCAGTTTGAGTTAAAGTGATTTAGTAATAAATAATGGATATAACGCTTACTTTGAAATAGAATATGAATAACTTTTCTCAATAATCGCAATATTATTTTTAAAAAAAAGTATGCATACACTCAATTCTTTGTATTTACAATAATTCTACGCTTTTATCATATATTCTAATACGAGCAAATCTTGTGGGTGGTTATATATATATATATATATATATATATATATATGCAAAAATTATCTTAAAAACGGCTCTAACGATTTTGACGAAATTTCGTATCCTACCGTTTTGGGGCACCAGAAAACTATTGGGCTAGGTCACATGCTCGAGAAAATTCGATTAGTGGGTCATTTTGGGTCATTTTGGGTCATGGTCTAGCTAATTGTATCTAAAAAACGGTTCAAACGATTTTGACGAAATTTTGTATCCGACCATTTTCGAGCATGGGAAGTCAATTGGGCTGGGTCACATGTTCGAGAACTTTCGATTAGGGGGTCATTTTTGGGTCAAAGTGGGTCAAATTAATTTTATCTAAAAAACGGCTCTAACGATTTTGATTAAATTTTGTATGTTACGAGTTTGGGGCACGCGAAAATCATTAGACTAGGTCACATGTTCGAGAAATTCGATTAGTGGGTCATTTCTGGGTCATTGTGGGTCAATATCTAAAAAGCGGCTCAATTTGCACCACTGACTTTTCTTGTAAAAATGAAAAATCTGAAACAAACATCATAATATTTTTAAATTTTAATGGTGAATTTTCAATGTTGTTTCAGTTACTTTTATTCATTACTTATCATTTTTATATTTATATTTCTTTTTATTGCTATAGTCCTTTGTTCAGGATTTCACATGTATGCTCACGCATATTTACATTCATTTTACAAATTAAGAGTTTACTACTACAGAGAAACTACTGAGTCCATCTCTAATAAATATAACACGTAGTTGAAGTACACTTCTATGTCTACTCCTATACATTAGAAATGTACACGTTTACTATGTGGAATGCATTTATTTTATTTGTATTGTTCTGGTAGAATATCTTACATAGTGCGTTTTATGTTCATTATTGTAGAAATAAAACAAGGTGTAAAAAAAAATTTCCTTACTTAAAATCTGTAACCTTTTAATTACATAACTTTATTTATTCGTATACAAATAATTACAAATTAAAACTTCTCTACAGGTGTTATTCTTTTTAATTTCAAAAATTTTTTGAAATATATTATGAGCTTGCGTAATACAAAAAAATATGTTTTATCTTCACGAAAGTATTTTAAAATAAAATAATATAAAACATTAATGAAAAATGAAAAACAATCACCTCTACACTCAGAGAAAAACTTTTCGAATTATTACTGTTGTGTCGACTGTGTGCATATTCATCCACCGAACGACTGTCCAGAAGAACCTACTTGCATTCCCGTTTATACTAGCAACCACAAATATAAAACAATTCACGGCGCCCAACGTAAAGCCTATTCATCCACCGATCCTATGTCCAGAAGAACCTACTTGCATTCACGTTTATACTAGCAACCACAAATATAAAACAACTCATGGCGCCCAACGTAAAGCCTATTCATCCACCGATCCTATGTCCAGAAGAACCTACTTGCATTCACGTTTATACTAGCAACCACAAATATAAAACAACTCATGGCGGCCAACGTAAAGCCTATTCATCCACCGATCCTATGTCCAGAAGAACCTACTTGCATTCACGTTTATACTAGCAACCACAAATATAAAACAACTCATGGCGCCCAACGTAAAGCGTAGTACGCAAAATGTCCAATTTATAGGGCAGCCAGTGTTTTAAAAAGAAGGGGATTAGATAATCCGTTTCCAATTTACCGAAAAAGAGATCCTAGTGGTTGTGGCAATTCTTATTCTTTTCATAATAACCAACTTCTTAATAATACTACTCTCTCATCAAAACCCCCTGCGTACTAGCTAGTTTCTTACCAAAAAGACAAATCTTACTTACTACAATATTTAGCATAGTCCCCACCACAACCTCCTTTCATGTCAATACTGAACCCTCAGAGGTCCATGAATCTACAACATCAAGACAATTTCTGCTAAGGTTTTATTACTGTTAAGAGGTCTTGTACCTTTAAACTCGACATAAAACAACAAAAACTTTCAAAGTTTGAATTAATACATCTTCAAACACTTTTTATCTATAAACATGAAAGTTTGACTGTTGATTAAACAGATTGTGCTTTTTAATATACTAACAAGGAGACCGCCAAACATGGTGCGCACAGATTTTGATGATTTTAAGGTATGTTATAGAGGTCAAACCCCTAACTATCCTGGTCAAAGGTTTCCTTCAAATGGCCCTTAGTTTTTGAGAAATTCGGGGTTAAAGTTCAGCATACGTTTATAGTACCCAATAGATTGCTACTTCGAGCGTGGTCTCTGTGGTGCAGCGCTAGCATGCGGGGTTTCTGAACGCAATGCCAGGGTTCTGTCCCCTTCTGTGCCTTTTTTTTTTTTTTTTTTTTTTTTTTTTTGGCGCATTGTACGTTTCAAGCAGAAGTGGGAATTCTACGTTGAACTTTTTTATATATATTATATATTTTTTTTATATATTTTTTTTTATTTTTCCTAATAAATTATAGAATGTTTCATAAAATCTTATAGCTTTTCTGCAATTATTAAACTAATATTCTATTTACGAAACTCCAAGCTAATTAATGTATAGATTTATTTATTTATTATTATTTACTTTTTTATATTTTAAGCACAGTTCTGAAAAAATACTTTTTTTTCTTTTTCTTTTTTTTTTTAATGTTATACAATTTTATTTTGTATAACTTATACAAAATAATTTTCACTTCGAATCTCCCAAACGTATGTGAGATTAGATATTTTCAAAGAAATAATAAAATTTTAAAGCAGTAACACTTATATTTAAGTTTTTTCCAGTTGTATAAATATTTAGTGCACTCTAAATACATTTATCATTAAAGTTCAAACTCAATATCATTTTTCAATCGCACAAAATTTCAGATTTGTTTTCAATCTAACAAGTAAAAACACTGCCAATATCACGCATAAAAATTTAACTGGAAAAGCAAAAATCGTCTGTAAATGAGAAATAAAATTTGCAATACATACAAAAAATATATATTTTTTTAAATCGTCTGCTGCGACTTTCATGGAAATATCAGAATGAAATTATTTTCCTTGGCATAAGCTTTTTTTGCAGCCAGTTGCAATGTTTGGAGTAATGCTGTATATAGTTCAAAATTTCGTCGGAAATATAGTCGGAAATTTCTCTAGATTGTAATATAATGGAAGGAACAAGCACTGATATGGACAATTCTGGCTTGGAAGAAAAACTAAAATATGAAGTAACGAATGCTCTAAAATATTGCGAGACATTGTTAGAAAATGATTACACATTCGCCATCTGTTAATATTTCTAGTGCTTCTATAGCAATGGCTGAAGAATTCCATAGCTCAATTTTAGACATATTGGACAGTCGGCAATTTATTTATTCAGATGAATTGATAATGATGAATGAAGAAGATGACCATAACGAATTTACAGAGGTATGTTTTGTTACTTTACCAAAAATATTCAATATATTTATTGTTCAATAAAAAAAATCGAAATCAAATAATTTAATTTTAATTATTTATTTATGTAGTGTCCGGGATTTCACGAAGATGAAGCGAATTTTGTTACTGAGGAATTTTCACCCGAACCACGTGACTATATCCCATTGTGGTACAAAATGAATGCGGTTGCTTTAGCAGAAGCCCATACAAAATGGAGTTTAAAATCATTGCAAGCTAATGGAGCAAGTCGCTTAAAACAAAAGCATCTCTTACGTAGATGGAAAGATGATGTAAATCTTGGAGGTACTTATTTTGACAAATGGAAAAGCATCGATTATGAAACGTATGAAAGATTTGTTGAAGCTCGAAATAATATGGAACAGGTAAAACAAAATGAAATTTTTCAATTACTGATGTAACTGCAAAAAAAATTGAAAACTATTATATTAATTTATTAACTCATTTTTATTACTAATATACAGGTCACGACACGGACTTTACAACACTGGGCAATGAGTGCGGCTGCTTGTTTTCAGTCGGATGGTTTCCATTTCCTTGCAAGTCCCAGATGGGTAGAAAGAACGGATAAGACATCGGATAAGATACCATCGGATAAGATACCATCAAAGAACCATCGGATAAGACAACGTAAAGTGACGAAATTTGTCAGTCACAAAGAAATTACAACGATTGAAGAAATAATGGAAGCGGCTGAAAGATTCCGTGTACAAACAAAAGTGCTAATTAGTAAATTTGACTTGGATTACGTAATTAATACGGATCAAATTGGATGCCAGTACCAAACAACCTACAACAGATCACTTGCTGAGCGAGGAGCTAAATTAGTGTTTGTCAAAAAAAAATTTGAATAAATTAACGCATTCTTACACAGCACAGTACTCTCTTACAGCATCTGGAATTGTTTTACCATTCGTGTTCATTTGCTTACGTGAACAATCTGGAATATTTGGTCCAATTGTTCAAAAGAAGGTAAGTGAATTGAGCGCCACGTTTAAGAACGTAATCGTTACGTGTTCAAAATCCGGTAAGTTGATAAAGCAAACCTATGCAGAATATTTAAAAACTTGTCTTCTTCCCTACGTTAAGAAAAATACTTTTCTTTTGATAATTGATTCGTGGGGAGGTCAGACAGATTCGACAATCTATGATGATATTTTCGAAAATGAAAATATAAGGTATCATGCATAAAAAAAATAATTCCACCAAAATGTACCCCTGTTTGCCAGCCATGTGATGTCTATTTTAACATCTATAAAAAAATTTTCATGAAAAGGTTACAAAATGCAACAAGTTTGCTAGAAAACCAGAGGGAAATATCTTCACGAGAAGATATTATAAAAATGCATTCAATTATATTACATCAATTTAGCTCCCCTCACTTCCGCCCTATGATAAGATACGCATGGTCTGCATCAAAATTAATAGATAGCAGAGAAATTTTCATAAATCTAAACGATTTATGCTTTCCAACAACATTGTTAAAAAAATCATGTTCGTGTAAAAAAGTGGCTTTTATAAATTGTGCTGTTTGTAATGTAATTTTATGTTTTGAATGTTTTTACGATAAGTATCATCCAACTAACTGTGTATTTACTAGTGGTGATTAAGCATTTTTGTTTCTCATCTTTTAACGTATTTTTGACGTATTTACCGCAAATTAAGTTTTAAAAAGCATACATACTATATTCATTTACCCTTTTTTAATGTATTTATCGTAAATCAAGTACTAATATATACATATATATTAAATTTATTTATGCTTTTCTCCAACAATGTTAAAAACATTCACGATCATGCAAAAAAGTCGCTTTTTATAAACTGTGCTGTTTTTAATGTCATTTTATGTTTTAAAGGTTTTTACAATAAGTATCCTTTATTAAATGTGTATTTATTTGTACTTATACGGGTGATAATTAGCATTTCTTTTCCAACTTTTAATGCATTTTTTAATATATATAAAAGTAGAGTATTTAAAATATATATATTATGTTAATTAAGGCATTCTTCCAACATTGTTAAAAAAATTTCATCTTAAGAAATTCTTTTTATGGCGATTTTTAATGCCATTTTATGTTTTGAATACTTTTGCGATATGTATCACCCAATTATTTCTATATTTATTTAATTAAAAATGTCAATGACGGTAATGATAAACATTTTTGTATCTCATCAGTTAAGATGTTGCAAGATGTTTAGAACGAATCAAATAATATTAAAAGGATATATTATTTTGTAAATGTTTTCCTCATCAATTACTTTTTTAAAAAAAATAGAAAATGCAAGTAAAAAAAGTGTGTATTATTTTATAACTATGATAAATAAATAAATAAATAAATAAACATAAATGCCAACAATAATAGTAAGTTAAAAAAAAAGACGGGACTTCTAGACTTTAATTATCTTGGATTTTCGTCGACACAAATATTAGTTTAATAATTGCAGAAAAACTATAAATTTTTATGAAACATTCGAAAATGTAAATATAATTTAATGAAATTATAAAAAAGTTCAAAGATGCAGAATTCCCACTTCTGCTTAAAACGTACAATGCGCCAAAAATTAAAAAAAAAAAAAAAAAAAAAAGGCATAGGATGGGACAGAACCCTTGCATTGCGTTCAGGAATCCCGCATGCTAGCGCTGCACCACAGAGACCTCGTTCGAAGTAGCAATCTATTGGGTATTTCAAACGTATGCTGAACTTTAACCCCGAATTTCTCAAAAACTAAGGGCCATTTGAAGGAAACCTTTGGCCAGGATAGTTAGGGTTTTGACCTCTATAACATACCTTAAAATCATCAAAATCTGTGCGCACCATTTTGGCGGTCTCCTTGTAAGTTTAGAAACTGAATAGTCTTTTACGGAATTTGTCTATTGTTTAAATTATAATAGCTCTTATTTTACTCCGTAGATCATTGCAAGCATATCTTGAGAACGTATGTATGGATTGTTAAGAAATTTGATGTATATAATAAGCAAATATGTATTTTGAAAATGATGTACTCTTCGGTCAAAATTATTTCATTAACCATGTAAAAAATATCTTTTTCTAAAACAAAATAAAAATTTTACTAGTTTTAATGAATAAAAATAGTCATAACTAAAACACTTATTACTGTAAATACTTAAAAGCAGCTCATTTTAAACACACATATGAGTTTATTGATTTCATGACAATTCATACATACCTTATCAAGATATCATGCGCGCAATGACTTACAGAGAAAGAAAAAGAGTTATTTTAATTTCAATAATGCACAAATTCTGTAAACGGCTAGTTAGTTTCTAATGGTTTGCGTATCTAAAAGTACAATATATTTAATTAATAGTCGAAATTTCGTGTTTAAACATGAAATGGTTTTGAAGATACACTAATTCAAACTTTGAAAGTTTTCGTTCATTTTCGTCGCATTTGAAAGGTACAAGACCCCTTAAATTGAACCCAGGTTTTTTGTTCAAGTTAAATAACGTGTTAATGTCCATTATTTCCCATTTCAAAACAATCCTTTTATGTCGCAATACATATAGCACATATATCGCATCGGCATTTGTTTGGGGGGATGTCAAACATTCATTTGGTCGTAGAAGGAGTAGTGAGAGACATCGTAGTAAGAGATATGAATGTACTAGGTTTTCACATCAAATTTAAACTGTTAAATATATACTGATAATAAATGATTCTGCTGTTGTACTAACAAGTTATAATTTTAACAATTAAAAAACATTTTATCAGAATTTCTTAAATTTAGAATGTGAATTTACGGACCCTTTTCTAGTTATCTTTACATCATTTATATATCTCTTTTTTATATCAAAAACCTGGAATCTTTTAGAATAACTGTAACTAGAGAAAGATTTGTCCAATCATTAATGTTCTAAATAAATTGGCCAACTATTCTGTGACTTTTGCTTACCAAGGTAACTTTCAGCTGTAATACATTAAAGCTAAGAACGCCATTCGGTAGAAATCCAAACAAAAGTACTTACAGCCAAATTGAAAACAAATAATTTTCAGAAAAAGGGGCTTTTTCATCCATATAAGGCATCGGAGTGATTCTGGCTGAAAAATTCTAAATATGTGTTTTTACGATGTCCGCTCTGAAAGTTTTGAAATACCAAAAATTTACAGAGCATAATTTTTGTCTAGTCAAAATACTTACATTTACTCTCAATTCACATATTCATTCTTTGAAACAAGATTTCAATTTTTTTCCACTGATCTAAGCTGAATTCTTCATGGAGGGTCAAGTAGCACAATAGCTCATCATTCACACTAGTAAATTTTGTGCAACAAAGGTTTTTCTTGAGTTTTTAAAGCGAATAAAAGTCACATGGAGCAAGGTTATGGCTGTGTGGAGTATACCGAACCAACACTAAATCTGATTTTTTTTTTTAAGTAATTTGTTTTTGTTGCTGAATGAGTTGAGTCATTGTCATGGTGAAGAAGAATGCCTCTTGTATCTGTGTTTGGTAGCTCTTCTACCAACTTTTTAATAACCTCTGGTAGAAAAATTTCTGTACACCAGTTGGAAGTGACAGCTTTTCGCTTTTCCAAATTTACTGATGCATTTTGGGGAAAAAAATGAGGCCACCATTTTTTTGCCGATGCTCCTTGAACACTTAACTTTCTTCGGTGGCTATTCATTTTCAAACACCAATATACAAGATTGTCTATCAGTTTGTGGATCAAATTGGTAAATCCATGCTTAACTTTCCGTAAAAGTGCCATAAATTTGGATGTGCTAGAATCACATTTTACCATCATTTTGGCATGATAATTCCCTTTTTGCTTTTGCTCCTTGTCGTCCATCTGCTACAAAATGTCCTCATTTTTAAATCTTCATGTAGCAATTTAAAATTGCTGCCGATCCAATATTCAGAGTCTGATGAATAGATTGATATGTAATATATGGGTTATCTTTTTAAATTATGTTTAGATTTACAACATTATCATCTGAGGATGTCGTTGAGCTGCTTCAACTTCTCTCACCATCTTTGAAATCAGACTTTCCAAACTTAAATTCTCAAAACCATCTAAATATGGTTACATGTCAAAGGTGAGAAGTTGGAAAAGCGTTTGACTTTCTTTGAAAACAGTCTATTTCATTTAAACCTTCTTCAAAATCGTAAACAATATTTTTCGGAAATGTTCTCGGGAGATCCATGTCCATAGTGTGAATGAGTCACCATGGGAACTGATTTCAGCTAACCTTAGCAGCTACGTGAGAAATTTGACACACCATTTACTGAGGATTAATTTTTAATTAAGCGGCCACCGCTTATGCAATCCCGTCTTCAAATTTTTTCTATTGCAAACCTTTCAGAGTGGCCCTTCATTAAACGTTATCATATATATAAAAAGTTTACATATTTTTCAACGTTTTGAAACTTTGTAGAAGTAATCTAATGAAGAAAAATCATTTTTCATTTAAATTTTGAAATAACAGCGATAAGAAATACAAAATGCTTCAGTTTAAAAGAAATATTGTAAAATAGAAAATTATAATTATAATCATGATAAATACTTTTATGTAATATTGGGATTCCATTTAAGGTATACTTATATTTCAAATACCTATTTACGTTTTTAACTAGTGTAATAATTGTGACTTACATACATCATTATGCGTTTTATCGCTAATTTGGTTAGTTTGGACTATTTAAAGTATCACATGCAACAGGAAATATTAATAAATATGATATAATATTTTTTAAATATATTAAAATCATAAATATATTTTAAGATTATTTATATTAATCATTAAATGTTATTAAAACTGTCATATTTTTTATTTGCTCCGCGTAAAAAGTTTTATTAGAAATGTCCTCTATTACAAGAAAATATCCAATATTTTATTATTATTTGCGAATACCTTTTGAATGTTTTGTAAACCTCAAAATTAAAAATACATTTTTTTAAAATCAGAAAAATATTTTTTTTAACCTACAAACAAATGCGAAGTAATTTTAATAGTTTACTATTTGATTTTCATTTTTTTTACTTTTAGAATACTTTTAGAAATTTCAGTTATGTATTTATTTGACCGAACGTGTAAAAAATTATTGTATCTCGTCTGATAATCCAAGCGTATTTTTTGGAAAATATTTTAGAGATTGAAGGAAATAAATATGGTGTAGAAAGTTAGATTTAAAATTTTAAAGTTAATTTCAGTTTAAGACGAGTTTTCGGGGAAGTCAGTATTGAATTATCGTTTTATTTTATACCACGAAAAATGCAAATATTTTACTGTTTCTAAAACACATTCTATTAAACAGAAATATATATATATTTTTTTTTTATGCAGCATAGAAAATTTCTTTTTCTATGCTATTATTATTTTTTTTTACATACATGGTGCTTCAGAATAACGTATACACACTTTGAATGATTTTAACTCCAGTTTTTATTCACATATAATCAAAATTTAAATTGCAAAATAATATACATAAAATTTATAACTTATACTCCTATCGCAGATGTTCAAAATTATTGTTGTTCTGGTCAATACACTTTTTATAACGGTGGGCTAGTTATTCACAAAATTCAACAAACATTTCATTTGGTGTTGTGGCGTATTTTTGCTCATATACGATTCCGAAACGTTATGTATGAACACGTTTCAAACTTATATTTTATCCGATGAATTGTAATTGGCGTAGGCAGATCTGCCAGAAACTACAAGCGATATTGTTTTTGTACTTCTGTTACAATTCAATTCAACCAATTCAGTTCAACCAAGCAGGGAGGCCTACCATATGGCTTAAGCTCTACAAGCCCTGCTCGGCAAGTTTATTTTTAAAAAAAATTACAAATTACAAATTACAAATGAGTCCATTAGGTTTCTGCATAATTATATTACAATAGGTTCACATTTGGGTGAGTTTTTGTAAGTTCATAAGAATTTACGATTTAGAGTTCTCATTGGATGGTGCTGGTTACATGATTGTTTAAGTCCTATTTACACCTTTGATTGTCATGAACAAGATAAATTCATCAGAGTTTATGATTTAAAGTTCACACTGAATGGTGGTAGTCAGATGATATTTTAAGTTCTATTTACACTGTTGATTGTTATGATTAATAGTTCACTATGGATGAGGGATGTTTGATGAAGACGCAATATTCTTTTTATACTGTTGAGGATTGTTTTCAAGAGTTTACGGGGGATGTGGGGGGTTTGGTGGAAACTTAGAGTTTTGGTTATGCTTTTGAAAAATGGATGGATTTTTGTTTTTTTGTTTTTTGAGTTTTTGGAAGATCGTTGATTAGTCTTCCTCGTCCGTGGAGAAGTCCACTGGTGGGAGTTGGAACAGATGTTGATTGCGTTCCATGAGAGAAATGCAGTCTATTATTTTTTGCAAGGTTCTTGGTTGTTTTTGAATTACATAAAACCAGTTCGACAGAGGGAGTGAAGCTGGTTTCCTTACGTGTAGTGTTGCTGTCAATGGACAATCCAAGATGAAATGTAGTGATGTGCCGCGGGCTCCACATGTGCAGCGGGAGGATGGTGATTTGCCAAACATATGCAGGTAGTGAGGAAATGGGCCATGGTTAGATGCGAAGATGTACAGGTTTCTGTGGAGTATTTCAAATATTAAAATAGATTCACATAATAGTATTTTAAAATAACTTTTCATTTTTTAAAAAGTTAATCTTAGTCCATTCATTATTTTCAATTAATTAAAGTTTGAAGAGAACGAAAAATTAGATAGTTTTGTCCCGTTAAACAGTGTATGTATAAATTGTTTTGACGCCCCTGTAATAAAAAATTTGTATAATATGTAATAATGTATAAATATGTAAAAAAAAATAGGTAGTGTGCCTTAGTTTGCTTTCTCAAGGGATATATAAAATACAACGATGGGAATAATTTTTGATTTCCTTTCAAAATACATGCAAACGGGATGCAAAAGGAAATGTTTTGTAAAAGAATGTGTAAACTGGATATATATATAAAAAAATGTTTCGGAAGAAATCCAAAAACGTTTGTACTTGGAAACGAAAATTTTTAGAGCATACGCCTTAGAGGCACAGTGTTTTTTAAGGGAGCACTTGAAGGGAAAACTTACAGATTTGTAAAGCTGTATCTAAAAGGAAAGAGTTATTCAAATTGTTCTTTTTGATATTTCTCGCTTCACATTTTTGTGCTCATACGGATTCTCTTTTAAGAAGAAATTTACTGTAAGCGTCTTTCTATTTAAAAAGTTTTTTAATAAATAAAATACGAATCTTGTAAAAAATGATTGTAATGTTTGAACTGAAGGTTGAATAGCATTGAACTTCACTAATAGTTAATGGAATTGAATTTATAATAGATGTTATATTACTAAAAAATGTTAATTTTTTTAGTTTGTTGGACCCGTGGTTCTTTTATGTTACCTAGTAAATATCAAGCTGGGAGTTCTAGTTTGAACTCTCTTAAAAAGAAACATAAGTCAGAATCAGTGATGATTTATTTGTATATTAATATGTAATTAAATATAAAAAATCTAATTATATAAAAGATAAAAGTTTCGGTGTATGAAATGTGAACAGTGAGAAATTTTTAGTAATAAAAAGTTAAAAAAAACACTAAAATAAATATTTTGTTCTGAAATTCCCAAATTAAAACAACAAATTAAAAAAAATAATTGATTAACTTTCATGTTAATAAGCATAACAGTAAAAATAATTTTAAAAAACCCCTCTTTTATCAGTATTCAATATTTATCTTTTTACACCTAATTACCAATTTTACACCTAATTTCCTGACTGCAATAAATGTTATTCAAAAAAAAGAAAAAAATCCTTTACAATACATGAATTTTGTGCAGGACCTGATTATGGAAAACTCACCGCTTTAATTTACGCTTAGGAATCGCGAACTAGATAATTTATTTTTTTTTTTAAATGTAATTTTTGGTATGCTTCTTTTTAAAGATATAGCAACGGAAAAGAATTAAAGCATTAATTATACTAAAAATTCGGTTTTACTGAATTCTTTAACAACTTATTATCAAAATATAATTAATATTAAACTATTAATTAATACAAGCGAATTATATATATATATATATATATATATTGAATAGTTTCAACATTAAAAAGTAGAAAATAACAAAATAAATAAATATAGTGCGGAATATACATACACACACACGCGCGCACATATATGTATATAAATAGTCCGCTCTATATTTATTTATTTTGTTATTTTCTACTTTTTAATGTTTAAACTATTTCATTGTTGCAGTTTAATAACCAGTGTGTAAATTTAGCGGGCGCATTTTGGCACAGAATTAACTCCGTTGTTGTTGTAATACATATACACTTTCAACAATATAAAGTTATTTTTAGATATTAAAATGAGTTAATGTCTGTATTTCATAAATTTAAAAAAAACATCTGTATATATTACAATTTTTTATAAGCAGACATTATATACACATAGTCATTAAAAACATGAGTTATTAAAAAATGGCCTACATTTTTCATAAAAACCATTACTACATAATAACGTTTTCGTCTCCGGCCCGGAGCGTCCTTAGTTGTAAATGCAAACATCTCTGTGTGGTCGTTTATTAGACATTTGGTAATTGAGAGATTTCCTATACTACGCCTTTTTTTTCGCTTTATGTGTTTATTCTTTATTTTTTATTCTACCATTAACATCTACTACCCAGAGCCGAGTATAAAAGCGACATTAGAAATTACAACAAAACTTATTCTAAATGAGAGCTACTTTAGATTTAATGACAAGTTATATAAACAAAAAAAGTTTTCCTTATGGGTTCACCAATTTCAAATATCGTAGAAAAATGGAAATTGAGAAACCTGGAAACGGAAATCCTGAAAAATCAAAACTTGGAGATTAGACTTTTAAAAAGCATACAAAATCAGTAAACTGAGATACAGTTTACAAACAGACTAAATTTGAAAGGACATTTTTTTCATATTTGACGGTGTAACTAACAATGAGCTAAACTTTGATTAGCTTACAACTGCGAATTACTTTTTTGAGAACAAACAGCGCTGTAAATTCATTTCTGGAGAACTTGCTTTGCAAATGATTACATTTATGGTTTAATATTTTCATCACTCAAGATGAACGAATCTCTTGTGTTTGTTTACTTTGATGGAATGAGATATTGGGCTCTCAATTTAATTTCAACTACCGTTGTCTCAGAATATATGCATATTTGAATGTAACACACGTCTCAAACGTGAATTCTTTTGAACGAACTTTCTAACAATGTAACTTTTATGCAGTTTTATTTGAAAATATAATCTTGAATAACAATGGCCCCCTGGCACATGAAAATCGAAGCTTTCAGCCCGTAACTGTTTATGATAGTCAAATGACTTGCAGAATTATAATATCAGAATTCAGTATGATTAAATATTATTATATTACAACATGCTAGAACTCATCAGGAAAAACTTTCTCCCAAGAAACCATAGATTTACTTTTACTTACAGAAATTAAAATTGTAAAAATAATGAGGTTTTAGTATTTTTAGTGATAATAGATAAAGTGTTTTTATAAGAGCAACTTTCTGACCTCAACAAGCAATTAAAAAATTCTTTATATCAGTTTGTTTTCAGTATGTTTGCTGAAAGCTAATAAGAATAGCTTGCCTGTGATCGGTGATATGCTAAAGAAAAGAAAGTACATAGGTACCATTTTAAATTCATACATTTACCTTCCAATTGGGATCATTTTTGACGTATACATTTTAAAGAGGTTCAGATTTCTATGTATACTAATAAAAGAAAGTTTCCTTCTGTCTGTGTTCTGTGTGTCTGTGTGTGTGCCTGCTAGGAAAATGTACCGTGCGCAGAGATCTGAAAATTTGTATGAGGATATTCCAAGGCAGGTCGTGATGCACCTTAGATACATATTTTTAGTTTTTGATAATTAGCCGTGGCATTAATTAAAAAATCTTCAAAAGGTAATTTATTTTTGCAAATTGGTGGGGGCGCGCTGGCGCATGCTCAGTCCATGCTTTTCCGAACGCGTAGAAGGGAAGAACCAAAGCTGCTTTATTTTGACCGTTTTCTTTATTTTCCATTGGTTAAACCATTTGTTATACGAAAAAAATAAATATATATTCTTAAAGAACGTACTTTTACATTTTAAACGCCGGAGTCAGTTAAAAATATATATATATATATATTGCTGTTAACTCTTCAATAAACATTCAAAACAATTCGTTCTTGTGATTCACTTTTCCTTCCTATCGGATATACGAAAATTTTCGATCGCAGGTCACTTTGCGTCTCCAAGAGACGATCATTTTTCTACGCTAAAAGTGATTAAACGTCCGTATTTCTACACAATTAATTTAAATTATCTCATCAGACCAGATTTAAATGACACGAAAAATTTTTTTAAACGATCAAACTTTTAGAAGGGTTTTAAAACAAAAATCTGAGAAATTTTCAATAAAAATGCAAAAAAAACTGCTCTTTTGGCGTGGTATTGGCTCATGTTTTCACTGCTAAATATGCATATTTTACCACTAAATTTTAAAGAGAGTTCAGATACAGTTATATTTATAACCGATTAAAATTTCAAAGAGTTCTGACTGTGGGAAGTGGGTTTTTTTCTTTATGTTAAAGATTCGACAAAAAAAAAAAAAAAAAAAAAAAAAAAAAAAACATTTGTTTTACAACTAGATAACAATATTTTTTTCACCAAATTTTTACATTGCCTGGAAAACCGTTATGTTTATAACCGATACAAATTTTCAAAGAGTTCAAACAACGATAACAGCAGGGTGTCCATTAATGATTGTTCCGTTTTCCTTACCTCATCACTTTTGACTTAAGAATATAACAAAAAATATTATTACATATTCATAAATTATAGCTAAAAAAGTTTTTTTAATAACACAAGCAGAGTTACATATGGGTAAAGTTGCAAATCAAAACGCTATTAATCAAATAATAATTAATTTTAAAATTTTATCAAATTTATCAAAAAGCTGTTAATGAATTATGATAGATATTACATAATTCATTAATAATGTTTTGATAAATTTGATAAAATTTTAATATTAATTATTATTTGATTATAATGTTTATTTGCTTAATAACGTTTTCAGTTGCTACTTTACCCTTTACCCATATGTAACTTTGTTTGTGTTATTAAAAAAACTTTTTGAAATGTAATTTACGAATATGTAATAATATTTTTATATTATTAAATCAAAAGTTATGAGGTAAGGAAACCAGGAGAATCCTTTATGGACACCCTGTATTTCTTTTAAACTATTAATCGACCCTACGTGAAAAAAAAGAAAATATCTTCTTACGAGCTCTTTAACCACTAAATATCAATATTTTTCGCGAATTTTTCATTTAAAAATATAAACTCATACAAAATCGGTTTAAAAAATGAAATGATACAAATTTGAGGTTGATTTAAGCTCATTATTACAGACTCAGGCAACGCCAGTCGGGTCAGCTAGCTGTAATAAAAAAAAAATTAGAGAAATAATGATTTTAAGAAATTATTTAAATTGTTACTCGCTGCAACAAATAATCTTGATATTCATTCTTCATTGAGTTTTACTTTTATGCTATAATAAAAAAACAGTCATCTAATTTCTAAAAACTGCTGTAGTATTTTAATATTAAATACAAACATATTTTCAATCAATTTGAAAACTAACATTTAAACTATATATACAGGGTATCCTAAAATAATTGAAAGGTGCTTCTTTTTTTTCTATCTGTTGGAGATACATAGAAAATGTAAATTACATAAGCGTTCTAAATAAAAGTTTGATTTTAGATTATGTTGAGAAAATATTCCTGACTTTTACGCTATAATAATAAATTATATAAAAATAATGTAAACTGTAATTTTACTTTTCAATTTTTTATACAATCCCTGGGTTCTATAAGTTGTTTTTAGAAACATTTTCTGATTTTTAACAATATTTTGATAGTGTGGGAAAATGTTTTATAATTTATGTATTACACGTAATTATTCATTCGTGTTTTCTTGTTTTTCAATCCTTTTTTCACCTTTCATATTTGAGGGTTTTCACATAGTACGTAAAATTGCAAATATAATAATAAATGCATTAAAATTCCCTGCATCAAACAAACGCGACGTCAGGATAAGCTCAAAATACACCTATATACAAAACAGAGAATTGGATTTTGATAAATGTTACGATGTTTACTTGCAAACAAATTAAAATTCCCTTCTCACGTTTTTCATCTATCTCTTGTCTAAGAACATTCTTGTTGTTATTGTTATTCTAGCGTATTCTAGCCGGATTGAAACTGATTATAATTTCCGCATAAATCAGCTTATTATTATTGTACTCATCGTTAAGAATGTTATCGCTGTAATCAATTCCGATTTTTCTTACGAATTTCAAAATAAACTTATGGAAATGTACGACCTTTGAAATTCTTTGATTCTTTATATTTTATGTCATGTTGGAATAGTTTTGCTCACTAAACGGTAGAATAGTTGGTTAATATGCATTTATCTTTACATTGCTCGAAATTTAACAATATCATTTAAGAATTAGCTGAAATAGAATGCATGCAAAGGAGCATCTAACATTAAATAAACTGATGATATAATAACACTATATTATTATTAATACATAATAAAATCATAAGTTGAATGCACATTTTTCTTTAACACATCGTATAATTCATATGTGATTTTCTATTCAGAGATTGTTGTATTACAATTTTTAATTTATTCACTTTCAAACTTTTTGTGTAAGAATTTCGAAATGCCTGCTATTTTGTTTATCTAAATATTCTGCATCCACTTTCTGTAGATATTATAGGCTACAGGGAATTTTCAACAAATATTTAAATGGACATAACATTTTATAAAATATATATTTATATATATATACCCTATATGGCCATTAATGACCGGCAACTTTCAATTTTAGACATTTTGTGGAATAGTTAAAAATGTACTTGTCAGATTCTTCTGGAGTTTTAGAATTAAAAAGAACAGGTTTGACTTCATATTTATCAACGTCGATTTGATAAGGAGTATAATTAGGGGGCCAAAAAATAAAGAAAAAAAATAATACTTGGGATCACCCTGTAAAATAAAATGCACGAAATGATCTATCGCTACAGAATATACATAGGCAGACATTGTACAATATGCGTATTCATTTGTGTAAGAATAGCGTGTATATTAATAGAGATATAGCGATTTTTTTTAATTAAAAAAATTCTTGCATGTTTTTTGCTTATAAGATACAGGGTTGTTAACCAAATTTAACACCACTTTCAGAGAAATTGACAAAATATAGTAGAAACAATATAGTGCAATTGAAATGTAAATATATTAAATATTTAAGGAAATATGGGCAGTTGTATAAAATATTTTGTATCTGCGCATGCGCGAACGATAAAAAGGAACTTTTTGCATAATTTAATAGTCAACTCTATGGAGCAACTTATTAAAAAAATAAGTTAAATATCGTAAAAATTCAGAGCAATATCGGCGTTAGAGTGAGCTGTTTTTTAGTTTCTCACTAAAATTCGTTAAATGATAAGGGATTGTCCACAAATTGTCATGTTTAATTGTTATACTATATTTCATTTTTTATTGGTAGATTAGTTCGCCTTGGAAAACTTTATTGCACCAGGTTATAATACTTTTGGAATGGATCCTTTGATTTTGATAATTCTTTTTTTTATTCGAATAAGCTCGTTAGGGTAGTTTTTCAAAGAGAAGTAAAGTAACATTAAAATTGGAAAATAGTATAAAATAAAAAATGACAATTTGCGGAAAATCCCTTATTATTCAGCGAGTTTTAGTGAGAAACTAAAAAAAAGCTCACTCTAACGCCGATATCTCTTTGAATTTTTACCATATTTGACTGATTTTTTTAAATAAGTTGCTCCATAGAGTTGACTATTAAATTATGCAAAAAGTTCCTTGTTATCGTTCGCGCATGCGCAGATAAGAATTATTCTATACAACTGCCCATATTTCCTTAAATAATTAATATATTTATATTCTATTGACACTATATTGTTTCTGCTACATTTTGTCAATTTTTCTGAAACTGGCGTTAAATTTGGTTAAAAACCCTGTATGTTATAAGCAGAAAACATGCAAGAATTTTTTTTTTAAATCGCTATATTTCTATTACTATAAATGCTATTCTTACACAAATGAATACAAATATTGTACTATGTCTACCTATGCACATTCTGTAGCGATAGATCATTTGGTGCATTTTATTTTACTGAGTGATCCCAAGTATTACTTTTTCTTTAATATTTTTTGGTCCCCTATTTGTCCTCCTTATCAAAATCAACAATGATAAATATGAAGTCAAACCTGTTCTTTTGGATCCTAAAATTCCAGAAGAATCTGATAAGTATATTTTTAAATATTCGACAAAATGTCTAAAATTGAAAGTTGCCGGTCATTAAGGGCCATATAGTGTATATATATATATATATATATATATATATATAGGGGAAATGAGAAGTAACAGCATCTACGAACTCAATGAATTAATAATCTCCATGCGCAGCGATAAAGGCGAGACGTTCATGCAATGTCAAAAGAAAATCACGCAAGCATGAGCAGTGGTTCTATAGATTTTAGCTATGGTTGTTAGTTGAATGTTTATGCAATGCTCGGGGAAGCTGGCAAATTATGTTTCTATTGATAGATGAAAGTTGGTATCGTTCAGAAATATTAGCCCATTTATATAGCTGTATTTGAATCTAATCCTAAATTGTATATATTGTTATTTTATTAAATCTGTTTTGTTTATAGTATATTTGGAGAACCTTCTGTCATGTTGTAACTATTATTCATCATAATCCCATATATTTATATAATAATTATAACATTTAATAATTAATGTAGTATTTAAGAAATACGATAAATAAAACATACAAAAAATTAAACATAACATTCAATTATAAAATGATAGTGTTATATTGTTTAAGTTACATAATAATACCAACTGTCGATTAAATCTCTTTCTTTAATGAGTTCAAGATAATTGTTGTGTAACATTTCTTTCACACACTGTTACATAGATGATTCTAATTTATTCACTATGAAAAAAACTCTTGAAATTTTCAAAATTCCTACAATTTTTGTTTAGCTATCTAGTCACTCCTCACTTTTCTTTACAGATTTTAAGTTACAAGGAACTGAAAACCAAAATTTTAAACAAACTTATAATTTTTTTTTAAGTTAATAATATGTACAACATTTACTGTTTTTTAAATGGCTAGAAACTAACTGGAATACATTATTGTCAATATATATATATGTTGTCATTCAAATAAATTTATTTCGTTGTGAAAAAAAGTATACAGTTGTAATTTGTCATATTTAAGTATCAATGATTTACTGTTAATTTTATAGATATATTTTTTTTATTTCAAATTTAGTCAATAGCATTAATTGTTCAAAAATCCCCGTTTTACAAATTAGTTTTAAAAGTATCTCCTATTTATCTGTAGGTAAAAATAAAAGAATGTATCGTCTCAGACCAATTAATTTGAGTCCTAAAACTAGAGATTTTCATGGATGCAAATGATATTAGTCTAATGAAAACGTGAAAAAAAACTTATTTTCAGATTTCAAGATCAGAATGCTGGACAAATTCCTAAATAAATTAACACTTTGAAAATTTACTACTTTGCATATATTTGCAATTTTATGCAGAATAGATTTGTTTATATAACAATACTTTAAAAGATTTGATAGTTAAATATAGCGGCAGTGTTTTTCCCTTTTATATTTTTTAACAAAATATAAATATATAAATTTACAGATGGATAGAGAAATGTATGTCTCACTTTTAAGAAAATGGGTAAATTATGGTGACAATAAAAACTAATTGCTGTTATTTATTATATATTAGTATATATTTGATGCAAAACTGTACATTGCTATTATACAGAGTGTCCCAAAAAGATTCAAATGCGCTTAATTGTTTTAGCTGTTGGCGATATGTAAGCAATGTAAATTGAAAAATTGGAAAAAATAAGATGAAAAGTAAAATTTCATTTTTGAAATAATCCTGTCATTAATTATGAGAAAGTTACACCATTTAAATTTTCATGTCTCTCTATGAAGAACTGGACAATTATTTTTTTTTCTTTCGGGGGAAAAAAAGATTATTAAAAAATGCTACATATCTGTACCTTCCAAATTAACTGAGTAACTAATAAAGTAAAAATGATGACTTATATTACTTTTTCGTACTGTTTAAAAAAGTTATTTAAAGAATGAAAGTTGGTGCCACTGCATAAAGGGACAATGGTGTTCTTTAGATATAAACTGTGTTGTTAAGCAGGGAATAATATTATCACAAATACATCTGAATAAAGCATCACACATACAGAGATCATTTAAAGTAATAGATGTAGATGTAACTCCTGGAAACATAATTCACGAAGCATTTAAATGTATTTTTCTTCAATTCCAATACATAACTGAACTTTTATAATAATACTTTTGAAAATGTTTTGAAGTTTCTTTTAAAATATATATTGTTGCAAGCATCAATTATTTTTTTGCAGAAGATCATTTGCATATGCATTACCATCAATGTTTCCTCTTTCTTAAATCTTATATACTGGCATATAGGTATGGTACCCATTCAAAACGATCAACATTCAGTTAATCAAAACTCATTCAATTGTGTAAAGATAGGGGTATGCAGTTTATGTAGTGGTTTTGTTGACGCAAAAAGATTTTTTTTTCTAATTGGCCGATTTTGTTTAGGAGGTTCATATAAAATTTTAAAATGTGTAAATTTCTGAAAATTAATGGAAAGGCTATTTCATCAACGTAACCATATGTCTTACCTTTTTCTTATCATTTTTGCTATTTAAATTGCCCACTTATCTCTAACAGGTAAACCAAACCGTTTCAAACTTATTTACATACCTCATATTTCAAAACAATAATTTATTTTTATTTCAATGCCACATCTCAAAATCTGAATAAAAGAAAGCATAAAACTACTTTATTTTAAATATCAAAAAATGTTTAAAATAGAGTTTTCTATGAAAACACTGTATCTACAGCAACACATGTATGTACGCATGTGAAAATAACGAATTTATTAACTTGTGCATATTTTTGTGTGATTAATATAGGAACTGTAAAAATTATTTAATTTAGAATAGAATTATATTTTCTAATTTCCAAAAGTCTTTGGAATACACTATATTGCCAAAGGTGATTGGTCACTTGCGATTTTAGACGTTTTGTTAACTATCTAGAAAAATACATGAGGAATTAACCTGAAACTGCAGGTGTGTAAACAGTATAGTATAACTTATATATTTCCGTGAATATTTTTTTTTCCGAAACCCCATAGGGGACATTCAACAAATTGAAAAATAACGAATATCTTTTCGATTACCCTGTAAAACCTAATGTAGCAAAAGTGTTCAAACTCGAGATTATTAATAAGTGGCTTATTGTAATATACTGTGTTAATTTTTATGAATATATGCATGTATACTCGAAGAGAAATTAAGGTTTTTATAAAAACCAACCCAAATTTCACCAAGTTTTTTGCTTATAATTTGCAGAGTTCTTAATATAAAAAAAAGTTATTTTGAGAAAATATGTCAAACAACATTGTACATAATACTCTGTAATCGGAATTAAAAAATAATAAAAAATGGATGAAAAATGAGCAGGTTTACTAAAAAATGTTTTATCATCGTGTTTGTGAAACAAAGCAGTTTTATGTTTTCTTATACTCGTATAAATTTTGCATAAAGTTTGTTGTAATGTCATTATGTTTTTGGTTTTTGAAAAATAAGAATTATTTTGATGTGTTACTGTTTATATATTTAACATGCTAGCAACTTTATGCTATCAAAGCTTTTATAATGTGCAACGTTTTCTGGAAAAAAATATATGGAAACATGTACCTTAAAAATTATTTCTTATTTATTAGTATTCAAATATAATAAGTACAATTAATACTTTTCTTATAAAAACAATATATATTTTTATATTTTGTATTGTGTTTGTATTTCTGAAGAAAACGCACTTAGAGAATGAATGAAATGATAGAAATTATACATTATCTGTTAATTAAAACCAGAATGTTTACAAGACTTATTTTTTATTGTAATTACGACAAATTATTTAAAAAGGAAAAGAAATAACTTGAAAATATATTTATATATATGATTAATACATTGTATGTATATATCTATATAATTATCGCTTGGATTATTAAATATGCAATAAAAAAAGATAAGGAAAATGTACAGCAAATTGCCTGATCATTGAACCATTTTTATAAATAACGGTTACTTGATCCGACCAGGAAACATTCTCGTTTATCAGATACAGATACAATTGCTGTTGAGTAACATTTATCTATAAAAATTATTGAATGACTGGTCAGTTTGATGGAACTTGTTATAGTGTACTAGTGTACATTGTGGAACTCCAACAACTCCCTATTTTACCCTTGAATGTGTTTACTGAAACATCAACAATAGAAAAAAACATATGCTCCATGCACCATTTGAATCAATCTCATCGATTTAACAAATAGATTATAAAATAATTTCCCTGAAAAAACGGAAAATGTGCTGGAAACAAAGTTGCCGTTTTTTCTGCGTTTTTTCGTATTCCACGTTTTCAAGATGACAATTTTTCGCTATTCAAAACGGAAAATTTCCGTTTTTAGAAATAAATGTGAGCAATAGAGCAATTATAAAAATCTAAATTAAAACTATATGCATGGATGCATATTTCGCAGAACAGGTATTGGTGTTGGATATTGTCACATCCGTTCTTATCGCTTTGCGTTTCTCCGTATTCGAACCTCGGTACTCGCCATTGGAGGTTGAGGATAAATGCTCGGTAGTCTACACCACATGCAACGACTCCATTATATGCCAAAACATCAATTACGAAAATTTAACTGGAATGTTTCCGTTTTTTCTGATTTCAAAGGGAGCATTTCCGTTTGTAACATTCAACGTGTAAAGATAAAGAGGAAATTTCGCGTTTATTCCAGCAAAATTTACTTCCACTCAAAATAGAATGTTTCCGTTGAAAGGGAGAAATTTCACATAACGCTTGTTCACCCGTGTATATGCTAATTTTTATTTTTACAGTGTAATCATATATTCTAATACGAGCAAATCTTGTGTGTGGTTATATATATATATATATATATATATATATATATATATATATATATATATATGCAAATTTTATCTTGAAAACGGCTCTAACGATTTTGACGAAATTTTGTATCTTACCGTTTTGGGGCACCAGAAAACCATTGGGCTAGGTCACATGTTCGAGAAAATTAGATTAGTATGTCATTTTGGGTCATTTTGGGTCATGGTCCAGCTAATTGTATTCAAAAAACGGCTCTAACGATTTTGACGAAATTTTGTATCCTGCCGTTTTGGGGCACCAGAAAACCATTGGGCTAGGTCACATGTTCGGGAAAATTAGATTAGTGGATCATTTTGGGTCATTTTGGGTCATGGTCTAGCTAATTGTATTCAAAAAACGGTTCAAACGATTTTGACGAAATTTTGTATCCGACCATTTTCGGGCACGAGAAGACTATTGGGCTGGGTCACATGTTCCAGAACTTTTGATTAGTGGGTCATTTTTGGGTCGACGCGGGTCAAATTAATTTTATCTAAAAAACGATTTTGATTAAATTTTCTGTCCTACGAGTTTCAAACACGAAAAAATCATTGGTCTAGGTCACATGTCCGAGAAAATTCGATTAGTGGGTCATTTCTGGGTCATTGTGGGTCAAGATCTAAAAAACGGCTCAATTAACACTAAATTTTGCATCCAATGGTTTTCGGGCACGAGAAGACTGTTGGGCTAGGTCACATGTTCCAGAAAATTCAATAAGTGGGTCATTTTGGGTCATTTTGGGTCATGGTCAAGCTAATTGTATTCAAAAAACGGTTCAAACGATTTTGACGAAATTTTGTATCCGACCATTTTCGGGCACGATAAGTCTATTGGGCTGGGTCACATGTTCGAGAACTTTCGATTTGTGGTTAATTTTTGGGTCAAAGCGGGTCAAATTAATTTTATCTAAAAAACGGCTCCAGCGATTTTGATTAAATTTTGTATCCAACGAGTTTCGGGCACGCGAAAATCATTGGGCTAGGTCACATGTTCGAGAACATTCGATTACTTATCATTTCTGGGTCATTGTGGGTCAAGATCTAAAAAGCGGCTCAATTTACACTAAATTTTGCATCCAATGGTTTTCGAGCAGGAGAAGACTGTTGGGCTAGGTCACATGTTTGAGAAAATTCAATTAGTGGGTCATTTTGGTCATGCGTCATTATGGGTCAAGCTATTTTATCTTAAAAACGGTTCAGAGGATTTGAAATAAATTTAGCACCCTACAGGTTTAGGGAACAAAAAGACTATTAGGCTAGGTCACATGTTCGAGAAATTTCGATTAGTGGGTCATTTTGGTCATGGGTCGTAATATTTGAACTCAAATTTAATTTTAACCGAGCATAGCTCGGTCTTCCCTGCTCGTTCATATGATTTAACAATATGATATTTGATTAGCTTAGTGATATGGCAATTTTTTTTTTCGTGATGGCTATGCAAATTAAAACTTCTAGTTATAAATGAGTTCTCAATTATTATGAATAAAAAATAGAAACTAAGGTATAAGCATGGTACAGATGTATGGCACAGGTGCACGCCACGACACGTACATGTCCAATTGCCTCGAGGCAAATATATGTTTCTTGTGTCCGAACATATAAATATCATATGGAGTATTGAAAATAATATTTAGCTTACATATACATATACATTTTACAATTTACATAATATATCTACACATTACAAAATATACAGGGAACATAAAAAAACACTAATAACAAACAAAAATTCATTTATTACTATGTACATAAAACCCACATGTTGGTAAAAAACTACCCTGTCCTTAATCGGCAGCAGGATCATCAGTATCAATTAGAATGGGAATGGGTTGCTGGGTCGGGAAATAGGGTGAAGAGTTTTCAAAGTGTGTTAATTAACCTCTATCAGATCTACACATTGTATGGACATTTCGAAAAAATAATTGGATCCATTGGTCAAGCTGTATTGAAGATGGTTTCCGAAGTGTTTATGTTCGTGCTAATATCTCCGATTGGACCCGCCACCTAAATAACGCATGTTTTCGAATCTTTATAAGACTTGTGGCACCACTTTAAGAATCAATAAATATGGCGGTGTCTATTAAGGCTGGAAGTACACATTACTAATGGGTTAATTTCAGGATGCAAAAGTTCCGGTTATTCAAAGTTATCAGAACATCAGTTACTTCATTATCTATTTTTTAATTTAAAAAAAAGTAAGATATAGTATTTACAGCATTCAGATGAACCATAATGAACATAAAGAGCTAAAATTTCTTTTATTATTACTGTTATTATTATCAATATTACTAATTTAAATTGGTTATTATAAGTCTAAGTGAGGAATTTTACCGTTAACTTTAAACTTTTCTGAAAAATTGTATAAATTGTACTATAAAAGTATGTGTAGAATGTTTTCTTTGTTCCGGCACTTTAAAATAGCTCTTTGTTTTGGAAATATTTTTATAAGTTAGAAGCACACATTTTTCCCTTCTATTAGGAAATATTAACTCTTTAAGAATATTTTAGAGTGGTGCGAATTCTACAATGGTACAATTGACAGAAATGTCAATATTTTAAAGTAACAATAAGCAGATCTTTCCGTAATGTCTTGCCACTATTTTGAATATTGTTAAATAAAAGATTTTTTTAAGTTTGGGAAAACTGGGACGTGGTAAATATTTGCGAAAAAAGCGTTTCATAGAAATTGACATTTGTTATATATTACTATGCAACAAAGTATCGAATGGAATAGGGAATAAGAAAAATACATTATATTGCCAAAGGTGATTGGTCACTTGCGATTTTAGACGTTTTGTTAACTATCTAGAAAAATACATGAGGAATTAACCTGAAACTGGAGGTGTGTAAACAGTATAGTATAGGTTATATATTTCCGCGAAGATTTTTTTAAGAAACCCCATAGGGGACTGTCAACAAATTGAAAAATAACGAATATCTTTTGGATAACCTTGTAAAAACTAATGTAGCAAAGACGTGCAAACTCGAGATTATTAATAAGTGACTTATTGTAATTACTGTGCTCATTTTTATGAGGATAGCATGTATACTCGCAGAGAAATTAAGGTTTTTATAAAAACAGTCCCAAATTTCACCTAGTTTTTTGCTTATAATTTGCAGAGTTTTTAACCCTTTGAGGGGCGGTGGTATATATTATATACCACCTAATTTTAATCCGATTAAAACCAGAAACTTTTAACAAAATTTTACTTTTTTTAACTTTGACGGGAATAAGTTGAAAAATTGCTTTTCCTTATTTTGAACTAAATTCATTCGTAAATACCGGTGTTAATTCGACGTTACAGGAACACAATTGCTTGCCCCTGAAAGGGTTAATATAAAAAAAAGTTTTTTTTCAGAAAATATGACGGACACAATTATACACAATACCCTGCAATCGGAATTAAAAAATAATAAAAATTGTATGAAAAATGAGCAGGTTTACTAAAAAATGTTTCACTATGCATGCGCGAATGCAATCAAAATATAATATGCATAATGTATTAGCTAAGTATATAGAGCAACTTTTGTGCAAGTCTCAAAATCATAGCTTGAAAAATCTGAAAATTATCGTCGATAGAAGAAGCTCGAAATCCGTTGTTCCCAAAAGGAAGCAAAAAGATGAGGGGTTGTATCCAAATATAGTAGTACGTGCAATATTGTGTACGCTATCTTGGCACTAATCAACAGATATTTGATACAACCCCTCATATTTTTGCTTCTGTTTGGGAACAACGGAATTCGAGCTTATTCTATCGACGATAATTTTCAGAATTTTCAAGCTATGATTTTGAGACTTTCACAAAAGTTGCTCTATATACTTAGCTAATACATTATGCATATTATATTTTGATTGCGTTCGCGCATGCGCAGTGAAACATTTTTTAGTAAACCTGCTCATTTTTCATCCATTTTTTATTATTTTTTAATTCCGATTACAGAGTATTATGTACAATGTTGTTTGACATATTTTCTCAAAATAACTTTTTTTATATTAAGAACTCTGAAAATCATAAGCAAAAAACTTGGCGAAATTTGAGTCCGTTTTTATACAAACCTTAATTTCTCTTCGAATATTCATGCTATCCTCATAAAAATGAACACAGTATATTACAATAAACCACTTATTAATAATCTCGAGTTTTGAACAATTTTGCTACATTAGTTTTTACAGGGTAATCCAAAAGATATTCGTTCTTTTTCAATTTGTTGACAGTCCCCTATGGGGTTTCGGGAAAAAATATTCACGGAAATATAAGCTATATTATACTGTTTACACACCTCCAGTTTCAGGTTAATTCCTCATGTATTTTTCTAGATAGTTAACAAAACGTCTAAAATCGCAAGTGACCAATCACCTTTGGCAATATAATGTATTTTTCTTATTCCCTATTCCATTCGATACTTTGTTGCATAGTAATATATAACAAATTTCTATGAAACGCTTTTTTCGCAAATATTTACCACGTCCCAGTTTTCCCAAACTTAAAAAAATCTTTTATTTAACAATATTCAAAATAGTGGCAAGACATTACGAAAAGATCTGCTTATTGTTACTTTAAAATATTGACATTTCTGTCAATTGTACCATTGTAGAATTCGCACCACTCTAAAATATTCTTAAAGAGTTAATATTTTCTAATAGAAGGGGAAAATGTGTGCTTCTAACTTATAAAAATATTTCCAAAACAAAGAGCTATTTTAAAGTGCCGGAACAAAGAAAACATTCTACACATACTTTGATAGTACAATTTATACAATTTTTCAGAAAAGTTTAAAGTTAACGGTAAAATTCCTCACTTAGACTTATAATAACCAATTTAAATTAGTAATATTGATAATAATAACAGTAATAATAAAAGAAATTTTAGCTCTTTAGTTTCATTATGGTTCATCTGAATGCTGTAAATACTATATCTTACTTTTTTTTAAATTTAAAAAATAGATAATGAAGTAACTGATGTTCTGATAACTTTGAATAACCGGAACTTTTGCATCCTGTAATTAACCCATTAGTAGAGTGTACTTCCAGCCTTAATAGACACCGCCATATTTATTTATTCTTAAAGTGGTGCCACAAGTCATATAAAGATTCGAAAACATGTGTATTTATGTGGCGGGTTAAATCGGAGATATTAGCACGAACATAAACACTTCGGAAACCATCTTCTCTACAGCTTGACCAATGGATACAATTATTTTTTCAAAATGTCCATACCATGTGTAGATCTGCTAGAGGTTATTTAACACATTTTGAAAACTCTTCACCGTATTTCCCGACCCAGCAGCCCATTCCCATTCTAATCGATACTGATGATCCTGCTGCCGATTAAGGACAGGGTAGTTTTTACCAACATGTGGGTTTTATGTACATAGTAATAAATAAATTTTTGTTTGTTATTAGTGTTTTTTATGTTCCCTGTATATTTTGTAATGTGTAGATATATTATGTAAATTGTAAAATGTATATGTATATGTAAGCTAAATATTAATTTCAATACTCCATATGATATGTATTTGTTCGGACACAAGAAACATATATTTGCCTCGAGGCAATTGGACATGGACGTGTCGTGGCGTGCACCTGTGCTACACATCTGTACCATGCTTATACCTTAGTTTCTATTTTTGCATTCATAATAATTGAGAACTCATTTTTAACTAGAAGTTTTAATTTGCATAGCCATCACGAAAAAAAAACATTACCATATCACTAAGCTATTCAAATATCATATTGTTAAATTCATATGAATTACACTGTAAAAATAAAAATCAGCATATACACGGGTGAACAAGCGTTATGTGAAATTTCTCCCTTTCAACGGAAACATTCTATTTTGAGTGGAAGTAAATTTTGCTGGAATAAACGCGAAATTTCCTCTTTATCCTTACACGTTGAATGTTACAAACGGAAATGCTCCCTTTGAAATCAGAAAAAACGGAAACATTCCAGTTAAATTTTCGTAATTGATGTTTTGGCATATAATGGAGTCGTTGCATGTGGTGTAGACTACCGAGCATTTATCCTCAACCTCCAATGGCGAGTACCGAGGTTCGAATACGGAGGAAGGCAAAGCGATAAGAACGGGTGTGACAATATCCAACACCAATACCTATTCTGCGAAATATGCATCCATGCATATAGTTTTAATTTAGATTTTTATAATTGCTCTATTGCTCACATTTATTTCTAAAAACGGAAATTTTCCGTTTTGAATAGCGAAAAATTTTCATCTTGAAAGCGTGGAATACGAAAAAACGCAGAAAAAACGGCAACTTTGCTTCCAGCGCATTTTCCGTTTTTTCAGGGAAATTATTTTATAATCTATTTGTTAAATCAATGAGATTGATTCAAATGGTGCATGGAGCATATGTTTTTTTTATTGTTGATGTTTCAGTAAACACATTCAAGAGTAAAATAGGGAGTTGTTGGAGTTCCACAATGTAAACTAGTACACTATAACAAGTTCCATCAAACTGACCATTCATTCAATAATTTTTATAGATAAATGTTACTCAACAGCAATTGTATCTGTATCTGATAAACGAGAATGTTTCCTGGTCGGATCAAGTAACCGTTATTTATAAAAATGGTTCAATGATCAGGCAATTTGCTGTACATTTTCCTTATCTTTTTTTATTGCATATTTAATAATCCAAGCGATAATTATATAGATATATACATACAATGTATTAATCATATATATAAATATATTTTCAAGTTATTTCTTTTCCTTTTAAATAATTTGTCGTAATTACAATAAAAAATAAGTCCTGTAAACATTCTGGTTTTAATTAACAGATAATGTATAATTTCTATTATTTCATTCATTCTCTAAGTGCGTTTTCTTCAGAAATACAAATACAATACAAAACATAAAAATATATATTGTTTTTATAAGAAAAGAATTAATTGTACTTATTATATTTGAATACTAATAAATAAGAAATAATTTTTTAAGGTACATGTTTAAATATATTTTTTTCCAGAAAACGTTGCACATTATAAAAGCTTTGATAGTATAAAGTTGCTAGCATGTTAAATATATAAACAGTAACAAATCAAAATAATTCTTATTTTTCAAAAACTAAAAACATAATGACATTACAACAAACTTTATGCAAAATTTATACGTGTATAAGAAAACCTAAAACTGCTTTGTTTCACAAACACGATGATAAAACATTACAAAACACACTTTGTTAAATTAAGTTACTCATTTTTTTTACTAGTATTTTGTGTTTACTCTACAACTGTAAAGTGGATGGAACTAAATCCTTTTGGTTTAATTTCTTGTTTTACGTTAGAAGCGAACTTCCCTCTTAAATTTAATAAAAGTGTAAAAAGGAAGCACTCGCTTACGGATGAGGTAAACAATGAAAACAATGCATTTGCCTGATAAAATGCGAAGTTTGAATCTGAAATATCTTTTTCGTTCTAATTTCCTTTTACTTCCTGTTCAAATTTTAGAGCAGTTTTAGTTTGTAGAAATTTCTATTCTTTATACGACAAACAAATCATGAAAGGGATATGTTTAAATATAAAAATTAAGAATATTTTAACACGTTGATTTACTCCAATTTTCGTTTTTAAAATGACATGTTTCATATTTGAAAAATGGAATTATAATCCTGTTCTATAATTAGGGCTAAGTGGAGGATATTTACGCGCTTATATATCTCATTGAAAATCTCATTCTATATAATTGCAAATAAGGATTTTCTTTCTTTTACTGCTTATTTATGTGTTATATTCCTTTTAAAGTACAAGGAAGTCAACAGTTTATTCCCTCAGAGAAATTTGTAATTATATAGAATAATTTCACAATTTTACAAATTCATTGAGTAACTGCACATTTAACTGTTTTTCAAATTCGCAGAGTAACTTTACAATACCAAAAAATAAATATTTTTTTAAGTTCAAGAGAACTAAAATGTTGAGCATTCATATTTCAATTATATCAAAACTAATATGTAATAGGCAGACACGGATCCAGTGCAGATTCATGAGGTCAGATTACCCTCCACACCGTGTTAGAATTTTTTCAATGTGAATTACAGCTTTTTTCAAAATTAAATGCAAAGATTCACAGTTTCTCTAGATTAGATATAAATAAAGTTCTTGGTCAAAGTAATCGATATTCTAACATGGCTTGGAAAATAGAGAGGTTTTCAAGCACTCATTAAGACTACGCAACCTTTTAATCATATCCATGCACAGTGTACCGCATAAATTAAATTTATCAATTTCTACAGCATGCACAATAACAAATGTTATAGTTATTTATATAAAAGTCATTAAGCATTCTTCCTTGTTGCAAGATCGAATACGGTCTCTCCAAACAAAAATAGATTTAACATTATAACATTATTTAAAATACGTTCGTTTGAACGCCATGACCCAATCTCGAATGTCCTTTACAAATATTGGATGCTATTCTTCCATTCTTTATTTGAATAGAAATAGATTTGACTTAATAGTTTTGTGTGCGATTCGGAACGAATTTTTCAAATCATTAAAAGCGCTCTTACACGTCATAATTATTTTGCCAGTTTTGAAGTCTTTTTATAGAGTAAGAAAACGAAAATTATATATGAAAGCAGGCATAAAAGAAGATAAACTATATGGATTAGAACTGTGAAACATTCATATATGACAGTAGAACCCGATGAAGTAGTAAACAAGATTCCAAAGAAACACTACAGGAAAAAGCAACTGTTACAATTGTACAGATAACTTTTAACAATTTTTTTTCTTTTTTTTTTCATTACTATCACAATAATTTAATAAATTTGAGGATTTTTATAAATGATCAATCAGACTATAATGTTTTGCTAAAATCATACTTTCAAAGAGAATTATATCCCAAATTTGGCTGAAATTACTCATTATGACCAAATTTTATGTCTACAGCTTTCAATTTACTCGACTGTACTTTGCAATGAGTATATATATATATATATATACCCTAAGTCCACTTCCATATATTTAATGTTCCAAACAAATATTAGTGTTGTGGCACTCGTTAGAAATACAATATTTTAGAAGTTATGAATGACTCCCGAAAATATTGTTAAATTTTACAAGAATTGATTTGAAAAATTATGAAAATCAGCTCATCTGAGTATGATATCTCATGAAAAAGTTATGCAATAAAACATGTTCGAATTGGTTTTAGGTCTGAAGTTTGACCCATGAAAAGCGCAGGGGGTATAGGTAGAACTCTTTAGTAACCGAGAAAATCAATATTGGCCCAGGATTTCTTTACTACTCGTGCAAGGGTATCTATTACAATACGAAACGTTACAATCATATTAAATATTGATGAAAAGTTTTGACTAAATCTAAAAAACGTAAAATATTACAAGTATGCATATTGTTCCTCTAAGTCCAAAAGATAGTATGATAATTATGTAAATAGGTTTATTACGTAAATGTTTCAGTGAAGTATAGGAATAAGCATCTCGAAGCCTGCACTAATCGACACTAATCTACACTAATATAAACGGGGTACCTATTTAGTACCAATTTAGGAACCTATATTTTTTATTAGGTACCTCTAATTATTATCTTTGAATTTGTGATTAGTAAAACGTAACTTTAAAAATAGTAAAATTTTAGTAAATGTAATATCATAACTTATTAATACTTTATGTTTCCTTAACAAAACTAATTTTCTATCATAATTTACCTGAAAATTCTCTAAAATCATCAATATAATTTTTATTTAAAAACAAAAGTTTTCAAGACATTATTTTGAATTAAGATAATTAGTTTAAAACATTTTTCTTCCATAATATTTTAGTTGTTCTGCAATGTATTAAAATTATTAATCTCTGCCGCCAGTGTTTAAAAAACGAAAAGTTTTAATAAGTATATAAAAATTTCAAATCGTTTCAGATAATAATTAACACCGGTATTAATTCGGTTGTGTATAGCCACACAAGGAGTATCTGCCCACTATGATCTACGCTCGCCAACCATCTTCCAGAACAGGAAGGTTCTACAAAAATACTAGACGTCCCTGTTTTTAAAATATTATTTGATTGCTGAAGATTAGATAATATTACCATGACCAGTGGCGAATTTATCTAATCGAGTTGCCATTAATTTTCCAGCGACCGTAACAATTTTGGTCCCCAAGGCCGCATCCACCGTTGTAGTAACAGCTGAAGGCTGATTGATATCAATTACACATTTAAAAATCAGCTTGTATAAAATGGCTAAGTAAAAAAAAACTGCGCTGTCTTCCGGACTTTTATGACGTTTAGAAGAAAATTTGTCTTTTGGATTGCTATAAGAATATCGTTTTAAGTGTGGCATTTCAAATACAACATTTTAAATATGACGAAAATTTCACCATTCAATGCACTTCAAGCGTAATAATTTAAACATGCACAGTGTACCGCATAAATTAAATTTATCAATTTCTAAAGCTTGCACAATAACAAATGTTATAATTATTTTAGGGTAAACAGTGAATTTAATTAGAAAATTCATTAAGCATTCTTCTTTGTTGCAAGAGAGAATACGGTCTCTCCAAACACAAATAGATTTAATATTAAAACATTATTTGAAATACGTTAGTTTTAACGCTATGAATCAAATTTATATCTCCTTTGTAAATATTTGATGCTATTCTTTCATTCTTTATTTGAATAGAACCAGATTCGACTTGTGCGAATTGTGCGAATGTGTTTTTTGTGCGAATCGGATAGAATTTTTCGAACTATAAAAGCGCTCTTACAAATCGTAATGACTTTAGCAGTTTTAAAGTCTATTTATGCAGCAAGAAAACAACAATTATATATGAGATCAGACATGAAAGAAAATACACTATATGGATTAGAATTGTGAAATATTCATATATGACTGATGAACTCGATAAAGTGGTAAACATGATTCCAAAGAAACACTACAGGAAAAAGCAACTTTTAGAATTGTACAGACAATTTTCTACAAATTATCACTTTTTTATGTTGTTTACAATTGTATAAATTTAATAAATTTGAGCAAGTTTTTAAATGACCAATCATATTATAATGTTTTGCTAAAATCATACTTTCAAAGAGGTGGATTTGGTGAATTTTCTCATTATGACCAAACTTTATTTTTACAGCTTTAAAGTTACTAGGCTATACTTTGCAATGGATATATATATATATATATATATACAGGGTGATTCATAAAAGATGGGCAGAACTTTAAGGGGTTATAGTACACTTAAAGACAAATAATATTAAATAGGAGACTAAGGGTCCCAGACGTATTCCCAAGGAGATAGGGGGCATTAAAGTTTAGGGTCCGAAATTTCAAATGATTATAAAACATGGAAAAATTGGTCGATTCGTTTGCGGTTTTTGCAAAAAATTTTCTTTATGCCAGTATTTTCTTGAAATAAAATTTTAAAGTTCAATTTCAAAAAATGCCGATAGGGGGCGCTTTAGACTTTGGAGTAACAAACAACTATTTTTTAACGTTATTTTTTGTATTTCTTTAAATGATTTCGAAAGCTTAGACTTAAACTTAAATTTTGATCTAAAAATCTGAGTCCTAACGAGTAGTTAAGTAGCGTAAACTGAAATTTGAAATTTGAAACCCTTCTCCCCCCAGAACAAAAATCAGTTATTCCCGATCTTTGTGTCGTAGATTAGGCTCTAACTACTGCCGCGTTTTGCTAAAATTATTCTTTATGTCAGTATTTTCTTGAAAATAAATTTTAAAGAAAATTTTCAAAAAATTCCGATAGAGGGCGCTTTAGACTTTGGAGTAACGAACAACTATTTTATACCGTTATTTTTTGTGTCTCATTAAATGCTTTCTAAAGCTTAGACTTAAATTTTCAGCCCAAAATCTGAATCGTTAGACGTGGTTAAGTTTCTGGGGAAAGGGGTTTGAAATTTCTACTCCTGAGCACAGTTCAGTTTACCATGTCCACACATTGTGTGCTGTGATACGAGGTAAAAAGACACAAATTAGGATTATGTTACCAAAGCATATTTATTAACATGTAATCACAATAAATGTTCAAAATTGTGACCACCAGAGGTTATGCACGCAGAACAACGGCGACGAATGGAACGGCGAACATTCGCGAAAACATCAGGCTTTTCGAGCACTTCCCCTACAGCGGCGGAAAGTCTGGCGACCAGTTCCTCGGGGGATTCAATGGGTGTCTCATACATAAGAGCCTTCAATCGTCCCCAAAAAAAGAAATCGAGGGGTGAAAGATCTGGCGAGCGAGCAGGCCAAGCAACAGGACCACCTCGACCAATCCATCTGTTCGGAAATGTGATGTCCAGATAGTTGCGGACGTCTCGTACGTAATGGGCTGGCGCTCCATCGTGCTGGAACCACATGACCCGCCGGATGCGTGGAGGAACAACGTTTAACAGGTCTGGCAGCACATGTTGCAGAAATGTGAGGTATGTTTTACCGTTGAGGCGTTGAGGAAGAAGGTACGGTCCGATTAGGTGGTCTCCGAGGATTCCTGCCCAAACATTGATGGAAAAGCGTCTCTGATGAGCATGTGGATACGTAGCATGTGGATTGACATCCGCCCATACATGTGCATTGTGTGTGTTAAATGTACCTTCACGTGTGAAGGTACATTCATCGGTGAAAAGCACAGTTCGTCCAAAATGTGGATTTAGCGCGTTCTGCTGCAGAAACCAGCGGGCGAATTCAATACGATTTGGATAATCCCCTGGAGACAGTTTCTGGACTCGTTGCACATGAAACGGGAGCAAATGTTCATCCTTCAGTACCCTCCAAGTCGTGGACTGTGAGGTATCCACCTGGCTAGCCACTGTTCGTGTACTTGTACTTGGCTGCGCCGCTACTACATCCAGAATGGCTTCTGCAACAACTACTGATTCGTCCTTTTTTGCACGACCTGCCGTCGACCGGGAAGCGAGAAATGATCCCGTCTCACACAACTGTCTGTGCAAGCGCTCGAAAGTTTTGCGGTTAGGCAACCGCCTGTTAGGAAATCGCTCTCCGTACATTCGTTGTGCCTCTGCACCATTTCCATCTGCCGCTCCGTAAATTAAATGCATCTCAGCCTTTTCCTTATTCGTGAAGGGCACCATCTTCCGATTCATTACTACAGCGACTTACACTTGACTCACCGTTCAGTGGTTTTTATGCCTGAATCGTGTCGAAATTTTGCATACGTGTTCTTCTTCTTCCCCATTTGACATTTGCATACTTTCTGTTTCCTTCTTCACCCGGTGACTAGCGTCAGGAATGGAGCTTTAACGTTTGCATGAGCGACGTTTCCAACTGTGCCAGTGCCTTTATGAGTGAATTCCGACTATGCAGTCCTTGACGAAAGTTGTATTTTTGCCTCGTATCACAGCACAGAATCGTTGGGCATGGTTAAGTAGTGCAAACTGAACTATGTTCAGAAGTTGAAATTTGAACCCCCTCCCCTCGCTACTGAACCACGCTCAGCGATTCAGATTTTGAGCTGAAAATTTAAGTTTAAGTCTAAGCTTTAGAAAGCATTTAATGAGACACAAAAAATAACGGTATAAAATAGTTGTTCGTTACTCCAAAGTCTAAAGCGCCCTCTATCGGAATTTTTTGAAAATTTTCTTTAAAATTTATTTTCAAGAAAATACTGACATAAAGAATAATTTTAGCAAAACGCGGCAGTAGTTAGAGCCTAATCTACGACACAAAGATCGGGAATAACTGATTTTTGTTCTGGGGGGAGAAGGGTTTCAAATTTCAAATTTCAGTTTACGCTACTTAACTACTCGTTAGGACTCAGATTTTTAGATCAAAATTTAAGTTTAAGTCTAAGCTTTCGAAATCATTTAAAGAAATACAAAAAATAACGTTAAAAAATAGTTGTTTGTTACTCCAAAGTCTAAAGCGCCCCCTATCGGCATTTTTTGAAATTGAACTTTAAAATTTTATTTCAAGAAAATACTGGCATAAAGAAAATTTTTTGCAAAAACCGCAAACGAATCGACCAATTTTTCCATGTTTTATAATCATTTGAAATTTCGGACCCTAAACTTTAATGCCCCCTATCTCCTTGGGAATACGTCTGGGACCCTTAGTCTCCTATTTAATATTATTTGTCTTTAAGTGTACTATAACCCCTTAAAGTTCTGCCCATCTTTTATGAATCACCCTGTATATATATATATATATATATAAAATCCTAGCTCCACCGCCGTATATTTCATGTTCGAAACAATTATTAATGTCTTGGCACTTATTAGAAAATTATTTTTGAATTTAGGAAAAGCTTCCGAAAACATTATTAATTTTTACAAGAATTGATACGGAAAATTACGAAAATCAGATCATCATAGTATGATCTCTGATGAAAATTTGTTCGAATTGGTTGTACGCGTAGGTCTTAAGTTTGGTGCACGAAAGGCTCAAGTCATCATAAGTAGAACTCTCTAGTAGCCAATAAAAACAATATTGGCCCTGGCTTTCTGTACTACTGATGCAAGTAGATATTTTACAATACAAAAGGTTACAACCATATAAAATTGTGAAGATACACTTTCACTAGGTAGTGAAAAATGTAATATATTACAAATATGTATATTGTTCCATTAACAAATAACATGTTAATCACATAAAATACGATAATTACGTAAATGTTTCAGTGATGTCTCGGAATAAACATCTCGAACACAGAAAGTACATGTAATCGGGGTTCCTATTTGCTACCAATTTCGGTACCTATAATTATTATCTTTAAATTTATGATTATCAAAACATAGCTTCCAAAATAGTAAAACTTTAACAAATGTTAATATAATAATTTTTAAATAATTTTATGTTTCCTTAAATATTTTTTTAATCAGCATTTACTTGAAATTTTCCTGAAATCATTAATATCATTCTTATTTAAGAACAAAAATTTTCAAGCCTTTTTTAGGTGCGTTCGTAATTATATAAATACGTAGCATCTATTGTCGTCGCTTGGTCCATCCATCTGTCCGTCCGTCCGTCTGTCTGTCCGTCCGTCCGCATATAACAACGCAAAAACTACCCAACCGAATGTTTTGAAATTTAAGATATATTATCTTGGCAGAATTTTGTCGAGACATTTCAAATTTTATAAAAATCTAATCAAAACTTTAGGAGATATTAATAAAAATATTTATTAAGAAATTTGAAAGTTTCTTAAAAATCGCTGTTTTCTTGTTATAGGAGCTTCCGAGGTTTAATCGTCAAGCGACCGAGATACTTATTTTATGACAGAAATTAATCTGCAGACGATATAATTCATTTCACAGAATAAAAAATCATCAAAATCTGAATAGTTATATAACTAGCTATAGTACGAACGCACCTCATTTGTCACGTTTGACGTACAATTTCCAACTTATTTATATAAGATAACTAGTTTAAAACATTGTTCAATTGTATTTTAGTTATTTTGTATGTTTTTAAAGGGTTAAAAATTATTATCCCTTGCCGCCAGTGTTTAAAAAACGAAAATATTTAATAAATATACAACATTTGAAATATTTTCAGATAATAAAAAACAATTTATTTTTAGAGAGATACAAGGGCGTCCTCCTACTACACCAATCCCCGTCGAGATCTCGCAGACTCTAAAAACCTTGTTAAATGGTTCTGGTTTAAGAATATTACCCGATTACGGAAGTTTAAATTATATTATCACGACCAGGGGCGATTTTTTCTAATGGGGTTCCTAATTATTTCCTTTTGACTGTAAGAATTTCCTTTATCTAAGGCCACATCCACCGTTGTCGCAACAGCTGAAGGCTGTTTTCTGAAAACTGTTGTTACTGAAAACAGAATTTTTAACGTTTTCTTGCGTTTCCGTCTTAGTGGCTTTTACAATATTTCTAAATATTATGTTACTGTTATAAAGTTAAAAACACGTTACTGGAAAATGCCTTTTTGGATTTAAAATTATGTACAATATTTTTCCCTTTAAAAATTCCGTTTTTAATTAAACTTTGAAAGGAAAATTTATTTTAAAATTAATTTAAGTTATTAAATAAATTAATGTATAAATTGTATCATTTTCAATAATTAGAATTGAATAAAATTAAATTGTTTTTCACCAAATTTAGAAGTATACTTAATTTTTAAAATTTTGAACCCCTCCCCTCTTCTTTTCCCTGCTATTAAACATACCTGGACTTGCACCTGCCATGGGAAGAGAATTAAAAGTGCAACAATAGTTTCGAATTGATATTTTATTAGCAATTTATTATTATTTATCTCGATACTTTTTTCTAGAAAAACAATTTTTTTAGTAACATTAGTTAATAAACCTACAAACGTGTAACTAAAGCATTTTTTATTTTCCTTTCTTGCCGAACGCTCAATTTATAATTTAGCTACTGCCAAAACCATTAAAATAATGCTGTAATTGTTTGAGTAGTTCCTGAAAAAAAAAGATAATTTAGTATCAGCTGTTTTTCAGAAGATTTCGCAAGTGTCATTGATCACTTAAGTCAGATTAATTTAACATGAATGCAGTGGAAATTTGTAATGGCGACTATGTGATCGGTATGATGTACTCAGCCATTAATTATCAATTTTAAGTTATGCAATAATCCGCCGATGCATTATATTTTTTTACTGGAACCTCGTAAACAGACAGTAGATATAGTGTTTCACAAAGTACCAATTTTAATGTTTGAAAACAGTGCATCATTGAAATAATTGCTGAAATATAAGTACATAGTTTGAAATAATCAAGATATAAAAAAAATATTATTAACCACATTGCTTGGGGAAAAGTTTTTTTTCAGCCTGGTCACTTAAAAAAATCTTTAAATTATTCTAAAAATGATAAAATTTTCAAAAATATTAAAAAAAGACTTTTAATATAATAATATTGAATTTTAATATAAATAATATATTTTAAAAAATATATTATTACACTCTTTATTTTTATTGATATTTTCTACCTTTTAATGTATAAAATATTTCGTTGTTGCAGTCAGATGGCCTATTTAAGCGAGAGTGGTTTGGCGCATAGTTAACTCCATTGTTTACGTGACGCATAAACAGTTTCAACCATAAAGAATATTTGGCAATTTATCACCTGCAGCCGGCTAACGGAAAAATGCTTTGAAATTAATTTATTAGTTTATAATTAAGTTAAAAAATATTAAAATATTGTATGGTCGTCCGAAACACACTTGTGAACATATTTATTTTTATCCTAGCATACGAGAAAATGAGTGAAAAAACTATTACAAAATTTCATCAATACGTACAAAAACCAAGTACAGTTAAATAAAAGTGTGATTTAATCGGTTATTTTAGAACGGGCGGAAGTATATTTTTCAGGAAAAACTGATGCAAAATAAATTGAAAGACTATGGTGATGTTTTATTGTTTTTATATGTTAATACACTATTAAACCTTACTAAATATGTACATTTTGTAAACATTGATAATATGTAACATAGAAAAAAATATTTTTAAGTTGTGGTCTTGTGCCCTTTTCAAAATTAAATGAAGATTAATTTAATGAAAAATCCATACTTTTTATGGTTTATCGAGTCTTTACTTTAAGAAATACCATGTTTCTTACAATTAAACTTTAATCTTATTTATTACGCTTCTTCTTCAATGTCGTGAGAAGCTTTAGTTGGCTAGGATATTATTAAATTATAAAAATCCAAGTAATCACTTGGAATGTTTTTCAGCAACTTTAAACTATATAACAGATATGTCATATCTACCGAATGGAGTGGTGAAAAAGTGCTATCTTTGATTAAAATGTGAAGGTACTATAAACAAATGTAACTGTACTCATGATTCCTTTAGTCAAAATCTGTAACTTTCATGTTGCATTCATTGTTGGACGGTAGAAATAACTTCGTTTAAATGGTTATTAATGGAATTAGACTGCGCTATTAAAACTACAATTGCCTGGAAAAGTTATTTACGTGAAATGCGCGTTTTGTCCAAGTCCTCGAAAACCAAACAAACATTGGAAGTCCTAACCAACTTGTGGAAATTATGAAAAGTCCTTTATCGAAAAGGAAAGATGATAGTGGCCAAATTCATCTTGAGCAATGGATTATTTAAGATATTGGATTTGACAAAAATGTGGGAAGGGTTTTCTTATTAAGATTTGAGATATTAACGTTACAACATTTACTCAAGCAATTGATTAACATATTAATGTAGAAAGTATATAATACGAGGGCTGTAAATTAAGTAATAGCAACATAGGTATAAATCAATTTTTAATGAGCTTACAAGTACAATTGCATTACATTCCTTCTATGTAATCACCAGAAAAGCTTATAACCTTTTGCCAAATGTCAGAAAGCCGTTGCAGACCAGTGGCAATTTGTTGGTTGTTGAGGTGAGCGACCGAGCGCCCTACTGCGTGGAAATGTGCGTTGCAAATACGCAGTCTCATTCCGACCCGAACGAAATTCTTGAACCCATCGTGCTACTGTCCTATACGGTAAAGTATTTGTGCCACAGGCTTCCACTAATCCTCGATAGCATTCTGTTGCATTTTTGCCATGGGCAACCTCGATTTTAAGCCACGACCGCTGATCACCTTTTGAAAACATGCTTTAGAGCGATGAAACGAAACTCCTCACTTTAACGCCGCACAACAACTACCCTTCTAAGCAGATCGACTGTTTTTTGCACTCTACACATCGACAACAGCGCCACCTCACCGCTCCCATATCCTATTTGCGCATGCCCACCCTGCGAGTTTCAAGGTTAAGTTGCCACTATTTAATTTACAACCATCGTACTTAGGCGGCTGTAATGTATACCAATCTCACGTTTGAAAGGAAGCGAATTTGCAGCCATTTACTGTTAGCCATGAATATAATTTTGTAAATCCATTTTATTGTGGTAATACGCAAATGATTGAGCGTTTTCGGGAATCAATTTCAGTCAAATAGTCTTAGGTTTGATTCCCTGCCTGGACATTTTTTCATTGTCTGAAAACTTATATAAAATGAAAATGATATCCCTACGAATCAATATGATTGAGTTAAAAATAATAAAGTGTATAAAATATATCTTTTCTAAAAAGTTTCTGAATAAATTTCAATGGAAATTACACTGTTAGTTAGATACTTTTTAAAAGAAGGTTCCTTTATAGATCATATGATTCTACGTTCCTTAGTAATAGAATTATGGGGAAGATCTATAATCAAGTGAACCAGATTATGAGCCATTCTAAAATGTTCTTCTGGACAGATATTGATGAGGTTGTTAGTTAAATAATATTTCAGGATGGTTCTAGTATATTGCATATCGTTTTACGTTGCTCAGTTATAGAATTTCGAGGGAAGTTATATAATCATGTGACACGAGTAAGGAAGATTAGCCCTTTTAAAAAGTTCTGACGGATAAATTTTGATGAGAATTGCATTTTTAGTTAGATACTTTTTGAGGCATTGTTTTAATATATTGCCTATCGTTCTATGTTGTTTGTCATAGGATTATGGGGAAAAGTTCTGTAGGTCAAACCAATTATAAAAAAGTAACCTATTTAAAATGTTCTACCAGACGTATTTTGATGAGACTTGCAATGTTAGCGATATCAAATATCAGAGATCAGTTTATTATATTGCATATCGTTCTATCGTTATTTACCAATTACTTCTATAAATGATCACCTAAAGAGTTGGTGCACAACAGCCCAAATTTCGTCTGACACAATAGACAATATAATAGTGCAATGTTTTTCATGTTGTTTTTAGCAATACGGAAGGACATTCCAGGTAAAGGTCCATATGGCTGTAAAAACACAATGTGAAAATTTCTTATATATTTCATTTTATTCAAGATTCGTTTGGAGAAACCGACCAGCGTAGCGGGCGAAGGCCGCAAGTATAAAGATATGTAAATACTTTCAGATACAGACACAGATCGATACAGTAGATACAGATATGTAAATGTATACTTATTTATGTAAACATTCACTTGTGTTTGCGTATATGTATGTACACTTACATACTAATCTATTATAAAATATAAAATGTATTTGGGTATTTCACGCAGTGTATTAAGACAGAAACTCATTTATCCACTGTGAAAGTGATTGTCAACGTAAATTACTTTAATTGAATTTAAGTTCATGTGGCCCGAGAATAACCCTGAGCCATTTATTTTATTAAATTAAACTAACGTTTTCCCGTTCTTAATAGCAACTTTCCTGATTTCAATTGTATCACTCGCTTTATGCAAATGACCTCTGACTGTGTTGGTGCCTTTCTATGTAATTAATTATGAAGTTAACAGACTGAAATTACTCAGAGTAAAGTATTCAATTATTAAGAAAGCTGTAATTTAAAATATGTCAAAATAATGAATTACAATTGTTTATGTATTAGCATGCATTATTTTTTCTGTGTCATAGAAAAGTAAACTCAAAGTAAAAAAAAAAAAATTAAAGTTAGAAAGGAATAGAAATAAATAAATTTCATTGAAAAGTAAAAGTTTCGCAGGTTTCCAACGTCCTGTAATGTTTGTTTAAAAAAAAATCAAAATGATGCAATAAAAATGATGCAACGTACCATTTCTGTACAAACTTGACTTTTGTTACATTTATGGGGAGATTCTACTTCTTTCGGATTTTTGAAATTTTAGGATCCCTCAACTGTGTAGGTTGTTTCCTTAAGGCAGTTTTATGATAAAACAATTCATTAAGCAATTTTTGGTGGCTGAACGTAGCATTGCAGCAGCCAGAAAACGGCTTTCTACGCGCAGCTGTACGCTAAAGTTTATTGCGCCCCGAAACCATGAAGAAAAAAAATCATCTCGAAGCCATGTTGAAAATCTATTTTTAAACCATAAAGAAAAAAAAATCTCGAAATCGTTTCGAAACCATGTTTTGCAAACTGGGTGACTATTTTTCCTATCGTGTAATTTTACTGCAACATTTTTTTTCTTGGGTAAACAGCGAATTTGAAATTTTAAAGCATTTTTTGCAGTTAACGTTTTCATTAATTTTGTTTTTTAGATTTTGCAGCACATTTGTAAATTTTACAGAATGTTTTGCTGTTAATTTTACGATACTCAAAACAGCATAACTGTAAAATTTTTTAGCATTTTTTTTTCTTGTAAGTATATAATTGTATCTTTTTATCCTCCCCACCCCTTTGTATATTGTTTATTTATCTTGTTTTAAGGACTAAGGGCACTAAGTGTTAATTTTATGTTTATTTATATCATTGTTTTAATAAACTTTTTATATAATCAATTTCTTTATGCTAATGTACGATACAAATTTAGCCCCATAAAGTAAAATAATAAATAAAATAATAAGAACACCGAAAAAGCATTAAAAAGAAAATTTCAAACTATTATTATTCATTGTGAATTTATGTTTTGGGAATTTTTTTCACATGATAGGTTTTCTTACGTTTGTAGCACAAAAATTTTAAAACTGAATTTTTTATGTTCTCTCATATGGCAACCATACACCGAGTTAAAATTAGGGAATACTGATTCAACATAATTTTCTTTTGCTTTATAGTGCCCCCTGGGAGAAAATCGAGTAACCTAATAAAAGTAAAATTGATTTCAGTAAGTTTCACTGCACGATAGCTACATTGCAGCCCAAAATATGTAGCACAGATTCAAAAAAAAATTTTCAGTTTATCGGGTCTTCTGGGGTAAAACAGGACAACTAAATTTAAATAAAATTGATTTTTTATGTATCCTTAAATAAATCTTCAGAATAAGCTTCAGCCATCGGAAAATTTGTTTTTTTTTTTTTTTTTTTGTTTTTTTCACATAATCACGTCCTTGATGAGAAATTGCAAAACAAAAACTATGGATTGTTTTATGTTTTCTCAGGTGGTAATCATACTTCATGTTAAAATTAGATAGGACAGATTCATCTGAACTCTCTTTTATGCTGATGAAGTCTCCTAGAGAGAAAAAGATTAATCAACTGAAAAAAAATATGCATCACTGTATGACAGCATTAGGATAATAATAGGTAATACTGATTTAACGCAATTTTTCGGAGGGAAATATGTTATCTACACTTAAATAAAATCGATTATTTATATTTTACTATACGATGACCTTTACGGTGATTACTTTAAATTTAAACTCATTTCATAATGCAAACAAAATTTTAAATTATTAATATGAAAATAACTACAATTTTTTTTTTACTTATACTAAACTATCAAATAAGTGTTTGGACACTTGTGTATAAAACAGTCAAACGCAAGGCATTTTTTTGTGTTGTGTAGTACATATCTGTTAAGAAAAATAACATTCTTACAGAATAAATTAGTTTTTAGGCTGCTTGACATATTATATGTGTTTGCGAATAAAATGTCGATATAATTCAGCAAATTTTCGATTTCTATTCACCAAATTTAAAACCTAAAAAATCAGATGAATTTGAAATATTTTTTTGATATATGTAAAAAGTAGAATTGTGGTAAATGGAGTTCTAATATTCAAATGTTATAATATTCAAAATATTATAGATTATGCAACCCTTAAATGAATTGAAATCCTTACTGAGCGACAATATAGAAATTCGATTCTACTAAATCCTTTCAAATTTTTCGAATGCTGACTCCGTAGTACCGGATTAAATGTGCCTTTTGAACGTCTTTTGTAAATGTCAGCAGCATCACTCAAGCATATTTGTATTACATTTTTTGACTATAAATTTAATTTTATTCTTCAAAAAAGAACATCATAGGAACATATAACTTTATTTTTAAATAGATTTAACGATATTTGGAAATTCATATAATATTCAAAATATAGCCGATATTACTTATTATATCGTTAAGAAAATATTACATCATCAATTTACTTTATTTGATTTTAATATTTGATTTTTTTATTTGATTACTTTTATTTGATTGATTCCATAGTTATTTATTGCATTTTCTAAAACAGAAATGATGATATGAAATGGCGATGTAGAATGCCACACTTTTTTAATAATAATGATAATACATGTGTATTATAAAAAATAATGTAGCCAGCGCTTTCCCACGTTTGGGCTATATATCGCAAATTGTGGCCAAATTTTCCTTTATTTTGCACATTTATTTTACAGTATTTAAATATAACTTTTTATTATTGTTGTAAATACAATTTTATTGTTACTTCATGTATTGAAAGATGTAACAAATCACAGTTAGAATAGTGCTAGAATTGCAAGTCAAAACGTGCTAAGGTACAGTTTTCCAATAAATGTTATTGGAAAGTACATTTTTGTGCTTTTCGATAGAGCTCTATTCAGAATTATGCGATACTTAGAGCCGAAGATATACAAGATACCAACCAAAGTGCTGTCCACCCTAATTAACTTCAGAACGGCGACCGAATTACTCATAAGCGTGGTATCTAAGTATAATGAAGTGGCTATGCGCTATGTTGTACGCGATGACATAGTTTACAGTACCACCTAGTCGCAAACTGCGGAGCTAGCGTTCCTATCTGATACAGGCAATAAGTCAATTATAAAGTTATAGAGTGTCCTTGAATTAGTATGAAATGACATGTTATATGTAAAAATAACTTTATTAGAATCCCTGAAATGTAATTTTTTATATCCAGTCACCTGCTTAAATCCTCCACAAATTTCGTTGAGAAGTGTAACATCTTAAAACGGTCGCGTATTTACTAATAACTTTAAGACATGGTACTAATAACTCTAACAAGGTGCAGTTTATTTTAATAAGAAAGTGAAGTAAAGTATGCTAAATATGTCTACCACCGGCTGCAATACTTTAAGCAGTCTGCATGTGTCCCGATAGCGGTCACATTTAGCGTATTTAACTTGACATTCTTATTAATCAAAAAGCTATACTTTGCATAAATGAGGAGTTTTATTAGTAAATGGGCATCTGCTCGATAATACCACACTTGTGCTTGCAATTTGCAGCGTGTTTAAGCTCATGATTTGGTATAAAAATTTACATTTCGGGGCTTCTAATAACATTATTTTAAATCTAAGACATTTCATTCTATATCGAGGGTTCGCTAAACGTTAAAATATATTTTTCCCCTTTTTTGTACCTTTTTAGAGATAAGAACATTAACTCCATTTGTGACGCTGTAAGCTATCTCATAGAGCTCCTATATACGTAATTTTCTTTTTTCGTTTGTAATGCGTAATCGTCCAAATCATGCAATTATCAAATCTATTTCATTTGACATAACTTGGCAGTTATGTTATGTGATAAATCTGTACGTAACATTTTCTAAACTTATATTTTGCTCATGTTTGTATTGTTGTCTGAGCGAAGGTAAGACTAATACACAACGCAATATTACTTTAGGAGCTTATATAGCCACAATAGATATTAAAACCTTTCGTCAAGCCTACCTCAAAATATATTTGACGGATTTCGTTGTAATTTTCACAGAAAGCACCTATTAAAGTGACAACTATTCTGACAAATTACCAAGAATAATTTTTAAACTGTTTGGAAGTTATATTAAAAAATGGATTAAAAAAAGTATAATTAAAGAACATACGTCACGAAAGTTTCAATCGAGGCTAATGAAAAAGAAAGGCTACCGCGGTGCTTTACGCATATCTTTTTTTACAGACCGCCGGAGTCACGTGTTGCTTGAATGCACCAATGAAGGCGTACGAATAGAGCATCACGTCACTCTAGCGGTCTGTAAAAAAAGATAAGTGGAATGTCCCGCGGTAGCCTGTCTTTTTCGTTAGCCTCGGTTTCAATCAAACTGGAAAATAAATCTGGATTTTTCTTCTGTTTATAGGGGAAAAAACTCGTAATAACTTTGCACTAGAGATTTGGCGAACATCGCGCCAATAGCATTTTTTAACTCAGCAATAGTAGCTTTTATATTTTGTGTGCGTACATTAGACACAATTCTTTGATCTTCAAATAAATTGTTTTTATTTATATCATTTTTTTTTTATTTTAGTATTTTAAATGAAATAAGTAATAGGTTTGTATTTTTAATGAAATGAAAGTTATTTATTTCAAATATATATACAGTGTGATTATAATTAAAGTTTAAGATTCGAAACGCTCTAAAAAACGAACCACTGTTTAGAAAGACGTCAAAATTGAACGGCGTATTAGTGAAGAAGAGAGACAGAACATGAGCAAAAAAATATATAGTTCCAAATTTAGTGACAGATGGCGCTGTAAGCGTCGGAAGATGTAAATTAAAATACCTGGCATGCGCACGGCCATTTCAGGTGTTATAAAAGCGTTGGGTAAACGGCGTTTCCTCATTTCGCGTCTCAGACGTTCGCCATGAGTGTCTCAATGAAGGACCGCACTCTGCTTGTAAAGATTTATTAAGAAGATCATTTATTAAGATGATTTATTAAGATCAAGAAGAACGGTGATTCTGCACCAGTAGCTCTGCAGAAGTTCAGGACCCTCAAGTGTATGAAAAAAGGCGTTGGACTGATGACTGTCATGGGTCTGGTGAAAATGATGAATAAATTCGAAAATACGGGTTCATTTGATCTGCAGTCTGGTAGAGGAAGGAAAAGATGTGATTCGGCTGTAGTTGAAGAAGTGGCCACATCAGTTCAGGAGGAGTCGAGCGGTGGTGTGCAACCATGCAGTGCACGGAGAATTGCCCGAATATTAGACAGGCCTGTGAGCACAGTGCATAACATTCTACGAAACATCCTGCGATGCTAACTGTACAAAATTTGCAGTTGTTTCCTTCTGACCTGCCAGCAAGAGAGGGTTTTGCTTTGGAATTTCTTGCTTGCATGGAAGTGGACAATGATTGGTCGTGGAAAATTTTGTGGACAGACGAAGCCAATTTCCATCTGACGGGATATGTCAATACACAGAATTGACGAATATGGGCAACAGAAAATCCACTAGCAACGAACCCAGTACCACTTCATCCTGCAAAGGTCACTGTGTGGTGCATTATTTATCGTAGGGTCATATTTTTTCGAGGAGACGGGTGCTTTCGGTCCTGTTACCGTTACCGTCAATGGTAAGAGCTATGAGTCTCTTTTGCGTAATGACGTCATCACAAGCTCTGCAACAGCGTGGATGTCTGGATATTATCATTTTTATGCAATCAGGTGCTCCCCCGCACATTGCAAATCGAGTGAAGCAGTTGTTGAGGCGGCATTTTGGAAATGCTAGAATTATCAGTCGTCATTTCCCTCCAGCCTGGCCGGCCCGATCACCCGGTCTTAATCCGTGTGATTTCTGGCTGTGGGGTTATCTGAAAGATGTTGTGTTCAGTACTCCGATTGCCAACGTAGCTGAATTGAAGACACGCATGGCGCAACACATTCTGAACTCGACCCCGGTGACACTTCGATCAGTTGTGGAACACACTGTTTCCCTATTTAATCTTGTTTCACACAACGGTGGACAGCATATTGAACAGGTTTTGCGCCAGTCTCGCAAAACTTAAAAACCGATTGGATGGACGCTTTTTATGCGGTTTTTGGCCTAAGGACAATTAAAAATCGATTTTTCCCATCTGATGTGATACGACCTTGCCATGGTGGATGGACTTACTTAACTAACAGTAACACACCTGTACAGTCATGCACACTGAACAGTACAGTTGGTTTAACGTGTAACTTACGCTTTAGCCGTTGTTTTACGATTTGTCATTCGTAGTCGAAATTATGACGCTTACAGCGCCATCTGTCGCTAAAATTTGGAACTTATTTTTTGGTTCATGTTCTTTTCCCCTTCTTCAATAATACGCCGTTCAATTTTGACGTCATTCTAATCAGGGGTTCGTTTTACGGAGAGTTTTGAAACTTAAATTTTAATTATAATCACCCTGTATGTTAAATGAAATGAATGAAAAGTTTATAGTTTAAATTAAATGAATGGAATATGAATATGGTGTAGGAACAATATTTGGTGATTTGTCACCTGCACCAGCTAATTTAAAAGTAACAATATTGCTAATGATGTGAGGTATGCGAATTGTAAGAATTAATTATGTTATAGCCCCTATTCATACATGAAAAATAGCAAATATTCCGCATTCAGATGCACAGAGCAAGTTGTCGACAAACATCAGTAATGCTAGCAACAATATTGTTTTAACTGTATGAGACTTAAAATAATAATATTAAATGCTCCATTTAGCTTTGGGCACGATTACGGACGTTTCACTTAGAAAACAACCACAAAAGGAGTCCTTTATATTTCATTCGAATGAAGCTTAGTAAACAATATACTTAATTGTAATAATTAACTAATACTTAATTGTAAACACAAACTATAGTTATATAAGCAGGGAGGCAAAAGTTTAAAATTCAAATGTAGATATTTGCACCCCCTCTCCAGAAAATATAAAAGGTGTAGCAATGAAATTAAATTGGCATCTGGCCATGCTTTCTAAAACACGCAATTGGTTTACGGAACATTATTCACAATTTGAATTATTAACATGATCTGTAAATAAATGAAATTAGTGAAAGGCATGTAATTTAACTGCCTTTTAAATAAAATGAGTGAAAGGCATGTATTTTAACTGCCTTTTAAATAAAATGAGTGAAAGGCATGTATTTTAACTGCCTTTTAAATAAAATGAGTGAAAGGCATGTATTTTAACTGCCTTTTAAATGAAATGAGTGAAATTCAATTATTTGAAGGGTGTGTATTTTAATTGAAATGAGTGAAAAGTTAATATTTTAAATGAAATTAATGTAATATGGATATGGTATGGGACAATATTTGGCGATTTATAACATGTGACCGGCTAACATAAAAGCACTGTATGTGAAATGAAACAATTAATTATGTAATATCCAATCTTCGTAAAAGTAAAATAGATAATATTTCGCCTTTAGATACACAGGCAAGTTTGCGTCAAACAAGACCAATGCTAGGAACAATATTATTTTACCAGTACATAGTAAAAAAAGACAAATGCTTCTTAATCTAGGAAAATATATTGTAACCACGAACGAAAATATACAAAAAGTTGCGTCAGGCCAGTTTACGTCAAACAAGACAAATGCTTCTTAATCTAGGAAAATATATTGTAACCACGAACGAAAATTTGAGAACTTTACGTAAAACAAGACTAATGCTAGGAACAGTATTATTTTACCAGTACATAATAAAAAATATATTCGCTTCTTATTTAGGAAAATATATTATACCCACGAATGAAAATATGGTAAAATCTCTTCCGAGTTACCCACGGTTCCAAAAAATATTCTTTATCTTTAGAAACTCCAGAAACAAAAAAAAAATTGAGATTTCAACAAGCATACATAAATTAAAGTTTCTTTTGCTGTCACTGATTTTTGGAAACGTTTCCGAACAGATTAATAGTGTATTAATTAGCTCTTTTACCCCGGAATATATATTTTTGGATGCTGTTACTCAGATAAACTTTTTCGTATTCAACAAATATGTTTTACTGTAAAACATTATTCATTAACAGCAGTCACAATAATACTAACATTCACATTATTGTGTTATTCTTGAATGTATAAATTGAGTTACGCAGCTGAAAATCTTTAAATGAGAATTGATAGCATCCTAAAAGTCACTCTTCTGCTTTGAAAACACTTATCAATAAAACATGAAAACTACTCCGAAACTTTCCCGAAAATTCGGAGCAATAACAGAGACATTGTTTATATAAATGCTTCTTTAAATCTTGAATGCGTTTTGAATTTCTGAATAACTAAGAAGATGTTATTGTATATTTTCTCTCGTGATTATATTATATTTTCTCAGATTAAGAAATATTTATATTTTTCTACAGCGTATTGAGAGTTACAATAATCATATTAAATGTTCCAATTGGCTTTGGACATGATTATGGATGTTTCTCGTAGAACACAACTACAGAAGGAGTCCTGTACATTTGTTTCGAGTAAAGCTAGGTCAGCAAGGTACTATTTCATTATACAAACAGTTATAGAATCATGGGGACGAAAGCTTCAATTGAAATATAAATATTTGCACCACAAAAAAAAAATATATATATATAAAGAGATACAGCAAAGAAATTAAATTAAATGGGCGTTAAGCCACGATTTCTAAAATAAGCAATTGTCTGCAAACTCCATTCCTCAACAAATTAAATTATTTCCATGTAGCCATGGTTAATAGCCCTGACGGTGCTTTTCTGTTATACGGGCATGTGAGATTTCTTGCCAAATGGTATAAACATCAATGAAAGTAAAACTGATGAATTGCAATGCAGGTTTATGGATGTATCTAAAAATGCATCTGATTAAACGTATTAGATAAATTACTTCTGTTTATATATAATAACAGATAAGCGGCATCTGTATATTAAATAAATTGTGTAAATATTGGGAAAATGCTTTTGTGAATAGGTTGTTGAAAAGTACTTGTGAATATTTTCCTTCTCTTGGTTTTTCTCTATGTCGAACGACCCCTAACACAGGGAAATATTGTCTTAATTTTGATATGGATTTTTTTCAGCTTCAAAAGTCTACAAATTTTATGGAAAGTTCATTTTCTCAATCGTCATAAAATAATTTTTATACAGTAACTTTTTCGGAGAAAGTTCTGTAATCGGGTTAATGTTGGTCAGTTTAGGTAGCTTGATTTGCGAAGAAAATACGTACGGACGTATGTATTACCCAAAATAGCACTTTGACAGCTCAAAAGCATACAGACGAGATATTCAGATCTTATGTCAAACATTATGCTGCAGCCATTCTGTAATCTATCAATGGTCTTATTCGGTTCAGAATGAAAAAGAAATTACAAATTAATTTTTTCTAAGATGATTTAACGATGTTAGTACACAAACTGTCCCTTGCCAAACTATCCTTTTCACAATACTGAGCGACGCATTGCAGTAAGAGTATTTCTTTGTTGATTTTTCGGGAATTTGAGACAACACTTTTTGATCAGTGGAATAGAATTCCCCAAACTTTTATCGGCAACCTCGCTCCATCTATGGAAAACATATGTGCTGTAGGTAGGGAGCACTGTATATTTTAACTGTACGAGGAAACCACACACCATATAAAAATCCTTCATTATCTTCAAACAACACATTTTTGTCATTTACAGATGCTCATATTAGTGCAGAGGGTCTCTTCATGTTCTTAACATCATTTCAAAGAGTTAAAATTCTGATACCCGATGTTTTAGAGCCTTATTTCCTCTATTACTTTTAATGTATATGTACTTCCAATTTTGTACCCATGCGTGGATTATTTACGTGGTATTCACCACTTGTTTGTTTGCTTCCCTAATTGTGTTGAACACTGTATATAAATTTATATACGGTATTTTGAAACTCCACCATTTAATTTGCTCATTTTCATCATAATAATTTGTACCATTATTTAATTAAATCAAGATAGCATTTCAATTTCATAACTTGTCAAAAGTTATTGTTAAATCTATGTTTAAGCATTATCACCCAAACTAATCTCTTTGCCGGATGTCCTAGTACAACACTGTACATATTACTGTTTAAAAGTTTTCATTTTAATCAGTTTCTTTATAAATAACAACGGTCAAAATAAATAACTGGAACAAAGCAATTTCGTTTCTGTTGCTATTGCTTCGCATTTAAAAAGCTATTTTGATTTATAATTTGCGTAGTAAATGGGCAAAATATATAGATACTTCGTACAAAAGCACTGAGAGAAAAATAATTCTTGCAAATCCGTGAAATGATCTGAAGAAAATAATATTTCCGAAATAGTAAATATTAGTATTTTTTTAAACCAAAGACATAGTTAGTACCGAAAAAATGAAATTATTGCATTTCAAAGCTAGGGCAAAGACGAAAAAAAATGAAAATGAACGCGAATCGACCTCCGAGAAATAATTTTTCTGAAACAGTAAATATTAATGTTTTTAAAAACCATAGATTCTACCAGAACTGGAAAAGTACGATGAATAAAATGATAATTTTTGTTTATTTTATATTTCTGCCAGGAAAACAGGTGTGGCAGTGTTAAAATATAGAAAAACAGAAAATTTGAAAATCAATTGGAAAACACGTAAAACAATAAGGAATCGAACTCTGGAAAGAATTTTTTTCTGAATTAGTAAATATTAAAAAACAACCGTTAAAACTGGGAAAGTAAGGCAAACATTTCGTGTTTTTATTTTTATTTTTTTTTCTGAAATCCTACGGATATAAGTATTAGACGGTGATGGAAATACATTGCGTTCTGCAGCAATCCATCTGCTCTTGAACTTACATGGTGAACATTTCATCAATTTCCAATCTCTCTCGTATATAGGATCTCTGTCTCATATCGAAAAGTATATCCCCTTTACTGTAATGGTGTAATCCTGGACACCAAGCTAAGGATTACAGCTTTGCCTTTCTGATATTAATAGAGCTGGACAGGACTCAAGAGGGAACCCTCTATGTAATCAAAGCGAAAGTTATAGGGTATGTAGTATGTCACTACAGCTACAGTTATTTTTGTGCTGAGAGTTTATGACAGATAAGTTTGTGCTTTAAACATTTTTATAGAATTCGTTAGATTTTCGTATACTTCAAGAATTAAATGTCTTACATAAAATTACAATATACTTTAGAAAACCGTGAATTCTATTTACGATATTTGAAACTTAGGATGTTGAAATCAAGTAAATATAACATTCAAATATTCAAACTTTAAAATATTCAAAATATCATAAATTCTCGCTTTTCTTAAATAAATTTAAATCCTTAGTGAGTGACATTTTAGAAATTTCATTCCCTGAAATTTTTTACTTTTTTGAATGCTGACTCCGTAGGGCAGAATTAAATGTGCCTTTTGAACGTCTTTTGTAAATGCCAGCAGCATCATTTAAATATATTTGTATGACTTTTATTGTTATAAATTTCATTTTAATTTGAATAAAAAAAATCTTTAAAAATCTTTATTTTTGAAGACATTTACTGATTTCCATTTAACAACGTTGTGAAAATACATGTGAAGATAAACAATTTTCGTAAAAGACCCCAGCGTCTCAATCCACGTGTTCAATGTAGCATAGAAGATACGTCGCTTCACGCAAAAACTGAAAATTCAAACATAATACTAATAAAGATACGATATTTTCAGCAGACTTATGTTCATTATGTAAAATATGATGACATCCCAAAAAATTTTCAAAAGGAAACCATTCAATATCCAACAATCGCTGATCAAGATGCTCTACTTCAGAATGTCACTGACTGTATGCATGGTGTCACTGACCAAATAATAGTTCACTTCCAGCGCTTACTTGTTATCATCGTCATTCATGCAAAACAAAGTTAATATGATGAAAATCTTTCTAAAATATCTTCATTTCTGTTAATATTTTTGACAAAATTTCGGTTTAGTTTTTTATGAGACAATCTCTAATTTTGACTGAATAAGTGGATTTCGACATTTATTTCGCATACAAAAATTGCTTGTCTTGACGAGTATTAACGACACTGAAAGTTTTTTCCACGTGTTAAGAAACAGACTGTATTTGTCAAAAATCTTCGAAATTTTCAAGCTTAAATAAATCGAACAAATTTTCAAGCTTAAGGCTATTTGTTAGTCAACGTCTGAATTCCTCTCACTAATGTGAAACCTATGGACGTATAATGCGTTCATATATTTAAAATATTTCCTGAGGAAATTAATATTTTAACTTCCTTTTTCTGTGTACTCTTCTTAAAGGATGTCTGTTTTTCTTCTTAGTTGTCAAAATATTTCTGAAATATATATTTAATTTTATGTGAAATGTTAAAACATTACTCAATTTCGCCAAGATTTCAACAGATAACATACTAAATTAAGCATAGATTTTAGAAATATTTTCAGAAATATGAAAATAAGAGACTTGGTTTAAGAAGAATACACATAAAACAGTACTTATAAATATTAATTTCTTGAGGAGATATTTTAAATATATGTATGCATTCAGCACCCATTGTAGAGGAAAGTTATAGACATTATATAACATTATAGAGGAAAAGTAGGACATTGACTGACTAACACTTTTAAAAAGACCCACTACTGTTCATTCGAGGAAAAATGACAAAACTATTAATATTCCACATTTTTTCTGAATATATATTTTAACATCTATAATATATTCTGGCGAAGTTGTGTAAAAATACGATCAGTATAAAAATGTGAAGAATACTTTATAGTGCGCTCATTTCCTTTTAAACGATTCAAAGTTACAAACTTAAAAAATATTTTTCTCAGTTTGTGTTTTTAGGTAGATTTTGTAAGAAATACTACCTGTTACATTCTCCCCTATGTTGGAATTTCAGGAAAATTTTTGCAGATCTACACCTACTAGACTTCCAGAACCCAAAACCACCCCCAGTTCAAAACTTTATCTATCTATTTATCTATTTCCTTTTTTTATGGACACGATAACTTGAAAAAATCGGCATAAATCTCTTCCAAACTGATACATAAAATCAAGGGGCATAAAATCTCGGTCAAGTTCGTTAATGGGCAAAATCGAACAAAAGGGGGGGGGGAGAAATTGGGGCGGGGGCTTTTTGTGCGAACAGAAAAATCCCCATCACTTCTTATTTATGATACGCATCGAATCCGTTTAAAGTTATTATTACTTCTAGGAAAAGGGCCGAAAATTTATGTATGTCAGATTTTTGATATAATTAAAAATGGCCTCGAGGGAGGGAAAAATAGGAGTTTCAGAAGAAAAATATTCATAACTTTGCCAATTCACAATATATCAAATCCGCTTGATATTATTATAAATCTTCTTAATTTTATCTACAACTTTTATATTGACAAGATTTTTATAGGACCAACCCTTACAGCAAAAAAATAAAAATAAATAAAAACAAAAATATTCTGCCGACTCTGCCTACTTGACATAGGTATATTTCGAAGTGGGCGGTTCCAACTGCCGCATCATGGTAAAAAGGCAATTTCTTCTGCGTCTTAGAAATCTACCTGTGCCTGTAGATCGAGCCGTCAGGGATTTTTTCATATATGAATGCGTTCAAAATGCTAAAACTTACTATATATTTTTCAAGTTTTGTAATATTTTTTACTGGCTTTGCTTATGGTGTGTTCATGAAATTAATGATCGGATTTGCAATAATGTAGTCTATAAATTAGATTATTTAAAACTAATGATATTGTTAAGTAACAAGGTAAGTTGGGGTAGTTGAAAACACATACTATATACTGTCTAGCATGAAACCTATCGAACTAACAAGGGGACCGCCAAACATGATGCACACAGATTTTGATGATTTTAAAGTATTTGTAGGGGTCATACCCCTAACTATTCAGGTCAAAGGTTTCCTTCAAATGGGCTTTAGTTTTCGAGAAATTTCGGGTTAAAGTTCACCATGCTTTTCAAATACCCATTAGTTCGCGATCTTGAACGAGGTCTCCGTCTCCGTGGTGCAGGGCTAGCGCTCTGGATTTGAAAGCCGGAGGTGAGGGCTCTGTCCTCGCCTGTGACTTTGTCGCGTTGTAAGTTTTATGCAGAATTATGAAATCTGCATCTTTGAACTTTTTGATATTTTTCTAATAAATTCTATTTACATTTTCGAATTTTTCGTGAAAATTTATAGTTTTTTTTTTTTTTTTTTTTTTTTTTTGTGTGTGCAGTTTTGAAATTAATATTTTTATTGACGAAATTCCAAACTAATTTATGTCTATATTTTGTTTATTTTTTTATTATTATTATTTACTCTTTATATTTTAATAACCGTTCTAAAATAATACTTTTTTTAACTTTATGAAATTTTAAATGTATTTTATATATTTTTTTTATAATTTATACAAAATATTTTTATTTCAAATCTTTTAAAGGTATGTATGATTAGGTAATTCCAACAACATATTTTGAAAGGAGTAAAAAAATATTAAAGCAATAACTCTTATATCCAAGTTTTAGACAGTTATATATATTTTTTTATGTTATTTAAATACATTTAACTGTAAAGTTCAAACTCAACATCATTTTTGATTTGCACAAATAAAAAATAATCTATTACAATTAATTTTTTTTTCATTCTTAACAAGTCGATGCTATACAGAAAAATTCAACTAGAAAAGAAAAATCGTTCGTTAATTACAATACATATAAAAAATATCCGAAAAAAATCGTCTGAAATGACTTTTACGGTAATATCAGAATAAATAAAATTTTCTTTTTATCAATTTCGTTTAGCTTTCTTTGCAGACGTTTACCAAGTTTGAAATAATTTCTTTTTCAAATTTAATGCATTTTTTAATATATTTATCACAATTTAAGTATTTATAGAATATATAATATGCTAATTTATACATTCTTCCAATATTGTTAAAACAATTTACGTAAAGAATATATTTAAAGGCGACATTTAATGCGGAATTTGTTTAGAATATTTTTGCGATATGTATCACACAATTAGTTCCATATTTAATAAACAAAAAATGTCAATGTCGGTGATGATAAATATTTTTGTATTTCAGCAGTTAACATATTTCAATATATTTAGAACAAACCAAACAAATTAAAAGAATATATTATTTTGTTAATTTTTTCTTAATCATTTAATTTTTTTTAAATAGAAAATGCAAATTAAAAAAATGCATTATTTCATAAATACGGAGAATAAATATGTAAATATACATAAATGTAAACACTAATCATTTTAAAAAGACGAGATATCAAGACATAAATTAGTTTGGATTTTCGTCAACCGAAATATTAGAATAAAAATTGCGCAAAAACTAGACATTTTCACGAAAAATTCGAAAAATGTAAATAGAATTTATTAGGAAAATATCAAAAAGTTAAAAGATGCAGAATTCATTATTCTGGATAAAACTTATAACGCGACAAATACATATTTTTTTTAAAAAAAAGGTAAAAGTCACAGGCGAGAACAGAACCCTCACCTCCGGCTTTCAAAACAAGAGCGCTAGCCCTGCACCACGGAGACCGTGTTCAACATCGCGAACTAATGGGTATTTGAAATGCATACTGAACTTTAACCCGAAATTTCTCGAAAACTAAAGCCCATTTGAAGGAAACCTTTGACCTGAATAATTAGGGGTTTGACCCCTACAACATACTTTAAAATCATCAAAATCTGTGCGCATCAAGTTTGGCGGTCCCCTTGTAAGATGTCAGTTAACTTGAAGAAGGTAGAAATATCAGCTGTCTTGTTTATTGTACCGTTATCTGATTGACTTTGTTGAAGTTTGATAAAAGTATTAGTACAAAAATATGTGTAGCTAGGACGAATTTTGAAGCATAACCCTTTAACTGTTGGGCTTTTTCGACACCATAAACTAAAAATAGGAACGATACACCACTTTTTCCGTACTAAAATATTTGTTTTATATAATCGAAAAATTTCTGCCAATTAATAAAGCGAAGATTGAAATTTAAAAAATAGTGGTATCCAAAAGCTTTTAGTAACGAAACAAGCAAAGTCTTCTTTCTTTTGCTTGTTTCGTTTTATAGAGTTTTATAAGTAGAATGTTAGAGGTTTTATAGAGGTTTTATAGAGTTTTTATAAATAGAATGATGAACTGCAGCCTTCATTCCATCAGTATTAAAATCTCATTCGCTGATTTACAGTTTTTGATAAAATTTTGACACGCAAAATATATAAATAAACATAGTACATTTTAGAAATATTTTGTCAGTTAGACAGGAAACAGACATAATTTAAAAATATGCGCAGAAAAAGAATTTTAATCTTGTGAATGTGAAATATACGAATACATTCTTTGGCTATAGGTTACTCATTGGAGAGAGAAATTTGCAATCTGACTGATAACAAGCCATAAGGTGTCTCCCTATATCAAAAGTTACTAACTACAATAACACAGAAATTTTATCCTATTACCACACATTCTGTATGTGCCATATATGGAGTGAAATATTGCAACACGTGCGGAGCATGTTGTTTATCTTGATTAAGTACACCAATTACTATGAATCATAAATTATATAAGAAAGTTATAAACTACGATACAGCAAATTTAATTAAATATCCTTATTATTAGCTATTTATTAAATTGATATATTTAGCTTAAAGTAACAAATGTTATTTTATAAATAAATTTAACTTTATTCCACATTTTGCATTATATTTCAATTACCGTTTATAACTCAAATATTTCCTGTGGAAAAGTAGTAAATATCTGAAACTAATATAGAATTATTATCTCATTTTTTAATAACAAAATATTTCCTTTAAGTATTAAATAAATATTTTTACTGACTTATCAGTGCTTACAAATTGTTGAAACAAATGTTAAACATCCGGCAATTCATCTCTTATATATAATTTATTTTCTAAACATCAAGTGGTATAAAAATACTGAAACTACCGAAAGCATTTTTTAAAAATAATTTTATGCAAACAAACTCGCTGTTATTTGACATTTCACTTTTTATTTTATGTCAAAAGAGTAAAAAAAATCTTTGCTGATTTCAGGAGAATGAATGAAGAGGATAAAAATAATTTCGATATCTTCAATAATAGCTTATCTGAGAGGAGTGAAAATCTCCAAGAAGAAAAATGAAAGTAAAAGTTAATTAATTATTATTTCAAAGAAAAAACTAAATGACTTTGACCCAATTTGCTTTAATTCTTTTCTTATAAAATTAAAATTAAAGATAAAGTGCATACTTCAGGTAAATAATTAGAATTTCTTTTAGTCTCATAAGTGAAAAACTTTTCAAAAAAGCTTTCTTTCAAAATATCAAGAATGATATTTCAGTTAATTTAATTCTAATTATTTATAATAAAAATAATCTGTATTAATCAGAATGTTTAATGATCACATTGTTCGGCTGATTGCGAAAAGAAAACTATTATTTACTATATCTTAGGTAATTGAAAAATGTTACAAGAGATAATTATAATTTATATATTTTATACACACATGTGTGCCTAATGCTTTGTAACTTAAATTAGTGATGACGAATTTATCAAACACAAGTATGTTAAATGAAGTTTAAACTTGTCGGATGTGCCAAACCGAAAACTTTCTTCTATTGTATACATGTTAATACTTCAAAATTCACTATCACATTGCCAATAAAATCAATATTTCTCATTCTTCTGTTGTACGTCAGCTGCTTAGAAATCATTGGGTTACCAGGAACAACTTTCGTTGCACGAGCAGCTAATGTACAACACAACTACCAACTACGAAAAATCCTTTTGGCCCGTACTGGTTGGAAAAGATAGCTGCTCTGCTCCCTAGTTTTTTTTTAATTATTATTTTAGTTCACTTTACTGGAAAACACGAAGCTAAAATGCGTGAAACACGATTACAGAAGATTCTTTCCCGGTTCTCGCCAATATTATCTCGCCAAATAGCCAAGTCGGCTTCATTTATGGCTACCTATTTTTGTCTCCAATTTTGGAGATATTTCGCCAAGTTTCGCCAAATTTGGTGAATATGAATATATTGTGTTAAGCATATAACAGTTGGAACGATGATTACAACAATGAAAGAAAAATGAACCAGAATCCATGTTCACTAAAACTCATAAATTAAACCCGTTTATGGAGGAATCCTGCTGTCTTATTTCAAAATGGCAGCTACCCTAAAATTTCAAACTGCTACACCTCAGCCATTTTTTAAGATAAAGGGAAAAAAATGCTCCGGAATCCTTGCACCAAGATCGAACATTTAACAAAAAAAACTTTTAAGATTTCCATTATTATTATTTTTTTTGGTACATCTTTTTGAATTTGAAATCTTTAAATGGCTGTCACAGTGCCTTCATTCGGCGGGGACTCTAGGCTGGGTATCTGCAAGCCCATGTTGGGATCTGCAGGCCATAGTTAATAATATATACATAAAATTTAGTTCAATTCTCTGCATAAATTTTTTCGATGATACAATAATTAAAATGGAACACAAATCGCTGACACAACGCCCACTTTTGTCGGAATACTCCCAAATTCAAGTGGAACCTGCTGACCATAGCCAAAAACTTATAAATGAAACTTGGTTCAATTTTCGATAATACAACGAGGACATGCACACGGACAGACAGACGTTTTATAAAAAGATATTATTCGGAATCGCTGACCCCTAAAACGTATAAATCCGTTGAAAACCGGAAGTCGAAAAAATGTCGATTACAATACTTTGTTCTATTATAAATAGAAGAAAGTAAAAATTTAAATTGACTTTTCAATGTGTATCGAATGTTACTAAAGCAACTCACAATTTATATTAATATGCATATTAAACATAAATCCCATATAATTCAATGGGATTTCCCCCCGAAATTATTAATTAGCTCACTGTATTGCTGGCATGTTTCTGAGTTTCCTCGATATTTGATTGGTCTTTTTATATGAGTTACTCTATAGAATTGACTACCAAATCATGAAAAAAAAATTCTTTGGTATAGTTCGCGCATGCGCATTTGTAAATTATTTCATACAAATGCCCAGCTATTCAATATATTAATTTTTTGATTTCAGCATACCGTTTCTACTGCTCTTGAAGTCAAACATTTGCTTTACATCCTTGAATTTCAAGAACAATTTGTCAAGAATTTCAGTAGATATTCGACAAACAGTGTAAAAGAGAAAGCATCCGGTCACTGCACTTTAATTTTTGGACAGCAGTGTACTAAGGGATCTTGTACCTTTTAATCCCCCCGAAAATCAACAAAAACTTTCAAACTTTGAATTAGTGCATCTTCAAAACTTTTTTGTGTATAAGCATGGAATTTTGACTATTGATTAAACAGATTTTGCTTTTTGATATAATACCATTAGAAACTGACTAGTCTTTTACAAAATTTGAGCATTGTTGAAAATAAAGTTGCTCTTTTTTTTATTCCGTAAGACATTGCGCGCATGATATCTTGAGAACGTATGACCGGATTGTTATGAAATTTTATATAGATAATAAGCACAAATGTATTTTAAAAATGACCTACTCTTAGGTCAAATTTATTTCATTAACCATGTAAAAATGTATTTTTGTGAAAATTTTCAAAGTTTTATATTTTTTTATGAATAACAATAGTCATAATTAAAAATCTTATCATTGTAAATATTTAAAAGTAGATCATTTTAAACACACATATGCGCTTATTATCTAAATCAAATTTCGTAACAAGACATGCATACTTTCTCAAGATATCATGCGCGCAATGACTTACAGAGTAAAAAAAGAGAGCTATTTTAATTTCAACAATGCACAAATTCAGTAAAATATTAGTCAGTTTCTAATAGTATTATATTAAAAAGCACAATCTATTTAATTAATAATCAAAACTTTATGTTTATACACATAAAGGTTTCGAAAATACACGGATTCAAACTTTTATTGTTGTTTTTTCGATTTTTGTCGCGCTTAAAAGGTACAAGACCCCTTAAGGCTCCTGTTTATCTACTTACTCTTTACACAGGAACATTTTTACGAATTAAAAAGCTAAGTAATATGTTCTTTGACAAGTTCAATTAATTTGTGACAGGTGAGATTTTATTTTTAAATGATTAAATTTGAGGAAAATTCAGTTTAGAAACGAAAACGTTTTGTAAAAGGTGTAATTTTATGACAAAGAATTAAAAAAAGTGTCCTGTTTCGGAATGAAAAGTATTATGAAGTGTCTGTTTTAAGATTAGAATTTTTGTGAAGTGTCCTGTTTTAATATGAAAAATTTTGTCAAGGGTCCTGTTTTAAGATGAAACATTTTTGAAGGGTTCTTTTAAGGACCCCAAAATTATCCAAACTATTCGCTTACAATAAATGCGATTAATGTTTGTAGTATTATTTTATATACCGATATGAAAACAGAAAGTAATAGATTTTTAACAGCTCGGGTGACTTAACAAATGATCTTCATTTGAATAACAAAGGCTTTAACATCTGTAGGACCTTACTTTCTGTGTTAAATGTTTGATAATTCCTATATGTATATTAAAAAAATACTATAAATATTAATTACATTTATTGTAGTAATGAAACTAGCAAATTTTCAGGTCAGTCTCAAACGTCAATTTTGCAATTTCATTTTAAAATCCTTTTAATTTAGTATTTAAAACATTCAAACCACTGTTTCATTTCTTTCATAATTGTATTATCAATTGCTACAGGTAATATATCAGGTACTTTCAGGAAATTTAATTTATGGGAAATACGATTCCATGCACTGATGTTCCAAGACACTTTTTTCATTTTTTTTTGTATTTGATCCCCCCTCTCCCATTGCCTCAATAATTTGATAACTTATTTCACCGCTACCTGCGTAATATATTATGGAAAATAAATTAAATTACGACAGCAGCGTCAATTATATATATTTTAGAATAGATAGATAGAATCACATATTCCAGCACCATAAATTAGTCCTTCTTCAGTTGATAAAACAAACAAGAACGAAAAATCATGCATGAGGCATATATTATATAACTGTAACTGTATGATACTGTAACCAATATCTTTTGTGTGTTTTGTAAATACACGCAATGCACACAAGAGAGCAATTTATTGTGCACCTCAGTAATGTATATAATTTTCTTTATGTTTGAAATAGTGAAATATCACTAAATTACACTGAAAATGATTTTTCCCCATAGAATGATGTGTAACAGAATTCTTTTGTTTGACCCTGTAAATGAATAATAAATGCTTTGCCCCCTCATATTCTACAAAAAGCCTGTTTGAATGCTCTTCATAATTATATATCAACTTCATCATGTTTTAAATGATGTAACATGGTCAAAATGCACTTGAAACGTTTATTTCCAATTGACTGTAATCTAAAGGAATACTTTTGACTGCCCCTGTAAAAAAAACTTTAAGTGCTACACACTTCAGTTAAAATAGGGAACATACTATAGTTAACGAAAATAACATACAAAAATTTCAGGCTGATCCGAGTATTTTTTCGCGAGTTAGGGCACGGACAGACGGCAAACGGCAGACGGCCAGACAGCAGACGGCAGACAAGTCATAAACACTTTTCACCTTGGTTAGAAAGTGTTAAAAAAGCAATTTTTTGAAATGTATGACTATATGTAACCTACTTAATTTTATGCGTGAAAATATATGCTGTACAAAGTTAACTAGAGGAATTTATAGGAATATTACCTGTTTATGGAAAATACGATTCCATACACTGATGTTCCAATAGCTTAATATATAATAATCTGTATAACTTTTTCATTTTTGTTAACTTGACCCCCCCCCCGCACCCTCCCATTGACACAATAATTTTATAACTGTATTTCTCCGCTATCCATTATAGCGGTATATGTATGATTGATGAGTACGATCATCATTCCCAAAATCAAACAATAAAGCTATACTTCGAAGTGACATTTTCTATGAAGACACTTTTCTTACGAAAATATTTCCAGAAAGGTCCAATGACCGAAAATGTACTGTCTTTTATTCTTGAGCGTTTTTAACACTTTCCAACCTAGTTGAAAAGTGTTTATGACTTCAGTTTGTCTGCTGTCTGTCCGTTCTCTAACGCCCGTAAATATGCTCGGATTGCCCTGCAATTTTTATATGTTATTGTCGTTATCTATAGCATGTTCTTATTTCAACTGAAGTGTGTAACACTTATAGTTTTTTTACAGGGTCACTCAAAAGAATTCCATTACATTATGGTCTATGGGGAAAAATCATTTGCGGTTTATTTTATTGATGTTAAACAATTTCAAACACATTGTAATTGATATATACCACTAAGGTGCATTACAAGAAGCTTAATATGGAATAGGGTGTGCATGGCACTTATAGTTACTTTACAGGGACAGTAAAAAATTTCCGTTACATTACGTCTATGGAGAAAAATCGTTTGCGGTTTTATTAAATAATGTTTCACTATTTTAAACACATTTAAATTTATATAGATCACTAAGGTGCTTTACAAGAGGCTTACTACAGAATATTGTGTGTATAGTAGTCATCGTTCATTTACAGGGACACACAAAAGAATTCTCTACTGTCTGTTAACAATAATTCCTGGAAGTGCGTTTTAAGTTACTGAACGCGATTTTAAAATTAACTCACTTTTTGTTTATTACGTGATGTGTATAAATTCTGTAGATCCTATACAGGGAAGCACAAAAGTTCGCAAACACATTTCCGTTTATTGACAGAAACTCCAGAAGGAGAATTTTAAACTGTGCTACGCGTTTCCTAACTAAACTAAAATTTAGCATCCTATGTAGTATATATACAAAATCTATAGTTCATATACAGGGCTGAATAAAAGTATTCGGATATTTTTCCGAATATTGTATATGTTGGAAATATATGTTGGAAATTCCTGAAATTACGTTTTTAAATATGTTATGCGTTTTCCAAATTGTTTACTTAGATGTTATCTTTCAGCTTATTAAACGGTAATGATTTTTAAAATTATTTTGGAAGCGTTGGAAAGTGTTACATAATCTATGCTTGACGCATGATTTTTCGTTCTTGTTTTAAATAAAAAACTATTTTTGTTTGCAGTTTTTTCAATTTCTCTTTCATTTATAATCCTTATTAGTATCTATGGTACATTTAGGCGTGTAACACGCTCTGGTGTATACCTCGCATGAGTAATTCCAGACTATATATTATTTTGTTTTTAGGAATATTCGCTGTAATAAGCGCACCTTCTTTTTACGTAAAAAACATTTCATAAGATATACAATAAATAATAAAATAAGAAACTTTAAAAAGTAAAATAGATAGTATATTTTATACGATTTGATAGTGAAAATTATTTTTTTCCAAATTAATAGCATTTCTATTAATGCAGAAATCTGAATACGAGTGATCTAAATTTTTAATATTTCATTTTTATAACCAGCGTATAACGCGCACATGTAAATTTCAATCAAATTCCTCGTATCACAAATGCGTGTTATACTCTGGAATATACGGTACATCACGAAAAACATTTTGTACAAAAATCAAATTATTCCAAAGTAATTATTCCTCTTTTCATATTCTAGAAGGTAGGAAAGGGAAGTCTTCAAACGCATAAATTCCAATTTACACGAAAACATTCCTGCTGTAGTACTTGTAATAAAAAACAGGTAATTATCAAATAAAAATTTTAATTGCATTTAAACCTATACAAATATTTAAAACAACAAATATTAAACTAATTCAGTTTTATGTAATTCTTGTTGAAATTACAGATCGTTTACGAAATCAGTTGATCATACACTATATTTCCAATGATGATCGGTCACTTGCGATTTTAGACGTTTTGTTAAATATCTGGAAAGATACATGAGGAATTATCCTGAAACTTCAGGAGTGTAAACAACATGATAAACGTCATATATTTCCGTGAAAATTTTTTCCTGAAACCCCATAAGGAGCCGTCAACAAATTGAAGAAAAACGAATATCTTTTGGATAACCCTGTAGTAACTAACATTGCATAAGCATTCAAACTGTAGATTATGATTAAGTGGCTTATTGTAATAATTTGGGTTCATTTTTATGAAGATAGTATGTATACTCGAAGAGAAATTCAGGTTTTTATAAAAACAGTCCCAAATTTTACCAGGTTTTTTGCTGATACTTTGCAGAGTTTTTAATATAAAAACAAGTTATTTTCAGAAAATATGACAAACAAAATTGTACACAACACTCTGCAATCAGAATTAAAAAATAATAAAAATTGTATGAAAAATGAGCAGGTTTACTAAATATTGTTTCACTGCGCATGCGCAAATCCAATCAAACTATACTGTGCATAATATATTAGCTAAATGTATAGACCAACTTTTATAAAAGTCTCAAAAACATAGCTTGAAAATTCTGATAGTAATCGTCGATAGAATAAGTTCAAATTTCGCTGTTCCCAAATGGTAGCAAAAAGATAAGGGGTTGTATCCAAATGTACTAGCCTATGAAAGTTGACATAATAAGAATGAAGTGTTTCTCATTCTATATTTGATACAACCCCTCATCTTTTTGCTTCCTTTTGGGAACAGCGGATTTCGAGCTTATTCTATCGACGTTTACTATCAGAATTTTTAAGCTATGTTTTTGAGACTTTCATAAAAGTTGGTCTATACATTTAGCTAATATATTATGCACAGTATATTTTGATTGAATTCGCGCATGCGCAGTGAAACAATATTTAGTAAACCTGCTCATTTTTCATACAATTTTTATTATTTTTTAATTCTGATTGCAGGGTATTGTGTATAATTTTGTTTGTCATATTTTCTGAAAATAACTTCTTTTTATATAAAAAACTCTGCAAATTATAAGCAAAAAACTTGATAAAATTTGGGACTGTTTTTATAAAAACCTGAATTTCTCTTCGAGTATACATCTTCATAAAAATGAACCCAAATTATTACAATAATCTACTTAATCATAATCTACAATTTGAATGCTTTTGCAATATTAGTTTTTACAGGTTTATCCAAAATATATTCGTTTTTCTTCAATTTGTTGACGGCCCCTTATGGGGTTTCGGGAAAAAATCTTCGCGGAAATATATGACGTCTATCATGTTGTTTACACTCCTGAAGTTTCAGGATAATTCCTCATGTAGCTTTTCAGATATTTAACAAAACGTCTAAAATCGCAAGTGACCAGTCATCATTGGAAATATAGTGTATTTTCCTTGAAAGCCAAATAATAATAGGATTTCTTTCTCACAATCTCTTTATAATTTTATGAACAATTTTTAGAAGCCTTCTGCATCTCTTCCACAACTTTTTTTCATGATATCCGTCATTATTAATTTTTCTCCTATCAATAGGCTTTTAACTGATCAAACACTTCCTTTTGTCAGTTCCCAAAACATATTCTTTAGTAAAAAATATTTGTTTCGGGAAGTTCTAACGCTTTTAACATTTTGACCTGTTAAAAACAGCTTCTGTGTATCTATATCTAACGATCTGATTCTTTATCTATAAATAGATATTATCGATTTAAGCAAGGCTGTTTTAAATCAGATAGTACTACACTGTAATATTATTATTGCAGAGTAAGATTATAAACACAGATAAATTTAGCTTCATATGTGTGCTAACAAAAAGAAAATCGTTTTATATTTAACTAGCAGGCTTCGCCCGCTATGCTGAGCGTTTGCTCCAACGAACTTTGAATCAAACTGAATATATTGATGAATTTGACCTTGTATTTTAAAGCAATATGAACCTTTACATGGAATGTCCTTCCACATCGCTGAAATCGATACGATAGCCATTGCACTATTATATTTTTATAATGTGTCAGACATAATTTGAACATTAATATTTCAACTATGTTGTAAAGTGTTAATAAAAAATTACACAATTATAACAATTAGCAAATGTAAAATTAGTGAGAGAAAAGGGAAGCCCCATTAAAAAAATTACTTTTTATTCAGAAAATCTATAAGAATATGCAGTTCAAACACATCACTTCATGAAATCCTTTTTACTGTTTAAAAAAAATGTAGAGTAATTAAATGTTAGATTCTCTGAACCTTTGTTAAATTTTATATATTCATTACCATATTGACCGTATCATATACACTACCTCAGAATAATTAAATTGTGGTTTGTAGAATGACACAAAATTATATCGGTACTGATGAAGTTATGTACTAATGTGAATTTTATAAAACCTCATATCTGAAAGTTTTTTTTCATAAATTGAGAAATATATTAATACTTTTCCATGAAAGGTTTTAATAATCCATAAAAAAAAGAAAAAAATCATCCAATAAAACCTATGTTGCCTTATCCCCACTGATACTTATTACACTACATTTTGTTATTACATTTATTTCAAAATAACGAGATATTACTAATTTAAATTGTTCATTACCGATAATATAGTGATTACAGAACAATGCTTTTTTGCACCATGATTTTAAATTTAATATTATGTTTGACGTACAAACCCACAGATAAATAATGAGTTGTAGACCATTTTGGCATGCTGATAGAATTGTGAAATAAGTTCTAGTTCATTAAGAAAATGGTACTGATTTTTATAAACATGTACACCACTTTAAGCGAGTTATTCGTTTAATTAAAATTACATAACTGACGGTCACTTGCATATGTAACATGGAATTAAACTTGATTTGTAATTCTAGCTTTTACTTTTTAGGCGAAACTAAATTTTCATATAATATAGCGAAAATAATTGGCATAATTGCAATATTTTTATCTTTATTAATTGATATAGAATAAAATAGGACAAGTTAGAAACAGTTTAATATAAGCAAACTCGCAACTATCATGTTATCGTACAAAGACACGTGTCACATTCCGGACATTTATCTAATATTTCGCTTGCACGAATATCCGATTATCTACGAGTGTATCGTAAATGGTGTGTGATTATACTGCGATACTGATAAACGTTCGGGTAATGCATGCATAAAAGGAAATTGGAATCCCTGTTTCATATTACAGAGTGATTGAGTCCAAATATAATGTAAACGAATGAGAATAAAGCTGAAATTAAAAATTATACATAACTAGCTTTTTTTTGCTTGTTATATCATAGTTTTCAGGATTAAAAAGCTTTTTATTGTAAATAGTATCAACGCTTCAAGATTATATTACTTTTAAAATAAATAAAATTACACTAGCTATTGAAATATATTTTACGCAATTATGCATTAACATTTTTCATTTTTTAAATTACACACTAGTTAAAAACTAAAGCGCCAAATCCATAAAAAATACCCATCATAATGATATTTTTTTTTTCCTTAAGCTTATTCTTTTTTCTTAGGTAACGAAAATTGGTTATATTTTTAACCACATAAAATATTACTTAATCATCCATGTCAAACGTATTCTGCATTTATTAATGTTACCCTACAATTGATATTCCTTATGTAAATATTATATGTGTGTAAAAATTGAATCCCTGTTACACATAAATGAGTTGACGAAAACAGCTATAAACTTTAAAATGATTATATTATATTAAAAAAAGAAGATACTATATACAGAAAGAGTTATGTACAACATTGATGATTGTCGTCTTTTTAAATAAACATTATATCCTATTAATACATTCACCACCACAGTTTCGGATAATGTTTCTAAATTCGACCAGCACGAGCACCCGTCATGTCTTACTCCCCGTTGGATGCCTTCCACTTACTCTCTGCTACAATGTTGAGCAAATCTAATCTCTGCTGCACTCCTGACTTGGCGCGAACATTATCGTGTGGAGCTTGCATACCCTTTCAGGGAAACACAGTTTCAATATATATATACATATATTACAAAATTAATTTTTTTCTCAAGGTTAACATTATTTATATAAATTTCCCTTTTAATAATATTCCATATTTTATACCGGCTTATTAAATTAAAACCTATCTTAAACTAATCTATCAATTTCCATATGTAAAAGTATAAGATCTTAATCCACCTAATAGTATTTTTTCCAAATTGCTTAAATCTAAAAATGTCGCTAACTACTTATATTCCTTAAATATAACCTTTTTATTATTTAAATCCCTATTAAAATTCACTATTATTTCCAATGTATATCAAACCTCTCTAAATTCTTTACTTAAATGCTAAAATATCATAATTCCTAAATTATCCCGTTCTAAAAACCTATTTATTTAAAATCATTCTTTTATTAAAATATTAAATTGTATATTATAATAATGCAATGCTTTCATATTCTAGTTTTATTCCACGTCAATAAATTCATTTTTTCTTATCTTTTTTTCTCTCTAGCGTAAGCTAAAATTATCGTCTGACAATCCAAAATCTATTTTTAGCCGGCATTCTCCTGATCAGAGCTTATTGTTTGTTTACATGTCGTTTTCGTCTGATTTCGAGGCTATAGAATGGTCTAGAAAAAGACTTTCGCGCTACGTAAGTTGAATCACCTCAAGATTATTCCACCGGAATTGTTAATAAGTCCCTCTTAAAGAGATTATGATTGGAATATAGAAGTCAGGTGACTTGATTGTCACTAAGCGCTAGATTAACTTAAATACGCACGCGCAACAAAATCCGTGAGACAGAGGAACGAGAAAGAGAAGTTTTTCGGAGGTTGGCTAAGAGTTCTAAGCTTTTCAAGACATTCAGTTTCCACGACGACTATCGTGTTCAAACCCAGTGATATTTCTACCGTACCTAATAAGATGTTTGGTATATATAATAACATATTTCTTCGATGTATGTGTTCGACATATTTCTTCGATGTATGTATTCGACATATTTCTTCGATATATATATAATAACATATTTCTTCTACATGCTCCTACTTGATTGTTCCTGATTATGTAATAAAGTTTTGAGACTCAAAATTCGACTGCTTACTTCTGGAGTACACACATTTTCTTAGTAATATCTGAGTGATACAACCATCCGGCCTATGCCTGGGTGTCGATAAATGGAAACCCAAGCTAACACAGATTTCACCAATATGTCACTATATCACATTAAAAAGTACGACAGGATATCAGGTGTCAAATGCACGAATCTATTACTTGTTGCATTGACCTTGCTAAGTCGATTACGGATACAGCGTACCTAGCTGATGTAGCAGTAAAGCGAATAAAGCTCTAATGGATGTGATTTCTATACACAAAGCGAAGAGATTGCTGGATATCAACTAAAGAATAAAAAACAAGTGGGTAAGTGTGATCGAAGATCGTTCAAAGGGTTTCGTTTAATATTCCTTTCAAAACACTTTATCCTTTCTTTAATAAATTCAAATAAATTTCATTTAGCAACAAAAAAAATCATGTTTTTTATAAAGTAAAAATTTACCGGTGTATTTTTTCATTTTTTTGATTATCAGAACTAGCCGCGGGCGAAGCCCGCTATTATATTCTGTCATAATAATATCCGTCATGCGGACTAAATGCGATATTTAAAAAAATAATTTCAAAATTAAACAAATTGTACACCTTCAAAGTGTTAAAATATGCGAATATTTCCATAATCGAATTTATATCACGATTCAATATGTTTCTCAAACTCATATATTTACTATTCTCTATTACTCACATTGATACCCGCTTTGTATTATTCTCAAACATCTGAGAAATCCGCTAAACTACCAATATGACTCAATTCAATTGTTATTATATTTCAAAGTGGAGAGTCAAAATACGTCCATTAGAATTAACTTTTAAATATACACTAAATGTTCCAATATGACGTCAGATTTTCTTTTTAATTCTCTAATAACGTGATACTAATCTGCATTGTGTGCATACACATATTCATACTCCTTGTATTATTGAGAAATCTTAGACATCTTCCGATTTATTACCACTATGGCGTCAATCAATTTTATTTCATATTTATCTTTTTTTCAATTGGTGAAACTTTTTATTTCATTTTCATTTTTCACGTGGAAATCGTCTGATAGAAAATTAATTATTGTGGAAAGAATTTCATCGTGGATTTTTAATTTTTGGCATCTGCTATAACGAAAAATGTTTCAATTTAATAGGAAAAGGCTGTTAGAATTTTGGTTTTTTACCTCTATTTATTAAAATAATACGAATTTTTCAAATTCTAATAATTTGAGCTCTTCATAACTGATATTCTGCTATATATGCAAAGTTTCAACTCTGTAAGTTATATAGTTTTTGAGAATGGCTCTGTGACAGACAGACAACGAAGAGGGAGTAATAGGGTTTCGTGAGATGAACGAAACCCTTAAAAGATAATGTGGGACTGGGTGTAATATTGCTGGTGAGAACAACTAACCTAGAGTGAATTAATTTACAAAATCTTTTTACAATTGTTTTGTTTATTATTATTTCTGTCTTATTTTGTGATAGAGATTTATTTATTTATTGTTAAAATATGATGTAGTAATTATTTGTTATTAAAATGAGAGAATTATGTTAGTTTTCAAGATTTTTGTTGTAAATATTACTGAGATCTGGATTTTGTAAGAATAATAGAATTGCTTCTTTTATCTTAATGGTTTAAATTATAATTCTTCAGATATCTTTTATTACAAAAGTTTTCAACATTATCATGTATCTCCTTGGTGCGCAACGAGAATATTACTTGCTTTGGGAGTTTTTGGGGTTAAATTAAACACTTTATGCAGGTAAAAGATGTGTGTTTTTATTTTAAGAACTTTCAAATCGATGTAGAAAAATAAAATATTTTTTTAGTTTTATATCAAAGTTCTATATCAAAATAAACTATATTTACTTTAATTTACTTTTCTTACACAATTTGTTTAAAAAATATAATATTATTTATTTATTTCAATAGGTAGTCAAATAGTAAAATTTTATAAATATTTCTATAATTATATAAACATACTAGCAGACTTTACCCTCTACGCTGGTCGGTTTCTCCAAACGAAATATACATGTGAATTTGACCTTGTGTTTTAAAGCAATATGAACCTTTACTTTGATTGTCCTTCCGCAATGCTGTAAAACGAAACGAACGCCATTGCGCTGTTACATTTTATAATTTTTGCGCAAAATTTAGGTAGTTAAAGACCAACACGTTTATTTCATCATTTACAGTAGAATTTGCTAAAGAACGATATAACAAAATGCAATATACTAAAACTATCCCTGGAAAATTAACAATGCAAGTTCCATCGAAATCCTTTCTGCAGAATGATATATTAATTTTTTTAACGTATCCCTGTTAAAAACTGTTCACAATATGACAACTATTTTACAAACGTAAGTACTAGTGTGTACCTTAACATCATATTAAAATTTAATAGGAACAACGAAATAAATATACAGAAAACCGGCATATCACAATCTCTGATAAACAAACGATAAAAAATTGCCAGTTCATTAATATTTTCAATAAGGTATATCATTTTTTTCATCCTCCATATGAAGCAAATTCATTGTTATTTCATTACACCTCAAGAGTGAATAATTACTAAGAACGTCGAGTTCCATTGAAACACAATATAATTGATTAGGCTTTAGCAAAGTAGAAAAGAATAACAAGATTCCTTATCAGTTACAATAAACTAGCTTGCGGCACATCATGAAAAAAAATCATCAATTTGTGTCAGCCTAAAATTGAATTAGAGCTCATTTTTTATCAGGGGCCAATGTGATATATCCACGATAAGGTAACAAAAAAAAAAAAGAATGAATAGAATACTTCAATTCTTTAATTTTAGTCTTTTAGACGTGCCACACATTTTAAAGTAAAGCACGATGCAATGTGTATATAAAAAATATCGGTAGCAGATGAATAATATAGTCTCTAATATTTCTAAGAATATAACGTAATGTTTTTCATTTAAATTCAGTAAGAAATTATTTTAAAATGCAGTATTATAACACTTTGAATTCTTAAATACTTTTTTATAATTTTTTTTTTTTCATGTTTTATATATTTTCTTTAAAATGTACGAAAACAAAATAAGAACAAAAAAATGGTAGATTGCTTTACCAGATTGAGATTGCTTTATATATACAAATATTTCGATGTAATAGCGGAATAGTATTGTTTTTAGCTAAGTGAAATGTATCACGTAATAACTGAAAGCAATTTTAAATTTTTCAAAACAAATTACATATTAATAGAAACTTTATTGTATTGGTAAAATATACCATATTTTCTCTAAAAGTTATTAAATGATTAAAATTTGTTTGGTTCTTATTACTAATATAGTATTTGATTTCCATATACTAGGGGACTGTTGCGAGGATTTCGCACTGCAGTCTAATATTTTTTAGATGCTGGTTTAAACTTCTAAAAAACATTAAGATAAAAATATCTACAAACAACAATAGCAAACCACAACATCATCTCATTTATTCCATCAAAGTTATAGTAAAAACAGATCGAAGGTAGCAAAAGGCACACGCGAGAAAAAAAAATACCAATGGTACAAACAGTTGGTAGGATTGGTTAGAGGATGAAGTCATTCACTTCGGGAAAAACTTAGGACAAAGAAAAATCAATTGAATTATATAATACAATTTAATTTAATATAACATTTTAATCCAATATACATTTTATGCTGCACGTGAAATGCCACTGCTTCGATCGATCTATCGATGGAATCTTTTTCTGCTAGACATCTGAATTTTCAATTTAGCTTTTTATTCATAAATGTAAAATAAACACGTGAGGAGATGACCCTCTTTATCCTCTTTGTATTATTTATTTTTATATAAACATTGTTGCGCGCGATAAAATGTGATACTTTATTTTTCTGGCAACATTGATTTCAGAAAAATCTCTCATTTGCTTTATGGAAACAATTCTGATTCAACTTTAATTTAACAGAAAATTTTAATAAAAAAAATATTTTAACGAAATGTGAGTATACTATGTCAGAAGCCGGTTCAAAAACCTTTCGAATAATATCTCATTCGTTCTTGTTCATTTTGTAAATTCCTAGAAAAAGGGATGTTTACAACAGAAATAATATATACTCCTTTCTCTCAAACAATCTAACTTTTTTGCTGATTGGGAAAGAAAAAATATGTTAGTCATTTCCACCTGCGTTATTAAAAACGTACTATCAATCCTATATTTCGTGAAATACATATTTCACCGTGTATTTGTGGATAAATAAAGAAGTCGAATATAAGTAAATGCAGTGAAAGTTTATTTAAACGAACGCAAAATAAAATAAGAATTAAAATTAACAATCGCATACTTTTAATACACCAACGTTTTTTTCTATTTGAAGAAAATATCGGGTAGCTATAATATAAGTAAACTGTTTGTAGCTTGAAGGAATAACCGGAATGAAACCAAAATCGGTAAACTTACTATTCGAGAATGGGGAAGAAGAATAGAATATTAAAAAAATAATTGCAATAATCGCCGATAGATGGCGCTTTTGAGTGTGAAATGTAATATGTAATATTGTGTACCATGGAGGTGTCGCAAAACTCAATGAATTTGCCGCATATCACAACACGTGTGAAACATCACTCCTGATGTGTTACATTCCGCAGTTGAGTACGTTATGCATCGCCTGGATTGTGTCCTTCAGTAGAATGACCATGTAGAACCTGAACATGATTGACACCGCCATGCAAAAGCGTAACCACATTCATTGTGACATTTTTCAATAAATTAGGTGTGCTATCCGGTTTGACGCCTTAATTTTTTGTTCTTGTATTACATATTACATTTCACACTCAGTAGTGCCATTTGTCGGTGATTATTGCAATTATTTTTTTTATTATTCCATTCTTCTTGCCCCTTCTCGAATAGTAAGTGTACCGATTTTGGTTTCATTCGGATCTTTCCTTCGAGCTATAGACAGCTCCAAATAGAGATACTTATATTATAATCACCCTGTATATAGGAAAAAATATATATAAGGTAAAACCTTATTGTTAGTTGCTTCTCAAAGCCAAAATTAAAATTAAATTTGCGTACACACTCTGCACTTATCCTTGTACCTAAATATAATTTTAAATGTATGATTAGTTCATCACATTTTCCTAATTAAATGATTATGTATAACAAGTTAAATCATCCGGTGTGACCCCACTAGCGCTGTAAAACCGCATGGATATATTAATCTTACAGGAAATGAAACAGTTTAGACTTTCTTTTAAAAAGGAACAATATATTTTATTTTACAACTTTAACAAAGGAACTAAACTAATAATATTTCATTTATAACGCTAACGATTATGTATTTAAAAGCAAAAACAAATTACAATTTTAGAAATTTCAGAAAATATCTCATTTTTTAGTTTTTTAAATGTAATAATCACTTTTGTTCATGCAGGTTTTAATGTCTTTTCTTAAAACATAGTTTACAAGCTCTTCAGTTATTGTTTACCATTTCAATATTTTATCCTACGTAGGATATCCGGTTTCACTCCAAGAGAATGAAGGTCGCATAGCAAATCATAAAGAGTACATATAAATCCAAAAGTTTCATTGCAAGAAATAAATTCGTATTAAATGTGCTACAGGCAGTAACACAAAAGTTTGAATAAATTTATATGTTTTCATCTTTAAGAATTTTGAAAACTAGCAATCATTGTAACACACACAAAAAAGGTAAAAAAACTTTTCAACATATATATACACAAATGTCAGTACAGAGATACCATAATTGCTGGTTTTTCTTCTTACCTAGATCTAAGTTTTCGAACCATTATCCAACAGAGGGCTAAAAATAAGTCAATCTGACATATCCGGTTTTCACCCTACTATACAGTTTTACTGTACTTCCCTTCTATACACTTTATAAGGCTTTGAAAATTAGTATAAATCCTCCAACATAAATGCTGCCAAACTTTCTAAAAGTTAAAACACAAAAACATAGGCACACCTATTTACAGTTATGATATCATAGTGTAATTCACAAATTCTAAGCACGTCACGAAAGAAACTTAGAGTTTTTTAACTGTCTGATTTGGAAAATTTGCAAACTATGAATCAAAATGTTATAACTAGAATGCCGTAAAGAATATTCCTTTAAACAGAAAAATATTTCAAAATTTTGTTTGAATTATTATAACTAACTTAAATAGTTTTAAAAAGACAGAAAGACTACTCAAGTCAAATTCTTTTCAAGTATATTGGAAAATGTTAAATTAATTTAAAAACTTTTACAAGCTATATTTAATGTAAAATTCACATTTCTCATTTCCCGCTGAAACAAATACGAATTTTCCTTTTAAAAATATCTTAAAGGAGGAGAAATTTATTTCATATACCAAATCATGAAATATGTTTTTCACAGAAGTGACTTTCAATGTTATTTCCTTTTTAGAAGAAAAACTCTTGCTGAACGGAATAATTTTATCAATGAAATATATGATGGAAGTAAATCATGATACAAGTATTTCGTTTTTGAAATATTTTTATCTGAAAATTATGAATAACCTGCATGTAAAATACATTTTTTAGTATTAAATGTAAAATTTTAGTTTTGACAGGAAAATGGTACAGAAGAGATAGTGAGAACGTATAGAAAATCAAAAATTATATTCTTCACTATTTTCAAAATTAAAATTTATAAAATATGTTTAACCAACAATTTTCTATAATCATTAAGCATTCTTTTTTTTTTAATTTTAATTGTTTTCAAACTCTATAAATTAAAAATATATATATAAACTGTAATATGCCATATAAGATGTTTAAAATTTTACAAGAAGCATTTCTCTATTGAATTTTTAAATAATATTTAATGTCTAAACTACTTTCCTTTGAGATTTTGAAGGACGCGTTAATTACAGTGCGGTCGAAAAATATAGACAAAGGCGTAAAATGCAATTCACTGTAAAAGTAAGAATGGGATGAATTATTTTTTATATGTGTCTAATTACAAGCACTACATGAAGCACAAGTTAGAATTAAATTGTATTAGAAAACACAACAAATGCTGAATTTATTTAGAAAAACAGAAAATAGTTCTTTTCTGTTTTTACTTCTTGTACAGGTTTACCATAATTAGACAATATTTCTTTTATGGCTTATTTGAGGTTGAGGAACACAGTTACAAATGTTAATATTTAATCGTGTTTCTTTTACGTTTAATTACCTCAAATACACGGTTTTCTATCGAAAGTACTAAGTTTTGCATTATTTCTGGGGGCAGTTCATACCATGCTTGCCCTATCGCTATTATCCGGTCCTTGATCGAAAAATATTGGCGTCCATTTTCATATACTTTTCGTGCTTGATGTACCCACACGTTCTCCATGGGATTTAAATCCGGACTAAGCAATGGCCAGTTCATGACATTGATATTATTCATTGGTATTATTCTGATATTATTCATATTAAACCACATCTTTGTCGAGTTAAACACATGAATAGGTCTTGTTGAAATGCACAACTTGGTCCTCCCAGCAAATCCTGTAGTAAAGTAAAATGGTCCTCTAAGATTTGTTGAACAGTCCTGGGAATTCCTTTTCTTGCTACAAAATGCCAAAAATGTTTGTCCATTAAATCCAAAAACATAACAAGTGATTACTAATCCTCCACCTTGCTGTCTAATGAAACAGCTTCTTGGTTCGCCTCTTAAATCATACCAGTAAAAGTTATATCCATCTGGTCCATCCAAGTTGCACTTTTTTCGTCACTAAATATCTTTAAAAACCTTTAAAAGATGATCTTTTAAACCTATAAATCATCATTTTCTTAGCCCAGTTTAAACGTTCAGTTTTGTGGTGTTTTCTTAAGCATTATTTTCTTCAAAATTTTCTTAAAAGTTATTCGTTTAGATTCCAGTATTTTCTGTGAATGGTATTTTTGACACTCTAAATCGGGATGCAAGTTTTTTCGCAAGGAAATACTTTTTCTATATGCCATGCTTAGAATGATTCTGTCATCGAGCATGGATGTAATTCTTTGTCGACCAGATCTTTTCTTACTATGCCACTTGTAGCCATTATGCAAAATCCTGTAAACACTTTTTATAGCTCTTTAAAATCTTGGATATCTCTTTCGGATTTTTGTCTTTAAATCCAAAACTTTGAAGATCTCCTCTTTCGAAATCTCTTTTCCTCTAGGTATTATGTAGAATTTATAAAAACATCGATTAGTCAGTCGAAAACAAGCCGAAAAATGATTCCAGACCAATGAAAGTCAGAATAGCAGACGATACATACATTCAAGGAATGTGAATAAATAATCGTCTGCTGAAATATTTTACTATTAATATTTTAAGTACTATTTTACTATTAATATTTTAAGTCAGACAATGTCTATATCTAAAGAAAAGGCGATATTACATTCTTTAAACATTTTTTCATAGTTTTTACGTATTTTCGAATTATTTTTACAATAAATCCGAATAAATCAATTTAAAAAAATGTGTCTGAATCCTTTAAGAAAATATATGAAAGGTATTTTAGCTTGGAATGTCATTTTTGATCTTTGTCTATATTTTGGGACACATTGTAGATTTAAATTTTTAATATGATCAGTTAAACACATGTTCTTTTTATATGTGTCAGATATTAAAAGAAATTTTCCAATTTATCAAGGAAATTCCCTGGGACCATGCAAAAATTCAAATAAATCTGCTGCAAGATTTTTTTTTTTTAAACAAACAAAAAAATTATTTCTTCACAGTATGACTGAATTAAAATATATATGCTGAACATATAAATAGATAAAAGAAAAGTACCCAGTTAAACTGCTGGCTTTGAGCTCACAGGCTAATCGCACTAATTGCATATGTGCTCTTATTTCAAAGGAAGAAACCCATTTAGATAAATTAAGAGCGGGGGGGTTAGCTCCCTATTTAACCCCTTTATACTTAACTAATGAACCCACAAAACTAATCAGGGAAGCACCTTTCACAATGAAATTATATATACAAAATTTGCAGCAAATTGGATAATTCTGCATGAAAAATTCGTTTATCTAAATAAAGGTGGGGGATTAGCCTCCCGTTCCCCCCTCCTATATACAAAATTTGAAGCTAATCGTATAACTCTGCATGAAAAACTCATTTATCTAAATTAATGGGAAAATTACCCCCCTCCCGGTCCCCCCTTTATACTTAACTATTGAACCCCCAAAAGTAATCAGGTAAGCGCTTTATCACAATCAACCTATATACAACATTTGTAGCAAATCGCGTAATTCTGCATGAAAAACCCATTTATCTAAATTAAGGGGGTTTACTCCCCCCCCCTCGTTCTCCCCTGTATACATAACAAATGAACCCGAAAAACTAATCAGGGTAGCACCTTATCGGAATGAACCTACATACAAAATTTGAAGGAAATCGGATATTTCTATCAAGAGTTTTCGCTTTACGTACATACGTACGTACCAACAGAACCTGCGGGTACATTAGCTCTCAGGTTTTGATAGCCTATGAGCTAAAAAAGTGTACTCAAAAAGTTATTCTGAAACAAAATACATTTTAAGTGTTAAATCTTTTTAGACTGATACAAAAGGTACCATTGGACTACAAAACGATATCTTCGACAATTATTTAATATAAGTAAAATAAACTCATATAAATAAGGTAAGACGACCTGTTAAACAATTTTAGTGTAGATTTAACAAGACCTAATTCTTAATTGACAGTTATCATGTGTGATAATTTGGAGATTAATAAAAAGAAAACTGCCCAGGTAAACTGAGGGCATTGAGCTCATAGGCTATTCACACTAATTGTATATTATACTCTTATTTCAAAGAATTTGAAATATGCCCCTCGAAAAATAAAGAAATCAACAGTATATTAAGGGGCGGTGTCACCCCACCTTAACACCCCCTCATAGTTAACTAATGAACCCCTTTAACTAATCAGGGAAGTCTCTAATTACAATGAATATATATACAAAATTTAAAGAAAATCGGATAATTCTGCATGAAAAACCCATTTATCTAAATTAAGGGGGGATTAGCCCCCCTTTCCCCCTTTATACTTAACCAATGAACCCCCAAAAATATTCAGAGAAGCGCATCATCAAAATGAACCTATATACAAAATTTGAAGAAAATCGGATAATTCTGCATGAAAAACTCATTTATCTAAATTAGGGGGGGGGGGTTATCCCCCCTTTCCTCCTTTATACTTAACCAATGAACCCCCAAAACTATTCAGGGAAGCGCATTATCAAAATGAACCTATATACAAAATTTGAAGAAAATGGGATAATTCTGCATGAAAAACCCATTCATCTAAATTAAGGGGAGATTAGCCCCCCCTTTCCCTCTTTATACTTAACCAATGAACCCCCAAAACTATTCAGAGAAGCGCATCATCAAAATGAACCTATATACAAAATTTGAAGAAAATCGGATAATTCTGCATGAAAAACTCATTTATCTAAATTGGGGGGGGTATCCCCCTTTCCCCCTTTAAACTTAACCAATGAACCCCCAAAACTATTGACAGAAGCGCATTATCAAAATGAACCTATATACAAAGTTGGAAGAAAATGGGATAATTCTGCATGAAAAACCCATTTATCTAAATTATGGGGGGTCAGCCCCCCGTTTCCCCCCTTTATGCTTAACCAATGAACCTCCAAAACTAATCAGGGAAGCGCCTTATCACAAGGAACCCATAAACAAAATTTAAAGTAAAACGGTTAGTTCTATCAAGAGTTATCGCGTTACGTACATACATACATACATACATACATACATACATACGTACGTACGTACATACAGAACCGGCGGGCACATAAGCTCTCAGGCTTTGATAGCCTGTGAGCTAAAAAGTATTTATCAATTTATATATTTTCCACGCCTCTAAATTATAATGGATACATGTAGACATAATTGTGGAAAAAAAAATCTTGATTGAAACGCTCTAAATGCACTTATATTTTAATATAATTCTTTTAAGTTTTAATATAATTAAATGAATTGTAATATTTATTACATTTTTCAAAATGAAATATACCGCATTGGTACATATTTCTTTAAATTAGTCTGTTGCTGGCTACAGCGGCTTTTTGTTTCTTTCTACATCATGCTTCTAATTCTTACCAATAGAGATGTGAGGAATGTTTAAAATGCGAACATTTGACGTCTATTCCTATAGACAATAGGTAAAATATGCGCCGAAATTTATATCTAGCTCAAACTGCGATTATATATTGGGTCATCTCATCTGGAAAGTTCTGCAGTTTTTCAAAGTGAAGCGCAGTTTTGTCTAGTTATTTTTGGCTGCTGATAAGGAGTGCCCAGATATGTACCAGATATGACCCAGATATGTATATTTGGTCTTTTCTGCTTGTGCTTCATAATTCTTCTTTGTGCTGTGGCATAATTTATATTTCCTTGCAGTCCTAAGAATTAAGAAAGGCAAAGTTCATTTTCGTCATGTTATGGACTTTTATTTCAAGAAAAGAGAAAATGCTATTCAGCATGCTAGTAAAATTTGTGCTGTATATGAACAAAGTGTTGTTTCAAATGACACTTTTCGAAGATTATTTGAGATGTTTGAGAAATTTTATCATTGGAAATGATGCCCCTCTGGAAGACTATCATCTGTAAAGGAGGGCCTCTTAAAAGAAGCTATTTTTGAAAATCCACGTTACACAGTTCAGGAGCTATCACCAGACTAAATATTCCAAAAAGTACAGTGCATGATCATTTGATAGCTTCTTTTATGAGGTTCTCCTTTACTCCCCTTTATGGTGTTCGAGAGCGCCCATCATCTTCGATGCTGAATTTTCTGCGCTTAAACTTCTCAAATCACCTTCGAATTGCGTCGTCTGAAACAGCACTTTGTCCATATACAGCACGCATTTTCCAAGCAGTCTGACTAGCTTTAGTACCTTTCTTAAAATAAAGAAATATAATATGACGAAAATTAACTTTATGGTTCTCCAATCTTAGCATTGCACGGAAACAAAAATTATGCCACAGCACAAACAATAATTATGCTGCGCGTGCAGAAAATAACGAATGTACATATCTGAGTCATTCGAGGTCACTTTTTATAAGCAGTAGCAAAATAAATAGAAGAAACCCCACTTCGTTATATGAAAAGCCACAGAGCTTTCCGGATGACCCAATATTATATACATTAGAATAGACAACAGGTCTAAATGTGATAAAATCCTTATTTTTGGTTGTTGTTTTGTAATGAGTCTTTGAAAATAAATATTGAATTGATTTAAAAACTATTATTATGAGTGATATTTTTTTTTCTTACCATGATTAAATCATACAATACGCTTTTCACAGAAATGAATTTAAATATTCTTCATTCGTAGAAAATATCCTGGCATATTTTATTTATTTTTGTAATATGCAGAAAGATTATTTCTTGACGTTTATTCTCGAGATTTAAAAAAATAACAATCTCATTTATTCTCTCAGTAATAGCAAGTCTTCAAGGTATTTTTCTTTAAGTTTTTGTGTTTGTTATAAGGATATTATATATACTGAATTCTTAGTTATGTTTATTAAACTTCTCAAGGACAGTTAATGACAAGATTTTTCATGGCTTTATGTAAACGAAACTGATATTATATATTTTCATTTATTATAATTTTTATTTTTAGCATTAAAAGCCATCACCAAGTGTTTCACATTTTCCTGTTTAAGAATTTCATTAAGCAATAAAATTTAATTTAATGTTTAAGAAAAATTAAGCGGATTTCTTTCATTCATGAGATATTAGATAACTTTATACGCAATATTATTCAATCACAAATTTTGAAGTAATGTTTAACTGTATATAATATTTTTACAGTGGCTAGACCGGATATTCATAATAATATTATCGAAAAAATAAACTAAGACTTAACTAAGTCACATAATTGAAAAATAAATTGCAAAATAAATTGAATATATCTTTCTATTACTGGTATAATCATATAAAAATTAAATGTATGAGATCAATCATTCCGAATTCGTTTGCACATTAGTTTGAATCTATTGCAGCTTTCAAATCATTTTCTGTTTGTTGGTTCCTTTATTAATATCTATTGCATTAAAATTTACATGTCCGATTAAATTTCAGAGCCAACTCTTATAGAATATGGAATTTTGGGCGGTGAAACTATTATCAGTTATTTGCATGGAAAAGAGAATATCAGACAAACTCTCAGATTTTTTAAAATTTGAACTTGTCTGGAAGGTATTACTCATTTTGTAGCTTTTAACGGAGTTCCCTTAATGATGACAGCTAAGTTATCCCATTATTAAAAAAGTAAAAGATAAGGGCAAAGAATGCCACCAGAATATTCACGTCCATACATGAAATCGAAAGTTTTTAATATTTATAAGATAAAAATATCTAAAAACACAAAGAACATCAGTTGCCATCTAGTACGGCAGTCGCCATCATGATGAACGATGCGACGCCCAGAATTAGATATGTAACCCTCAATAATCAGATGAATTTATTAATAAAGATTAATATAGACTGCCTTTCACCCGCACTGTGAAGGAATGTTGTAATTACGTGCATAAAAAATTAAGAAAAAAAAACGAAAGTAAAGAATTAACAAGAAAGAAAAATCATGCGTCAAACATAGATTATGCAACACTTTCCAACGCTTCCAGGCTATTTTAACAAACGTTCGCCCTTTAAAAAGGTAAAGAAGATACCCGAAATAAAAATTTTAGAAAACATATAGCACATCTGAAAACCAGATTTACGGTAAGGTACTCCAATTCTTTTGTGCGGGACTATATATAATCTATAAATTCTTATATATTCTACGTAGTACACTGTAAAAAAATGAAGTAAAATTACGGCCAGAGGCCAGCAGCAGAGATTCCAGTCATACCCCGTAAAAAAAACAATCCATGCCCATCATTTTGTGCAGCCCGTAATTTTACGGGGCAAAGTAATATAGCATTATAATGCACAGGATATAATGCACTTTAAAATACAATAACACTTTGCTTACTGTTCCGTAGCACGTAGCACGTTAGATAATCATTACAGAATCGCTGTTTTGCCGGGTTAAAATTCTCGAAACACGAGTAAAATGAAGGGTTACACCCTAGCGGAGGACAATGTATGGGCTCGTACCGTATTTTTGCTAACATATGCGCTAGAACTGTAAGAATATGTGGATTGCTCTTAATTTTCTAAGTATCTAAGGGATAAGGCCGCTTATTTTGTGGATCAGACCGTTTTTCATCAAATAAGGCTGTTGCCGGTGAAAATTCAAGGGCAAATGCTCATAAATTTACAGTTTTGTCTGAGAGTGTAAGATAAAATTTTAGTTTAATAAGGAAACGTTTTAAGTTAACGTTAGTTTACTAAGAATACAGTTGAAAATTCCCCCTCAGCAAATTTCTACCAATAGTTGGAAGCGTACTTGCATTATTTTGTACAACCCTGTATAATACGTACATATTTTTATACATAAGAAGCTAAAATTTAATTCAGGGAAAAAGACGCTTAAAACTACTGAAATAATACTTCCTGGTGTTACTATTCATAGGCGGTCATGTATCCAGCTTTTTGAATAGCCTTGTATAAGATTTTATTTACATTCTACAAACATCTCATAGTATACTAAATAAAATTGATTTTGAAAATACATAACTCAAATACATAATGTATTTATTTATTTATTTGTTTTCTATATCTCAAAGAATAAAATTGCATGTCTCAATGTGAATTGAAAAGTGCATAAGAATCTGTGATTGTGTCGTGAGTTTAAGCTGAATTTGGAAAGCATTCTGAGATGAATTATCATGTAGTTTTATTGTATTTTATTCTTTATTTTCTAGATATCCCAAATTTACATTTCCAATTTGATATATGTTCCCTCATTCGCAATGATCAATTTTCTATTAAGCGGAACTCACTCAGTTTTAAAGATACAGATATGCATTTGTTTTTAATGATTTCGCTGGCACAAAAGAAAAATTTTTTAACTGACCAATTTTGTCAAGGAAGGTCGTATAAAAATTTTAAAACTTTTCGAAAAATTATGGCAAGATTTTTTATTTATTAAGTCTTATTTCCTACCTTATTTTAAATATATGTTTTATATTAACATTGCCTATTTATTTCCAACAGGTAAAATAAATTTAAGTTTGTTTCAATTTGTTTGGGACACCCTGCATGTTAATAAATTTTTATTTTTTGTCCTAGGTTTAAAAAACATTAATCTTACACTATCAATAGACAAGAATTTGTCACTCACTTCAAGCACTCAAATAATTTTAATAAAAAATCGACCAATTTACAGAATTAATGCGTAATACACATTATAATACGAACTCGTTAACTTTCTACAGAGTTCCAATTTAAATTATACCTCTAATTTATTTTTTTCTCCTTTTTAGCTTCTACTATTATTCGTATATTAAATCCTCTGATTTGTAGTGTTCTTCTTCCCAAAATGTCCCTTTCCAAGATTATCATTCCACATAAAATTTCGATGGCGCATTTTCTTTGATGATTATTTTCCCTCTAGGCATAGTTATAATAATTGTGATCTGATACCATGTTTCTAGAATCTAACTCGACACGCGTGTTCATTTTTTTAGTCTAAAAAAATAACAGCATCATCACATTATTAATCACTAGGGAAATATATTTCTTCCCTATCGGAATCTTAATAATTCAAAACTCTTCCTTGAAGGGAAGAAAAAAGGCGATTTTTTTTATTATTTGCTGTTGGGCGGTTTTTCTTTCTTTCTTTCTTTTCTTTTTTTTATTTATCCTATTATAAATTAATGAATATTTGTGCAGACAGATATTTTTGGACTCATAAAAAGTACTGGCCTGTCTTCTGTATGTTACATAACATTTGTTTCATACTTTAAAATATGTTTCAATAAAAAATGTACATACTATTTATTTTTTTAATGCAAATATATAATATTAAATCTTGAATTTATAAAAAATATAATAGTTGTAATAATAAACAGAATAATTTTCATAATTAATGGTTAATGCACATTGTAATACAAATTCGTTAACTAACTACGAAGTTCAAATTTAAGTGATATTTCTAATTTATTTTTATTTTCCATTTTAGCATTTACCTTTATTCCTATGTTAAATCGACTGGTAATTTCTAGACAGCAAATCAAAATAGCTAGGTTACTGGGTCTAAACTGAAAAATCAACAAAGGATTTAATGAGGTTTAAGGGTGAGTACCTCTCTCTAACCTGTGGTTTGTCTAGTGCAGTATTTAAAGTGATTCACTTGTAAGACATAACTTAATTTTCTTAACTAAACATTATCTAATATATATATATTGATTTAATTACCTGAATTATAATGTTAGAAAACTTAAATGCGCTGTGTATATTTAAGTGTCCCATGGTTTTTGGAATGAAAAGCTGACTAGTTATAAGCATAAAGGAAAAAACTATATACTTAGGGAGTTGGAATTAACCTCAGCTTACTACTGCAAGAGACAGTATAATGTGTAAAGTGAAGGCACTCGACGCCTGAAGTAAAATAAATACTTACATACAAAATAAAAAAGAAGATTAATATTTAATAATAACTAAAGTACTTATTTACATATTTCTATATATACAAAAGGAATACAAAAAGAGAAATAGTATCTAAAAATTTGATAACAATAAAATAAAATATATTTAAACATAAGGAATGAATATTCTGAAATGCCCTTTTACATTTCGAATTTTTTAGAAACTCTTCTTAGCGAATATTTACATCGTATAAGTAAATGCTCTCCATGCATCTCCATGACAAATTTCAACTTTCTAACCACTATCACAAAAATTGGATTTTAGAACGTTTTTCGCTCCTGCACCCCCCTGGGAGTAGTGTCACCGACATACAATATAGTCTTTGTTGCAGCAGAGAGTGTGACCATCAATTTGTCACCATTACCTTTGAAATAGGTTCGGTAGTTCCAGAGATTACCCCATACAAACAACAACAACAGCAAATACGCTACTTCTTTTTATTTTAGTATAGGTTAAGAAGTTTTTATGATATTATTATGTCACAGTAGTTTATTGAATACTTTAATGCAAAGAAATGCATTTTTTATTACGTTTAACGAGTTTTGTAATATAATTTTCTTATTAGTTATATGCATCCATATCCATTTATAAAAATTAACATTTTCAGGTCAAGGATAATGGATATTAATTGAGCAATAATTAATAATCTATATGAAAATAATTTCAATGAAATTTGGTATAAAGTTCAAAACGATTACAACCAGTTAAACTAGTCGATGGGGGCCACCGTAATACTTACCCATCATGGATATGCATAATGTAAAATATTAAAATAAAAATGTGTAAACTACCTATAAAATGCATTGCAATTCAAATAAAATCGTGGCTTGATGACGTCATAAACTTTAAAGGCTCTATTACTGAATTGCTTGAAAGAAACATCCTTATAACTCAAAAATAATAATCCTATTAACTAGCAGTTTATTGTATCTCATTAATCGACAAATTTCCAATTAAAATATATCTTTGAAGTGAAATTTGTATGAAACACAGGGTCATGAAAAATCGAAGAGTGTGGTAAATACGATTCCAAATATCTCGGCAACTAATTATCCGATCGACTTCATGCTTTATGAAAAATTTATGTTTTTTTATTGTCTTTTATATTCATTTATTAAAATAAACAATTTCGAAAATTTTTATGTATCTTTTATCAGAACGAATATTTCGAGAGTCCGAAAAAAATAGTTCCGGTTAATCGAGGTTATTGAAATTAAATAGGCTTCTTCCCATTATTACATACTAAGTACATACCAAATTGCAAGTCTCTATCTCAATTTTTTCGGGAGATAGAGCGTTTACAGACACACAGACACACAGACGGACGGCAATTTTTTTTTCTAAAAATATGTTTTTCGGAATCTCTAGTGTCTGAAACGTGTAAATCCCTCAAAATTTTTTTTTCGATTTTCAAAACGATTACAAGATTTACCCAGTACTACGTATGATGGGTAAGTAAAACAGTGTTTGTATTATCATTTTTTTATTGCTAGTATACATGCATATTCGTTTATAAAAATTTAAATTGTCATGTCAAGTGTAAGGAATAATATTTAAGTGATAATTAATATTCTATCCGAAAATAATTTCAATGAAATTATGTATAACGTTTAAATCAACCATACGCAAATAAAACAGTAACTTGCGAATCTGTTCTAAGCGTAAAAATTCTAGTTTCCTTAGCTGTTGATTACCTGTTTGCTATTAGTTAATTAGCCATGATGCAACCTCAAGTAGTGTATAACTACAACGAAGGAATCAGTAACACTCGTGCGTACAAAATTTCATTGGACACAATTTAATATTAACTCATCACGTGTAGGGATTAATCATCAACTACGTCAGACACCCTATACACTGTACTTTTAAGAATTTAATTATTTTACCATAATTACGTGTTTTTAAAATCTATTATATATTTGTCTGTCTATCTTTCTATAGAAATCTACAATTTGGATGTAATATTTGTGAAATCGTACTTGCAGGTGTATGAAAACGCGGCCGAGGCAGCTATTGAAACGTGGAATCGAAATAAATTATAGTTATTTTTTTAATTTATAAAAAACGAACAGTCTAACAGCCATTTCCTATAACATGTAACCATTTTTTGTTATAGTTCGTTGCCAACAATAAAATTATTTCCACAGCAATTAATTTTTAATTGAAAGATTTTCACGTAATGAGTAAATTCTATATATTATCTAAATTGTCAACATTTCTTTTTCTAAGTAAATAAAAAACGTAGAACGATAAATGAGATATCATATGAAAAGAGTTTGAAGCGGCTTCTGACATAATACACACATATTTCTTTAAAACATGTATTTTCATTAAAAATTGCAAGTAACTAAAAATTAAATCGGCATATTTTGATAAATGAAATGAAAGGTTTTCCTCAAATTAGTGTTGGCACAAAAATAAAATACCGCAACAATGATTATATAAAAAAAATGTTCAATAAAGATAAAGTGGGTCATGATGGGGTTGCACGGGTTTATTTTATATTTATTATTGAAAAACAAAAATTCATTAATAAATTCAATTGCTCAATTTATTTTTCCTTATCACATACTTTTGTCGCATGCTACCCTCTAATGCAATTAAAATACGATTGATAATTTCATTTTTTTAGGTGCGTTCGTAATTATATAAATACGTAGCACCTATTGTCGTCGCTTGGTCCGTCAGTCTGTCCGTCCGTCCGTCCGTCTGTCCGTCCATCCGTCCGTCTGTCTGTCCGTCCGTCTGTCCGTCCGTCCGCATATAACAACGCAAAAACTACCCAAACGAATGGTTTGAAGTTTTAGATATATTATCTTTGCAGAAATTTGTCGAGACATTTCAAATTTTATGAAAATCGAATCAAAACTTTAGGAAATATTAATAAAAGTATTTATTAAGAAATGTGAATTATTTTTAAAAAAAATCGGTGCATTTTTGTTATAGGAGCTTCGGAGGTTTAATCGTCAAGCGACCGAGATATTTATTTTATGACAGAAATTAATCTGCAGACGATATAATTCATTTCACAGAATTAAAATTCAAGAAGATCTGAATATTTATAAAACTAGCTATTGCACGAACGCACCTCATTTGTCACGTTTGACGTACAATTTCCAACTTGTTTTTTGATTTGATATCTTCGGTCAGTTTTTACTGTAACTTTGATGGAATAAATGACATGATATAGTGGCTTGACTAATGTTGTTTGTAGATATTTGTTAATTATTTAATTATTAATTAGCCTTAATTCAGCTTTAACTTAACCTTAATTATTTGTTAGAAGTTTAAACCTGCATCTAAAAAATATTAGATATTGCTAAGAAATATTGGACTGAAGTGCGAAATCTTCGCACGGGTCCACTGGTTATATAAAAATTTTCAAGAATTAAAAAAAAGAGTATGACGTCATATCGGAAGTATAGTGGACATTTTGAAACGTTCCCCAATAAAACTAGGAGCATGAGTTTGAGTAAATACAACGAGCAGGTGAATATGACGTTATTAAAATAATTGAAAAGAAAATGAATATAACCAAGGCTACACTAGATACCGGGCTTGCTCATTCATTATCATGACGTCACAAATGGTGGCTGGCCGCTACCAGCGATTGGTACAAAGCGAAACGACAAAATGAAAGACATACAGCGATTGGCACAAAACGACGGGCTCGTCGGTTTGCACCAATCGCTGGTCGTGGCCAGCCACCTTTTGTGACGTCATGATAATGAATGAGCAAGCCCGGTATCTAGTGTAGCCTTGATATAACGTTATAGTGGAATTTTAACGGACTTTTTCAACTATTTGACAATCATACTAGGAGAGTATCAAGTGAGTGAGTACAGAAAGCAAGTAGATATGACGTCATCAGAAAAATATAATGTCATATTTGAAATAAAACGAACATATTTGCATATAATTAGAGGAGCATCAATATGAGTAATCGGGTTCGCAGACAAATGGCGTATTTTAGTGAACGTTTATTGACGTTTGCGAGCCGCAAATAATATTTCATTGTATTAACCTGTTTTTGTTTCATGTACACATACAGTCTGAAGAACGTATTGAATCATAATAAAAACTCGGTTATGGAAATATTGGAATATTTTAACATTTTGAAGTTTTCTGAAATTGTTTTCGCTATTTTTAGATCTATTTCCCATGTATGCGCGTTGTATTTCCACGCGTGTATGCGTGTATATTTTAGGTTCCAAGAGCTCATTCTTACTGAAGAAATGAAATAACGATTTCAGATTTTTTTTAAAAATAAAATGTCATTGTGTGGAATGAATGCGCCCTGTTACACAAAATGCTTTACAGTTCCTCAATCTGACATTTTTTTTTTTTAAGAGGCAATAATTTACCAATGGAGGAAGTCACTGTTGCATTTGCTGGAGATTTTCGACAAACATTGTTGGTCATTCTAAAAGGAATAATGGCGGATGAAACTAACGCATACCTTCAATCGTCACATCTTTGGAGACATGCTCACAGTTTGCGACTAACTACAAATATGAAAGTTCATCAGCATGGAAATATACTGGATGGTAAATTTCCTGACCACATCAACTTGAAGATTCAAAAAGTGTCCAAACTGGAGAAGCTGTTACAAATCAATAGATACCGTTGTTGAAAAAAATGAGGCTGTGCCCTACAATACTGAATTTTTAAACTCTTTGGACCCTCCCGCAATGCCACCGTATAACTTAATCTCACCAAAAACAACTCGTTGTAAATGATCCCGCCTAGCCACAAACCTAAACCGTCAGTCCTAAAAAGAAGTGATATCACATAAAAAGAAACGATATAGAAGTGCATACTCCGAGTACCGTGTAAAAATCTATCACCACTCATAATGTTTCCAAAGGACTCGGAGTGAGGTACAGTATGTGAAAACTGCTTGGCGACCTGCAGGCTTTTATAATGTTTGCGTTTTCTGCCATTACATATAACTATATATTATTATTTTTATTTCATTTTATTTTATTTTATTTTATTTATTTATTTATTTATTTATTTTGCTCCCATAAAATTGTAAAAAAGTTGAAGCTTCTGTGTTTGCATGTCCTTCCTTATTTATGAGCTTGAAAAATCAATTTGTTGATTTTATTTACCATTATTTAAACTAGAAACACACTCTTACGAAGAGGATTTTTTAAATAAACATGTAAAGATTTTTAGTTTGTAATACATCTCTCTCTCTCTCTCTCTCTCTGTATATATATATATATATATATGTGTGTGTGTATATATATATATATATATAACCATAAATGAAACATGATTATAACACCAACTTAAACAATATATATATATATATATAATGATCATACGCTTATTAATAACAATGCACCTTATAATAAATGTTACCTAAATTGAGATATATTGCAGTAATTCTAGCGTAAGCGGAATCGCATAGATCTGGGGAAAAATCCGTTCTGTCAGTCCTTTCGCATAAAAAAATATTTATAAAAGTGATATAACAAAAATTAAAAATTTATCTTTCGGATTTTTAAAATTGATATACTGCATATATTATAAAAGACTGCAGGTCGCCAAGCAGTTTTCACATACTGTACCTCACTCCGAGTCCTTTGGAAACATTATGAGTGGTGATAGATTTTTACACGGGACTTGGAGTATGCACTTCTGTATAGCTTCTTTTTATGTGATATCACTTCTTTTTATGACTGACGGTTTAGGTTTGTGGCTTGGCGGGATCATTTACAACGAGTTGTTTTTGATGAGATATCACTCCTTTTTGCAAGGTATTTAATTTCAATTATACAGATTCCATTTTTATTCAGAAAAGAAAATATAAAAGAAAGATGAAAGAGGCAAAAAAATATATATATATAGTGATGCAATAAATAGAATTATACATCAGAATTATATAATTTATTGAGTGACTTATTCCAATGTATGTACATATCGCTACCATAGCAACAGGGAAACTTTTATATTAATTTCCTTACATTGTATTCATCAGATTATTTATGACATGTTTATTTTCCTTTTTCTTTTGTTTATATCACTCTTCCGTTTATATACATTCAAAAAACAAAAAATTAGAAAATTTTACAGTAGTTTACAAACTAATTAAAATACTGCAGTTTCAGAAAAATGTGGAAAAATAAGAAGCACTTTTTTTCCGGTCAATTATAATAATAAGTTTATGGAGCATACTTTACCGAGAATAATCTTTTTTTTTCTACGAACCATTGTAATTTACAGGGATTTTTATACTAATATATTAAATATTATTTTCGAAAATTACTGAGCACCTTAAAAGTTTTTTATTTCAACGTTTCGAGAATCTGAAAAATGTAAGATTCCCAACGTTTGCAAAAGTATAAAAACTATTAAAGTGATTTCAAAATAGAAACTGTTCGTAGGATGACACGTATTCCAAAATGTTGTGTGATTTTGTAAATATACCGCAAAGACTAAAGCGTTTACATAATAAATCGTTTAAAAAATGTAAAATTTTATTAAAATTTTGATCTGATAATTCATAAAGCTTTAAATTAGATTTTTAAAAGGAGCGTGATTAGGCCAAAACGGACTATATTTACTAAATGCACAAAATACATAAAGACACAAAGTACATAATTAATGTTTCTAGTCTGTCCATTCCAATTCGGGGATCCTAAAATATAGGTCCCCAATTCCCGGCAGTCCATGAATTAATTAGGACATTCGTATGCAACTGTTCAGAGGCTACTTCACTCACACGAAAACACCCGCTCGCTAATGTTAATCCTATGGAGGAAGTATTTTAAGATATCTCGTTCGCATTTCAATATTTTTAAATGATTTTTTTTTTGCATTGGATAGCGCAGGCCAATTTCTATGCACGCTCCTTTGTACTTTTTCGATTTTTGTTGCAATTTTTGTTATTGAGGATACTTTTACTTTCAAAACCGGTTCCGAAAGTGAAAGTATCCTAATAAAAAAACTTGTAATCAAAATTGAAAAAGTACAAAGGAGCGTGCATAGAGATTGACCTCAGCTATCCAATGAAAAAAAAATCACTTAAAAATATTGAAGTGCAAACGAGGTATCTTAAAATATTTCCTCCATAGGATTAACATTAGCAAGCGGGTGTTTACGTCTAAGTGAAGTAGCCTTTCAAAATGTTCTCTAACTTGACGATAGAGGTAATAAGTATAGCTCGGTAAATATGAAACACAGCATTGCTTCATCATGGCTTTGTTTCGTGAGGTGTTCATTCTCCGAACATAAAAATCTCTCGAAAGTGTTCGTTAACCGAACATGTGTTCGTTATCGAACATGCAAATCTCACGCGAAAGTGTTCGTTAACCGATTTGTTCGTAAACCGACAGTTCGTTACCGATCACCTATTGTATAGGAAATTTAGCATTTATAATTTTTATGAAGAATTTAAGAAGATATTTCCTTTTCATTGTGCTCTAGGCCCGTTTTTAGAGCATTTCAAGTTCGTCATAGACGGAGATTCGGTGAACGGCAAATATTTAAACGCAAAACTTCTAATCTTGGGGTAGCAACATTTTTACATTCTATTACTCAGCGCATGAATGTAAAGTTGGAATTTTGTAATCGCTATTTCAATCAATTCCTGATACGCTAGAATTATATATTTATAAATAAACACAGTTTTTTTAATCGAGGAAAATACTATATTTTAATAGATTTAGAGCTTAAGATCGACGAGCTTTCAGGTGGACAAAATGAACTCGTATTAAATTTTAAAGCAAGATAATAAAACCTTACAGAGATTGAAACAGTATAAAATCATTAAAATACATCTCACTAAGTAAATATACATCGGTTGTAATGTAATCAAGGTCGTCTGAGAGACCCTGTAAATGAAACGTATATGGTTCAATGCTGCTTTACCATAGAGAGTTTAAATGAATCGGATATAGTAACATATCTGAATATCTTGTGTATATAGCCACTTTGACAAAAGTTATGCTATTTACTATTGTTTTTCCTCTGTGTTAAGTACAGGAATCAAGTACTTCAAAATAAAAAATCGCTAATTACACAACTATTTAGTCTTAATAAAAAAACTTTTGGGTTACGCTGTAAACAAACAGTAAATTCTACAATTCTGTTCTACAATAGGAAGCTAACTTAGGTCGTTCGTAGTAACATCATGCGCATACGTTCTTTTTGAAAAGAGTTAGACCATTTAATATTTCTTTGCTTTATCTTAAGTATAGGAATAAATCACTTTAAAGTGGTATGCATAAAAAACTAATTAATATTTTTACACGAAATATTAAACATTTGAACTACTCATAAAAAAACTTTCAAATGCTGCAAACCGCGTAAAAATTGGATAATTACACAACTCTTTAGCCCTATATCAAAAGATCTGTTGTGAGACCCTGTAAACGAACCTTAAATGTTACTATTTTTTTATACATATATAATAGGAAGCTTACTTGTGTCGACTGTAATAACATATCTTAATATCATGTGTTTACGACCATTCCTAAAAGAGTTGGGTCATTTATTATTTTTTTGCTCTTTGTTAAGTATAGGAATCAACAACTTTAAACTGATATAAATCAAAAACTTATTAATATTTTTACATGAAACTTACAAAGGTTTGAACTACTCATAAAAGCAATTCAAATGACGTAATTCATTTCTATATCATTCAAACTGCCTTCTGTTATTATGTTTTTTTTATACAGCATGATTAATTTTGAAATTGATTTCCCTAACCAAACATTCTTAAAACCCGGGCAATGTCTAGCACTTCAGCTAGTATATATGTATATATTAACACTAGAACTACCGAGATGGATCATATAGGATGCAAGACCTGATTTTTTGCCCCTATAACAATTGTTTTTTGGAATAAACAAGTACGAAAAATCATGCGTCAAGCATAGATTATGTAACTACTTTCCAACCCTTCCAAAATAATTTTACAAATCATACCGTTTAATAAACTGAAACATAACATCGAAGTAAACAATTTGGAAAACGCATAACATATTTAAAAAAACATAATTTCAAGAATTTCCAACGTATACAATATTCGGAAAAATATCCGAATACTTTTATTCAGCCCTGTATATGATCTATAGATTTGTATATATACTACATAGGATGCTAAATTTTAGCTCAGTTAAGAAACGCGTAGCACAGTTTAAAATTTTCCTTCTGGAGTTTCTGTCAATAAACGGAAATGTGTTCGCGAACTTTTGTTCTTCCCTGTATATGATCTACAGAATTTATACACACCACGTAATAAAAAAAAGTGAGTTAATTTTAAAATCGCGTTCAGTAACTTAAAACGCATTTACAGGAATTATTGTTAACAGACAGTAGAGAATTCTTTTGTGTGTCCCTGTAACGAACGATGACTACTATACACACAATATTCTGTAATAAGCCTCTTGTAATGCACCTTAGTGATATATATAAATTTCAATGCGCTTAAAATAGTGAAACATTATTTAAATAAACCGCAGACGATTTTTCTCCATAGACGTAATGTAACGGAATTCTTTTGACTGTCTCTGTAAATTAACTATAAGTGCTATGCACACCGTATTCCATTTTAAGCTTCTTGTAATACACCTTTGTGATATATATACGTAATACACCTTCGTGATATATATCAATTATAATGTGTTTGCAATTGTGTAACATCATCAAAATAAACCGCAAATGATTTTTCCCCATAGACCGTAATGTAACGGAATTCTTTTGAGTGTCCCTGTAAAAAACTATAAATGCTACACACTTCAGTTGAAACAGGGAACGTGCTATAGATAACGACAATAACATATAAAAATTGCAAGGCAATCCGAGCATATTTACGGGAGTTAGAGCACGGACAGACGACAGACGGCCAATTATAATGTGTTTGCAATTGTGTAACATCATTAAAATAAACCACAAATAATTTTTCCCCATAGACCGTAATGTAACGGAATTCTTTTGAGTGTCCCTGTAAAAAAACTATAAATGCTACACACTTCAGTTGAAATTGGGAACGTGCTATAGATAACGACAATAACATATAAAAATTGCAAGGCAATCCGAGCATATTTACGCGAGTTAGAGCACGGACAGACGACAGACGGCAGACGGCCATACGGCCAGACAAACCGAAGTCATAAACAGTTTTCAACTAGGTTGGAAAGTGTTAAAAATTTAAATTGCTAAATATATCATAATGCCTTAACACGGATGTAATTGAAATCCAAATAATTCTTTTTAACACTTCCCAACCTAGTTGAAAAGCGTTTAGGACTTCGGTTTTTCTGGCCGTCCGTCCGTTCTCTAACTCGAGTAAATTGACTCGGATTGCCCTGAAATAGTGTTTAATATTTAATTATTACCATAATTAATTAACCGCATTTTATTTTTGTATTTCTGCTTCGGTACTAAACTATATTTAAAGTTTCTTAAGTGTTACTTATTATCTATTTAAATTTAAATTTATAATTTTTTTAATATATTTTTTGTATTTTTGATTTTGGGCTATTTTTTAATATTTCATCCGAATTTTTTCTTTAAATATTTATAGTTATTAAAAAAATTCAAAAACCTTCTTCTACTTTAAATATGTTATGACTTATATACTATATATTTCTATGTAAAAATAAGCACTTCTGTTAAATTGAAAAACAGATGAACACAATTAATAACTATGAATTGTACCACCGTTCTTCATATAGGATAGTTTTTAAAACATGAAACAAATAAAGTTTTATTTTTTTATATTAAAGACTAGCTGTTTAATCCGTTCTACGCACGGGAGTTCATGAATTTAATTCTAAAATGTGAATAAAATGAATTTAATTCCCCTGTTAAAGTGTTGAGTTGTTCAATAACTATACGATTTAGAAAAAAAAATACTACTGTGCATTTTTTTTAATGAAACTTAATTTATGTTGCTATGGCAGCAGACGATAAAACGATACCGTTGGAATAAGGGAATAAATAGAATAAAAATGTTGCTGCCGTTTGTGATAATTTTTTTCTTGAAAAAAAAAAGAAATAATGAAGCGCAATTAAATAATCTCTAATTATTTGCATGCGAGGTAAAAGAATTATCGTAATACCCGCTACTTAGCTTGTTAGTATTGCAACGTGGTGTCCGTAATATGTATATCTCACATTGCACTAAAGGGGGGTGCCGGGAGGAGGAGATGTTCAAGTGTCCTTCAGAAAATGACTAATTAGGAGGACCACTATGCATCTTTAAAAAAATTTTCGTTTGGTTAAGCTATGAACTTAATTACAAATTTGGCTTAAACTATTATTCTGAAATACTGGTAACTACTATTCATAAATTTACTTTAATGTTATAGAGGGTGACTATTAAGTTAATTATAATGTTTGTAATCAGTTTCGTTGAAATCGGAAAGATAGTTGCTGAGTTATGGAGACGGGGCATAGTTAGGGAAAAAAACCTTGAAGGAGGTGCCGGGGAGGAGCGAATGTTTAAGTTCACTTCAGTAAATTACTAATTAGGAGGATCACTATGCATCTTTAAAAATTCGTTCGTTTGGTTAAGCTAAGAACTTAATTAGAAATTTGTCTTAGACTGTTATTCGGAAATAGTGGTACCCGCTACTCATAAATTCATTTTAATGATATAGACGTTGATTTTTAAGTTAAATATGATGTTTGGAATCAGTTGCACTGAAATCGAAAAATTAGTTGCTGAGATATGGAAACAGAATACAATTAGACAAAAAGCCTTGAGGGAGGGACCGGGGGGAGCGGTTGTTCAAGTGCCTTTCAGCAAATGCTAAATTAAAAGAGCCACTATATGCATCATTAAAAATTGATTCATTTGGTTATGCTAGGAACTTAATTTGAAATTGGCTTAGATTATTATTCGGAAATACTGGTAACTGTTTTCTAGAAGTACACCCTGAAGCTATGAATGCTGATTTTTATGATAATTTAGCAAAATGGAACTGGTTTGGAGAAGTTCGGAACATAATTACCTGAGTTCTGGAAATAAAGCACAGTTAGAGAAAAAACCTTGAGGGAGGGGCCGCGAGGAGGCGCGCGGTCAAGTGCTCAACAACAAATCACTAACTTTAACTGTTGGTGTGCATCAACTGAATACGGGCTCTGTACTTTTATTAGGAACATAAATTTAATTTTTACGAAAATTGTTATTCTAAAATAGCGGTAACATCTATATAAAACAGCAATTAAACGTTACGGGTGAATCAAATTTTTTTTTAATTTGTTAAATGTAATTAGTTCAGTTGAAATCAGAGCAGTAGATTTGGATTTATTAATAAGGAGGGTCAATTAATGAAAAAGCCGCCGCCAGGTGGCGCGTGGTCAAGTAAAATAAATGTGACTTTTAGACCGGGAGGCGGCAGCACAAACAATCACCTCATCGAGTTCACGGCTAAAATTTCAGAATTAGTTAAAACTCGATTCGCATATTAAAATGCAATCGGTCTGCCAAGTCATATCTTGGTGGAAAACACCTTAAAACCCGCTTTTAGCGGTTGACTCGTAGGTTTACCATTGTGTTTTCCTGCACTCAATTCTCCATGTTATCATACTTTTGGGTGCAGGAAAACACAATGGTAAACCTACGAGTTAACCGCTAAAATCGGGTTTTCAGGTGTTTTTCACCAAGATATGACTTGGCAGACCGATTGCATTTTAATATGCGAATCGAGTTTTAACTAATTCTGAAATTTCAGCCGTGAACTCGATGAGGTGATTGTCTGTGCTGCCGCCTCCCGGTCTATTTCATAAAAAGTCTTTTATCCCCACCTCTCTCCATCCCCGCAAATTTAACACATAATCTGTTAAATAAAGTTTTCTGTATTAATAATCTCTATCATACTTATATATGTCATGTAAAACAAACCCTTAAACCCAGCTAATTATCATTCATTAAGTCGATAAAATCCTTTAAAATTAAGTTTTTAGCATTTAGCAACGGTCAATAATTAAGTTGATTGTCTACATCTCATATTATCTCTGATCCATCGATTTTAAACACTCGACTGGGAATTACAATCATCCCTACCCTTGATTTATTTAATTACTTCTGTGGAGATTTTATACAACCAACCAACCGAAGATAAAAAAGCTTATTTTTGATGAGATCTCTTTGTGCATGGATTTTAATTAATATTTAATCTATCAAAAATCTATTAAAAATTTTCGAATTTTTTGCCCCGATCGTTCATGGGCGCCCTACCAGCTACCCGTGTGCAAAATTTCCTAGCCCTGCGCCCTGTGGTTTTCGAGTTTTTGAGGTTACATAGATAGATACGCGAACGGTTTTTAATAGTATAGATTGTTGTCCAATTTGTCTGTAATAAAAATTTTCGGGGATAATATTTTTTTTTAATGTGGTGAAATACATAATAATAATGCTTAATCAATTAATATATATATATATATATATATATATATATATATATATATATATTATTTGATCGCATAGTAAAATCCTTTTGCTTTAATAATTAAAAGACACATACTTTTTAAAACACATAAAATGTTTTTGTGAATTGATTTCAACTGATGTATAGCTGCTTTCAAAGAAATTTTTTCCACGCAGTATAAAATAGTTTATTGAAATAAACTTCGGAACTAGTGGGAAAATACTTTCTACTTCCTATATCACGTCGGGTAATCTTTTAGGCGATGTTCCACAAATCCCTTCACATCCTTAAACTTTTATTACCCAAATCCTTACGGGAAGGGACAAGTATCCGTTTGATATACTTCCCTTCTCAGAAACTATAAATTACTATCTTTTTTTTCCCACAGCTGTTTTTACATTCACTTTCTTTCCGTAGTAAAATGGGCTTATAAATAGCTAAGTGTATTTATAGAGGATGATGATGCTTTAAGTCCGTTACGCCTCAATTAAATGGTGACCAGAGTCAGCTACAGCAATGAATGTGGTGTCTAGATATAGGAAAACGGCTATGCGCTACAGAGCGAGATACTTTTCAGCCCGCTATAGAGATAAATTCCGAAGTTACAGATTGTATTTCGAAAAATTACAGGATATACGAACAAACGTTCAATGACGAAATCGTACAACATTATCGATTTAGCGAGAAAATATTTATTATGAACATGGATACGACAAATAGTTCCCTGTACAGACGAACATATCTGATACTGATGCGAGAGATTTTGTTAGTTAAAAACACGAATTTTCTCCAAAAGCGAAATAAAAGAATTTTTTAAACGATGCAAATGCGATTTTATCAAGTCAGAATGTGACTGTATGTAAATAAAAGCAAAAACTGCGATATAGTACAAGCAAGGATAAAAGGACCCGTCTACTACTTTTGCTTTTAAAACTAAGAGGCTCTGCCACCTACAAACTATGCTTGCCAATCCCCGTTCTGAACTCCGCAGGTCTTAAGAGCATGAAATTTGCTCTGTTTTAAAAAAGAAACCCGATTAAGGAAGATGAAATGATATTCTCACGACCAGTGACAATGTCCTACAATTGGGTTACAATTTATTTCCATTGGATTTGGAGAGTTTTTGGTTCCCAAGGCCGCATCTACCGCTGTCGTGGCAATAAACAAAATTTTACGTGATTTATTAAGTAAGATCTATGATACAGTTGAAAATCAGATTGTGCAAAATGGTTAAGTGAAAATGGCTTTGCCTCTTGGATTATTATAATAACGTCTATAGTCTATTCAAAAATAAGAGAAAAAACAAACAAAAAACTTGCGAAGTGACTGATTTTGTGATGCTTTGACTATAATCAATGCCAGCCAAACATTGCTAGTTTTCACAACAACGATCGTTGCTTTGCCTATAAAATAATACAATTTATTGAAATAAATGATTGATTTGTGCAATTAATCTATCCATTAACCGTAATTATTATTTTACTTACAAATTTTAAGCATTAAATATTTGCCAACCACGTTTCGAAATATTAAAAAATAAATATATTTAGCGATTTAAATTTATAAAATCTCGACAAGTAAGTAAAAAAGTCCTTCCGGCCTGTACCGGGAGGTAAATGTAGCTTTCCTATATCTTCGTTTTAAAATTTTAGCTAATGTTACACGAAAACAGCAAGCTAAAATGCAAAGAAACGTTTACAAAAGATCCGTTAATACTGAATTTGAATAAGAAATTCGCCAAATTATTGAGCAATAGCCAAATTGGCTTCATTTATGAAGACTTATTTTGATCGCCAAATTTGGCGATATTTCGCCAAATGTCGCCAATTTTGCCAATTTTGTCGACAATGTCGCCAATTTTGGCGTTAACGGATATGAATATATAGTTTTATGCGTATGATTGGGAAAATTATTACAACAATGAAAGAAAATAATTTGCGAGTAATCGCGTTAATGTGCTGTTTTGTTTCAAAATGTCAGCCACCCTAGAATTTCAAACTGCTCTATCTCAGCCATTTTTTAAGATAGAGGTAAACCAAAAAAAGCTCTGGAATCCTTGTATCAAGGCCTAACACGTAATTAAAAAATAAATTTGAATTTTAAAATTTTTTGTATATTTATTTTAGATTTTATTTTACATATTTAAATGGCCGCCATCTTGAAACAAGATGGCGGACCAAGCTGGCCAACGAACTCGGTCGAGACATTAGTGACCTTAATACACACAATTACTTTCATCAAAATCGATTCATAATTACGGGCGTTATCGTATGACATAGGTCAGATATATATATATATATATATATATATATATATATACTAGGGGGCCTACCCCCTGCGAGCTACGCTCGCCATCCCCCGCTCAGACTTCTAGGCCTCTAAAAACATGACAGCGTGCTTTGTTTTAAAAATATTGGTAAATCTGTAATTGGGTTGCCATGCTTTTAACGTTTTAATGGGGCATTTTTTGATCATCATGGCCTCATACACAGCTGTTGCGACAACTGAGGACTGTTTTCGGGATTGATAAGTAAAATCAATTACAACTTGAACACCAGCTTGTATAAAATGCTTAGGTTTAAATTGTGGTAACCTCTCGGACTTTTATAACAGCGATCTGTATTCTATTCTTCCTTTGCGTTTAAGGATGAGAAAAATTCCATCTGCTTGTGAATAACATTAAGAACCACGGTATTGAAAAATACTATGTTATAGACATTTTCAGTAACAGGTTTTATTTTCTCTCTATTTTAGTGCACCATCATGCATATTTTCATGTTATTTTAAATATGTAAATTATTTATTTTAATTAATATGTATATACGAATTTTCTAATAATTATTTATCATACAAAATTAATTAAATATTTTGTGCATGCATGCCTGCATTTATTCGGCATCAATTGATGAGATATTTAAACAAATTTGCTATCCGCGATACTTTTACATCATGTTATGTCACTTGAATATTGTCCATCGGGAAAATTCGGGTACTTTTCCAGTATAGGATCCTTTGCTTTTAGGTTTGGCGTAATTCGAGCTTCAAAAAGGGATAGATTCGTTAATATACATGAATTTGTTGCCAAATGTTATGAAAACAAACCCAATGAACTTTTGGTGCTTTTCTATTATAGTGGTCTTGACGCTTTTTTAAAAAGCTTGACGGAAAAAACCAAGCAGGATATTTTATTCTCCTTCCGTTCAGTTGGCCAATTATTATTTTATATATTCGTTTCAAATATCCGAATTAGTGATTTTATAAATTTGTTTAATTAAATTTTACAAAAAAATAACAAAATGATATCAATAAATAATAATTACTATTAATTACTTTTCCCCACTTTCTTTTGCGTTTACATAAATGACGTCATTTGGACGAATTTATTCAAAATATTTTCAGTTTATAAATTAAATTAAATGCTGACAAACGATTGAATACTGACGATAGAAATGTGATTTTTTTTTTCAAATTTTTCTGAAAAACATAATTTAATCACAATCTTGTCTTCATTATCGATAGAAATAAAAGATAAATTCAATTTCAATTTGAAAATGACGAATAAAAAGAATACAATATTCCCTATCGGGATCCTGTTCAATTTTTTTCCCTTTTTTGTCACAAAAAAACTGTCTAATTAGTTGCCATCATTACAGAAATGTCATTAAAATTAGAAAAAAATTAATATCTCAAAAACTAATTCCAATTTCAAAATTCTATTACCAGTTTTGACATCCGCGGATTTTTATGGACAATTGGTATTAATTTCACCATCAAGCGTTTAATATTTTATTAAAAATAGCCCTGAAACATAATCAGTCGTTTAATCAGCCTTTTCATAAAATCGTTTCATAAATTCGTTTCACAAATTCGTTTCATTAGGATTTTATATATATAGGGTAGATATATATATATGGATATATCTATATATATAAATCAACATTTGGACGGAGGGTGGTTTTGGGGTCTGGGGGTCATGATCGGTGAAAATATATCGAAATTTTCCGGAACTGCTTTCCTCCGAACGGCTGCAATAGGTAGCTTTATACTTTTAGGTAGCTTTCAATACAAAAAAGTATAAAGCTACCTATTGCAGCCGTTCGGAGGAAAGCAGTTCCGGAAAATTTCGATATATTTTCAGACCATCCCCATATCCCCAGACCCCAAAACCACCCTCCGCTCAAATGTTGATTTATATATATAGATATATCCATATATATATATATATATATATATATATATATATATATATATATATATATATCTGACCTATGTCATACGATAACGCCCGTAATTATGAATCGATTTTGATGAAACTAATTGTGTGTATTAAGGTCACTAATGTCTCGACCGAGTTCGTTGGCCAGCTTGGTCCGCCATCTTGTTTCAAGATGGCGGCCATTTAAAGATGTAAAATAACTTAAAATCTAAAATAAATATACAAAAAATTTAAAAATTCAAATTTATTTTTTAATTACGTGTTAGGCCTTGATACAAGGATTCCAGAGCTTTTTTTGGTTTACCTCTATCTTAAAAAATGGCTGAGATAGAGCAGTTTGAAATTCTAGGGTGGCTGACATTTTGAAACAAAACAGCCCATTAACGCGATTACTCGCAAATTATTTTCTTTCATTGTTGTAATAATTTTCCCAATCATACGCATAAAACTATATATTCATATCCGTTAACGCCAAAATTGGCGACATTGGCGACAAAATTGGGCGACATTTGGCGAAATATCGCCAAATTTGGCGATCAAAATAAGTCTTCATAAATGAAGCCAATTTGGCTATTGCTCAATAATTTGACGAATTTCTTATTCAAATTCAGTATTAACGAATCTTTTGTAAACGTTTCTTTGCATTTTAGCTTGCTGTTTTCGTGTAACATTAGCTAAAATTTTAAAACGAAGATATAGGAAAGCTATCTTTTCCTCCCGGTACAGGCCGGAAGGACTTTTTTGTATTGAAAGCTACCTAAAAAGTGCACAGCTAAAACTGCGTGATGTAAATTGACAACACTGATGTTTAAATGATATTTAAATAACTCTTTTTTTTCTTTTTTTTTATGAACTACATAAGATTTTTTAGAATTGTTTTAAATATGACGTTTTAAATACACTGTTTTAAATATGACGTAATTCACCCGGTTTAATACACTTCTCATTAAACACTGATGTTTAATGATATTTGAATAACTTTTTTTTTTTTTTTTTTTTTTTTTTTTAAATGAAGTACAGAAGATTTTTTAGAATTGTTTTAAAAATAACGTTTTAAATATGACGTAATTCACCCGGTTTAATACACTTCGCAGGTAACAATTTAGTTATTTTATAGTTTTCTCTCTCTAAGACTCCCCTTTAAAGTGTCTGGAAATATTATTATTTCGGCTTTTAAAATATGGCGTAATTTTCTCCATTAAATGCTTTTCGCGTTTAATAATTAAATTATTTTAAAGTTCTGTTTTTCTTTTAACATCCACCTGTAAATATATTTTTAAAATGCAAAATGTTTAGAAATATTATTATTTACGCTTTTTTAAAATTTAGCAACAATAAATAAAAAAATGAATTTTTCGCAATATGAAATAAATCACTATTGTGAAAACAAAATTTCGAAAAATTAATTGAAAAAAATACCATTAGAAAATTAGACAAAATTAAAAAAATATCGGACATTGCACACCGCAATCTAGTTATGTACCTGTAAAAGATGTTTAAATTCCCATTTTCTATCCCTATTTTGATGCTATAAAATTTTTTTCTGAACTATTTTGAACAACTTCAAGATTAAATAGCGCTTAAAACAAGTCTTCGATTGAAAAACTGTCTGCTTTAGCGTGCACTGTAAAAAATATCCGTAAAAATATAGGACAATTTCCGAAAAATTTTATGCAATGGTTTCAATTTTCTAAAAAACAGTACAGTTTTCGTAATTACCATTTAGAGAATATAAATCCATAAAAATGCAGAAAGTTTTCTGTAAATTTAATAGAATTTGTCCATATTTCTTGCAAAACAGTGTAATTTCCAAAAATTACGTTTAGAGGTTTGCGTACAGAAATCGCCTTGTTTGAAATGCGAATTAAGATTGTTGTATATACTAGAATTCTTCACTATTTTCGATCATTAGACAGGGGCCGATCCTGGAGTTAATTCTAACCGGGGACACGTCCGGATGGTAATTTTTTATAAAATTAATAGTGATATATAGTGGAAATTATTTCATTTTTATAAAATACAGAAAAATATTTTTAAAAATCTACTTTTTTTTTTCTTTAGGACTTCAAATTTTGATTTTTTTTTCACTCACTTTTTAAATTTGTATTTTAATTATTTTAACGTAAGGCAATTTTAGGTTACTTAAGGTTTCATAAAATAATATCTATGCAAATTATCGGTACGTAAATTGGTATTAAACTAAACTGATTTGGACTACACATTTATGAATTAAACTAAAATTTATTATTTTATAAATTATAATTTTTTCTTTAAATTTATAAAAATAGTTAATATTTTTTTTTCTTTACTTTTGTAAAAATGAAGTTTATAATTTTATATAATTTATAAATTATGTCTTTAGTTTATAATTTTATAAATTAAACTAAATTAAGTCAACATTTAAACTTACATATCACAAGGTCATTAATTTCAAAATTGAATCTAAAAATCTATTTTTCTTGTTTTAATATTTTAAAAACTATTGAGTTTTTAAAAAAAACCGCATACACAAAAACTCTCAGCATTGCTCAAGTATAATAATTTAAATTATTATAAAACTTTTGATTATTTACATAAGTTTTTTTAAATAAGCGATAAGGAAAATTTATTTTAATAGCTAGTAATATAGACTTCTGCTTAAAATAATTATTATTTTTATTGAAATTGATAAATATATCAACAAACAAATAATTCGAAAAAGTATATACTGGAAAAAAGAAAATGCTGTTACTATTAGCAAAAAGAGGCAATTGTTACATTTAATAAAATGTTTTACGCATATAATACATAAAAAATAAAATTTATCTTTTATAAAGCATCAGATAATAAAGCAAAATATTTAAAATTATGGAAAGAAAATATCAAAAGCATTGGATCAAAAGCATTGGAAAAAATCCATCTACCCATGAAATCTTCAAGTTTTTGCATCATAAAGAGTATTTAAAATAAGTACCAACATTTGAGAATGAAGATAGTAAACGGAAGGTTCCTAGTTCGATTCCCGTCATGACAACTGTTAGTTATTTACTGAAAACTCACTCAAAAAAGGAAAAAAGAGATCCCTTATGAGGTTGTTCTTGAGAAGTAACTTTTTTTAGTCCTATAAAGTTTATTTTAACAACATAAAAATTTCTAAAAAATACTTAAGATATCTGTTATAAAACGGAACTTTAAAAACGGATATTTCGGAAATCACGGAAAATTTCCTAGAATTTTTTCCCCCGTTTAAATACTGGGATAGTAATGGCCGTCCCGATTGCCAGTACAATTTCCGTATTTTAACGGAATTGTTTTTAAAACGTGTTTATTACACATTTCACTACAAAACAAACAATTTTCATATTTTGATGAGTAATAGTTTTTCTTCTTCTAATTATAAACCTAAAAGGAGACACGGTAACAATAAATTCATTTACGGCAGCGTCAGTGTTATTTATTTATTTATTTATTTTTTTTTTTAAATAGTGAGATAAAAGTTATTTTTTTATAGCACAGGCTTTTTTATCTGAAAACGTGAGTATTTAAAATTGTAATATCAATTTAACGTCGAATAAATAAAATATCTCGCATTGGTTTCGGATACTTACATATATAGACATATTGTATTACTCCATCTATAGTGAGCTTACAATAGTGTATTTGAAACCGCATCACTAGCTAAAACAACGTGTGTGCTGCACTGTCTATACCTATGTGTCCCATCTGCGTGCATAATGTGTTTTTTCATAGTAAATCAATGATGTTGTCAACTTTGTCATGAACGTTTTGATCTTATTTACTAGAATTTTCGTGATAGGATCTCTAATGGCAGAATTTAGAGCCAAGGGGGCGCAACCAAGTGCCTCAGCTTGTAGATCATAGCCAACTACAATACCTAGATACCACATTCCAGGCTGTTTCTGTACTGGCTCACCAGTTATTTAAGGCGAAATGGAATTAAGGAATCACCCTGTATATTTTCTGATATTTTATAATGAAATCATATCTAAACTATATTTTCTATCATTTTAAAATTTAGTCACGTGAAAATATAGCGTTAATTTATTTTAATGATAATTTCCTTTAACCGAATTTGCTTTATAAAAGTACTTATATATTATTTACATTTCCTTCGATAGCACTATAGCCATGTTTAACACTTTTTTTTTCTTTCCTAACCCATTTTATCGGTATTCCATATTTCCAAATTTAATAATTCTTCTAATGTTATTAATATATAATTTAAGCAATTTTTAAAAATGTAAATGCTAAATTTGTTTAAAACAATCAATTTCAGTGTGCTATTAAGAAGTTTTCTGCGGTTTAAATTCTACTATTAAGCCAATATGTGAGATTTTACAAAGTGAAACGAAACACAACGTTCATTCAATAAATAGAAAAGACCTTTATATAAAAATCTGAAATATGATAATAAACGTAAAACTCATATAGTATTTTATATAATTATTTTCTGTATGGTTCATATGTTTTTAGTTCATATGTTTATAAATTAACTATTTATTCGTCTCAAGCGTTATGTATAATTAAGAATGATTTCTTTTTTTCATATTTTTTTAATCTTACATTTTTCTACTATAGATTTTTTTTATATGCTAATAATGTCCTCTTCCCAATGTTCTTCTGTGCATCCCTTAAGTGGCGTGAATGATTAACTTATAAACTTTTGTTTCCTTCTAAAACAAAGTTAACTTTCTTAAATCTTGGAGTACATATTCACCAGATTTGTTTTTGCATTATTATGTTCCACAAATTTAGAAATTACGCTCAAAATAAATGATACTTTAAGGCAACGGTTTTGTAGAATATAAAGTAAGTTTATTTTATCAGAGATGAAGTAAATTGGTAAATTACTCTGTGAAAGCACGTCAAGTGGGATAGATAAAAAAGTGAAAAGGAATTAAATAGTTTTTCCATAATATTTTCTAAAACATTCGTTGGTAAGTAGCTAATACTTCTAATGCTAATGAATATATTGAGGGGAGGGGGGGGGGTTATCGCGATTTTCTTTACAATTGATATGATATTTAATATGTCTGTCAAAAATTACAACAACAATTTCTAAATATTATCGCTTAGCTGGTTTTCCAAATAGGTTTGTCGTGCAACGCGCGTTCATTTACTTATGATAATATTTATAGTTGTTACTTCGTATATTCGAATCTTACAAGAATTTAAGTTTTATATTTCGAAATAGTTTTACGCATAGTTCTAAGTCAAAGAAAGAAATTATAGCGAAGGTAGTGGTGAAGTATAATTATAAATTTGTAAAAAAATATTCTTCTATGTCAAGAATACTTCGGAGTTACTAATTGCTTTATTTTATTAATTTCAGTTTAATCGGTAACAACATCATATTTGCAAATATGAAAATTTAAATAAAGTATATGTGATTTGTATTCCTTTTATAAACTTGGAATAAACGCCAAATAGATGATGCATTAGCTAGCACGCTTATCTTGTGTACAATAAATTAGGTACTCAAATCTCTGTCACAGGGGAAATGTCATTAAAATAAAAATTCATTTTTATAAATCAATCAATTTTTAATCAGATAAAATTAGAACAATTCATCATAGCTCGTGATTGTGAATACAGAGTATAAATATTAATTTTGTCACCAAATATATATTAGGTTAGTCCACTAAGAACTACACTGCTCAAAACAATTAAAGGATATTGCTGTTTTAGGTGGATTTTGTATCTGGGAAACTTTTTAGCTGATTGATACATGGTCGACAGACATAGTAGGTTATATGAGAATAAATTACACATGTTTGGCAGAAAAAAATGCATTTTATTGCGCATTTGTGTACAAAAAGAAAAAAACACAATTTGTGCATATGAGAAAAAAAGAATAAGAAAAGGTGTTTTCTTCAAAGAAAATCATTTTCAGTAGGGGGTATGGTTTCCACGGGCGGCCAGCAACGTTGAACACCTTTGAGGCATGGACTCAATGAGGCTATTAATGACGAGTAGGGGTATTCTGCCCCACTCTTCCAGAAGAGCTCTTTCCAGTTCTTGGAGAGTTTGTGGGGGTTGTTGGCGGCCAGAAACTCGTCTTCCTAGAGCGTCCCAAACGTGCTCGATTGGATTCATGTCTGGAGAACACGCTGGCCATTCCATTCGAACGATTCCTTCCTCGAAAAGGAAATCCTCCACCAGGTTTGCACGATGTGGCCTGCAGTTATCGTCCATTAAAATGAAGTTATCTCCGATTGCTGCAGCGTAAGGGACTACAATAGGTCTGAGGATCTCATCCCTATATCGACGACCAGTCAGAGCTCCATCTCGAATGATGTAGAGTTCAGTGCGCCCGTCAATGGAGATTCCACCATACACCAACACTCCTCCACCGCCAAATCTGACACTTTCGTGCACGAACGCAGGATTATTCCTACTGCCACGGTCCCTCCAGATGAAAATACGCCTATTATCCGGATGCACAGAAAAACGGGACTCGTCAGAAAACAGAATATTGCTCCATTCATTTCTCCTCCAGTTGACATGCTCGGTTGCCCACTCCTGCGGTCGCGACGATGCCTTGATGTTAATCTAACACATACCATCGGTCGGCGAGCATACAGACCTACAGCATAGAGCCGGTTTTGGACAGTCTGAGTTGAAATCGTGGTGCCTGTAGCCGAGCGAAGGTGTTGTTGGAGAAGAGTAGCGTTCATGTTTCGGTGTCTCCGAGCTGTTAACGATAAATACCGATCTTCATTGGGCGTTGTTGTCCGTCTACGACCTTGCCCTGGTCTTCGGCCTGCACATCCACTCTCCAAAAAACGGTTCCAGATCCTGGAAATGACACTTTGTGACACTCCAATGGCTTGCGCTACTTCGGCTTGAGTTTGGCCCCCTTCTAACCTACCAACAATTCTCCAAGCTTCTGAATCTGTCAAATGACTTCGCTGAGACATCGTACTCATCGAAACAAAGCAATCACTGAATGTCGATCATCCTTGTCTTCATTCTCTTTTATCCAGTTGAAAGTCAAATTTCATTCGCTGCCGCTGAAACGACGTTTTTGACGTCGAACTCAAAATTTGCATACTCCACAGTTTGAAAACCAGAAAAATTTGCATTTGTGATTCTCTTCTTCTATTTTCGGCAAAAAAAAATTCGCTTATATCTTTATTTTATATAGAACTTCAAATATCCTTTAATTGTTTTGAGCAGTGTATTTGTGCTTAGCGACAGAATCTGAATAAAAAGTTTTAGGCGTACACGAAAATTTCAAGCGTTTAGAAAAAGAAAAACAAACTAATTTGTCTTCGATAATAAATAACAGAAAATATGAGTTATTTACGAGTTGAATAAGATAATCTACAAAAACAACTTTTCAAAAGTAAAAAAAAAAAAAAAAAGTTGTGGCTAAAAAATGGTGTGATATTAAATTTCCAAGCTATTATATTGCTTATTTAACTTTTTTTATCATATATATAAGTCGAGTGCCTACGTATATGTTAATAGAAATCGTTTTCTCCTGTACTAAATACATCCTAATGAGTTTCTGAAAATTCAATTTTTTTCAAATTATGCATGATAGGCTTGGCGGCCATCTTTCCATATTTCTAAGCACCCAAATTTCTAAAGTAAAAGCGTAATATGTTTGCGATGTAATATGTTTATAAAAATTTCGAACTTCAGATACTAACTACGGACAGATAAATTAGATAAGACTGATATTTTGATAAATTGATTTTTACTAGTTTGAAATTAATAATTACTCTAAAAAATAAATCATAAGATGAATCTTTAAGATAAGTCATCATTATCTTAAGACACAATTTTCAGAGCATACAAGTCTATAAATGAAACTCTTAAATATTTGCTTAAATAACAATTTTGAACTTCGGATTTTAACTACGGATTTGGGTGGTTAGAATTTTGTGAATAATATGCAAAGATGGCCGCCAAGCCCATCATGCATAATTTGAAAAAAATTGAATTTTCAGAAACTCATTAGGATGTTTTTAGTACAGGAGAAAACGATTTCTATTAACATATACGTAGGCACTCGACTTATATATATGATAACTTATTTAATGGAAAAAAGTTAAATAAGCAATATAATAGCTTGGAAATTTGATATCACACCATTTTTTAGCCACAACTTTTTTTTTTTTTTTACGCTTGGCCTTTTTTTACTTTTGAAAAGTTGTTTTTGTAGATATCATTTCTTTTTCTTTAAATATATTTAACATAATTTAAATAATCTAAACATGAGAAATAATTTAAAAATACATTTTACTTTCAGTCATTGTTTAAAGGGTTAACTAGAAATACCAGTAGATTTTTCAATTAAATTAATTACACTCTTAAAAACAACATACTAAATGTGGCTTGTTATAATACGTGTTATCCTCCGTTAAAAAATATCACTGACTAATCCATTAAATGAATAAAAATGGAATATGTACATAGCGTGTCAGCGCTGCATTTGAAATCAAACGTGATATCACGCTCTTTTATTATTAGCACTAGCTGGCTTCGCCCGCTAGCGGGCCCCTAATTTACACCGGGGCCTCAATCCTTTTAAAACCTCGAATAAGATAAACCACGAACCTCCGACCTGGTTCCACGCTGCCTTCGGCACCGATAATCCCTTAATTTGCACATCTAATTGTAATAACCTGTAAACAAACGAACTTCCGACACGGGTCCCCGCTGCCTTCGGCACCGTATAGCAGCCGTGCTGCGCACGCTCATGTTCTATCTTCCACCACCAGGTAGCACAATCTGTTCTATACGAACCTCGGGCACTGAAATCGTTAAGGCTATAGATGTCGAGTCGAATGAGCTATACTCCGTCGTGATCTAGCCCATAGAACCAGAGATAAGAAAGTGCCCCCTGGTGGTGAAAAAACGAACAAAAATCGGAAAGCTCTGTAGATGTCGAGTCGAATGAGCCATACCCCGTCGTGATCCGACCCATAGAAACAGAGATAGGAAAGCGCCCACTGGTGGTGAAAGCTAATCGCGTTTGGGGGGCAAAGTGGGGGGATGAACACCGGAAATGCATAATAAGATTAGGCGGTCACAGACTTTTCCAACGATACCCCCCCTCCACCTGCATAATTTGATTAAGCGTTCACAGACCTTTCCAACGATATATCACATGAGAGGTGTCGGCAAAATTTAGAAAAGGGGTGAAAGCGGGAGGATGGACCCCGAAGATACATAATATGAATAAGCGGCCACAGGCTTTTCGAACAATATATAACATGAGTAGTGTCGGGGGGGGCGCAAAATGTGGGGGGGTTTCACCTGTGGTGCATAACATGAATAATTGGTCACAGCCCTTTGTAACGATATGTGACATGACGGATATTGTTAAAATTTAGAAAAGTGTCCCCCTCCTTGTGTAGGCAAAACGCGCTCCGCCCCTCCCTATAATTTTTGACGCAGCTTTATTTTTAAAATTTATGTTATGTGTTATAAAATATCGTAAAGTTTCAAACAGATAGCCTTATTATACTTCCTAATTTTGTTCACGCTCCTCCCCATCCTCTCCCAGAACTGTGACGCGCCATTCTTTTTTATAATTTTTTCATCATGTGTTATAAACAATCTTAAAATTTAAAACAGATCGCATTGGCATTTAATATATTTGCTAAAATTACTATTATATGTAGAATAATATAGAAATAAACCCTCCTTTAGATTGTAATTGAGATATATGAACAATTTTTAGAATTTATGAAAGCTGATTTTTATTTATTTATTTATTTATCTATTTATTTATTTTTTGTTTATTTATTTATTTTTTTTTTTTTTTTTTTTTTTTTTGCATTGCCCTGTGCATGTTTGGGATTTCTTAGCAATTTCTTAGGTTTACATTATTTTATTCAATTAAACATTGTACTGTTAGAATAAATTTAAATGGAAACTTCACTTCTAAAACAAAAATAATTTAACAACTGGATTTCATTAATTTATAGGAAAATGACGTGAAAGGTATTCCTGCGAACGAAATGCCTGTCCATTATCGTTTTTTTTTTTTTTTTTTTTTAGCAATAAATGAATCCCATTTAATTCATTTCAAAAATTTTGTTTACGTTTGGAAAGAAATTTTAAATGCCGATAACTTTTAATGTATACATTTTATAAGGTACATCTTCCCTCAAAAACTAATTTATTTTTAAAGATCTTTCAATAACGTATATTATGTATTTAAAATATTTTTTAAAGCATAAACACTACGTCTGATTTCTTTATTTTACAATATTTTAAGAACACGCATTTTATCAGACAATTAAATGCACTAAACAAACACGAGTGAAAAATTGACCTGGGCCAGGACTCGAACCTGGGACCTTACGCATACCATGCCGACGCTCTGCGACTGAGCCACCCAGATCGATACGCGTGATGGGAATTTCTCATACTTATTCATGTTGGAAACAGTCATCTGCCGCAGTTTGCAGTCATATTTAATTGTTTGATAAAATGTGTGTTCTTATAATTATGAAGTTTTATTTTTTTTTAAATATCTTCAGAAGAAAATGGCTGACTTGCAGATGAAATTTGATGTTGTTATAACTTGTAACTGATTTGTGCTATTATAATACAGACTAGCCGCCACTGGCGACCAGTTTGGTCTCCCTTAAATGTATGTTAAGCACTGTAACACGTTACTTTTATTCATAATTTATTTTTTTTCCGTAATCCTTCTCCAAACCGGAAGATTCTAATACACAAATCAAAAACTTTTTCGATCATGGTAGCATTTCGCATATTTTTTGTTGTTATGTATTTCATCTTTCTTGACAAAAACCGCTTAACCAACTTAAGCATTTATGCTTCATATCCGTTTGCTTATCAGTTGCAATATGCTTGCTAATGAGGGGATTCTTAAACATATTAAGTAGTTTTCCGTAATTGGATCCATTGCCAAATGGCGTATTTTAGTTAATACGATTTGGTGCAATGAAGTCTATTTTGTGAAAGTCTTTAATGATATCCACCATTTACACTGAACCATATTGTTGCCAATATTTTTTTGTTTGTTCGTTTGTTTCTCGCTAACTTTGGCTGTAGACTTGATTACGGGAGAATCAAGAAGAAAATCTATCATTATTCTCATTTAAAACGTCTTGAATAATGTGACATAATCGGAGTGCATATTATAACACGTAATTTTCGAGTATGGTTTGGTGAAACATTGAACTTTTGGAAGCCAGTTTTGATAATCACGTAAATATGTCACACCAACATTACTGCCTATAATTCTAATTACAGCAACCCGTTTTTTCTCTCTATATTGTAACTCTATAGTTAATATAGTGCCCCGGTGCGTCTACGACAGCTGTTCCATCAGAACATTTGATTTCAAAATAAAAGTATCGTTTCTAATTTGCACACGCGAAAAATAAAAGCTGGTATTGGCGATTTTAAAAATTCTATTGGCGAGATTTGCGCCCAAATAACACAAAAGTACTTAATGATGTTATGTATTTTGTAAATGTATATTAAATATTACTGTTTTGAAAGCGATTGGTCATTAATAATGGTAAATATGATTGGTGATTAACAATCATTTTCGGTGGTCTCCCTTCCTTTCACGTATAATACATAAATAACAAATTAACTGACAATTTGTTTCGAAATTTGATTCATTAAATATCATTACATGAGTTGTATTTGTTTACATTCAGCTTACATCAAGAAAAGATAAAGAATGAAGTTGAGTTGTATAGCACATAATTATGGTAAACTTTGATTGTGTCACTGGTACGAATTGTTTTTTTGACACCAGGCAGCGCTCCAAAAAATCTTTCATGGAAAACTAACTTTACGAACGATTATCTCCATGGTTTAATGGTTTAATATTTTAAACCTTCACGACGAATGAATCTTTTTTTTTTGTTTACTTTCATGGATAGAGAATTTGAACTGCGAAGCTAATTTCAACTGAAGTTATTGGAGAATATATACATAATTGAACGTAAGTCATCTCTCAAATATTAATTTATTTTGAACGATCTTTCTAAAAATGTCACATTTATGAAGTTTTATTCGAAAAAATAATTTTTAATAAAAATGGCCGCCTGGCATATGAAAAAGTGAAACGGACATTCCGGAACTGTTGATGACAGTCACATGACTTACCGTTTTATTATAGAGATGGTACATGGTCGTTGGCATGTTTTATCTCTGTTTTGGCATAATTTTTTAATCGCCAAGTTAATTAACAGTTTTTTGCTAACTAAGGATAGAAAATAATATTTTTTTACACTGAATTTTATAAAAGCACATATATTACGTAATTACTTGTCCAAAAATGCAATCCTTTTTTTATTCTGACGAATATTAAGGTCTGTAGGTTGTTTGAAAAAAAAAAGTTTGACGAAGAAAAAAGTGATCATTTTAAGTAACTCGACGTTTTTTTAAAAAAATCTATATCTCTGTTTATAAATCACTTATGAAGATGAGTTTGGTCTTAAATTGAAGAAATTCTTCATTAGATTCTTCTAGTTTTCGTTTTTTTTTCTGCGACGCTTGGCTTATTTGTTATCTGATATTTTAATCTAGCATGTTTTGTCGATTTAACATTGCGAAGTTGATTTCTGTAAATAAGCAGTAGCGGTCTAGTTCAGTTCTTGGCGTTGTTTGTGTGGCGTTTTTTTTTAAGCTTGGCTTGGCAGAGCGACCGCCCTGCTTGATACAATATTTTCCACCTAATTGAAACACATATGTCTTTCACATTTTATTTTAACAAGCTATATAACTTAAAAAATTGGTAACATGCTTTTACTGCTTGCTCTATTTCCTTTTTTTAGCCATTGTTGTATCTGTCGAATAGTTACAGTTACAGTATTTTAAAAATCGTGTTTTGACGGAAAGCAGTTTGATTGTTGAAACCATTGTTGTGTCTTGATAGTTATAATTCTATGACTGGCAACATCAGTCTTGTGTAACTTGTTTCTGTAATTAAATTTAAATTTCCTGAATCTTGGAATACGAATTCAGCTGTTAATCCAATTAATGAAGCCATAAATAATCCCCCTGAGTACTCTACACAAATGAAAAATCATGCCTCAAGCATAAATTATGATATACTTTCCAACACTTCCAGAATACTTTAACAAAACTTTACTGTTTAATGAGATTAAATATGATATCTAAGCAACCAATTTAGAAAACTCATAACACATTCGAAAGCCTTGTATATTATCTATAGAATGTATTCACACAGTAATAGGTAAAAAATTAGATTAAGGGGTCAGGTAACCTTTACAGTGTCAAAAAAACAATTTTGTAATAGCTTTTAATTAATTATGATTCTTTAGGAACGTTTTAAAGGTAACCCCATGCACAAATTCACATTAGAAAAGAAGTTATGGCCAAAACAATTTAAGCCCTTTTCGTATTTTGCTAGTGTTTAAAGAGCCAGATTTTTTGTTTACCTTTTTTCAATCAGCTGCTGGCGAGCCATGGATCTATGGCAAGCTCAATTTCAGTTTTATTTCTTTTTCGCCTGTGTCCTAAATCTTAAATTATACATCCCATGGTTTTATATTTCCACTGTTACGTGAAGACTGCATTTTATTAACTTCTACTTCAATTCGCAAAGGTTTGTTCACTTCGATCTCGAGATAGATTGTAGCAATCTTCATTGACTATAAACTGCTTTTTCAAAGCATTTTTGATTTCTTTAATAGTATTTACTTAGCTGTATTAATTTTTTTTGTCAAACATTGATATAGATAATACAGAGGGTGATTTGTATCAGAAAAGAGCATCTGGCAAAAGAAGCCGAAAACGAAAGTTTACTGGAAACAGATTTACGAACTCTGAAAATTCTGCTGCAGAAGTACACCTCAATCAAACTGCTTCTGGAAAGAAACTTGGTGTATGCTCTGATGACACTAATAATGGGACCGATAGTTTTTTTTAAACAATACATAATTATAGATTTGAAATCAATATTTTATTTTATTGAAACCTTTTGAAGCTGCAAAAAATGTGAAAATGAAGTAAAGTTGAAAGAAGCAGTTGTTTAGGGATTTTCTTTGCAAATTTCAATAAAATATAAAACATGTACTGAATTATGCACATTTAGAAATACTCCAATGATTTGTTCAAAAAGTAATGCTGCTGGAATTAATCGTAGGCTTGTATATGCTATGCGTATCATTGAGGAAAAGATCACGCAGCTATGGATATTTTCTGCTGTAATATGGATATTCCAAAACCTATTTCAAAACAGTCTTACAACTCAGTGGTTGAAAACCTGACAACGTCCACAAATACAATTACACAAAATTCGATGAAATGTGCAGCTAAGGCAGACATTTAAAGTACTAATTCTGAGAAAATTATTGTTAGTGGAGACAGTACTTGGAAAACAAGAGGACATACATCAAAGGCGAGGGTGTGCACAATTATTGGGGACAAGACTAGAAAGTTATCGACACAGAAGTGTTATCTTCTTATTACAAGTCATGTGAATTTTGAAACTCACAGGAAGAAACCGCAAAATATTCTGAGTGGAAAACTAATCATAAAAAATAGTGTTTGATTATTCATTCTGGTTTGGCTGAAAAAAATGGAAAGTAGTGGTATGATAAGAATTTTTCAACGCTCAGTAAAACAAAATACTGCGAAATATGTTATGGTCATTCCGGCTCGGTTATAGCTTGAAAAGCTATAACCGAGTCATCCCCATATGAACCAGCTATCCCAATAACTAAAATTGAATGTGTTGGGCATATTTAGAAACGAAGAAAAAAAACTATTGGAGGGAGAGGCCGTCCCACAGATAAACACAAACTAACTACTGCCAAACTAACTACTTATTATGGCAATGTCATAAGAGAACACATGATAAAAGAAACAGCTACAAATGAAGCTATTATATTGTTCAATGATGGAAATAAAGGGAGAACAATGTTGTTGAAATAATTGTATCTAATTCTTGGTAATTATGTTTAAGACTGTTTTATAAAATTAGATGAACATCGAATGAAGACAGGTGAATTGCAGTTTCTTCAGAATACAAAAGAAATGATGATCAGTCAGATGAAAAGAAGGATTCAAAAAGCGATAGCAGAGAATTTACTGTCACAGGATGGACAAACGCATGCTGTGGGTTGTTTTTAAATATACGTTTAGGAACTTTTTATTCGGTATGTTAAATTTTCGTTTATTTTATGTGAATTTTTTTTTATAGTTTTCATGTATTATTTTATAACTGAAAATATACTCTAAATGTTTAAATAAGCAGCTGTTTGAGGAGTGGAAGAGATTATTTAAATTTTCATTTTTTCACCGTTATCTGGAAATTTATCGTTTTAAATTTTCTAATTGTATTAATCATAATTTCTCAATTAACTTTATCAGAGGATATTTTTTATGTAAAGAAGAGTGCCTTTAATGAATATGAATATTTGAACTTTTGAAATATCAGTGAGTTAATATGAATAAGAGATAAATTTATCTTTAAAGTCAGTTTTCTCAAAACGATTATTTTAGTTACTGCTCGCAAGATTTCTGAAAAATGGTCGACTAGAATTTCAGGAAATTTTTACTGAATGTTCAAACCGTATAGATGCATAAACTGACCTACTAATATGTTTCTCAAGTAAGGAGTTTTGAATTCACGTCTACTTTTGCATTTAAAAAAAAAAAAAAAAAAAAAAAAAAACTTGATATCGTGAAATTGAATATTGTTTTCCATCATGTTTTATTAATTTTCATTTGATTAATTTTAGCTGTATATATATATATATATATATAAGTTACCGTGAAAGACCGAAATTGGAGAATGTCGACATTCACCGGTGAATGTCGACAAACACCATATACGTCGGTGAAAGATCGGATATTTCATTACATTCTTGTACATTCGGACCCTCACCGGTGTATGTCGACAATCACAGATATGCTCTGGTGAATGTCGAAAAGAGAGGAGCTTGAATCTCTTTCTCCCTTGCGGTAGCTAGCGTCAAGGTGTGACGTCACGATCCGTACATTCACGCCCAGAGAGAAGTGTTACTAACCTGCGCGCGCAGCGCGATCATCGAGAAGTATTCTGAGCCGAAAAAGAGGTGACTGGCTCTTTCCCGCCAAATCCTTTATTCTGGTGGAGTCAGTCAGCTTTGTCAGTCTTATGCAAGGTTTGATGGTGAGAGCAACGTCTTCTTATTTTTTTTTCCGATACCGCAATTTATACAGAATGGATACGGCAGTGAATCGTGATCTTTTTCTTGAAAAGTTAAATGCATTAATTGCGGGTAAACGAGAAGACAGTTGTTTTTATTTTTCTCAAGAAAAGTACTCTAAAATACTTTCTGAAGTGGTTTCTGCTAAAACGAGGTGCAACACACCTTTGGATTACAGACGATTAAAACGTTTTGACGTTTTAAAAATTAATGATGAATAGAAGTTAATTGTACCATTAAAACCAGGAGAAATGAATATACAGTATTATGTTACCAATGAGGAATTATTCAGTATACTATATGAAACTCACACCAGAATAGGCCACGGAGGAAGAACACGTATGCTTAAAGAGTTGCAAAATTAATACAAAAATATTACATATGAAGTTATAATGTTGTATTTAAATTGATGCAAACAGTGTCAAATGAAACACAGTGCACCTAAGAAAGGTATTGTTGTGAAACCAATGATCAGTTCTGAGTTAAACTCAAGATGTCAAGTTGATTTGATAGATATGCAGTCGAACAGAGATGGCGAATATAATTTCATAATGGTGTATCAAGATCATTTAATTAAGTTTGTCCAGCTACGACCTTTGAAAACTAAGAGGGCGGAAGAAGTAGCGTATCACGTTCTTCCAATATTTTTAACATTTGGTGCTCCAGCAATATTGCAATCAGATAATGGTAGAGAATTCAGTAATCAAATCATATCCGAAATATGCGCTATGTGGAAAGATGTTAAGATAGTTCATGGAAAGCCTCGTCACAGTCAAACACAAGGCTCAGTTGAAAGGGCCAATCAGGATATACAGAATATGCTAACTGCATGGATGAACGATAATGACACAAATAAATGGTCAGAAGGTTTATCCTTTGTTCAATTTGCCAAGAACACTACATACCACGAAGGAATACGCCAAAGTCCTTATGAAGCCATGTTTGGTATTAAAGCGAAAAGAGGCATAGCATCGTCTTTTTTGCCTAGCGAACAAATCGCAAATATCGAAACGGAAGAACAACTTGAAGAAATTGCCAATACTTTTGAAACCGAAGAACAGCTTGAAGAAAATGGTAATACTTCTGAAAAAAATTTGAGTGGTGGTCATACCGAAAACCATATTCCAAAGAATACTATTGAAGAGGACTTGCAATCTACCTCGTCTTCACATCAAGTTCTGAGTGAAAAACACGAATTAATTTCTATAAAAAGAGCGGCCGCGAAAGATAATATTCTACTGCAAGCAACAAAAATGTTACGAACCTCACAAAAACAATTTCCTCCTGCTCAAATTGGTGATACTGTACGAATACAAGTCCCTGATGTCGACCGTGGTCGTACAGATAACCGAAATGTGTTAGCGGTTGTTGTTGGAATAGAAGACTCCGACTTCTATAAACTTGCAAATGAAAATGGTACCCTCAAGCAGCTTTACACACGTAATCAGTTCGTAATTTGTAAAGAAAAGTTACTTTCCATAGATGAGATTTATTGTAAAGAAATTTCGCTGAGAGAAGCAGCTGCAGCTAATTCGAGATGCGGTGGGCAATGCTATACACGCTGTCATTGCAAAAGGAAGTGTTCCACAAATAAATGCAGTACTAAAAGCAAGGGCCTCTTGTGCAATTCAAAGTGTCATAATAGTTTAAGTTGTTGCAATAAATAAGATTTGAATAACATAATTTAGTAAGTTTTTTATTACTATTATTTTATTTTCTCCTTTAGAACGCACTGTATAATTAAGTAAGTTTTTAATTTCTATTATTTTCCTTTCTCATTTTGAATGTACTGTGTGTTTTAAGTTCTTAGTCATTCTTCTCAGAAAGAGAGGCGAAAAATTTATCGCGACTGAATTACGGAGAAAAAAATATAAATCTCGGACATGTTCAACATTCACCATTAATGCATGGTGAATGTCGACATTCACTGGTGTGAGTCAGAAATAAGGGTATTTAACAAATATTTCGGACATACACCAAGCGACTATGTGTTTGTTGACATTCACCGGTGAAAGTCGACATTCACCAGATTTCGGTGTTTCACCGTAACATATATATATAACATATATATATAACTATATATAACTATATACTAACATTCATTTACACTGCTCAAAACAATTAAAGGATATTTGAAGTTTTATATAAAATAAAGATATAAACGAAATTTTTTTTGCCGAAAACAGAAGAAGAGAATCACAAATGCAAATTTTTCTGGTTTTCAAACTGTGGAGTATGCAAATTTTTAGTTCGACGTCAAAAACGTCGCTTCAGCGGCAGCGAATGAAATTTGACTTTCAACTGGATAAAAGAGAATGAAGACAAGGATGATCGGCATTCAGTGATTGCTTTGTTTCGATGATTACGATGTCTCAGCGAAGTCATTTGACAGATTCAGAAGCTTGGAGAATTGTTGGTAGGTTAGAAGGGGGCCAAACTCAAGCCGAAGTAGGGCAAGCCATTGGAGTGTCACAAAGTGTCATTTCCAGGATCTGGAACCGTTTTTTGGAGAGTGGATGTGCAGGCCGAAGACCAGGGCAAGGTCGTAGACGGGCAACAACGCCCAATGAAGATCTGTATTTAGCGTTAATAGCTCGGAGACACCGAAACATGAACGCTACTATTCTCCAACAACACCTTCGCTCGGCTACAGGCACCACGATTTCAACTCAGACTGTCCGAAACCGGCTCCATGCTGTAGGTCTGTATGCTCGCCGACCGATGGTATGTGTTAGATTAACATCAAGGCATCGTCGCGACCGCAGGGAGTGGGCAACCGAGCATGTCAACTGGAGGAGAAATGAATGGAGCAATATTCTGTTTTCTGACGAGTCCCGTTTTTCTGTGCATCCGGATAATAGGCGTATTTTCATCTGGAGGGACCGTGGCAGTAGGAATAATCCTGCGTTCGTGCACGAAAGTGTCAGATTTGGCGGTGGAGGAGTGTTGGTGTATGGTGGCATCTCCATTGACGGGCGCACTGACCTCTACATCATTCGAGATGGAGCTCTGACTGTTCGCCGATATAGGGATGAGATCCTCAGACCTATTGTAGTCCCTTACGTTGCAGCAATCGGAGATAACTTCATTTTAATGGACGATAACTGCAGGCCACATCGTGCAAACCTGGTGGAGGATTTCCTTTTCGAGGAAGGAATCATTCAAATGGGATGGCCAGCGTGTTCTCCAGACATGAATCCAATCGAGCACGTTTGGGACGCTCTAGGAAGACGAGTTTCTGGCCGCCAACAACCCCCACAAACTCTCCAAGAACTGGAAAGAGCTCTTCTGGAAGAATGGGGCAGAATACCCCAACTCGTCATTAATAGCCTCATTGAGTCCATGCCTCAAAGGTGTTCAACGTTGCTGGCCGCCCGTGGAAACCATACCCCCTACTGAAAATGATTTTCTTTGAAGAAAACACCTTTTCTTATTCTTTTTTTCTCATATGCACAAATTGTGTTTTTTTCCTTTTGTACACAAATGCGCAATAAAATGCATTTTTTTCTGCCAAACATGTGTAATTTATTCTCATATAACCTACTATGTCTGTCGACCATGTATCAATCAGCTAAAAAGTTTCCCAGATACAAAATCCACCTAAAACTGCAATATCCTTTAATTGTTTTGAGCAGTGTATTTTAATTATTTAAGTATTATATTGATAATATCAGTTGCAATATCAAATTTAAATTTGAGCATGATAAACTAAATTTTTCACTGTTATCATGAAATCTATCGTTTTCACCTTTTTAATTATATTAATCATACTTTCTTAGTAATATTTTATCAGAGGATATTTTTTATATAAAGAAGAGTGCTTTTCCCCAATATGGATATTTTAACTGTGAAATATAAGTGATCTTATATGATTAAGATATAAATTTATCTTTAAAGTGTCAGTTTTCTCAAAACTATATTTTTAATTACTGCGCGCAAGATTTCCGAAAAATGGTTGGCTAAAATTTCATGAGATTTTGACCGAATGTATTAACCGTATAGATGCACAAAATGACCCACTATTATGTTTCTCAAGTAAGAAGTTGAGTATTCACGACAACGTTTGCATAAAAAAAAACTGGGTATCGTGAAATTGAATATTGTTTTCAGTCATGTTTTATCATTTTTCATTTGATTCATTTTAGCCATATATATAAAAAACTATATTGAACATTCATTTATTTTAATTATTTAAGTATCATATTGATACTGTCAGTTGCAATATCAAATTTCCATGTAAACATGATAAACGTATTTATTCACCGTTATTGCAAAATTAATCGTTTTCACCTTTTTAATAATATTAATCATAATTTCCAAGTAATATTTTTAGAGGATATTTTTTGTGTAAAGAAGAGTGTTTTTCATCAATCTTAATATTTTAACTGTGAAATATCAGTGAGTTTATATGATTAAGAGATAAATTTATGCTTAAAGTCAGTTTTCTCAAAACTATGTTAACCATATAGATGCACAGAATGACCTATTATTATGTTTTTCAAATAAGAAGTTTAGAATTCACGACTGCTTTTGTATAAAAAAACCCTCGATATTTCGAGTTTCTTAAAAAAAAAAAAAATCAGGATTTACACATTTTATTTTTTATTGTAGGTCATTTTGAGAACACATTATATCTCGACTCATAAAAAAAAATTGGATGGTTTTAGCAATTCACATGTGAAAAATCATTTGTGCAATGCATGTAAAAATAATTATTTCGTAAAAAGTGTATTATATTTTAAATTAAATTAAAAACTTTATATGTGCGTATATTTTTTGAGCACTTTAATTGATAAAATAAACCTTTCTTAATATGTGTTTTAAATTTTATAATTAAAAGTGTATTAGTTACGGAGTGACTGCAATGCATATACAGGTCACTTTTTCATGTATTTTGTGCATTCAAAGGTTACCTGATCCCTTAATTTAAAAACACGTACCACAAATTAAAACGCTCTGCTTGCATTGTTATTAATATACAGTATTACAAACGAAATATTTTGCGTGTCCCTGTAAATGAGGCTATGCACACCGTATTCTATATTAAGCTTCTTGTAGTGCACCTCAAGGAAACTATCAATCAAAAACTATCAATCAAAACTATCAATTTCAGTATGTTTCAGATAGTGTAACATCATTAAAATACACCACAAATGAATTTTCCCTATAGACCGTAATGTAACGGAATTCTTTGAACAGTCTCTGTAAATGAACTATGTATGCTACACACTTCATTTTTAATATTGAACTTGCCATAGTAAATTTCAATGAGATATATCAATTGCATGACAATCTGAGTATATTTACACAAGTTAGAGCACGGACACACAGAAAGACAGACAGACGGACAAACAAAAATCATAAACACTTTTTAACTATTACATACAATCTTCCCAACCGGGCCCTTTTTAACCATGTTGGGAAATGTTAAAAACGCTAACTGTATGTTAAATGTAATACATGTTTTGGTGTATGTTTCGCATGGATAAGTTGGTTTTTGTCATCTTTTGTGATTTTATGTAATTTATACTGAAGAGGGATGAAGGTTTTCATCTGAAACGTGCACATAGTTGTTTTTATCGTGTTTTTAAATGTCTATTCTAATTAAAAATGTCTGTTATTTATGTAATTTTATTTCTTGTCTCTGTAAACTTTCCGGCTTTGCGAAGCGGTGTCTTTTATCCCTGGACCCATGGTTTCTGTCTCTGATGAGATATAACCGCCCCTGATGGAAAATATATGAATATTGTATTGTCATTAACAATGGACTTGCGCGCAACATTTAAAGAAACTCAGTTTGATGGAAGTGGATCAAAAAAAGGTTTTAATATTTGATCCAGACAGACAACAAACAAAATTAAATAAAAGCCTGTAATAATGAAAAGCTGAACTACGACAGGCATCTATAATTTATGTATTTTAAAATGAAATTCAATGTAATTTCTACGGAAAAGAAAAATCATGGATCAAGCATAGATTATGAAACACTTTCGGACACTTCCAGAATACATTAACAAAACTTCGATGTTCAATAAGGCAAATAAAATACCTAGTAAACATTTTAGAAAACTCATAACACATTTGAAAACCAGGCTATCTTATATAGCCGGAAAAGTACTTCAATTATTTTGTGCAGCCATGTATTTGATCTATATATTTGTATATATTCTACATAGTATGCTAAAATTTAGTGTAGTAAGAAAACACATCATAGGTTGAAAATTCCCCTTCATCAGTTTCTATCAATAGACAGAAACATACTTGAATTCTTTTGTACAGTCTGTATATTACTTAAAATTTTTTAAACACGCCACATATTAAACTAAACTTTAATTCAGGTTAAAACTATTGAAATCACACTTCCAAAAATTATCGTCCATACGCGGCCATGTAACCTGGTCTTTGCGTGGTGCTGTGTATGCTTTTATTTGTATTCTACAAACATCTCTTAGTATACTAAATATAGTTCAGCTTGAAAGTTCATAATTTAATTAAAAACCACTTTTAAGAAATCCACCTTTAAGAAGCTTAAGGTAAAGCCAGGAGAGATGACGCAGTCGGAGAGATTGCGCACATAGAGGTTTGGGGGGAAGGAGTAGAGTGAGCGTGTAGCGACTCCAGGTAGTTGTACAACAACAGTAGTGGAGTGTTTACTTGAAAGTGCACGTTGATTGCTTTGAGCGTTTAAGACAAAGTATTGCTATTTTGTTTTGTTTTCCCAAAGTAAGTGCTTGAATTTTCATAGCTCTTCATCAGAATTTCTATACAATGTCAATAGTACAAAATATTTTGAACTTAAACAATTTCTCATAAGCTACTAATCTAGACTAACAATATGAACATCAACGGTTCGTTTTAGAAGAGGTCATGTTTAAATAAAAGGCCGCGCAATCTCTCCTACAGAAATTGTAGAGTTTGCGCATTTGCTACTTAGGAGAGATGGCGCAGTGTTCCCATTCGTTTCCAAGGTAGGAGAGATTACGCAGCTTATTGGTAAACTTGCAAAAAAAATGAAAAATGAAAATGGACTAATTTTAAGTTAAACGTGTTATTAAGTAACATTATTTTATTTTTTAATCTTATCTGGACTTGCTTTTTCTGATTCTTCCATTTTTTCCCTTTTAATTAAAATTTTTTAATCGTTTTTAAAATTATTTCCTTTTTCTGATTCTTTAATCATTAGGTTGAAATATTCATTCCTAATACAATAATATTTGTTCACAAAAACCTTACAGCAATGTCATTTAAGTGTAATTATTACTGTTAACAATTTAATTGTAGTTATTATAAGTAACAATCTCTCCTACCCATGTGCGCAATTACACCAACCCTATAAGGAGAGATTGCGCAAAATAACTTTTTTGGTTTTATTACAATTGTTCTATTAAATTGCATCATAACAACAAAATAGCAATGGAAATGCATAAAAAACAAATGAAGTAAAAGTTATTCATGAATAGTGTGGAGCTAAAAATTAATATTTAGAATTTTTATTGCTATTCTTTTGAATTGTGCGCAGACTATCCTAGCTTTACCTTATACTCCGTAATACTTACAAATTCTTTTATGCAGCCCTGTATATGATCTATATAGAATTTACAGACACCACGTATTATCTAAATATTTAGTTAAACTTAAAAACGCGTACCATAACTGAAAACACACTTTCAGCATCTATCGCTGATAAACTGTATTTCGGATACAGTACTGTACCCAAAACATTTTGTGTGCCCTGTAAATGAACGATAAATGGTTTGTATATCATTTTCAACAGCAAGTATTTTGTAGTAAATCTCAGTAATATATATCAATTTCATAATATTTGAGATAGTGTGACATAATTAAAATGCACTTGAATTTTTTTTTCCATTGACTGTAATTTAACGTATAATTTTTATTCTCCCTGTAAAAGAATTATAAATGCTACATACTTCATTCTCAATTACGATCATTCTATAGTTAACGTTGATAACATATAAAAATTACATTGCAATTCGAGAGTAATTACGAAAGTTAGAGCAAGGCCAGACGGACTTACAAAACAAAGTCATAAACGATTTTCAACTATGTTGGAAAGTGTTAAAAATGAGATTCAATAAAAATTCTAAAATGAACTTCATCGTTAATACAAAAGCAAATGATGAACTCTTTTATCAATACAAGCAAAAGGAAGACAATTCATTTCTACTTCTGTTGTCATAATTGTATCATTGCATTTGCTTCATTTAAATAAAAACTTTTTAAATTAGCCTTTTAATAAAACGTTTTTACATTTATTAAATATCTAAATTTTTTTCCCACACCATCATATTTTAAAGTAAATACGCTAAAATCTCAAAAATGCAATAAAACACTTTTAAAATAATTTACAATTATAAATCTTTCATGTCATCGTAACTATTCTAATGTAAAATACTTTATTGAAATAGACTTTATTGAAATAGTGGGGCTATTTTTAACGCCCTATATCACGATTGGAAATCTTTTACCCGATGCTCCACATTTCCTTTCATATCCTTGAAATTATATTACCCAAATCATATTGAAAATAGAGGCTGTCCCTGTGATAAACACCCGCACTCAGAAAGTATGAATCACCACATGTTTTTCTTCTATGTATTAATCCACCAACCACATGCCTGGTAGTTTATCTTTCGGTACAAGACGCGCATAAAGTGACGATCAATCATCTTATCTTGTCAACATCTTTGAATAAGTGTTCTTTTATCAATATTTAAATAATATATATTTCAAATATACAAAAGTTTAAGAATTGCAACATTTAAATATTTAAACATTTTTGAAAAGGGGCAATATCAAATCTCTAAACAATTAAATAAGTTTTGATTAACATGCCATGTGTACGTTGTGATCATAAAAACTATTATTATAAAATTATTTAATATCAGTAAGCATTAAATGTTATCAACGTATTCTAAATGTTTTAAGCATTAAATGTTATGTTTATATGTTATCAAGTTTAACGATCGTTATTGAAAATGAAGTGTGTATCATTTATATTTCTTTTACAGGGACAGTCAAAAGTATCCGTTAAATTACAGTCAATGGGAAAATATCGTTTCAAGTGCATTTTAAGTATGTTACACATTTCAAATATAATGAAATTGATATGCATTTATTCGTGTAACTTCTCACGTAATATTAAAGTTGCATTTTCTTCACATAAAAAAAGAAAAACAACAAAGATGCAGGTTTTCTTAGACTTTATGATGTATTTTATAAATTTTTATAATTTGCAACAGATTTTAAATTAGTCTCTTACAAACTTTTGTTTTGTAACAATATGTAAAAAAAATAAATATACAGTTATGTTTCATTATATATAGTTCTTATTTCATTACCATCGCATATTTAGAAAAAAAAACCCTGATATTCTGAATCCACAATAAACGTTTAATAACATTTTCAACTAATTTGCATTAATATTATATATTTATATGCATATCTTCTCTCATCCCGAACTATTCTATGGTAAAATACTTTATTGGGAAAAAAAAAAACTCCAAAAACCAATGTGGAGCAAATTCAACTTCCTATTTCCAGTGGAGTATTTTGTGGATTATTTTCAACTTTCTATATCACAGATGTAAATCTTTCACCTGATGTCCCTATGCTGTTTTATAAATTACGTATTATATAACATATTTTATCGTATATCGTATATCACATATATCGTATATCACGCTTCGAAATTTTTCACACGATGCTCCTCATATCCTTTCATATCCTTAAACTTCTATTACGCAAATCCTTATGGGAAGTAGAGGATGTCCATGTGATAAACGTCCTTACTAAGCAAGTATCAATCATCACCTTTTTCTCTATTTCTCCAACCACATATGTGGTAGTTCTTTTTTTCAATATAAGACGAAAATAAAATTATGATCAATCATCTTATCTTTTCGATATCTTAGAAAAGTTATTTTATCAATATTTAAATGATTCATGTTTCAAACATGTAAAAGTATCATAATTATAACATTTAAATACGAGTCCGAACACGTCGAAATCTACGAATGAAAATGTTCTAAAGGACTGTAAGATTGATTTTATAAAATTATTACAAAAATAATTACAACAAAAAATCAATCTTATACATTAACTATAGACTAACCCTTAAAACAAATAATATTTTTAAGTAAATTTACCAAACGGCTGTTTACATTAACTTCAACGTTTGAAATTATCGAAAAAATAAACTTTAATCCTATAAGTATTCAGTAACATGTAATCAAGATAAATAATTATAAATTAAGGCTTTGACATTTGGTATTAAGAAATGAAAAAATAGCAAAAGTTGCGCCGCTTCCACACAATTATTATTTTTTTCCAGCGAAATCTAAACAACGACATTTTTACCGTCGCAAAATTTTCATGCGTACTTTATTTTTCCCATTTAAATCTACTATTTTAAATATATTTCAACGTGCGCTATTGATTATTAATAAATATATTTCAAAACTTGATCTCACATTTGCCTGCTAAAACCTTTGCATGTGAACATTCGCACTCTTGACTTGAGGTTCTAATCTTATTTATTCTTTTAGACGCGTTTGTAGTAAAATATGAACAATATTCTTGTGATGTCAAATTAGGTAAAGTGGTGGCGTGATCGTTTGTTTACGCTTTGCATTCACGACGGTTTTTTTCGCTGTTTCTCTTAATCATGTTATTTTATTGTCACACTTATGACCCCAGAAAGCAAATTAATGAAAAAAACGCATATTCTTTCATTATTTAATTATTAATTAATGAAACATTTGATAAAAGTATGATTTGCGCAGTTTAAATGTAAACTTTTCTGAATACTAAAAAACAACATTAAAATCATGAAATAAAAGCATATTTAAGTAAAATAAGTTTAATTTACATAATTTATAAACACATTTCACTCATTTTTATAGACATTGGCTATAACCTCATTTGTTTTAACGTTACATTTCTAATAAAATAGATAATTAAAACAAAATTAATCTGAAATGGAATGGATGTCCTTTATATTGTTCAGATCTATTGCATACATTTCTATCTTTACAGTAGCAGAATAAAAAAAAAGCGAATTCGTCAACAGCATAATGCTTTCAGATGGAGTGGTTTTTTCAATATTTTCTCAAACAGTAGGTTTTTACAGCCTCAAACCTCGACCTACGTTATACACGGCCCGATCACGGTTTGACGTAAGGGTAATGACGTCACGATTATTGGATCACTTCTCAGAGAACAGAGATCAAATTTTGAATAGGCTTATGTGTAAGGAAAGGTGTGTTTAGTTTAGAAATACGTCTTATCGATTAATTTAAAGCTGTTTTGGGGAATTAACAACGTTTGTTTGCGCATGAATCTCCACAGTATAGCAAAGTAAGTTTCTAAAGCTTTACGTTATTATCACATTTGTAGTATATTACTATTAATTTACGGAAATGTTTGTATTCATGTCTTCATGATTTACTAAATTTATAAAACGCAAATTCGTATTTCATTCCAATCGGTTAAAACTCAAGTTCTACAGAACAGATTTTTTATAGTATTTCACTGTTACTTAGGTAATTTCTTTTAGAAAGGTTTTAAAACAAAGCACATTGTGCTACATTGCTTATTTATAGAGCAACGGGAAAGTTATAGATAAAATTATGTGAACCCGTGTATGAAAGATTACGTTTTTTAAAGCTCCACTGAACGGATTTTAATTGTAGTTTCAGAATTAGTTAGATAATATTTCAGGGATAGATTTTCTACATTGTTTAGCTATGGTTATATTATTATTTTTATTTTATTTTATTTTGTTTTTTTATTATTTTATTATTTTTTTTTTTGCTCCCATAAAATTGTAAAAAATTGAAGCTTCTGTGTTTGCATGTGCTTTCTTATTTATGAGCATGAAAAATCAATTTGTTGATTTTATTTACCATTATTTAAACTGGAAACACCACTCTTACGAAGAAGATTTTTTAAGTAAACATGTGAATATTTTGAGTTTGTAAATATATATATATATATATATATATATATATATATATATATACGAGGGGCAGTCGGAAAATAAGTTTCCCCTGGCGACTGTGGACAAAGGTGTGTATGAAAGACAAAAAATGTAATGAGACATTAAAGATAAAACATAACTTTATTTTTCCACATAAGTACCAAGTACTTTGACACATTTGTCATACCGCTTTATAAGCTTCAAAAAGCCCTCCAGGAAAAAATCAGGGCTTTGAATACGGACGAATCGTTGAACGGTTATTGGCGAAAGACAACACAGTAGGTGAACGCGAACGTCCAAGACACCGATACTGTTTGGTAGAGGTCGACCGTGATCAAGCAGATGGCGCTGTTGCAGTGCCTGCGCAGATGGCGCTGTTGACTGTAACAACGCCATCTGCGCAGGAACTGCAACAGCGCCATCTGCTTGATCGCGGTCGACTAATGGTGCATCGGTTTGTAAGATCGGTTTGTAATCGTTTGTAAGATACCCTGTAAACGTAACGTATATGCTTCAATGCCGCTTTACAATAGAGAGTTTAAATGAATCGGATGTCGTAACATATTTGAATATCTTGTGTATATAGCCAATTTGACAAAATATACTATTCAATATTGTTTTTCCTCTGTGTTAAGTACAGGAATCAAGTACTTCAACGTAAAAATTACACAAATTTTTGTCTTATTAAAAAATGTTTTGAGTTATTCTGTAAACGAACAGTAAATTCTACAATTCTGTTTTACAATAGAAAGTTAACTTAAGTCGCTCGTAGTAACATATTTTAAAATCATGCGCATACGTTTTATTGAAAAGAGGTAGACCATTTAATATTTCTTTGTTTCATATTAAGTATAGGAATAAATCACTTTAAAGTGGTATACATAAAAAACTATATAATATTTTTACACGAAATATTAAAGAAGTTGAAAAAGTTGTTTTCGTTAAGTGTGACATCGTGATACAATGATTTCGGGGCATTTTTTGTTTTGGCTTTATATTAAACAAGAGCTGAGATATGGCAGTTTGAAATTTTAGGGGGGCTGACCATTTTTAAACAATCTCAGTTTTGTTATGCTGTAACTTTCATGCTGAAATTCTCATTCAAATTCATTATGAACGAAAACCGGGTTTGAATCTTCTATAATCGAGTTTCAAACATTTTAGCTTTGGGTGTTTGAGTAAAATGAGTTGAATTTTTAAAAACATGGAATATGGAAACTACCTTTTCCTCCCGGTACAGCTCGGAAGGAGATTTTTTTAATCTGTTTTCTTGTTTCAAAATGTCAGCCACCCTAGAATTTCTAACTGATATATCACAGCCATTTTTAAGGCGGAGGAATACTAGAAAAGAAGCCAAACACTAAAAGGAAAAAACCTTTAGGATTTCTAATTTTTTGTACAGCTTTTTGAATTTGGAAATTTTAAGTCAGCAATTTTTAAATAAGATGGCTTGATGAAGTTGTTCAACGAACTCGGACGAGACCTTGGTAAAAATAAGACACATAGCCGAAGTCTAAGAACTGCACCACCAAATCCAGGCTCTCTGGAGCACATACGGATAATCCGTCAGGACGGCTCAGTATCCCGTGACACATCACATGCGGCCCTTCAGCCCGGAGGAGCATCGCCACCTGTGCAGACCTCCAGAGGTCGTTGCTATTTGCGATGGAAGCAATACTCTTAGGACACCATCGCATCATACTTGGGAACGTACCAGAGTCCCCCTGATAGCTTCGAAGCTGGAAACTCAAAAGGGAACCGGGCCCTAGGCCTTATGCCGAGTTTCCTCAGCTCGACATGCTTTACCAATGACTTCGATCACAGAAATCCTATAAAGGAAACTACTGGACTCGTCAGCTATAGCGAAGAATTAGGCACCTCTCGCTGACCTGTGAGGTTGAGGAAAACACAGTATCTGGACGCATAGACACGTCCCAGCTTAGGCTGTAGGTTTCAGGGCCGTGATCTCCCGGACCCCAGTCTATAAACTCAGCACAATTTACTTCCCGGCGGCGTGGTTCCTGAGGACCGAATAGCCGTCTCACCGTGCAAGGTCACCGGTAACGTAAAATCGCAGGTACCACTTACGATCCCAGAGGGACGCTGCAAACTCAGTCTCAAGCGCCAAGGAAGTGCACCCTCTTGGAGTTTAGTAGCTGGTTTAGTAAAGGTTAGTTGCTGGACTCCTGTTCATCCAACCGTCGGGTACAAAATGTCTGACTACACAAAGACATGCAGGACTGATTTTCGTCCGAGGGTCTGACTTTGGTATAGACGCCGTCACTTGACTGATCAGCCTCCGTCACGAGTCCTATCGTCTGGTCCGTCCGGGAGGTGGACTCCTCTCAGGTGAGCAATACGCGCCATGGTGATTGGACCACACTAGTGTCACTACAACTACAAAGGGTACCGCAAGGGATGAATAATAATGAAGGGAGGACACTAAGTCCCGGCTTATGCCGGATCTTAACCCTTTCGACGTTGTCTACGTTCCACCACCTGCCGGTACCAAGGGTTGCGTCAAGCCGCTTCACGCACAGACCAGACGTCACTACGGAACCACGAGCGGTCCCTGCCGCAGAGTCAATCCTCGCCTCTGTCGTACCCTGGATAATTGTTGAAGTGGTTCTATCACATTATCTAGCCGTAGACGTTAGTGGCATCACCAGGATTTAGTCCGGATAGGTGGAATTGGACTAAGATGTGTTATCACCGCCTAGCTACGCTCTGTAGGAGACCTTTTGAGCTCAACCACTGGACACAACGTACAGCCTCTTTCCTCAGTAACCGATAACCTACCCTATGGGGGAGTGGCCCAGAGCACGAGACCTCCGGCACTACCTACTACTCAGTCACATCTTTCTTCGACGATTTCCTATTGGGGGTTGTGATTCGTCCACTTACCTGCCTCCGTCATGTCGACGCTGCAGCGCGCAATGTCTAGCTCCCGGCCATCTTCCTCACTCAAGAGGCCGATTCGGGACCACCCAGAGGGGGCACTCGGCTCCAGAACTTGGTAAGTCTTATACACATAAACTGCACGGATAAACTGTACGGTATTATCGTTGATATTGTACTTGCGATATAGGGTCATTATGTAGCGATATTTTTTTAAAACGAGTTTCAACGAAGAACAAGCTTTACGCAAACCGCTAATCTTGTGGTATTTTAAGCAGAGGCGTAATACAGTACAGTAAATACGATATTTAGTTAAGAAATTTTCTTTATTAAGCAAGATTTATATAGATATATTTTAAATTCCTCAGTTTTTTCCCGTTAATTTCATTATTCTATTTTTACTATGCAAGATGTGAGTTCTGTTGTTTTTACTCTTATAAACATGATTCATATAATATATTCGTGTGCGTCATTGACGCATAAATGCGGGATTTTATACAAAAATTGGATACAGCAGTATCTGTGAAAGAACCGTATTTCATAAACCATTTCAAACGCCATCTTTCAAAATAAGAACTTAAGGAATTTCTTATTCATTTTTCATTCACAAAAGCCTTTTTCTTAATTTCATTCTAATTTGTAACATCTTCTTGCGAAAATTCAAATGATTAATACGTTTACTATAAAATCAATCCCTTTTTCCACCATTCCTGCCTTTTCTTTTTTTTTCTTCTTCTTTTACCTAAAATTTTATTTTCGATATTTCGATGCGTTCTCTTTCTTTTATTTTTCACTTAAAAAATCTATTTTTTATGTTACTTACTAAACGGTATTTTAAGGAATAACTTTAAATATCCTGCTGCCGAACAGTTTTGTTTCTGTTTTTATATTTTGCGGGTGCAGCATCTGTTTAGTGTTCGGTTTTTCGACATGTCTCATATTACACTCACTGGACTTTATTTGTTTTCTAAAATATCCTTTAGTGATAGATGTTGAAATTTTGCAATAAACAGTTTTATTATACTATTTTGTTTAACTTAACTTGGTTGTTGTATGTATAGATGGAATTTTCTAATAGATTTTTCACTCCCTTCCTGACAGGCTGCAATTATTAAAATTCTGTCAGTGCTTCGGATGACAATAAAACGTTTGAATACTTTTGATTTAATTATAAACGAATAAATTAATTTTAAGGCATTTTTCCGTTAGCCGGCCGCAGATTATAAATCGCCAAACATTTTTTATAGTTACAACTGTATACGATTTAGTCAATTATGTTGGAACGTGTTAAAAAGATATAATATATGGATTATATTAATTTGGGAGTCCCTTGTGTCATATCTGCCAAACTGCTTGGAAGGATAAATTGCATTTCGTGCCGCTTGTGTCACGAAATATAAAATTTAAAATTTCAACTTGAAAATTAAACTAACATTACAAAATTTCAATCTTTTTACACCAGTCAAATAACATTGAGAAAGTTTTTCGTAACATTAGAGATAAGAAGTAAAAATCGTACGTCAATCATAGGTAACGAAACACTTTGCAACACATCCAGAACACTGTAACAAAAATCCACCAGTTTAATAAGGTAAAAGATGATTTCTGAGTTAAAAAGTATGGAAAACGCTTAACACATTTGAAAGCTAATTTTCTGTAATTATCATCAGTAGTCGGAGAAAAATAATCTACAGATATAATCTACAGATTTTTATATATAATACATGGTATAGTAAAATTTACTTAAGTTAGGAAACACAAAGCATAGTTGAAAATTCCTCTTCAGCAATATATTTCAATAAACGGAAATGTACTCGAGGTCTTTTGTGCAGCACAGTATATGATCTGTATATTCTATATACCATAGCATTAATATATACCAAGTAATATGCAAAAAAATATTTAAATTTAAAAATGCGTATCACAACTGAAAATGCACTTTCAGGCATATTGCTCATAGAGAGTACTTTAACCGAATTCTTTTGTGTGTCCTTGTAAATAAACGATGAATGCCATGCACACCATATTCTACAGTAAGCATCTTGTAGTGCACTTCAATTACTATATGTTTGTAGTAGTGTAACATCATTAAAATACCGAGCAGAGGATTTTTCCCCATAGCCTGTAATGTAACATATTTTTTTAATGTTCCTGTAAACGAAATATAAATGCTACACACTCCATTTTCCATAGCGAAGTAAACCCCAAAAGAATATATCAATTGCATGAAAATTCGACTATATTTAGGCAGACATGCAAACCGAATTCATAAACACTTTTCAACTATGTTGGAAAGTGCTAAAAATGGCATAAATATGTCTTACTTCAAAAACTATTATCGATGCATTTACCAGTGGTTACGAATATCTTTGCCATTTAACGTTTTATATTTCCTGATAAATTCAAATTACTTTTTCATTGTCAATTTAGAAATATTGGCTAATTAATGATCTTCAATTTGTTCTGATAGAATATTTATACATACATCTTTTTCATTTAGTAGTTTGTATTTTCAGTAACATATTGAAATTGCTTTTTTATTTTCTAACTAAGAATTTAATAATTGTTTTAAAAAAATTTCATCAAAATTTCTTCCATTTTTTAAAAACATTCAACTTTTTTAACACTTTCCAACCTAGTTGAAAAGTGTTTATGACTTCGGTTTGTCTGGCCGTCTGCCGTCTGCCGTCTGGCCGTCTGGCCGTCTGCCGTCTGCCGTCTGTCCGTGCTCTAACTCCCGTAAATATGCTCGGATTGCCCTGCAATTTTTATATGTTATAATCATTATCTATAGCATGTTCCCTATTTCAACGGAAGTATGTAGCACTTATAGTTTTTTTACAGGGACACTCAAAAGAATTCCGTTACATTGCGGTCTATGGGGAAAAATCATTTGCGGTTTATTTAAATAATGTTTCACTATTTTAAACGCATTGAAATTTATATATATCACTAAGGTGCATTAGAAGAAGCTTAATATGGAATAGGGTGTGCATAGCACTTATACTTACTTTACAGGGACAGTCAAAAGAATTCCGTTATATTACGTCTATGGAGAAAAATCGTCTGCGCTTTATTTAAACAATGTTTCCCTATTTTAAACGCATTGAAATTTATATAAGGTTCATTACAAGAGATTTACTACAGAATATTGTGTGTATAGCAGTCATCGTTCATTTACAGGGACACACAAAAGAATTCTCTACTGTATGTTAACAATAATTCCTGGAAGTGCGTTTTAAGTTACTAAACGCGATTTTAATTTTAAATCGCTTTTTGTCTATTACGTGGTGTGTATAAATTCTGTAGATCCTATACAGGGAAGCACAAAAGTTCGGGAAAACATTTCCGTATTATTTAACTCCAGACGGAGAATTTTAAACTGTGCTACGTGTTTCCTAACTGAACTAAAATTTAGCATCCTATGTAGTATATATACAAATCTATAGATCCTATACAGGGCTGAATAAAAGTATTTGGATTACTTAGATGTTATCTTTTAGCTTATTGAAGAGTATGATTCGTAAAATTATTTTGGAAGCGTTGGAAAGTGTTACATAATCTATGCTTGACGCATGATTTTTCGTTCTTGTTATAGTTCTAAATTAGACAATTTAAGATTTACTTTTGAAAAACGAAATTTTATTTTTGAAAACGGTGAATTATTTTTCATTTGCTCCGAATTTTAAAACGTTTCTATAACTTGAAAGAAATTTTGATAATTTTTTCTTCAACTCCTAAAGAGCGTTTTAGGTGCGAGAAAATTGATCCCGTTGATTACAACATAAAAGAAGTGAAAATTCGAATTTGAAAGCAATTTAAATTATCCAATTTAGCACCGTATATAGAATTACATTTTATAAAAAGGGGTCGCGCTAAGAGAAAAAAGTTGAAAGTCAATAATTAGCAATTTTTTTTAATAGAAGAATTTTTGATTATATCACCATAAGCATACTTGTCAACCTTTCGTTATCCATCCATAAAAACTGGGTTAATTTAACCTCTGTCAAAAACACTTTGAACCAGAAAATTTTTTTAATGTTTTGTTATTTATATAATTTTATATTCATATCTGGAACATATAAATTCATTACTTAAATAAATTTTCTAGTTTGAAGGATTTATAACTTGAAAGAAATTTTAAATTCATATTTTAATACTTGGAAATTTTTCCAGAGAAAATTTCTCACGCCTTGCATTCATAATATTCAATTTTTTTTTATTGCTTAATAGGCGTATAGCCAACATAGTGAAAAAGTACCCAAGCCGGGACTCGAACCCGGGTCATCAGATTAGCGCACTGACGTTCTACCAACTGAACCACTTGGGAACGATACCCAGCTCGGAACTTTTTTCACCATAACATGTTGGCAAGGCTACAAACGCAGCACAAGATGGAATATTTTTCGTGTTTGCCCCAGGGTTGGCGGCTCACTGAAAAATATTCCATCTTGTGCTACGTTTGTAGCCTTGCCAACATGTTATGGTGAAAAAAGTTCCGAGCTGGGTATCGTTCCCAAGTGGTTCAGTTGGTAGAACGTCAGTGCGCTAATCTGATGACCCGGGTTCGAGTCCCGGCTTGGGTACTTTTTCACTATGTTGGCTATACGCCTATTAAGCAATAAAAAAAATTGAAATTTTAATTTCTTTTTTACTAAATTAAACGTATGTTCAATCGAAAAACCTCCTCATTAGATTTATCCGAAAAAAAGTGTAAAAAATTAAAAAAATGAATTTCACAGCCAAAACATGAGGCAGTTTATGCTTACAAATAATTTTGCTATCTAATATGGAATTTCCAATATTTCTGTAATTATAAAAATTCATCGAATGTGCTTTATACATTTAAAACTATTTGTAGTAATTACAAATAAGTCCTTGTTGAAAGCTTTGTACTTCCGATATACATGCCAACATCCCATTATTTTCCCGTAAAAACTGGGTTAATTTAATCCAAGTCAAACATGCTTCGAACCAGAAAATTTATTTAAGAAATTAATTTATGTTCCAGGTAGGAAGATGAAATTATATAAATAACTAAACTTTAAATACATTTTCTGGTTCAAAGCGTGTTAAATTAACCCAATTTTTATGGATGGTTAATGGGAGGTTGACAAGTATGCTTCCGGTGATATGTTCAAAAAACTATTTTATTTTCAAACAAAAATTTGCTAATTATTGGCTGTCAACATTTTCTTATCCCAACCACTTTTTATAAAATACGTTTTTATAATATACGTTGCTAAATTAGAAAATTAAATTGCTTTCAAACTCGAAATTTCATTTCTTTAATGCTTTAATCAATGAGATCCAATTTCTCGCACTTTAAATAACGCTTTTCTAAAACTTGGGAAAAAAGCTTGATTTCCGATTAATATTAATCGTTTTTTGGGTGCTTAGTTGACACTAATTAAAGCCTTCTTTTTGCGCTATCAGATTTAATCTCCTTATTAATTCAAAACAACATTTTTTTTAAAAATGCATCAATTGCATAGCAAAAGATACCTTTACTCTGAAACAGACATTCCTAAATTGAAATGCCTCACCAGTGGCTGAGAGGTTGTGCTCTCGAAGCTGGTAGACGGGAGGTGCTGGGTTCGATCCCAATCGCGCCCGTCGGCCTAATCGTTCGGAGTTTTCGTGGTTTTCTTCGAGCCGTGGATTTATCCATGCGTAAATACGGATTAGGTTCCCTTAGAAAGACCCCCACGAAGGGCACTCCCCCCGGGCCTATATCCCTAGTGTAAATAATTGGCCGTCAATAATCAACCCAACCCTAAATTGAAATTCAGAATACACTTTCCTTAAGAATTTAACAAATATATATATATATATATGATTTTCTGCAATTCATTGCCTGTGTTATGTGATGACTCCTGTATGGATCCCCTATATCCTTTTTAATCTTGTTGTATTTTGAACTTCATGATTATATTTCACAGTTTTCTTTTCTTATTTATGGGTAAGGTTTTTTTCCTTTTTAATATATTTTTTTAATTTTTAACTTTATGATTTTTTCACAGATTATTTCTCTATTTTGTTGTGGTAAATCATTTTGTTGTGGTCCGAAAATCATATTCTTTAGCAATGTTATGGCTAATATGATGATGAAACCACACATTTTATTTGTGTATTTCATTTGGTACCTGAAGATTCTGTCTAAATTCCACAAATTTCATTTTTTCAATTTTTTAATTCAATTTCTTCTTCTTTTAACTATGTATATGGAATCTATATTCAGAGTGTTGGGGAACATTATTGTTGTCAATTAATTATTGTATACTAATTCATAATTTCATAGTTTTTGTTGGTGTTTCGGTAATGTTTCATTAATGGTTATATATATATGTATATATATATATATATATATATATGGCTTCCTTACAAACACTATTAATTTAGTCCTTGTTAAAAGTTCAAAGAAGTTTAATAATTTAACTTCCCATAAACTGCTCAATTGTTTCATTTTTAAACAAGAACATTTAATTAATAGTGTATTGAATTTCTTTATTAGACGAAATTTTAAAAGTATAATTTTATGTAGTTTAAATTTTAAGATTTCATTTTCCTTTTTGAATGCGAAAGATTACTTTCAATACGAATTAATCAATATGTTTCGATTTCTTCACGCTTTTAAGGACATCCATTTATGCTTGAAAGAAGCTTTGATTTCCGATACTTATAATTAAAAGCTTTCAAGTAATATTAAATTAAAAGTTCTTGTTTCCGTTTTAAGATTTAATTTCCTCTTTATTTTTTATCATCATTTTTAGCTGAAACAAAAGGAATTTTTACTGTTAACAAGTAATATGCTTTTTTTTTTAAAGTCAATTCCTACTTGGGTCAAGAAGAATTTTTTTCCAGTGATCTACACGCTTCGCCACTGATGGTATTTATTCCTAAATTTATATCTTGTAAATATCTTATATAAGAGAAATTTTTTAAATGTATTAAAAATAGCTAAAATATAAAAAATGAATAGCTCGAAAGGTATTTCTCACAAAATTGTTAGACAAACTGCGTTAGAAAGGTAAAAAATTGTATTTTTCTTGATATAAGTTTCAAATCTAATGATTATGCCGTTTTTCAAATATTGATTTTCAAAAATTACCAAACTTCACAATGACGTATCATAGCGAAACCTTCACGCGTAAAAAGATAATGAGGCCGTTCACGGACCAAGGTCAGGCGGCGCGCGGGCGAAGGGGACTAAAATATGGAGTGAGTCTATACTTTTGAACAGAAATTAAATATAAAACTAAAATGAATTAATTAAATTTAATTAATGAATTAATATTTGAAAAAACTCTATTAATATCAATTGTCATCCAGTACAAGTTTAAAAAAATGTATTTGAATTTGAATGGATGAATAAAGAGTATTTTATTAACTATTGGAAATTTGAACAAGATATATAAATATGTAGAGGGTGTGAGCCAATAGTAGGAATTGAAGAAAAATAAATCAACTTCTAAGTATCATTTCTTGCTTTTACCCTTTTCTGGAAATTTTTATTCTTATCCACAATAGAATCATGCATGTGTTGGACTATACCCGCCTAATTTGGAACAATCTTGTAGACTTTCTTTAAAAAGAAATACGTAACTAAAACGCCCCACAAGGTTCGGAACACAACCTAAAACCGATCTGAACCCGAAACATTTAGAATTCTTCCAACCCATACCCATTGCACAAAAAAGGACAAAAAATCATGCATCAAGCATAGATTATGAAACACTTTCCAACACCAAGAGTACATTATTAGTAAATTTCTTCATAAAATGAAATTATCGCACTCCGTCCAGTAACGAATGTTTTTGTGCGTCTCTGTAAATGATATATGCTAAGCACTCAATAATCTATAGGAAAATTGTTTTAATGCACCTCGTTGATCCTTTATAATATCATGAAGTATCAAAACATCATTAAAGTTTATTTTTTACCCTGTAGATCATAATGTAATGGAATTATTTTGTACGTCCCTGTAAAAGAACTATAAATTCTACTTATTCTATAAGTTTTATAAAACATATTTTAATCCATCCCAGTGATGCATATGAATTCATTATTTTTGAAGTGTTGTAAAATCAAGAAAATGCATCGGAAACCATTTTCCCCCTAGACCATAAAATAACGGAATTCTTCCGTGTGTCCCTGTAAACGAATCGTAAATGCTACACACTTCATTTTCAATACCAAACATGCTATAGCAAACATCAATAACATATAAAAATTACATGGCACTCCGAATGTATTTAGGAGAGCACAGACAGTTGGCCAAACAAACAGGCAGACAAACCGAATTCATAAGATTTTCAACTATGTTGGAAAGTATTAAAAAATTGGCATCATTCGGACACGACCCGAAGAGCATGCTCGTTTTCTGAAAAATTAGGTTTCTCGACCAATGAAGAACTTAATTGAAATCCCATTGTTGCCAATATTATTCACTTTGATGCACAGTAGACATTAATATATTAATACCAGTTGAACTGTGCGAGGACTTTGCACTGAACTCTAATAATTTTTAGGAATATCTAATATTTTTTAGACACAGGTTTAAACGTCTACAGAAAAATTAATGATTAAAAATATCTACAAACAACGTTATTCAACCCAAAATACCGTCTCATTTATTCCATCAAAGTTGCAGTAAAAACTGATTGAAGATATCAAAAGGCACGCGCCAAAAAAAAAAAAAAAAATTAAAAATCGTATTTTAATTGCATTAGAAGGTGACGTCATCCACTTCTTGCAAAACATGAAACAAAGATAAATAAATTTAATGCATTTAAAATACAAATTAATCTATTATAACAAAGCATTCCTTTTATTTTACACGTGATATACCACTGCTTCAGTCGATCGATGGTGTCTTTTTTTCTAAGCATTTCAATTTCAATTTTCCTTTTTAACCTAAATATAAAATAAATCCGTGCGGAGGAATTATACATCATCTTTTTGTACTATTTATTTTTTTATAATCATTGCTGAGCATCATATAATGCATTGTATTTCATTTTTATGCCAACACTAATTTGAAGAAAACCTATCATTTCATTTATGAAAATAATGCCGATTTAACTTTTAATTAACAGCAATTTTTAAACAAAAAATATATTTTAACGATATGTGAGTGTACTACGTCAGAAACCTCTTCAAAAAGCTTTCGAGTGATACCTCATTCGCTGTTGTGCGTTTCATAAATTCATAGAAAAAGTGATGTTTATAAAAGAAATAATATATATGATTTTTGACATGTTTCTGTAATAAACTGAAAGTTCTGAGTATTTTTAAAACGCAAATAGCATTGTGAACTTAAACACCAAATTCAAATTTCGTGACAAATTCATGTAAGTGAAAGCCTATAAACTATAATAAAAGACAAAAAACAGACCAGACAGACAAAAATTACTATTTTCCATACTAAATTGAAACGGTACAAACAGGTGAACGAGACCTTTCCAAAAAAGAATAAATAAATAAAATAATAAAATTGGACTGTACTATCCAGAAATTATACGTGACAGACATAAAAAAAAATACAAACAAAGCTTACACCTTCTTTTATTGAAAAAAGGTTAAAAAGTAGAAAAATACATTAAATAAACGAAATTTTCACAAAAAAGTTTAACAATTTCAAAAATTTTAACTTGCTAAAATTGATTTTGTTATGCTATTGCAAATATATACAACTTTGCCTTCAATCTGAAACACTCTCATAATTCTTTTTCAAGTTATTGCAGTCTGTAAAAAGAACTATAAATGAACAACTCTACTTTTAATTAATCATTTATATTAAACAATTTTCTTTAAGAAACGAGTTTTTAAAAATTTACTATATTACCTTGCTTTTCTATAAGTTTTGATGTTGTAACAGGAAGTTAATAGATAACCATGAAAGTTAGAATTAATCTTTCAGAAAACACTAAAGCTTACAGAACTTAGTCTTCGGCAGAAGTAATATTAAACAAATCATTTCATGATAAGAAAAATAGAGACAGGAACTTAATGGTGAAATTTATATGTAAAACTTTATTATTGTTATTAACAAGAGTTTAAATTACATATACATTTTTAAAATATACTGTGCATTTATTTTTTTTATTTTTAACAAAAGAAAATTTTGTATTTTTGCATTTTTAAAAAACTTGTATTTTAAAGCAAATTTTTTACTTAAAATGCTGGTTAAATTATTGTGTTTCTCACAAACTGTAAACCTTATAAAATAAATCCATAATTGTCTTCAGTTAAACATTTATATACGACTATTATTTTTAAAATTATAATAAAAATAGGAAGTTGCTCAATACTTTTGTCCGAGGCTGTATATGATATACATATTGGGAGTGTCATGATTTGTTATTGAACTATTAATTGAGAATGTACATGTTTTGTGATTTTTGAAGTTGAAATGTTAAGGAGACAGTTGGAATTTCTTAAAAGACTGCTCTGCCATGAAAATGCAATGCATCTAGCAATGTTATGATTTTTTTATTATATATTTCCACAATAGTTAACTATGTCATTGGTGGAATGTCAAGATTTTCCATACTTTTTTCTACACAACATTATGAGTTTGACGAGGATTGTCTGTAAGTAGAAGTACATTTAAACTATTTCGCATTTTCTTCAAAAGCAAAGTACAGCAATCAATGAACAGATACAGTTATCTGTAGATAGACATCAACGAACTCGAAGGCCTTACTCATACTTCATGCATAGTTATTGCAATCGCTGGCCTTACGGGACATTGATATATTTTTATCGTACATCCAAATTTAATTTTGCTTGAATCGAGTGCAATTCAGTGATCTGTAGATGTTCGAGTCTTCCATTAGCCGCATTTTCAAAACTTAAAAAATATATCTGAAGATCTGCGGCCATACAAATTCCCCTCCATTGTTTTATGTGGGATGAAATGTCACATTCATCCTGGGATATATATTTGTATATCCACCGGCAACAACTTTTATATACCAAAGCTGTTATTTCTTCGATCATCGTACAATAAAGACGAAATTTTTTAAACAATTTTTTAAACAATCCCTTTTTCTAAGAAAATATGAAACGCAGAACAAAGAATGAGATACCATATGAAAGGTTTTTGAACCGGCTTCTGGCATAGTACACTTACATTTTTTTAAAACATGTTTTTCGATTAAAAATTGCTGTTAATTAAAAATTAAATCGACATTGATTTCATAACTGAAATGAAAGGTTTTCTGAAATCAGTGTTGCCACATAAATAAAATACTGCATTATCGTATGACGTCATCCTCTAATGCAATTAAAATATGATTGTCAATTTATTTCTTGCGCGTGCTTTTTGAAAAAATATAGAGCTTTTAATCGTGTTTTTAATTTAATTTTTACGCGTGCGTCACCTATTGTTTATTTGTTTTCTTTGTTTAATCATGGCTGTTTATATGCGTACTGTATCGGAATCGGAGCACCAGTAGAATACGTAATTTAAGGATTAACTTACAAATATACATTTCATTAGAATTTACAAAAATTGTAAATATTTATTTTTTAATATTTCATTAAGCTGTTAATATGCCAGCGAAGTCTGATGTCACTTAAATGGCTGCTGGACCACAAAGTTTGAACGCCCCATGTTTAAGTTCCCATAGGCTTTCAAAAAAGTGGTGCACCAAATATTGATTTACGTATTTAAGAAATTTCTTTAACAGTTTAGCAAAATCTGAGGAAATGATTTGGGCACAGATGTCATATACGCACCACATTGGCGCGATTTCCCCCCCCCCCCCCGCTAATTTGGCGAAAACTTTGTTTATTTACTTTTGTTTGTTTACTTTGTTTATTTACTTTTTAAACTTTGTTTATTTACTTTATTTCGTATTTGAATTCTATAAATTATTGTTATTATGTATATCCACATTTATTTATATCAAACTATCATTTATTTATTTGTATTTCCTTTTTTAAAATAATAGGAGCTATTCATTTATTACGTTATTTTACTTTTATATTGAAATAAAATATCACATGCTATTATTGCCGAAACGTCAGTGAAGGCTCACTATTGAGACCCGAAAAGTTTTTGGTTTCTGTTTGTTTGTCTGTCTGTCTGTCTGTTCCGCGATAACTGCCGTAAAAGTGATCCGATTAGGTTGATTTTTGGTGGGTATGTTGGTGCGATACCGGGAATAAGCTGTATAGTTTTTTGTTAGATTTGCTTCATTTGTTCGAAAAATATAGAACATTTCTTTTTATGTCATAATGCTTTCCTATGGGAATGCAGACGATTTTCAAATTTCATTTTTAACTAAAATGAAAATCGCATATTTGAATAATGGATTTTAGCGTAAAATCATGGATGCTAAATTTTCGATATTGAGGATTTATTTTTGGAAAATTTGCCGATACATTTATTAGAATTTAGAAATTGTTTAAATGAATGGAATTTTTTTTTGCATCTGTTCTGGGAATATAAAAACTTTTAATTGCCATATTTTTTACAAATTTTAAAATGCATTTATTTTTACTTTGCTCTTTAATTTATCAGTTGCTTAGCAACCAAACTTAACTCTCAAGTAACTCTCACTGTTTTGATGCAATATTTTATCAGCAAAATAAATTATTTTCGGGTGATTTTTAACATTTATTGACATAAAAGAAAAATTATTTTGATACAAGTTACCGTTTAACTGCTATAGAATGATTTCCGAAATAATCTAAAGAAATTAGAGAAGTAAAACTAACCTGAAATATTACAATTACTGGAAATTGAGAACATAAAAGCTATCGCAAAAAAATACTTTATAGCGCCAAATCATGTTCGCTATTTAGTGAATTGGCAGTTGGCACGATTACGAATGAGCCCAATAGGTTTTTAACTTTCCAAATATGCCTATTTTGGGGAGATTTTAGTATGCCATTGCCATCGAGTTAAATCAGGATGTACTTAGATAAAATAAATATTATAGAATGACCATCCGAATTGTTTTTTCGAAACAAAAATTGTAATAACGCTAGATTTCTAAAATAGATATAGGTGAAAATAGTAGATTCAGTTTACATTTTATAAGTTGCTTTTGTACATGAGATATTATTCAACTTATCCATCAGATGCAGGTGTTTAGTGGTTGGCATGTAAGTAAATATTGCTATTTGAGTATTTAGGATAACATGAAATTATTTTCGAAATTGTTGCTTATCCTAATAAAATCACTGTGTAGACGGATATGCAAGATATACTGGAATCATTCATACAATCAATAGGAAATCACGGATATAAATTTAATAAGATTACGTGGGGTTCAAATGGGCTCCGCCCGGCTGAAAAAATGAATTTTTTTATCTAAAAAATTACAAGAATAAGAAATTCATAAGAATTTCAGAATATCATTGCGTAAATCATGTTGAATTTAAAGCTTCTAATTTCTGCAACCAACGAAGAATTGTATATGCCTATAAATATGTATGCAATATAAAAAAAATTAAATTGCGGATTGTAAGATGCTAAATAATATGAAAAGTGAGATTATAAAAACAATGACTTTCAGAGCTGACGTTGAGGCTCCTGATCTACAGATTTACTAGTTGTATGCTATTTATAACTAATATTCAAAAACAAAATTTTCGCCAAATTGGCGGGAGAAAAAATCGTGCCAATGTGGTGAGTATATGACATCTGTGCCATGCTGGCATATAAATTCCCCAAACAGCTGATTCAGTGTTTACATTTTTTTTTTTTTTTTTTTTTTTTTTTTTAGTATAGGGGTCTTGGCAACCTAGAGTAATAACCTTGGCGAGATAAGAAAATTTGGCAAAATATTTTCTGCCAATTTATTCGCACAAGCAATCATTATATATATTATTTCATTTGTCAACATCCTTTTTTCGATGCACATACAAAACATACAACGATGAATGAGGTATTCGAAAAGTTTTTGAACAAGTTTCTGAGAAAGTACAACTGCATTTCGTTAAAACGCGGTGATTGAATAAAAAAAAATCACTTAATTAAAAAATAGCGCTAAAACGTACCACGAAATAATCTGAAAGATTGCAGTGCGAAAGCTTCGCACGGGTCCTTCTGGTTTTCATTAATTATATGCGGCTTATTCGTGTTTAGTTCACCACACGGATTGTGAGTCATTCATTTTAGCACCATGTTTCGAAATTTATCCTCTATTAGCCTTGGTCCATTGGATGCTGCCGCACTCTAATCAAATGTAAGTACTACCAACAAGGTCATATTGAAAAAGTCGGCCACCAAAATGCAAACAGTTGAAGTGACTTAAATGCAAATTAGCACCCATAATAGCTGCTTCCGGCAGAAAGTAGTTAGTAAGTTCAAGTTGAAAAAAATTATGTTTTTGCTAGTTCTAGTCGGGTATGATGCTAAAGACTTGTATAAGGTGTTTGGAATTGTATATTCACAGAATAGCGAAATATGCCATTGGAGTAAAATAATGGTTACGAGAAAAGTTCTAACACGTTTATGAGTGTTACGCAAATTGAATTTTTTTTTCCACGCTGCTGTACCACCATTTAGTTATCTAGAATACTTTGATCAATGTTGAGTGTAAGAACAGGGGATATATTTCATTGATCATAGGGACATTGAATCTTCTAAAATCAGTTTTTTCTTGCATTGTAAACAAGAGTTTGACATAATATTTATTCCTTCGGCTTTAGCATTACGTTTCACTTTGTCTTTAACTTCTTGCGTCATCACAAAGGACTGTGGAAAATCATTTGGCTATTAAACAATATTCTTTAGTGATACCATTAAATCCCGGTTAATTTGATGGTTAATAGGATGTTCTAGTCTTTCGTTAACAGCATCATCAGAACTTAAAAAAGGTACATCTGACCATACATTGGCCTATCAAATTTACCTTCGTCTTTTGTATTGTATCTAATCATGTATCCTCTAATGAACTTGTCCACCGTCGTCACTGCTGTAAAAGCCCTGTTAATCGTTCGATCATCGTCTGTCTTAGATGTAGACAAAGCAAAACATGAGTTTCAGTTTCAGTTTTGTCTTCTGAAAATCTTCAACAAATGATCACATTTTAAAAAAACGACGCACCAATTCTGTTAGAAATTGTTAGTTCTGGTTATGGGGGGTGGTGGTGTATGTGTGTGTTTGTGGGGGGTCAAGCTTAATTCGTCCATACAAGCAGAAGTCACCAAATAAATTGTGATTACGCGTTCTTTAGAAAAATACATAATTCATTATATATGGCAATTTTTTACGAATATTACCCGGAAACAAACAAAAGCAGAATTATTTACGTTGTTTTAAGTGCAAATGGTTTTATCTTCGTAATCGGGTTGCATGTTCATTTTTGAGATAGATTTAAAACTGCTTAGAAAATAATTTAAAAATCCATAAATAATATAATCAGTAATATAATAGCAATTTTCAAAGAAATTACATTTGAAAGTATTTTTTTCTCTATTCGACGATGTAAAAATTAAAATTACGCTATGTTCAGAAGCTGAAAAAGTTGCGATAAAAATAAATTGTTTGCTCAAGTCATTGCTACAGTTGATATGACGTCAGCGTTACCCACGGATATGTTTTTGCTTTACAATAAAGTTTGTATTAGACAAGTAGACGAACAGAGAAAAATCTATGTCATTGAACACTTTTCAAAAGAAAATGTTATCTACGGAAGAATTAAAAAGGCGGTCTGCCTAGACACCTGAATCTACGGCAGATAGACGCGATGGTCGACTTACATTACATCTCCGAAATAGTGAAAATCTTCCGTAATCGTGATGCTCAACAATGAAAAATAGAATTGGCGAGTACTCCGATTATGGAAGATTCATGACAAAAAATTGTTTAAACGTATCAAAGCGCGTGTTTTCAAAATCGAGATAGAGTTAAGTCATTTTACCGCGCTCGAATTAGTATAAGACTAATGTCATGAAAATCATCCAAACAGTTTTAGATTTGTAGCCGTGATTTATGCACTCAGTTTGTTCTAACTTTCTAAAACGAATTTTACCAAATGCGGGGCTGAGCTAGACCATTTACTCGTGCTCGATTTGGTATAAAACGCAAATTTCCAGAAAATCGTTGCACTATCTTCGGGATCATCCGTAATGGTGTTGAGGATCAATGTCCAATGATCCATGGATAGTATTGGAGAAAACTCTATAGAGAAATAGAGGAAAAGAATTCTTTCACCTATCGAAACGGATTCGTGACTTTGATAGTTTTCTCGTTGCCAATAAGAATTATAACGTGAAAATCGTGAGGACTGTTTTCGACATATAGTAACATTTTCAGTGTTGAGTTTGTTTTAACCTGCCACAACGAATTTTCTCGAATTGAGACATAGCTAGATTGTTGTTTTGCGCTATATAAGTCACGTTTTGTAAAAATCCTTAGAATCGTTTTCGGTATGTAATAGAAGCTTTTTCAGTGCTACTTGTTTTAACATGTCAAAACGACTTTCCATAATTCCGAATGATTAATAGCGATAGAAATATATAACATCATTTTCAGCGCTTAGTTTAACTTGTCAAAACGAATTTTCCGAATTAGGGACCTAGCTGAGTTGTTTTCTCGTGCTAGAATCAGTAGAAAAGCCATGGTTAGTGAAAATTGTTAAAGTTGTCTCCCTACATAGCAGACATTTCAGTGTTGCTTGTTTTAATCTGTCAAAACGAATTTTCCATAATTCGGAACGAAAAGTAACTAAAACGATATATAGAAGCATTTTAACCTGTCGAAAAGAATTTTCTCAAATTAGGGACCTAACAAGGTTGTTTCATCGTGCTAGAAATAGTATAGTAGACATGTGTCGTGAAAATCCTTTACGCATTTTTCAATTTATAAGAATAGGCAATTTCAGTTCTGTGTTAATTTTAACCTCTTAAAACGGATTTCCTTCTATTCGGGATCTTGCTAGATCGTTTTATTCTGCTTAAACAGGAACGTCTATTATAGTATATGTAAAATAGGGGGTTTTTTTAAACAACTGATGGCCATTTTCCAAAATTTGGAAAGCAATTCCTTTTGGCACTAGAATTGAAGATCCGATGAGTCCCCAAAAATTAAAGTTATTTTACCCTGTTTTTTGGCGGGGGGGGGGGATAGGGGGAAAGATTTACTCAAGGGGAATCATTTTTTTTTTAAGTAGGTCAAGTGGGGTATCGTTAATTGGGCATTTTTAAATTCTGACTCGAACGACATCATCCGAAAGTCGATACAATGATTCGTTAAAAAGTTACACCAGGTTTTACAAATACGAAGTCGACGATTTTACTTCAGTGCAGTTAATGTAGTTTTAATATTTGGGAAGAACTTCGTTGTAGCACTAGACCCGATGTGCCGCCCAAAAATAAAGTTGTTATACGGTGTTTCGGGGGTATAAAGCGGTGCACTTTAACTCAAGGAGGATAATTCATTTTTTTTAAATAATTAAAGTGGGATACCGTTTAATATGTATGTTTTAATTCTGAGTTGAACCACACCCTCCGCAAGTCGATACGATCATTTGTTGCAAAGTTACGCCAGGTTTTAGGAATACAAAGTCGAAAATTTTACTTTAGTGAAGGTAAAATATGCTTTGCCCCCTCCCCCCCCTAAACACTGTAAAACGACTTATTGGATCTTCTATTTTAGTGCAAAACGAAGTTCTTCCCAAATTTTCGTGAATACCCCTCAGTTCTTTCTATTAAACCTACATTAACTGCATTGAAATAAAATTTTCGATTTTGTATGCCTAAAACCTGGCGCAAATATGCAACAAAAGATCGTATCGACTTGTGGATGATGTCATTCTATTCAGAATTTATAAATGCATAACTAACGATACCACACTTGATTTACGTAAAAAAATTATCCCCCCCCCCCTCCAAGAGTTAAAAGAGTGAGTTTCCCGCAAAAAACAGGGTAAAACAACTTTATTTTCGGGGAACTCATCGGATCTTCATTACTAGTGACAAACCGAAGTTCTTCCCAAATATTCGGGAATGGTCATCAGTTATTGTATTTTACTCAATTTTTGATACTGTTACTTAAAAACGCACTTCCAGTTTGAGATCTGAAACAAAAACTGCCACATCTACACTTAAAATGATTGTAAAATTTAAACAAAAGCTGTGTTGGATAGCTAATTGTTCACATTTTTAAATAAAACAAAACGAAGAAAGAAAAATTTGCTCTAAACTGGCTATTTGCGGTAATGGAATACTCTAAACATAGAGGAAGCTTTGATTTCTGATACTTAACTAAAGGAATCTGGTAATTTAAATGTTACACAATAGTTTTTTTCTTACTGTGTTTTCACCTTTAATCTGTCTTTCTATTTTAATCATCGTGTAGCAGGAACAATTTGAAGTTATAATGTAAAAGTGAAGAAATTACTTTACCTTCCACAGAAGAAATAATTTTCGTAGTAGTAAAATATATTTAGGACTGAACAGTTTAATTACTGGTTATGTACAACAGCCTAAAACTAATTTTAAATCGAATTTATATCACACTGACACTGTTTTAAAATGTGTCTAGATAGTTTGTGACAGAAAAATTTTAAATCAAACACTGATTTTTACCTAGTTCTATCTATAATAGAAGAAAACATTGTAATAGAATTTTTTTCGACTTCCGGTTTTCGACAGACTTACGCATTTCAGGGGTCATAGATGCAGAAAACATGTTTTTACAAAATGTCTGTCTGTCCGTGTGTCCATGTGTGTGCCCTCCTTGTATCATCTAAAAGTGTATGAAGTTATGCATAGAATTGAACCTAAGTTCATTTATATGTTTCTAGCTATGACAAGAAGGTCTCAGTTGAATTTCGGGATATTCCGCCGGAAGAAGGCGTTTTGATAGCGATTTTTGTTCCATTTTCTTTTTTGTATCATCTAAAAGTGTATGAAGTTATGCATAGAATTGAATCAAAGTTTATTTATTGGTTTTTAGCTATGGCAAGAAGGTCCCAGTTGAATTTCAGGATATTCCTGCAGAAGAAGGCGTTGTGAAAGCAATTTTTGTTCCATTTTCATTGTTGTATCATCGGAACGTGTATGAAGGTATGCATAGAATTGAACCACATTTCATATATATGTTTTAGGCTATGGTCAGCAGGTCCCTGTTAATTCGAGGATATTCCACCTGAAGGGGGTACACAATAGCGATTTTTGTGCGATTTTTCGTAGTTGTGTTGCACATCGGATGTTCGTGAAGCGAAGGGTTCTTCGCATCCAGGTAACCCGGTGATTCGCAAGCAACTGACGTACAGCGGAATGACGAAAAATATTTATTACTTACCCATCATACATAGTATATGGGTCATTCCATGTCAAATCAACACAACTAAAAACCTGACCACTTCAGAATTTTATGATATTAAGCTCAGTTGTTAGGATCATAGAGAAATGAATAAATACTCCGTGATAAGTCCCTATCTCTCTTGGTTTTGGAGATAAATAACTTCAAAGATGGACAAAAATCATAAATTTTTGCATTTCTTGCATTACAAATTTAGTCATATTTGGTTCCCTAATTGTCACAGGGACGTACTTTTGGTGTCGTTAGAAAGTGTATGAATTGGGCTTTCATATGATATATCACATGCACATATTTGTAAAACTTTTAATTTCAAGGTCAAACATTTTTACCTTTGGCCTTCCATATTTTTAAAAATGGTATTTTATTTTTTTTTTTAAATGTACGTTACTATTATACTTATTTTCTATAATATCTGAAAGTATCGTTTTGGGACAATTGTGGGATGCTGACATATAAATTTAAATGCAAACTGATTTTCCTAATTTCAATACCAAAATTGCTTATTTCGTTGACTTACCTACATAACATATCTTTACCCCTCTCCTCTTGCTCTCTCGCTCTCTGTGTCTCTCTCTCTCTCTCTCTTTATATATATATATATATATATATATATATTACTTACAATATCTTTTATTGTAAAGTTCACAAACATATTTTTTTTTTTCTTGGGGAGGGAGGGAGTGTTGAGATGATGCTGAAGCTGTCATTTTTATTTTTAATATAAATTCCTCTAAAGAGTAAATTGTAAATGAAATTATTTGAATTTATTTTGTAGCGATTAAACTTCATAAAATGAGTGAACCACAGTGGATAAATAAATTTAGCTGCTGTAATCTTTTTGAAAAGAAAAACCATTCATCTAAAAAGAAAAATGTGAGAAATGTTTTAAGTTGGAAGTGTGAATGAAAAACTTCATAACTCAACTCTTAAGCTAGGAAGTAAAATCTGTGACCAGTGTGGGAAGAAAGTTGCCTCATTGCATCACAAACTGATTCTAGTGAAGAAATAGATGTTACAGAACCTGTCAACATGAAGAACTCGCAGATGAGATATCTTATGTGCAGGATGATGCATTATCAACCTTTAACAAAAGCTTGGAATGCATTTGTGAGTCTCCTGTTAAGAAAAGGAAACTAAACACAAAAATATACACAGAAAAAGTTCATATTTAATACTTGGAAATTTTTCCATAGAAAATTTCTCACGGCTTGCTTTCATAATATTCAAATTTTAATTGCTTAATAGGTGTATAGCCAACATAGTGAAAAAGTACTCAAGCCGGGACTCGAAGCCGGGTCATCAGTATAGCGCACAGATGTTCTACCAACTGAACCACTTGGGAACGATACTCAGCTTGGAACCCCTCTCCTCTAAAATTTGAATATTATGAATGCAAGGCGTGAGAAATTTTCTATAGAAAAATTTCAAAGTATTAAATATGAACTAGATGGTACCCGTCAAAACTTGACGGAAAAAATTACAATAGCAATATTAGTAAAATAAGCTTCTTTATTACATAAGTAGGGGTGCTTATGAAACAATCTTTCAAATATTTTATTAAAAAAAATTCCCCCAGTGAATTACGTTATTATTTCCGATGCAAACTCCAAACAAACAATCCGTAAACAAAATGGAAATCAGTTTGACATTACCGCCCTATACCCCACGGCAAGAAAGAAAATTTCCTGAACCTATGAAGTATCATACAAATAGCATATCCCTACGTTCATTTTATATTCAGTCAATAAAAGAATATATTAAATAAGGCACACCCCCCCCCCCACTGTTACAATGCAACCGAATGAGCTCCTATGCGCATGTGCATTGCTTCTCCCCAAACGCACCGTCGAAATTCGACTTTAGAAAAAAGTTTTAAAATGTTTTGATCAAAATTTTTAAAATGTCTTCTTTAATCATTGTTCGTTTTAAATCCATATCTTCTGAAACGCATCTATTGTTTTAAGCTAATCAATTTTTATGTAAAGATGAAGAATTTTTTTTACAATAATAAATCAATCTACAGAAAAAGGAGATTTTTAATGTTTTCAAGTGTAATTTATTTGTATGGTTTCTTCATTCCTTTACATAATCAGGATGATTATTCCTTTTCCATAATTAAGAGAAATAATGTAAATAAATAAATATCCAAGATTATTTTTGATTCTGTTTTCATTAATATATTGTAAATTTTATTGTTAAAAGTTACTGATAAATGATATTTTAGTAAATGGGGCTTTTCTTAATTATTATTATTATTATTATTATTATTATTATTATTATTATTATTATTATTTTGAGATTTAATGGCAACATTCTTCCGTTTGTTTATTGGGCGCTACAGTTTGGCGAATTATTTGAGGTACTTTTCGGTTAGCAGGGCGCCAATGAAGTATATATATATATATATATATATATATATATATATATATATATATATATATATATATGTATATATATATGTATATATAGTATATACATACATAGATACAAATATATATAATGTATATAGTTTTGTTTTTCTAGTATTGAATTTATGTGGTTTATAAATTTTGGTTGGCTTTTGTGATAATGATTCTGCAAGTAATTTTCCATTGGAGTTTGTTATTATATGTGTATATATATCTACCCTATATATATAAAATCCTAATGAAACGAATTTGTGAAACGATTTTATGAAACGAATTTATGAAACGATTTTATGAAACGACTGATTAAACGACTGATTATGTTTCAGGGCTATTTTTAATAAAGTATTAAACGCTTGATAATGAAATTAATACCAATTGTCCATAAAAATCCGCGGATGTCAAAACTGGTAACAGAATTTTGAAATTGGAATTAGTTTACGAGATATTAATTTTTTTCTAATTTTAATGACATTTCTGTAATGATGGCAACTAATTACTCAGTTTTTTAGTGACAAACAAGGGAAAAACCAAGACTCCCTTATCATAATATCAGACTTCACAATCCGGAGAAAGTCTATGGGTGAAAATGTCCGCGGTAATTGCCAACTTATTCCGACTTTCTCCGGAAAGTATCGCCGCCTGGTGGATACTACCGATACTAGCTCATAAGCAAATGCATAGAAAAAAATGGAGCTATGAAAAAATTTCGTGTTATTGACAAAATTTAAAAAATATTTTTCGAATTACGCAAAAATAAATACGTAATATGTATATATCGCACAATTATCATCAAGTTTTCAAAAATGTTGTTGAAAATGAAGATTTAAATATCAGATTAATTAATACATAATGTAGTATTCGTCAATCTTCTGTAATATCAGGTCCACAGCCAATGTTAGCGCCAAATTTGAGCGATGCTGGAAGAATGTAGTTCAAAGTGTACGGGAGTTACAACACTGGTTAAAAAATTAAATTAGTTTTGTGCCAAATTACACTTACTGTAACAAGCCAATTGGCTGTAGGCGGAAGAGTCCCCCAAACGTTATTACGGAAGAATCCCCCAAAAAAGATTTACAAACACCATAAGCGTAGCATGACAAGAATTTATTTTTAGGGAGGAAAGTTGGGGAGAGGTGGAGACACGTATAATTTAAGTGATTATTAAACATTTTTATGCTTTCCAAATTTTTAACAAGTTGGAAATTGTACGTCAAACGTGACAAATGAGGTGCGTTCGTACTATAGCTAGTTATATAAATATTCAGATCTTGATGATTTTTAATTCTGTGAAATGAATTCTATCGTCTGCAGATTAATTTCTGTAATAAAATAAGTATCTCGGTCGCTTCACGATTAAAAATCATCGCAAGCTCCTATAACAGAAAAGCACCGATTAAAAAAAAATAAAATTTGTTAATAAATATTTTTATTAATATCTTCTAAAGTTTTGATTCGATTTTCATAAAATTTGAAATGTCTCGACAAAATTCTGCAAAGATAATATATCTCAAATTTCAAACCATTCGGTCGGGTAACTTTTGCGTTGTTATATGCGGACAAACGGACGGACGGACAAATAGACAGACGGACGAACCAGGCGACGACAATAGGTGCTACGTATTTATATAATTACGAACGCACCTAAAAAAGTGTTTATGATTTCAGCTCGTATGTTTGTCTGTCCATCCGTATAGTATAACAATAATAGTATTTATAATTCATACACATTAAATGGAACTATATTTATTATATATGACCGTTTGTTTTTTGTTATTTCAAACTAGTCGAATAAAAAAGGAAATTATGCTTGCTTTCACTCATAAAGCTCGACACTTTCAAATTTTCTAGGTCGATATAATCCTCAGCATCTGCTGAACGAATGGCAAGATTTCTTTTAGCAAGTTTGTGATAATCTGATACTTTATATTAAATGAAACCACGGATAATCTTTCGTAATAGAGTCCATAGCCAAGTTGGCGTCAAACATGAGCGATGTTGGAAACAATGTGTTTTGGAATGTACCTGAGTTACAATAAAGAAATTAAATATGCGCCAGCGCCAAACCATGCTCGCAAGATACGCCAATTGGCTGTGAACCTAATTATGGAATTTCTCAAGTAAACTTCTCACTTCTTCATATATATATAAACTTTCGACCACAAAATAGTGAAGTTTACGCTTAAAAGATATGTTAATCTAAAATGATACCCCATCACTTCAAAAATAAATAAATTGATAGACTAATAATTATAATAAATAAATAAATAAAATGATCAAAATGTGCATTTAAAAAAAGAAAAAGAAAGAAAGAAGAAACGATGATAAATTTATACGTAACATAAAATTCTAACTAAGAGAAAAGTCAAAATGTCTTTCATACATAATATGAAAATAGAAAAAATAGAAAATTACATTACATATTTACCTTTTCGAGATATGGATATTAGCAATTTGTTTCGAAGATCAATATCACTCGCAAACTCATGAAATGAGATTTTTCTTTCCTGATTTTTTTTCTTTATGTGATTTATACAAAGAAATACAGCAATAAACCATTTTGGTTTAACAGTAAAATAAGTTTATGTTATGAAAAAAAAATGTCTCGAATATATGACAATTTTAAAATAAATAATTTTCATTTGAAGAGAACAAACATATAGTATACCGTAAAGAAAATGAAAAAACACATATGGAAAACAAAATAAAAAAAACTCCTGTTACTGTCGTTAGATGGCGCCAATAGCAGGATAACCATGTGCTTTTTAACCACGTGTATAGCGGTCAAAGGAAACTTGCTGATTGTGAGGCCTAGTACTATGATAAGGGGGCCTTGGGAAAAACATTGAAAAGGATCACGATAGGGATTATTAGTTTCTTTTTATTCGTCATTTTCAAATTGAAATTGAATTTATCTTTTATTTCAATCGATAATGAAGACAAGATTGTGATTAAATTATGTTTTTCAAGAAAATTTGAAAAAAAAATCACATTTCTATCGTCAGGATTCAATCGTCTGTCAGCATTTAATTTAATTTATAAACTGAAAATATTTTGAATAAATTCGTCCAAATGACGTCATTTATGTAAACGCAAAAGAAAGGGGAGGAAGGAATTTATTTAATATAAAGAAGCCATTTATATATTTTTATGTACAAAAAGAGGTAAATTGAAAGACAATTATAAATAAATTGTATATATACATATAAATACATGTATAAACAAGCATAAAAGTTCGGTGCTTTTCCAGTATATGGGGCCTTGACGAAACAGAGAAAATAGCCTTGGCGGACAAGAAAATTTGTCAACATACTTTCTGTCAACCTATTCACTTTGTCATTTCGTATACAGAAGCATTTTCTCAATATTTATACAATTTGTTTAGCGTAAAATGTCATTTATCCTTTTTTTTTATATATAATCAGAAGTAATTTATACAGAAAAAACAATAATAATATACGTATAATTAAAATACGCATATAAACAAAAAAATCGTCGAATTTGTTTCCATGGCTGTTTATGTCATTTGGCACCAAATCTCATTTTTTGACGCCCGAATTGCGCCAAGCTTTTTAAAAAAGCGTCAAGACCCCTATAATAGAAAAACACCAAAAGTTCGTTGGGTTTGTTTTTATAACTTTTGGCAACAAATCTATGTATATTAACGAATCTATCCCTTTTTGAAATTTGAATTACGCCAAACCTAAAAGCAAAGGCGATCCTATACTGGAAAAGTACCCGATTTTCTTATGAACAATATTCAAGTGACATAACATGGTGTAAACTTATCGCGATAGCAAATTTGTTTAAATATCTCATCAATTGATGTCGAATAAATGCAGACATGCATGCACAAAATATTTAATTAATTTTGTATGATAAATAATTATTAGAAAATTCGAAAACATATTAATAAAAATAAATAATTTACATATTTAAAATAACATGAAAATATGCATGATGGTGCACTAAAATAGAGAGAAAATTAAAACCTGTTACTGAAAATGTCTATAACATAATACTTTTCAATACCGTGGATCTTAATGTTATTCACAAGCAAATGGAATTTTTCTCATCCTTAAACGCAAAGGAAGAATATAATACAGATCGTTATTATAAAAGTCCGAGAGGTAGCCACAATTTAAACCTAACCATTTTATACAAGCTGTTTTTCAAGTTGTAATTGATTTTACTTATCAATCCCGAAAACAGTCGTCAGTTGTCGCAACAGCTGTGTATGAGGCCATGATAATCAAAAAATGCCCCATTAAAACGTTAAAAGCATGGCAACCCAATTACAGATTTACCAATATTTTTAAAACAAAGCACGCTGTCATATTTTTAGAGGCCTCAAAGTCTGAGCGGGGGTTGGCGAGCGTAGCTCGCAGGCGGTAGGCCCCCTAGTATATATATATATATATATACTTTATTGGCGCCGGCTAACCGAAAAGTACCTAATTTGCATGTAGTTTATTTTTTCTTAATCGGACGACGGGATAATGCACGAAATTTCGACGGGATAATGAATATTTTTGATGGCACCAGAAAAATTTTCTGTATTTTATAGTTATATTAAGAAATACATATTTTTATGATTTGCTGAATCACTTATTTGTTTACTTTTTCATGCATTATATTATTGAAGGTTCTCTTATTAGTTTAAATATACCCTACTTATATAAAAATAGCGTGTGTTCTCTGTGGTGTTTTGCATAAACGTTGTAAAATTCAGGTTATTAGATTTTATCCAACTTTGCTGTCATAACAGCTGATGAAGCAGCCATTTTCGGCGATTTTTTTGTTACCTGTAAAATTTTTGTTTTTGGTATAGCCCGAACTAAGAAAAAATTGAGTACTTTTCCATTATACGGACACCATTGTCGCCAAGCATATATTTACATGTATGGCATGGTGTCGGTATAACGGAAAAGAACCAAAATTTGCGATCGATCAAATAATTGAATTTCGTTAAACAATAAATTTTCTGGTACTTTTCTATTATCCGGTCGACCACTTTTCATAACAAAAAATTATCGCCAAACTGTAAAATTAAACGCCAAAAATACAGTCCGATTTACTTGATGTCAGAAGCATTATACGTGTTTGTTACGTCAACAAGTGGTTTTTAATTCGAGATTTGCGTCTATTTTTCATTATGTTTTACTGATTTATTAGTTATTTCATTATTTAAAATAACAATTGTGTCCTTAAATTCATGTATTTTATTCATTTATTTATTTTTATATTCCAATGGCAACGTTCTCCCGTTTATTTGGCGTTACAGTTTGGCGATAGTTTTTTGTTATGAAAAGTGGTCGACGGGATAATAGAGAAGTACTAATTTTCTTATTTTTAATCTGATAAAGAAACAATAATCATGGATTTAATTAATTTTGCAATATACGGTGCAACCAAAATAATTTTGATTAAATCAGTACAGATATCGCAGACGCACCTGGGTTATTTTTTGGCACCTAAATGCCGATTTTTGCTTTGTATGGCAACCTGGTGTTTTATAATAAATTTGAATATGTGTGTAAATAAATAAAATAAAATAGGTACTTTTATGTTAGCTGGGCGTCAAGGATAACTCTCCAAATCTTGTTTCAATTGGAATCATTTAAATTGCAACATTTTACGTGAGATTTGTTATTCATATTGATATGTTTACGTTTAGATATTTTATAATGATTATATTCTAGCTAATTAAGTTTTTTTTTAAAGATTTTATACTACTATGTTAAAATATTACCTAGTTGATATTAGTTAATGTCAAAAGATTGGCGAACCACAGGGTTCAGAGAAAAAACTCTATGCCCTCAAAAGTGGGAGTTGTCAACTTTATGACTTCATAAGCAGAAGTAAATGTTTAATTGAAAATTACAGCTAATTAATTAAATTTTCAAACAAACGAATGCACGATAACAAATCTGTGTCCTAATATCTTTCATTTAAAAAAAGAATGGTGTAATTTGATGCAGTAGTTTGTTCTAACGGATTGTCGAAAGAAATCGCTTAGCGTTTTAAATATATAGATTTATTTCAATTATCGATGCTGGATTTTCTTTGGTTTCGTGTTTGCCCTAGGGTTGGTGGCTCACGGAAAATATTCCATCTAGTGCTGCGTTTGTAGCCTTGCCAACATGTTATAGTGAGAGGGTTCCAAGCTGAGTATCGTTCCCAAGTGGTTCAGTTGGTAGAACATCGGTGCGCTATACTGATGACCCGGGTTCGAGTCCCTTCTTGGGTACTTTTTCACTATGTTGGCTGTACGCCTATTAAGCAATTAAAATTTGAATATTATGAATGCAAGGCATGAGAAATTTTCTATGGAAAAATTTCCAAGTATTAAATATGAATTTAATTCAATTATCGATGCTGTATTTTCTTTGGTTTCGTGTTTGCCCCAGGGTTGGTGGCTCACGAAAAATATTCCATCTAGTGCTGCGTTTGTAGCCTTGCCAACATGTTATAGTGAGAGGGCTCCAAGCTGAGTATCGTTCCCAAGTGTTTCAGTTGGTAGAACATCTGTGCGCTATACTGATGACCCGGGTTCGAGTCCCGGCTTGGGTAATTTTTCAGTATGTTGGCTATACGCCTATTAAGCAATTAAAATTTGAATACACAGAAAAAAGTTAAATAAGATAAGCTGCGCAGTAAAGAAACAAGTAATGCACATAACATCACCATCATCTGACAGTGATACAGAATTGAATGCAGAATGCGAAGTTATTAATCAATTAAAGGAAAAATTTTAAATATCTAGAAATAGAAGTGACAGGGTTTAGGTATTGACTGTTCTTCCGAAAAGTTGGAGTATCAGAAAATTGAGCGTGAGTTTGTAGGCGCTACTAACTTTATGGTGCGGAAAGCCAAGCAACTCGTCAAACAGAAATGAATAATGCCCACACCAAATCCGAAACCGGGTAAACAACTAGAAGTAGGAACGGTTAATCTAGTTAGACAATTTTATGAATCTGATGATGTAAGTCGTATCATCCCTGGGGAAAAAAATTTCGTGTCTGTGAGACAAATAGATGGAACAAGAGTTCATGTGCAGAAAAGGCTTTTATTAAATAATCTAAAAGAGTTATATACTTTATTTAAAGAAAAGTTTCCAGGAAATCTGGGTTTCTCAAAATTTGCTGAACTCCGTCCTAAACATTGTGTTTTGCCTGGAGCAAGTGGTACACATTCAGTTTGTGTGTGTACCATCCATCAGAATGTCAAATTGATGATGCTAGGAGGAAATATAGCTGATCTGACTTCTAATGAGGAGGTAACACTGGAAACATATAATCATTGTTTGGCAATGATTATTTGCAATCCACCACAGCTTGCATGCTATTTTAATGAGTGTGATTATTGTCAAGAAGCTGACCTCATGTGAAAATTTAAGGAAAAGTTAAGGAAACTTATGGATGATAATATGGTTGATACTATTACATAAAAGCAATGGATTTCTGTTGACAGATCCTCACTTGTAACAGTAACAATTCATCTGATTATTTCGTGGATGACTTTTGCGACAAGCTGCAAGTACTGCTTCAATATTCATTCACTGCAAAACAGCAATCAGCTTTTCAAGAAGATTTGAAATTGAACTTAGAGCATGGAAAATTTTTAGTAATTTGTGATTTTGCTGAAAACTACTCTTTCATACTTCAGGATGAAGTACAAGGCTTCCACTGGAACAATTCACAAGCAACTATTTATCCGTTTGTGATATAGTTTACAGATGATGGAAATCTATTTCAAAAGCTACGCATAGATTTTCTAAGAAAGGAGTACCCTGTTGAAAAATTGGTCTGCTTTTCAGATGGAGCAGCATCACAATATGAAAATCGAAAAAACTCTCGAAACCTCTGCAACCACAAAGAAGACTTTGGGATACCTGCTGAGTGGCACTTTTCAGCCACCTCTCATGGAAAAGGGCCGTGGGCCGTGTGATGGAGTTGGAGGAACAGTGAAAAGATTGGCAGCAGCTTTCAAAGGCATATGATCAACAGATAATGGCACCTCGGCAATTATTTGATTGGTCCGTTGATAATATCCCAGCAGTTAATTTCAAGTACACGAGTGTAATGAATTATGAGGCAGAAAAGCAGCACCTTGAAGAAAGATTCAAAACATCTCGCACAGTTGCAGGAACCCAGAAACTTCATTCATTTATTCCAATGTCATCATCATCAGTTTCAACTAAACCGTATTCGTCCTCTTTATATTCGAAAGTGAAACGAATATGTGTAATGGAAGACGTATAAAATGTACGGTAAAACGAGTAAATGTAAGGTATGTTAACGCATTTTAAGCTTTTTATTTTTCAAAAGAGCACCCATCTCGTTTTTTATATTAAAACTAGCAAGCTACGCCCGCTACGCTGGTCAATTTCTTTTAACGAACCTTTAATCAAACAAAATATTGACATTTCATAAATAGCTTTTATATTTTAACAGAATAATAAGGCTACTATAATTTGTGACTCGTGCTATAGCCAATATACACGTCAGGAAACGTCGCCCTTATCATTATCTTTTTACGCATGAAGGTTTCGCTATGGTACTCCATTGGAAAATTTGATAATTTTTGAAATTCAATATTTGAAAAACGGCATAATCATTAGATTTGAAATTTATATCAAGAAAAATACAATTTTTTACCTTTCAAACGCAGTTTGTCTAACAATTTTCTGACAAATACTTTTTGAGCTATCATTTTTTTCAGTAACTTCAAATGTTTCATTTTCCGAGATTAATCTGGTGCAACAATTAGCGAAAAACCCAGTCGTCAGCAACGCATAGTTTTTATTAAAGAGGCTGTTGGAGCAGGGATTGTCACCACCAATTTGCCACCATCACTTTTGAATCGGTTCCGTGGTTCCAGAGATTCCATAGAAATTGTAATTTAGAATGACTTCAGAAAGCTTTTCGCTCATTTCACCCATTTAAATTTCGATTTTTTTTAAAATTTATTCTTAGAGAGCATTTACATCTTATAAGTAACTACAATGCTAAATTTCAAATTCCTTGCCCCTTCAGTATAAAAAAGTCGCAATTTTCGAACATTTTTCGATCCTGCACCTCATTGATGTTAGTGGCACCGACATAAAATATAGCCTATGTTGGAGTAGGGATTGTCCCCATCAACTTGCCACCATTACTTTTGAAATCGATTCTGTAGTTCCAGAGATTTCATAGAAATTGTAATTTAGACTGTTTTTAGAACGCTTTTCGCTCATTTCACCCTTTTAAATTTAAATTTCTTTTTTATTTTGTTCTTAAAGAGCATTTACATCTTATAAGTAACTACAATGACAAATTTCAAATTTCTAGCTCTTTCAGTATAAAAAATAAAAATAAAGCTGCCCAGTTAAACTGAGGGCATTGAGTTCACAGGCTATTCACACTAATTGTATATTATACTCTTATTTCAAAGAATTTGAAATAAGCCCATCGAAAAATAAAGAAATAAACAATATATTAAGGGGGGGTTTCATCCCCCCGTTACCCCCCCCCCCATAGTTAACTAATGAACCCCTTAAACTAATCAGGTAAATCTCTAATTACAATGAATATATATACAAAATTTGAAGAAAATAGGATAATTCTGCATGAAAAACCCATTTATATAAATTAAGGCGGGATTAGCCCCCTCCGTCCCCCCCCCCTTTATACTTAACCAATCAATCCCGAAAACTAATCAGGGAAGCGTCTTAACCCAATGAACCTATAAACAAATTTTGAAGCAAATGGGATAATTCTGCATGAAAAACCCATTTATATAAATTAAGGGGGGTATTAGACCCCCGTTCCCCCCCTTTATACTTAATCAATCAGTCCCGAAAACTAATCAGGGAAGCGTCTTAACCCAATGAATCTATAAACAAATTTTGAAGCAAATAGAATAATTCTGCATGAAAAACACATTTATATAAATTAAGGGGGGATTATCCCCCCGTTCCCCCCCCCCACCTTTATACTTAACCAATCAATCCCGAAAAACTAATCAGGGAAGCGCCTTAACACAGTGAACCTATAAACAAAATTTGAAGGAAAACTGAATAATTCTGCATGAAAAACCCATTTATATAAAATAAGGGGGTATTAGCCCTCCCTTTCCCCCCTTTATACTTAACCAATCAATCCCGAAAACTAATCAGGAATGCGCCTTAACACAGTGAAACTATAAATAAAATTTGAAGGAAATGTGATAATTCTGCATGAAAAACCCATTTATATAAATTAAGGGGGGTATTAGCCCCCCGTTCCCTCCCTTTATACTTAATCAATCAATCCCGAAAACTAATCAGGGAAGCGTCTTAACCCAATGAACCTATAAACAAATTTTGAAGCAAATCGAATAATTCTGCATGGAAAACCCATTTATATAAATTAAGCGGGGTATTAGTCCCCTTTCCCCCCTTTATACTTAATCAATCAATCCCGAAAACTAATCAGGGAAGCGTCTTAACCCAATGAACCTATAAACAAATTTTGAAGCAAATAGAATAATTCTGCATGAAAAACCCATTTATATAAATTAAGTGGGGGAGTATCCCCCCGTTCCCCCCCTTTATACTTAACCAATCAATCCCGAAAACTAATCAGGGAAGCGCCTTAACACAGTGAACCTATAAACAAAATTTGAAGGAAATGGGATAATTCTGCATGAAAAACCCATTTATAGAAATTAAGGGAGGGATTATCCCCCCCTTTATACTTAACCAATCAATCCCGAAAACTAATCAGGGAAGCGCCTTAACACATTGATCCTATAAACAAAATTTGAAGGAAAACGGAATAATTCCGCATGAAAAACCCATTTATATAAAATAAGGGGGGATTATCCCCCCGTTCCCCCCTTTATACTTAACCAATCAATCCCGAAAACTAATTAGGGAAGCGTCTTAACACAGTGAACCTTTAACCAAAATTTGAAGGAAATGGGATAATTCTGCATGAAAAACCCATTTATATAAATTAAGGGGGGGGGATTAGCCCCCCCCCGTTCCCCCCTTTATACTTAACCAATCAATCCCGAAAAACTAATCAGGGAAGCGCCTTAACACAGTGAACCTATAAACAAAATTTGAAGGAAAACGGAATAATTCTGCTTGAAAAACCCATTTATATAAATTAAGGAGGGATTAGCCTCCCGTTCCCCCCTTTATACTTAACCAATCAATCCCGAAAAGTAATCAGGGAAGCGTCTTAACCCAATGAACCTATAAACAAAATTTGAAGGAAAACGGAATAATTCTGCATGAAAAACCCATTTATGTAAATTAAGGGGGGGGAATAGCCCCCCGATCCCCCCCCCCCTTTATACTTAAATAATCAATCCCGAAAACTAATCAGGGAAGCGCCTTAACTCAGTGAACCTATAAACAAAATTTGAAGGAAAACGGAATAATTCTGCATGAAAAACCCATTTATATAAATTAAGGGGGGGGGAATTAGCCCCTTGTTCCCTCCCTTTATACTTAACCAATCAATCCCGAAAACTAATGAGGGAAGCGCCTTAACACAGTGAACCTATAAACAAAATTTGAAGGAAAACGGATATTTCTATGAAGAGTTATCGCATTACGTACGTACATACATACATACAGAACCGGCTGGCAAGCTCTCAGGGCTTGATAGCGAGTCTGATAGCTAAAAAATCGCAATTATAGAACGTTTTTTGCTCCTGCACCCCCTGGGGTTAGTGGCACCGACATAAAATATAGCCTATGTTGGAGCAGGGGTTGTCACCATCTATTTGCCACCATCACTTTTGAAATCGGTTCGGTAGTTCCAGAGATTACCCCCCACAAACAAACAAACAAACAAACAACCAATCTTTACTCCTTTATAATATTAGTATAGATATATGTTGATATGAAGGTTCAGTAAAAATTTTATGATTGTGTTATATTGGGTTCTTGAGTTACAGTGATTTCAACAAAATGTGTCTATTAAATAATTTTTTGTCCTACATTGTGAATTTAAAAAAAATTTATCTGGTGAACCCATAGGAATCCCACGCTGAAATTTGGTAAAAGGCTGGAACAGATATTTATGAATTTAAATTAAAAAAATTAGACAAATTAAAATACCATTTTTTGAAATAATTAAGGTCAAATTTAAAGGTCAAGGTCACTTTCTTTTTAAAGTTTCATAAAACATAAATTTTATCAAAAATAGCCATTAATTAGCTTCAAAATGACACTAGTTTCAGCTTTCTAACTTAATTACAACTTAGGTTATAATTAAATTAAATTTGGCCGATATTGCAAAATTAGCATAATTCAGTCATTTTTATTAGGTGCGTTCGTAATTATATAAATACGTAGCACCTATAGTCGTCGTTTGGTCCGTCCGTCTGTCCGTCCGTCTGTCTGTCTGTCTGTCTGTCCGTTTGTCTGTCTTATATGTCCGCATATAACAACGCAAAAACTACCCAACCAAATGGTTTGCAATTTAAAATATATTATCTTTGCAGAATTTTGTCGAGACATTTCAAATTTTATTAAAATCGAATCAAAACTTTAGGAGATATTAATAAAAATATTTATTAAGAAATTTGAATTTTTTTTTTTAAATCGGTGCTTTTTTGTTATAGGAGCTTCCGAAGTTTAATCGTCAAGCGACCGAGATACTTATTTTATTACAGAAATTAATCTGCAGACGATATAATTCATTTCACAGAATTAAAAATCATCAAGATCTGAATATTTATATAACTGGCTGATACATATATATCTGAATATTTATATAACTAGTTAAGATATTTGTATGAACAGTGTCATAAAATATATACTTAACTAGCTGTTTAACCCGTTCTACGCACGGGATATCATGAATTTAATTCTAAAACGTGCGTACAAACGCACCTCGTTTGTAACGTTTGACGTACAATTTCCAACTTGTTAAATTTCTCTAACTCAAAAAACTACTTACACTATGATGGTTAAATTTTGTGTGAATTAATTTCTTTGTAGACTCTAAAGGTACACTAAATTTCAACAAAATCGGAGAGGGTCAGGTAAATTTTGACTTTTTTTGTATTGATTTAATATGTAATGACCCATATAGTAAGTCTTGTAATCGTTTTGAAATTCGAAAAAAAAATTTGACGTATTAACACGTTTTATTTACTGGAGATTCCGAAAAACATATTTTTAGAGGAAAAAAAATTGCCGTCCGTCTGTCTGCGTGTCTGTAAACGCTCTATCTCAACAAATTCAGATAGAGACTTGAAATTTGGTATGTACTTAGTATGTAATAATGGAAAGAAGCTTATTGAATTTCAGTAACCTCGATTATCCGGAACTATTTTTTTCGGACTCTATTCCTTCTGATAAAAGGTATATAAAAATTTTCGAAATTGTTTATTTTAAGGAATGGATATTCAAGACAATAAAAAAACATAAATTTTGCATAAGGAATGAAGTTGATCGGATAATTAGTTGCCGAGATATTTGTAATCCTATTTCCACACTCTTCGATTTTTCATGACTCTGTATTTCATTCAAATTTTAATTCAAATATATTTTAATTGGAAATAAGACGCTTAAATCGACGCAGTAAAACGTTAGTTAATATGATCATCAATTATGAAGTTATAAGGATGTATCTTTTACGAAATTTGGTAATAGAGCATTTAAAGTTTATGACGTCATCAAGCCACGATTTTATTCGAATTGCAATGCATTTTATAAATTGTTTACACATGTTTTATTTTCATATTTTATATTATGCATATCCATGATGGGTAAGTATTACGGTTGCCCCCAACGACTAGTTTTACTGGTGGTAACGAATTTTGAAGTATTAACATCTATGAGATAGAAGAAAGTTTTATGCTTGGCACATCCGACTAGTTGTTTCATTTTAATTGTTTTTTTTTCATTGTTTTCAAAGTTCACCTTATTTTTAATCATCTTATTTTATCTCTATTACTAAATTTCACACGTATGTCTTTGCCATACTAGGACTTCCCTCAAAGGGATTAGTCTAAGTGATATTGCTGAGAACATAGGGTTAACAATTACAATATAAAGAAAAAGAGCAAATTAAATGATAGAATTACAAAATATCATATATAAATTCATATACACTGTTAAAAAAATAGAAAAGAAGTACTGTTAATCCGATGTGTTGTGATAATTTTTTTTTAACATCTGGCAAAGAATCCCATTTTCTTAATCGCGTATTGCGCAAAACTTGAAAAAAAAAACAAAAAAAAAAAACGCCGGACCTTTTAAAACGCCAAGCTTTTTAAAGTTACGTAATTGGATTTGCAGCCAAAAAATTATTCTATCAAGCGTGGCTTGACGCAAATTTAATTTCATTGTTGCACCTTTTTTCGTGTGTGAATTAAAAATTTTTCTTCCTTGATTATATATCTATTATTTATATAACTGTTTATAGAAACTCTTAATCTTCAAACCACATTGATAGCATGCTTTGCTACAAACCAGATTGCAAAACTATAGTCTAAATTACTATTAAAGTATACAAAAAATCTTTCGATGACTTCTGTAAAATAACATTTACATTAAATCTCCATATCGGCAAAATTGTAAAATTATATATATACTAGATTGAACTCGTCAAAATTTGACGGCAAACAACTTGATAGTACCATAAAAATAAAATTTATAATTGCTTTAACTTGACAAATTTCATAGTGGGGAGCATAATATGATTAAGCAGTCACTGACCTTTCCATCGATATATCACATGAGGGGTGTGTGCAAAATTTAGAAAAGTACCTCCTTGGGGGGATGGACATGGGAGATGCATAATATGATTAAGTGGTCACAGACCTTTCCAATGATATATAACATGAGGGTTGTGTGCAAAATTTAGAAAGTACCCCTTGGGGGGGGGAAGTGGGGAGATGGGCATCGGAGATGCATAATATGATATAAGTGGTCACAGACCTTTCCAATGATATATAACATGAGGGTTGCGTGCAAAATTTAGAAAGTAGCCCTTGGGGGGGGGGGGCAAAGCAGGTAGATGGACATCGGAGATTCATAATATGATTAAGCAGTCACGGAACTTTTTCAACAACATATGACATGAGGGGTGTCAACAAAATTTAGAAAGTATCCCTTGCGGGGGGTGGGGGCAAATTGGGGAGATGGACAATGGAGATGCATAATATGATTAAGTGGTCACAGACCTTTCCAATGATATATAACATGAGGATTGTGTGCAAAATTTAGAAAGTACCCTTTCGGGGGGGGGGGGGGCAAAGAGGAGAGATGGACATCGGAGATGCATAATAAGATTAAGCAGTCACAGACCTTTCCAACAATATATGACATGAGGGGTGTCAACAAAATTTAGAAAAGTATCCCTTGGGGGGTGGGGGGGGCAAAGTGGGGAGATGGACATTGGAGATGCATAATATGATTAAGTGGTCACAGACCTTTCCAATGATATATAACATGAGGGTTGTGTGCAAAATTTAGAAAGTACCCTTTGGGGGGGGGGGCAAAGTGGGGAGATGGACATCGGAGATGCATAATATGATTAAGCAGTCACAGACCTTTCCAACAATATATGACATGAGGGGTGTCAACAAAATTTCGAAAAGTGTCTCCCTTAAGGGGGGGGGGAGTGGCGGGATGGACCCCGGAGATGCATAACATGAATAAGCAGTCAAAGGCTTTTCCAGCGATATATCACATGAGGGGTGTATGCAAAATTTAGAAAAGTGTCCCACTTGGGGGGGGGAGTGGGGGGATGGACCGAGATGCATAACATGAAAAAGAGGTCACAGGCGTTTCAACTTGCAACTTTTTTCTCGAAGGCATTTTACAATATTAATTTTTTTTTTACCCAAGACAATTTAACGATATTCTTAATTTTTTTGCGTAATTCGTCAAACGTTCATGGAAAAAATCATGAAATTCGCTAATCAATAGTTGATAAATTATAAAATTCAACAATCGATAGCAGTAAAATTGGTCAATCGATAATGGAAAAATCACGAAATTCATCAAATGGTCTCCCGTAAAAAAATTGTCCTGCACACTGATGGTATGATCAAAAGGGTTTTGAAGTATAGGACAAAATTAGCACTTGCCAGACAACGAGTAATGCTGAAAATTTGGCAATGGACTTTATTGCCACCACCGGTCAAACATAATAGTCACACTCACCAATTGCGATGATTGAATGGAAAAAGATTTTTTTCCCTGCTGTCGCTCGACAAATTTCGAAACCATTTGGCGAATTTCACGATTTTTTCCCCGAAATTGACGGATTGTGATTTTTTTCTCGAAGCCATTCGACGATATTCGAAAACTTTTTCCCCCGAAACCAGTTGATGAATTTTGCGATTTTTCCACTGTCGATTAATAAATTTTTCGATTTTTCTGCTATCGATTGACGAATTTCGCAATTTATCGATTATGGATTAATGAATTTCATGATTTTATCCATGAACGAACAAATTGCGCACTTTCTTTCCGCTAATGTTTGACACATTTCGCCCTTTACAATTCAGCCAATGAGTTGAACGTTGTTCCTTTCCAGAAATGTCAGGAATGAAACAATGATTCTTTAGGATGAATTTCCTTCGTTCAATGCCCCATGGAAGAATGTGTGCGATGCAGCAACGGGCGTCACAGAATTTTTAGGGCACCTGCAGACTAAAAACATCTAACCAATCTTCGCGGGGGAAAAAAATCACAGATTTCGTCAAATAATTAAGGAAAAAAACACTAAATTCATCAAAGGATCATGGGGAAACATGACTTTCGTTAAAAGACAACAGAAAAAACATTAATTATGCAAAATGATCGTGAAAGATATGCAAATTTTGTCAAAGAATCGCAAAAAAGAAAAGTTCACCAAAAGATCACGCTTTTTTACTAAATTTTATCTAAAAATGGCAGAATAAAATGTATTTTATCAAAGAATCGCTGGAAAATGTGAATTTCGTTAAGGATCGCGAGAAAAATGCGAAATTCTTCAAAGGATCGCTGAAAAAACACGAATTTCGTCAAAGAATTGCTGAAAAAACATGAATCTCGCCCAATAACAGAAAAATCATGGTTCATAATCATTATATCTAGCGAGTGCTAATTTTGACATATATCACAAATACTGTATTTGGATACACTATGAGAAAATGGTTATTGGATCAATAGATGGAAAAGTACTCACTACTCAGCCAATTGCTGGTCCCCAACGTAGCTTTAATTCAAGGTGGGTGTTTTATTTATTTGAATTATTCTGCAAAAATTTCAAACATTTTAAAGCATTATGAATTTTATTTTTATGGCACTATCAAGTTGTTTGCCATCAAATTTTGACAGGGTTCCATCTAGTTGTTTATGAAGCAAAATTAATTCAATAACAAATCGTAATGAAAATATACATTTTACATTCTACTATAACTTTAAACTGAGTTTGATGTTTCAATTAAGAAATGAAAACATTCAATAAAGTGTAAAATATATGTTTTCATAGAGATTTCTTATGAAACTGATAGTATATGGGAAAGTGGCAAAAAAGATTAACCGAACAAAAATAAAACAAAAAAAACTAAATAACCTCTTTAAGTTTTCCTAAAATCAAAAATAGTTTTTTTTTTTTTTGTCGCATTCTTGGGCAAAGATGTATGTTATCAAGATACCATTTTGATTTGTAAGCACAAAGTCAATAAAATCACCATTTTGTGACAAATTATGAGTTTAATAAGTATCGCCCAAAACAGAGATGCAATCTGGTATAAAATGAAATCATCATCGCCCAATAATGAAAGCAATAATAAATCAAAACATTCAAGAATTGTTTATGAAGCAAAATTAATTCAATAACAAATCTTAATGAAAATATACATTTTACACTCTACTATAACTTTATACTGAGTTTGATGTTTCAATTAAGAAATGAAAACATTCAATAAAGTGTAAAATATATGTTTTCATAGAGATTACTTATGAAACTGATAGTGTATGGGAAAGTGGCAAAAAAGATTAACCGAACAAAAAACAAAACTAAATAACCTCTTTAAGTTTTCCTAAAATCAAAAATAGTTTTTTTTTTTTTGTCGCATTCTTGGGCAAAGATGTATCTTATCAAGATACCATTTTGATTTGTAAGCACAAAGTCAATAAAATCACCATTTTGTGATAAATTATGAGTTTAATAAGTATCGCCCAAGAACGAAGATGCAATCTGGTATAAAATGAAATCATCATCGCCCAATAATGAAAGCAATGATAAATCAAAACATTCAAGAATTGTTTATGAAGCAAAATTAATTCAATAACAAATCTTAATGAAAATATACATTTTACACTCTACTATAACTTTAAACTGAGTTTGATGTTTCAATTAAGAAATGAAAACATTCAATAAAGTGTAAAATATATGTTTTCATAGAGATTTCTTATGAAACTGATAGTATATGGGAAAGTGGCAAAAAAGATTAACCGAACAAAAATAAAACAGAAAAACTAAATAACCTCTTTCAGTTTTCCTAAAATCAAAAATAGTTTTTTTTTTTTTTTTTTTTTTTTTTTTTTTTTTTTGTCGCATTCTTGGGCAAAGATGTATATTATCAAGATACCATTTTGATTTGTAAGCACAAAGTCAATAAAATCACCATTTTGTGACAAATTATGAGTTTAATAAGTATCGCCAAAACAGAGATGCAATCTGGTATAAAATGAAATCGTTATCGCCCAATAATGAAAGCCATAATAAATCAAAACATTCAAGAATTGTTTATGAAGCAAAATTAATTCAATAACAAATCTTAATGAAAATATACATTTTACACTCTACTATAACTTTAAACTGAGTTTGATGTTTCAATTAAGAAATGAAAACATTCAGTAAAGTGTAAAATATATGTTTTCATAGGGATTTCTTATGAAACTGATAGTATATGGGGAAGTGGCAAAAAAGATTAACGAAAAAAAAACAAAACTAAATAACCTTTTTTATTTCTCCTGAAGTCAAAAATAGTTTTTTTTTTTTTTTTTTTTTTTTTTTTTTAGCTTGGATAACTATTATCAGGTATTTTTTCAGTTTTGTTTATTGAATTGATGAACATGTGTTCATGATTGAATCCTATGGACGCTGTTTATATCGTACAGAAAATCATTTACATTCTGCTGTATTTTAACTAATTCATATGGCCACTTACACACTGGCTCTGTAAATTATTTTGGAAATTAGCACATGATGTAAGCAAAAATCAATAAACAGCAACAAAAACGTGGCAATCATTTTCAAACTGTTTTATATAATTAAAACTTTTCGATATTTTACTGCCGAATGTAACTATTAAAACATTCAGCTTTTCAAAGCAAAAATAAACCCCTTAAAAAAAATCCTAACAAAATCTCGACCATTACTTTTAGGTTTAAAAAAAAATTAATTTGCAATATACATACGACATAAAAAGAAGAAAAAAATACACCAGAATGTATATCTCTAATTTTGTGTTCACGAAAAAGAGAGAAATGATTTTCTATGCTATACAAACAGCATCCAAGGAACTCAATCATGATTATACTTCTATGTTCATCAACTAAATAAAACAAAATAAATAAAGATAAAATGAAAAAATACCGGATAATGTAATCTAAAGCTTCTTGCCTGAACGATCGATGGCTTCGTAAACAGTCCCAAATATACGTCTGTAGACAGGAAATAACCCTCACCTCATTGGCGGAAGATTTTTTGACGCATGCGTATTAGGTCGAATTTCGATGGAAAATTTCATTTGACAGAATTACCAAACTGCTTTAAATATATGGATTACAAAGTTAAGCTTAACAGATACTTCTTGAGGAGGCTCTGCCCCTTGCGCCTTTAATGCGCCTTTACTGCGCCAATCCGCAGACTTTTCTTTTGCCTGTCTGTCTGTCTCTCCACAATCTGTCTGTTTCCCTATCCGTTCTTCTGCCCGTCTCTCTAACCGATTGTCTATCTCTCTACACGTCTCGCTACATGTCTCTATATTTCTTTACCGGTCTCACTACCCGCCAATCTAATTCTCTAACCGTTTGTCTATCCATCTAACTACTTGTATGTCTAGCCGTGTCTCTATCCACTTCGCTACCCATTTGTCTATCTGTCTCTCTACCCGTCTGGCTATACGCCTCTCTACCCATCTTCTTACCCATCTCCGTACCCATCTACTGTCTCTCTACTCGTCTGTATACCCGTCTCACTATCCGTCTGTTTTTGTACCCGACTCTTTACCCGTCTCGCTACCAATCTCATTACCCGTCAGTCAACTCGTCTCTGTACTCATCTCCCTACTCGTATCTTTATCTACCACGCTACGCGTCTCGCAACCTTTCTCGCTATATTCCTGTCTACCGGTGTCGCTACCCGTCTCGTGACCCATCTCGCTCCCCTCTGTCAACCCTCTTTTTACCTTTCTCTCTAGCCGTCTACCTATGTCGCTACTCGTCTCTATACCCATCTCACTACCCGTCTGTCTACCCGTTTGTTACTCGTCTTTCTACCTCTCGCCACCTCTTCCCAATATTTAAACAATTCATTTAATATACAGAAGCCGTTTATCAGTTTTTAACCGACTTAAAAAAAGGAGGAGGTTATCAATTCGACCCGTATGTATGTATTATGTTGTTCACGCATAACTCTCGTAAATGTGCATCGATTTTGATAATTTTTATTTTGTTTGAAAGAGTAAGGGTCCAAGGTGGTCCCATTTCAATTTCGTAAAAATCTGATCATTAGAACAAATTACTTTATTCAAATTTCCATTATTTTGATAATTTAATTTATATTTCAAAAAGTCCATTATTTGAATTGTTGCCAATTTGTAAAATAGCGCACATAATAATATTCCCTTTCAATTAAAAAACGTATTTACACGTGACTATCAAAAACAGAAATAAAACTTTAAAACAATAATTAAATGAGATCACGTGTTAAAAGCAGTAAATGTAGAAAAATACGTTATAAAAAATATACTTGCGCGTGAATATTAAAAATGAGAAATAATTAAATTATTACACGCTCAAAACATTAAATGGGAAAACTTACGTCATATTTAAAATTCTCAAATAACATTACTTCCAAACAGTTCCAATTTAAAAACATATTTACACGAGAGATTAATTTATTTGTAGCTGATATATTTTGTATACTAAACTACAAAAAGTCCTTCTGGTCTAAACCGGCAGGAAAAGACAGCGTACATATTCCTTGGTTTTAAGATTTTAGCTAATTTTACTGCAAAACACAAAGCTATAAAAATGGATGGAACCCGATTACAGAAGATTCAGTCGCAGTTTTCGTCAATATTCAATTTGAATCAGAATTTCGCCAAATATGCTAGCTATAGCCAAGTTGGCTTCATTTATGGCAACTTGTTTTTGTCGCCAAATTTGTTGATATTTCGCCAAATATTGCCTAGCTTGGAGAGAATTTAACGCTGGCGAACATGAATATATAGTGTTGAGAATGTGAGAGTTAGAGCGATGGTTACAACAATGAAACAAAACTTGCGAGATAGCATGTTCACTAAAACTCTTAAATTAAAACCGTTTATGGAGGAATCCTTCTGTCTTGTTTTAAAATGTCAGCCACTCTAAAATTTCAAAATGCTATATCTCAGGCATTTTTTAAGGTAGAGGCAAAACAAAAATTGTTCCGGTATCCTTGGATCAAGGCTGAACATTCAATTGAAAAAAACCTTTAGGATTTCTAATATTTTTAACGACTTTGTACATCTTTTTGAATTTGAAATCTTTAAGTGTCTATCATAGCGCCTCCTTCTTGCCGAATATCCCCAAATTCAACTGGGACCTGCAGGCCATAGTAAAAAACACATACAAAAAATTTGGTTCAGTACTGTGGATAACCTAATAAACTTTTCGATGATACAATAATTTAAATGGAACAAAAATCGCTATCAAAGCGCCCGCTTTTGGCAGAATATCCGCAAATTCAAGTGGGACCTGCTAGTCACAGCCAAAAACCTATAAATGAAATTTCGTCCAATTCTAGGTTGCTTCATAACTTGACACACTTTTCATTGATACAAAGAGAGCACACACGGACAGACAGATATTTTGTAAAAACATGTTTTTCGGAATCTTTGACTCCTAAAACATATAAATCCGTCGAAAACCGGAAGTTGAAAAAATTTTGATCACAATAATTTCTTCTATTTAGATAGAAGAAGGTGAGAAAAGGAGGATGTTAATAATTTGACCCAATGTATGTATGTATGTATGTTTTAGTCCTGTTCACGCATAACTTTCGTAAATGTGCACCGATTTTGATATATATATATATTTGTTTAAAAGTGTAAGACACCCTGGTGGTCTCATTTAAATTTCGTCAAATTCTGATGATTAGAGCAATTTTGGTGTTAAAAATTTTTCAAAATTAAAAAATGCGTGGAACCCGATTACAGAAGATTCATTCCCAATTCTCGTCAATCTGAATGAGAATTTCGTCAAATTAGTCAACTATAACCACGTTGGCTTCATTTATGGCAACATACACTGCTCAAAACAATTAAAGGATATTTGAAGTTTTATATAAAATAAAGATATAAACGAAATTTTTTTTGCCGAAAATAGAAGAAGAGAATCACAAATGCAAATTTTTCTGGTTTTCAAACTGTGGAGTATGCAAATTTTGAGTTCGACGTCAAAAACGTCGCTTCAGCGGCAGCGAATGAAATTTGACTTTCAACTGGATAAAAGAGAATGAAGACAAGGATGATCGGCATTCAGTGACTGCTTTGTTTCGATGAGTACGATGTCTCAGCGAAGTCATTTGACAGATTCAGAAGCTTGGAGAATTGTTGATAGGTTAGAAGGGGGCCAAACACAAGCCGAAGTAGCGCAAGTCATTGGAGTGTCACAAAGTGTCATTTCCAGGATCTGGAACCGTTTTTTGGAGAGTGGATGTGCAGGCCTAAGACCAGGACAAGGTCGTAGACGGGCAACAACGCCCAATGAAGATCGGTATTTAGCGTTAACAGCTCGGAGACACCGAAACATGAACGCTACTCTTCTCCAACAACACCTTCGCTCAGCTACAGGCACCACGATTTCAACTCAGACTGTCCGAAACCGGCTCCATGCTGTAGGTCTGTATGCTCGCCGACCGATGGTATGTGTTAGATTAACATCAAGGCATCGTCGCAACCGCAGGTAGTGGGCAACCGAGCATGTCAACTGGAGGAGAAATGAATGGAGCAATATTCTGTTTTCTGACGAGTCCCGTTTTTCTGTGCATCCGGATAATATGCGTATTTTCATCTGCAGGGACCGTGGCAGTCGGAATAATCCTGCGTTCGTGCACGAAAGTGTCAGATTTGGCGGTGGAGGAGTGTTGGTGTATGGTAGCATCTCCATTGACGGGCGCACTGACCTCTACATCATTCGAGATGGAGCTCTGACTGGTCGCCGATATAGGGATGAGATCCTCAGACCTATTGTAGTCCCTTACGCTGCAGCAATCGGAGATAACTTCATTTTAATGGACGATAACTGCAGGCCACATCGTGCAAACCTGATGGAGGATTTCCTTTTCGAGGAAGAAATCGTTCGAATGGAATGGCCAGCGTGTTCTCCAGACATGAATCCAATCGAGCACGTTTGGGACGCTCTAGGAAGACGAGTTTCTGTCCGCCAACAACCCCCACAAACTCTCTAAGAACTGGAAAGAGCTCTTCTGGAAGAGTGGGGCAGAATACCCCAACTCGTCATTAATAGCCTCATTGAGTCCATGCCTCAAAGGTGTACAACGTTACTGGCCGCCCGTGGAAACCATACCCCTACTGAAAATGATTTTCTTTGAAGAAAACACCTTTTCTTATTCTTTTTTTCTCATATGCACAAATTGTGTTTTTTTCCTTTTGTACACAAATGCGCAATAAAATGCATTTTTTTCTGCCAAACATGTGTAATTTATTCTCATATAACCTACTATGTCTGTCGACCATGTATCAATCAGCTAAAAAGTTTCCCAGATACAAAATCCACCTAAAACTGCAATATCCTTTAATTGTTTTGAGCAGTGTATTTTGATCAGCAAATTTGGCGATATTTCTCCAGTTGTCGTCCAGATTGACAAGAATTTGATTCTGTCAAAGATTTTATTAAAAAACTAGCTGTTACCCGTGACTTCGTTCACGTAACATTAAAAAAAGAATAAATGCATTAACTTAGTAAAACATTTCACTTGATAATTAACAACATATATAATTAACCAAAGCCTTATCACATTTTATAGGAAACCATACGGTATTTCTTTGCTATAGGGGCCTTGACATAACCCAGTCTTAAAAAAGTGAAATTTCATGCCAAATAATATATACAATCGCGGAAATGAAACTGCAAATAATGAAAAAAGGAGGACCAAGTAAAATCGTAAAAATCGAGGAATTCCTCTTCGTAAAACGAAAAACAACAATGGTAGAATTCTTCTATACAACAGTGCATTTAGGTGGTATTTCGTGTACAATTTGTATATGTGTGCATTGCTAAATAAGCATTATTATATTGTTTATTTGCATAGACATATGTTATATATTTCTTACTACATTATCTTGTTTATGTATATATTAAATTAAGTGCTTCACGCTAAGTGGTGTAAGTAGTGAACAAACTGCTTGTGGATTTTATAAATTGATAGATATTTCACAAAGATATAACAATCTGATGCGATTCTAAAATGTAAATAAAGGTTGCTAGAAAGTACTTTAAATTCTGTCCAATTTAACCTCGATATTTTCTCTATCGCGTCAAGAACACTATAAGCAAATAAATACCGACGACACAAATCTGATAATCTAAATTTACATATATTTGTTAGTATATATAGGATTATTTTTTGATTTATTTCATGCGCTTGAAATTTTTTACGCTTTCTCTAGGGTTAGGTGTCGAATAAAAGTACTTTCTTGTTATTTTATTTTGCCATTTCTATTTATTCTATTTTCCATTCATTCCATTTATGGATATTGATTTCATTTACATATTCGTGTCAAAGAATATTCTTTAAAGTTATTATCAGGATTAGGATAGGATACGATTAGGGTTAGGATTAGGAATAAAAATTGAACGACAATGGCATGGCCGATTCAGGTTTAAAGTATGAACCAGGAAGTCTATTTACATCATAAAGCAATAAGAAAATTAGAAAATTATCGGCTAATATTTTTTAATATGTTTTACAGTCATAGTTGGCATCAAAGGTGAGCGGGGAAATGATCATCTAAAATACCATTAAGTGTTTACCACGCAAAAAAAATCAAATCTGGTTAAACAATGTATTTAATTTTGCGCCAAATTTCACTTGATAAAAAAAAAATCAAATTGACTATGGACCTATTTACAGACCCCTAACCTTCCTATTCTCGAAAATGTTCTACCTATACGTAAAAAAATTCTACTGTATAGAACGCGCTTTCACGTTTATAATGTTATGAATTAGCACGATCGGCTTGTTCAAGTTTACACAATTCGGCTGGAAGAAACGATTCATTACTTTTTTATTTCTACTTTGCTTTTGCATTACGCGAATTTGTTGGTAAAATCGATTTTCTTTTCGATAACATTGTTGTTTTTTATTTAAGTTTAAAAAATATTGTAATTTTACTTAAACATTGCTTTAAAATCTATGCAATTTTTCTTATCCTGCAAGACTTTACAAAAATCTATTATGAAACAACTTAAAAAAAAGCTCTATTTAAAAAAGACAACAAAGTTTTTCCTATTTTAAAACTAAAAGAAATGTAAAATTAAATTCCGGTTCGAAACGACGATTTCCAAATGTGTTTTCGACTGTGGGAAAATGATAGAGGAAAAATGCTGTTACTTCGAAGCAATCATATTAAATTTTTAGCTTTTATGAGAAAAGCAACTTTTTTTTTAAAAATATAGTTATTTTTATGAAGATTTTCTGATTTTCGATACGGATAATTTTGCAATGCATATCGTTGACATTTGCCATCCAATATATATATATATATATATATATATATATATTTTTTTTTTTTTACTTTTTAAAATTTAAATTAAAAATATGGTATCTTTATGCTAGCCGTGTGCAGACGATAAATCGCCAACCTATCCCATCATTCGTATTGAATTTATTAAAAATATAAATCTTTCACTCATTTCATTTAAAACACAGAACTTTAATTTACAACACATACATTTAAAATACATATATTACGTACATTTAAAATAATTCCTTTCATGTGAAAAAGAAAAAGAAAAAAATGAGAAATTAATCACAAATAATTTGATAACCCAAGATCATTTTATTTCAACATCAAAACAAATCTGTTTTATTTTTCTGTATATGACATCATATTCGCTTGCTTTCCATACTTACTCGTATTTATGCACTTTGTATTACTATCAAATATTTGAAAACTCGAGTTTTATTTCTAATATGACGTCATTTCATATTCTGTTTAATTCTTAAATAATTCATTTCCTTTTCATTTATCACGTGGAAAATTTTCACTTGAAAATAAATTGTTGATTAAAAATTATTACTCAGGGGTTTTATTTTATATTGGCAACGATAAAGTATTAGCAACGGTAAAATAAATTTAACCATTTTAAAAAAAGCTGCAAAACCGGGTCCTTTGGGCCAAACCAACCAAACCAACCAACCATTTTAAAATAATATACGAAAAAATGTCCATTTATTCTGTATGAAAATAATGAAAATTTTAATTTTTAAGAAAAATATTGAAATAAAATAAACGAAAACCAGCCTATATTCATTTGAGGGTTATAATCAACTTATATGCAAAGATACAGGATAATTAAATGCTTCATTTTGACGCTGGCTTCAGCCTAACATTTGCACACAATCAGATTTATAATATTACTAGCAAGATACGCCCGCTACGCTGGTCAATTTCTTATAACGAACTTTTAATCCAACAAAATATTGACATTTCATAATTCACTTTTATATTTTAACAGAATAATAAGGCTACTATAATTTGTGACTCGTGCTATAGCCAATATACACGACAGGACACGTTGCCCTTATCATTATCTTTTTACGCATGAATGTTTTGCTATGGTACTCCATTGTGAAATTTGGTATTTTTTCAAATTCAATATTTGAAAATGGCATAATCATTAGATTTGAAATTTATATCAAGAAAAATACAAATTTTTACCTTTCAAACGCAGTTTGCCTAACAATTTTCTGACAAATACTTTTCAAGCTACTATTTTTTTTTCAGTAACTTCAAATGTTTCATTTTCCGAGATTAATCTGTGGCAACAATTAGCGAAAAACCCAGTCGTCAGAAACGCATAGTTTTTTATTAAAGGGGCTGTTGGAGCAAGGATTGTCACTACCAATTTGCCACCATCACTTTTGAAATCAGTTCAGTTCTAGAGATTCCATAGAAATTCTAATTTAGAATGAACGCTTTTCGCTCATTTCACCCTTTTAAATTTCGAATTTTTTTTAATTTGTTTTTAGAGAGCATTTACATCTTATAAGTAACTACAATGCCAAATTTCAAATTTTTAGCTCCTTCAGTATAAAAAAATCGCAAGTTTAGAACGTTTTTCGCTCCTGCACCCCCCTGGAGTTAGTGACTCCGACATAAAAGATAGCCTATGTTGGAGCAGGGGTTGTCTCCATCAATTTGCCACCATCACTTTTGTAATCGGTTCGGTAGTTCCAGAGATTCCATCGAAATTGTAATTGAGAATATTTTAAAACGCTTTTCGCTCATTTCACCCTTTTAAATTTCATTTTTTTTTAAATTTTATTCTTAGAGAGCATTTACATCCTATAAGTAACTACAATGCCAAATTTCAAATTTCTAGCTCTTTCAGTATAAAAAATATCGCAATTTTCGAAAGTTTTTCGCTCACGCACCCCCCTGGGGTTAGTGGCACCGACATAAAATATAGCCTATATTGGAGCAGGGGTTGTCACCATCAATTTGCCACCATCAGTTTTGAAATCGGTTCGGCAGTTCCAGAGATTCCATAGAAATTGTAATTTAGACTGTTTTTAGAACTCTTTTCGCTCATTTCACCCTTTTAAATTTCGATTTTTTTTTTAATTTTGTTCTTAGAGAGCATTTACATCTTATAAGTAACTACAACGCCAAATTTCAATCTTCTAGCTGCTTCAGTATAGAAAAGATCGCAATTTTAGAACGTTTTTCGCTCCTGCACCCCCCTGGAGTAGTGGCACCGACATAAAGTATAGCCTATGTTGGAGCAGGGGTTGTCACCATCAATTTGCCACCATCACTTTTGAAATCGGTTCGGTAGTTCCAGAGATTACTCCCCTACAAACAAACAAACAAACAAAAAAACAATCTTTACTCCTTTATAATAATAGTATAGATTTCATTAATTAAAATAACAATTGTGTCCTTACAGTCTTATATTTTATTTATTTATTTATTTATTTTGATATTCCAGTGGCAACGTTCTACCATTTATTTGGCATTACAGTTTGGCGATAGTTTTTTGTTATGAAAAATGGTCGACCAGATAACAGAGAAGTACCCAACATGGTAGCTAAAACGCCAATTCGCGAGGTATCCGATAGCGGAAAATTAGCTCGAAATCGTATGAATAACTAACTACCCAAAGAAAAGGGGAAACATGGCTGAAGACTGAAAACAAATAAAGAAGGAATATATAATACTAAACAGACCTTCGAAACTTTAATTTTAGCAATCGCGTTTTATTTTAAATCGTGGCGTTTCTAGAATTAATAATAATACACAATTACATAAATATCCGTAAGAATAATATCCATTCCCAATTGAACAGTTAATGTTTCTATCTGTAAAAATAAACAAAAGAATTAAATAACAAAAAGATTTAATTTGAATTTATTCAATTGCTATAGTAACGGATGTATTTTTAGAAATTCTCACTTGTATTGTTAGAAATGTTAGATATTGACGTCATAGAATTCGCCGAATTAGAAAAATGTGCAATATCTCACGAACTATTTGATTAATGAGTATTTAATTGATACCATTCGATTCAGCATACAAAAATACATTAAAATATGTTATCATTTGTCACGTAACTACAATACCCGATTTTTAAGGAATTTTTTAAAAGTTTGTTCCTCTTTTTACCCCCCTTAGGGGTGGAGTTTTCGAAAATCCCGTCTTAGTGCGCCTCTACATACTAAGAAGTATTTTTCCTGCAAGTTTCGTCGTTGTATGTTTAGTAGTTTTGGCTGTGCGTTGATCATCTAGCCAGAAAGGACTTTCTTTTATATATATAGTCGAGCAAGCTACGCCCGCTACGCTGGTCAATTTCTCTTAACGAACTTTTAATCAAACAAAATGTTGACATTTCATAATTCACTCTTATATTTTAACAGAATAATAAGGCTACTATAGTTTGAGACTCGTGCCAAAATACACGTCAGGACACGTCGCCATTATCATTATCTTTTTACGCATGAAGGTTTCGCTATGGTACTCCATTGTGAAAGTTGGTAATTTTTTTAATTCAATATTTAAAAAATGGCATAATCATATGATTTGAAATTTATATCAAGAAATATACAATTTTTTACCTTTCAAACGCAGTTTGTCTAACAATTATCTGACAAATAATTTTCGAGCTATTATTTTTTTCAGTAACTTCAAATGTTTCATTTTCCGAGATTAATCTGTGGCAACAATTAGCGAAAAAACCCAGTCGTCAGCAACGCATAGCTTTTTATTAAAAAAGCTGTTGGAGCATGGATTGTCACCATCAATTCGCCACCATCACTTTTGAAATCGGTTCTGCAGTTACAGAGATTCCATAGAAATTGTAATTTAGAATGATTTTAGAACGCTTTTCGCTCATTTCACCCTTTTAAATTTCGATTTTTTAAATTATTATTCTTAGAGGGCGTTTACATCTTATAAGTAACTACAATGCCAAATTTCAAATTTCTAGCTCCTTCAGTATAAAAAAATTACAATTTTACAACGTTTTTCGCTTCTGCACCCCCCCCCCCGGGATTAGTGGCACCGATATAAAATATAGCATATGTTGGAGCAGGGATTGTCACCATCAATTGGCCACCACCACTTTTGAAATCGGTTCTTTAGTTCCAGAGATTCCATAGAAATTGTAATTTAGAATGTTTTTAGAACGCTTTTCGCTTATTTCACCCTTTTAAATTTCGATTTTTTTTTAAATTTGTTCTTAGAGAGCATTTACATCTTATAAGTAACTACAATGCCAAATTTCAAATTTCTAGGTCCTTCAGTATAAAAAAAAATCGCAATTTTAGAACGTTTTTCGCTCTTGCACCCCTCTGGGGTTAGTGACACCGACATAAATATAGCCTATGTTGGAGCAGGGGTTGTCACCATCTATTTGCCACCATCACTTTTGAAATCGGTTCGGTAGTTCTAGAGATTCCATAGAAATTGTAATTTAGAATGTTTTTAGAACGCTTTTCGCTCATTTCACCCTTTTAAATTTCGAATATATTTTTATTTTATTCTTAGAGAGCATTTACATCTTATAAGTAACTACAACGCCATATTTCAAATTTCTAGCTCCATCAGTATAGAAAAGATCGCAATTTCAGAATGTTTTTCGCTCCTGCATCCCCCTGGGTTTAGTCGCACCGACATAAAATATGCCTATGTCGGAGCAAGGGTTGTCACCATCTATTTGCGACCATCACTTTTGAAAACGGTTCGGTAGTTCCAGAGATTACCCCCTACAAACAAACAATCTTTACTCCTTTATAATATTAGTATAGATAGATGATTATGATATGATTTTTGTAATCGGATTCGTTGTCAAGCTTTCGCTTGAGAAAACACAACGCAGACGAAAACTTTGCTCCAGAGAAGTACCAACCATCTCCACAAAATTGCCTAACTGTTTACTGGCATTGCTGTGCAAATACCACCAAAGTCCGTACAGCAGAACTCAAATTATAAACGGTCGGAATGAAATACGAATTTGCATTTTAAATACATAGTAGATATATCTTTCATAATTGCATTCACCTTTCCCAATCACTTTCTCATTAGCTCTATCACTAAGCAACATAGAATGATATGTTATAGGGTCATTAATCAAATCATACCTGAAAAATCACTTCTATTAAAATTTGTTCAGTAGAATTTTTTTTAAGTAATCTTTAATACTCGGGTTCACATAATTTTAGAGCTTTCCTCTTTAGCTCTATAGCAAAGCAACGTAGAATAGCTATGCGCTAAAACCTTTCAAAAAACATTACCTGATTAAAATGTGAATATGCGGTTTATACTCATAGTAGATGATGATATGATTTTCTGTAACAGGATTCATCATGAAGATTTCGCTTCAAACATAAACGATGCTTTCAACATTGTGGCTAATACGCCAATTGGCGAGGTATCCGATTGCGGAAAATTAGCCCGAAATCGTATGAATCGTACCCAAAGAAAAAGAGAAACATGGCTGAAGACTGAAAACAAATAAAGAAGTAATACATAATACTAATCAGACCATCAACACTTTATTCGGTACTTCTCTATTATCCCGTCGACCACTTTTCATAAAAAAAACAATCGCCAAACTATAAGATTTAACGCCAAAAATGCAGTCCCATTCACTTGACGTCAGAAGTATTAAACGTGTTTGTTATGTCATGAAGTGGTTTTTAATTCGACATTTACCTATATTTTTCATTTTGTTTTTTTGATATTTTAGTTATTTCGTTAATTTAAATAAAAATTGCGTCCTTAAACGACTGTGCCATGACATTAAAAGAGAAAATGCATTGTAAAAATGTTGCGTTTCATCGCGACCTACGTTATACACGGCCGGTGCATGACGTTTAAAACGTCACATGGAGTGGATCATTTTTATACGGCGATTGGTGCAAAACGGGGAGTGCGCCGCTTTGCACCAATCGCAGTACAAAAATGATCCACTGCATGTGACGTTTTAAACGTCATGCACTGGCCGTGTATAACGTAGGTCGCGGTTTCATAGTTAAGTGCAATAGATCAATTTCAACTGACGTCACAAACATTTATTCACCAGCCGAGAAGGATAATTAAGAAAAATAATGTAAATAAAAAATATTCAAGATTTTTTATCTATTTTCATTAATATATTGTAATTTTTTGTGTTAAAACTTACTGGACACTTTGGTGAGTGGGGCTTTTCCGAATTTATTTTATTTTAATTATTTATTTTGATGTTCCAATGGCAACATTCTTCCATTTGTTAATTTGGAGTTCATGTTTGGCGATGATTTTTTTTTTTTTAATGAAAAGTGGTCAACGGTGTAATTGAGATGTACACTTTATTTTAGCAATCACATTTTATTTTAAATCGTGGCATTTGTAGAAATAATAATAATAATACACAATTACATAAATATCCGTAAGAATAATATTAAATTCCCAATTGAGCAGTTAATATTTCTATCTGCAAAAATAAACAAAAAGATTTAATTTGAATTTCTTCCGCTGCTATAGTAACGGACGTATTTTTAGAAATTATCACTTGTATTGTTAGAATTGTTAGATTTTGACGTCAAAGACTTCGCCAAATTAGAAAAATGTGCAATATCTCACGAACTATTTGATTAATGAGTATTTAATTGATACCATTCGATTCAGCATACAAAAATACATTAAAATATGTTTTCATTTGTCACATAACTGTAATACCCGATTTTTAAGGAATTTTTTTAAAGTTTGTTCCCCTTTTTACCCCCCTTAGGGGTGGAGTTTTTGAAAATCCCGTCTTAGTGCGCTTCTACGTACTAAGAAGTATTTTTCCTGCAAGTTTCGTCTTTGTAGATTCAATAGTTTTGGCTGTGCGTTGATCATCTAGCCAGAAAGGACTTTCTTTTATATATATAGATTAGGATATTTATTTAATGGATAATTTTGGTAAATTATAATTTCTATTACAAATTACTTATTTATTCAGCAGATGTTGAAATCAAAATAATTGTCTATTACTGTAAAAATAACTAAAATGTAGGAAATAACATAAACTTTTACAAAAAAAAATATTAACCGACTTAAAAAAAAAACACTAAAAAGTATTAAATAATTCTTTAAAATTCTCTAATGACACAATGTTATCCATTAACTACAAATCTGATATCATGTGTCGGAATAAAAATGATAAATTTAATATGTACAGTTTAATACCCACCAAACATGGATTTTCGAGAGAATATATTTTACAAGAGATGAATATACAGACTTATGATTCAGTTTACGAATATATACATATGAAAAGCAATCAATTACTTTTTGAAGTCGGTGCAAACAACCCCAATCGATAAATTAGTAGATACTAGGTACAATATATTCACAATTCTTACTAAACTTAAGGTAGTTTGGCACCGACTTCAAAAAGTAATTGATTGCTTTTCATATGTATATATTCGTAAACTGAATCATAAGTCTGTATATCATCTCTTGTAAAATATATTCTCTCGAAAATCCATGTTCGGTGGGTATTAAACTGTACATATTAAATTTATCATTTTTATTCCGACACATGATATCAGATTTGTGGTTAATGGATAACATTTTGTCATTAGAGAATTTTAAAGAATTATTTAATACTTTTTAGTGTTTTTTTTTTAAGTCGGTTAATATTTTTTTTGTAAAAGTTTATTTTATTGCGTGAAATACTCGAAAGTATTTTGTGTACATATTTTCTACTGTGATCCCTCATCTAAATTTGACTGATACTTTATAACGTACATGAGTAGATTCATCTGCATTTTTCTCAAAATATTCTGAGCATGCGCTTTCATCAGACCTTCCTTGTCAGTACCAGATAAATTAAATGTCGTTTTCATATTTATAAAAATAAATACAGGCGATTTAAGAAACAAAAATATAACATACAATTTAAAAATATATATGAAATATGTTCTGGAACTTCAACGAATATGCAATACGACGATAACATAAACACGTACTGTTTCTATAGGACTACAAACCATTTGACGAGATTTTAAAATCTATTTTGGCGATATATTTCTGTCACTTTGCGATTCATCCGCGGGTGCCGCTATAACATAGAAGCACCCAAAGAAGTGCCATTATAAACCATACGTTTGGCGATGAAATGAAATGTTTTAGTCTATAGTATTATCTATATATTTTTTATTTTTATGTATTTTAATTAAAATGGGTGAAAAGCATCAATTTTAAATGCATTTAATATATGTATTTTAAATGTAACTACTTAAAGTAAAAGTTATGTATTTTAAATGAAATACATGAAAACTTTATAAGGCGAATTTTGTTTAAAATGAAATTAATACAATACGAATGATGGCGATGGGAACAATATTTTGCGACCTGCGCCCACTTGACATTAAAAAAAAGAAAGAAGAAGAACAGGTACTTTTCCATTATCTCGTGCACCATATCCATAAAATAACTATCGTCACAATATAGCACTTAACGCTAAAAATAGATGATCGTAAACCTCACGTAACAGATATCTCGGACACACCGGAGTTAGCACGGCTTTTATTTTTGCGCCATTTTGGAGAAAAGATCTCGTTTTCGTATACATATTAGACCTAGTCTGCAAAATAGCTTGTTAGTTTCAGATTATTATGCAATAATTTATTTTATTGAAAACACACACAATTTTATTATAAACGCACAAAAAATGTTTTATTATGAAGCAAATACAATCTTCAGTTTATTATAAAACACATACATTGTTAAGAATACAACTGATTCACCTATCAATACCAGAAGGCCTTGATCAAGACCCTCTTATCATAGTATAGATCTATGATAAGGGAGTCTGGACCTTGATTAATACACAGTATCTGGTCTACCGCTTAAAATCGCCGGGTTACCATGCTAGGGGAAAATCGCCATTTTGGCACCAAAAAGAAACCCTGCTGCGTCTGCGACATCTTACCTCGAGGACTGCTCTCACACTTCTGCTACATTTTAAATCACATCCACTTTGTTTTTATTAACATTGCTATTGTTTGATGCCAAGCTTGGCGACATACCCTCTTATGCTACTTTAGCCAACTATATATCCATATATTACTATATATCCATACTTAATATTTATACATTTTCGAAGGTTTAGTATAATTAATATTACCTCTGCCATTCTTCGACGTTTATTCAGCATGCTATTAGTAGTACATAAATGTGACAGAATTAATATCCCAAGTTGAAAGTAAGTTTAACTTAAGATACAAACGAGCCGCTGAAATCCCCTTTATTTAAGAAATATAGGAAGAAATGCGTGAAAAGTATAATTCTATTAAAACATAGACTGACATAAAATGATAAAAGTTAGTTGTGAAGCTGATAAAGAAAAATGCACTTTAGCGACTGAAAACCTGTTTATTTTTAAATGTAATTAAACTGAAAATTATAAGAGAAAATTTTTAACAATTTTGAATATGTATTACAAAGCAGAAAAATAATTTGGAGATAGAAAAGTTTTGGTTACTTTTTAACCTGTTTTTTTTGTTACAGCCATTTTCTTTTCAAGCTTCGATTTCCCTTCTTTTTGAGGCAAATTTTTTGAATCTTTGTTGATGTTTTCCGATTTCTTGATTTTGAATCTTTCTTCCGCGCCACCAATCTCAATTTTCTCAAGTACTCCATTATCAAAACCTTTCTGCAAGAACATCTCGGCGTGATACTTCAGCCGTTTCATGTTGACTGCATACTTTTCTTCCATGTATTTACTTATGTCTTCAAATGAGGCACCATTACGTTTCTTCAGAGCCTTAATGGAATCCATCACCATTTCAGAAGTTGGAGGATGAGTAGATTTTCTCTTCAGGTATTTTCTTTCAGGCTGAGATACAACTGTCATTTCCATGGCCTTTTCATTCTGGATTTTTGATTTTGCATTTCCATTCTTATTCTTCATGTATGTCGGATTTTCAACTTGTTTTTTTGTTGCAGCCAATTTCTTTTCAAGCTTCAATTTCCCTTCTTTTTGAGGCAATTTTTTTGAATCTTTGTTGATGTTTTCCGATTTCTTGATTTTGAATCTTTCTTCCGCACCACCAGTCTCAATTTTCTCAAGTACTCCATTATCACAACCTTTCTGCAAGAACGTCTCGACATGATACTTCAGCCGTTTCATGTTGACTGCATAATTTTCTTCCATGTATTTACTCATGTCTTTAAATGAGGCACCATTACGTTTTTTTAAGGTCTTAATGGAATCCATCACCATTTCAGAAGTTGGAGGATGAGTAGCTTTTCTCTTCAGGTTTTTTCCTTCAGGCTGAGATACAACATTTATTTCCTTCACTTTAACATTCTGGATTTTTGATTTTGCATTTCCAATCTTATTCTTCATGTATGTTCGTTGTATAATGTCCACGACATTTTCATTTGAATCTATAGCTTCAGTAACTCCATCTGAGCTTAGTCCAAGAGTAAGTTCGGGATTTTCAATCACAAAATTAATTTCAGCTGCTTGATTCATTTTTAATATAATCCAATCCTTTCAGAAAAAAATCTTGATTTGGAACAAAATTCTTTATCTTAAATTATGCGAAAAAAATATCCTGAAAATGAAAACCAAAGTTTCAAAGTATCAAGAAATGGTCGCTTTAGAAAATGAAATTCTAGAAAATTCCAAATCTCGTGTCTCGTTGCCTTATGAATTTATGCGCGTAATTAGTAAAATGCAATATTTCTTAAAAAGAGCCCTTAAAAAAAACAGTGACTCTAAGGTTCGTAATTTAATTACGCCACTGAGCTCCACATCTGTAAAGGTCAAGATTTTTTTATTTCACTACATCACGTCGTATCATATTTAAATTTTATTTGCTAATAAAATGGACATTTTCCCCAGTAGCAACAGTACCTCTGAGAGTATATTAATTTTCAAAATGACTGCTCACTGTGTGACGACAAAGTATTGTTGCAAAATGAACTATATTCCAAATCTGGATTCGAAACTGAATAAAGTTACGTGGTACCGTAATTTACCAAAAGGACCAACTGATAAGAAAGGAATCTACTACTGCTTTACCCCCATGAACTGTTTCGCTGGTTGACGGGGATTTACATTACGTCTACGGAGTCTTCCCTTCTTTAAGGTAGAAGTTTTATGCCTTGAAAACGTGATCGTGACGTAGATGGAATATCCTCCATTCTTCTTGCATATTTGTATTTACTGTTATATACGCGTAATTGATGTTACATGCGCCCATTGAAATATTTTGCTCTAATTGAACTAACAATTAAGGTCTCCATAAGTGCATACTCAGAAAATTTTGAATAAAATAAACTTTTACTAAAAAAATATTAACCGACTTAAAAAAAAAGCACTAAAAAGTATTAAATAGATCTTTAAAATTCTCTAATGACAAAATGTTATCCATTAACCACAAATCAGATATCATGCGTCGGAATAAAAATGATAAATTTAATATGTACAGTTTAATACGCACCGAACATGGATTTTCGAGAGAATATATTTTACAAGAGATGAATATACAGACTTATGATTCAGTTTACGAATATATACATATGAAAAGCAATCAATTACTTTTTGAAGTCGGTGCCAAACTACCTTAAGTTTAGTAAGAATTGTGAATATATTGTACCTAGTATCTACTAATTTATCGATTGGGGTTGTTTGGCACCGACTTCAAAAAGTAATTGATTGCTTTTCATATGTATATATTCGTAAACCGAATCATAAATCTGTATATTCATCTCTTTTAAAATATATTCTCTCGAAAATCCATGTTTGGTGGGTATTAAAGTGTACATATTAAATTTATCATTTTTATTTCGACACATGATATCAGATTTGTGGTTAATGGATAACATTTTGTCATTAGAGAATTTTAAAGAATTATTTAATACTTTTTAGTGCTTTTTTTATGTCGGTTAATATTTTTTTTGTAAAAGTTTATTTTATTAAATGAAAACACAAGTAATTTATCTAATAAGTGTAATCAGATGCAATTTTTTTTAAAATACATACATAAACCTGGACAATAATTCATCAGTTTTGTGTTCATAGTTGTTTATATCATTTGACAGTAAATCTCAACTTCTTAAACCTGAATTGTCTCAAGCTTTTTTAAAAAAAACCACAAGGTCTGTATAACTGCAAAGTACCCGGAGGGCTATATTAGCTACATGTTATTAAGTTAAGTGAAAGTTTCGTTATCGTGTTTGCAGCCAATTGCTTATGCCAGAAAGCGTGGCTTAACGCCATTTTAAATTCATTACTATAGCTTTCTTTTCTTTTCTTTTTGAAGTGAAAACTTCTTTAGGCGCGTTGGGCATTTTTTGAGATGGGAAAAAAACCATTGAATTCGCGACACCGTTACCGTGACCGTCACCGACACCTCTGTATATTTGGCGACGATTCTGCAATAGCTGGTTCAGGTAAGCAACCATAGATTTGCTTAAATTAATATCTCACTTTGACATCAAAAGTGATATTAGTCTCTATTTAGCATTATTTGAAAGACAAATTTCTCGAATGAATATAATAAAAGAAACTTGGGTCACACATTTGTTAAGTTTATTTCCGTTAGAAATCGCCAATATTATAGCTAGAGAGACAGAAACATTGGCGAACATTTACGATTATGTAAAAGATTTACTTCTTAAACGCTTCAAAATGACGCCAGAAGAATTTAGGCAGAAATTAATGTCACATAAAAAATAATTTTCAGCCATTTGGCGCGATTTAGCATTTGAATTAAGAAGTCATTTGGAAGAATAGATTAACGGTCTTAAAGTATCTGATTTCGATTCCTTAAAAGAATTAATAGTAGTAGATCAAATTAAGAAAAGGTTACCTATAGAAATGAAAAAACATTTTATTGATGATCTTCCAAAAATTAATAAATTAGTAAGTAAACTAGACGATTATGATGCGGCGAGACGTAATGTTAAAACCATGAATAGAATTTCACACCACTTTGAAGATGGGTTTCTTATATCAACGAAATTTTATGTTTCAAAATCTCTCGCATACGATATTGTAATAGGGCAAGACGTGATCAGCAAACTAAAGTTGGCGATAGATGAAGAGGGAATTAAAATTGTTGGCGAGCGCAATACTTTTCAAGTACGTTGCCTTAAAGTTGTAAATAATTCCGATAAAAAATTAAATTATGTTGCCAATTCATACAATGAAGCGAAAGTATCAAAAGGAAATAGTTCACGTACAGAAAACGAAATGATTGGTATTATGAATAAAAATAATTCAGAAAATTATTTCAAGATAAATTTAGCACGCGCGGTGAAAACAGATAAAAGCGACTCAACTCGCGAGACCAAATCAAAAGATGAAAATGAAATAACAAAACACGGAAAATATTATAATTTAACGAGCACGAGAAAAAAAAAATAGACAGAAGTAATATAAAAAGAAAAAATGAAAATAATGAAATATTTCAATTTATAATATAATATTATAATGTACAATAGCGCATTAAATGAAAATTGTAATACAGTAAAACCTCCAAAACGGACACTCCCGAATAGCGGACATCTCTATTTAACGGACACTTTTAAAATCCCCACTCCCAAAATCTAAATTTTTGTATGTTTAAACTCTGAATAGCGGACAGTAGTTTTGGCGATCAAGGATAAAAAATGAATTTTTAACGAGAAAGAAAATGTCAAAAAAAAGTAAAAAGCCTCGAATTTTATCAAGGCAATGCGTCACAAATTTTTTGCCCAAAGATAAATGTAGGCGGTGGTCTCTGGAAAATCCCCAATGGACTGGGGAATCCCCCAATATCGTATGTATTTTGTATCGATTACTGTTGGATTCTTCAGATTCAATTGACATACGATATTCAAAGCTTCAAAATATGTTAAAACATTTTTTATCATTTTCTGAATATATTGAGTTCTGCGTATTCTGAATTTAGTGTCTTTTTTGTGATTAATGTTTCGAGAATGACCTCAAAACAAAAGAGATTAACTTTAAAAGAAAAGTTTGAAAATGTAAATGTAAGTGAATCTGAAAAAGAGAAATAGAGTTTACGGATACTTGCCGAATGTTTTAAAATAGGTAAAACACAAGTGGAAGAAATTTTACGAAATAAAGAATTTGTGAATTATTAACTCTATCGAGAACACCAAAAATTTGAAATTTAGGTATACTGATTCCATTGAAATTAATTCTATATTTCTGAATTGGTTTACTTCACTTCGTCCAAAAAAATTCCTATCAGTGGGTCTTTGATTCAGGAAAAGGATTTAAAAGTCGCCAAAGAACTCGGATTACATGATGATTTTAAGGGTTTGGGTAGATGGCTGGAAAAGTTCCTGTCTCGGCACATCTCTTTCAAAACAATATGTGGAAAAGCAAAATCTGTAGTTTTGAAAAAAGTGGAGGATTGGCATGATTAACTGCAATCAATTTGTGAAGGTTATGAAGAAAGAAACATTTTTAATGCCGAGGAAAGCGGACTCTTTTTCAGAATTTTTTTCAAATAAGACTTTGTGCTTTAAAAAGGATGGTTGTATCGGCGAAAAAATGACAAAAGAGCGAATCACTATTTTAAAATGTTGCAATGTATTAGGGGAATTTTAAATTCCTCTTATAGTTCAAAAATCTCTGAAAGCCATGTGTTTCTCAAAGAACATCCAATTTAAAAAAATTGTTATAGAGCGAATAAAAAAGCGTGAATAACCAGTTTTTTAGTGATTAAATGGTTAACTTCCTTTGATAATAGGATGAAACAACAAAGAAAAGTTCTCTTGTTTTGGGACAGTGCAACTTCTCATCCAAAACATTTTAAATTGGACAATGTTAAAACTGTGTCGTCCCCCCCCCCCAAAGACAACTTCCTTATGCCAGCCCCTTGAATCAAGGCGTTATATACAAATGTAAAGCCTGGTAGAGAAAGGTCTTATTAAGCCCTATTCTTTCGAAATTTTATTCTATGAATACAGTTGAGAACAGCCTAAAATTAGTTAATGTCCCCGATGCTTTCAAATTTGGATTTCTTCAGCTGTAAAAAACAGATAACCGGAATGTGTACGACAATGTTTCAGAAAAGCAGGCTTTATATTAAAAGAAAATGAAACGCTTATTTCCGATAGAAATGAAGAACTATCGCAATAAGTGAATTAATGAAATGGATCAGGAGTGAAGAAATGCCGAAATGTCCATCAACATTGATGATGACCTACTGAAAAAGAATCAGTTGACGTAGGCGATTATATTCCTTCAGAATCTTCGCCAAAAGCCGACTCTATTAGTGATATGAATCAGATACTGAAACCAGGGGATGTTTCCTGCAATATCGAGATTTTCCAAGAAGCGCAAAACACAGTGAGCAGTTACACGTATTTTTTTCTTTTTCCAAAAAAAGATGGTTCAGAAGGATTGAAACTACTGATAGTATTAAAACGTCGCACAGAAAAACTAACTACATGTAATCGCAAGCAAAATCAAACTTTTATAACAGATTTTTTTCCTGAAGAATGTAATAAACAGTGGAAAAATGTATGTACCATTTCATTTCAGTTTTATTGCTTAAAAAATAATTTTAATTTCTGATTAATCATATAATAGACGTTCTCGGATATATAAAAGTCAATTAATAAAACGTTAAGCATTTCTTAGCGATTTTGTAAATCTCTGAAGTTTTTCCAATAGCGGACACCTCCGAATAGCGGACGATTTCTGCACTCCCGAGGTGTCCGTTATTTAGAGGTTTTACTGTATAATTTTTGTGGTAGTAGTTTATAATAATGAATAAAAAAAACACTTCATTTAAAAGTATTTCCTACACAATAAAACGTTTCCTGACGATTCAAAAAATACACACGTAATTGTTCAAGTTTTCACTTCTGTCGGCACTCCCGGAGTGCCATTGTTTTTTTGTTTTGTTTTGTTTTTGTTTTTGTTTTTTTTTGGGGGGGGGGGGGGGGGGGGGTTGGGGGGGAAGGGTTTCAAATATATACATTTAACTTAAAACTTTTGCCTCCATGCCATTAGTGTTGTTTGTATTATTAACTAATACCTTGTAGACCGCGCTTCATTTGAAACAAATGTAAAAGACTTCTACAGTTTTTTTTAGGAGAAACTTTCGTAATTGGGCCCAAAGCCAATCGGAGTATTTAATATCATTATTGTAACTGTTATAGAGTTAAAACAATATTGTTGCTAGCTTTACTCTTGCTTGAGACCAGCCTTGCCTGTGTATCTGAATGGGGAAAAGTTTCGTATCCTATGTCGTTTGGCGAAAAAAAATTTAAATGGTGCCAAAAGGTAGTTTTAGCATCTTACAAAATTTTTCAAGAGAGCGGTAAAACATGTTTTTCAAATATTTACAAACATACGTTTATTAAAGCATGTTTTTGCACCATCTTAAAAATTTAAGCACGATGCTAAAATTAAATTTTATCGCCATATTCGATATTTTAATAAGTAATGAATATACATAAACAAACTTATTTAACAAACCTAAGACGCATTTTTGTGATAAATCATTGTTATTGTCAGGGGGTAAATTGTAAACAATTAATAAACGGCTAGTAAATAATAAATAGCATTTAAAATCTAAAAATGGAGAAGTGGTCCTTAAATGCTTGATATATGTAAATCTTTTTTTATTTTTTAATATTTCCGCAGGCACAGATAAAAATGTAAAAATATCTTTTCCAAATGCCAAATATACAAAATAGAATGCAAAATATACAAAATAGAAAAATATCTGCAAAAAAATATATTTACATAATACTACATCTGCAAAAAAATAAGATTTAGAAAAAGTAAGCCAAATCCTGCAGATCCCAACAATCCCATCGAAAAACTTATCACCAAAAAAGTACTCGTCAAATCTTACGGCACAGGAGATGGATTTTTCCCTCTGAATGAAGAATATTAGTTTCTTTTTTCTTGGACGATGGTTGATTATAATATAATTGTTTCATTTCACATACTACATACCGTTTTATATATTGGTACTTTTATGTTATCCCGGCGCAGTTGATAAATCGCCAAATATTGTTCCTATAACATTTTCATATTGAATTCATTTCATTTAAATGTAACCCTTTCACTCATTTAGATTAAAATACATGCCTTTCATTAATCCCATTTAAAATGCTAAAAAGAGAAAAAAAAAAGAAATAATGCCATAAATCGAAACCTTTTATTTAAACACCAAAGATTTTTTTTTTATTATTTATTAACACACGCGAAATAAAAAAAGCTGCTATTGCCGAGATTTTCGCCAAATCTCTAATACCAAGTCTACTAAGTTATTGCGGGGTTTTTCTTTCAAACAGAAAAAAATCCAGATTAATTTTCGATTTCTACTAAATTGAAATATATTTTATTGTACTGAATATTAGTGCGTGCATATGTTTTTGCTCCATGTACTCCATGAACTTTTCAATTCGGATTGTCTACGAAAATCTCCCGCCGGTGAAAATGACGTACGCACAAAATTTTCGTGACGTATGTACTTTAATTGTGCTTTTTTATCCATTTTTTAATATAATTTCCAAACGGTTTGACATTTATTCTTGGTAATAAATAGACGTCGTTGTCACCTTTATAGGTACCTGCTGTAAAAATTTGAACGAAATCCGTTAAATATTTTTTGAGTTATGCTTGACGAAAGGTTTTAATATTCATCTTAGCTATATATGGGACAAAGTAAGACTGCGCAGTGTAAGAGTCTTCGTTGCACTCAGACAATAATAATTTGTACTTTCTGTAAAATGTTCAAGCAAGTCTTTTATTTTTCAGTCACAAATCTGGTTTCTAACGATTTCAAAACTTTCCAGAATAGAATGTAATTTATGATATATTTGGCGAAATGAAAAGAAATTAAATTTGCTATTCTGTTTCTGAATTCTACTTCTAATGTGATTTCATCTCGTAGTTCTCGAACTTTGTTTAAATTTGGATGATGCTTTGATTTTCCAATACTTAATTAAAAGTATCTGAGAGTATCAATGTTATTCAATTAATCCATTCTTGTTCCGTTCTCAGATTCAAGCATCGCTTTAATTTTAATAATTTTTTAACAGATAAAATCTCACTGTTTAAAAGAGATGACTACCTACATTTTATTGCAGGGGTCGCAGTGTCACATATCTTATACTATTTTATTTTACTCAGCTTGAATTTTTTGTGTAAAGATGCAATTCTGTAATCGATATGTCAGTCACTTTCTGGATACGATAGAATTATAAAAAAAATATTTCCAGGGTGTGTTTCCGATGAAAATACAACATTTTAATATTTTTAAAACTATTTATAAATTAATAAATTATTTTAAAGGCATTTTTACTTTAGCCAACTGCAAGTGGTAAGTCTCCAAATAACGTTTTATAGTTAGAATTGTATAACATTTACAAAACAATGGCGCTGATTATGCGTCAAACCATGCTCACCAAAATTATCAAACTCGCTGTGAACCTGCAGTAAAGAAATATTTTAAACACTAAGATGTAGAAAATAAAAATTAAAATAAAGAGTGTAATATATACATATTTTAATACGCTTCAATAAATTAACAGTTTCATATCGTATTAGGAATATACATTGAGAAATCAATTTAGAAATCCTAAAAAGGAAGTTAAATATTGTTTTTTTATCTTTACTGTTGTCATAACGTAAGAAGAAACGGAGAAAATATGTATAATTTTTTAATACATTCATTAGCTCCCGCTGTCTACCCATCGTAAAAAAAAAAAAAAAACGGTGACTTTTTATAATCGGGTTCGCTGACCAATTAATAAATAGTAACGAAATTATTTTGGAAATTTGCATTCATGAAAATGGCTTAATTTTCAGGATAAACATTGAATTCTTATAAAATAGTGTATTTAAAAAAATCTATTTTTACTTTTATACTTATTAATTGTTACTTTCTGTCATTCCATAAATTAATTTTTTTAAATGATTATGTTAAATTTGTTGTTTTTCTTAGGACTAGCATCTTTGAATCTTGGTATGTACAATCACTCTTTCTTGTACTCACGAATTTGTTGTTGTAATGATTTTATGTATTTCTTGATTAGAGAGGAAAAATATATTGTTTTCGTTGCACGTTTAAATTTTTTCTTCATTATTACAATTGATATATGTCTTCTAAGTGCGAAAATGTCAATATCGAATATATGTACGGAGTATTCTTTCACTTTACTATGCATTTTGTAATTGATTAGCTAGAATGCTTTTCTTCTTTTCTTTTCAAAAAAATTGAAGAATTTCGATTTTTTTAAATGATGCTTCTATACTGATACTTTTCTAAACTGCTATTTCCACAACTCTCGGAACATTGTTCTATTTACACTGGTTAAAATATAGCATTATGTATAGGACTAGCTAAAGTACCCGACGTTGCCCGGGATTTGAAGAATGTTTAGAAAAATCAATCTCATGAAAAAGTCACCTGTAAAAACTGCAGCCAAGTCTCGTAACTCATTTAAGGTTAAAAGTACTGAGATCGTATAAAGCCAAGTTTAACTATCTTATTAACTCTGAAATTTTCATTAACAAATCATTCCTAGTCTCTACATCTTTAGTTAATTATTATTTTGTGACTTGGTAATTACGCAGCACAGGGAAGTTATTACACCTTACTATGTTATGGGATGGGATGGGATAATTTAATTAAGACAAATTATATACGCATCACAGGGAAGTTATTACACCTTAATATGTTATAGTATTATTTGATTAAGACTAACTATATACATCACATTCTCGTGCTACGTAATTGCCAAGTCACAAAATAATAATAATCTACAGATGTAGAGACTAGAAGTGATTTGTGAATGAAAATTTCAGAAATAATAAGATAATTAAACTTGGCTTTATACGATCTCAGTACTTTTTACGGTAAATGAGTTACAAGACTTGGCTGCATTTTTTACAGGTGACTTTTTGATGAGATTTCACTTCTTTTTGTAAATAATTCTCCTTTTCTTGATTTTTGGCTCTTTTTGGAGATCATCCACTGATTTTCGAAAATTTACCTTAAAGAAATTTCAGGTAACTAGACAAGCACTACTTTATCGGAGGAGGGAGTCAAAAGTACTCTCAATTGCTTCCAGGAAAGGTGCTATCCATCTGAGATATTACTCTCAGCCTAGATACTTGATATTTAGCACAAAAGTACTGTTTAGGATAAAAATAAAGCTAAAATTAAAATTTCCGGAATTTTTCAATAAATCAAACTATATTCGATTTTTCGAAGTTTGGTCTTTTTTTTCGGATTTTTACATTTTTCCTTAGTTTGTATACTAAACCCTACCTTTCTGCCCAATGTCAAACTGGTAGGACTACAAAATCAAATTATTTCCAAACCTTCGACTTTTTATAAATTTATTGATTTTTCGATTTTAATTTTAACGTAAGTTTCCTGATTGTCATGCCAATATAGTAATTCTTTGATCCGTCTTCTTAGGATCATTTAGGTTCAATTGAAAGATAAATCAAGATAATCTTAGAGTCACCATGATTTTATTTAGAAAAGTCTATCAAGCCATAACCAGCCAGTAATGTCGGGAGGAGAGGGGGAGCTGTGAAAATTTTTTTGGTGCTAACATCATTTAACAATCCATATTTTATATGCAAATTAAATAGAGTATAACCTGTGAAAGAAAACAAACATGTCTATACAGAAACTGCCCATAACGTAGCCGGTCTATAGCGGAACTTTTCTATACCGAAATTCGTAAACAAAAATAAAAAAAAAAGCATAATCCGCCGAAAAAAACATGAAACAATTAGGGGCCGTGTACTAGCTAATAAGACAATTATCTTAAAATTCATGTTTCTAGAACTACAAAATCGAATTGTTTTCGAATTTTTGATTGTTTACAGATATTTCGATTTTTCGATTTTATTTTCGAATTTTACAAATTTTGAAAAGTTTCTTTTTTGAATCGTAAATATTACCTTTACGCTACATTTTAAGTCTTTAAGACTACAAGATCGAATTATTTTCAATTTTTGATTTTTTTTCAATTTTTTTTTTCTAATTTTCCGGCTTTTTTCATTTTTTCTTATTTTGTATCCTAAATACTACCTTTATTACAATTTTCAAGTTTCTAGCGCTATAAAATCGAATTATTTTAAAATTTTCGATAGTTTTTTACTTTTTTATTTTATTTTCAAGTTTATTGTGTTTTAATTTTTTTCCTTTTTCTGTATCCTAAATGACTATAGTACCTTTACGCTGAATTTTCTGTTTCTAAAGCAATAATATCGAATTTATTTTTATTTTTCGAATTTTCGAGATTTTTTAATTTTTTCTTTTTTTTTGTATCCTAAATACTACCTTTATTCCATATTTCAAGTTTCTAGCGCTACAAAATCGAATTATTTTCAAATTTTCGATTTTTTTATTTTATTTTCGAATTTATTGTGTTTTAAGTTTTTCTTTTTCTGTATAACACTACCTTTACGCTGAATTTTTAGTTTCTAAAGCTACAAGATCAATTTTTTTTTCAATTTTTTAAATTTTCCAGATTTTTTTTTTTTTTTTTTTTTTTTTTTTTGGTATGATAAATACTACTTTTATTCCAAATTTCAAGTTTTTAGCTCTAAGAAATCGAATTATTTTCAAATTTTCCTTATTTTTCCGATTTTATTTTCGAATTTTATTTTGTTTCTCATTTTACCTTATTCCGAATCCTAACCACTACGCCGAATTTTAAGTTTCTAAGACTTTTAAATCAATTAAGTCATTTTAAATCTTTTAAGATCAAATTATTTTCAATTTTTCAGACTTTTCGAATTTTCGAATTTTGTTTCCGAATTTTCCAGATTTTTAAATTTTTCCTTATTTTGTATCCTAAATACTACCTTTATTCCGAATTCCAAGTTTCTAGCGCAACAAAATCTGATTATTTTCAAATTTTTGATTTTTTTCGATTTTTTCGATTTTTTTATTTTATTTTCGATTTTTATTGTGTTTTTTCTCTGAATTCCAAACACCACCTTTTTTACACCAAATTTTAAGTTTCTAAGACTACAAGATCGTATTATTTTCAATTTTCAATTTTGTTGGATTTGATGAATTTTCGAATGATTTTTTTTTTCGAATTTTCTGGATTTTATAATTTTTTCTGTCTTTGTATCCTAAACACTACCTTTATTCCAAATTTCAAGTTTCTAGGCCTACGGGATCCAACTAATATTTTTGATCATGCGTGTGAGTGACAAAAAATCGAAACTTGCAGTTCATATATCGTTTGCACTAGAAAAGACAGAAATGTGAAATTTTAAATTTTTGTCTTATTTGCCACATACTCTATATAAACGAAGTTTCAGGTTTTTGGGACACACCAGCACAAAGATATGGGGAGGTCAAAAATGCCCTGAGTTGCTTCCAGAAAGGGATGCTTACGGCTGTGCTATCTCGACTTGGCGGAGCCACTACCGTGCCTCCAGATACAAAATGAAAATTCAGGAAAATTCCAACAAATCAATCTTTTTTCAATTTTTTTTCAATTTTTTTAATTTTTTCAATTTTTCGAAATTTTTTTTTCGAATTTTCTGGATTTTTTAATTTTTTTTTTCCTAAGTACAACCTATATTCCAAATTTCCAGTTTCTAGTTCTACAAAATTGAATTATTTTCAAATTTTCGCTGTTTTTCGATTTTTCCGATTTTTTAATTTTATTTTCGGTTTTTATTGTGTTTTTAATTTTTTCTTATTCTGAATTCAAAACACTACCTTTACGCCGAATTTTAAGTTTCTAAGGCTAAAATATCAAATTATTTTCATTTTTTAATTTTTTTTTTTCGAATTTTTCAATTTTTGAAATTGTTTTCCGAATTTTCGGGATTTTTTTAATTTTTCCTTTTTCTGTATTCTAAATACTACCTTCATTCCAAATTTGAATTTTCTAGCGCAACAAATTCGGATTGTCTTCAAATTTTCGTTTTTTTTTTTCAATTTTGCTTTCGATTTTTTTTGGTGTTTTTTTTTTTGGTGTTTTCTTTTTTTGGATGCTAAACACTACTTTCACACCAAATCTTAAGTTTCTAAGACTAAAGATCGTATTATTTTCAATTTCAATTTTGATGGAATTTGTTGAATTTTCGAATGGTTTTTTTTTTTTTCGAATTTTCCAGACTTTAATAATTTTTCCTTTCTTTGTATCCTAAACACTACCTTTTTTCAAAATGTCAAGTTTCTAGAGCTACGAGATCTCCCTAATCTTTTTGATGACGCGTGAACGAGTGAGTGAGTGAGTGACAAAAAATCGAATGTTTGAGTTCATATATCGTCTGAACTAGAAAAGACAGAAAGTTGTAATTTTAAATTTTGGTCCTGTGTGCCAAATACTCTAGTAAAACGAAGTTTCAAATTTTTAGGATACTTCAACGCGGAGATATAGGGGGGGGGGTCAAAAGTGCCCTGAGTTGCTTCCAGAAAAGGATGTTTATTGCTTACGGCCGTGCTCTCTCGACTTGGCGAAGGCACTGCCGTGCCTCCAGATTTGAAAATTAAACATACAGTATAAAACAAACAATAAAAGAAAACAGTCGCAATGTTATACACATCAATCAAATGAGTACCCAATATAAAAATAGATAACTTTATATAAATTTATATAAATGGCAAATACAAAAATTTTATTAATTTTAGCTTAAAATTTTTTGAAATCTTTATTCCAATCATTTTTCACATGGAAATCATTCAATAGAAAATTAATTGTTGTGGAAAAGTTTTTATTGTGGATTTTTAATTGTTGGCAGCTGCTATAACGAAAAATGTTAAAATTTGATGGGAAATTTCTGTTAGATTCGTGGATTTCATTAATTAAAAAAATAACTATAATTTATTTCGATTTCGGATTACTTTAGTCGACTTCGGCTGTGTTTTAATACGTCCGTGCGTATAATTTCAGGATTCTCGCTTAGAAACTGCGAATTTGTGGGACCTAATGAGGGACATAAACATTTGTGAAAATTCAAATATACAAACATACGAACATATCTACATGCAGAATAGATTTAAAAATAGAGAAAACGAAATAAGAGAACCTCAAAATGTTAAAATAAGCCAATATTTCTATAATCAAGTTTTTATCATGATTCAATACCTTTCTCAAACTCATATGACGTTATATATTCACCTGCTGATGCCATATTCATCTGCTTACTGTGCTTAGTCCTACTTATTCTACTTGTATTATTGAGAACTCTTTGAAAATATCTGTTATAAATCCCGAGGCTAACGAAAAAGAAAGGCTACCGGGGTGCTTTACGCGTATCTTTTTTTACAGACCGTGGGAATCACGTAATGTTCGAATGCACCAATGCAGGTGTACGAAAAGAGCATCACGTCACTCTAGCGGTCTGTAAAAAAAGATAAGTGGAATGCACCGCGGTAGCCTGTTTTTTTCGTTAGCCTCGAAAAATCCAATATGACGTCATATTAATCCTCTTTTTCATTCCAGAAACTTTTTATTTTATTTTGATTTTTCACGTGGAAATCTTTCAATAGAAAATTAATTATTGTGGAATTTTTTTTATTGTGGAGTTTTAATTGTTGGCAGCTGCTATAACTAAAAATGTTTAAATTTGATGGACATTTTCTATTAGATTCGTGGATTTTATTAATTAAAAATTAACTATAATTTATTTCGATTTCGGATTACTTTAGTTGCCTTCAGCTGCGTTTTAATACGCACTTGCATATAATTTCACGATTCTCACTTAAAAACTGCGAATCTGTACCGAAATGCGAATTTGTATGGAACAGATAGACAGACAAATTTTCATTTTTCTATATTATATTATCAGTATTTTTATGTCTAAAATTAACCAAACTAAAAAATGATTTTTGCTTTTAAAAGTTTAAAAAAAAAGTAAGTTAAAAATTCCACAGTTTTTCTGAAAGTTGTACATAAATTCACTTTCTATTTTCCTCAAAAACAGAGCATTTTTAAAGCTGAGTTCTTTCCGCTTTGAGCTTTTGTGAATTCGTTAAGTAGCGTAAATGATTACCTCATAAACTTTTGTTTTCTTCTAGCAGTGTACTGCTATTAACTTTCCCTGCATTCTTGGAGAAGTTCATAAATTTTGATAAGATGTTCTTATATTATTATGTTCTGCAGGAAAACAAACACTGCTAAAAATGGATTTATAATGCAAAATGCAATACATGTAATGTATATATAAAATACATATCATTTACTAAATATGTGTTACAGAATTGTACTATCAGTATATATCGTTAGATTAACAAATATTAACAAATGTATAAATATTTGTTAATTTTTTTTACTTTATATTTTATTTATTTTATAGAATTTTCATAAAAAAAAATATCATTCTATGATAGAATCTGTATGTAGAGTTATTTGAATTTTTCATGATGTCTCATGTCTTTTATGAGTTATACAACTGTGTCCTTTTTTACAGTTGACCAATAGCTAATTCAATAACCGTTAATTTTAGAGGCATAGTTTTGAATTCAACAGTATTACAATTGCTGATCTCTATTGTATGAAAATTCCTTCACGCCAAAATAATTATCTTAAAATAGTTATGAAATATTAATTGTTAAATGGACACTCAATCCTATAAGTTAATTTTATTAAAACTTTTCTGTGCTCTAAAAAATCAAACAATAAAAGTTCCATTCTTCTATCATCGACACCTGTCTTGTTATGATATTTACACTGCAAAGAAAGACAGATGTTAATTAATCTAGATAAATATAATGTAACCACGAATGAAAATTTACATGAGCCTCTTACGAGTCACTAACGATTCTGAAAAGCTCATACTAAAAACCGATATTCCGGTTTCTGAGAAAACAAAACACTATTAAAACTATTCGGAAATGTTTCCCGTAATAAGTGGTAGTAACGTAAACTTTATTTTTATAAATGATTTTTTAAATTGCGAAATATATTGATTTCTGCGATTTCTAAAGATAAAGAATGTTTTTTGGTACCACGGGTAACTCGGAAGAGATATTTTCGTTCGGGATCATATATATTATTTCTCCTGTCGACATCCCTTTTTCTAAGAAAATACGAAACGCAGAACGACGAATGAGATGGCATATGAAAGGATTTTGAACTGGCTTCTGACATAGCACATTTAACAATTCGAAAAAATGTTTTTGATTAAAATTTGCTGAAAATTAAAAATTAAATCGGCATTGTTTTCATAAAAGAAATGAAAGGTTTTCTTCAAAGTATCGTTGCCACAAAAATAAAATACCACATTATATGTTGCTCAGCAATTATTATAAAAAAACACCGCACGGGTTTATTTTATATTTATGATTAAAAAGCGAAATTGAAATTGAAATGTTTAGATTTATATTTCTATGTCCCATGTTTTCCCGAAACGGATGACGTCATCCTCTAATGCAGTTAAAATACGATTGTTATTTTTTTTACTCGCGCGTGCATTTTGCAATCTTGGATCAGTTTTTACTATAACTTTGATGGAATAAATTAGATGATATTCTAGCTTGACTAAAAACTAAATGTTGTTTGCAGATATTTTTATCCTTACTTTTTCTTTAGATGTTTAAACCTGCATCTGAGAAATATTACATATTGATAAAAAATGGTACTTCTCTATTATCCCGTCTACCACTTTTCATAACAAAAAAACTATCGCCAAATAAACGGGAGAACGTTGCCATTGGAATATCAAAATAAATAAATAAATAAAATATAAGAATTTAAGGACACAATTGTTATTTTAATAAATGAAATAACTAATAAATCAGTAAAACATAATGAAAAATACACGCAAATGCCGCGTTAAAAACCACTTGATGACGTAACAAACACGTATAATGCTTCTGATATCAAGTAAATGGGACGGCATTTTTGGCGTTTAATCTTACAATTTGGCGATAGTTTTTTGTTATGAAAAGTGGTCGGCAGCATAATAGAGAAGTACCTAAAAATATTAGATTTCAGTGCGAATTGTTCAGTGCAGTATATTATATTTACGTAAATTAAGAAGCATTTGTCTTTGTCTACAGCTTAGAATTTGATGAACTTTCGGCATTTCTTGGCACTTAGAACAGACGAAAAGGTGATCTGATTAGTCTCAGAAATTGCTAAAAATTTTGTGTCAAACATTTAATGGTATCGTAGGTGATAATTTCCTTGCTGATATTTGATGGAAACCTCAACCGTGAAATCGAAAAAGGAGTAATAGCCAATAATGTTCTAATACATGTTATAAAGTATATCCTGGTTCAGTTTAGTAACTTAAATCAGCCGTACCACCGTCCGATTTTCATGAGATCTAAAGAAACAAAACGTACGCATTTATAAAACTGAATATTTTACTGCAATTTTGTTAAAATCGCGCCATTTTTACAGATTTTCATTCCTGTAGTATTGACATTAAATGTCTGTCTAATTTAATACAGAAAATTGTAGATCATGAAATATTATTCCTGACACTTCTTACTTAATTTGACAGATTTGCTTGTTCATACGATAACCTAAAAATTTCAATACTTATTTCTTTTATTTCTTTTATAGAAAGACTAATGAATATTGAATTGTTATAGTTTTAAGCATATTCTTTATAAATTATTCTGATTAAAAAACATAAATAAGCATTTAGGGTTTGTAAGTTTCTTTGTGTGATAAAATTTTTGAAGCTGTTGTTGAATCTACGACTGTCGAATATACGGAAATATGAAACAAAACGCAGTAAATATAAAAGTTTTAAAGAAACATTATATTCTGTTATTTTCTTTTCAGGTTTCATCATGTTTTAATATTTTTTACTCCCATATATCTTTTGAAGCAATATTGTGAATTAACCTGATGAACGAACTCAGTCTTGATCTTGGTAAGCCCTCTACATATACTCAGTAACATCCGAATCTGATTATAAGTGCAAGTGCTATCGCATGAGAGACCATAATATGCAAGTATTTTTAGCAGAACCAGAATTCAACATCGCGTTTAAACATTAATTAACAAGTAAAAACAGCAAAACATAAAAAAAGTAAATTAATTAAATCAGAACAAGATAATGAAACTAAAAAGGATGTAGCCTCATCGGCAGTGGGTATAATATAAAAATAATAACAGCCATGCTTCGGAACGAAAATTATGCAGGATAACGGCAGTGCTGGACGAAACCCACTGCCACATTTTGCACTGTTTTTATCGTACATAATTTTCGTTCCGAAGAATGGCTGTTATTACTTTTATATTATACCCACAGCCGATGAGGCCACATCCTTTTCAGTTTCATTATCTTGTTCTGATTTAATTAATTTACTTTTTTTGTTTTCGATGCTTTGCTGTTTTTCACTTGTTAATTATTGTTTAAATATGGTATGGAATTCTGGTTTTACTGAATATGCTTGCATATTATGGTCTATATATAATTTGTGTGGTTGTTAGCGGCTATACCGCTTATCACATAGATGCTGTTGTTTTGAAATTTTATTTTATATATATATATAAACACACACTCACATATGTCTTTTTTTTGTACATATATAAATCAACATTTGAACTGAGAAAGAGTTTGGTAACTGGGGTTCATGATCGATGAAATTGTACAAAACGTTTTCATGATTGCTTCAAAATGCAGCTTCTTGCTTTTTGTAATAGAAGCTACCTATCATTTATTTTGAGAAACGCCTTATGCGGTCATGCACATTTTCCGTTATATTAATGTATTTTGTTTTATTGACACAGATGTCCAAAAGAAATAGGACTTCATAATACTGTATTTTCAACTCCATTTTTTTACATCCTTTGAAATAAGGTGTTTAAAAATTTTTCATTCTGAAATGGAAAAACGAAATAATTTTAAAATTGAAAAATATCCTTTTTAGGTGATATATTTTATCAAGTAACAGTTGAAGAATTCGTGAAAGTAATTCTTTTTATCTGACAAAGTTTATCTAAATGTTCTCTAAGTTTATAATCTCTCAAGATGAAGAGAATTTATATCAAAGTTTCAAATGTCATGAAATTTCTTATTATTGAAAGAAAAACGAAATAGAACTTTTCTTATCTCAAAAAAGTTGCTGCAACATTTTATTTTATTTTATTTTCATTACTTGTATAGTTTAGACGGTTATTATGAGTAATTAAATTATATTTTCTATGTAAAAGTTATTTACTTTTTCTAATTTTCGGTAACTTTGTTTAAAATTAATAATTAAAAGAATGGTATATAACGGTGAAAGTTACCTATACTTCAGCCGAATCTTATATTAAAATAAAATTATACAGTGTTTTCAGTTACTAAAATGAAAAAATTATACGAGTCATAGTAAAAGTCAAGAGAAGCCATTTTAGCATAGAACTTGAAGCCCTAATCCAAATATTCAGTCAAAAACACTGTTTTTTCTATCGTAAACGCACTCGGGTTACCATAAAAAATGAAAATACAAAGTATGATGTAAACCTTCCTTTTAGGGTTTAGTTCATCTTACGAAACCCTATTAGTCTCGCTTCTCTGTCCGTTCTCAGAAACTCTATAAGTTAGAGATTTGAAATTTTGTGTACATACAGCTGAATACTTACTGCCACACTGGAAATTACAAAATTTTGAAAATGTCTTCATTAACGCAATATATTAATTAAAACACTAAAAACACACTCATTAATGGAAACATTCAACTAAAGCCTAGAATTAAAAAAAATATATTTTTTGAAACTGCAGAAAAAGGGAAAGGGTTGGCGTAAAAAAAAAAAATAATAATTCTGAAACACCAAAAGAGGGGAAAAGGTTGGCATAGTCTTGGTTACGGAAAGATGCGGGCAGCCACGAAACCGCAAATATCGCCTTTTCATCTCCCTATTAAAACAGATCGAAAAAATAGCCACGCTAAACTCGTGATAAGAAGGTAAGAAAGAAATCGCGATTTCAAAAAATCAAATTTCGAAAAATTTGCACCAGAGAATCCTGAAATATAAATTAAAATTTTTAAATTTTACGTTGAAAAGGGATCAATTTTTATCTCATGAAAGATGCAGGTACGGTAAAGAGACTACCGTCTGCCTAGAAAAGAATGAATCAAAACCTTGTTTGTTTACAGTGGAATAATTCCAACTCTGTTGAATTTTTTTGAAATATTCCATTTATCGATTTGAAAATTATACATCTAAACGCATTTTTCAACGAAGAATCTATAAACCTAATTTTCATAATGCTGAGATTATTAGATCCTGAACTGTGATTTTTTTTAACATGTCAATTCTCGATCAGACATAGCGTCACTTTCTGCGGAAAGGGAAGAATTGATAAAGTGAGGCATTTGAAAGGACTGGAATCTTTATAGGCTATATAAAAGTTTTTTAAACATTAGATTTTTGGATATGAAAATTATTCATCCTTGCTTAAAATGGGCTGGTATTTCAGATTTACAAAAACATTTTCGGCCTATATATATTTTTTATAAAAATGTCAAAATATTGGACGATAAAAGGAAACAAATTATATTTTTTGATGAAAAAGAAAATAACATGATGGCTCAAATAGCTCCAAATACTATATGGATGACTTTAAATAATTCTTCTCTCAACAAATGAGAGGAAGCTCAGTAACTACTTGTAGGTCGTTTGCGCACGGTATATTGTGTGATTTAGAGCAAATTTCGGGACGTATGAACTCTGAAAAATATCAAGCTATGCTACATGATCATCTCATATTGTTTGGGAATTTATTAGATGGTGCTGCGTGGATATTTTTGCGGGATAATGCTCCACGCCATGCACCTAGATCCACTCATAAATGGTTAGAAAACAAAATGTTGATGTTTTTCAACGGCAATATTTCAACTCCATGAAAACCTTTGGATCACTTTAACCCTTTATCTAACGATTATACTTCTAAGTACCAGTTGCCTTGTAGTCCTATAGAACTGAGTCGATTCCTACAAAACTTACAAGGCCTTCAGAGATCAGTGCTTTAAATTACCTTTAATCTCAATATATAGTAGCATCAGCTATAATTATAAAAGTCTTCCTTTTAGGTAGCTTTCATTACAAAAAGTAAAAAGTACCTATTGCAGCCGTTCGGAGGAAAGCAATTCCGGAAAATTTTGGTACGTTTTCACCGATAATGACCCCCAGACCCCAAAACCCCTCTCCGTTCAAATGTTGATTTATATATATATATATATGATCTATGTAATACGATAGCCCTCTTATTTATAAACCGATTTGTATGAAACTAAGTGTGCATATTAACGCCAACAATGTCTCGACCTAGTTTGTTGGCCAGATTTGTTCGCCATCTTGTTTCAAAATGGCGGCCACTAAAATATTTAAAACTAAAAAATATATTTAAAAAAATAGAAAATCAAATTTATTTTTTATTTAAGTGCACTGTTTAAGCCATGATACAAGGATTCCGAAGCATTTTTTGTTTAGCCTGTATCTCAATAAATGGATCAGATTTAGCAGTTTGATATTCTGGGGTAGCTGACATTTTGAAACAAGACAGCAGATTAGCAGACAGCAGAGTTTTAGTGAGCGTGATTTCTCGCAAATTATCTTTCATTGTTGTAAGCATTTTCCCAAGCATACGCATAAAATTATCTCATCAAAAACAACTCGTTGTAAATGATCCCGCCAAGCCACAAACCTAAAACGTCAGTCACAAAAAGAAGTGATATCACATAAAAAGAAGCGATATAGAAGTGCATACTCCGAGTCCCGTGTAAAAATCTATCACCACTCATAATGTTTCTAAAGGACTCGGAGTGAGGTACAGTATGTGAAAACTGCTTGGCGACCTGCAGGCTTTTATAATATATGTAGTATATCAATTTTGAAAATCGAAAAATAAATTTTATATTTTTGTTATACCACTTTTATAAATATTTTTGTATGCAAAAGAACTGACAGAACGAATTTTCCCCCAGATCTATGCCATTCCCTTACGCTAGAATTACTGCAATGTATCTCAATTTAGTTAACATTTATTATAAGGTTTATATATATATATATATATATATATATATTACAAACTCAAAATCTTTATACGTGTACTTAAAAAATCCTCTTCGTAAGAGTGGTGTTTTTAGTTTAAATAATGGTAAATAAAATCAACAAATTGATTTTTCAAGCTCATAAATAAGAAAGGACATGCAAACACAGAAGCTTCAACTTTTACAATTTTATGGTAGCAAAATAAATAAATAAATAAAAAAAATAAAATAAAATAAAATAAAATAAAAATAATATAGCCATATGTAATTGCAGGAAACGCAAACATTATAAAAGCCTGCAGGTCGCCAAACATTTTCACATACTGTACCTCACTCCGAGTCCTTTGGAAACATTATGAGTGGTGATAGATTTTTACACGGAACTCGGAGTATGCACTTCTATATCGCTTCTTTTTATGTGATATCACTTCTTTTTGTGACTGACGTTTTAGGTTTGTGGCTTGGCGGGATCATTTACAACGAGTTGTTTTTGATGAGATATCACTCCTTTTTGTAAGGTATTTAATTTCAATTATACGGATTCCATTTTTATTCAGAAAAGAAAAGATGAAAGGGGCAAAAAAAATAATAGTGATGCTATAAACAGAATTATACATCAGAATTATACAATTTATTGAGTGACTTATTCCAATGTACATGTCGCTACCATAACAACCGGGAAACTTTTATATTAATTTCCTTACATTGTATTCATCAGATTATTTATGACATATTTATTAGCCACCCACAGGGAGGCTTATTCTTTCAATCTCTATCATTTTTAGCACTTTCCAACCTAGTTGAAAAGTGCTTATGACTTCGGTTTGTCTGGCCGTCTGGCCGTCTGGCCGTCTGCCGTCTGCCGTCTGCCGTCTGTCCGTGCTCTAACTCCCGTAAATATGCTCGGATTGCTCTGCAATTTTTATATGTTATTATCGTTATCTATAGCATGTTCCCTATTTCAACGGAAGTGTGTAGCACTTATAGTTTTTTTACAGGGACACTCAAAAGAATTCCGTTACATTGCGGTCTATGGGGAAAAATCATTTGCTGTTTATTTAAATAATGTTTCACTATTTTAAACGCATTGAAATTTATATATATCACTAAGGTGCATTAGAAGAAGCTTAATATGGAACAGGGTGTGCATAGCACTTATAGTTACTTTACAGGGACAGTAAAAATAATTCCGTTACATTACGTCTATGGAGAAAAATCGTCTGCGGTTTATTTAAATAATGTTTCACTATTTTAAACGCATTGAAATTTATATAGATCACTAAGGTGCATTACAAGAGACTTACTACGGAATATTGTGTGTATAGCAGTCATCGTTCATTTACAGGGACACGCAAAAGAATTATCTACTGTCTGTTAACAATAATTCCTGGAAGTGCGTTTTAAGTTACTGAACGCGATTTTAATGTTAACTTGCTTTTTGTCTATTACGTGGTGTGTATAAATTCTGTAGATCCTATACAGGGCAGCACAAAAGTTCGCGAACACATTTCTGTTTATTGACAAACTCCAGACGGAGAATTTTAAAATGTGCTACACGTTTCCTAACTGAACTAAAATTTAGCATCCTATGTAGTATATATACAATTCTATATATCCTATACAGGGCTGAATAAAAGTATTCGGATATTTTTCCGAATATTGTATATGTTGGAAATTCCTGAAATTATGTTTTTAAATATGTTATGCGTTTTCCAAATTGTTTACTTAGAAGTTATCTTTTAGCTTATTAAACGGTATGATTTGTAAAATTATTTTGGAAGCGTTGGAAAGTGCTACATAATCTATGTTTGACGCATGATTTTTCGTTCTTGTTCATGTTTATGAAAAGTCACAGCAATCCATCGTTGTCACAGGTTAATCTCGGAAAATGAAACATTTGAAGTTACTGAAAAAATTAATAGCTCAAAAAGTATTTGTCACAAAATCGTTAGACAAACTGCGTTAGAAAGGAAAAAAATTGTTTTTTTCTTGATTTAAATTTCAAATTGAATGATTATGCCGTTTTCCAAATAATGAATTTCAAAAATTACCAAACTTCACAATGAAGTACAATAACGAAACCTTCACGCGTGAAAAGATAATGATAACGGTTGTTGCTTTTGGTCGAGAATGGACCAAACGATGTTCGCATTTTACTATTTTAACCGTTTTTAACGAAATTCTGTAACTTTAGAAGACTTTTTCTTTGAATAAGCAATAGAAATGCATAAAATCGTTACAGAAATGTTAAAATTACAAAAAAGGATAGATGCAAATTATCAGATATGAAAAATAAAAAAAGAAATTTGTTACTTTCGTGTTATAGCAGCCACCAAGCATGAAATATTTTTGTTTCTGTTTTCATTAATATATTGTAAATTTGGTACTTTCGTGTTATAGCGGCTTTCAAGGATGAACTGTCAAGCGGCCAAGATTTATCGCCAAATTATAAAGCATGTATGTCATTATAATAATATATATATATATATATATATATATATATATATATATATAATATTTCTGTACGTATGTGGCCAAGTTTTAGCCATATATGATGCATATATGATTTATATATATGACATGTGTATATGATGTATATACGACATGTAAAACATAAATAATATGTGTATAATGACGTATATGGCACATATAGGAGTGTTTGGAATATATAAATGCATATATAGGATGCCAATATAAGCTTTGCGATAATCTTGGCGAAATCATAACTCCAACCTTGGCATAATCATGGGAAAGGTTCAGTAAGACCTTTTTGGTGCTCCCCGCAAATATAAACCCCATGTAAACCCCTTCATGTAACATATCAATCGATAGGTCTCGTCAAGCACTGTGGTCTGGTCCTACTCTCCGCCTCTCACTCCCCCTCCCTTAAGAAACATAGTTCTCTGTTTCAACTCTTTTTAAATTTTAGTTTTTCCCATCTTTCTCAGCCCCTTTAAGCCCCACAGCGGACGTAGGCCTCTTCTAAAGGATCCAACGAAGTTAAAATCGTCGAGGCCGACATTTCTAAGAGGGTCCCGAGGCCCTATCGCCCATAGAACTGGAGTTACCACACCACGGGGGAGACATTCAATGTTTTCAAACCCCGTCATGTACCATATCAAAAGTTTGATCTCATCAAGCACATTTGTCTGGTTCTACTCTCCCCCTCCTTCTCTCTCGTCTCCTGTAAGGAGCACTTTTCTTATTTATTTTTTTCAATTTCTCATATTTATTTTAGTTTTTTCCATTTTTCTCTGTTCCTATGGGCCGGACAGCTCCAAAATTTCACCAAAATTAGCTGTAAACCGCCTAAAGGTTATTCCCCCCCGTTTCTTTTGGCGCCCTCGGTTTTTACGTATCTCTTTTGGGGGGGGGGCATCAGAGGGGCGAAAAGGGGATCCCTTTTAAAGTTCCATCTCTCAATTGCAAGTGAGGATTCATTTTAAATCGGGTCTCGTAGAGCACTTGTGTTTTGTATAGCTCCCCCCTCCCTTCCCCCCCACCGCTTTCCAAGATCCCGTCAATTAATGCTAACTCATCATTTGTTAAACAACTTCTCTTAGCTATATCCATCATAAAAGCTGCTATCATAGAACTTTTCATTACCTTTTTTAGGTTATCTATTACGTGCTAAAATGCCTTGAACCTATAAAAAAAGTTTAAAGGGTGTCATTAAGCCAGCACATTTGTAAACAACAACTACCTCGCCATGTCTCGGCCCATTGGAGCCACATCATTTTACTATTATATTTATTAAAAATACTTCTAGTCACCGAATCTTTTTAAAACTTGGTGTGTTCGTGCCTCATATGTTCCACCAGCCTCACAAAAAATCTTAGAACGCTAACTAAATTCTAAAGTGGAAAAGCTGGCTTATGCTAACAATTTTTTTTTTTTTGACGAGTTAGACTTGGCTGAAAAAAATCTCAACGATAAAAGCCGTGTGTGGCCAATCTATATTCTGTCGTAAGGTAGAATCTTTCCCGCTTGTTTTCCTTTTTCTTTTGTTTATATCACTCTTCCGTTTATTTACATTCAAAAACAAAAAATTAGACAATTTTACAGTAGTTTATAAACTAATTAAAATACTACAGTTTCAGAAAAATGTGGAAAAATAAGTAGCACCTTTTTCCGGTCAACTACAACGATAAGTTTATGGAGCATACTTTACCGAGAATAATCAACTTTTTTTTTCTACGAACCTATTTCTATTAGTATAAAAATTTACAGGGATTTTTATACTAACATATTAAATATATTATTTTTGAAAATTACTGAGCACCTTAGAAGTTTTTTATTTGTTTAAGTTTTTTAACTCAACGTTTCGAGAATTTGAAAAAAAATAAAATTCGCAGCGTTTGCAAAAGTATAAAAACTATTAAGTGATTTCTGTTCATATAGTCTGTTCATTCCAATTCGGTGATCCTAAAATATAGGTCCCCAATCTCCGGCAGTCCATGAATTAATTAGGACATATGTATGCAACTGTTAAAATGTTCTCAAAGTTGACAATAGAGGCAATAAGTATAGCTCGGCAAATATGAAACACGGCATTGCTTCATCATGGCTTTGTTTCGTGAGGTGTTCGTTCTCCGAACATAAAAATCTCACGCGAAAGTGTTCGTTAACCGATTTGTTCGTAAACCGAACAGTTCGTTACCGATCACCTATTCTATACGAAATTTAGCATTTTAAGTTCGTCATAGCCGGAGATTCGATGAACGGCAAATATTTAAACGCAAAACTTGTAATTTTGGGGTAGCAACATTTTTATATTCTATTACTCAGCGCATGAACGTAAAGTTGAAATTTTGTAATCGCTATTTCAATCAATTCCTGATACGCTAGAATTATATTTTTAACACTTTCCAACCTAGTTGAAAAGTGTTTATGACTTCGGTTTGTCTGGCCGTCTGCCGTCTGGCCGTCTGCAGTCTGCCGTCTGGCCGTCTGTCCGTGCTCTAACTCCCGTAAATATGCTCGGATTGCTCTGCAATTTTTATATGTTATAGTCGTTATCTATAGCATGTTCCCTATTTCAACGGAAGTGTGTAGCACTTATAGTTTTTTTACAGGGGCACTCAAAAGAATTCCATTACATTGCGGTCTAAGGGGGAAAATCATTTGCGGTTTATTTAAATAATGTTTCACTATTTTAAACGCATTGAAATTTATATATATCACTAAAGTGTATTAGAAGAAGCTTAACATGGAATAGGGTGTGCATAGCACTTATACTTACTGTACAGGGACAGTCAGAAGAATTCCGTTACATTACGTCTATGGAGAAAAATCGTCTGCGGTTTATTTAAATAATGTTTCTCTATTTAAAACGCATTGAAATTTATATGAGGTGCATTACAAGAGGCTTACTACAGAATATCGTGTGTATAGCAGTTATCGTTCATTTACAGGGACACACAAAAGAATTCTCTACTGTCTGTTAACAATAATTCCTCGAAGTGCGTTTTAAGTTACTGAAAGCGATTTTAATTTTAACTCGCTTTTTGTCTATTACGTGGTGTGTATAAATTCTGTAGATCCTATACAGGGAAGCACAAAAGTTCGCGAACACATTTCCGTATTATTTAACTCCAGACGGAGAATTTTAAACTGTGCTACGCGTTTCCTAACTGAACTAAAATTTATTATCCTATGTAGTATATATACAAATCTATAGATCCTGTACAGGGCTGAATAAAAGTATTCGGATTACTTAGATGTTATCTTTTAGCTTATTAAACGGTATGATTTGTAAAATTATTTTGGAAGCGTTGGAAAGTGTTACATAATCTATGCTTGAAGCATGATTTTTCGTTCTTGTTATAAATAAACACAGTTTTTTAATCGATGAAAATACTATATTTTAATAGATTTAGAGCTTAACATCGACGAGATGTCAGACGGAAAAATGAACTCATATTAAATTTTAAAACAAGATAATGAAACCTTACAGAGATTGAAACAGTGTAAAATCATTAAAATACATCTCACTCAGTAAATATACATCGGTTGTAATGTAATCAAGATCTTCTAAGAGACTGTAAACGAAACGTAATGCTTCAATGCCGCTTTACAATAGAGAGGGTGTAGTAACAAATTTGAATACCTTGTGTATATAGCCAATTTGACAAAAGTTATGCAATTTACTATTGTTTTTCCTCTGTGTTTTCCTCTGTGTTTTCCTCTGTCTAAAATTCAAGTCTGACTCTGACTGTAACTTCAAGCTATCTGCGCAAGGTAGAATTGTAAGCAAAGATCGATTACGCTCTAAAAATATCAATGTGACCAATTTATGTACTTTTAACATTTGCTGAAACAATAAAACTAATACAAAAAGTTTAAAATATCTTAAATTACTCATAAATGGAATTAAAAAATTATTTATTAAATAAAAATTAACACTACATGATTTAATAGAACATATGTCTCAGACGCACCAGAATTTGCGCGAATTTTTGCGCCATTTTGGCGTGAAAACCCAATTTTCACACATTTTTATTAATCACACGCATTTAATTGTATTAATTAATTTTATATTATTTCATTGGTACTTTCGTGTTATAGCGGGCCCCACAATTACGATTATGCCAAGGCTGTAGCTATGATTTCGCCAAGATCATCGCAAACCTTATACATGCATCATATATACGGATATCTGATCAATATTATAAATCTGATTGTGTGCAAATGTTAGGCTGAAGCCAGCGTCAAAATGGAGCCTTTAATGATCCTGTATTTTTGCATATAGATTAATTATAACCCTCATTTGAACATAGGCTGGTTTTTGTGTATTTTATTCAAATATTTTTCTTAATAATTCAAAATTTTGTTATTTTCATAGAGAATAAATGGACATTTTTTCGTATAATATTTTAAAATGGTTAAATTTACTTTACCGTTGCTAATACTTTATCGTTGCCAAAACTAATTCAAAACCCGGAATAATAATTTTTACTCAACAATTTAGTTTCAATTGAAAAATTTTCACGTGAAAAATGAAAATGAAATAAAAAAATTAATTAAATAGAAGATTGAATAATATTATTAGTTTTTGATAATAATACAAGGTTTCAATATGCGTAACCATAGGAAACATCCGAATATGACTTCATTCATCGCAAATAAAGCGGATAGGCTTTGATTGGTGAAATAAAATGATCTTGGGTTTTTTCTTCACTTTTTTTCTTTTGTATGATAACAATACTTGACGTTTTACCGTCTGCGCACGGCTAATATAACTATACCGTATTTTTTATTTAAATTTTAAAAACGTAAAATGAAGTTTAAAAAGAAAATAGTTAGCAAATGTCAATAATATGCTCCGCAAAATTATCTATGTCGAAAATGATGTCATGGATAGCGAGAAATAGCTATTTTCATTCGTAAAACTAAAAGAAATAACTCGATTACCAAAAAAAAAAAAAAAAAAAAAAAAAATGACGAATGTTAATAGTTCCATTTTTGTTGATAAAATATAAAGATTTAATATTATTTCGTTAAAGTAACATTCTCCTTTTCTCACCTTCTTCTATCTAAATAGAAGAAAGTATTGTGATCAAAATTTTTTCAACTTCCGGTTTTCGACGGATTTATATGTTTTAGGAGTCAAAGATTCCGAAAAACATGTTTTTACAAAATATCTGTCTGTCCGTGTGTGCCCTCTTTGTATGATTGAAAAGTGTGTCAAGTTATGAAGCAACCTAGAATTGAACGAAATTTCATTTATAGGTTTTTTTTCGTTAAAGTAACATAATTTTCCCTATGCCAGTATTGAAATTAATTGCCTGGAAAAGAAAATTAACAAGAATTATGTCATTAAGATGGGATTTCTCTGGAGAAAAAGAGCCGTCATATTTGAAATAGAACTGGAATTTTCCAATATGTTTTAAAATGAGTGTGAATCAATTCCTTACATTAATAATACATGGATCAGTAAGTATAAAAAGTCGATGAATTTTACGCCATATTTATAACGAAAAATGTATTTTTATTTTTATTTTTTTTTTATTTTTTAAATCTATACTGATTATTAAGCATGAGTATCCGTTATATACAGATGAGAGTTGTCTGCTGAAAATCACATCATAATTTTAAGAAAAGGAAAATGAACACGAATCTATTATATTAAAATCTGACCGTGTGTTTGTATTTCGCAACTACTCCTAGACTAACGAACGCAACAAGATTTACTTAATACCGGTTATCATTGATCCGAGGAGGTCACACAACTCTCAGAATTAAAAAAATTAAATTAAATGCCAATTTTTTTTTCTTCTTTTTTTTTTTTTTTCTTTTGTAAATTTTAACGAAGTTTCTCTAAAAACGGAAAGTAAACTACCCAATATTTCTGTATAAAAATGGGAAATAAAACAGATCAGTACATTTTTTACACCATTTTCTCATTAAAACTGAAAAACAGATTTTATTTTCACTTTGAATAGATGGTGAAAACAAAATCTTGATTTCAGTAAATTATCCAAAAAATATAAACATATTTTCACATAGTCAAACTTCATGAATCAATTTATTCTGGAGAACAAAAATTGCCTGCCAATATACTGTCATTTAGAAAACAAGATTTGTTTCAACTATATATTAAACCAAGGAGGCAGAATTGAATTTAAAGAAAAAGCATATACTATTTCTAATTAATGTTTTTTTTTTTGGAGGATGGCTGTTTAAACGTTTCACAAAGGCGTTAAAAGTAAAATTGTTTATCAGGTAAAATTGATATTTGTTTTTACCCAATTCGTCTATTTCCACTTTTATTAGGCCCTCCTTTCTGCATTGGTTGCAATTTCATTTCCGCGATTATTTGGCACAAAATTTCACTTTTTTAAGACTGGGTTATGTCAAGGTGCCTATAATAATAAATACCGTATTGTCTCCTATGAAATGTGATAAATAGTTAGTTAATTATTAACGTTTTTAATTATCGGGAGTAAAATATTTTGCTTGATTAATGTATTTATTCTTCTTTTAATGTTGCGTGAACGAAGTCACGGGTAACAGCTAGTATATATATATACACCAAATACTCATATATGCGCCATATACATCATTATATAAAGATTATTTATGTCTTATATGTCATCTATACATCATATACGTCTTATACACATGTCCTATAACTTGGCCATATACATCACGAAATGTTACATACATCATATATTATTATAATGTCACCTTATGCTTTATAATTTAGCGATAAATCTTGGTCGCTTGGCGATTTATACTTGGAGGCTGCCATAATACGAAAGTACCATTTTATTGTATATATTTACACATATACTCAATTTTATTATAAAACACGAGGTTGCCATACAAAGTAAAAATCGCCATTTTGGCGCCAAAAAGAAACCTCACTGCGTCAGCGACATCTGCACGGATTTTAATCAAAATTATTTAAAAGTGCACCACATATTACAAAATTAATTAAATCCCTGATTATTGTTTCTTTCTCAGATTAAAAATAAGAATATTTAATGCTCAACAAAATACAATTATTTCATCGATCGGAAATTTCTTAGTTCGGGCTATACCAAAAACAAACATTTTACAGGTAATATAACTAGTAAATCTACAGATCAGGACCCTCAACGTCAGCTCTGAAAGTCAATGTTTTTTTTTATCTCACTTTTCATAATATTTAACATCTTACAATCCGCAAATGAATTTTTTTAAATTACTACATACATATTTATACGCTTTTAAAATAATTTGAAGATTTCAGAAATTAGAAACGTTTAATTAAACACGGTTTATGCAATAATATTCTGACATTCTTATGAACTTCTTATTCTATGTTTTAGATTAAAAAAATACATTTCTTCAGGGGGGCTCTGCCCCCCTGAACCCCCCCCCCTAATCTTAACAAATTCATATTCGTGATTTACTATTGATTGTATGAATGATTCTAGTATATCTTGGATTTCGTTCTACACAGTGGTTTTATTAGAATAAGCAAAAATTTCGAAAATAATTTCATGTTATCCTAATGCCTAAATAGCAGTATTTACTTACCTGCCAACCAAGAAACACTCGCATCTGATAAATAGATTGAATAATATCTCGTGTACAAAAGCAACTCATGGAAATGTAAACTGAATCTTTTCACTTATATCTATTTCAGAAATCTAGTGCTATTGCAACTTTTGTTTCGGAAAACAGTTTTAATGGTCATTCTATAATATTTCTTTTACCTAAGTACATCCTGATCTAACTCGATGGCAATAGCATACTAAAATCTCCCCAAAATAGGCTTATTTAGAAACTTTTAAACTTATTGGGTAATCATTCATAATCGTGCCCACTGCCAATTCACTAAATAGTAACCGTGGTTTGGCGCTATAAAGTATTTTTTGTCATAACTTTGTATGGTCTCAGTTTCCAGTAGTAGTGCTATTTCAGGCTGTATGGATGCTTTTTACTAAGCTAATTTCTTTAGATTAACCATCTCGTTGTTCGAGATATTATATCCTATTTTAAAAGTAATACTAATTTTGAACCACGAAAAATCCATATCTCTCCCAGAAAATGAATATCTCATGTAAAAATGTTTCGGTTATCATTCTATAGTAGTTAAAAGGTAACGTTTCATAATAAATTCTCATTTATTTCAATAAAATATTAAAATCACTCAAAACTATTTTGCGAATAAAATATTGTAGCAAAATAGTTTGAACTATTTGAATTTTATTATTCTGATATTCTTTAAAATGTAGTTGCTAGGTTACGATTAAATTAAAGAGGAAAATAAAAATTAATACATTTTAAAATTTGCAAAAAATGATAGAATAAAATGAATTATATTATTAGAACAGATGTATAAAATTGCACCAAACATTGTACACCTAATTTAAAAAATCTGACGAATGCATTAACAAAATTTCAAATTAATTTGAATAATTTAAGACCTGACTTGATAAATTTTAGCCTTCATAACTTACCGTTTAAATACATTAATCAAATGCGCCATTTTATTTCAATGGATGAAAATTTTCAAAATCGTCTGAATTCCCATAGGAAAGCATTATGACCTAAAAAGAAATGTTTTATATTTCCCGAACGAATGAACCAAACGTAACTAAAAACTATACAGCTAATTCTGGGTACCTCACCAACATACCTACAAAAAAGCAAACTAATCGGATCATTTTTGCAGCAGTTATCGCGGAACAGACAGACAGACAGAAACCAAAAACTTTTCGGGTCTCCACAGTAAGCCAAAACTGACGTTTCGGCAAAAATCGTCAAAAATGACTGCTTCATCAGCAGTTATGATCAGAAGTTCGATAAAATCTAATAATCTTAATTTTACAACGTTCATGCGAAACAACACAGAGAACACACGCTATTTTTATATAAGTAGGGAGTTTTTAAAAAGAATAACAGAACTGACAATCTTCACTAATGTAATGCATGAAAAGTAAACGAGAAGAGTTCCATATACTATGCTGGTAGGTTTGGCAAGTTGTTTTTAGCGATAAATGTTGGATGTGGTTGTTGCAATCTTCAGCCTTTGAGGTTGATTTTTTAACTACTGGAATGGACTTTATAGACTTTATATATGTGACGTTACACCACTTTTGGGTCAATTTTGGATTTTTTTGCCAATTGCGCCAACCAGTACAGGATATGGAACTCTGCCCAAGTGAACAAATAAGTGGTTCAGCAAATTAAAAAAATATATATATATTTATTAATATAACTATAAAATGCAGAAAAATATTCTGTTACTTCTCCATCAACCCGTCGACCACTTTCCATAAAAAAGAAAGAAAAACTATCGCCAAACTGTAGCGCCTAATAAACAAATGGAGGAATGTTGCCATTAGAATCTCAAAAAAAAAAAAAGAAAAGAAAAGAAAGAAAGAAAAAGAAAAAAGAAATTAGGAAAAGCTCCATTCACTAAAGTATCATTGATCAGTAACTTTAAACAATAAAATTTTAAATATATTAATGAAAACAGAAACAAAAAGAATCTTGGATATTTATTTATTTACATTATTTTTTAATTATCGACTGTTGGATAAATGTTTGTGACGTTAGTTGAAATTGATCTATTGTACGTAACTACGCATCGTAACATTTTTTTCAAAGCTATTTCTCTTTTAATGTCATGGTGTCATTTGACGTCAATTGAATGCGAAACCACGATCATGAATTTAAGACATTAAATTCTATAGTTTGGCGATATTTTGTTTAATGGAAAGTGGTCGACGGGATAACGGAGAAGTACCTAAATTCTTATAAATCGTATGAAATTGAAGGGCACAGGTATTTAATTTTTTTGAAAATACGATTAACGTTTCTCAAACTTTCACGCTGCAAAACAAGCGAGTACGAGCCACTATCTGGGCAAGGTATAAATGTACACAAAGAACATGCTGGTATCTTGGTCCAGTGTACGTTCAGAACCCGTCTATTTTCCCGAGATTTTTGGCGAAATTCGCCTGCCTTTAAAATATTGTATGGCACGGTATCACGTGCGATTCATTCGTTGCATTTATATTATCTCTATCTGACCATAAGCAACAAACAAACTTTTTTTTAAGCTACTTTTAAAAATTAGTAGTTTAAAAATTTTCTAATCCCAATATGCCGTTTAATATTGGTTACAAATGTGCTCTTTCTGGTTCTGATTGTGATATGAAGCCTATTCATATTGGTTTTTACTTACCCATCATACGTAGTATAGGGTAAGTCTTGTAATCGTTTTGAAAATCGAAAAATTTTTTTTGACGGATTTACACGTTTCAGACACTGGAGATTCCGAAAAACATATTTTTAGAAAAAAAAAATTTGCCGTCCGTCTGTGTGTCTGTGTGTGTGTCTGTGTGTGTGTCTGTGTGTCTGTAAACGTTCTACCTCCCGAAAAAATTGAGATAGAGACTGGCAATTTGGTATGTACTTAGTATGTAATAATGGAAAGAAGCCTATTTCATTTCAATAACCTCGATTAACCGGAACTATTTTTTTCGGACTCTCGAAATATTCGTTCTGATGGTATATAAAAATTTTCGAAATTGGTTATTTTAAGAAATGAATATAAAAGACAATAAAAAAATATAAATTTTGCATAAAGCATGAAGTCGATCGGATAATTAGTTGCCGAGATATTTGGAATCCTATTTTCCATTTTCTTCGATTTTTCATGACCCTGTATTTTATCCAAATTTCACTTTAAAGATATATTTTTTTAATTCGAAATTTGACGCTTAATCAAATGCAATAAACCGCTAGTTAAAAAGATTATTATTTTTGGAGTTATAAGGAAAAACCTCTTTCAAGCAATACAGTAATCGAGCCTTTAAAGTTTGTGACGTCATCAAGCCACGATTTTATTTGAATTGCAATGCATTTTATAAGTAGTTTACACATTTTTAATTTAATATTTCACGTTATGCATATCCATGATGGGTAAGTATTACGGTGGCCCCCAACGACTAGTTTATCTATCCGATGTACTTACTGCAATACGCGTCATTTTTATGTGAAAAAAACACATCAGGATATTTTAGTCTTTGTTGTTCTACTGGAAAAATTAGTTTATCATATTTTAACATGTTTAAGAACATTAAAAAATTATACATGGGAAATGATGAAAAGTCTAAATATGTTAGATCAAATATTCGTCATTATTAAATTAATTAATAATACATAATTAGATCAAATATTAGATTAAAATATTCATATAAAAAATTGTAATTCATATAAATTGTTTGCCGTCAAGTTTTGACGGGTTCCATCTAGTTATACTTCTACTATATATATAAAACACAAACGGAAATTTCGTTCCGTTCCTTTATAACTTGAGTTCTGCCGAATGGATTTTGATGGAACTTACACTGCTCGAGAGATAATTTTTCAGGGAAAGTTTTAGTATATAACACAACGTTCTACGTATATTAGTTATAGAATTATGATAGAAATTTCGGTTATTTTGGCCGAAAAGGTTACCATTGCTAATTTTTTGGCGATCATTACTGTTGCAGAAAGAAATGAAAAGGTCGAAAAATACATGTCGAAAAATAAAAGAAAAACTGTTACTAATTTTATTTAAAAAAAAAAAAGAAAGAAAGAAAAAAAAGAAAAAGAAAGAAAAAAAAAGAGTTTTGATGAGAGAATATTATAAAACGAATATATTTAATTTAAACATGATTGGGAATGTTTGTAATGCTTAAAAAATATTCAAGGGGCAAGATTTCTATATTGAAACAATATTTGGCGATGTAACTTTAGTATTTGGCGATTTTGATTTTACTTTTGACCCCAAACAATTTGATTTTAAGCCAAAAGGTGTCTTTTTTTTGTTGCAGAAAGAATTAAATGGCTATACATCTGGAAAAATAAAAGAAAAAACTGTTACTAATTTTATTTAAAAAAAGGAAAGAAAAGAAAAAAAAACAGTTTTGATGAGAGATTTTAAGCCAAAAGGTGTAAGTGTGCGACTGCATTTTTGCAGTATTTTTTTTGGTACTTTTCGGTTAGCCGGGCGCCAGTGATATATATATACATGTATATATATATATATCACTGTACTACATATCATATTGTGTAGATATATGTAGTGTATATATACACATATATCTACACAAATACATGTATATACATACATATATATACACTTATATGTATGAATATATACATATATCACTTGCACCCGGCTAACTGAAGAGTACCTTTTTTTTAATTCAAATGCAAACTATATTAATGGCAATATACTTCTATTTGCTTCTACATATATGAAATTTCGTTCCGGCTGCTTATAACTCGAATTCTGCTGAATGGATTTTCGTAGAACTTAAACTGTAAGATAATTTTTCAGGGAAGGTTTTATTGTATAACATATCGTTCTACGTAGCTTAGTTATAGAATTATTCTGGGAAGTTCTATAATCAGATCAATCCGATTATGAAATATTAGCCTTTTTAAAAGATTTTGCCGAATGGATTTCGATGGAACCTTACACTGTTATATAATTTTCTAGGGAAAGTTTTATTATATAACATATCATTCTACGTTGCTTAGTTCTAGAATTATAGGGGGAAATTCGAAAATCGGGTAACCATTTTTTTTTTATCAAATACTAGCCTTTTCAATATTTGATTCCGATTATGAAAAATTAGCCTTCTGAAAAAGTTCTACTGGAAGGATTTTGATGAGAATTGTATTGTTAGTTAGATGCTATTTCAGGAATGGTTTTAATGTATTACATATTGTTCTACGTTGCTTAGTCAAACAATTATGTGTGAAGGTTATATAGTCAGGTGAACCTGATTCCGAAAGATTAGTCTTTTTGAAAGTTTTTACTGGGCGTATTTTTTGCGACTTGCATTGTTAAGTAGATAATTTATAAGGATGGTTTTAGTATATTTTATATCGTTCTTTTAGTTTTAGAATTATGTGGAAAAGTTCTATAATCAGATAAACCGGATTATCAAAGATTAGCCTTTATAAAAACTTCCACTGAATGGATTTTGTTAGTTAATTTGTTTGCATTGTTAGTTCGACAATTTTTAGTGATGGTTTTAGTATATTGCATATAGTTTTATCATTCTTTAGCAAACCTTAACTGTAAATGACCAAATAAAAGAGTTGGTCCTTAACAGCTAAAACTTTGACTGCACATTAGAAAATATAATAGCGCAATAACGTCATTTTTCAGTAATGTGGAAGGATATTCCAGGTAAATATACAGATTGCTTTCAAATACAAGGTCAAATTAAACGATATATTTCGTTTAATTTAAGGTTCATTTGTAGAAACCGACCAGCGCAGCGGGAGTAGCTTGCTAGTAATACATAAAATGAAAGAGCAACTGAAACAGTTTGTTGGTACCTGTGCATGAGCATGCGCACGCATTTTTTCTTCCGTCATCTGTTAGACAGCGCTAGTAGCAAAAATGGCAAATAGTGCACAAACAGAAAGCATTTTGTGTTCTGCAGTTTGCAAAGACAGAATCTGTAGTTACTGTGCAACGTGCTTTCAGAATAAAGTTCAGATGTGATCCCCCAAATTGAGGCAGCTGTTGCAACAATTACCCATAAACACTAATTAACGTTTGGGAAGAACTGAGCTATCGACTTGATGTGTGCCGTGTGACGAAAGTTGTTCACATTGAACACCTGTAAGCTTGTAGGTAAAACTGTTTGAGTTGCTCTTTCATTTTATGTATTAATTGTAATTTTAAACTTTATGTACTAAATACTACCAAGCGTTAAAACCCCGATATTCATTTAGAAACACCCTGTATTATGAACCACTTTCCAACATATTACAGAATACTTCAGTAATATGTGACAAATCTTCATTGTATAATGTGGTGAAAGATGATGTCTGAGTAAACAAGTTAAACTAGGTGGACAGGCCTGCCCAAGGACTAAAGATCTACTACACCCAGAAAAAGGAATTGATTAAAACTACAAAACATGTTTTGTTGAGTATATTTTGGTTGTTTTAGCAAAATTCAAGTAAAATTGAACCATTTTACTTGAATTAACAAAACATTTTTTGCTGACGATACAATTTTTTTTTTTTTTTTTTTTTTTTTTTTAATTGCAAAAAAAAAATTTTTTTTGTTGATTCAAACAAAGTTTTTATTGACCTATATTTAAACAAAAAGTTTTGTTGGGTCAACCAAATTTTTGTTGATTCAACAAAACCTTTTTCTGCGTGTACCACCATATATGTCTAAGTAAACAATGGTAAACACAATACACATTTGAAAACCCAATGCCAGCAATAAACGCAAAAGTTGGAAAAGCATACGAATTATTTTGTGCAGCCCTGTATAGCATCTATAGATTTCTACATATACTACATATTATTCTAAAATTTATTTCCGTTAAGAAACGCATAGCGCAGTTAAAAATTCCTTTACAGCAAATTCCTTCAATAAACGGAAATGTAATCAATATATATTTCGTGTAGCCCTGTATAATGTCTATGCAAATTATATACACCAACTAATATACAGCAAATGAGTTAAACTTAAAAACGCGTACCACAAATAAAAACGCATTTCAAGCAATTAGTATCCAATTATTTTTGATAGACACTAATCATTTTGATTAATCATTTGATAGACAGTAATCAGTACTGTAAACGAATTATTTTGTGTGTTCCTGTATATGAACGGTGAATGCTAAATGTACACCTATAGTATGTCTGTTGTAGTGCACCTCAATGATATGCAAAATTTCAATATATTTAAAATAGTGTAATATCATTAAAATTCCCTGCAGGCGATTTTGCCCCATAGCCCGTAATATAACAGAAACTTTTAAGTGTTCCTGTAAACGAACTGTAAATGTTACACACTTCATTTTCAATACCGAACATACCATAGCAAACCCCAAAAGTATATATATCAATTGCTTGAAAAATCGAGTATACTTAAGTGAATTAGAGTACGGACAGATGGCAGACAGACAAACCGAAGACATACACACTTTTCAACTATGTTGGAAAGTATCATTCTATAGTAACCCTCTTGTATGGACCTCAGGGATAAACCGCATAGGATTTTCCTGCATAGACCGTAATGTAAAGGAATATTTTTTTTAGGGGGGGGGGAGGGTAAATGAACTATAAACGCTACACACTTAATTTTCAATACCGAACAAGCCATAGTAAACATCAACAACAAATACAAATTGCATGGCAATTCGAGTATATTTACGTGAGTTAGAGTACGGACAGACGGCTGACAGACAGATAGATATCCGGCAGACAGAAAAACCGAATTCATAAACACTTTTTAACTATATTGTAAAGTGTCAAAAAGAGACATTCTAAAGTCATTCGTCTGCAAAATGGAAGTTGTTGGCCATCATTTGTATCGAATCGAGCTCACTGTAAACATTACGCACTTAGCAAAATAAAATCGAAGCCTTATTCCACATGCAGCACATATGATTTTCTGTGTGTAAACAAAACAAAAAACGATTTTTTGGAATATCATCAAGGATAGATTTGTTAAAATGTTGTTCTTGTTATAATACAACATATATAAATATCATATATAAAATAAAAATTATTTTCTAAATGCCTCAATTCATTTTCAAAATGCGAATATTTTTGTAAATGTTTAATTCTGACGGTACTTAAAAGTACCATTTCATTTAATTAAGCATATTTATTGTAACTTTTGGAAAGTGAGAATTTTTTTATCCTTAATCTTTTAGTTAGAACATTATTAACATGAAATGAAATGTACATGCAATTACTTTTATTATTTTGTAATGTGCACTGTTAAAAATAATCTGAAATTCACGGGTATTTTTTTCCTGAATTTCACAGAAAAAGTCCTTTTACGCGATAAAAGTGTATTTTCCGTTAAAACACAGAAAAATTCCTCATATTTCCTGAAAACAACAGAACGGACGGAGAGGAAAGGGGCCAACGGAGATATTCCGGAATATATATAATTCATATTTTTATCCTCTATTAATATTACAATTTTAACCATCATCTCATAGCGAAATCTCCCCGCAATTAACTTCAAAATTACCAAGCTTCTAAACCCCAAATTGTTCAAGTTCTAAGCCGCCATTTTGAGAAACGTCATATCATCCTTTTAAACTGCTGCTCTAACAAGCGCCCACTGGTGGAATGGGCAAGGCACTTGATTCGAGGCATTGTCATCCCTGGTTCAAATCCGATGTCTGGCTGAAAAGGTTCTTGAAGTATATCAGATATTAAATACTTCCACAATGGTCGGCAGATGGCAGCACATATAGAGATGTAATTTTTAAAAACCGAGTTTTTCACAACGGATAATGTCCTTTTCTGCCAGTTCAGCCAGGAATATTTCCGTGATTTCTGAGAGCGTTAACGGAAATTTACCACTTCTGTAAACGGAGTTTGTCCTTCTTTTATCTTTCAAAACGGAAAATCTACTAACGAAACGGAAAAAGTCCGGCAACTTTGCTGCCAGTAGTTTTACCGTGAATTTGAGGATTTATTTTTAACAGTGTGGTAGATAAATTTGTTAAGTCGCAGAGCGTATGCTAATAACAAACAGTTTTATTTTGCGAATGGACAGAAAGTTGCCATTGTATGAGAATGGCACATGTTTTATGAAACGGATCTTAAAAATGTGGTCACTTAAATGAAAGATAAAGTGTTTGAGATTATAAGAGAAAACAGAGGTTCGATATCACATTGATTTTTATACCATTTTTTATTTTGTACAGTGGGTCATATAATTTGACAGTTTAAGGACAGTTTCTGCAATTACAGAAGAAATGTTGCACAGTACTTTGCATGTATGTTTTAAAAACCTGCTTTTTCAAAGTTTGTCTTAATTTATAGAAAGGACTGGGTACGAATCGAAACCAAAATTTTTAATTCCACATATTTACATTGAAAAATTAATTTGGACACTTAAAAGTTACTTTTCGAGATACATATTGCATCAGTGGCCTCATTGGAAGACTCCTCTCACCTTATCCATCAATTCATTTAGTTCAGGATTATTTACAATCGCTGTTTGCATGTCCTCCACTTTGACTTGCACAGTTTTATCCCATTCCAGGCCAATTCGTGTACGTGCAGCGTTGACGGTACATTCCAAGACTTCTGCCGTCAAATATTCAAGAACTGCGCTCAGAAACAATCCTGCTTCCCCTTCAACAACTCCGGACGGAGAATGCTGTTCGAGTATTTGATCAATGGTTCTTGTTGGAAATCCCAGATTAGGAGAATCATTTTGCTTGGCAGACGTTTTCATCGCAGGTGAGGTTAAAACTGAACGCTTTTTTGGAGCCATCCTTCAAGATCTAAGTGAATGGTAAATTAAGCATTTTAAAACATTATAAACACAAAACCAATGATTTTATGGTTGTTCTCAAATTTATACTTTCTATTTTAAGATGAAATAAAGACATGGATTTCGTGCCTATTTGTGTAATTTTTTTTTTCACTAGAGTCTTAGAATATTTTCAACAACAAAAGATTTTCCGGAACATACAGTTACAATTGGTTTTTAAACCGACAAAATCTATTCGTACATCATCGCTCTGCCAGCACTGAGATTAAAGCTACTCTTCGCCATAATTGTTTTGCGCAGATTTATTTGTATCGGTGCATTTTAATTGCATAAATTTAGAGATTTATTTATTTTCTTTAGTGCACATATATGTTTCCCTTCTAACACGTATATACAATTAACATATCGCGTGAGTCGATAGAAAAATACTTTATAGGAACCTTTCCAAAATTATGGGTAGCGACCCACTGGTGGGTAGAGGAAACAATCTTTCAAATCCTCACAAATTAATTAATAAATTTATCTGATGTAATCATATATTCTAATACGAGCAAATCTTGTGTGTGGTTATGTATATATATGCAAATTTTATCTTAAAAACGGCTCTAACGATTTTGACGAAATTTTGTATCCTACCGTTTTGGGGCACCAGAAAACCATTGGGCTAGGTCAAATGTTCGAGAAAATTCGATTAGTGGGTCATTTTGGGTCATGGTCTGGCAAATTGTATCTAAAAAACGGTTCAAACGATTTTGACGAAATTTTGTATCCGACCATTTTCGGGCACGGAAAGACTATTGGGCTGGGTCACATGTTCGAGAACGTTCGATTAGTGGGTCATTTTTGGGTCAACGCGGGTCAAATAAATTTTATCTAAAAAACGGCTCTAACAATTTTGATTAGATTTTGTGTCCTACGAGTTTCAAGCACGATAAAATCATTGGGCTAGGTCACATGTCCGAGAAAATTTGATTAGTGGGTCATTTCTGGGTCATTGTGGGTCAAGATCTAAAAAGCAGCTCAATTTACACTAAATTTTGCATCCAATGGTTTTCGAGCACGAGAAGACTGTTAGGCTAGGTCACATGTTCGAGAAAATTCGATTAGTGGGTCATTTCTGGGTCATTATGGGTCAAGATCTAAAAAGCGGCTCAATTTACACTAAATTTTGCATCCAATGGTTTTCGGGCACGAGAAGACTGTTGGGCTAGGTCACATGTTCGAGAAAATTCAATTCGTGGGTCATTTTGGGTCATGGTCAAGCTAATTGTATCTAAAAAACGGTTCAAACGATTTTGACGAAATTTTGTATCCGACTATTTTCGGGCACGAGAAGACTGTTGGGCTGGGTCACATGTTCGAGAACTTTCGATTAGTGGGTCATTTTTGGGTCAAAGCGGGTCAAATTAATTTTATCTAAAAAATGGCTCTAACGATTTTGATTAAATGTTGTATCCTACGAGTTTCGGGCATGCGAAAATCATGGGGCTAGGTCACGTGTTCGAGAAAATTCGATTAGTGGGTCATTTATGGGTCATTGTGGGTCAAGATCTAAAAAGCGGCTCAATTTACACTAAATTTTGCATCCAATGGTTTTCGAGCACGAGAAGACTGTTAGGCTAGGTGACATGTTCGAGAAAATTCGATTAGTGGGTCATTTCTGGGTCATTGTGGGTCAAGATCTAAAAGGCGGCTCAATTTACATTAAATTTTGCATCCAATGGTTTTCGGGCACGAGAAGACTGTTGGGCTAGGTCACATGTTCGAGAAAACTTAAATGGTGAGTCATTTTGGGTCATGGTCAAGCTAATTGTATCTAAAAAACGGTTCAAACGATTTTGACGAAATTTTGTATCCGACTATTTTCGGGCACGAAAAGACTATTGGGCTGGGTCACATGTTCGAGAACTTTCGATTAGTGGGTCATTTTTGGGTCAACGCGTGTCAAATTAATTTTATCTAAAAAACGGCTCTAACAATTTTGATTAAATGTTGTATCCTACGAGATTCGGGCACGCGAAAATCATTGGGCTAGGTCACATGTTCGAGAAAATTTGATTAGTGGGTCATTTCTGGGTCATTGTGGGTCAAGATCTAAAAAGCGGCTCAATTTACACTAAATTTTGCATTCAATGGTTTTCAAGCAGGAGAAGACTGTTGGGCTAGGTCACATGTTCGAGAAAATTCGATTAGTGGGTCATTTCTGGGTCATTGTGGGTCAAGATCTAAAAAGCGGCTCAATTTACACTAAATTTTGCATCCAATGGTTTTCGGGCACGAGAAGACTGTTGGGCTAGGTCACATGTTCGAGAAAACTTAAATGGTGAGTCATTTTGGGTCATGGTCAAGCTAATTGTATCTAAAAAACGGTTCAAACGATTTTGACGAAATTTTGTATCCGACTATTTTCGGGCACGAAAAGACTATTGGGCTGGGTCACATGTTCGAGAACTTTCGATTAGTGGGTCATTTTTGGGTCAACGCGTGTCAAATTAATTTTATCTAAAAAACGGCTCTAACAATTTTGATTAAATGTTGTATCCTACGAGTTTCGGGCACGCGAAAATCATTGGGCTAGGTCACATGTTCGAGAAAATTTGATTAGTGGGTCATTTCTGAGTCATTGTGGGTCAAGATCTAAAAAGCGGCTCAATTTACACTAAATGTTGCATCCAATGGTTTTCAAGCACGAGAAGACTGTTGGGCTAGGTCACAAGTTCGAGAAAATTCAATTAGTGGGTCATTTTGGTCATGGGTCATTATGGGTCAAGCTATTTTATCTTAAAAACGGCTCAGACTATTTACACTAAATTTTGTATCCTATGGTTTTCGGGCACGAGAAGACTGTTAGGCTAGGTCACATGTTCGAGAAAATTCAATTAGTGGGTCATTTTGGTCATGGGTCATGATATTTGAACTCAAATATAATTTTGACCGAGCATAGCTCGGTCTTCCCTGCTCGTAATATAATAAAAACAATATGTTACCTAATACTTTTTAAATGCAGGTTTTTTTAAAAGAAAAATTAAGGATAAAATATCTACAAATAATGTTAGTCAAGCCAAAATATCGTCTTATTTATTCCATCAAAATTATAGTAAAAACTGATTGAAGATCACAAAAGGCACGCGGGAGAAACACATTAACAGTCGTATTTTAACTGCTATAAAAAGTGTTGTCATCTGCTTCCTGAAAAGCATGAAACAAAGAAAAATAAATGGAATGCATTTAAAGAACAATTTAATCAACATACCCTTTACTTTTATTTAACAAAGCATACCTTCTATTCTACACGCGAAAAAACACTGCTTCGATCAATCGATGGTGTATTTTTCTTCTAAACATTACAATTTCAATTTTGCTTTTTAACCATAAATCTATACTAATATTAAAAAGATGTAACGATTTTTTTTGTTTGTTTGCAGGGTGAAATCTCTGGAAATATCGAAGCGATTTCAAAAGTGATGATGGCAAATTGATGGTGTCAATCCCTGCTCCAAAATAGGCTATGTTTTATATTGGTGCCACTACCCCCAAGGGGGTGCAGGAGCAAAAAATGTTCTAAAATTTCGATTTTGTTTGTACTGAAGGAGCTAGAAACATGAATTTTGGCATGGTAGTTACTTATAAGATGTAAATGCTCTCTATGAACAAATTCTAAAAAAAAAAATCGAAATTCAAAAGGCTGAGATGAGCGAAAAGCGTCCTAAAAAACATTCTAAAAGAATCTCAACAATCTATAAAACAATCTCTAAATCATCTAAAAACAATTTCAATTTCCATGGAATCTCTGGAACTACAGGACCATTTTCAAAAGTGATGGTAAAAAAAAATGATGGTGGCAAATTGGTGGTAACAGTCCCTGCTCTAACATAGGTCTTATGTCGGTGCCACTTCCCCAGGAAATGCAGGAGCAAAAAAGGTTTTAAAATTTCGATTTGTTTTATACTGAAGGAACAAGAAACTTGAAATTTGGAATGGTAGTTATTTATAAGATGTAAATGCTCTCTAAGAACAAATTATAAAAAAAAATCGAAATTTAAAAGGTTGAGATGAGCGAAAAGCTTTCTAAAAACATTCTAAATTACAATTTCTATGAAATCTCTGGAACTACAAAGCCATTTTAAAAAGTGATGGTCGCAAATTCATGGTAGCAGTCCTTGATGTACCATAGGCTATATTTTATCGTCAAAAACGTCATCTGTAAAAAATGCAGCCAAGTCTCGTGACTATTTTTCCGTAAAAAGTTCTGAGATCGTGTAAGCCAAGTTTAGCTATCTTATAAACTCTGAAATTTTCATTCACAAATCACTCCTAGTCTCTACATCTTTAGTTAAATATTGTTTTGTAACTTGGCAATTACGCAGCACTGGGAAGTTATTACTCCTTACTATGTTATGGGATGGGATGAGATAATATGATTAAGGCTAATTATATACGCACAGGGACGTTATTACACCTTAATATGCTATGGGATGGCATGGTATTATTTGATTAAGACTAATTATAAACATCACATTTTCGTGCTACGTAATTGCCAAGTCACAAAATAATATTTAACTAAAGATGTAGAGACTAGGAGTAATTTGTGAATGAAAATTTCAGAGTTAATAAGATAGCTAAACTTGGCTTTACACGATCTCAGAACTTTTTACGGAAAAAGAGTCACGAGACTTGGCTGCATTTTTTACAGGTGACGTTTTTGACGAGATTTCACTTCTTTTTGTAAGTAATCCTCCTTTTCTTGATTTTGGGTTCTTTTTGGAGATCATCCACTGATTTTCGCTAAGCCCACACTCTGTCCCTATTATTTACAGGTATCAAAAATTTGACGCTTTAGTTTCGTTTGCAAAGTACTGTAGATAAAAAGAGATTTCAGGTTCCTAGGCAAGCACGAAGTTATGGGAGGGGGAGTGTCAAAAGTACTCTCAATTGCTTCCAGGATAGGTGCTAACCATCTGAGACATTACTCGCAGCCGTAGATACTTGATATTTAGCATAAAAGTACTTTTTAGTATAAAAAGAAAGCCAAAATTAAAATTTCCGGAAATTTCCAATAAATCTAACTACATTCATTTTTTGGATGTTTTTTTTTTTTCGTTTTTTTTTTTTTAGTCTTTTTTATCATTTACGGATTTTTTAATTTTTCCTTACTTTGTATACTGAACCCTACCTTTTTGCCAAATGTCACGCTTCTAGGACTACAAAATGGAATTACTTTCAAACTTTCGACTTGTTATAAATTTATTGATTTTTTGATTTTAATTACCTGATTGTCATGCCAATACAGTAATTCTTTGATCCGTCTTCTTAGGATCATTTAGGTTGAATTTAGAGATAAATCAAGTGAATCTTAGAGTCACCATTATTTTATTTAGAAAGGACTATCAAGCCATAACCAGACAGTAATGTCGGGAGGGTAAGGGGAGTTGTGAAAATTTTTGTGGGGCTAACATCATTTAACAATCCATGTTTCATATGCGAAGTAAATAGAGTATAACCTGTGAAATAAAACAAACCTGTCTATAAAGAAATCGCCTATAACGTAGCCGGTCTATAGCGGAACTTTTCTATAACGAAATTCGTAAACGAAAGAAAAGAAAACCATAATCCGGGGGAAATAACATAAAACAATTAGGGACCTTGTACTAGCTAATAGGACAATTATCTTAAAACTAATGTTTCTAGCAGTACAAAATCAAATTGTTTTCGAATTTTCGATTTTTTAAAGATATTTCGATTTTTCGATTTTATTTTCGAATTTAACGAATTTTTTAATTGTTCCTTTTATTGAATAGTAAATACTACCTTTACACCAAGTTTTAAGACTACAAGATAAAATTATTTTCAATTTTTGATTTTTTCGATTTTTTTTATAATTTTCGGGATTTTTTAATTTTTTCTTATTTTGTATCCTTTATTACAAATTTCAAGTTTCTAGCGCTACAAAATCGAATTATTTTGAAATTTCCGATCTTTTTCGAGTTTTTTATTCTATTTTCGAATTTGTGTTTTAATTTTTCCTCTTTCTGTATCCTAAACAATAAGTTTACGCCGAATTTTAAGTTCTAAAGCTAAAAATCGAAATTTTTTTCAATTTTTCGAATTTTCGAATTTTTTTTTTCGAATTTGACAGATTTTTTCTTTCTTCATTTTTTGTATCCTAAATACTACCTTTATTCCAAATATTAAGTTTCTAGCTCTACAAAATCGAATGATTTTCAAATTTTCGTTTTTTTTCGATTTTTTGATTTTATTTTCGATTTTTGTTGTGTTTTTAGTTTTTTCTTTTTCTGAATCCTAAATACTACCTTTACATCAAATTTTCAGTTTCTAATACTAGGACTTCCCTCAAAGGGATTAGTCTGAGTGATATTGCTGAGAACATAAAGTTCACAATTACGATATAAAGAAGATATCAACAAGAATCTAAGTGAATATACAGCATATGATAGACAAGAGATAGATAAAGATGCAACATATGAAAAATAGCAAATTAAATGATATAATTACAAAATATCATATATAAATTCATATACTGTTATGTTTTCATATGCATTTTTTTATAACATTTGGCAAATAATCTCATTTTCTTAAGCGGGAATTGCTCAAAACTTAAAAAATAAACAAGTTGGAAATTGTACGTCAAACGTTACAAACGAGGTGCGTTCGTACGCACGTTTTAGAATTAAATTCATGATATCCCGTGCGTAGAACGGGTTAAACAGCTAGTTAAGTATATATTTTATGACACTGTTCATACAAATATCTTAACTAGTTATATAAATATTCAGATATATATGTATCAGCTAGTTATATAAATATTCAGATCTTGATGATTTTTAATTCTGTGAAATGAATTATATCGTCTGCAGATTAATTTCTGTAATAAAATAAGTATCTCGGTCGCTTGACGATTGAACTTCGTAAGCTCCTATAACAAAAAAGCACCGATTTAAAAATAAAAAATTGAAATTTCTTAATAAATATTTTTATTAATATCTCCTAAAGTTTTGATTCGATTTTAATGATATTTGAAATGTCTCGACAAAATTCTGCAAAGATAATATATCTTAAATTGCAAACCATTTGGTTGGGTAGTTTTTGTGTTGTTATATGCGGACAGACAGACAGACGGACGGACAGACAGACAGACGGACGGACAGACGGACGGACCAAACGACGACTATAGGTGCTACGTATATTTATATAATTACGAACGCACCTAAAAACCGCCGGATCTTTTAAAACGATATTTTTAAAGTCACATAATCTGATTTGCAGCCAATAGCGTATTTTAGCAAGCGTAGTTTAACGCAAAGTTAATTTAATTTTTGCAACATTTTCTTTGTGACAAATATCTAAATAAAATATTAAAAAAAAAAATATTAAATATTGAAATATTAAATCAAATATTTAATATTTGAATTAAAAAAAATTCCTTTGTTTATTTGTATAACTATTTATAGAAACTCGTATACTTCAAACCACATTGATAACATGCTTTGCTACAAACGTGTCTACCAGTCTAACTACTCGTATGTCTTAGCTGTGTCTCTCTCCGAACTCATCTGTCTACTGTCTCTCTACTCTTCTGTATACCCGTCTCAGTATCCGTCTGTCTTTCTACCCGACTCTTTAATCGTGTCTCTACCTGTCTCGCTTCCCGTTACACTACTCGTCTATCAACACGTCTGTCTGTCTATATACCCCTCTCTCTACCCGTCTGTCAAGTCGTCTCTGTACTCGTCTCTCTATCCACCACGCTACCCGTCTCCCTACCCATCTCACTACCCCTCTGTCAACCCTTTTTTGCACCTGCCTTGCTACCCGTCTGTCTATTCGTTTCGCTACCCGTTAGCTTATCTCTGTCGCTATCCGTCTCTCTACCCGTTTGTTTACACGTCTATCTATCTCTCGCCAACTCTTCCCAATATTTAAACAATTTAGTAAACGGAAGCCGTTTATCTGTTATTAAATGCAAACAGGAGTAATTTATCTAAAGAGTGTAACCAGATGCAATTTTTTTAAATACATACATAAACCAGCATAATAATTCACCAGTTTTATTTTCATAGTAGTTTATGTCATTTGACAGTAAATCTCAACTTCTTCAACCCGAACTGCGTCAAGCTTTTTAAAAAAGCCCAAAAGAAGGAATCCTGGGAAGGGGAATTGTCATCAGGGCTATTAGATACATGTTATTAAGTTAAGTGAAAGTTTCGTAATCGGGTTCGCAGCCAATTTCTTATGTCAGAAAGTGTGGCTTCACGCCATTTTAAATTCATTTCTGTAACTTTCTTTTTCTTTTTTTGGTGGGTGGTTGGTGGGGGGGAGGGTTCCAAATATATACACTTAAATTCAAACTTTTGCCCCCATGTTAATATTAGTGTTGTTTGTATTATTAATTAATACTTTGTTGATCGAGCTTCATTCGAAACAAATGTAAAAGACTTCTACAGTTTTTTTTTCTAGGAGAAAGTTCCGTAATCGGGCCCTAAGCTAATCGGGGAATTTAATATCATTATTGTTTCTAACTCTTATAGAGTTAAAACAATATTGTTGCTAGCATTACTCTTGTTTGTGACCAACCTCTTCTGTGTATCTGAATAGGGAAAAGTTCCGTATCATGTACTGGTTGGTGCCAAAGGCTTGTAGAATCTTACAAATTTTTCTAGAGAGCGGAAAAACATGTTTTTTAAAATATTTACAAATATACGTTTATTAAACCATGTTTTTGAGCCATTTAAAAAAATTAAGTACGGTGCTAAAATAAAATTTTATTGCCATTTTCGATATTTTAATAAGAAATGAAAATACATAACAAACAAATTTAACAAAACTAAGCCATTTTTGGGTACTTCTCTATTATCCCGTCGACCACTTTTCATAACAAAAAACTATCGCCAAACTAAGATTAAACGCCAAAAATACAGTCCCATTTACTTGATGCCAGAAGCATTATACGTATTTGTTATGCCATCAAGTGGTTTTTAATTCGACATTTGCGTGTATTTTTCATTATGTTTTACTGATTTATTAGTTATTTCATTCATTAAAGTAAGAATTGTGTCCTTAAATTCTTATATTTTATTTATTTTGATATTTCAATGGCAACGTTCTCCCGTTTATTTAGCGTTACAGTTTGGCGATAGTTTTTTGTTATGAAAAGTGGTCGACGGGATAATAGAGAAGTACCCATTTTTTGTGATAAATAATTGTTATTGCCAGGGGGGCAAATTGTAAACAATTAATAAGCGAACTAAAAAAATTACCAGAAAAAACTTGTGGGAATCTCAAGAAAGAAATATCTGATATAAATAGCATTTAAAATCTTAAAATGGAGAAGTGGTCCGTATAAAAATGCAAAACATTATACACCTGATATAAGAATTTTTTAATTTTTTTATATTTCCGAAAGCACAGATAAAAGGGTAAAAATCCCGGCACAGATGCCATATACTCACCACGTTGGCGCGATTTTTCCCCCGCCCCTTTGGCGAAAACTGTTTGTTGTGTTTGTTTACTTTTATTTTTTATTTTAATTCTATAGATTATTTTTATATGTATATCAATATTAATTTAGGCACAGATGTCATATACGCACCAGATTGGCGCGATTTTTCCCCCGCCAATTTGGCGAAAACTTTGTTTTTGAATATTATTTACAAATACCATACAATAATAGCATGTAATTTTTCATTTCAATATAAAAATAAAATAACGTAATAAATGAAATAGCTCCTATTATTCAAAAATGGGAAATAAAAATAAATAAATGATAGTTTGATATAAATAAATATTGATATATATAATAAAAACAATTTATAGAATTAAAATAAAAAATAAAAGTTAATAAACAACAATTGAAACAAAATAACCGGGTTACCATGTGCGGCATAAAATTGCTATTTTGTTGCAATCGCGCCAATGTGGTGCGTATATGACATCCGCGCCTTTATTTATATCAAACTATTATTTATTTATTTTTATTTCCTTTTTTAAAATAATCGAAGCTGTTTCATTTATTACGTTATTTTATTTTTATATTGAAATAAAAAATCACGTGTACTATTTGTCACACTATTTGTAACTAATATTCAAAGTTTTCCCCAAGCTGGTGGAGGGAAAAATCGCGCCAACGTGGTGCGTATATGACATCTGTGCCTTGTTTCATTTCACATAGAGGTACTGCTCTATTATCCCATCGACCACTTTTCATAACAAAAAACTATCGCCGAACTGTTAGATTAAACGCCAAAAATGCAGTCCCATTTACTTGATATCAGAAGCATTATACGTGTTTGTTACGTCATCAAGTGGTTTTTAACGCGACATTTGCGTGTATTTTTCATTATGTTTTACTGATTTATTAGTTATTTCATTCATTAAAATAACAATTGTGTCCTTAAATTCTTTTTTTTTTTTAAATTTCCGGATTTTATAATTTTTTCTTTCTTTGTATTCGAAACACTAGCTTTATTCCACATTTTAAGTTTCTATGGCTGCGGGATCTACCCAATCTTTTTGATGACGCGTGAGTGAGTGAGTGTGTGAGTGACAAAAAATCGAAACTTTGCGTTCATATATCGTCTGCACTAATTTATGGGTATTTTTCGAATTATCCATATTTTTTAAATTTTTCTTATTTAGTATCTTAAATATTACCTCTATTCCAAATTTCAAGTGTCTAGCGCTATAAAATCGAAATAATTTCCAAATTTCCTTATTTTTCGATTTTTCCGATTTCTTTTTGAATTTTTGATTTTATTTTCGCATTTTATTGCGTTTTTTATTTTAACTTATTCTGAATCCTAAACACTATCTTTACCGCGAATTTTAAGTTTCTAAGGCTAAAAGATCAAACTATTTAAATTTTTTCAATTTTTTTCGAAATTTTGGAATTTCGGAATTTTTTTTTTTGATTTTTTTTTTTTTGATTTTTCCTTATTTTGCATCCTATATACTACCTTTATTCCGAATTCCAAGTTTCTAGCGCAACAAAATCGGATTATTTGAAATTTTTCGATTTTTTCGATTTTTTTCAATTTTGGTTTCGATTTTTTTGGTGTTTTTGATGTGTTTTTTTTCTGGATTCCAAACACTACCTTCACACCAAATCTTAAGTTTCTAAGACTACAAAATCGTATTATTTTCAATTTTCAATTTTGATGGAATTTGTTGAATTTGCGAATGTTTTTTTTTCGAATTTCCCTGATTTTATAATTTTTCCTTTCTTTGTATCCTAAATACTACCTTTTTTCCAAATGTCAAGTTTCTAGGGCTGCGGTATCTACCTAATCTTTTTGATGACGCGTGAAGGAGTGAGTGACAAAAAACGAATGTTTGAGTTCATATATCGTCTGAACTCGAAAAGACAGAAAGTTGTAATTTTAAATTTTGGTCATGTGTGCCAAATACTCTAGAAAAACGAAGCTTCAAATTTTTGGGATACTCCAGCGCGGAGATATGGGGGGGTCAAAAGTGCCCTGAGTTGCTTCCAGAAAAGTATGCTTACGGCCGTGCTTTCTCGACTTGGCGAAGGCACTGCCGTGCCTCCAGATAGAGGTGCCAATACCACAGGGGGGTGCAAAATTGAAAAACGTTCTAAAATTTCAATTTTTTTTACTGAAGGAACTAGAAACTTGAGATTTGGCATGGTAGTTATACTTATAAGATGTAAATGCTCTCTGAGAACAGTTCCTAAAAAGTTCGAAATTTAAAAGAGTGAAATGAGCTAAATGTGTTCTAAAAACATTCTAAATTACAATTTCTATGGAATCTTTGAAACTACCGAACCGATTTTAAAGGTAATGCTCACAAATTTATTGTGACAGTCTGTGCTCTAACACAGGTTATATTTTATGCCAGTGCCACTACCCGCAGGGGGTTGCAAAAGCGAAGAACGTTCTAAAATTGCAACTTTTATTATACTGAAGAGATTAGAAACTTGAAATTGGGCAAGATAGTAACTTATAAGATATACATGTTCTCTAAGGACAGTTTAAAAAAAAAATTGAAATTTAAAAGTGTGATATGAGAGAAAACTGTTCTAAAAACATTCCAAATTACGATTTCTGTGGAATTGTTAAAGACAGAAACTTGAAATTTAACATGGCTGATTCTTTTTAAGACACAATTGCACACACAGAACAGTTTTTTTTAAATAAATTGAAATTTAAAAGGGAGAAGAGGAAAAAAAATTATAAATTACGATTTTTTTTCTAACAGGATTAGAAACTTCAAATTTGGCATGGCGGTTACTTTTAAGATACAAATGCTCGTTAACAATGGTTTGTAAAGAAATTAGAAATTTCAAAGGGTGACATGAGCGAAAAGCGTTTAAAAAGCGTTCTAAATTGCAATTACTATGGAATTCTTAGGAGTAGAAACTTAAAATTTTACATGGCTGCTGATTTGGTTGCACAGAACAATTTGAAAAAAATCAAAATTTAAAAGAGTAAAATGCGCGAGAAGCGTTCTAAAAACGCTAATTACGATTTATTTGGAACTATTAAGGCTAGAAACTTAAACGCCTGGCTGTTACTCACGTAAATGATCTTCCAGAACAGTTTACTAAAATTGCGAAATGTAAAAGGACAGGAGCAAAAAAAAAAAGTACTAAAATTGCAATTTATGTGATACAGCTGGTATAGAAGCTTCGTATTTGATTAGTTACTCTTAAAATAGTAGTTACTCCAAATGGTTGTTATGGTAGTTACTTCAACTGCTCGCTAAGAGCGGTTTCTAAGAAAATTGAAATTTAACTGGCTAAAATGAGCGGAAAACGGTCTAAAAAGTTCTACATTATGATTTAATTGGATTTATTCCGGTTAGAAACTGGAAATTTAGTATAGTTGTAACTTTTAAGATGCAAACGCTCGGTATAAACAGTCTATTAAAAATTATGTTTTTTTCTAAATTGTTAGCGATAGGAATTTAACTGTTATTTTTTTATAGGCCTGTTATTTTTTTATACGTAAATGCTTCCACAGTAAAGTTTTTACAAAATTCGAAATTTAAAAAAGATGCAGAAATAATTAAAAAAAAAACATTCTAAAATTGCGGTTTTAGTGAGTATAGGAAGTTGAAATTTAGCATGCTGGCTATTTTTAAGGTTTCAGTGCTCGCTAAAAACGGTTTCCGTAAAAACAAATCGAAATTTAATAAAGTGAAATAAGCTGATAAATTTCTAAAATTCTTCTAAACAATGATTTATCTCAAATTGTTAAGGATAGAAACTTGAAATTTTACATGGCTGTTACGTTAGAGACACAAATACATCCATAGAACAGTTTTTAATTTTTTTTTTGAAATTTTAATGTGAGCTGGAACAGAAAAGTTTTAAAATTTCAATTTCTATGATATAGTCATTACAGAAATTTTCTTAATTAATGTAGCTTAATTAGTAATTTCTGATTTATCTGTGGCAGTAAAATTTCCTCTAATGAAAATAGGCCAACGAATACTACTTGGCATTTTTCAAGAATTACGCGACCAAAGCCGCGAGTTTTGCTAGTATAAAATAAACCCGTTCGAAGAAATCATACTTTTTTGTACTATTTATTTTTAGTATAATCGTTGTTGACTACCATATAATGCGGTATTTTATTGCTGTGGCAACACTAATCTGAGGAAAACCTTTCATTACATTTATGAAAACCAAGAACCCCTTATCAGACCTCACAATCCGCAGAAATTCTATGGGTGATGAACAAATCTAACTTTCTGAAATCGTAATTGCACAAAGCTTTAATAAAAAATCGCCACGGCCTCTATACTCAAAAAGTACCTATTTTATTGTTAAATTTCAGTGTATTAATTTAATATACTACAACAGAAACATAATTTTAATCTGATTTTTATTCAACTCTATTGAAGCAAAGCATGCAACGCTACAGTGTTTTACGTTGATTTTTACTCTACTATAACTTGTCTGGATACCTTCGTGGATACTTACGTGTTAAAGTGGCCCCCAAGGATTTATCACCAAACGACCAAGATTTATCGCCAAATTATAAAGCATATATGATATTATAATAATATGATGTATATAACATTTCGTAAAGTATATGGCCAAGTTATAGTCATATACGACGCATATATGATGTACTATATGATATGTGTATAATACGTATATGATGTATATATGACATAAAAGACGTAAATAAAGTTTATATAATTACGTATATGGCACATATATGAGTAATTGGAGTATATATATGCGTATATATAATGCTTATATAAGCTGTGCGATGATCTTGGCAAAATCCTAGCTTCAACCTTGGCATAATCGTAATTGTGCGGGCCGCTATAACACGAAAGTACCCTTGTGTGTTCTAATTTACTTTGTGAGCAATGTAATGGATATAATAATGACTTATATTGAGAAGAGTTCAATATTCTGTACCGGTTGGCGCGATTGGCGAAATAAAATCTAAAATGGCGCCAAAAGGCAGTTTTAGCATCTTACCAAATATTTCAAGGTGGCGGAAAAACATTTTTTTTCAATATTTATAAAAATACGTTTATTAAAGCACGTTTTGCGCCATCCTAGAAAAATAAGTAAGATGCTAAAACATCTCCATTTTCAATATTTTAACACGCAATGAAAATATATAATCATATTTAACAAACCCAAGACACCTTTGTGAGATAAATAATTGTTATTGTCAGTGGGACAAATTGTAAACAATTAATAAACGAACAAAAAAACCTACAGAGAATAACCTGTGGGAATCTCAGGAAATAAATATATCTCATATAAATAGCATTTAAATCGTAAAATCGAGAAGTGGCACTTATAAAAATACAAAAAATTTTAAACTTTATATAAAACGTTTTGTTTTTTGTTTTTTGATATTTCCTTAGGCACAAATGTAAAGGTAAAAATCTCGTTCACTGCTGCCCTTGCAAATTTCAAAAAATGTATACAAAATAAAGAATTATCTATAGAAAATGCCCAAAAGATATTTTACATAATATTACATCTACTGGAAAATATCGTTTAAAAATGCAACCCCAATTGGTTGGAGATCACAACAACCATTGAAGCATTTATCGCAAAAAGAAAAAAAAACTTGCGATTTCTACAGGCACAGGATATGGTCATTTTACCCTTATATTTTATTAATTTAATAAAGTTAACATTACATTCAATATTTTTGTACTTTTTTGTAAGATTTAAGAAGGTGATAAATCGCCAAATATTCGCCAAATATTCCCATCGCCATCATTCGTATTGCGTTCACTTAATTTAAAATATAAACCTTTCACTCATTTATTTTAAAATACGCATATTTAAAGTGCTTAAATTTAAAATACATATACTACATACATTTAAAATTCATGTCTTTCATCCATTTTATTAAAACAAAAATGGTACTTTTCCGTTATACGGACACCATGCCAAAATGTATGCTAATGCATAATGTATGTATGTAAGCGTATGTAAATGTATATAAATGTATGTATGTAAATGTATGTATGTAAATGTATGCATTACATGTATGTAAATGTCTGCTTGGCGACAATGGTGTCCGTATAACGGTAAAGTACCACACAAAATATTTTAACAAGTTAATAAAAAAGTTATTTTATAGAAAATATTTTATATATTTTATCAATTTAAAGAAGTATAAGACATGTACTTGCATTTGTAGTTTATCTACTGGTAGTCATAATCTTAAAGGAAATTTCGGGAAGAATTAATAACGAATACTAATTTCAATACAATTAAAACGCATTCGTCAAATAAAGCAGTAAAATATATTTTTGTAGTAATCGAATTTAAAAATTATTATAATTCTATCTCGTGCAGAAATTAGTTCCTGGAGTAATTTCAATGGGCTTTATTGAAAATCTGGGTTCGAGATTGCAGGAAATCACGTGTTGGTGGTATTTTACCATCATTATCATTCATTTCCAATTGAATGTATGCATGAGATTTTTAGGTGCGTCCGTAATTATATAAATACGTAGCACCTATAGTCGTCGCTTGGTCCGTCCGTCTGTCCGTCCGTCTGTCTGTCTGTCTGTCTGTCCGTCCGTCTGTCTGTCCGCATATAACAACGCAAAAACTACCCAACCAAATGGTTTGCAATTTAAAATATATTATCTTTGCAGAATTTTGTCGAGACATTTCAAATTTTATTAAAATCGAATCAAAACTTTAGGAGATATTAATAAAAATATTTATTAAGAAATTCGATTTTTTTTTTAATCGGTGCTTTTTTGTTATAGGAGCTTCCGATGGATGTTAAATCGTCAAGCGACCGAGATGCTTATTCTATTACAGAAATTAATCTGAAGACGATATAACTCATTTCACAGAATTAAAAATCATCAAGATCTGAATATTTATATAACTAGCTGATACATATATATCTGAATATTTTTATAACTAGTTAAGATATTTGTATGAACAGTGTCATAAAATATATACTTAACTAGCTGTTTAACCCGTTCTACGCACGGGATATCATGAATTTAATTCTAAAACGTGCGTACGAACGCACCTCGTTTGTAACGTTTGACGTACAATTTCCAACTTGTTATTTTTTATGAGTGCTGTTATATTTATATATATTTATATAAACTGTTCATTTAAACAGTTTTATTTATAACAGTTTTATTTATTAAACAGTTTATTTATTAAACAGTTTTATTTATTAAACAGTTTTATTTATTAAACAGTTTATATTTTTATATAAACTGTATTTAAAATATATTTATCATTTATATTTAAGATGGAAAGAATCAGACGATATGCGAAAAACGAAGCACGTAAACACAGCCGGGAGGTCATATGATGGTGTTTTATGACGTCACGCCAATAAAGCCCATTGAATGAAAATCAATGACAATTATGTGCTTTTGATGCGTGTTTTAGTTTATTAGAAATGACGTCAGTTTTCACAGACAGAAGGGTTTCAATAATAGAGAATAGGACTTTTTTATCAGTGGCCTTAATCTCACTCTCACCTCACACTTATCAACGGAGTGAAAAATTAGAGAAAGTGGTTTTATTTGTAATGCAATCACAGCTGTTTTACATGGAAATGACGTCATGACACATGTGTATTTTAATGACGATGGTCATTGGGAAAATCTCAGAGTGAGAAACATTTTTGCCATCTAAGATTTTCTCAAGTGTTTTAATCTTGGTCAGCGTCGAAAGAAATTTTTATAGATTTACAAGTAAGATGAGTATTTACTATGTCCGTATAAGAAAGTTCTACAGAACAAACACTCAGGGACAAACCAAGACACACAATTGTTGCATACCCAATCAAGTACGCAATCCACTTATTTCGCTAAAATTGTAGGAGATTACACGAAGCTGTGCTCGGTTTTTCGTTTATAACATTCAGAATAAAAAGTAACGCCATATTGATATTTTCAATTTTCTTATTTTGATATCTGTGCCATATGATGTCATCAAATTAAGTATTAGAAATGTACATCATTCGCATCTGAATAACATCCAGCAAGACGCTTCATAACTCGGAACATAGTTGAGAGTTTAAACTGTGTCACTTACCAAATTACAGAACAATTTCAGCCCTTCCCATGATATTGTCAAATTTTATACAAGGAAAAGCTAGTGTGTTTTAAACACAAAAAGTATTTATCTTTGTGCATATCATCACCCCTAAATTTTTGTTTTTTTAGTTTAGAAACACTCTATTCAAATATATCTATCCCATCAAAAACGTCACCTGTAAAAAATCAAGGCTAACGAAAAAGAAAGGCTAACGCGGTGCTTTACGCTTATCTTTTTTTACAGACCGCGGGAGTCAGGTGATGCTCGAATGCACCAATGCAGGTCTACGAAAAGAGCAACACGTCACTCTAGCGGTCTGTAAAAAAAGATAAGAGGAATGTACGCAGTAGTCTGCCTTTTTCATTACCCTCGTAAAAAATGCAGCCAAGTGTCGTGACTCTTTTACCGTAAAAAGTTCTGCGATGGTGTAAACCCAAGTTTAGCTACCTCATTAATAGACCGGGAGCCGCCAGCATAGATAATCACCTCATCGAGTTCACGGATGAAATTCTAGGATCAGTTGTCTGAGTGCAACGAAGACTCATACACAGCGCAGTATTACTTTGCCCCATATATAGCTACGATGGATATTAAAACATTTCGTCAAGCATAACCCAAAAAATATTTAACGGATTTCGTTCAAATTTTTACAGCAGGTACCTATAAAGGTGACCACGACGTCTATTTATTACCAAGAATAAATGTCAAACCGTTTGGAAATTATATTAAAAAATAGATAAAAAAGCACAATTAAAGTACATACGTCACGAAAATTTTGTGCGTACGTCATTTTCACCGGCGGGAGATTTTCGTAGACAATCGGAATTGAAAAGTTCATGGAGTACATGGAGCAAAAAAATATGCACGCACTAATATTCAGCACAATAAAATATATTTCAATTTAGCAGAAATCGAAAATTAATCTGGATTTTTTTCTGTTTGAAAGAAAACCCCCGCAATAACTTGATATAGTGACTTGGTAGACTTGATATTAGAGATTTGGCGCAAATCTCAGCAATAGCAGCTTTTTTTATTTCGCGTGTGTAAATTAAAAAAAAAAATTCTTTGGTGTTTAAATAAAAGGTTTCGATTTATGGCATTATTTCTTTTTTCTTCTCTCTTTTTAGCATTTTAAATGGGATTAATGAAAGGCATGTATTTTAAATTAAATGAGTGAAAGGTTTATATTTAAATGAAATGAATTCAATATGAAAATGTTATAGGAACAATATTTGGCGATTTATCAACTGCGCCAGGATAACATAAAAGTACCAATATATCACACGGTATGTAATATGTGAAATGAAACAATTATATTATAATCACCCATCGTACAAGAAAAAAAACTAATATTCTGCATTCAGAGGGAAAAATCCTTCTCCTGTGCCGTAAGATTTGGCGAGTTCTTTTTTGGTGATAAGTTTTTCGATGTGATTGTTGGGATCTGCAGGATTTGACTTACTTTTTCTAAATCTTATTTTTTTGCAGATGTAGTATTATGTAAATATATTTTTTGTAGATATTTTTCTATTTTGTATATTTGGCTTTCTATTTTGTATATTTGGCATTCTATTTTGTATATTTTCTATTTAGCATTTGGAAAAGAGATTTTTACCTTTTTATCTGTGCCTTCGGAAATATTAAAAAATAAAAAAATATTTACATATATCAAGCGTATAATGTTATGTTTTGCATTTTTATACGGGCCACTTCTTCATTTTTAGATTTTAAATGCTATTTATTATTTACTAGCCGTTTATTAATTGTTTACAATTTACCCCCCTGACAATAACAATTATTTATCACAAAAATGCCTCCTAGGTTTCTTAAATAAGTTTGTTTATGTATTTTCATTACTTATTAAAATATCGAATATGGCGATAAAATTTTATTTTAGCATCGTGCTTAAATTTTTCAGATGGTGCAAAAACATGCTTTAATAAACGTATGTTTGTAAATATTTGAAAAACTTGTTTTACCGTTCTCTTGAAAAATTTTGTAAGATGCTAAAACTACCTTTTGGCACCATTTAAAATTTTTTTCGCCAACCGACATAGGATACGAAGCTTTTCCCCATACAGATACACAGGCAAGGCTGGTCTCAAACAAGAGTAAAGCTAGCAACAATATTGTTTTAACTCTATAAGAGTTATAATATTGATATTAAATGCTCCGATTGGCTTTGGTCCCAATTACGGAAGTTTCTCCTAAAAAAACTGTAGAAGAAGTCTTTTACATTTGTTTCAAACGAAGCTCGGTCTACAAGGTTGATTAATAATACAAAATAAGGGTTGGTTAATAATACAAACAACACTAATGGCATGGAGGCAAACGTTTTAATGTAAATGTATATATTTGAAACCCTTCCCCCTACCCCCCCCCCCAAAAAAAAAAAGTTACAGTAATGAATTTAAAATGGCGTTAAGCCACGCTTTCTGACATAAGCAATTGGCTGCAAACGCGATAACGAAACTTTCACTTAACTTAATAACATGTAGCTATAGCCCTCAGGGTACTTTGCAGTTATACAGGACCTTGTGGTTTTTTAAAAAAGCTTGAGACAATTCAGGTTTAAGAAGTTGAGATTTACTGTCAAATGATATAAACAACTATGAGTACAAAACTGATGAATTAGTATTCAAGTTTATGTATGTATTTAAAAAAATGCATCTGATTACACTTATTAGATAAATTACTTCTGTTTGCATTTAATAACTGATAAACGGCTTCTGTATATTAAATGAATTGTTTAAATATTGGGAAGAGGTGGCGAGAGGTAGAAAGACGAGTAAACAAACGGGTAGACAGACGGGTAGTGAGATGGGTAGAGAGACGAGTAGCGACATAGGTAGGCTGACGGGTAGCGAAACGAATAGACAGAGGGCTAGAGAGAAAGGTAAAAAGAGGTTTGACAGAGGGGTAGCGAGATGGGTCACGAGACGTGTAGCGACACCTTCAGACAGGAATGTAGCGAGAAAGATTGCGAGACGCGTAGCATGGTAGATAAAGAGACGAGTGGAGAGATGAGTACAGAGACGAGTTGACTGACGGGTAATGAGGTTGGTAGCGAGACGGGTAAGGAGTCGGGTACAAAAACAGACGGATAGTGAGACGGGTATACAGACGAGTAGAGAGACAGTAGATGGGTACGGAGATGGGTAAGAAGATGGGTAGCGAGGCGTATAGCCAGACGGGTAGAGAGACAGATACACAAGTTGTGAGAGAGATAGACAAATGGGTAGCGAAGTGGATAGAGACACGGCTAGACATACAAGTAGTTAGACGGATAGACAGACGGTTAGAGAAATAGATTGGCGGGTAGCGAGACCGGTAGAGAAATATAGAGACAGGTAGCGAGACGCGTAGAGAGATAGACAATCGGTTAGAGAGACGGGCAGAAGAACGGATAGGGAAACAGACAAATTGTGGAGAGACAGACAGACAGGCAAAAGAAAAGTCTACGGATTGGCGCAGTAAAGGCGCATTAAAGGCGCAGGGGTCAGAGCCACCTAGAGAATAATCAAGAAGTATCTGTTAAGCTTAACTTTGTAATATATATATTTTTTCAATTTTGCCGATACGGAGATTTAATGTAAAAGTTATTTTACAGAAGTCATCGAAAGATTTTTTGTATACTTTAATAGTAATTTAGACTATAGTTTTGCAATCTGGTTTGTAGCAAAGCACGCTATCAATGTGGTTTGAAGTGTAAAAGTTTCTGTAAACAGTTATACAAATAATAGATATATAATCAAGGAATAAAAAATTTTAAATTCACACACAAAAAAAAGTGCAACAATGAAATTAAATTTGCGTTAAGCCACGCTTGATTGAATAATCTATTGGCTGCAAATCCAATTACGTAACTTTAAAAAGCTTAACGTTTTAAAAGATCCGGCGTTTTTTTTTTCTTTTTTTCCTAAGTTTTGCGCAATACGCGCTTAAGAAAATGAGATTCTTTGCCACATGTTAAAAAAAATTATGACAACACATCTGATGAACGGTACTTCTTTTCTATTTTTTTAACAGTGTATATGAATTTATATATGATATTTTGTAATTCTATCATTTAATTTGCTCTTTTTCTTTATATTGTAATTGTTAACCCTGTGTTCTCAGACTAATCCCTTTGAGAGAAGTCCTAGTTAAATCTTGATCCGCATATTAAAACGTAATCGGTCTGCCAAGTCATATCTTGGTGGAAAACACCCGAAAACCCGATTTTAGCGTCTGACTCGTAGGTTTACCATTGTGTTTTCCTGCACCAAAAGGTATGAAAACATGGAGGACTGGGAGCAGGAAAACACAATGGTAAACCTACGAGTCAGCCGCTAAAATCGGGTTTTCGGGTGTTTTCCACCAAGATATGACTTGGCAGACCGATTGCGTTTTAATATGCGAATCAAGATTTAATTAACCCTAGAATTTCATCCATGAACTCGATGAGGTGATTATCAGTGCTGCCGGCTCCCGGTCTATAATAAAGCATATCTTTTATTTTAATTTCAATTTTGCTTTTTAACAATAAATATTAAATTAACCGGGCGGAGAAATCATACTTTATCTTTTTTGTACTATTTTTTTTTTTTTATAATTATTGCTGAACATGATATAATGAGGTATTTTAATTTTGTGGCAACACAAATTTCAGGAAAACCTTTCATTTCATGTTTGAAAACCATGCCGATTTAATTTTTAATTAGCAGCAATTTTTAATCAAAAAGAATGTTTTAACGAAACGTAAACATGCTATGTCAGAAGCATGTTCAAAATCCTTTCATTCGATATCTCATTCGTCGTTCTGCGTTTCGTATTTTCAGAGAAAAAGGGATGTTGACAGGAGAAATAATATATATGATGATGATGATCGTCATTTCAACGTATTTGAACCCACATTTTCCCAAGAAAACAGATACAATACAAATTATTTGGAAACTCTGTTTATAAGCTATCGTTTAGTGAAAGAATATTTAAAATCAGTTCAGTAGTTTCAAAATTTATTTTCTATAAAAAGCAAACGTTTCTTTTTACAATATTAATGTACCTTTATGCACCATAGAAATCAAAACACCGAAAAGTAATAAGTGGGAAAAAATTAGTTTACTATATTTAATTGTCATTTGTGTACGGCTAAAAGCTGAATATTAAATACTTCCTTTCCTTATTGGAAATCATGTTTCTTTATTACTATCGTTTGAATTAATTATAATGTTTTCTCGTACCTATGTTTATCCCACTGCTCAGAAAAGTTGTTCCTAACATGGTATGAAAAACTGTTTAATTTTACTTTTCTTTTAAATTAAAAAAAAAATAATAATTAAAAAGACAAATATTTTTTTTTGTGCATCTGTGCCTTAGTTATTTCTATGCCAAATTTAAAGTTTCTAGGCTGACAATTTTTGAGAAATCATAGTAAAAGTATAACTGTAGAACGTTTCCTTCCCTATTAATTTATTTCAAAATCTTTAAAATAGAGGCATCTTTAGGAGGATCACGTCCTATAGAAACATGCATGCTGAATTTAAAATTTCTAGCCTCGACAGTTTGGGAGTAAAATCATAATTATAGAGAGCTTTCCAATAGTTTATTTCTTTTAAATATCAAATACTTTGATGAACGTATCTAATGAGCATTTATGTCTTAAAATCAATCACCAGAACGAGTTTCTTAACAGATTTAAAGTAATTTTAGAACATTTTGCGTTCTATCAGGCCCTTTGTACAGAGATAAAATATAGCCTATTTGTAAGTGGAGAACGGCATCATTTTTATCCCAGGACAAGATTTGAAATTGTTTCTGTAGTAGAAAAGAAATCGTGATTTTAAACCCTATTCTATTAATTTCACTCTTTTAAATTCCGAATATGTTAGAATATGATCTGCCGGCGGATGAATGACAGTGTTATCCGGAATAAAATTTTGGATTCGGTTTAGTGGGTCAAAAATAATTTGGATTTTAGAACTTTTCTATTCATTTCCCCATTTTAAATTTAGATTTTTGTTTAAGAAAAAGCTACTGTGTGCGAGCATTTGCGACTTAAAAGTAACCACGGTGTCGAATATCAATTTTCTATTCCTATTAATTCTAAATAGATCGTAATTTAGAATCATAATCAAAAATTAATAATAATTTCATTTTTTTTAAATTTCGAATTTTATAGAAACCATTCTTTGCGGGAGTTTACATCTTAAAAAAAACCACCATGCAAAATTTGAAATTTGTATACCCAACAGTATCACAGATATTGCAATTTTAGAAAATTTTTAGTTCTATTTAAATTTCGAATTTTTTAGAAACTGATCGGGTACGATCAGGCCACTTACGTATTAAAAAAGTTATCCATGTCTAATTTCAAGTTTCTATTCTAAAATTTATATAAAAAAAAAACATATTTCAGAACATTTTTCTCTTATTTCAGCATTCTAACTTTCCACTTTTTTTAGAAACCTTTCTGAGAATGTCTCATTTATGTCTTAAATTAACCACCATGCCAAATTTTAAGTTTCCAGAACCAAAACGGTCCTGTACCCTTTGAAATTTCGTTTTTCTTTTTTTTTTTTTTTTTTTTTTTTTTTTCCAAAGAAACTATTTTGTATCAGCGTTTACATATTAAAAATGACAGAATTAACAAATTTTAAATTTCTATCCCTAGTATTTTCATATTAATCGTAATTTAGAATGTTTTTAGAATGATCACAGTTTTTATCATTTTCTAAAATTCCCCCCTTTTGTAATTGTCCTGATTCAGAATTTACGTGTTAAAAGTAACAGACATGTTAAATTTCAAGTTTATATTCCCTACAATTCTACACAAATTGTAATTTAGAACTTTTTCCACTCATTTCACACTTTTAAATTTCGAATTTTTTAGAAAACAACAACCATGCCAAATTTAAAGTTACTAGCTCCTTCAATATCACAAAAAGGGTAAGTTTAGAATGTTTTTTGCTCATCCATCTACTTGAGAAAAGTGGCTCTGAGTAAAATATAGTCAATGTCGGAGCAGAGACTGCCACCTTTACTTTTGAAATTCGTTCGGTAGTTCCAGTAGTTTCCTCTACAAACAAACAAACAAGCACGTAAAAAACGTTTATTTTTTATAATATTAGTGTAGATGTAAAAATAAAGTTATATCTACCAAACAATGAAAAATAAACTAAAAAATTTACAAGCTTATATATTCAGTATTCAGCTCCTGGGGGCCGACTATTGCACATGTAAGCAAAATTCAATACCCAATGGTCGGCCTCTGGTGGCCGACTATTGGAGATGTAAGCAAAATTAATACCCAATGGTCGACCACTTTAAAATTAATTAAAACCAACAAATTTATTTACTTTTTATACTCAAAAACATTAATTTATTTACCCGGCTAATATCCGAGCCTTATAATTTTAGAAAAAAAAATAAAATAAAAACTTTATACTAAAAGTACAACTACTTTTCTTTTTAAAAAACTGCCATCAGTTAACAACAAAAAAGTAGGATAAATGGCGATTTACCTCTATCTTGAAAAAAATGGCTGATTACTAATTCAATGATAATACCCACAATTCTTTGGTGGTTTATGACTTATGAAAGATGGTTGCATATAACCAAATTGTAATATTACATTTAGAACCAAAAATAAGCAATTCGTAAGGCATTTTATCTCAATGTGGCCGACTATTAGGGGGTGGCCGACTATTTGTACATTTACCCTATCATCTGACTAGAAAAGACAGAAGCCTGAAATTTTAAATTTTGGTCCTAATTGCCACATACTCTAGATAAACGAAGTTTCAGGTTATTGGTAAACTCCAGCGCAAAGATATGAGGTTTCAAATGTGCCCTGAGTTGCCTCCAGAAAACCATGCTTACGGCAATGCTTTCTCGACTTGGTGAAGGCACTGGCGTACCTCCAGATATGATTTGTATTTTCTCATATCTTTCTATTAAAAAATAAATAATAAAAAAAGTACCTAACGCTACTGCTGCCGTAATTAAATTTATTTTGATATTTTTACGTTCTCGGTTTATCCGAAAATCCTATTGAATATAAAATCATGAAAACTGGTAGCTTTACAGAAAAATGCATGATAAGCACCTTGAAGTAGATAGTTTTAAAATTGTAGAATTATTTTAATCATATATATTATTTCTATTGTCAACATCTCTTTTCTAAGAAAATACAAAACCTAAAGCGATAAATGATATATCATATGAAAGGATTTTGAACAGGCTTCTGACATAGTACACTCACATTTCGCTAAAACATGTTTATCAATTAAAAAATGCTGTTAATTAAAAATTAAATTGGCATTGTTTTCATATTTGCAATAAAAGATTTCCCTCAAATTAGTGTTGCCAAAAAATAAAATACCGCATTATATGATCTTCCACAATTATTGTAAAAAAACTAGCAAGCTACGCCCACTACGCTGGTCAATTTCTCTTACCGCACTTTTAATCAAACGAAATGTTGACCTTGAATTTGACCTTGTGTTTTAAAACCATACAGATCTATACTTGGAATGTCCTTCTGCATTTCTGAAAACGATACGAACGCCACTAAGTTATTAACAGACAAAATTTCGGCTGTTAAGGACAAACTGTTTTAGTTGATCAGTTACAGTAGGATTTGGTAAAGAACGATAAAACGATTGCTATATACTATAACCATCCTTGAAAACTCATCTAACTAACAGTAAAGGTTCCGTCAAAATCCATTAGGCAGAATATTTTTAAAAGGCTTAGCTTTCATAATCGGGTTCATCTGATTATAAAACTTTCCCCATAATTCTATAACTAAGCAAGGTAGAACAATATGCGAGATACTAAAACCATCTCTGATAAATTATATAAGTAACAGTACAAGTCCCGCAAAAATTCATTCCGCAAGGTTTGTAAGCACTTTCTTTTTGAATCAGCTAAAAATGTAAGTTATAACTTAATAAAAAGTATTTACGAGTCAAAAAATAGTAAATTAAAATGTTTTGTATGCTTACGATTACATAATAATTTTCAAAAAAGGAGATTCGTTTCAGTTTTACAGCCATTTAGCTTATTTTGGCAAGCGTGTTTTCTTGCATAATTAAATCCATCGTTATTGCAACTAGTATACAGTTCTAATCCTCAAGAATATTTGGCAATGGATCCTTTCTGGCGAGTAGCAGAAAAATGCCTTCGAATGTATGTATTAATTTTTAACTAAGTTCTAAAAATATTAAAATGTTGTACTTTCATCAGAAATACACCTGTGAACATATTTGTTTTATTTTAGAACTAGCGGCCCGTCCCTGCTTTGCACGGGTAGACAATGTGTTGACTACAATTTAGGGTAGAAAAGTGTAGATACTTTAAAAAAGTTGTTCTAAATTGGATAAAAGTGGGAGTGAGAGGAAATTGCAGTACTTAGGATTTTTGAAAATTAAAAGCTTGTAAAAATGTGATAAATAAATTTTTCTGTTAATGTACATATTGAAACGAATAAATAATACACGGCCCATGGAAGGACATAGCAACTATAAGTGTTCATGTAGAATATGTTTTCCGGAATTTAACGCTCCTACCTAAATCTGCTGCTGATATACGGCGAAATGACCCAAAACTTTTGAATACCCCTTTAACCTCCTTCTGGGGGGAAATAGCCAAAATCGCCGAAATACGTGTTTAAGCAATTTTCTAGTAGATTTGTTTTAATTAATTTCGCCCTCCTACATAAAAGCTGAGATATGGCGAAATGAACTAAAAAATTCGACCCCCCCCCCCACTTAACACCTTCTGGGGGAAATTTCCAAAATTGCTGAAATGCGTGTTTTATTCATTTTTTAGTAGATTTGTTTTCCTGATTTTCGCGCTCCTAACTAAAACTGCTGCTGAGATATGACGAAATTATCCGAAACATTCGACCTCCTTGTAACCCCCTTTAGGGGGAAATTTCTAAAATCGCTGAAATACGTGTTTACCCAATTTTTTAGTAGATTTGTTTTCCTTAATTTCGCGCTTCTACATAAAACTGCTGCTGAGATATGGCGAAATAACCTAAAACATTCGACCACCCCCTTGAACCACCTTCAGGGGGAAATTTCTAAAATCGTTGAAATACGTGTTTAATAATTTTTTTAGCAGATTTGTTTTCCTGATTTTCGCACTCCTACCTATAACTGCTGCTGAGATATGGCGAAATAAGCTAAAACATTCGACCACCTCCCCTTTAACCCCCTTCTGGGGGAAATTTCTAAAATCGCTGAAATATATGTTTAATAATTTTTTAGTAGATTTGTTTTCCTGATTATCACGCTTCTACCTATAACTGCTGCTGAGATATAGCGAAATTACCTAAAACATTCGACCTCCCCTTTAACCCCCTCGGGGAGGGGGGGTAATTTTCAAAGTCACTGAAATGCATGTTTAATCATGTTTTAGTAGATTTGTTTTCCTGATTTTTGCGCTCTTAACTAAAATTGCTGCTGAGATATGGCAAAATGACCTAAAACATTCGACCCCCCCCCCCACCTTTAACTCCTTTGGGGGGTTTAATTTCCAAAATCGCTGAAATACATGTTTAATCATTTTTTAGTAGATTTGTTTTCCTGATTTTCGCGCTCCTACCTATAACTGCTGCTGAGATATGGCAAAATGACCTAAAACATTCGAACCCCCCTTTAACCCCCTTCGGGGGTAATTTTCAAAAATCCCTTCTTATTGCATGCCTAGACCATAACAGCATTCTACATTCCAAATTTTGTGACCCTGACTTTAGTAGTTTCGGCCGGGAGTTGATGAGTCAGTCAGTCAGTCACCGTTTCCTCTTTATATAATAGTATAGATATGCGAAAGTTAGTGAAAAATCGATTACAAAATCTATCGATTACAATTAATCTTTACATAAAAAAAAGTTGAGTTAAATAAAATAGTCTAAAAATGGAACCTAACTTTATAGCTTAACTTCTATTGAACATATTTCAAAGAGATTTTCACTATTAAATTATCTTTAAACACACTTTTATCATGTATTTGGCTATAAAGTTTTCGTGATATTTGTGAGACAAGACATGATAACACACTACATTTGACATATCAAGAATTGATATTGACAGAGATATATTAACGAACAACTTCAATCAATGGTTCTAAAATAATGAAATTTAGATGATAGGTTTCAATAGCAGGTGTGTAATAATCACAAAGATAGGATATAGGAATTTTTAAAACAAAGATAATTGAAAATTCAAAAAGGATTTATTTATCATAATCTATCTGGCTTGTAAATAAATTCTGACGGCAAAGAAGATTTTTTTTCTTACTAAAAAAAACACTTAATTTGATTGTATTTACGACTTGATCATAGTAATCTTTTTAGTATTGTGTGACGTGACTAACGCGCATCACTTGTACATTAACAAACTCAAACGTTGTTGGGGAAAAAATCTAAGTAAATATAAATATGAAGGCGTTTGAAAATATATTTCGTACAAGCCAAAATTTATGAAAGTTTTTTTTTCTAATACTAAATGTACTGTAATCTTTCTTTTAGTATGTTCAGTCATGTGTATGTGGCCTTTTAGAAGTCTTTCGGAAACATATTCGGGAAAAAAAATTGTTTAATAGATAAAACTCCAAGAATATGCGAATATATGTTTTTCAATATAAATGCTGGACGATTACACCATGAAATATTACAACATTAAAGAAGTGAATATAAAACATCACATATTTTTACTGAATGGTGTATACAAATTTAAAATTTTATACATACATTAATATTAAAAATATCGACGTTCCGACCACCATCTATGGTCATCTTCAGGAAAATTTCCTTATATTGCTTTTAAAGTTTCAAATGCGAAAAACAATCCGCCCGTTGCCACAATATTATTCTAATAATAATAAAGTTAAAAATAGTCAAATACTAGTAGACTGGTTTTACTTTTTCTGCGAACATATTTATAATAATTTTTTGATATTTTCTTTAATAAAGCAATATTTTTAAATATTTGGCTTATGTAATAAACAAATTTAACAAAATATATTCCTAACATTTCTCGCATCGTTTTATATTATTTTGAGATAAAATATCAAAATATTTTATTATTTTCAAATATTGAACTTTATGAAAAGAAATTCCGAAGTCATCCACCTTTAAATGTAAGGAGAATCATTTTAAAATGTAACTTTCCATTTTTATTTTAACTCAGTCCTTATTTTCACAGAGGCTTTTCATTCTTCTAATCATATGCCCAAAAATATGTTTTATAGATGTAAAATTGATGTTTTGAACTCTGAATATCAAATTTGTAGAGAAACGTTCCCGATATTACTTGACTAAAAGGATTTTACCTTTTTGTTAAAATTTTCACATTGCTAACAAAGCAAAATATCGAATTCAATGTCAATAGAAGCGATCAATTTTCATTTAATAATAATTCATATATCAGAAGTTTTCAAAATTCACACAGTCATGATTGCAATACCTCAGTTGTTCTCAAAACTTCTGATTTCCAAATTAATTTTTTAGATTTATTTTTACAATAAGTTAATTCCAAATGTAGACTGAAAATATCTAATATCAATTACTTATGCAATAGCGAAATATTTTAATCATTGAATCTATTTAGGTGTTCTGAGCCTTTGTTATCAAAATCATACTTGTGAAATATTTTAGACTATTCCGTGTACTTGAAATCTAAGAATATAGAAGTGGCACATTTAATGAACACGAAGTAGCAGAATATTTATTGGAAAACATCAAGAAACAATAATAAAGTGCTTAAAATGCGTCCCACCGCTTTAATTCTCCCCTTTTGTTAACTTTTCTGGATATTGCTACTATCTCTTGGCAAGCATATGACACACCATACACTGAAAAAAAAATGTTCATTTTACGGTATAATACTAGCACCGCAGCTGCCAATATTATACCGTAAAATTAACAGTAAAATAAGCAGTAAAACGCTACCACGCATGCGCGGATACGTATTACTGCTTATTTTACTGTTATTACTGTTATTTTTAAGGTTTAATATTTGCAGCTCGGGTGCTAGTATTATTCTGCAAAATAATTTTTTCCCCAGTGTACTACTTCTCGACTATAGCATTCAAATTGAGATAGAAAGGAAATGCTGTGTTTGAGAGTAGTATTTTTCAATATTATGGAGAGTAAAACATCGTTGTAGTTTTTTTTCAGCTTCTGAACGTTATTCTGCTGCCTCAAGATACGTTTGTTTTATAATTGCATGATTTAAATTGGCAGATTGGAGAATCTTTCTCACGTTCAAATTCTCGGTTATATGTAAAGTTCATCGTTTACCCAGTGACGTTCAACATGTTTTTAATATTTCTGGGACTAAATTGGTGCTCCTCAAAATTATCAAAATCCCACAATCGAAATCAAGGATCTAACACTTTATTATTAGGGTTTCGTTCATATCACGAAACTCTATTACTACTGCTTCGTTGTTTGCCCGTCACAGAGCCCGTTCTCAGAAAACTATATTACTTAAAGGCATGAAAATTTTTGTACTTATAGCTGAATACCTACTATAAAGCTCAAAACATTAAAATTTGAATAAAAAAAAGTATTATTTTAATATAGAGAGATAAAAAACAAACTTATAACAGCCTTTTCCTATTAAATTTAAACATTTTTCGTTATGGCAGTTGCCAATAATTAAAAATTCACAATAAAATTCTTTCTACAATAATTAATTTTCTATTGAAAGATTTCCATGTGAAAAATGAAAATTAAATAAAAAGTTTCAACAATTTGAAAAAATATTAATATGACATCATATTGGTAATAAAACGGAAATTTTCAAACATTAAATACTCAATAATACAATAACTCAATAATGCAAGGAGTATGTGTAAATACAGAAAGCAGCTTAATATGACGTCATTGGAGAATTAAAAAGAAAATTAATCTAACGTCATATTGGAAGTTTAACGGATTTTTCAAATGTTTGAAAATAATACAAAGAGAGTATCAATATGAGTAATAGAGAATAGTAAATATAGGAGTTTGAGGAACGTATTGAATCATGATAACCCGATTTTGGAAATATTGGCATATTTTAACATTTTGAAGGTCTCTATATAACATGTTTAATTTTTTAATTGATTTTTTTTATATCGCATTTAGTCCACATGACAGATACTATTATGAGAGAGTAAAATAGAGGGCTTCACCCGCTATCGGGCTGGTTCAGATATTCGAAAAAAAAAAAGAAAAATAGACCGGTAATTTTTCACTTTATAAAAAACGTTTTTAAAAAAAAAAATAGAAATTTATTTGGATTTATTAAAGAAATGATAAAGTGTTTTGAAAGGAATATTAAACGAAACCCTTTGTGGGATCTTTGATCACACTTACCCACTTGTTTACTTATATCATTAGATATATTTACATATTTAGTTATTCGTTTATTTTACTTTTTTGACAGGATCCTCCCACCCAAAGTCACTAAAATCTTTACAAAAGGAAAAATCGCTACTTCAAGAGTATCAGAGGAAACAAATAAATTTCGTTCTTGAAGTCATCTACTTCTTTTCGAAATGTTCCCTAATTCAAATAATGCATGAATTGCAATTTTAAGAAGTAAGTTGGAAATAAGAAACTTTCTTGAAAACTCGAAAAATTGAGATTCTTTAGTTTTTTTTTTTCTAATTTTTTAAAATTGTTCTACCCAGTTAAACATATCATCTTCTGTTGATAAGGAGCAAAACTATTTAAATTGATTTTTCGGGGCATTTATAGTTCCAACTTTATTTTCAAAATTACGTATTTTCCTTAAGGGGATGATATTTGGGAATTTTCCACCACTAAATTATTAATAATAATAACCTGAAAGGTACATTATAAATTAATACTTTTTTAATATAAAAATGTTATCTAGTTAAAGAGAAATCACATCCATTTTACTTATAGGATTGTTTGAAACTTCAGGTAATTATTAGAAAATAAAAAGAATAAAAAGGTTTTATGATCTATAATGTGCCTTTTAAATTCCTTCTCAATTGAAAAATCGAAATCCTTTTACAGTTTCAAATATTGGACTTCCGAAAAAGTATTCACCTATCTTTTGATGTAACTGAAATTTTTAAAAATGTAATTCTTTTGTCCTGTCCTCTACGTTCTCGTAAAGTATTGCTACAGTCTTTGTAATCATATTTCCAAAAATAAGTATCATTGGAAAAAATATGATTCTTTGAACATTTACAATCACATTTTTCGATATGTTTCTTTGAGTTATTTTGACCAAAAAGAATCTATCTTTATTTTACAATTTTAAAAGTATCCAACAAACTAATAATCTACATAGAATGTTGCTAGAAATCGACATTCAGCTGTGAGTATATCCAAATAATAAATCTAACATATTTCAGAAACGTTAAAAAGTTCACTAATTTAGAATATGATTATAAATAGTATTTTTTAATAATATTCAGTTCAGTTTTATACATATAATATTATTAATAAAAGAAGTAGATTTATATTTCACTTACTATTTACCAATAAAATATGGTAGATTTTAATTGCTATTCAATTCGATTTTATTTCATTTCATTAAGTTCTACATACACATAATGCAAATTACGTCTTCCTTTTATAGACATGCTGAAACTATTAAGTCTGCATATCAAAGATCTTACCTTCTTATAAATTCAAATATTAGGTTTATTTCCTTCATAAGCACTTTTATTTAACTCAAACTGTTTTTTGTATGTAAAGATGGAACTTTGTAACGATTTTAAACCCACTTCACTGTCAAATATATTAAAGTCAGCTGGCAAACTTTAATTTAGATCTCGATCATACGATTGAAAAGTTTCTTTTCTAAAGGGACTAATAATAATCTTTATTTAATGAAAAATGACGAAAATATCACTTTTACAACTTTTTGACTAAAATAAAGTTAAACATTCGTAGTATATTCTCACGCAAAGCCATCAAGTATTTATAGTTAGAACATTTGAAAAACAATTTTTTTCCCTTTGTATAATTCAGAGTTGTAATCTTTAATTTCACTTTTCTCAGTTTTTTTCCTCCATATATCAGCATGCTCTAAGTGACAAAATTTCAACACATTTTTTTCAAATCACTCACTACTTTGCGAGGCGATACTTAAGGCGCAGTTAAAAAAAAGTATTACAATTTTAGTAATATAAATAGTTCATGAAAAAAAAATTAAGAAAATAATCGTTGTTACTGTATATTCCACATATGTCTTGATATTTTACTTATTTTTTTACACTAGTTAACGTTTTGGAAATCTGATTTTCAATTAAAGAGCATACGTTTACGAAGACTACGGAACAAAAGTTATTTGAATAGATTCAAATTTATAGCAGTGTAATTTTTAAATTTTCTTAAAATTTAAAAATTTTACTACAAAATTTGCCTTTTTGCGTGATTTAATCATTTTTCTTCATAAAAAAAGGAGTATTATGTCAATAAGATAATATAAAATACTCAAATAAAAAAGAATTTCTAATGCTAGCAAGTCCCTTAACCCTAGAACTACCGGATCGTACCTACCGGAATACGTGATCATTTGATTATTATTTTAAACTTTCATTATTGTTTTTAATAGTCTCGCACAAATACATTTTTTATTTGAGATAAAATATAATCATTTGCGCTTATTTAGAAATTGGCAACAATATAAAACAAGTGGGTAAGTGTGATCGAAGATCGCACAAAGGGTTTCGTTTAATATTCCTTTCAAAACACTTTATCCTTTCTTTAATAAATTCAAATAAATATAATTTAGCAACAACAACAAAAAAAGTTTAAAAATTTAAGACCGGTAAAAATTTACCGGTCTATTTTTCCGTCTTTTCGAAAATCTAAACCAGCCGGAACTCGCTTTGTATTATTCTCAAACGTTTGAAAAATTCGTTAAACTTCCAATAGGACGTCATATTTTCTTTTTAATTCTCTAATGACGTGATATTAATCTGCTTTGTGTACATCCACATACTCATACTCCTTGTATTATTGAGAAATCTTAGACATTTTCCGTTTTATTTAACACTATGACGTCAATCAATTTTATTTCATATTTATCTTTTTTTCAATTAGTGAAACTTTTTATTTCATTTTCATTTTTCACGTAAAAATCGTCTGATAGAAAATTAATTATTCTAGAAAGAATTTCATTGTGGATTTTAAATTTTTGGCATCTGCTATAACGAAAAATGTTTAAATTTAATAGAAAAAGTCTATTAGAATTTTGGTTTTTTTATCTCTATTTATTAAAATAATACGAATTTTTCAAATTTTAATATTTTCAGCTGTTCACAGCTAATATTTTGATTTATACACGAAGTTTCAACTCTGTAAGTTACATAGTTTTCGAGAATGTCTCTGTGACAGACAGACAACGGAGCGAGAGCAATAGGGTTTCGTGAGATGAACGAAACCCTAAAAATGACTTTTTCAATAAAACATTTTTTACTCGATTTTTAAGGATTTTTTGAGTTTTTATTGTCCGAACGTGATAATTTTTTGAATTTCTGAAAGCTTGTTATATTTCGCGTCTGGTGGTATGATTTTCAAATCCGTAGGATGGCTAGAAAAAAAAGTAATCGCTCCTCAAAAAAGTCCGAAATGAAAGAGCGATGAGAATAACCCGGAATATCTACGCATATTTTCATTGGTCCATTTTTAAACAATTACTTTTTTTATATATAGAAGGATTTAACTTATTTCTTTACTTTAGTTCTCTATGGTTTATATTTAATATATTTTATAAAACAAATTCTGATTCGCATATTCATTTTGAATGCAACTGTTATGTCCATTGGACCCGTCTGGTAGGCGGATGGTTAAATGAGACACAATGAATAGATCAACGTCATTTCAGATATTTATGTCGCGTGAAAAACATAGTTTAATTATAAAAAGGATTAATAATTTGATATTTTAAACTAGTCGGATGTGCCAATCCCAAAACTTTATTCTATCTCAGTCATGTTAATACTTCAAAATTCGCTATCACATCGCCAATAAAATCAATATTTTTCGTCATTCTGTTGTACGTCAGCTGCTTGCTCATTTACGGCAACTTATTTTGGTCGCTAAATTTGGCGATATTCCGTCAACTGTCGCCAAGTTTGGCGAGAATTTAACGTTGGCGAATATAAATATAAAGTGATAAGCATATAATAGGATTAATGGTTACAACAATGAAAGAAAATTTGCCGAAACCATGTTAACTAAAACTCATAAATTAAACCCGTTTATAGATGAATTCTGGTGTCTTGTTTGAAAATGTCAGCCACTCTAAAATTTCAAACAGCTATATCTCAGCCATTTTTTAAGATAGAGGCAAAACAAAAATTGTTCCGTATTCTCCGGATCAAGGCCGAACATTTAACGAAAAAAAGTTTTAGGATTTCTAATTTGTTTAAATTTTCACATCTTTTTGAATCTGAAATCTTTAAATGGCTATCGCAGCGCCCCCTTTCGTCGGAATATCCCTAAATTCTGATAGAACCTGCTTGCCATAGGCAAAAGAATATAAAAAAATTAGGTTCAATTTGAAGCATAACTTTATACACTTTTCGATGGTACAATAGTGAAAATGGAACAAAAATATCGATCACAGCGCCCCCTTTCGTCGAAATAACCCCAAATTCTGATAGAATCTGCTTGCCATAGCCAAAAACATAGAAAAAAAATTAGGTTCAATTTGAAGTATACCTTCATACACTTTTCGATGGTACAACAGTGAAAATGGAACAAAAATATCGATCACAGCGCCCCCTTTCGTCGAAATATCCCCAAATTCTAATAGACCTGCTTGCCATAGCCAAAAACATTGAAAAAAATTAGGTTTAATTTGAAGCATTACTTCATACACTTTTCGATGATACAATGAGGACACACAGACGGACAGACAGACATTTTGTAAAAACATGTTTTTCGGAATCTCTGACCCCTAAAACGTGTAAATCCGTCGAAAACCGGAAGTCGAAAAAAATTTCGATTACAATACTTTCTTCTATTATAGATAGAAGAAAGTAAAAATATGAATTATGACCTATATGAAAGTTGACATAAACAATTACGTATCGTCCAAATCATGGCTATGTGCTCTTACAATTCACTTCGATATATAGAACTAGTCGGATGTGCCAATCCCAAAACTTTCTTCTATCTCAGTCATGTTAATACTTCAAAATTCGCTATCACATCGCCAATAAAATCAATATTTTTCGTCATTCTGTTGTACGTCAGCTGCTTGCTCATTTACGGCAACTTATTTTGGTCGCCAAATTTGGCGATATTCCGTCAACTGTCGCCAAGTGTGGCGAGAATTTAACGTTGGCGAATATAAATATAAAGTGATAAGCATATAACAGGATTAATGGTTACAACAATGAAAGAAAATTTGCCGAAATCATGTTAACTAAAACTCATATATTAAACCCATTTATGGATGAATTCTGGTGTCTTGTTTGAAAATGTCAGCCACCCTAAAATTTCAAACCGCTCTATCTCAGCCAATTTTTAAGATAGAAGCAAAACAAAAATTGCTCCGGATCAAGGCCGAACATTTAAAGAAAAAAAGTTTTAGGATTTCTAAATTTTTTTTATTTGCACATCTTTTTGAATTTTAAATCTTTAAATGGCTATCACAGCGCCCCCTTTCGTCGAAATATCCCCTAATTCTAATAGAACCTGCTTGCCATAGCCAAAAATATAGAAAAAAAATTGGTTCAATTTGAAGCATAACATCATACCACTTTTAGATGGTACAATAGTGAAAATGGAACAAAAATATCGATTACCGCGCCCCCTTTCGTCGAAATATCCTCAAATTCTGATAGAACCTGCTTGCCATAGCCAAAAATATAGAAAAAAAAATTTGGTTCAATTTGAAGCATAACATCATACACTTTTAGATGGTACAATAGTGAAAATGGAACAAATATATCGATCACAGCGCCACCTTTTGTCGAAATAGCCCCAAATTCTGATAGAACCTGCTTGCCATAGCTAAAAACATAGAAAAAAAATTTGGTTCAATTTGAAGCATAACATCATACACTTTTAGATGGTACAATGAAGACGGACAGACGGACAGACAGACATTTTGTAAAAACATGTTTTTCGGAATCTCTGACCTCTAAAACGTGTAAATCCGTCGAAAACCGGAAGTCGAAAAAAATTTCGATTTCAATACTTTCTTCTATTATAGATAGAAGAAAGTAAAAAATATGCTTTTTGATGGTTAAGAGAATGGTCTCCTGTTATCAAAGCATCCGGGGAAAATAAAATATTTTTTTAGATCGCTGACCATTCTTCTAACTGCCGGGCTTTGCCCAGCTTAACGGGTTGATGCCTGGCAACGGGGCGAGGATTCGCCTGATCTCCGCATGGCGAAGATCTGTTTGATAAATCTCTTGGCCGACGTGGCTTCAGTGCATCTTGTTGCCTAAGTTGCTTTTTCTTAGTTGGCCGGATGCTAATTTATGTTGGATGAGACGGTTCAGCACTTCACAGTGTAGCGAAGTCATGCCGGTTGGATGCGAGATGCTGGTGTATTTACTAATTTCAAGCTGTATCATACACCAATACGTCATGCCATCGCTACTCGAGTTGGTCTCGTAATTTAGAATCTTGATCAGGTGACGAGGCCTTCACCTGACTAGGCACATCCAGAGATATAATTCACAAGAAACTTGGAGGACTTTCCACCCACGACGCATTTTACATGCACCGGGCGCCATTAGCGTACATGATCGCCATGCCTAAAAAGGAATGGGTATAGATATTTTATAACACTTATAATACTAGAAACTAGGTACTGCTTTTAGACTTTAAGTACTATTACTTCACTGGGTTATTTGTCTTAATTTACCTATAGTTCTACCCTATGATTATTTTAACTAAAACTAAAGATTCTACAGACATCCTTATTTTTTACAGGGGGAAATTGCATGCATGATTTACCAAATTAAGAGAGGGGTTGGACCAGCTATATCAATATAAGAAAATCTTAGAAATCAACCGGGAAACATTTATTACATTTTCTTAAACATATAAAGTAAGTTTATTTTATATTTAAAAATTCACTATTATTTTTCTGGTTTATGGCCGGTACTTTTCACAGTATTATCTTAATTTCATTTTTCCAACGCATTTTCTTTTATAACTGTATGAAGATTTAATAATACCTATACAAACTATACTTTTCTCAAGCTACTATGATCTAAGGAACTCAAATGAAGTGTCCAAAGTGTGCCTTTTAAAAATTAATATTGGTACTACTTTTAATGTGTACATGTCTCCTGTTTCGAAAAATGAATTATATTCCGAATGTAGATCCAACTTCCTGTTCAATCTCTCGCATCTCTCTGGGACCATTTGGTCATAAAATACTAGCTTGGGATGGAGCTATTTTATAACTTTTTTTTCAAAGACTTGTACAGTGTACACTTGTACATCAATCATTAATAGGTAGGAATTTAATTTCTGAATGAATTGCAATGCATAATAAATGAAATCGCAATGGAATATTTGTAAGTAAAAAAAAAAAAAGGTTTTCACATTTTGTGTTAATTGTGATACGTACAGCTTTCTCCCACCTACTGTCCATTTTTGGTACAGGAAAACTCTGAAATTTCGTAAAATTCAGAGTACGATAACTCGGAAACTTCTGGTTGCAGAAGATTGAATTGTTTAATGTTTTACTTTTTAGAGCATGGAGAAAATTTGAAAGTGTAACTTATAGGACCCAGAGAGAATATACACATTTAAAAAGTGTACGTTTTTGAAAATTATCAGCAAGACTAATTCATCGACATAATTTTGATTTCTATCTTATTTCGAACACTTTTGCAATTTACATTGCCTACATATCTCCAACAGGTAAAAAATAAAAGTGTGTTTCAATATTTTTGGAGACACCTGGTAGATTTTTGTAAATGAACAAAATATTATTTTTGATACAAAACGCTGAAAACGGTTACCTTCATCAAGCATTATGTATCAAAATTATTATTTGGTTTACTTACAAAATCTACCACGCGTCCCGAAAAAGAATGGAACGCACTGTTGTGTTTAACCTGTAACGTAGGCAATGTAAATTGCAAAATTGTTCAAAATAACGCAGAATTCAAGATTATGTAGGGAAAAGAGTTCTGCGACTAATTTCCAAAAAAGGTACTCTTTTTATATATTCATATGGTCCTTGGGTCCTATAAGTTATATTTAGGAAAAAATTATCTATGCTTTGACAAGTAAAACAGTAAAAGTTTCAATCTTCTGCGACCAGAATTTGCCGAGTTATGGTACTGTGACTTTTTCCATTTACTACTACTTTTTCAATTTTACGTGATTGTTTCCATTAATGATTCGAAATTGACTCAGTTGGCAGTCAAAGCACTTCTATAGCAGCATTTGCGTGTGTGGTTTTTTCCGAAACTGATACAATTACATGAATTTAGAAATTCTTTAATAAAATGGCAGTTTTGTTGACAATGGATTTAATTATGCGCCAATAAACGATCATCAAACTTTTTCCAAAACGCTGTGAAACTGTAACAAGGAAACATTTTAAAGATTCAAAAATAGATGAAATATTGTAAAGATGCTTATTATTATTACTGTTCTTATTGGTTTTTGTTGAATTTCTAAAAAAAGTACTGAAGCAATGTTGATGAAAATTTAAATGGGACCAATTTGAGAATACACACTTACAATAAAAAAATCACATGAATCTGTCACGTATTTTCGGAGTAATCGGTTAACATACATTAAATATATATATATATATACATACGCGTCGAATTGAGAAATTCCTCTTTTTTTAAGTCGGTTAATGATGTTGAAAACGGCTACCTTAAAGGAGCATTATTGTTTCTGTATACCAAGCATTACGTCTATTTATTTTCAATGAATATAATATCTTGGTCGATGTAGCAAACGAACATGGGAGACAAACTTCGTCATTTTATCGAAAACTTAGAAAATGTCTATCAGAATATGACGTCAAGTAAGTAATTGGAATAAATCCCCGAAATTAACCACCTATGACCAAACCGAATTATGGAAAAGATCATGAGAGACGGTAGTTTCTCGAGTGACGCAGCGAAAAACCGAAAACCGTAAGCCCAAAACCGAAGATTCCGTCACTCTCATATATACAGCTAGCAGGACATCAAAGGAAAATCGAAACGCCGACATTTAATATCTCAGTAAATATGAGGTATACCGTTTCGATTTTTTCACATTAATCTTATATCTATGGCCTAACTCTATCCTGAAATTTATAAATTTCTACATGCAGTAGATTTTGAGATCTGGAAACCAATTTTTAAGCTAAAATCGGGAATGTAATGGGCACATATCTATTATCTCCAAAACGGCTCGAAGGATTTTTTAAAAATTAATATATTATATTAATCGGTTTTAGATGAAGCGAAAATGATTTTGCGATAACGTAGGAAAACTCTTGTTTTTTATATAATCCAGTTTTAAAATCGGACTCTTTTCCTTTGCATTTCCTCATAGATTATCATTGTAGAAATTCGGACTTTTCACCCTTTTTTATTCCTCCGCAATAACGATGCTCATGGCTATCATGGTTACAGTTAAACGTTAAAACATCTCCATATCGCTGAAAAACTATTTAGATTCTTTTTTTTTTAATACGAAAACAGTTTTTAATGCAATTTTTAATATGTAATATATATGTATTAAATTAAATTATTGTTTGTATATTTTTCTTTTTTGTTATAATAAAGAATTTCTTATTTCAAAATCTTCATTAAGTCGAAAAATATTTAGATTCCTTGATTAAAATATTGAAATATTTTATAATTATATATATACAATTTAATTATTATTTATATATTTAATTTGTCATTTTTTAAAGGAAAAAAAGATTCAGATTTTTTTTTTTATCAGTTAATTTGAAACAGACTCTAATCAACGAATCAATCATCTGTTTGTTTTGAGTCGCGAATGTTGTTTAGGAATAACACTCATATGAGGTATTTTACTATTTATTTATTGTTTGTTTACTTATTTTGATTAGATTGTCCTTTTAGAAATTGTCTTTTGATTTAGTGACGTAAATGGTGAGATAATTGTCAATAGTATTACCTGTTTTATCGTTAAAAATAATATAAGGAAATTGCATTATGGCCAGTGAATCTTTTAAAAATCAGATGACGATAGAAGATTGGTTTTTTACTTGTTAGCTATATTTTCCAACTCTCCAAATCAAACTTTCCCATCATTCACCTCACACAAATTTAATAACTAAAACTTTTTATTTCAGTGTGATTGAAATACGTTTAATTGTGATGAAACTTTGGTATATTATATAGGGAATTTATATAACGTAAGTTTTCACTTTTATGTATATAAAATTAGATACGATGTTTTCATTATGAAATACAATGTTTCTAATTTATGTTATGGCTTACTTTAACATTTTTGTTATTGACTAAGCCTATCATTAATATAGGGGAGACCGGTACACAGTGGACCTATGGACACAGTGGACCACCCCCTAATATTTTATTTATTTAAATTTTTTTTAAGCTTCTCTTCTATCCTAATAGACAACAGCACTGCAATGATTATTTATAGCCTTCAGAAAATATGTTTAGCTCAGATTGAACTATTTTATCCTGCTTTGTTGTTTTGAGCTTCTAAAAGTAAAATTTTTCATCATCATATTTTTACTTTTTTAGTAATTAAAGGTTTAGATAAATAAAATAAAACGGCTTTTTTGCAAAGCTAAGATACTTGTTTTTATTTTACTTTAAAGTTAATATGTTTAAAAGAAAGCTATAAACAATATTAATATGATTATTTATTGAACTTCAACATGGAGTACAGTGGACCACCCACTCCTGGGGCACAGTGGTCCACAATCCACTCTGCTCCACTAATGCAGAATGTTCAAAATATGTAATAATTGCTTATTTTCTATAAAGAAAGATTGTTTTAAAGTAGATTTAACTGTAAAATAAAGTAAACAAATTAAAATAACAATTTATTTAACATAATAAGAAATATTTTGTTTTGTATTTACTGCCTTTGATAAATATAACTGTAGTCTAATTGTTGATGATTCTATTCAAGTAAGATTCATGAGACGCAAATTGAATGGAAATCAGTTTATTTCTCCCGAAACTGTAGATGAATCTGCTGTTGATGTCAATGATTTCATAATGTTGCTCGCAGACCCAAAATTATTTCTTGAAAATTCCAGGCTCAATCTTACTGATAAGTACTTTGGAATTTCATTTGCAAATTTTAATGTGAGCTGGGTTTTTTTTTTTTTTTTGTACTTAAGTAATAACTTCAACTAAATTGCAATTGTTCCTGTATTAATCTGTTATTATTTTCAAAATATAATTAATTTTTTGTTTTTGTTTCAAAATTTATATTACTATGTTATTTTGCGAATGAAGGGGCAACAAAAAAGAATTAGATTAATGAAAAATAGATTTATATTATATTTTAGATAATACCTAATAGTGGTCCACTGTACCCCGGTGGGTGGACCAGTGTATATAATTTTTTTTAAATGTATTGAAAACTATGTTGTGAGAAAATTATGATGGATGTAAGAAGGTTTAAGGAATATTCAAATATATTTTCATACAAATTGGTCAGTCTGTTAAAGAGAAAAAAAATGTTAACTGAAAAAGTGGTCCACTGTGCGGTCTTCCCTACCCGATTACATGAGATTTTGTTATTTGTATTGATATGTTTGTGTTTACGTATTTTATCAAGATTATATTTCAGCTATTTTTAAGTAAGTTTTTTAAGATACTATATAGCAATGTTAAAATGTTGGCTATGCTTTATTAGTTTATGTTAAAGATTGGTCAGAAAAAAAAAAGGTTGGCGAGATTATAAAATTTTGTCAATCAGCTAGTGCTCGACTAACATAACAACAGGGCCGCTGGGATGGAATTTAATTTTTAAAAAGGACACATTTTGAACCGGTTTGTTTACAGTCCCATTTTATTAGTAGAATTTTGTGATAATTTCGCGAATGACTGGCGAATTTTGCATTTTTTGTAAAAAAAAAGGCATTAGATGTAATTTTAAACAAAATCTCTTCATTCATTTCTTTAATTTGCAAATATTTTAAGTTTTCTTATTTAAAATACTGTGATTAAATGTCCAATGTAAGATTTCCCTTAGTTGAAAATTGTTATGACAGAATTTACACAACTGCAAAAATAATTGATTACTACAACAATGCATTTTCAGGGGGTTTTTCCAATAAAATTAGCTATACAAGAGAGGAAAGTTTAGTATAGGATAAAACTTCATACTATATTTACATTGCAGTAATTTGGAGAGTTGCAAAATATAGCTAACAAGTAAAACACAAATCTTCTTTAGTCTGCGGTTTTTAAAATACTTCCTAAATATTCACTCGACACGATGCAATTTCCTTACCTTGTATCATTTTTATCAATAAAACAGGTAATTGACAATCATCTCACCATTTAAGTAACAATCTAAAGTCAATTTCTAAAAGGACAAGAAAATCAAATCAAAATAAGTAAACAAACAATAAATAAATAATAAAATACCAAATATGAGTCTTATTCTTGTAAACAAGAATTTGCATCGCAATCACCGCTCATGAATACATGACACAAGCGATAGGTTAATTTATTGTTAATTGATAGTAGAGGTGCCCAATCTTTTTAGGCGAAGGGCCACTTAAAAAATTGTTGGGTTGTCGAGGACCACCATCAGTAGCACAGAGAGAATTTTGTTTCGAGGAGATATTGGGTGGGGGTGATAATTAGCATTATCCATACATACAGCACTGTTCGGTTGCAAATTTGGAAGAATGCACCCACTAGATGGATTTGTGATTTTTATGCGGCTACTTGACAAATTTGTGATTTTTATGTGCCCGTTCTAAAAAATTCATGATTTTTATGTATAGGTTCAACTTTTATGTATAGGTTTCAACTTTTTTACTCAGTGGCCACTGGCCAGTACATGGATTTTTTTACTCCTGTTTTTCAGCACTTACCAATAACAAATTTACAAATACTTGATAAAAAATTTAAGAAATTTCTCAAACGATTGTGGAATAAACGGCGAAATTTGTCAAATAGTGTTGGGAAAGACATCGCAACATTCGTCAAATGGTCTCGGGAAAGAAATCAGGCATTGCAGGAAAAAAATTAATTATGCTTAACTGTCGTGAAAAAATTAGAGAAATTCGTCAAATAGGTTCGGGGGGAAAAATCACAAAATTCGTCAAATGATCTCGTTAGAAAAATAGTGAAATTCGTCTAACAATCGCAGAACAGAATTGCAAAATTCGTCGAATAGCAGTGGAAAAAAAGTGCACAATTTGTTCGTTCATGGAAAAAGTCGTGAAATTCATTAATCGATAGTCGATAAATCACGAAATTCATCAATCGATAGCAGAAAAATCACAAAATTCATTGATAGTGGAAAAATCACGAAATTCATCAACTGGTTTCAGGGGAAAATTTTTTCGAATATCGTCGAATGGCTTCGAGAAGAAAAAAATCACAATCCGTCAAATAATTTCGGGGAAAAAATCGTAAAATTTCCCAAATGGTTTCGAAATTTGACAGCGGGGAAAAAATCTTTTTCCATTCAATCATCGCAATTGGGACTATTAAGTTTGACCAGTGGTGGCAGTAAAGTCAGTCGCCAAATTTTCAGTATTATTCGCCGATTGGCGAATGGCAATTTTGTCCTATATTTTTACACGCCTGATCGATGAAATTCAAGATTTTTACGCACCCGATTGATGACTTTCTTGATTTTTATACATCCGTTTGACGAAATTAATGATTTTTATATGCCCGATAAGCAAAATTCATGATTTTTATGCATGCGTTCAACAAAATTTATGATTTTCCTTCTCCCGATCCACAAAATTCATGTTTTTACTGTGCCTGATTGACAAAATTCGTGATTTTCAACTGATATGCTTTCCGTCGGCCATTTAATGAAATTCACAATTTTTCTTCTCTAGACAATGGCAAAATTTGCAATTTTTTTTTTTACCGTTCGTTCAAATTTACAATTTTTTCACAAACATTCGATGGAATTCTTGATTTTTCCACGCCCAATTGACGAAATTTGCGATTTTCCATGCCTATCGAAAAAATACATAATTTTGCAGAACCGATAGACAAAATTCATAATGTTTTCCCACGATCTATGGACAATTTGCAAATTTTTTCCTCGACTGTTCGTTGAAATTCGCGATCTTTCCATGCCATTCGATGAAATTCGTTGCTCGATCCATGAAATTTGCGATTTTAAGTGCCTTATCGACAAAATTTGCAGGTTTTTTCAACTGATTTACAAAATTCAAGATTTTGAATGATTGACGAAATTTACAACTCTGGAATTACCGATTTTGGCATCTCTGGTTTCTGTTGACCGATTATTGAAATTTGCGTTTTTTTTCTAGCGACAAAATGGCGAAATTTGTGATTTTTCCATGCTCATTCGACAAAATTCGCATCCAGTCGATGCAATTCGTGATTTTATGCGCCTGATCGATGAAATTCATATTTTCTTACGATCTATGGACAAAATTTGCAAATTTTTCTCACGAATTATTAAGGAAATTCGAAATTTTTGGATAGGTTGGCATGTAAGGTCTCTGCGGGCCACCAGTTACCCATCACCAGCCACAGGTTGTGCATTCCTAATCATGATGCAGTTTGGCTCATTCGACTCGACATCGATAGAACTTACTGATTTTAGTTTCACCACCAGGGGCAGTTTTGTTCATATAGAACAGAGTGCGCCCCTGGCAGTGGAAGGGGAAATTAATGGATTTTGGAACTACCTCGAGTTCTATGGGTCCCATCACAACATTGTTTGATTCATTCAACTTGACATTGACAGGATATATCAATTTTAGTTTCAAGTTTGACCAACAGGGGGTGCATTCCTATCTCAGGTTCTATGGCCCCGATCATGACAAGGTATGGCTCACTCAACTCGAAATCGACAGCCTCAACAATTTCAGCTGTTTGTATAGAACAGAGTTCGCCCCCTGGTGGTGGAACATGGAACTAACAGATTTTGCAGCTAACCTGAGTTCTATGGGTCCCATCACAATGCAGTTTGATTCATTTGACTCGACATCGACAGGATATATCGATTTTAGTTCCAAGTTTCACCACCAGGGTACGCTATCCTATCTCGTGTTCTATGGGCCCGATTACGATGTGGTATAGCTCATTCGACTCGAAATCGACAGCCTGAAAGATTTCAGCTATGTTTGTATAGAACAGAGTGCGCCCCCTGGTGGTGGAAGATGGAACTAACGGATTTTACAGCTAACTCGAGTTCTATGGGTCCCATCACAATGCAGTTTGATTTATTCAACTAGACATCGACAGGATGTATAGATTTTAGTTACAAGTTTCACCACCAGGGGGCGCTTTCCTATCTTGTGTTCTATGGGCCTGATCACGACGAGGTATGGCTCATTCGACTTGAAATCGACAGCCTGAAAGATTTCAGCTATGTTTGTATAGAACAGAGTGCGCCCCCTGGTGGTGGAAGATGGAACTAACGGATTTTGCTGCTAACTCAAGTTCTATGGGTCCCATTGAGGTGCAGTTTGATTCATTCGACTCGACATCGACAGGAAAAAAAGATTTTAGTTACAAGTTTCACCACCAGGGGCGCTTTCCTATCTCGGGTCCTATTCGCCCCTTCACGGCGAGGTATGGCTCATTCGACTCGAAATCGACAGCCTCAAAGATTTCAGCTATGTTTGTATGGAACAGAGTCCGCCCCCTGGGGGTGGAAGATAGAACTAACGGATTTTGCAGCTATCTCAAGTTCTATGGGTCCCATCACAATGCAGTTTGATTCATTCGACTCGACATCAACAGGATATATTGATTTTAGTTCCAAGTTTCACCACCAGGGGCACTTTCCTATCGGGTTCTATGGGACCGATCACGACGATGTATTTCAGCTATGTTTGTATAGAAAAGATTGCGCCCTTTGGCGGAGGAAGATGAAACAAACGGGTTTTGCCATGCATTTTCATCCTTCTAATTGTGTTACTCTCTCGCTGTATAATTTAAAAGTTGAGTCTTGGATTCCTCTCCCTGGGCCACCACCCTCATATTTTATTGGGGTCCAAGGGGTCTTTTTTAGCATTTCTTTAAAATTTTATTCTAATGATTAATTTATACCCTATACTTAATTTCGACTAATTGACATTTTCATCAATAACCTTAAAAAAGAAATGATATCAGTACAAAAACCCTTAACGGGTTAAAAGTTGTGACGCAGCACTTTCTTTTGGCTCTATAAATTTTAAATATGGGTCTTAAAAGCAATGATATCAAATTTAAGTGACGCTATGTTAATAATTTTTTTTAAATCATAATTTTCTTTTTAGTTTTATTTATCTTCACAGGTGCAATTATTATCTTAATATGAAAAAATATATAAAATTTATTCGCTGATGCTTTTTCATTCACATCTCTCATGAACTCAAAATATGAGTTTTAAAAGAAATAATATCAAAATTTGAGTGACACCTTGACGTTAATTTAATAAGACTCTTTTAAAATTCAATTTAAATTATTTTTTTTTTTTGTCTTCTAAAGTATATTTACACATACTAACAATACTTTTTATTTTTCAATACACTTTTAAATATACTACTTTCACTGAGCCTATATTATATATTGAAATGTATTTATTTCAATAAATTGATTTATCTTCTGTGCCACGCTATCCAAAATCATAAGTAAAATTTATGTAAATGATTATTTTGCGTCATATTATCCACTTGCATACATTTCACTTTGTTTGGATATTATGACGCAAAATAATCATTTACATAAATTTTACTTATGATTTTGGATAGCGTGGCACAGAAGATAAATCAATTTATTGAAATAAATACATTTCAATACATAATATAGGCTCAGTGAAAGTAATATATTTAAAAGTGTATTGAAAAATTAAAAGTATTGTTTGTATGTGTAAATATACTTTAGAAGCAGGGAGATATAAATAGATTAGGAGAATTTTCCCCTATGGCATCTTCCTTGCAAACTTGAGCCTAACGCCGAAGTGGCCGCATGTGGCGCTGCGATCTTTAGCTGAGTCAAAATAACATTGTTTGCTATAGGAGTGCGTTATTATTTCTTTAATAAAATATTAATTTTACATTATATTTTAATATGGCTCGGAACTGTTTTGTATATGGATGTGACACAGGTTATAGGAAAGTCGAAAGACAGAATAAAGAACTGGGTATAAGAAATCCATCGTTGTTTCCGTAAGCATAGCTCGTCCTAGCACAGTAAAAAATGCCAAAAATTTAGTTCAGATAGGAAACACAATTAAAAAATTATCTTTTCACCAATTCAAAAAATGAATCCACCCCTTCCGGGAAAAAAGAAAAAGGGAGGGGGGGGGCAACAGATAAATTAACTGAATAAAATGGATGGCCTTTGTGCTTCTTTTTGAAATTATATATATATATATATATATATATATATATATAGTTTTTTTTTTAATCTAAGGTGAATGCTGTGATTTTTAAATGTTTGTAGCCGATTAATTCTTGAAATTATATTTTTTGTATTTTTCTTTGTTAAATAAAAGTTTGTTGATTATTTCTGTTAAATAATGTTTGTTCCTTAAATAAAGATATGTAATTTTTCTTGTGTAATCTTTATTTAAATATAGGCACAAAAGTTTTTTAATTTATCAAAATATCTTGATCATATGCAATAAATACATACACATCAAATTATTTTTTGATTTGAAAAAAAAAAAAAAAAAAAAAAAAAAGTATTTCAAATAGGAAGTTATTGACAGCAAGTCTTGAATGCAGAAAATGATTCATATTATACATGTGTATTAATTTACAGAAAAAGCTAGTTGTATTTGAATTTATATTACATTAAATATAAGAATAAAATGACAATAATCCAGCAGTACAGGAAACACTATTTTTATTTTCTAGGGTCCCCTTTCCTGTATTGTCACAAAAATTTGAGCATTTCTGATGCCTCAAAGTATAGATGGGAGTATGTAAATAAATATTTAGATAAATATATTTATTATTATCCTACTCTAATAGTATAAAATATCATCTCTAATGAAAATTACATGCTGAATTTGGGGGCCTAGGGCCCAATTGCTACAAATTTCAAATTTATTTTACATTTGCAGTAGGCATAAATATTTTTTAAATCTAGAGTTTGAGTACAATAAAATTAATCCTAACAAAATTTACCTTATTCCAATACTTGTTTTGAAAAGGAATTGATATTTTTTGCTCATTTTAAATAATACAGCTGGGAAGAAAAAAAATAATATATATATATATAATTTTTAGTTATTTGCAGTTTGTAAAATTTACTATGAATATTTAACAAATTCTTAAACTAAATAGTCCTGGTTTTCATATTTTATTTATTTTAAAAAATAAATAAAAGCATATAAAAACATCATCATTTGTTTTAATTAGAAAAAAAAAATGTTATTCTATAAAATATTTACGAGAATTACGTGATAAATCCCGGATATCGAAGTACAATAAAATTTAAAAGAAAAAAAAGAAATATTTGAGTTCCAGGCTTGTTTTGAATAAGAATGAATATTCTTTGTTCCTTTTTAATATTACAGTGAAAATATATACTATTTGCAGTTTGTAAAATTTAATATAAATATTTTACAAATTCTTAAAATAGTTCGTTTCCTGTTTTATTAATTAAAAAACATCACAGAATTTCTTTTTAAATGCAGCTTGAGAAAAAAAAAAAAAAAAAAAAGTTTTCGATTTGCTGAACTTCGATTGCTGACACAGATGGCGCTCCGGCCAGTACACGAGATTTCGCGCATTACCAAACTTCATCTCGGGGTCAAAAATCTAACACGGCGTTCCCCTACCTAAGGTATTCTATTACCATGTTTAGAAGACAAACCAAAAATAATTTAAATTGAATTTTAAAAGAGTCTTATTAAATTAACGTCAAGGTGTCACTCAAATTTTGATATCATTTCTTTTAAAACCCATATTTTGAATTCATGAGAGATGTGAATGAAAAAGCATCAGCGAATAAATTTTATATATTTTTTCATATTAAGATAATAATTGCACCTGTGAATATAAATAAAACTAAAGAGAAAATTATGATTTAAAAAAATTATTAACATAGCGTCACTTAAATTTGATATCATTGCTTTTAAGACCCATATTTAAAATTCATAGAGCCAAAAGAAAGTGCTGCGTCACAACTTTTAACCCGTTAAGGGTTTTTGTACTGATTATATATACAAGCGTAAAATATGATTTCGATAAACTATAAACAAAATTTATTTTATCTTTTCATTGAGTAGATAAGACATACTCTTTTCCTTATTTTAAGTTTTTACATCAGTGTTATGTTTTAACTTCTAATTACATCCCTCTGCATATAATAGTCATATACACTTTATTAAATATATATTGTTTTTTATAAAGAATACCATTTTTCTTCTTCATTTATGTATTTTCTATTGAATATCAAGTAATATGATTATATTATTTGGTATAAATAAATGATCCTTTAATATAACATCGAACCAGTATCGATTTGAGATATTACCGTGTAAAACATCATTTTCAAAATAAATTTTAGATTGCATTTATTTAAAAAAGAATCGATTCCGAAACGCAATTTTCATAAAAATAATCCATTTATTACTTTCCGATATTCAAGCCTAAATATCCAGATGTTTCCATACTTTAATATTTTCTAAAAAGCTCAACCTTTTTCTTTTTCCGCAGCTGACAATTTTCAAAAGAAATGATTTTTATCGGATTCATTTGATTTTGTTTTATAAGCATATGTGTGCGATTGACAGAAAGAGAATTTAAACTTTAAGGCTGGTATATCCACAATATTAATTTTTAAAAAACTGTGCAAGAAAAAAAATACTGAGACATTCCCTTAGAAACGTACAAAATGACGTCAAGAAATGTTTCTTAAAAAAGTAATTGCAATAGAAAAGAAATCTGGGGCGAGTAGATTAGTGTCCACTCAACTTTCCGAACAGATTATAGAATACTTTGATTCAAATAATAATTTGTAACAATAATTTGTAACGCAAAATATGCAATTTATTTCACTAAGATACTTAATTATTCAACTAATCTTCCGTAATTGGATCCACATCTAAAGTGGGCATCATACGTGAGAATTGCAACAATGTAACAATGTTTACAGTATTTGAATTTTATATGCGTGAAACCACGCTCGCTAGCATAAGCTAATTGGTTACATTACGTAAGAATGCACAGTTACATGCTAGTGTGTAGAAAAAAGACGTAGCAGCCCCCGAGAATAATACACCAAGTGACCGAGATGTATCGCCAATCGACCAAGACGTACCGCCATTTTATATGACACCTATTATATTAAAGTTATGTACGACACGTATATATAATTTTATGAGACATATGATCAAATTTTAATGACGTATACATATTACATGCGTTTAAAATATGTATGACGTGTATTATAAGACATATATGCGACATATAGGATGTACATATTATGTATATATGACATAAATACGAGTTATAAAGACATACATGGCGTATATATAATGTATATTAAGCTTTGAGACGACCTTTGAGAAATCATACCAGCAGCTTGACGTAATCCTAATTGCGGGGGCCGCTATAACAAATATGTACACTTATCAACTACATGTGGCCACAAAATAATTGATAAATGATTAAAAATCAGTTATGATATCAAACCCATTGGCCTATTTTTCTGTAAGTGTATACAGTTCTTGCGACAAGGGATTATAATATACCTGCCAAACAGAGAAATCAATTAAAAATGCCATTTGCACGTTATCGTGTTCATCCACACGCATACATATCTGTTACGAAATCCTTGATCACATGTTCTGTGGGCGGGGTTATGCTCACGGCGCGCGTTACGTAATGTGACGTAACCTCGAACCGATTAGAAAACAGCTTTGTTTTTGTCAGTTGGAATAATTTGTATCGTGAAAATGGAGCTTCTTGGCGGCTCTCCTGAAACTTAATATTTTTTTTCAGTCTAATAATCTTTATTAATTTACTTTTCTGTTTAATGTGCTGTCGAATAAAATATGAAAAGACATAAAGACTATTATGAATCTATCATCCTCACACCTCTCCCAGAATGTGTATTTATTGTGTTTCGTCTTTCGAAATTACGTTCTTTCTGACTGTATCTGCTGCTGATTATCATTATTTTTTATGGTGCCGAAACCCGGGAAATCAAGAAATTGTTCTGAATTAGTTATCGACGTGAATATATAGGAAAGAATATTTATTGGAAGGTTGTTTTTCTCTTCTTGTGGACTATGCTCGGATGAAAGGTACTGTAAAAACTTTATTATTATTATTATTATAAAATGGAAAAGCTTGATAAATTAAAAGCAAAACGTAAGCTTGCTCGAACTTCATGCACTAAATTAATTACTTCTATCGATAGATTTATGGAAAGTATTGATACTCAAAGTGACAATGATAAATTTAAACTGTCTGAATATTTAATAAATTTGCAAGAAAAACAAGATGAGCTTAAAAATTTAAATGAAAAAATTGAAGAATTAATAGATGATGCAACGGAATTTGAAAATGAAATACAAAAGTCACTTGAGTATGAGGAAGCTATATCTGATTCGAAAACCAATTTAAGAAGTAAATTAAAGCAATTCAAGGTCGAGCAAGCTGAATCCGTGAAAAGTAATAATAGTACTTCTAATTTAAATAATGCATCACAGAATACTGTCAATTTGCCAAAACTAAACATAACCACCTTTAGTGGTGATCCAAGTAAATTCTTGGAATTTTATAATAGCTTTGAAAGCGCCATAGATTCAAATGAATCATTAAATACTGTTGATAAATTTTTATATTTGAAATCTTTCTTAACCGGTGAAGCTTACAAATCAGTAGCTGGTTTTGCGTTAAAAGAAGAAAATTATAAATCTTGTTTAACTTTATTAAAAGAAAGATACGGAAAACAAGACCAGTTAATTAGTTGTTTTGTTAATAAATTATTAGAAATCGAACCTGTTAAATCTTCATCAAATATTAAGGGTCTCAGACATATTTATGATGAAAGTGAAGTCAGTATTAGGAATTTGCAATCTATGGGTATTGCTTCAGATAAATTTGGATACATATTAATCCCTATTTTGTTAAAACAATTGCCACATAATTTAGTGGTAGAATTTCACAGAAAAAGGGATCCTAAGAAAATGGGTGATGTAGGGGAATTAATGAAATTCATCAAGTTTGAAATCGAATCTAGGGAGGCTGCAGATCTGGTGTCAGGAATTTCGTTGAAAGGTCAGGAAACGTTTCGTTCGAAAGCTGAATATTCTAAAGAGAAATTTAAAGTAAAAAATAATTTCCCGACATCAGTTGCATTAAATACTGTTACTAAAGGTGTTTGCATTTTTTGCAATTCTAATACACATACTGGATTAGGATGCAAAATCTTATCCAATGAACAAAAAAGATTTAAGTTAAAGAAAGACGGACGTTGTTATAAATGCTTTTTCAAACACTTACAGTCAGCTTGTAAAGTAAAAATTCAGCCATGTCAAACATGTCAAAGCACACAACATAATCACTTATTTTGCCCACAAACAAAATGTAAAAAATTGGTTGAAAATCAAGATTCAAAATTAAAACAAGTTAGCCAAAATCCTGAAAACGAAACAGTAATGCAATCTATTCATAAGTCAAAAAATTTGAGGAATAATTATATCACTCTACTGCAAACAGCTTGTGTTCAGGTGGAAAGTGGATCTAAAAAATTATTTGCCAGAATACTATATGATTCTGCTTCCACAAAAACCTTCATTCGGAGTGATTTGGCAAAGGCATTAAATGCCAAAATCCTAAGAAAAGAAAAACTTTTCATTTACACATTTTCTAACAGAAATCCTACAGAAAAAGAATTTGAATGTGTATTAATAACCTTGAGAAGCAGATATCATCCGTATAATTCGGTTAATGTTGAGGCATTAATTACGGATGAAATCTGTGGTACCAAATTATGTCAAAATATTAATCCTCAGGTTCAAAACCTTATTTCAAAGGAATATCAATTAGCTGATTTATTCGAGGTAAATTTACCAGTTCAAATTTTGTTAGGAGCTAATTATATTTATGAAACATTATGTGGATCGCTTACCAAAATAAACAAGCAATTATACTTTCAAACGTCTATTTTCGGAACAACATTAGTTGGACAAATGCCAGATAATTATTCGATGAATTCTATTTCTTGTTTAAATGTAATTTGCTATTCGAAAGAAAGGGATTTGACATCTTTAAATGTTTCGGGTGAAAATTTAAATACTCAATTAAAAGCATTTTGGGAACTTGAAGCAATTGGTATTATTGAAAGTAATGAAAAGAAAATTTCTAATTATGAAGTAATAAATAAGTTTCAAGAAAACTTAAAATTCGTGAATGGTCACTATGAAACACGTCTTTTATGGAAAAATTCTCGTGATTTGCTTAAAAATAATCTTGAAGTAGCAAAAAAGCGGTTTTCTAGTTTGGAAAATAAATTCCTGAAAGATGAGTCTTTATTCAAAGAATACAATTCTATTTTGCTTGACCAAGTTAATGAAGGTATAGTGGAATTGTGCCCTAAAAAGTTTTCCGAGAATAACTGTTACTACATGCCCCATAGACCTGTCATCCGAGAGGATAAAATTACAACAAAAACTCGGATTGTTTTCGATGCTTCCTCTAAACAAGCGGATTCCTTATCTTTAAACGAATGCCTGAATCCGGGTCCTAACTTGAACCCAAATGTTCTGGATATTATTTTAAAATTCCGATTACACAAAATTGCCCTTTCAGCTGACATTGAAAAAGCCTTTCTCCAGATATCTATAGCGGAAGAAGATCGCGATTATTTAAGATTTTTATACTATGAAGATTTTGACAAAAATAAAGAAATTGTCCCCTATAGAATGACTAGGGCTACTTTTGGTGTCACCTGCAGTCCGTTTATCCTTGCCTGTACTATCAAAAACCATATAAAAAAATACAAAGACTCTCACAAGAAAACATTTGAAATCCTTAATTCGTCCCTTTACGTAGATGACTTGTTTACCGGAGAAAATGATGTTGTAGAGGCTTTTAATTTATCTAAAGAAGCTGTTGATATTTTGAAAGAAGGGGGAATGAATTTAAGAAAATTTGAAACTAATTCCGAGGAGCTTAGAAAAAGGTGGATTGATAAGAGTATACCTATTTCCAATTCCGATCCACCAAATAACTCTCTAAAAGTATTAGGCTTAACTTGGAACAATAATGAAGATAATTTGGGACTAGAATTACGTCCATTGTTATCAAAATTAAATAATGATTCTTGTACAAAACGGAATGTCTTGAAAATTGCAGCTATGTTGTTTGACCCGGCTGGGTTAATCACTCCTTTTATTATTCGAATTAAATATTTATTGCAACAATTATGGGTAATGGGCATATCATGGGATGAAAAATTTTCTGGTGTGTTAGAAAATGATTGGAAAACTTGGATTTCAGAAATACAGGATCTCTCACAACTGAAAATTCCCAGATATTATTTTAGCACCCTGATCATGGAAAAGGAGGGTCTTCAGTTACATATTTTTACAGATGCTAATCCCAAAGCCTATGGCGCAGTAGTATACTTACGATATCAAACATCTAAAGAAAAATTTAAAACTAGTTTTGTCATGTCTAAATCTAGAGTTGCCCCCTTGAAGAAGTTAACTCTCCCACGTCTTGAATTGATGGGAGCAGTTATTGGTGCAAGACTTGCAAATTATCTTAAAAATATTCTCCAGGTATTCCAGTTTGATTTCTGGACAGATTCTGAAATTGTCCTTTATTGGATAAAAGGATCAAAAGAAAAATGGAAACCATTTGTCGCGAATAGAATTTCAGAAATTCATGACTTGTCTGATCCTAGTTTATGGAGACATTGCGAAGGCAAACTTAATCCTGCCGACCTAATCACTAGAGGTTGTTCAGGAAAACAATTGGTCAATTCTCAGAAATGGTGGTACGGTCCCGAATTTCTTTCCTTGCCTGAAGATCAGTGGCCCAGAGTTAAAATGCCCGCAACTCAAGTGTCTAATGTTTCTGAAGAGCGGTCTCGAAAAGCAGAAATTATTTATTGTGTAGTTAATACAAATAATGCTGATAAAATTCAAGTTTTAAATTTGTCAAGGTATAGTTCACTAAAGAAGTTGTATCGAGTAACTGCATGGGTATTTAGATTTATTTTTAATATAAAACTAAACGCAGAAAAACGAAATCTTGCAGAGTTATCAGCTGATGAAATAAAAAATGCCGAAAATTTTTGGGTAAAGCTTGTTCAAGAAGAAAGTTTTCCTGAGGTTATAAAATGCTTAAAGATGAACAAAAATATCCCTAAAGAATCCAACCTTTTGCAACTAAATCCTGTGTTGTCAGAAGAAGGATTACTCTTGGTACGAGGGCGGTTACAAAAGGCTAACTTGCCATTTTATGATAAACATCCTATCGTACTTCCTCCCAAACATAAATTTACTGAATTGATTATTAAAGACTCCCATGAAAGGGTTTTGCATGCAGGAGTATCAGACACACTGGTACAAACTCGTGAAAAGTTTTGGATTTTGAGAGGTAGACAGTGCATAAAATCAGTCCTCAACAACTGCACAATCTGCAAGAAATTTAACATACGTCCTGGTCAACAAGTAATAGCACCTCTTCCAGGTGACCGCATTAACGAAGCACCCCCATTTTCCGTTACAGGCCTCGATTTTGCGGGGCCCCTATATGTGAAAGGGAGTGAGAATAAAAATTACATCTTATTGTTTACTTGCGCTATCACAAGAGCAATTCATTTGGAGCTTGTGAAAGACATGTCAACTGCAGAATTTTTATTAGGATTCCGCAGATTTATTTCAAGAAGAGGGCTGTGTGCTATAATCTACTCGGACAATGCTAAGACTTTCAAAAGAGCTGAACTTGAATTAAAAGAAATGTGGAAAGCTATCCGCCATCCGGACGTAAAAAAGTTTTATGCCGATCGGGGAATTTCTTGGAAATTCATTGTCGAACGTGCCGCCTGGTGGGGTGGCTTTTATGAGCGAATGGTGCGCTCAGTGAAGTTTACTTTACGTAAAGTCATCGGCAAATCTTCGTTGACTCTAAGTGAACTGGAAACTCTTCTAGTTGAAGTAGAAGCTATCATAAACTCTCGTCCATTGACTTATGTTTATTCTGAACTAGATGAACCATTTCCTCTAACACCTGCTCATTTTATTATAGGAAAACGAGTTCTGTGTTTACCAACTATAAAAGTAAACGATTTGACCTTACCAGCAACCAAAGAAACTTTAGTGAAACGTTTTCGTTTACGTGAAACTACTTTAAATCATTTTTGGAAGCGCTGGAAGAATGAATATCTCCTCAACTTAAAATCTGCTCACTGCACGGATCAAAATAAAACTTCTGATTTCAAGATAGATGATGTTGTGCTTGTGCATAATGAACATTTACCTAGAGCTTTCTGGAAGTTGGGAAGAATTACAAAAACATTTGTTGGAAGAGATGGAAAAATAAGGTCTTGTGAAGTGAAAACAAACAATTCAACTATTAAAAGACCAATAAATCTCTTGTATAATCTTGAAATTAGTGACTTGAAAAACTGAAAAACTTTTTTTTTACTTTCAAAAGACTCTAAATTTTTTCTTGATGATATTTGAATTGGACTTTAATTTCTCTTACTTATCCTTTTTTGAATTTTTCTAGAATAATATTTTTAACTGTTTCTTTTTATATTTTTAGTAGAAGATATTGTAATTTGTTTTTGTGCTTATTGAAGAAGGTATGTAAGTATCACTGAATTATATATTTGCATTGTTTCTTGAATTTAATATTTGAAATTTTCTTGTGTTCATGATTTGATCTAGATAGCATATCAGACTTTGATTTCCAGGACTATGGTTGTATCTTGGACAGTTTTATCTTGACCTGAATTATTTTAAATTTAAATAATTTATTTTATATTTGACTGTCTTCTTGAAAACTCTTGGGCAAAACTTTAAAAATGTTTTGTTTTACTTACTTGGTTTCATTCTTGAATCTTATCTTGGATATATTATTATTATTTTACTTTTATAATTTAATTTAAATCTTGTACTTGGAATAGATATTGATCTTGAATAATATTATGTTAAATTGTTTACTTGAATACCTTAATATTATTTTTTATTTGATAATTGTGTACAATTTAGTTAATTGAGGTATTTGTTAATTGAAAACTAGGTTACTTGTATTGATGTTATATATATATATATGATGTTATATATGTATGATGTAATATTTTTGAAAATTTTTGATGAACCCCCATGTGTTCATGGTGGGGCAGGATGTTACGAAATCCTTGATCACATGTTCTGTGGGCGGGGTTATGCTCACGGCGCGCGTTACGTAATGTGACGTAACCTCGAACCGATTAGAAAACAGCTTTGTTTTTGTCAGTTGGAATAATTTGTATCGTGAAAATGGAGCTTCTTGGCGGCTCTCCTGAAACTTAATATTTTTTTTCAGTCTAATAATCTTTATTAGTTTACTTTTGTGTTTAATGTGCTGTCGAATAAAATATGAAAAGACATCAAGACTATTATGAATCTATCATCCTCACACCTCTCCCAGAATGTGTATTTATTGTGTTTCGTCTTTCGAAATTACGTTCTTTCTGACTGTATCTGCTGCTGATTATCATTATTTTTTAATATCACGATTACAATACATTCATTACACAATGTGTGGCCAGAAAATCATAAGTAGTAAAACTGTATATACATATTCCTGCTAATGGAAGTTTTAAGTTGTTTTAAATGCATATTTTATTGTAAAAGCACTTTATTACGAATTACGATGTAACGAAATGTTCATAACCATTTACTTGGTCTCTATGTTAAAGCATACTGAATTCGAAACGATATAACGAAACATTTATAAAGAAAAGAATTCCAGCATGAAAAATTAAATGAAAACAATATAGCAATTTTTTTTTTTTTTTTTTACTTAACACGGGAAATAAAATTGTATTCATTATACAAGTTTTTTTTTCCCATGAAAATATCATATCTTCAATATTTTTCTCTGCGGTCAGGTACATATTTTCAGCACTTCCAAGACAGATTTGCATTTGGGTAGGGACAGTGTTTTAAGACAGACAGGGGGGGGGGGTAGGGGCGATAGCTTAGCTGAATTGGATTATGTTCTTTGTTATTCGATGACTGATTTCGTTGACATTTGCTTTTCTTGTAAATTTATCGGGTATTAATTTTTAAAACTCTTGCTATACTGGCTGTAACTGGCAAAAGAAAATGTTTGATTTTAGAAGCGAAAGTCGAAATTATTAAATGCGACTTGAATAATTGTAAAAAAAAAAAAAAAGAAAAAAAAAAAACAATGTAGCGAATTCTAAGTAGCACAATATTGAAATATCGTGAAAAAATGCTTAAAAAAATCGAAAAGGGTGCAGGTTTCCGCATCGTTTAAACGTATGCGCGCAGCGTAATATTCAGATGTGCAGGGAGTATTATTTTCATGGATTAAAGACGCAAGATCCAAAAACCCTATTAGTAAAAGCATTTTGCAAGGAAAAAAAAAAGCATATGCGTTTGCCGAAAAACTTGCATATAAAGGAATTCTATGTAAATGATTGTTGGGTGAGTAAATTAAAAAAAAAAAGATATGAAATTGTATGTAAAAAATTATGTGAATAAGCAGCTTCTTTTTCAGAAGAAACAATTGAAGAATGGAAGAACGAACACTGAAAAATATTTGAGGATTACGATCAAAAAGATATATTTAACATGGATGAAACTAGATTTTTTTTTTCGTTTAATGTCTGATAAAAACCTAACTTAAAAAAAAAAAGTCAATGTGGGAAATGGAACAAAGATCGACTTTCATTAGCATTATGCTGAAATGCCAATGGTTCCGAAACCCAGAAACCTTTTGTAATTGGAAAAGTAAAGAATTAACGGGGTATCCTAAAACAAGAAATGAAATCTTTTCCTGTAATGTACAGGCATAACTGCAAAACTGGATAATGAAATGTCTTTTTCAAGAATGGATTTTAGATTTTTGACAAAGAGATGAAAAAAGCCGAGAAATCAGTTCTGCTTATTTTAGACAATGTCTCTTCCAATGGGAGTTCTGTTTGTCTTAAATGTATAAAGTTGCTTTTTTTCCCACCTCAAAACACTCAAAATATAATACACTCAAAATTCAACCATTCGACCAAGGAATTATTCGTTCGTTTAAAATTAAATACCGGAAGGTGCTTGTGAAAAGAATAATTGTGAATTCTGATGATAAGAAATAAACAAAAATAGACGTGCTGAAAGCAATTTATTTGATAAAGAAAGCTTGGTGCAACATTTCGAAAGAAACTATTGTTAACGCTTTTTCAGTGTTGTTAGTATACAATAAAAAAAAATATATTAAATGTAAAATATCTAAATTTCCAACTAAATTTTCAGCAAGACTGAAGCTGCGCTGTGAATTAATAATACTGACAAAGGATGAGAATTAATTTTCACTTTTGCTAAACAACGCATAACCAAATGAAAAAATGTGTCCAGACTGGCGATCGAACCGAAATACCTGGCATAGCGCACCAAGTGCTTTACCATTTAAGCGGTTGGCATAAAGCACTTTGGCATAAAGCATTTTCTATAAAGCACTTGGTGCGCTATTCCAAAATATCTGTTTTCGATCCCCAGTCTGGACACATTTTTCAATGGCTTAAATGGTAAACAACTTGGTGCGCTATACCAGGGTATCTGGGTTCGATCCCTAGTCTGGACACATTTTTCACTATGTTGGTTATGCGTTGTTCAGCAAAAGTGAAAATTAATTCACATCCTGTGTCAGTATTGTAAAATATCTATTAGCGTTTTCAAATTACAAAAAAAAAAATCATCTGTATTCTGTAACCCGGAAATTCCAGGTTGGATGCCCTAGTTTTACTAATTACAGAAGTTACATTAATTTAATACATTTTTCTAATTGCAGAAACACATTATTTTAATCCATTTTACTAATTACATAAGTACATTATTTAATTACAATATTTTAAACTACACGATTTGCTTATTTGTGGGTTATTAGTCTAATAAAATTACATTTCTGGTCGATTTATTTCAGTATTTGAAAACATTTATTGAAAATATGCAGAGTAATTATACAAAAAGAAATGTTGTAAGGTATTACATGATCTCTTATAGTTGTATGACATAAAAGGACATGTCACAACCTGTTGCATCACAAGAGAATTACACTGCGAAAATTTAACAACATATATTAAATTCTACTGGATTTTCCTCAATTGTCAATTTGCAAATATTGTAAATGAAATATTCAGTTCTCAACATTATATGTTAGGCAAGCTCATCTGCAATGAAAATTTAAAAAACGAACGTATTTGTTGACAACATCCTTGGAAAAACATTAAGATGCATGCCTATAAAATACTCAATCTTGCAATAAAAATATTCTATGTAATAAAAACTGTCAAGCACTGCTATATCATTAAGTGTTAACTATTTCTTTATTCTAAAAAAAAATTAACTAACGATTCTGATGTCATAAATCAATTTATTTTAACCTTTTCATTTGATCGGCTTATCCTGCAAAAACTATTGCATATAAAAATATGAACACCGGTCGTTTTATAGATAAATGTATAATAAACATGTTGAAGTAGACAGTTTTTAAATCGAAGAATTATTTTAATCGCTATTTAATTTTGAATTAGGTCAAAATAGTTCAGTTATATAAGTTTTATAGGATCAAAAACTACGCATAGCAATTTATCCCACTTTTACAGACATATACCTAATTAGACTGCATGTGTAATGTCCGGTTATTTTTATTATTTATCTAATTTTATATATATTTTTTTAATTAAAAATTTCAATATCTGAATAGCGATTTCATTCATAGTTTCAAATAGCCATTTTCATTACTGTTGCCAGATTTTGAAAAGCCAAAATAATAATATTTCCAAACACTTTCCAATTGAAAAATATATTTACATGCGAATATACAGAAGGAAAAAAATCTTTAAAATAATTATATTATTATGTGCGACAAGGCATTTAAAAGTGGTAAATTGCATCTTATTTAAAACGATATATTTGTAAATATTTTATTAAAGCTTCTAAAAAAACTTCTAAAAAACTAACTTTTTATAACATTATAAAAGTCCGGGAGGTGGTGACATTTTTTACTTAACCATTTTATTCAAGCTGATTTTAAAATGTAGAACTGGTTGTACTTAATCAATCGCGATGAAAGCCTTCAGTTGTCACGGTGGATACGGCTTTGAGAGCCGACAAATCCCGCAGTCAAAAGGAAATTAATTGCAACCCGATTACAAAAGATCGCCACTGGTCGTGATATCATTCAGTCTTCCTTATTCGAGAAATCTTTGTAAAACAGAACAAATTAGCAGGGTTTTTATAGACTGTGGGATGTAAAACAGGATTCGCGAGCGTAACTCGTAAGGGGGCCTCCATAGCGTATTAAAGGAAAACTAAGTCATAATATTATAATCAGGCATCCATAATGACGCTGAAATTAGTACTGCCCCCCCCCAAGTAGTATAAATAAAAGAAAAAAATAAATTTCCTAGAATTTTATTTATTATATTTTTCTTTCAAATTATAATAAATTGTTTGTATTTTTATCGCATTTTGTTCTCGTTGATAAATAAATTTAAATGGTATATTTATTTTCTATATTTTTGAATGACCTTAAGTATGTAGCGAATGTTTATCGGGTTGAAGTGGGCTTGAGAAAAAAAGGAGGTTAAACATTGGTCATTGATCAACGATAAGTTTGGATAATCTGTATAAAAAAATATATGTAAGCACACACATTGGTTATATTTAAATCTTAAAAGAGTAAAGATCTCTGGATAAAACTTTTTTTTTGTCTAAAACGTACAAAAATAAGACCATATATTTAATAAGATAATGATATTAACATAAAAAATATAACTAAATTCAGATAAAATAAAATATATTGTCTTTCAGAGAAACAGTATCGTCTTTCCAGAACTACCATTCAAACATTCTTTACTGCATAACCTCTTTTTAAAGAAATAATTCTTTTATTTTATTCTTTTATTTTCTTAGCCATTTTTTAAACTGCGTATTTATTATTTTTTTTGGAGCAAAATAATTTTGACGCCTTATCTATAGTTTCACATACTGCTGCTTCATAAGTTTATACAGATAAAAGAATTCTGGTGGAAGCTGAAAAATGGTCTATATTTATTCTAAAATTATTTTCAGATTTAAGTTTAAATATCTATTACATTGCTGAATTAAGAGTTTGTAAACACATATATATGTATACATATATATATTATCTATATATATACATAAATACAGTACACACACACACACATATATATATGTATATAGGGTGATCCAAAAGTCAAACAAGAAATAAAAATTATAGAGAGTAACACAATATGGTTTTTACTTTACATGGAAACAAAAAAATAAATGGGATTTTATGGCATGAAAGAAGTGTTAAAAAAGATGAATTTGTTACCAACAGTTAGCCCTGTAGTGATCATAAAGTGTTGTTTCCAGCTGCGATTGACACCAACTTGTTACCAGAATTACATAAAAAACATTTCAATGCTCTATAGAGTATCATGCTACGTCTGACAACTATTCTCACTAATTTCATTAGTCGCCCCACCATTGGCTGAGAGGTTCTGCTCTCAAAGCAGGTAGACGGAGGCGCTGGGTTCAAACCCCTATCGCGCTCGTCGACCTAACCGTTCGGAGTTTTCCATGGTTTTCTTCGAACCTTGCCGTAAATACGGGTTAGCATCCCTTAGAAAGACCCCCCACGGAGGGTACTCACCTCAGGGGATATATCCTTCGTGGTGGTGATAGGCCGTCATAAAAATCAACCATCAATCAATAGCATTCGTCAAAATGAACATTTTTAATTCTAATTGCTTGTGAACTATCTTGCACCACTGAATAAACTGCATGCACAACTGAAAAAATATTTTCTGACAGAAAATGCATGTATTGAGGGAAAGAAATCATTTTAAAGAAAATCCTATGTTTTTCTGTATATTTCAGTGAAAAATGCATCGTGCTACAGTCTATAGTTTTCGAAATATTGATATTTTATTTCTTTTATAACTTTTAGATCACCCGCTACATAAATTAAAATTATATACATACATACATACATACATACATACATACACAGGTATAAAAAATCCCATATGAAATTAGGGCTGATACGTATAAACAAAAAAGTTTGAGCCTATTGTTTTTTTTCAGTATTTTAGGACTTTATAAATATGCTGTATCATTTTTGCTGAAATCATGTTCCCACATTTCTTGCGTTGTGTTACATGACTTCACGTTTCTGTTCTTTCACAAAAACAGGTATTAATGAATGACATATCTAAATTGTTCTACGCATATGAAAACCTATCAAGAAAGTAAGAAAAGGAAACAAAAAATCATAACAACATCTACAACTATTAAAAATTTTAAAATAGATTTGAAATATTAATTTTACTACGCCATTGTAGTACTTGTTAGTTATCTAGTATATAACTCTATTCCAAGAGGTCAAATATCTACAAATGATATTTTTAAAATGTAGTTGGTATCGTAAAGATTTTTCCTTCAATCATGTTTTATTCGATTTTCATATTTGGGATAAATATATGAGACGTATTGGATATTAAAGGCAAACTCGCAAATCACAAGTTTCCGAATACAACAATTTTAAACACACATGTATCATTATCGATAGTTTGTTTTCTAAAGCAAATTTCAGGGTGTAAGGAACGCGAACAGGACTCTTGCACCAGTTAATATTATATCACATGTTATGTTTAAAGGCATTTTTTTAAATTGACCTTTTGTCAAATTGTTTGATTAGTCTATGGAGCTTAAAGGCACAAGGTCTCCTTAGTGACATGTTGCAGTAAAACAAAAATCTTCAAAGAAAACAGAAAAAAAGCTTGCCATCAAAATAAATTAAACTAAAATAAAACCCTTAATGAGAAATGTAGTGTTATGATAAATGTAATTAAAATCATTTAATAAAATCATTATATTTAAAAAAAATAAGCAGAAAATTTCAGGGTCAAAATCTATACAGAAATGATCGAACTAAAAATAAAATGTGAAAATTGCAAAATACATAGAATAAACAGTTTTATAACGAAAAAATAATAATTATGTAGGCTCAAATTTCTCAAAATTAGTATTTTGTTTATTTATATTCGAGTCATTCATAACTAATATTTAATTATACAACTTCGATTCCACTTTTTCCACATTACACAGCAGCTGTTATGAATATTTAACATTAGCGAATGTTGACATGGACGAGATTTCTTGTTTATTTTCGGTCACAGTTTTCCACCATGAAGAGTCTTGAGATGTAAATTTCTTTTTCTGTGCGTTTCCTTTCCTTGCTGTATTGTAGAAACATCATATTTTTGCAATTTCCTTGAGGGCTGAACAAAATATTTTGTCCAATATTTAGATAGATCTATTGTGACCGACTGTCATTATGATGGCAATCTAGAACTCATATGTTTAGAAGGGACACGACCATTGTCAAGTTTGTCTCTGTTAATGAGTGACCTACGTTATACACGGCCGGTGCATGACGTTTAAAACGTCACATGGAATGGATCATTTTTACATGGTGATTGGTGCAAATCGGGGGGCGCGCCGCTTTGCACCAATCGCTGTGTAAAAATGATCCACTCCATGTGAAGTTTTAAACGTCATGCACCGGTCGTGTATACCGTAGGTCGCGGTTAATGCCTCATATAGCATAAAATAATTTAGAGAGGTAATTAACATCAGATTTATTGAGGGAACAGCAACGCAAAATAGTGTGGTACATTATAACAAAAGCAAGAAAATGATTTCAGTGAAAATACGTTCATAGTGGCGTATTTAAAAGAGCCTTAATGTATTAAAATAATCAATCATGTAATGTTTTTGTTTATGCATTTAAGCCCAAATTTTGTATGGAATTTTCTTATTGCTAGGTGGTAAACCTTCAAATTACCAAAATTTGAAACTAATCGGCGGTTACCACCTTATTTACTCCCTTTGTTTAATTTACTGACGGATACGTTTGTGATTTATAATACAGCAAGTTGCACTAATGAAATTTTAAGCTCACTTTCCGATAAAAAAAAAATATTTGTTCATTTCACTAGTTGATACTTATTGATCATAAAACATTATATTAGAACAACCTTTTTAAAAATATATATATCTTTTAACAAAATAAAAAGAAACAAGAGTTTCGATGTAGTTTGTCAAGGAGTTAAAAAATGAAGCTTGAGATTTGGCAACAACCCAAAGCATGCTTTGTGGCTAATCAATAGTTGTATTCTCCCATACTATATTTTTTTTCTTTAAGCTTTAACAGGAATGTTAAATACCATGGTCATAGTGTTTCACTCGGTAGTTCCGACATTAGATAAATTTAAAATGATATTTCTTTATTTTGATGTTTTTTTTCCTTTTGAATAGAAAATACAATTTAGTATATATATTTATTGTATTGTACTTCAATTTTATTTGCGTGATAAAAATTAAAGAAATAAATATTTAGGATAGTGTTTTGTTTTGTTTTTTGCACAATGCATTTGACAATAAGAAACTGAATTACACAGTGTGAATTAAAATCTATAAAATGATCAACATAAACAAGATTTATTTCATAGGTTTTAATTTTTTCTACTTTGATAAAGTTATACGAGGCTGTACCCTTCGAAATTCGACTAAATAAAAAAGTTTATTAAGGAATTGTGCAATGAATTTTATTGATCTTACTAAAGTACTTTCAATAATTAACCAGTCATACATTGGCTATTCTAATTCCAAAAACAATTATTATTTTATATATTTACCATAATAATATTTTTATCAATTTCAACGTTTCACATTGTCGAAAAATTAAATTTCATGTATTTAATCTGTAACTCATTTCAAAATAAAGTAATCAGTAATATGTAATCAAAATGAATTATTTATTTAAAGTAATCATTTAGGGATTATTCTAATATTAGTAATTACAAATTTAAGATTTAGAGAAAGATAGATTTCCTTTCCGGATCTTTAAATGCAAAACGGCGTAATTCTTTCACAGTGGAAAACTACATCATAAACAAATTTTTACGTTAAAAAAACTGAAAAAAAAACTATAATCGCATCTAAATAACGTAATTTTTCACTGACTTTTTATTGCGCATGTGCTGTTTTAAGGCACAGTAACCACAAGTTTAGCACAAGAGTAATAAAATTTTTAAAATCCTTTCAACACAACTTTATTTAAATGTAAGCAGTTTTGTGTGTGTTTTCTCTTAAACATGACGTCCTTTTTATTGATAGAAGCAATAGCTCTTTTCTGCGATTTGACTTTATTTAAATGTAAACAGTTTTGTGCGTGTTTTTTTTTCTTAAACATGACGTCGCATTTTTATTGACAAAAGCATACCTTTATTCTGCGACCCTTTGTGGTGTAGAAGGGAAGGACTGTGTTAGAGGAACTTTGGAACTAATCCCGATATGGGAGGAATGAAAATAATGTAAAAAGTACGTCATTTAGAAAATTGTAGTAATTTTCTGAAACAAAAAAAAAATACATTTTCAGAAAGCTTTTTGAAAATCATTTCATTTTTACATGTGAAAGCATTTTCCGCCATTGAAGTTTTGTCTTTCATTTTCAGAGCTGTTGGAATACAATTTAATGAGAATGGTGTCATTTTGCTGCAATTATGGAAATATATTGAGGTTTCCAAGCTTTTAAATGAATTATTGCTTTTAGGTAGCTTTCAATACAAAAAAGTATAAAGTATATTGTAGCCGTTCGGAGGAAAGCAGTTCCGGAAAATTTCGATATATTTTCACCGATCATGAGCCCCAGACCCCAAAACCACCCTCCGTTCAAATGTTGATTTATATATATATATATATATATATATATATGACCTATGTCATACGATAACGCTCGTACTTATAAATAAATTTTGATGAAACTAATTGTGTGTATTAAGCTCACCAATGTCTCGACCGAGTTCGTTGGCCAGCTTGGTCCGCCATTTTGTTTCAAGATGGCGGGCACTTAAATATTTAAAACTAAAATAAATATGCAAAAAAGTTAAAAATTCAAATTTATTTTTTAATTAAGTGTTAGGCCTTGATACGAGGATTCCAGATCATTTTTTGGTTTACCTCTATCTTAAAAAATGACTGAGATAGAGCAGTTTAAAATTCTATGGTGGCTGACATTTTGAAACAAGACAGCACATTACAAAAATTTTTATTGTTTTAATAATTTTCCCAATCATACGCATAAAACTATACATTCATATCCGTTAGCGTCAAAATTGGTATTTCGCCAAAATTGGCGACATTTGGCGAAATATCGCCAAATTTGGCGACCAAAATAAGTCTTCATAAATGAAGCCAATTTGGCTATTGCTCAATAATTTGGCGAATTTCTTATTCAAATTCAGTATGAACGAATCTTTTGTAAACGTTTCTTTGCATTTTAACTTGCTGTTTCCGTGTAACATTAGCTAAAATTTTAAAACGAAGATATAGGAAAGCTACCTTTTCCTCCCGGTACAGGCCGGAAGGACTTTTTAAAATGATGTCAGTTCCCTTTTGGGCCTTTGAAATACTTTAGGATTTTGAGATTGAGGCCTTTGATGGTGGTAAGCACGGTTGATTCAAATTAAAAATTATATCTATTATATATTATATGTCATTTTAATTAAAAAGAAATGACATCAATAAAGATAAAATCAATAAACATAAGCAATCTCCATTATTTCATTTTTCTCTGCAACAATTGAAGTAACTCGATTCCCATCATTTAAAAAAGTTTCATTAATCTAATTTAATATTTAATTATTAATAATATACAACATTGGAAATATTTAGAAAAAAATAGCTGGTGCTGACTCATCTAAAAATGAAGAGTTTTGAGTTAAAAATAAATAAATTATAATATTGTTTCAGGAGAAAACCCAATGCGGATGACAAATAGTATCGGCTTGTATTTTAAATATATAGTTTATTAAAATCTGAAATACCAAGTTCTTAATTGCATATGATATATATAATAAATTTCTCTACATTTGATATTATGATCTAGAAGATTGGTTCTTAAACTTTTAGATTCGCGCACCACTAAATTGAAATTTATAATTTTGATGTACCATGAGATTACGAAGGTAATATTAACAGGGACTAATTTACATGTGGACTTTCGGTGAACGAGTCCTGCGCCGCTGTTTTCAGTTGACCTTACAACTAAAATAAGTCTGATAATATTGAAAACTGTAAGAATCCATCAATAAAGTGGTACTTTTTTATCTTCTTTTATTGATATTCATACATGGAGTAGCATCATTATTACCTATATATTTATATATATATATAACGCTAAGGTACGTGGCGACGAAAAAGAGGTTACTTCTCTTTTGACAATGGCAACGAGTGATTTGTTTAAAAAATCAAACCTGCTAAATCTGACTTTAGCTGGCTTCGTTATTTGTTGTATTAAGAAAACTATTAGATTTATTGATTCGAAACTCACAGTATATACGATGTTTCGTTTTCTGATTCCAAAATGTAAGTTTTGTGAAAATCGGACAGTAACTTTTCTTAATTTTGGCGAAAAACTTAAAGATTTGTTAATAAAATATATTGTCCGCCACTTTAACAATGCATTTAATAATAATAATTGCATGAAACAATGAAAATAAATGTTACTTGCAACAATCAACGAGAACCTTGCACGTGAAAGTGTAAAAAATGAAAATATGCAGTTTATCAAATAATTTTTCTTTCTAAGACAAACAAATAATCGATATTCTAAACAATATGTTTAAAAATGAATATTGACATGGTATATTTATTAATCTGTAGTTAATATATGCCATCATTTGCATGACACCAGCAGGTTACAGGAAAAACCTATTGTGCTAAACCGTATCTCTCTATCTATATATAAAACGCTAAGGTATGTGGCGGCGAAAAAGCAGTTATTTCTCTTTTACCAATGAGAACGAGTGATTTATTTAGAAAATCAAACCTGCTAAACCTAGATTTAGCCCGCTTCGTTATTTGTTGTATAATGAAAACTATTGGAGCTATCGATTCGAAATTCACACATTATACGTAATTTATTTTACTGATTCCGAAAATGCAAATTTTGTCAAAATCAGTCGGTAACTTTTCTTAATTTCTGACAAAAACTAACCCGTCGTGAATCAAATGGGGTGCGTATTAAATTGTCTTCCGATTCCGTGTCCGTCTTTCTACTTACTTTCTGACTGATGAAAGGGTTACCAGAGGAAGGGTTTCGTGAAGCGACTTTTAGAGTGTTTTCGCGTTTCGTACTATTTTTTTACAAGACCGTAAATGACCAAAAAATTATATAAATTTCATGCTTGTATCGATATCTATTATTTGACTACAATTATGAAAAATTAAATTTAAGTGATATCAATTTATAATGTTTTTTTAAACGTGTAAACTGATATCATGCCCCGTTATAAAATAAAAATGAAACAATGAAATACCAACGAATACATCTTCAGAATCAACCTAGTTCGACCGGCAAATTGCATATGGGGATTATAATACAAAACATGGAGACACTTTGATGGATCAATTAGATGAAGTTCAGAACATTTATCTTCTGGTATTAAATGTTATTCAATACGCAAGCTAATAAAACTAAAAATATTAGTAATATTTAAATTGCACTTTAAAATGTTTGGAAGATAACTAAGGATTAATGAATTTAAAGTGCGATATGCGCAATTTATTAGAAGGTAATATCTTATGTAATATAATTCAAGTAGCATTAAATTATTATGCAACGTTTTGTATTATATTTTGGCTTACTCTGTTATTCATTATAATTTTTTTTAAAAGGACAACTGAGTAATTGTTTAGCGAGATCTGAAAATTGCATAACAATTTTAATTAATGGTTCAGAAATAAGCATGCTCAGACCATCACAAAATTTTCCTTTATATTTCTAGGAGTATCTATCCCCTGCGAGCTACGCTCACAATACTCGCCAAGGCCCCACAGTCTCTAAAAACATGATATTTTTTTATGTTTAAAAAGAATACGGAATACTGAATGATGATATTATCACGAACAGTGGTGATATTCTGTAATTAGATTACCCTTCATTTCCCTTTGACTTGGGGATTTCTTTGTTCCTAAATCTACTGAAGTAAGTGTCTGCAAAAGATGACTAAATTGCTGTGCATAGTTATTAATCTTATAAAATTTAATTAACGGAACTATCTTGACTAATTTGAACAATAAATAGCGCTCGAAATACTTCTTCGATTTAAAAACTCTCTGCTTTAGCGTTTTCATCATGTATTTCTGTATCAAACTACCTGTTTTCGTTGTTTTTATGTGCAGCAGTTTTTATAGTACAGGCCGAGGACATAAAAAAAATCACAATAAATTCAATTAAGGCATCATCAGCAACATTTGTTACTTTTTCTTTACAGTAGAGAGATTCTAATACAACTTTTCCTAATTCTTTTTTTTCCACGGCCGGTTTTACTACCATACCACCTCTTCCCGGTCACCTAAATTGTTTTATTTCTATAGACCTCGTTAGTTAATATTATAGTTAATATTTACAAAGTAAAATAAATCATTTGATAAAATAAAGCCAATTTAAAAAGGTCAAATAAATTTAAATTTATAAAAAGCCTTTACAAAGAAAAAAAGCATAAATTAGTTATTGGGAAGTGCGATGTTGTTAACACAATTCTTTAAGTTTATAAAAAAATAATCATAATTTAATTCTTAAATAGAGCTGATTTTATTTTTTGGGAATGCTAATGTTGATAAACCTGTTTCACACTCATAGGTAGTGAGATAAGTCATTAATAATTTCATTGCTTTTTAGATAAAACGTTACGTGGTCCGTTTGAAAAATGGCAGTCGTTATTAAAAACATTTCTGATTCCGTAGGCCTTTCCAACACTGTGAAGTTTTGCCTGAAACAATTCCAAAATATTCCATGTTGTTTCCGATTTTTCAAATTTTTAGGATAACATCTGATGATAAGTAAATGGTTTAATTTTTAATCCTTATAAACGTGAAATCGTATAAAATATAAGAGCAATATGCTTATTAGAACAGTTGGGAGAGTACTGTTTAGACCTGGGCGATATCTCAATTTCAATATCGTGATATATCGTCAGATAAATATTGAGATATGACGATATATCGTGATATTAAAACTAAATATGCAGAATAAATATGCAGAATATTTTGAGAAGAAGAAACAAAGAATAAAAAATCAGTTTTACTCGTATTTCCACAATATGGTTGGCTTTAGACGAAAGCGAATTAGAGCGACCGTTTAAGTCACTAAAATTATACTTCCTTGAAATAGACAAAATATATGGTTTTAAAACTGATAGATATATTTGAAAGATATCATTCGTGGCAATGAATAAAAAGGGAACAGGAAGGGACCTTCAAGGAAACAGGGCTAGTAAAATCGCATCTGGCACCAAAAATGGAAATTTTAAATACCACCATATTCCATTATGAGAACAATTTCTATATATAACATCTTTTCGAGAGAATTACTTGCACGAAAAAATTCTTTAAATAATATAAAATAAATTTTACTAAATTATTTGCCAATTTGCGCTCTATGAAATTTTAGCTGCTTGCGAAATCTCTAACAAAGTAATGAGACTGATTATTACAACAATTCAAACAAATATTTTCGGTTTGCTCGTTGTAATTATTGATTCGCTTCACACCCTCCTCCGTTCAATTTATAATATAATAAATTTAACAGTATATATTACATTAAAACAATCAGCAATTTCTTGTAATGATATATTCAAAATCCCAAATAACTGAAATAAACACTTCAGAGAAACATTATCTATCACTTAAAATATTTAAACATAATTTGTTTTACTTTAGCATTACAGTCAGTGATGAATTCAGGGGTGACACTGAGCCTCTAGAGTTTCCACATTTTCGGTTATTTAATGTCCCGAAAGTGCAACCCCCTCCTCCCCAAACACACTCTGAATACCATAATACCATGGACGCTGACGATACACAAGGAAATATAAGATATTAAAACAGTTGTTCTGCTAGCCTCCAACATGCAATACAGAAATTATTTAACATATATATATATATATATATATATATGTATATATATATATATATATATATATATATATATATATATATATATATATATATATATATATATGTATATATATATTTGCATTTCTTTTTCGTCAGAGGAGATAATTTTTCAACACATAAACTCAAAATTTAAAAAATAAAAACTTTGTTCGATGGGAGTTTCAGCGGGGCAGATCTCCCGTGAACAAAATTTCATAATTCTTTCTTCCGGTAGTGCATAATTAATCATGCTACTTGGGCATAAGTAAATTTAATTTTTTTTCAACATAAAAATTTACAGATTTCAAGATTTAAATTTCAAAATTCAGGGAGGGGCAATTAATTGTCCTCCCTCACCGGCGCCTATGATACCCCCCCCCACCACCTGCCTTCCCGAACATCCGAAATACCTCCCAGAGAAAAATGTTTGAATTCAAGGCTGATTAGAGTATTATCTAGTCATCAAGCACATTTTTACAACCTATAATTATGAATATATATATATATATATATATTGCCGCGCCTTCGCGTAAATTGTTTTTTAATATCTCATTTGTGAAGAAGAAAAGGGGGGGGGGTGTAAATCGGATAAAAATAGGGAAGAAATATTTCAATATATTTATTTTATTAAAATTAAAGAATTTGCATAATATTCATTTCCACCGTTTTCAAATAAAACATAATAATTGTCAGGATCCTCTCACAGGTGCAAGAGTTGAAAGCTATTCTTAAGGGATTAGCATATTGTATGTATTGTATATGTATCTATTGTGTACCGTTAAAGGCTGTCCTTTAGAAAATCTTAATCCGAAGGGTGGCGAGTGGAACAGAATGAAGGAAGTATTTCCATTGCAATGTGGTCTTTCATAGATAAAAAAAAGCTATTGCACCCTTTTGTTTAGGAAGACAGATCCGTCAAGAGGGAGGAAGGGTTGTCAAGGACCCTTGGAAACAGAGGAGAAACCCCGTATAAAGGAGGGTGCTTTGCAGTTTACAAGAGAGAGAAGGGTAGTTCTAACGTAGGAAGCGAAGGTGTAAGGTCGTTCAGAGTAGGAGCGCTGAGACCGGAGTGAGTTCGAACGCAGGATTGGAGTGTGTGAGATTAATAGAAATCTCGGTTCTGAATAAATGAACGTAGTCTAGCGGTACACGTAGAGCGTTTTCTGTAATTGTTTTGATTTAGTGTTAAACCGGATAATTTACATCCGAGTTTAAATGTAAATAGTGTTAATAAATTGTTACCTTAACTTTAATTGAAAGAGTTAGGTTTTTCTTGAATATACATCAAGTATCGTGCCCGATATCACATTTTCATATCGATGGTGGCAGCATATCAAAAGACCGGATTTATTTCGAAGTTGTGTGGACGGAGAAGTGGAATCCGACAATGTTGGCAGCGACGGGATTGAATCACCGAAGACCAGTGCCAGTTAGCCATGTTACTGAGAGTTTGTGCCGGATCGTCTTGTGGAAGTGTTTGTGCCCTATTGTCGAAGACCAGTGCCAGCTAGCCTATCGTCATTACAGTGAAGTGAATTAGTGGTGGTGCTGTGTTAGTGTAGTGTTGTGCGTAGTGTTTTTTGTGCATTGTGAAGCAAGGTGCAGTGATTGTGGCCCGAGAGTTCAAGATTTACCCTGTGGAAAAGTGAGCAGAGAATTGCCCCAGCGAATGAAGTACGAGGTAAGGTGTTTTGATCATTTTACTCTACTGACATTCTCGAACCTATTTTTTTATTTTATTGTGTATAATTGATGGTAATTTGGGTTAATGTTGTGGTTAATTTATAATAATTTATGTGCAATATAATAATTGGTCTAAATCAAATGAGATATTAACAACCATTTTACACTATTGTTTTAAGAAAAGGATCTTATATTAATTACTAGAAGTGATTTTCTAATTGTTTTAAATGGATAAGATTAATGATTAAATTAATCACCCTTTACCCATTAAATCCACTGTTACAAATAAAATACTTCATTTCTTTCCGTCGGCCTAATTCACACATTATTCAACAACAAAGAGCAAATATTCATCCACACCGCATAGCATGCGAGTAGATATATCATCTACTGTCATTGGTCGCTGGCGAAACCGTAAACAAGACTATACGATATTTATTACCCGTCTCATAAACACCGAATAATCACCCTTTTCCCTTTACAAAAACCTTTTTCGCTGCGAGAAAGCACACCATTAGTATTCATGAATACGGTATCCCAGCCGTCTCATACACACCAAACAAATCACCCTTTCTCCTTTTCAAAAATCATTTCGGCTGCGAGAACTCACACCGTTAGTATTCATGAATACGGTATCCCACGGATCGCTGTTTGATATCATGGTTTAGGTTGGGAAAATTCACACCGTCAATTCGTGAATACTCGAAGTGGAGGAAGCGCTTTTAATATCATGGTTTTCATGGTTTTCGTCAGATTTATGATACTTCCGATATACCTTTGGGTAGGATTTTTTGATATCGATATCACGATATGCATTTTATATCGGTACCACGCTAGATAGAAACCTGGAGCGAACTGCGCATGGGCGAAAATGGCTAGTCCATGTCGAAAATGGGGAAGCCCGTACCATCTCGGATTGAGTTTGTTTTATTAAATATCACTGATATGTCGCATTTTTTTGGCAAAAATCTTCGGAATATTGGAATATCTTTTTGTTTCTGTCATTGAATTATACGCTTTAAAAGATTATATTGTAATCCAATCATATTAAAATAAGTTATAAAAAGACAAATATAGTAAAAAAGTTAGTTTAAAAATATGATCATAAAACTAAACATAACTTTTTTCCCTCACAATATATATTAATAAATATGAAGTGAAAAACTTAATCTTTTAAGAACGACAACATAAATAATTTAAGAATCAGTAAATTAAATTTATGAAATAAATTATCTAAAAATACATTTATTAATAGTAATAATAATAAACGAATCATATTCATTTTTGCAAATAATTTAAAACTATCAGACACTTACTTTTATTGGATATTTTTATTAAATGGTTTTTAGACACTTATGAACCACTGGATTCAGATAATAAATCCGAATAATTTTTCCTTCTAAAGTTTCGTTATTGTAAAATTTAATTACATTGTGCAAAATACGCTTGCAATCACTTCAAAAAGGCCTAGTCCGAGAACTAGTAAGATCCATTTAATTAAAAATTAAATTTTACTCAACAGAAAATACCAAACGATATTAAACACTGTTTCCATATACTAATAGTAATCTTGGATAAAGAGCGGTGATGTCAGCTTCTTCTGCCAAGGCTATTCTCCCTACAGTGTGGATGTAATCGGCTTGGCATTCTGCCAACCGGAGTTCTCAGAAGCATGGTTAAACAGTAATACTTGTCACTACTCTGACGCGAAAGGCTACACGCGAAGATTATATGTGTCGGATAGAAAAAGTATGTGTCACTTAAACTTTTAAAATCAGAGGAGAACGATATGAAAATCAGTGAAATAAGTGTAAAATACTTTTCAGATTTGTCCCGTGTTCCTATAATATATCATTGCGAACTTCGAGAAAGTTAAAGTGAAAAGTTACGGAAAATTACAGAAAAATCACTGGTAACTACTTATCTAATCTTATAAAGAGCTAGTTTAGTTACGGTGAAGCATCGGTGTAACTTACTTAAAATTTTCTTATAATTTAAAAATGCCAAATTAATTTATAAAACCAGTTCAATTTTTATCCTAAACAGAGTCTGTTCTCTTAATAAATAGCTTTTAAATGTTCATTCAAAATATAAAAGTATTGCATGCGTATCTTTTCTTTTGTATTAGGTTTTTCATAAAGGTAGTTTTGTGTAAAACTGAGCACAGCCTCAAGGCGAGTCAACCGTCGAACACAAATTCTGAAGAACTTTTAATGAGCACGACCAGGAGGAGTACTGTGTGGTCTATGGCCCGTGGGGGGTGCCTCCACCTGTGCACCTCCCCCATTATCCCAAGAGATTGACGACATAGGTCGCTTCTACTCGCAATAGTTCACCCTCTAGGAACACCACCACTTCACACTTGGGTACAAGCCAGAGTCCACCGACGGCTTGTGGTACCGAACATCCTAGGGTAATCGGGCCCTAGGCCACATGCCAAGTTCCCCCAACACGTCTTGCTTTACCAACGCCTTGGGAGGTGAGAGACACAACGTCCGTCAGCTATGTCGGGAAATAGAGATTTCTCTCTCAGGCCCGGGAGAATGAGAAAACTTTATCCCTCGACGCATAGACACGTCTCTGTTTGGGCCGAGAAAAGGTAATTAATAAACAAAATGTATTCGAGAAAAATTCAAATATATCTTTCAAAGGGCTTTGGACGATGATACTATTGATTACCATTTTATGATCTATGTAGCCACTTCCAATTTATATATGATCTAATTGTAAAAATATCTATGAAGATGAAACATTAAACATAATATTACAGCAAATTTTTTATAAAGTTATATTATGGCTGAAATTTCTAATTTCTTCCTCAAGCTTTTTTTTTTACAGATCCTAATCTAATATTTATATCCTATCTAAATTTTTACTCTATTAAAGCAAATATATGCTTATAAATATTTCAGTTAATAAGAGTATTTTCTTTCTAAAAAAATTACAAAGGAAATTTAAATTATTAACGAGTGTAAAACGTCTCTTCAAATTACTCTAAAGAACTCTTTCCGCCAAAAAGAATTTTTACCCTATTAAAAATGTAAGAATAACTGTAGAAGATAACAGTTATAAAAGGTATGAGGTGTTGAAATTCTGGCAGCATATTAATAAAATTAATGCTCGCGTAATAAAAGAGAGGTGATAAAAGAGTATTATGAATAACTAATTCTTGAACCTGTTTTTTGAATAACTACACAGGGAAGAAGAATAAACCGATTTATTTCTGTATGTTGTAAGCAGAAATAAAAACACCGAAGTCATGAATGATTCAAAGTAAGTGGATAATATGAAACATTTATTATATTTTAAAAATTTTGTGTCCTGTGAGATATTTTCAATGATCTGAATACCCCCAAAAAATTAAATATACTTTACTTGATATACTGTATAGTAAAACAAAATTGTTATTTGATTTTCCCAGGGAACGCAATAAATAATCGTTATCGTATGATAAAAGAGTTAACTAGTTATTATGGGGTATTTTTAACGGAATTTTCGAAAAAGCAATGTAATTTGTTAATTTTATTTTATTCATGATACTTTCCAGACGTCATATTGACGGGGGAGGGAGGGGCTACTACTGGCGACTTTTTACATTATTTTACTAAACACTATTTTTAAATAAAATCATCTTTCTCATCATAATAGAAGAAATCTACCACGAAGGTAAAATTAAAGTTTTGAAATAGCTGTATGAAATATAATTTTTAAAAAGTCACCTTTTATTAATAGAAATGAAATTTCTGATAAAAAAATTGAAACCCTAATATTTGTGAGATTATTTTAAAGAGCTAAAAAACTATATATGTTACAGTAAAAAATATGCAAAAATTGTTACAGTTCTCTTAAAATTTAAAAATTCCAGAACCAGTTTCTTTTGAATTTCAAATATAGTCTACTCTCTAAATAAATATGTTATAAATATTCATGCAAAATTTAAAAGCATTTGGATTTTTTTTTTTTTTTTTTTTTTTTTGCAATGTGGTTTTTGCATAAAGATTAAAGTTACCGTAATATCTCTTTTATCCGCCCCTCGTCTCGAAATGTCCCCCGCTTTTTTGTAAACAAATTTGAAATTTTCAAAAACTCTCAAGAAAGCGCCCTCTCCCACACCGAAACAAAAATCCCGACCCGCACGTCGAAGTCAATACCAAGTATTTTGTCTTCGAGTATTTTTTTTCGCCGCATCAGCAAGGCTTGAACATCTGACATCCATCATTCTAAACCTGCCATTGCCAACCAGAAAGGTTGCCGGTTGACCTAAATTAAGAAGTTTTTACACTACGAAAGACCACGCCCAATTCATTCCCAGTGATTTCCTGTTGCAGTTGCATGTGGTTTATCTTTCGTTTCGCTTTGTTGATCGTTTGAGCTGTGATGTTTCCAAAGAGGCCTAGCAATTATACTGTGAAATTTTTTGTTATCTGTGATAGCCTGATATAAATTGTTTTAATTTGCATGTTTTTCAAGGCATTTTAATATTGATCGAATTAAAATAAATGAGCTACTAATGGCGACTTTTTTCATTATTTTACTAACACTATCTATACTAATAAAAGAAAGTTTCGCTCTGTGTGTCTGTGTGTGTGTGTGTGTGTGTGTGTGTGTGTCTGTTGGCGATGGCTAGGAAAATTTAGCGCACCTAGAAGTCTGTAAATTTAGATTTAGGTAGTCCAAACACTCTCCTGGTATACCTGAGCCTCAGAATTTTAAAATTTTGAAAATTAAAGTAGTTATCAATTAAAAACTGATCAAAGATCACAAATAAAAAAGTCATTATTCTGAAGCGAGCTGGCGCATGTGCAGAAACCAATTTCCGTATCTTCCGGAACAGAAGAAAGAAACCAGAAGACATTCCGTTTTTGTTTAAAGTATTTCTAAATTCGCCATGGACAAACGGCTAAAAATACGGAAAAACCGTCTACATATTCTAAAAGAACATACTTTTACGTCTTGAACGATCTGGTTGGTTTGAAAAAAATTTACATTTAACCCTTTCAAAAAAAAATAATCAGAAAGCATCGAATTCGTGTTTTTTATTTTCTCCCGTTTTCCGAGCCTTGCATCTACCGAAATAGAAAAGATACGGAAAAACGAAGGTCACCAAATTAAAGAACTGTTTTTGACCTTTTCAAAGCCACCTTTGGTTTTAAAAATTACAAAAATTAACCCTTCGAAAAAGTATATTTTCTGTATGCCATTTTGCGATTTTTGCGATTTTGGCAATTTTTAAAATTTCGCATCGGCGATTCAGAGACAGGTACGTAAAACTAAAAATACCAGACAATATCTACATTTATTCCTTTTTCGACATATGTATTTGTTTTTGAAAAATACGAATATTAACCCTTCAAAAAAAATTCGTGCGCAGGACTCTCTTTTGCGAATTCCGATTTTCTGCTATATATTAAATCTGGCATCGGCTTTCTAAAGTAACCAAACAAAAAGCAAACACACCTAAAGACATCTACGTTCTATCAGATTTAGGCAGAAACCTTTAGTTTAAAAAATAAATCACGTTAACCCTTTCGAAAACGTTTTTAACCATAAGTCAATTTCGATTTTTTAACTATTTCTCCTATTTTTAAAAATCCGAATTGGCGTTTATAAACAAGATACGAAAAACTAAAAATACCGTGCCTAATATATATCCCTTTGTTTTTTAAAATCTGGTATCCGTTTTGAAAAAATTTAATTTTAACCCTCCGAAAAAAAATCCTTTTCAAAACTCACTCACGCGAATTTCCTTTTTTTGGTCCAGATTTAAAAATCGGTATCGGCTCGGGAAATGCAAGTACGGACAAACAGTATTCCAGACTCCAGATCATAGAAACGTTCATTTTCTTCAAAATGCATCGTTGGGTTTTAAAACATATCTACATTAACCCTTTAGAAACCGATCTATTACGTAACCCACTTTCGCGATTTCCGCTATTTTGGCAATGTTTACCCGTAGTTAAATTTCAATTCTACTAGGAAATTTGGTTGAATCAAGTGTTCTGAAAAGGCCTCTTCCAGAACAGACTGCGCCCCCGGGTGGTGGAAAGTGGAACTATAGGAGTATATCTGGTTCTATGGACCCGATTACGACGGGGTTAGGCTCATTCGACTTGATATCCATAGCCTTAAATATTTTAGCTGCACTTTCGACCGCCAGGATGCGCTTTCCGATCTGGGGTTTTATGAGCCCGATTACGACGAAGTTTGCCTCATTCGACTTGATTTCGATAGCCTTACAGATTTCAGTCATATTCGTATAGAACAGATTATTAATATTTCGGGCCCGGGCAACGCCGGGCGGATTAGCCAGTTTTTAAATAAAATCATTTTCAATCATCTTCATTTCAAAGGAAGACGAGCTGGTTCAAAACAATTACGGACAAGCTCGTAAAAAACGAAAGCTCGGATGAGGCTGGTCGTCGCTTTTTTTAAGGAATTCGGTGATTCGTTTTCAGAATTCCTGGAAAAGGAGTGTGCAGAGGGTCATGCTGTTAAGAATAAAATGCTGCAGCAAGAGGCTCTTCGCATATCCGAAGAATTGGATTACATGTATTCAAAGCATCTGACATTTTCCTTTCTAGGTGGAAGCAATGGCTGAAGGTGAGCATCTAAATTGCACCCAACGAAAGCCATAAGATCTTCAAAGAGCTGAAAGAGAAAATTTCATATTTTCTCCTGTCTGTAACAATTTTCAGAGTTAAAAAAGGCCTCACTCTGTAAAATATTGGTAACGATGGATCAGACGATGGTTCGGTTTGACTACTCTCCTTCAATAGCAAACAATGTTAAAAGCGATTCGTCTTTCCGAATTGTGAATATGGGATGCAAAATGCGCGGGTTTACTGTCGCTTTATGTGCCGTGCTTCTGGTCGCAAAATGTCGCCGTTCATAGTTTTTAAGTAGCCAAGGAACAAAATTCCCACTAAAATGTACGGGACCTTAAAAATATCGGAAAATGTAAAAGTGACTGCTATTAAAAATGGCTAGATGAACTTTGAAAAATTATCTTCTTGGTTAAGCAGAATTCGGGAAGCAGATGAAGATGATGTTTTTTTCCTGCTAATTTTGGATAAAACTCAGAATTTAAAAAAAATTGAAGGCACCCACGGCACTGAGCAATTTAAATACGGAACAGATTAGTATTTCAGGCGGATTAACAAGTATTATTCAGCCAGCTGATGCATGTTGGAACAAACTGTTCAAAGGTCATTTAGCGAAAAAATGGATTGACGATATGCAATTAGGTAGGAAGACTCCAAAAGGAAAGTTAAAAAAGCAATCTAGATATAAGATGTCAAAGACTGGGTGTCCTTTGTTTGGAGGAAAGTTTCTGAATATATCAAAGAAAAATCTTTTAAGCGCTGCAGAATTTCAAATGCCTTAGATGGTTCCTCCGAAAATGTCAAATTTGTTGAAAAGTTAGCAGAAGTTGTTGGCCTATCGTCTGTTGATTTAGGTGATGAGCTGTTAGAGCCGTTTACGATGATGATGATGAGGAGGAGGAGGAGGAGGAATCTTTTGATGGATATTGCGCGGATAAAGAAGTTTAACAATTCTATTTTGTATAAATGTTGTAGTGTATGTGACCCTCGTATAAAAGCGTGCCAAAATGGATGTAAACCACTAAAAAACATGGGGGGGGTGTCCATACGTACCGCACTCTTGATGGCAGCACATCGCCAACTGACGCCTCCTATCTTTTATTATATAATATTTAGTAATTATGGTACATAGTGTTTTCCTCTTTCCTCAATTTACACAAAAATCAATATTTTGTGACCATCGGGTGTTAACTTGCACCCACCCAACCCACCCATGCATATTACATACTCTTTTAATCCCGTGTAAGCGCCCTCTCCAATTATTCTGCAATTTTTCGTCGCGTCGAGTGTGAACGGATTAATGGAATGTTGCGGTAAACAAAATAATTTGTAAAAAAATTTTTTAAATATCTTTCGAAGGCCTATGACAATAGTATCATTCGTTACCATATAAATATATTTTTCTCCAGTGGAATTTAAGATACAACCTAAATATAAACAGATTTATGAAGTTGAAATAATAAATCTAATGTTACAAGAAAATTAATAAAGCAGTCACATTTTGCCGAAAAATAACACGTCACAGTATACGTACACTCTAAGAAAAATTCAAATGTTTCTTAATCAATTCTTACCCCTGTTAGGGGTTTACTAAAATATAATATAACCACTTCCGAGTTACCAACCATACTAAAAAGCATTCCTTTGTCTTTCGAAATCTCAGAAACCAAAAGTTTCCCAAGGTTTTAAAACAAGCATTTATGAACTAAAAGTTTACTTTACTGCTTGTAATTTTTGCAAAAGTTTAAGAGTAGTTTTTACAGTGTATTAATTAACCTGCTTTGTCATCTCGGTATATCGGTTTCTTTAGATGCTATCAATTCTCAAGAACACATTTTCATGTTTAACAAACGTGATAAATGGACCATATTAAGATTAACATTAAAATTCAAAGCATTAATATTAACAATATTTTGCTACTCTTGCATGCATAAATTCTGTTACGCAGCTGAAAATGTCTACTTTAGAACTGATAGCAACCTAAAAAGCGATATTCCGGTTTCAGAAAACTGATTAATACACTGCAAACACTACTCGGAAACTTTTCCGAAAATTACGGGCGACAAAACGAACTTTTTTTCAAAATTGCTTCTTTAAATCTCGGAAAACTATTGGTTTCTGATGTTTCTGAATGTAAAAGAAAGCTTTTCGAATTGAGATAACTCGGAAGAAGTTATAATATATTTTTCTAGATTAAGAAGCATTAGTATTTTTTTACAGGGCGTGGCTTTAATACAGAGACAAGAGAATACAAATAATACTTTGAAATAACAAATAAGATTAAATAACAAATTGTCATATATTTTATCTAACATATTTAACAAAGTAAAACGGAAATTAGCTCAAAAATATTTTGTCTACAAAAAGCGTTTCTTTTTAACATTTATCTAGAAAATTAAAATTGGTAATGAAAGCAAATGAGCTATTCACATTATTTTAAAGAGTCTTTTCCTTTCCTCCAAATAGAATTTTTACGCTAATAAAAAAAGAAGGTAAGAATAATTGAAGAAGATAACAGTTACAAAAGAGACGAGGTGTTGAAATTCTGCCTGCATTTAATAAGATTTATGCACGCGTAATAAAAGAGATGAGATAAAAGAGTTATCTAATTTCCTGAATAACTAAGCGAGCAAATAATTATAAACTCGGGTTCTTTCTGTATTCATGAAACAGAGATAAAAAACGCTGAATTCATGAATGAATCAAAGTAAGTGGAAGACATAAAACGTTTATTATAATTTCTTTTTTACCATTTTGAGTCCGGAGAGACGTTTTCGTTGATTTAAATGATATGACAGATATAATTAAATATCGTTTCCCTGAAGTATAACCCCATTTAAAAAGATCTTATCATAAATATACTAAACAATCGTGATAATGTGCTAAAAGAATAACACCAAATTTGAACGAAATTCTTTTAAAAGTAGAAGTTGTCGGTGTTTTTGAAATGGCATTATAATTTGTAAATTTTATTTAATTTCTAAAGTATGCAAGATAATTTTATTCCAGATAATTACACATATATTTCTCTTACGTGGCGTGAAAATAGTGCTGAATTTGTAGCTTGCCGTTTGGCAACAACCGTAGTAACATAACCTCTTTTTGCCTTATTACATTCCACCAATCAGGAGCGTGATTTCAGCACTGAAATTTGCGTCATATTTAAAAGAAAAATTTCAATGGTTTTCATAAAATGTAAACGTACTAAATTGATTTCTTTTAATTATGCATTGGTCGCCGAAGAGCAGAACCCAAATTATTTATTGAGAAATAATGTTAAGTAATATGTGTAAATAAAATAACAGTAAATAATATCATAGTAAATAATATGTAAAACGATATATTTTTGAAGAAAATTACGTCGTTCAGAAAACAAAAGATGCATTTTCATCCATGAATATAAAATATCTATTTAACTATAACTATGTCAGTGATGACGTTATATTATAAATATATAGCTGAAAATAAATATATACCATTCATATTCTGTACTATATTATTAACGCAATCGGTTTTAAATTAATTTTGTTTCCAAGGCAATTTTTCAGTTAATTATTTCACATTTGAAAAATTTGTAAATTTCATAATGTTAAAATGATTTATCCCCATTGGTAGCACGTACTAAACGCATTTTGAATTGTGATTTCAACAAAGTTTTCAATTACTGTTTTTATGTTAAAAAATTTTGCAAACTTCCTACTTTAAAAGATTTATGATAGTTCCCATTCTGGCTAGAGTTGCTGCAAAAAGCTGCGAGCGAGCGTTAGCGGGGACGGAGAGAGTCTCCTAATATTATTCATTGCATTTATAATATTTCATCCTCATTTTACGAGTTACTCTGTCCGCATGATTTCACATTAAAAATGGTCAAGAAATGTGAAAATATTTCTGTTTATACAGTATTTACGAATGGGAGCTTAACAGAATTAAACTATCACTATTTTTTTTTTACCTGAAGCACATTTCTTACCGGTTATAATATCTTCATAATAATGCTTTTTTATTTTATGTCTTAAATATAAGCTATTAATTCACGTTACAATAAGACCTGTTCTTTTTAAAAACGTTTAGACATATATATCACAGATGAAAAATAACAAGAAAGATAACGACGGTTGTTATTTATTTATTTATTTTTGCAAATGTGACCTTGAAATAATTCAGTGTAACCATTGTCTATTCTATAATATGTGCAATTTTTCATAAATTACACAATACGTAGGATTATGGCGCATTTAAAAGCTAGTATTTTTGTGGCTGTCGAAATATTTTTTTGTATAATTCATATATATTAACTAACTGCTACCCGTGACTTCAAAGATTACTTTGCTTTTAAGTTTTCCTTACAACAATCCTATATTAAAACAAGTTATAAATGGTACGTCAAACGTGACAAATGAAGCATATAACAAGCTCATATAACTAGTTTCAGTGGCTGTTATTATGATATGGTTAATTTTCGTAATAAAATAAGTACATTTTAAGTTGGCAACATTTCATCTTTTGTTGACATTTACTAAAAATTCCAATGGAAAACATAAACCTAGCTTTAAAAATTTCAGTACTTGAAATCCATATTTAAATTCTTATACCATTTAATATCTATTTCACCGGAAACACCTATCCAAAAAAACTGTCGGTATATTATATGATTGCTATAATTAAGCAATTTTAGTATACAAACTCGGTTTTTAAATTCAGTAATTTGGAAATAATATGACTCCATCTTAAATATGACGTAATCAGCATGGCAATCTAGATTCATTACCTATCATGGGGTATCATTGAATTATTTACGTATGATAGGTATGATTACGTATGATTAATAAAATGAAGAAAACTTTTATTAATATATTTTTAAGTTTTGATACGATTTTCATAAAATTTAAAATGACTCGACAAAATTCATCAGCGGTTATATATATTAAATTTCAAACCATTCAGTTGGGTAGTTTTTGCGCTGTTATATGCAGACAGACTGCGACCAGATGACAACAATAGGTGCCACGTATTTATATAATTACGAACGCACCTAAAAACAAATAAAGAGGGAGGGAAATCGTCGGGTAGCGGTTTTATTGCTTAATAGATAGCGCTACGTCACTTGATGAAAATCGTTAAAAATGGAATACTTTAAAGATGTTTATTATTTTGTTTTTCTTGTTTTTTGTTGAATCTAAAAAAGTGCTGAACCAATTTTGATGAAATTTAATAGGGACCAATTCAAGAGTATCCGCTTTCAATTAAAAAAAAATCGCATGAATCAGTCGCGTAGTAACGGAGTAATCTGTGAACATACACTACTAAAAATCCATACGCATCGAATTGGGAAACTCCTCATTTTTTTTTAAAGTCTGTTAAAAATTATCACTTGATCATGTAAAAAACAGATCAAACTGCTTTGGACTGCACGGGGATTCTTTTAAAATGTTCCTAAAGAATCAAATTTTAAAAATAAGCTATTTAAAAAAATATATTTTTTAAACTTACAAAGCTCTTCTTTAAAGGACTCCTTAAAGCTAACTTGTAATATATATAGCAATAAATTAAATTGGAATATCTAAAAATTAGGTATTTTAATATTTTTAATTTCGAGCGAAAAAAAATGAAAATGCCTGTTTTTGTTAGGATTACGTTTCATAGCTTAAAACAGTGCAAAACAAAAATATTATTATAAATAGAATATTTTGAATAAAATATTTTCAAATAATTAAATTATATTCTACTATAGGTAGAATAAAGTAAAAATGTTCTGTAATTAACAGTGTGGTTAAATTCTCTTCCTGTTTAATATGTATAAACCCATACTATACACTGCTTATTATGGTTTATTCAACTATAACCCACTCTGTAAAAAGTGATATTTAACCACTCAGTCAGAGAAGATCAGGCAATTGTAAAACTTCAGAGCTAAATTCTAGTTAATTAAGCGTTATTTAACATTGTCTGTTTGTTCTACCTTTTCCTCAATAGGTAAAGGCGAAAGTGTTGCAGAAAGAGGGAGAAGGAATTGTATATTCTTAAGCTATTATTGAAGATTCGAGCTTCTTTTATTTAATAATTAAGAAAACTACAGTACATACTCATAAGGACCTACAGTTAAATGGTTTACATTTTTAATTTTGGCAAAATTCATAAAAATGTAGATTTATTTTTATTTAATTAAATTACAGAAGCCTCTTATCATAATGACCTTTTCTTGAAATTACAAGTCTAATACTTTGTTTCAAGGCATTTACCCTGTGGAACAAGAGCAATGAATTATTTGAAATTTTTATTCTACGTCGTAAATTACTAAATCAGTACATAAGAAGAGAAAATGATTTATTATCATAATAAACCTATCCACATTTTCTGGAAAAGATCTAATGAAAACAGCAATTTGTACAAATGGGTATATCAGTTTCAACCATAAACGTTCCTGTTATTCGTTGAATAAACAGGCATTCAATCTCTTTCCGTTTTATAATTCATATCCATATTGTAACCAATTTACACTGCTTATGGCCATTTCAAAAATAACTCATTCTCTAAAAAAATGTATTTATACAGAGTCCGTTCCAAAAATAATGAGAACAAAATCGTAAAAAAAAACAAGAAAAAATAGAGCAAATAAAAAATAATGAAATTTAATACTTCTCGAAATAAAATAAAAATGAGCATCGAAACGGCAATTCCAGCATTGTTTCTGCAGTGCCTTTACCAACTCTGCTAACTCCATGGTGCAGCTAAAGAAAGATTAACTGTTATTAACTTTAACGGCAACCGCAACTATGTTGCTTGCACTGATGTGAACCGATTTGGTATTCATTCGTTCTACGAAGTCGTACGATGTAGTAAGCACTTGTTTCATCTCAATTTTTCTATGTGTTTGTGATGTTAATTTAATTTAGTTATTAAATTATGGAATTGAACTACTGACCATTTACTTTCTTCTGTTACACATGGCTACTGCATACAAATTAAAGTTAACAGTCTATTGAATGGATTAATAATCGTAACGGAACCAACATCAATAGCTGTAGTGTTGACCCGAACTCTAGTGAACACGAGGGTGTTATGAAAAGCTTAAATCACGGCTTGTTTCTGATTTTTCCGATTCGGAACAGAGACGAATCAAAGCCGTTCTTTCAGAATTAGTGTTAGGTGACGACAAACCTTCCCATTTATTACGCAAGATGAAGCAATAAGCTGGGACAACCCTAGGCGAAGATTTTCTCAAAACGCTCTGGTTACAACGTTTACCAGCTCAGGCTCAAGCTATCCTTTCGGTCTCGGAAGACAGTCTGGATAAACTGGCCTTAATTACAGATAAAATTCATGAAACTGCCGGCGCGGCGGTTGAGGAAGTACAATGCTCAAAAACTTCCCTTTCGGATTTAAGTGAGTTACGGGCGCAAATAGCGGAGCTTAGTAAACAGGTTGAGCACTTTTCTAGAAGTCGCGAGCGTCAAAACAGAAATTTCAATAATAGATCTTTTTCCGGGCGACGACGTTCTCAAACACCCAAAAACAGAGAATCGCGTAATCAGCGTTGGTATCATTCGAAATTCGCTGAATCTGCAAAGCGATGCAAACCTCCGTGTTCCTTCAATTCTAAAAAAACTAGATGAGGAATCACATAATCTCGCGCAATGTGATTTCAAACCAAACAATAAAAGCCGCCTTTTTGTATCCGACCCTGTTTCTAAATTGACATACTTAGTTGATAGTGGTAGTGATGTTTGCGTATTACCGTATCATAAAAATATTTCAAAATCAAATAGTGATGTCCTTAACTTATAGTCGGCAAATTGTTCTGCGATTAAAACATATGGTGTTAAAGTCGTAACTGTAAGCTTAAATTTACGCCGTAAATTTCAATGGCCGTTTGTTCTTGCTAACATAAGTAAACCGATTATTGGCTCTGATTTTTTACGCCACTATGGTTTGTTAATCGATGTCAAACAGGGATGTCTTCGGGATACCCTTACTAAGCTAACAAGCAGGGGCACAAAATCGGCGGATAATACGCCACAGGTTACATTAATTGCAAACAATTTGGCCTGTCGTAATATTTTAGAAAAATATAATGATGTGGTACGCCTCTATCCTAAATTGCAAGAAGTTAAGCATAATACCGTACACAGAATTTTGGAGAAAGTGCAACCAGTTTTCGCACGCCCACGTAGGCTTCATCCAGCAAACTTAGCTGCAGCTAAACGTGAATTCGAGTACATGCTGGAGCAAGGCATTTGCAGACCTAGCACATCTAATTGGTCTAGTCCTTTACACCTTGTCCCTAAGGATTCTGGAAAATATTTTCGTCCTACTGGCGATTATAGAGCCCTAAATCGGATTATCATACCGGACAGATACCCGATACCTCATCTGCAAGACTTTCCGAGCCAATTGCATGCAAAGGTTATTTTTTCAAAAGTGGATTTAGTTAGAGCATATCATCAAATTCCTGTCCATCCAGATGACATTCCAAAGACTGCAATTACTACACCATTTGGTTTATTCGAGTTTTTATATATGCCTTTCGGTTTATCTAATGCCGCCCAAACATTTCAAAGGTTCATAAATGAAGTAGTAAAGGGGTTGGATTTTGTTTTTGTATATTTAGACGACATCCTTATTGAGAGCCGTTCGGATGAGGAACATCAAATGCACCTCGAATGTGTTTTTAAACGACTTTCTGCATATGGCATTCGTATTAATTTGAAAAAATGTGTTTTCGGCGTCCCTGAATTATCTTTTTTAGGTTATTTGGTAAATCAAAACGGAATTAGGCCGCAACCTGAACGCGTAGAGCCAATTGTAAAATATGAGCTACCCAATTGTATGCAAAGGTTATTTTTTCAAAAGTGGATTTAGTTAGAGCATATCATCAAATTCCTGTCCATCCAGATGACATTCCAAAGACTGCAATTACTACCCCATTTGGTGTATTCGAATTTTTATATATGCCTTTCGGTTTATCTAATGCCGCCCAAACACTTCAAAGGTTCATAAATGAAGTATTGCAGGGGGTTGGATTTTGTTTTTGTATATTTAGACGACATCCTTATCGCGAGCCGTTCGGATGAGAAACATCAAATGCACCTCGAATGTGTTTTTAAACGACTTTCTGCATATGGCATTCGTATTAATTTGAAAAAATGTGTTTTCGGTGTCCCTGAATTATCTTTTTTAGGTTATTTGGTAAATCAAAACGGAATTAGGCCGCAACCTGAACGCGTAGAGCCAATTGTAAAATATGAGCTACCCAAAACCATAAAAGAACTCCAGCGTTTTCTCGGTTTATTAAATTATTATCGTAGGAATGTAAAGCACGCTGCTCATATTCAAGCCCCACTCAATGAGATGCTGAAAGGTACTAAGAAGGGGAAGAAAAATTTTGCTATTGATTGGACTGAAGCACAAACAGCAGCATTCGAAGCTTGCAAGGAACAGCTTGTCGACGCTGCACTCTTGGCTCACCCAGATCCGGAAGCACATTTAACGCTTTTCACCGATGCTAGCGATACAGCGGTGGGTGCTTCACTAAACCAGTACAAAAAACTTAACAATGAGACCAGTGTTGAACCTTTAGCATTTTTCTCAGCGATGTTGTCTCCGTCTCAGCGGAAGTGGGATACATATGATCGCGAGCTGTATGCGATTTATGCCATCATTCGACATTTTAAGCACATGCTTGAAGGCCGGCAATTTACGGTTTTCACCGATCATTAACCCCTCCAGTACGCTTTCCTACAGAAAGCAGATAACTGTTCTCCGAGACGATTGCGTCATTTGGACTTTACTGGTCAATTTAGTACCGATATTCAATTTGTAAAAGGCTCTGATAACATATCAGCAGATATGCAATCGAGAATTGAGGCCTTAGAACTCCCAAATGCCTTGGATTATTCCGAAATTGCGCAAGCCCAAAGTTCAGATACTGAGCTGCAGGATCTAATCAAATCAAAGACAGGTTTAAAATTCCAGCATATGATTTTACCAGAAACTGAAATTCAACTTTGGTGTGATACTTCCACAGAAAACGTTCGCCCTTACCTTCCTCTGGCATTTCGGAAAACCGCATTTAATATCCTTCATAACTTAGCTCATCCAGGTGTCAAAAGTGCTACCGTGAAACTCCTAACATCTCGTTTCGTGTGGCCGAATATAAAGAAAGATGTTACTATTTGGACGCGGACATGTATTCCATGTCAGAGATCAAAAATATATCGCCATACCAACAGTCCGGTTCAAAACATTAAAATTCCAGATAAGAGATTTGAGCAAGTTCACATAGATAGCGTGGGCTCTCTTCCCCCTTCTCAGGGATATACATATTGCTTAACAATGATCGACCGTTTCACGCGTTGGGTCGAAGCTTGCCCAATTCCCGACATATACGCTGATACCGTAGCTAGAGCGTTTTATGAAAACTGGATAGTTCGTTTCGGTGTTCCCAGACTGGTTACATCAGACCAGGGTAGGCAGTTCGAATCGCTTTTAATGGCAAGTTTAATGGCAGGTTTAATTGAAAATTGGCATCGCACAATGAAATCTGCCTTAAAAGCTCATTTAACTGACCGCTGGACAGAGGTCTTACCCACAGCGTTGCTCGGAATGCGAACTGCATTCAGAGATACCATTAAAGCAACCACAACTGAACTAGTGTACGGTACTGCCTTAAGATTACCCGGAGAATTTTTTGCACCAACTGCTACTGACTTTAACGCAGCCCAGTTTGTGACACGCCTAAAAGAGGTCATGCAACAAGTGTCTCCTTCTCCAACCAGCAACCACAACACTAAGAGTCGGACATTCGTCTCAAAAGACCTTAAAAGTTGCAGCCAAGTTTTTGTGCGACATGATGCTGTCCAGCCACCTCTAAAACCTCCGTACGATGGACCGTTTATAGTTCTACAACGATCGGACCAAGTCTACAAACTACAGGTTGGTGATAAAACCAAAATTGTATCTATCGATCGTCTAAAACCTGCATTTATTCTAAACTTTCCAGAATCAACGACTGTGCCTTCCACTAAAGGATTAGTGCCAACATCTGCACCTTCGACCAAAGTACCAGAGCCAACTTCTGAAGTCTGCAAGCTGGAATTGGAGAAAACACTAGAGGTTAAACGTACCCGTTCGGGACGGCAAGTCCATTTTCCCGCACGCTTCAGGTAAGGTAACGCTTCACTAGGAAGGGGGTACTGCAGTGCCTTTACCAACACTGCTAACTCCATGGTGCAGCTAAAGAAAGATTAACTGTTATTAACTTTAACGGCAACCGCAACTATGTTGCTTGCACTGATGTGAACCGATTTGGTATTCATTCGTTCTACGAAGTCGTACGATGTAGTACGCACTTGTTTCATCTCAATTTTTCTATGTGTTTGTGATGTTAATTTAATTTAGTTATTAAATTACTAGCAATCTACGCCCGCTGCGTTGGTCGGTTTCTACAAATGAACCTTGAATCAAACGAAATATATCGTTTAATTTGACCTTGTATTTGAAAGCAATCTGTATATTTACCTGGAATATCCTTCCACATTACTGAAAACTGACGTGATTGCGCTATTATATTTTCTATGTGCAGTCAAAATTTTAGCTGTTCAGGATCAACTCTTTTATTTGGTCATTTACAGTTAAGGTTTGCTAAAGAATGATAAAAATATATGCAATATATTAAAACCATCACTAAAAATTATCGAACTAACAATGCAAACAAATTAACTTACAAAATCCATTCAGTAGAAGTTTTTATAAATGCTAATCTTTGATAATCGGGTTCTTCTGATTATAGAACTTTGCCACATAATTTTAAAACTAACAGAACGATATAAAATATACTAAAACCATCCTTACAAATTATCTACTTAACAATGCAAGTCGCAAAAAATACGCCCAGTAAAAACTTTCAAAAAGGCTAATTTTCGGAATCGGGTTCACCTGACTATATAGCCTTCACACATAACTGTTTGACTAAGCAACGTAGAACAGTATGTAGTACATTACCATTCCTGAAATAGCTCCTAACTAACAATACAATTCTCATGAAAATCCATATGTATCCCAATATAGTTTGCATTTGAATAAAAAAAAGGTATTTTTCGGTTAGCCGGGCGCCAGTGATATATGTACATATATATACACTTATATGTATGAATATATATATATATATATTCATACATATAAGTGTATATATATGTATGCATATACATGTATTTTTGTGTAGATATATGTGTATATATGTATATATATATATATATATATATATATATATATATATATATATATATATATATATATATATATATATATATATATATATATATATATATATATATATATATCACTGGAGCCCGGTTAACCGAAAAGTACCAAAAAAAATAAAAATATTGCAAAAATGCAGTCATACACTTGAAAAAAAAGACCTTTGGCTTAAAATCTCTCATCAAAACTGTTTTACTTTTTTTCTTTTCTTTCTTTTTTTAAATAAAATTAGGAACAGTTTTGTCTTTTATTCTTCCAGTTGTATAGCCATTTTAATTCTTTCTGCAACAAAAAAAGACACTTTTTGGCTTAAAATCAATTTGTTTGGGGTCAAAAGGAAAATCAAAATCGCCAACAACAAAAGATACATCGCCAAATATTGTTCCCATAGAAATCTTGCAACTTGAATACTTTTTTAAGCATTAAGAACATTCCCAATCATGTTTAAATTAAATATTTTCGTTTTATAATATTCTATCATCAAAACTCTTTTTTTTCTTTCTCTTTCACTTTTCTTTCTATTTTTTTTTTAAAATAAAATTAGTAACAGTTTTTCTTTTATTTTTCGAGATGTATAGTCAATTCATTTCTTTCTGCAACAGTAATGATCGCCAAAAAATTAGCAATGGTAACCTTTTCGGCCAAAATAACAGAACTTTCTATCATAATTCTATAACTAATATACGTAGAACGTTGTTTTATATACTAAAACCTTCCCTGAAAAATTATCTCTCGAACAGTGTAAGTTTCATCAAAATCTATTCGGCAGAACTCGAGTTATAAAGGAACGGAACGAAATTTCCGTTTGTGTTTTATATATATAGTAGATGGAATTGAATTACTGACCATTTACTTTCTTCTGTTACACATGGCTACTGCATACAAATTAAAGTTAACAGTCTATTGAATGGATTAATAACCGTAACGGAACCAACATCAATAGCTGTATTTATTTCCACTGTTGAAGTAATTGCCCGATGCTGTGCACTTCATGAGTGTTTGCTATGTTTCCAAAAGTCATATAGCATTAAGTCAGGACTGTACTTGTACGGTTGGTAAAGCATGAGGATATTTATCGAGCGAGAAACTCTCTAACCAACAAAGCGGTGTGAGTCATCTTGTTACTATTTTGGATGATCCAGCTGCTTGCGAAATCCGTGTTCGTCGGAATATGGTGACAATTTTCCTCTATCGTTCCAGTACTTCCGCGTAGAAAGCCGCATATCCTGGCGTCACAAATTTCTTGAGAATTAATGCTTTTCCTAAAAAAAAACTCGATAAAAAACCAGTTGCAATTATTTGGCTCAGCATCAGATGCGCGGCCAAATTCGCTGCACACTTGAGTGCATACTAGCTATAATTTTGCGGCACACTTAACTTATGACAGTAAAAACAGTATGAATTCAATGCAATTCAATCAATTTATTAATAAACAAAAGCAAAACACCCATCAAAACCAATAAAAATATATAATATTTTTTTATGTTGTATTTTTAAAATAACATTTAAATTATTTAAGACTCATTTGTTAATTTTCTCTTTATTATGTATTAAATGTAATGAGGCTTATGAAGTTGACATTGTTCAAGATCAAATGTTTAGATAAACGTTCTCGTAAATTTTACACCAAGAATTGTAGATGGGTTTCAAATTTTGTGTACAAAAGATATTAATAGATATTAAAGTTTGTAAAAATTGTCCAAACTTGTTTTATCCAATTTACACTAGATAAAAATCATTAACTCAGATATTCTATTCTTTTTAGAGCAATTATTTTTCTCAGAATGCTTTAACTTTATCTTAAAATGATTTTCTCGCAAACTCTTATCAAAATGGTACTCTAGTCATCCAACAACTTTCCCACAAGCTAATGCTTAACCAGTGGAAGCGCTTTTTAAACTATCTCGTTTACCTTTCAATATTTTTAAATCTTTTTGCACAGACTATATGATTTCGATATCAAAAAAAGTATTTCCTGCGTACGATCTCAAATGCTATCGCCACTCGTTTTTCTTTTCGTGCTGCAAGAATGATGATTTTCAATACCAAAGAGTACCTGCAAATTTAAGCAACATGCGGAATATTTGCCGAGTAATGCCAAATGTTTTAAAACATAGTGAAAAGTCCAAAAATAGAGGATTTTTGCTCTATTTCTGTAGCACTCTAATTGTTGAAATTCGAGATGATATATATCGTAAAGGCTAAAAACAGCCATAAGTTTGTAGTTGACGAAATGACCAGAGGTAAACGTTCACACAGTGTGTTATCAACAGTTTCCTCGCGAGAAACCTGTTTATGGCAAATGTGTGTGATATTGCATACGATAAAATAGTAAATGTGACCGCAAATTAATTTTGTACTTTTCGTACTAGATGGTTCGGATGCTTTCGATTACAGAACAAAACATCCAATTTTGTTTTTCACACTTCTATATTCGCAATCGTGTATATATATTGGTAATTTTAATTTAAAAAAAACTAATGCATCACACTGATCAAACAATTAAGACGTAGTTCCTTACTTAAAGCATTAACGTGAAATGAGAACGCTCTTTGATTTTTGAAGCTGACATTTTTACAATACAACAAGTTCCAAATGAAGGTTAAACTTTCGATGTTAATACTGACGATTAAAAAAATACTAATATGGAAAAAAATCAAACAAAAATTACAAAGTTACAAAATAAGTAATTCCTTCAAAAGATGTACTGAACAAACTGAATTCATAAACACTTTGCAACTATGTTTGAAATTGTTAAAAAGACTAAATAAAGTAAGGCTCTGGAAAGTAGTTTTATACTTCAGGGAATTTTTTGCGAAGCGCCAGGATGTTAACCGATATATTAATCCTATAAATTAGGCTGTATAAGAACGTTATAATCATAATGCATCATTTTTCTTAATTAGATGTTTTACTGCCTATACTATTTATATCCCGAAAAAATTACTTTCGAAAACCATAACAAATGAGAATGGTGTGAATTACTCAGTATCCATTAATGATGGAAAATTACGAAGGAGCTTTTCAAGACATTCCAATATACTTGTTTATGAATTCGGTTTGTCTGTCCGTCTGTCTGTCTGAGTTCTAACTCGCGTAAATATATTCGGATTGCCGTGTAATTGAAGTTAGCCATGGCCTGTTCGGTATTGCAAATGAAGTGTGTACCCTTATTTCCTAGGTTCATTTACTAGGGCACCCAAAAGTATTCCGTTACATTATGGTCTACGGAGGAAAATGATTTGCGGTGTATTTTAATGGTGCTACACTATTCGAAAAATAATGAATTTATATGTGCTATTGAAGTGCACTACATGAATATTACTTTAGAATATGTTATGTGCAGCACTTATGGTTCATTTACAGTGACGCTAAAACAAAACGTTATATAATGTTTAATATAACGTTTATATAACGTAGCATTAATATACATTAATATATATTAGTAGAGAAATACAGTATTAGTTTAGTTTTGCCTAAGTAATTTCTTACAAAATAATTTTATTGAAAAAAAAAGTAATGTTTTTAGTAAAGAACAATTGCTTTTTTATGATACTGCATATTTTATTTAATAAATGTCGTTGAGAAAACTAATTTGTCCATATTTATAAATTAATTTATTAACTAAATTAAAGAGTCAACACTATTCAACATGCATTATTAATATGCTCAAAATTATTATTTTCAACTAATTCATAAGAAAACTTGTAGTGCTTCTTGAAGTTTCATGATTAAATTAAAGATGAGAAAACACTGACAGTAGTTGAGGGAGGATAAATATTTTTTACAGGCGACTTGAAATTTTTGCTTGCTACCAGATATTTTTCCAATTTGTAGACCCCTGCCTATTGCATATATATGTATATATATATATATATATATATATATGTCTACCCTATATATTTAAAATCCTAATGAAACGAATTTGTGAAACGATTTTATGAAACGAATTTATGAAACGATTTTATGAAGCGACTGATTAAACGAATGATTATGTTTCAGGGCTATTTTTAATAAAATATTAAACGCTTGATGGTGAAATTAATACCAATTGTCCATAAAAATCCGCGGATGTCAAAACTGGTAATAGAATTTTGAAATTGGAATTAGTTTTCGAGATATTAATTTTTTTCTAATTTTAATGACATTTCTGTAATGATGGCAACTAATTACTCAGTTTTTTTCTGACAAAAAAGGTAAAAAAATCGAAAAGGATCCCGATACGGATTATTGATTTCTTTTTATTCGTCATTTTCAAATTGAAATCGAATTTATCTTTTATTTCAATCGATAATGAAGACAAGATTGTGATTAAATTATGTTTTTCAAGAAAACTTGAAAAAAAAAAATCCCATTTCTATCGGCAGGATTCAATCATTTGGCAGCATTTAATTTAATTTATATACTGAAAATATTTTGAATAAATTCGTCCAAATGACGTCATTTATGTAAACGCAAAAGAAAGGGGGGGGGAGGAATCAATAATATTTCTTATTTATTGATATCATTTTGTTATTTTTTTGTAAAATTTAATTAAACGAATTTATCAAATCACTAATTCGGATATTTGAAACGAATACATAAAATAATAATTGCCCACCTGAACACAAGGAGAATAAAATATTCTGCTTGGTTTTCTTTCCAATTTGAATGAGAATATGACATCAATTATGGTAAAATGACATTTACGCCTTTCTCTCTTTTATTGGCAGCAAGGAAAAAATGCTACCTATATATTAGAGAAATGCTATTAAAGTTTAACACAAATGAATATTTCAGTGGCATTACTTTTTTAATAATGAATTATATATTATATATATTAAATAACGTTACATATTAAAATGATTTTCGTTACTTTTTCAATTAAGAGGCCTTCGCGAGATACAGAAAGTGACCTTGGCAATGAATTGAACTCCGGGAACATGTTTTCTAACAATCTATTCGCTTTTTGATATACACAAGCAATTATTTCGATATTTATACAATTTATTTGATATAAAGAAGCCATTTATCTATTTTTATGTACAAAAAGAGGTAAATTGAAAGACAATTACAAATAAATTGTATATATACATATAAATACATGTATAAACAAGCATAAAAGTTCGGTGCTTTTCCAGTATATGGGGCCTTGACGAAACAGAGAAAATAGCCTTGGCGGAAAAGGAAATTTGGCAACATACTTTCTGTCAACCAAACGGTCACCACTTTGTCATATCGTATACAGAAGCATTTTTTCAATATTCATACAATTTGTTTAGCGTAAAATGTCATTTATCCTATTTTATATATAATCAGAAGTAATTTGTATAGAAAAAACAATAATAATATACGTATAATTAAAATACGCATATAAACAAAAAAATCGTCGAATTTGTTTCCATGGCTGTTTATGTCATTTGGCACCAAATCTCATTTTCTGATGCCCGAATTGCTCCAAGCTTTTTAAAAAAGCGTCACTAGAAAAGCAACAAAAGTTGATTGGGTTTGTTTTCATAACTTTTGGCAACAAATATATGCATATTAACGAATCTATCTTTTTTTGAAACTCGAATTACGCCAAACCTAAAAGCAAAGGATCCTATACTGGAAAAGTACCCGATTTTCTTATGGACAATATTCAAGTGACATAACATGGTGTAAAATTATCGCGGATAGCAAATCTCTGTAATAAAACCGTAAGTCATGTGACTGTCATCAACAGTTCCGGAATGCCCGTTTCACTTTTTCATATGCCAGGCGGCCATTTTTATTCAAAATTATTTTTTCGAAAAAAACTTCATAAATGTGACATTTTTAGAAAGATCGTTCAAAATAAATTAATATTTGACAGACGACTTACGTTCAATTATGTATATATTCTCCAATAACTTCAGTTGAAATTAGCTTCGCACTTCAAAATCTCTATCCATGAAAGTAAACAAAAAAAAAAAAAGATTCATTCGTCGTGAAGGTTTAAAATATTAACCCATTAAACCATGGAGATAATCGTTCGTAAAGTTAGTTTTCCGTGAAAGATTTTTTGGAGCGCTGCCTGGTGTCAAAAAAATAATTCGTACCAGTGACACAATCAAAGTTTACCATAATTAAGTGCTATACAACTCAACTTCATTCTTTATCTTTTCTTGATGTAAGCTGAATGTAAACAAATACAACTCATATAATGATATTTAATGAATCAAATTTTGAAACAAATTGTCAGTTAATTTGGTATTTATGTATTATACGTGCAAGGAAGTGAGACCACCGAAAATGATTATTAATCACCAATCATATTTACAATTATTAATGAACAATCGCTTTCAAAACAGTAATTTAATATACATTTACAAAATACATAACATCATTAAGTACTTTTGTGTTATTTGGGTGCAAATCTCGCCAATAGAATTTTTAAATCGCCAATACCAGCTTTTATTTTTCGCGTGTGCAAATTAGAAACGATACTTTTATTTTGAAATCAAATGTTCTGATGGAACAGCTGTCATAGACGCACCGGGGCACTATATTAACTATAGAGTTGCAATATAGAGAGAAAAAGCGGGTTGCTGTAATTAGAATTACAGGCGGTAATGATGGCGGGGCGTATTTACAAGTTACGGATCTTAATAGTCAGTAGACATTAAGCAGAAATGCCAAAGTAAGGGAATTATGCAGTTATGAAAACTCCTGAACTATATCAAAATAGGAGAGCACAGAAAAACAGAGTCGAACAGAGATCGGCATATAGAAGGAAGTTCGTGAATTTTAATCAGATTCTACGCCACGGGTCAAAAGTGCTAACAGCATGTATGGTTTAAAAAGAATGAGATTATCAAAACTGGCTTCCAAAAGTTCAATGTTTCACCAAACCATACTCGAAAATTACGAGTTATAATATGTACTCCGATTATATCACATTATTCAAGACGTTTTAAATGAGAATAATGATAGATTTTCTAATCTCCCGTAATCAAGTCTACAGCCAAAGTTAGCGAGAAATAAACACACAAACAAAAAAATATTGGCAACAATATGGTTCAGTGTAGATGTGGATATCATTAAAGACATTCACAAAATAGACTTCATTGCACCAAATCGTATTAACTAAAATACGCCATTCGGCCATGGATCCAATTACGGAAAACTACTTAATATGTTTAAAAATCTATTCATTAGCAAACATATTGCAACTAATAAGCAAATGGATATGAAGCATAAATGCTTATGTTGGTTAAGCGGTTTTTGTCAAGAAAGATGAAATACATAACAAAAAATATGCAAAATGCTACCATGATCGCAAAAGTTTTTGATTTGTCTATTAGAATCTTCCGGTTTAGCGAAGGATTACGGAAAAAAAAATTATGAATAAAAGTAACGTGTTACAGTGTTTAACATACATTTAAGGGAGACCAAACTGGTCGCCAGTGGCGGCTAGTTTGTTTAAATATCTGATCAATTGATGCCGAATAAATGCAGGCAGGCATGCATGCACAAAATATTTAATTAATTTTGTATGATAAATAATTATTAGAAAATTCGTATATACATATTAATTAAAATAAATAATTTACATATTTAAAATAACATGAAAATATGCAGGATGGTGCACTAAAATAGAGAAAAAATTAAAACCTGTTACTGAAAATGTCTATAACATAGTAATTTTCAATACCGTGGTTCTTAATATTATTCATAAGCAGATGAAATTTTTCTCATCCTTAAACGCAAAAGAAGAATAGAATACAGATCGTTGTTATAAAAGTCCGAGAGGTAGCCACAATTTAAACCTAACCATTTTATACAAGCTGGTTTTCAAGGTGTAATTGATTTTACTTATCAATCCCGAAAACAGTCGTCAGTTGTCGCAACAGCTGTGTATGAGGCCATGATAATAAAAAAATGCCCCATTAAAACGTTAAAAGCATGGCAACCCAATTACATATTTACAAATATTTTTAAAACAAAGCACGCTCTCATGTTTTTAGAGGCCTCGAAGTCTGAGCGGGGGTTGGCGAGCGTAGCTCGCAGGGGTATGCCCCCTAGTATGTATATATATACTATATATCTATCCATGTACCATATAAGTTGTGGGTCTTTTCATTACTACCACAAATAGCTTCTTATCAACACAATTAAAATTAACTCTTAGTATAAAACACAGGAATTCTAATTTTAAAAAGTCCTTCCGGCCTGTACCGGGAGGAAAAGGTAGCTTTCCTATATCTTCGTTTTAAAATTTTAGCTAATGTTACATGAAAACAGCGAGTTAAAATGCAAAGAAACGTTTACAAAAGATTCGTTAATACTGAATTTGAATAAGAAATTCGCCAAATTATTGAGCAATAGCCAAATTGGCTTCATTTATGAAGACTTATTTTGGTCGCCAAATTTGGCGCTATTTCGCCAAATGTCGCCAATTTTGGCGAGAATTTGGCGCTAACGGATATGAATATATAGTTTTATGCGTATGATTGGGAAAATTATTACAACAATGAAAGAAAATAATTTGCGAGTAATCGCGTTAATGTGCTGTTTTGTTTCAAAATGTCAGCCACCCTATAATTTCAAACTGCTCTATCTCAGCCATTTTTTAAGATAGAGGTAAACCAAAAAATGCTCTGGAATCCTTGTATCAAGGCCTAACAGGTAATTAAAAAATAAATTTGAATTTTTAATTTTTTGTATATTTATTTTAGTTTTAAATTTTTAAATGGCCGCCATCTTGAAACAAAATGGCGGACCAAGCTGACCAACGAACTCGGTCGAGACATTAGTGACCTTAATACACACAATTAGTTTCATCAAAATCGATTCATAAATACGGGCGTTATCGTATGACATAGGTCAGATATATATATATATATATATGGAGATATATATATATATATATATATATATATATATATAAATCAACATTTGAACGGAGGGTGGTTTTGGGGTCTGGGGGTCATGATCGGTGAAAATATATCAAAATTTTCCGGAATTGCTTTCCTCCGAACGGCTGCAATAGGTAGCTTTATACTTTTTTGTATTGAAAGCTACCTAAAAACGAGATCAATTTTTACTTACCCATCATACGTAGTATAGGGTAAGTTTTGTAATCGTTTTGAAAATCGAAAAAAATTTTTGACGGATTTACACGTTTCAGACACTGGAGATTCCGAAAAACATATTTTTAGAAAAAAAAAATTGCCGTCCGTCTGTGTGTCTGTGTGTCTGTGTGTCTGTAAACGCTCTATCTCCCGAAAAAATTGAGATAGAGACTTGCAATTTGGTATGTACTTAGTATGTAATAATGGGAAGAAGCCTATTTCATTTCAATAACCTCGATTAACCGGAACTATTTTTTTCGGACTCTCGAAATATTCGTTCTGATAAAAGGTATATAAATTTTTTTGAAATTGGTTATTTTAAGAAATGAATATAAAAGACAATAAAAAGAAAACAAATTTTGCATAAAGCATGAAGTCGATCGGATAATTAGTTGCCGAGATATTTGGAATCCTATTTGCCACACTCTTCGATTTCTCATGACCCTGTATTTCATCCAAATTTCACTTCAAAGATATATTTTAATTGGAAATTTGACGCTTAATCAGATGCAATAAACCACTAGTTAATAGGATGGTTATTTGTGGAGTTATAAGGATGTTTCTTTCAAGCAATTCAGTAATCGAGCCTTTAAAGTTTGTGACGTCATCAAGCCACGATTTTATTTGAATTGCAATGCATTTTATAAGTAGTTTACACATTTTTATTTTAATATTTTACATTATGCATATCCATGATGGGTAAGTATTACGGTGGCCCCCAACGACTAGTTTTGATTCACTATGAGAGACGTGTGTTAAATAATACGTTGTACATTATTGTTGTACAGATCTTGAAGTTCTAATTGAATAACAAATTTCGATAGCTACAATTTAAAAAATGCAGATTAAATTGAATCTCCGCATTGAAATAAAATGATAATATTATTCAAAGTATAAATATCTCAGAAAAGATGTAACATATTTCAGATATTGGATCACTCAAAGCTTACTACTCTTTCAGATACAATGTTTCCTTTGAAAATTACATTCGTAAATTTAATGCATCGTAATAAAACAAAATACAAGATACTTATATATATATATATATACATATATATCATTTAAAAGGGCTTACTGCGTACAGCAGAAATTGAAATTTTAACGTTATTTAATAAATGTAAGAGAATACCAGCATTTCGTAACAACGAATGATGGGAATGAGTATAAAGCATTTAATTTATTCTTTTAATTATATTATACTTATATTTCCTAACATTCATAGAATTAATATACATATTTCGTATTTAAAAGTTGCTACAAAAGATATCAGTTCTTCTTAATTAAAATCATTAAATCATAAACCTTCATAAAATAATGTTTAAAACTGATACATTAAATAAATTGTGAAAAGCTTAAATGTTAGTACATTATTTAAAATTTTAAACGTATTTTAAAATTTCATGAAACTTCTGTAAATATTCACAAAAGAATATAAATGCAGGAATTGTTAAAAAGTGGACACAATTAAGTGAAACACAGCTGTAATACCAGACTTAAAATACACTTGGAAAATTTCCCACATTTAAGTATATTTTAATTAATATGTGGAAATATATTTTCATTTTATCGGTTTAGAAATTCAATAGTTTTTTTCATTGAAATATGTTAGGTATTCATCTATACGGATTTTTATCCTTCGTAAAGAGCTCAAAATTCCTTAATTATATTAAATTATTTTTAAAAACATAAAGGGGCAAATGCATTAATTATTCACATTAAGTTTGTTTACTTAATAATGTTTATAAAATAAATCAAAATTATGATAGTATTGATTATATAATTGGAATTTTATAGTACATAGTTAAATAAAAGTACGTTCGATTTTTTTTATTATTCTTTTATTGAGTATTAAATGACGGAATGTTAACCATGACCTAGTGTTCTATATAATATATGCACTTCATGTAATTTCATTATCGAACTCTTTAAGCATTAAAATTTCACAATGAAATATATAAATGGCACATGAAGATTTTGCTGTTTAAACAACCAATATGTGTTTGTGTTAGGTATCTTCTTTGAAGACTATAGTTAACAAAGCTGTTGTCTCGAATGATCTTACATACATATTTATTAATTCCATACAGTACACAATTCTTATTATAATAGACCGACAGAACAAACAGTATAGTACGGATTGCACAGATTGAAGAGCAGGACCGTTTTACAAAAAGAGGAATTTCCATATGGAGCCTTCGGAAATCAAACCCTTTACAACCACGATAGCAGACAAGCTCCTTTACGCTCACGGTCACAGGGAAGACCGCGCCTACTGGAGACATAAAAATGCCTATTAACTAAAGTCGAAAAATGTGGCAGTCAGATAAAAATTGTTTATAAACTTGTTTTAAAAATTGCAAGTTTGTTGGTTAAAAAATCAGGCAAATGGAAATATCCTTCCCTACGATTTTATGTCTCAAAATCTATACATGAATCATGTAAAAATATTTTTTTTTAAGTTAACAACAATAAATAAAAATACTAACTCAATAATAATTGTTAAATAAACAATATTTTGAAACAAAAAATTAATACATTGTTTTCATTTTGCATTAACTGTAATCTTGGGACATTCTATCTTCATTATTTGGATTGTTATCTAGAATTATTCGATCTCCACATGTCTTAAAATTAGCGCAATTAATGAAGGAGAATGAAGCAATTAGTTGCATCATAATAATTGTGCTGAATGATATATTTTTTTTGTTTTTTCAAAAAGTCGTCATACATGAAAAGGTTTTTTTTATTTATTTATTTATACATTATATGTTTTTAAAAAATTCGAATATTTTCTTTTTGCTGTCTAAAAAGGTCTATAACTGATGTTCAATGCATAAATTTCCCTTACATTATTTTATACTTTTAAATAAATAAGAATATATCATGTAATTCCATATGTAATTCTAACGAATAAACCAAAACATATAAGGAAATATTTATTAATGACTATTTCTGATCTTTTATTTTTAAAGAATGTATTGTTTTTGAGATTAAATAATCAAATTTTAAAATTTTAAACGTTTTTAATCAATTTTTGTTATCTATTAACAAAGAAATATTTTATAGAAGTTTTGTTGCTGATTTCAATGTTAAGGAGACACTGCACCCATTAAACTATTTTTTTATTTATTTAGGTATTTTATAATACCTCTTGATATTTTACTAATTCACTTTAAAAAAGTAAATGATTTATTCAAGAGAAAATGCAATTCGCTTAGTTAAATTTGGAAAATTATTTTTAAAAATTTGAGAATATTTTTAAAACGCTCCTCTCCTACAGTTTTTGAATTTTTTGCAATATTGTTTTTCATATTTTTCTTAGAAGTGTGCTGAATAACTTTAAGGACCATTTTTCCAAACATTTTATTACTTTAAGAAAAAATAAAAATGTCATTATTTATGTAAAAATGCAGTAAAACTGATTATTAATAACATTTGTATTTTGAAAAGTATAAACTATTTATATTACTAAAAATCCAATTCTTAATTTTATTAAATGCACCATAAGAATCGTCCATTCAAAAAACCGAAAACATTACAAACTGTATGTTAAAGTTGTAGCATTTTGATTATATTAATACATTGAAAAAGCACAAACTGAGAAAAATTAATTTTAACAAGTCTGAATCATTAAAAGAGAAATGGGTGAAATAAAAGGCCTTATTCGAATACTACTCTTCTTCTTTTTTATGGAAAGTTGTCAAAGTATGAGGTCCCTATACCTAAATGTAACGGCATATAGATTCGACAATATTCTTGTAATTGAAATCGTAAAACAATTATCGTATATAAATGGTATATAATGAAACATCCCAAACTTTGGAAACAAAACGCGAAACATTTAAAAGCATTTAAAACGTTTTCTTTAAAGCAATTTCCCCCAAATAAAACATCGTTCACTATCAAGCACCCCATAACTCCCTAATTAGGGCGAATAATAAGCCATCAGGGATCACGGTTTCGCTTAAATAACTTTGAAGATAAAATAACCTCATGGACGTCATGGCCTCGGACGTCTATTTGATATATCTAAACAGAAATCAGAAAAAGGCGAACGGTTTTTAAATTGCAGTTGCTCTAGGATATTCTACGTATTTTGGTGACTTATTGTTTAAAAAGGTCTATTAGCGAAAAATTTGATCCGTTAAATGGAAAGAGGCTTGTGAGATATTTACTGGGGTAAGTTTTAATGCATTTAATGCATTGACATGTTTCATGCCGATAAATTAATTTTTACCAATACTTTTCATTTTAATGCCTTATTTAGATCTACCTACTAAGAAGGAAACATTTTTTAAGATTTTGACATTAACAATAATTTAATAACGATGGCTAATGAGTAGTTAACATCTAACTCTGACTGTTCTGCCAGAAGAAGTTTTTCATATTGAGCATTATGAAGGTAGTGATACACTTCTCCAATAATGTGTGATTTGTCTTCCCAAAAAAAAAATAACATTAAATAGAAACATAAGTGATGAAAATTTTGAATTTTTCCAAACAATGAAAGAATTCTTTGGAAAACCAACGGGTAAAAACAGCTCGGATTCTACATAAAAATAGTCTGGAGTGCAAGCAGAATCACGCGCACAAATAACTCTTCTTGAAGCCAATCTATCTCATGCTTTTGAAAGTTGTTTTTTTTTTTTTTTTTTTTTTTTTTTTAAGTGTTTCAACAACAAAACAAAATCCAGCCAAAAAGCGAAAAGCAGTAGGATCATATTTTTTAGAATGCTTAACAACGGAAGTATATATGAAACAGATAAAATGAAATGAAAAAGCAAAAACAGAATTTCGAAAAGGAAGAACAACTAAAGCTTAAAAAAGTAAAAGCAGCGTTATAAAACAGAATTCGGCAAAAACCCCTAGTCATTCGCTAAAAAATTTAAAGTAAAGGTACATCAAAAACAGAAGGTATGAAGAAGCCTAAAACTCAAAATTCTCTAGATCCATACCTTCCAGAAATCAAAATTAAAATATTGAGGCCTTTGCGGACGTTTAAAACCAAAAATTAGTTAAAGGCATACTGAAAAGCAAAATATTTGCTTAAAATATAGAGTTATAATCATTGCCTCATTAAAATTTATGTTATATTGTTCAATAGTTACTTCTTACATTTTACATGGTGAAAATTGAAAGTGTTTAAAGCATGAATGTTGAAGCATTCATAGTTTTATTATAATCTATTCAATATTATGTATACCAAAGTTATATTTTTACTATTTCAGTTATTTTTAGATTAAACTATTAGTATTTTAAGCAGTCTAAAAAGTGTTTCAACTCTTAATGAAGTGTTTTAAAAATTGACAGAAATAAAATAAATAATTTAAAATTAACCGACATGCATAAAATGCATTGTCACATTTTAGTACTTTGGCATCTCATTTAGGTATTAACTAATGTAAATGTGACAAAATTGAGTGAAATCCGACAATCATATATTGTTTGTTTAGATTAGAGATAATGATTCAATTTCTACTAAACAAGTTACTTTTAAATTTAAAGCATAGAATACAATCTTTTTTTGCTTTTCTAAATATAACCCTAAATGTGACAAAACTATGGGGAATCGAGTCTTATTTAGGGACAATGACCTTGCTACATAAAATTAAAAGAATTATATTTTCGTTACTTTTCGAAAATTAAAGATTAACGAGTCCTCTTACTTAGTGAATTGTCGAGAACTCTACATTAAAAAATAACTTTTTATGGATTGTTTTATTGTCGATTTTATTTTTGAAAGTATCCAAGTTATTTCCAGTACTGTAAAGTACAGTTCTAATAATAAAAAATATATAATTTTAAATCTCATGATAAAGGTCTTAAATACTTTTTGTCAAAGACTTTTCCAAAACTATCATAATATAATAATTCTATACAGTTTAAAAACCCTAAAACAAAAAATGTTACAACTTATTGCATTAATTTGTTTACAATGCAAAATTGTTTCTTGTTATCTTGTAATTTGGTATCATTTAAAGTAATGAAACAGTGGCATCCTTCACTATACTGTGCCCTTTTTTAATATTGACCAATAGTTATTTTCCAAACAATTATTCTTAGAAGTATAGTTCCAATTGAAAAAATATTTCAAAAGTTGTTCATCCTCCATCAAATCTATTTATGCTAACTTCATTATATTTTTTAAAGTTACAAATACTACATTTTTTCTGCTCCTGGATACTATAAGTCAGAATTTAAAAAAAAAATTCTTAATCTTCTTCTGACAAGTAAAACAAGTAGTAGGCTGACAAGTAGTTCATTCTTTTACTATGAAAACTAGCCAATTTATGGCACTTTGAATATTATGAAATTTTGAAGTTTTCCCTCATTAAAATATTTCCTTTTTAGTGCCTGAAAGCTCCGAAATTTCATAAAATTCAAAGTATCACAACTCGGTAAATTTTACTCGTTGCAAATGTAATTTTTATTGTTTCGCTTGTCCCTGTACGCAGTAAATTTTCTATACATGAAATATAGGACTCAGAGGTCGTTTAAAAATTTAAATTTTGAAACTTAAAAAAAAAACTATTTTGAAGTAAGAGGATTTTTATATGATGAACATTTGAAAAAACAAAATGCAACTGGAACTATACCCCTAAAATGGTTAAGGAATTAGTTATTGTTCAAAGCTAAGAAGAGATACCCTGTAAAAAGCTACCAAATTAGTTGAACTTTGATTTTCGCGTTTCTTCTTGAAATTACAATGAAACAAATAAAATTACATTCATGTATCAAATAGATCAAGTTCAAAATATTTAATTACCCAATATTACCCTTGGAAGCAGATCAAATAAAGCTTGATAGTAGATGACTAAAATTACATGTATCTTTGGATGATAATAATTGGATATTAATTATTTATTCGTAGTGTTTACATGAAATATTTATTATAAGTTAATGAAGAGATATTAAAATAACTACTTACAACTGTATTAATTATTTTTATGAACTCATTTAAAACATCTAAGGATAATAAAAACTGATAGTTAATCATACATATTATTTCTGTTGTCAACATCCCTTTTGTATGCATTTACAAAACGCACAACTACGAATGAGGCATCATACGTAAGGTTTTTAAACCGGCTTCTGAGATAGTACACTAACATTTCGTTAAAACATATTCTATAATTAACAATTGCAGTTAATTAAAAATTAAATCAGAATTCTTATCATAAATGAAATGAAAGGTTTTTCTCAAATCAATGTTACCACAAAAATAAAATATAGCAATATATCGTGCTCAACAATGATTATTAAAAAATGTTTTAAGAAAAAGTACAAAAAACATAAAGTGGGTTTCTTTTATATTTATGATTAAAAGCAAAACTGAAATTCAAATGTTTAGATGAAAAAGACACTATCAATCGATCAAAGCAGTGGCATTTCACGTGTAGACGTCATCCTATTTTACAGTTAAAATACTATTCTTATTTTTTTCTTCTCGATGGATTTTTGCTATCTTCGATCAGTTTTTACTTTAATGGAATAAGTGAGATGATATTCTGGCTTAATTAATATTGTTTGCAGATATTTTTATCCTTAATTTTTCTGTAGAAGTTTTGACTTACATCTAAAAAATATTAGATATTTCTAAAAGAAAATTCGATTGCAGTTCGAAATCCTCACACGGGTCCACTGGTATCTACATATTTACTTACTGTATAGGTATTACTATATTTGTACATTCTTTAAATGACTATGTTATGTTTTTTTTAATACAGCACGTCCTGTGAAATGCAATAGTAGCAATTAATATTAGAGGTCGTAAAAGTCCTTGAATAGTGCCGCAGTTTTACAAATAGAAATATTTGTCTATTTAATCACAGAAATGTCTTAATATTGTTACTATACAATATTTACATTATATTCATAGTTGTTATGCTATATTTACAATATATTAATAGTTGTTATGTTATATTTACAATATATTCATAGTTGTTATGTTATATTTACAATATATTCATAGTTGTTATGTTATATTTACAATATAGTTGTTATGTTGTACGTGCTGTATTAATAAAAACACAATCATTTAAAAAATGTAACAATCATTCATTTCATAATTAACTATATAGATACCGGTGGCGAGCCGTGCGAGGATTTCGAACTGCAATCGAATTATTAGTGTTGCTATACAATTTTACAATATATCCATAACTACATATTTAATACAATATTGCATTATAGTCAGAATTATGTCTTTGAATATAGCTTCGAAAATTTACGAGCAGGAGAACGCATTTATGTTTGCATATTTTCTGAAAAAATCAATCCACAACCAGATGTACTAAGTGCTTAAAGCTTTGTAGCATTTCTAAGCAATTTGGTTTATACTAAAAAAACATCAATAAAGCATGCATATCATATTTGATTATAAAGATATATAAGGATTATCTTTAAAAATACCTTTTAAAATAAGAAAATAACCAAAAGTCTAAATTTCCTAATAATTTAATTTTACAAGATAAACATTGATGCTATACTACAAACAATAATACTTTACATTAACTGACGCTTAAAACTATCATAACCGGAATGAATTATAATAAGAATGAAAAATAACGTGTCAAGCATAGATTATAAAGCAGTTTCCAACACATTCAGAATACTGTATCAAAATGTCACAGTTTAATAAGGTGAACGATGATGTCTAAATAAACAATTTAGAAAACGCACACAACATTTGAAAACTCAGTTTGAGCAATTACCATCAATATCAGAAAAATTATCGAATCCTTTTGTTTAGCCCTGTATATGATCTATAGATATATATATAATACATAATATGCTAAAATTTATTTTAGTTAGTGAACGCATAGCACAGTTGAAAATTCCTACTTACTGAAAACTTACGATGCTTACTATGCACACCATGTTCTACAGTAAACCTTTTTTGGTGAACCTCAGTGATATATATCAATTTAATTATCTTTCAATTAGTGTAACATCGTTAAAATTTATCGCAAACGATTTTTCCCTATAGATCGTAATGTAGCGTAATTCTTTTGAGAGTTCCTGTAATTGACATATATAGGTTACACACTTCATATTCAATATCGAACATTCCATAGTAAACCTCAATAACATATTTTAATTGAATTTGCAATACGAATATTTTTACACGAGTTAGAGCACGGACAGACAGACGGCAGACAAACAAACAAACCAAATTCATAACTATGTGGGACAGTGTTAAAAACTTTTAACCCTTTAACGGATAAAGCATTTCAATTGCTAAAATGCTGAAATAAATGATTGACACCGGAAATTATAAGCAAATTAATTTCTATATACAAAAAAGCGATATTTCACATATATAATAAATGGAAAACATTTCTATTAAAATTCTGCTGCCATTGTTGAATTTCGTAGTTAAAGTTTTGTGGTTTCATAGGGAAACCAAAGAACGTTAAAACTTTTTTTCTCCACTCTTTCAGAAAAAATATAATATAATGTACTTATACAAATCTCATCTCATCTACCCAGATTTTATTAAAATAGTTTCAGACATATGCATAATTATCCAAAAAAAAAAAAGAATCTCACACCATTAAGCAATGGCGAGTTATTTTCTGAAACATTTACTCTTTAGGAGAAAATAATTGATCCGCAGACTTTTTTCTCAGTGACATTAACTACTGAAGCAACAAATAAGATGACGGGATAAATTACTCATAAATTAAAAAGATCAATAATTTCCGTGAAATAATTAATAAATCTATAGTTTATGGAACTGCATGTGAAATATTAAATGTTTATGTTTTTCTTGAGATGAAATAAAATATAGAAAGCATACATATTAAATGAAATATAAAGTATATTTATACAAACCTCATCTCTTCTCCACAGAATATATAAAACTTATTTCAAACATATGCATAATTAACGAAAAAAAAGGAAGAATCTCACACCATTAGACAATTTCGAAATATCTTCTGAGACATTTACTCTTTAGGAGAAAATTAATGAACCGAAAGTTTTTTTCTGAGTGACATAAACTACTGAAACAATAAATAAAATAACGTGATAAACTACTGACATATTAAAAATATCAATATTATCCGTGACATAATTAATAAATCTATAGTTTAAGGAACTAACGGTGAAATATTACTTTTATCTTTTCCTTGAACTGAAATATAGCTTATGCAATTTCAACTTAATGTTTCACATTCTCTTCAGTATGGATAAATCGTAAATATTTAAATTCTACACATTTAAAAAGTAAATTATGTAATTGAAATCGTACTTCGACACGCGTCATGTACGTTTCTCTCATGGCAACAAAACAATTTCATGCAATATCACTTACAAATGCCGTGATTTATCGGATCACTTACATTGTATTGCTTTGTTGCGTTATTTCACAGTTACAATGTATGGCTATGGTTACAATGTTGGCCAAAATAGTCCGCAATAAATGAGAAGAGAAAGAAGGAAATGACGGAAGAAAACTAAGAGAATACAGGAGAAAGGGTTAGAAATTGGATTTCAAAAAGGGTAAAAAATGAAGATATTCGATAAAGAAAGATGAGGCAATTTGGATCTTATGCGGGGATTCTTTCTCTGAGGACAAAGGAGACTTTGGGTTCGATGTTTAAAATGCAATATGTCGACGGGGGCCCATAGCGACTGCACCGATGCAGAGAGTGATTACTATCTTTGTGATTTTTGTAGATAAAGGAATCTACATTTCAAGTAGCATTTTTTTTTGTTTAACTCGTTGAAAAGCAAAAGTAGGAGCAGGAAGGAAATAAAACTTTAATTGATAGTCATTAAGCGTTTTATAAATTTTACAAAAATGCTTTTTTATTAAAAATTCCATGTTTTTTATATACATATTAAATGTTATTAATCAACAACATTTATTAAAACTATAATCGTATTTGTTAATTAGAAAATTTGCCATGTTTGTGTGATTATTTTGGATTAAATCTGAGGTAACCTGTATTTAGACCCCACATTTTCAAAACTTATTATTTGTTGGCTTTCGAAGTTTTTCTTTTTAAAACAGAAAATGCTTTTAAACTGATTTTATTTTCTAAGAGGATGTGAAACATATCAAGGTACCCTACTATGATGTTTTCCTCCACTAATTTTTGAAATTATGGGATCTAGAATGAAACTAAATGTGGCAGCCAGTATTTGGACCTTTCCCTCTACTTATTAGTGCAGACGAAAATGCCTATTTTAATTGCTTTGCCGTTGTTTATTTTAATTGATTTACGATTTTTGAATAGTAATCTTTGGCATTTTTAATTTTAGAATTTCTGTTATTAAAACTGGCTCAAATTACTAATTAGAAAGCATGGTATTCAAAAGTAGGAACCGTGCGATCCCTGAAATAATCATGTTTTACCAATTTAAATTTTTAACTTGTCATTTGTTTAACACATAGGTTTTAGGTTAAAAACGTTTACGGTTATTTTCCACCACTTACAAATGCCTTGATTACTTACAAAAACTAGTCGGATGTGCAATTCCTAATACTTTCTTCTATCTCATACATGTTAATACTTCAAAAAGCATTTTTTTTAAATTAAGTATTTTATAATCCAAAAATACAACATAGCAGCTCCATCTGTTATATTATTTATACGAAAACATAATCAGCACCAACTTATATCAATGTCTATCAGAATATTAAGTTTGATGAAATTCCGTGAGATATGACTATCGCTAAAATCATGTAAATTCTGAAAAATGCAGCATAGCAGCGCCTCCTGTTGGAATATTTACAAAAAAAAAAAAACGAATCAGAAACAACTCATATCAACGTCTAACAGAATCTGTAGTTCGAGGAAAATCGGTGAATTAGTTCTTGAGACATTTTCTATTGCGGAAATTTTGAATAATACATCATACTAGCGCCACCTGTTGAGTGATTTACACCAAAACCTAACCAGCAACAACTTATGTCAATGTCTAACACGAATCTGAAGTGTGATGAAAATCCGTGCATAAGTTCTTGAGATAGAACTATTGCGGAAATCGTAAAAGATGCAGAATAGCAGCGCCACCTGTTGGGTGATTTACATCAAAAACTGATCAGCACCAATTTATATCAAGGTCTAAATGTATCTAAAGTTTTATTAAATTCCTTGCATTAGTTCTTTAAATAGAGTGCTCATAAAATTTGTGTCACTTACACACACACAAAGACTGACTCAGAGACAGACACTTTCTAAAAACAGTTATATCGTGTTTAGTACCTACTAAAACGTATAAATCCGTCGAAATTTTCACGAATCTAATACTTTCTTCTTGTAAAGATAAAATAAAGTAATTATCATACATTAATATACGGTGTGTCCTAAAGTTCTCGTACTCCAACTAAAAGAACTTATTGTCCGTGATTTTCTTTTTTTTTGAAATATTAAATTTTATTGTCTGCTTATCATTGCATCAATTTTTTAGTTTTTATCGTTTGGTTCTTTTCGCGCTCAGTTGGTGCGAGAATAAAGTTTTATGTTATTTTGTTCTTCATAGTGAAATGAGTTTATCACGCATTCAGAGAACTGCGCTGCTTGAAATTTTGAGTGTAAATCGCATGAAAGGTGCAAAATTGTTTGGCGAAATAAATTATCGAAATGATGCAATACCGAGTAAAGATACGCTGTATCAGCGTGTTCGACAATTCCGTAATACAGGTTCAGTGGAAGACAAGCACAGGAGTGGAAGGCCGAAAGTTGTTACACCAGCCTTTCTGCAAAACACTCAACAAAGGACATTGCAAACTCTTCAAAATTCTGTGAGGCATTTGACACAAGAAATAGGCACATCTCATGAGTCGACACATAAGGCTTTAAGAGCTTTGCATTTTCGTGCTTATCGTGTAAAAATGTTACAGGGGATAAAGCCATCGGATTTTGAGAAGCGGATTCATTATTGCCGGTGGTCCCGGAGATTTATTCGCAAGAGCATCAAGATTTTGGACAATTCTCCGATGAGGCATGGTTTCATTTAAAACCGGTTACCTGAACACGCAAACTCTCGCTTTTTAGCGACGACCAATCCTCACAATTATGCAAAAACCTTTATATTCTCAAAAAAATGGTGTATGGTGTGCTGTATCAAGCAAAAGGATTGTTGGACTTCGGTTTTTCGAATCAACTCTTAATCGCTCTGATATAGGGAACATATCCAGCAATTTGTTGCATTGTTAGAAGGGAATGAACAAGATTATTGGTTCCAACAAGATTGTCCAACATGCTATACAAATAATGAAGCCATAGAGATGCTTGAAAATTTTTTTGGCGATCGACTCATTTAAAAAAGTATTTGGCCTCCTCGATCCCCTGATCTGAGGATCCCGGACCAACATTTATACAAATAATCTTCAAACAATAGATGATTTGAAAATTGCCATTACTAAAAATATACAAGAAGTCACTCCCAGCATGTTAAAATGCGTTTCTACAAATATTCGCAAATGAGTTCAGCTTTGCCTCCTAGAAAAAGATGGACATTTTGAACATTTATTATAAATGTAAGTTCAGTATTTTTTCTTACGTGATGTTTAAAGTGCTTTTTATCATTTGCATAAAAGTAATCGTTTTCACATTTGTAGTTTTTTTGAATAATTCTCTTAAATTTATTTTATTATTATGCTGTTTATTAGTCTGCATCAAATGAAACTTAATACAGTAAAAACTTTGTAACAACACATATCTGTAATGGAAATTGTTTATGATCCTGCCGAAAGGATGATAATAAAAATCTACGTATTAAAACCAAACCGTATCTAAAACAAAATATTTTTTCCGTCCTTTGCGATTCTGTTTTTTTTCTTTTTGATTTACATGGTTAAGTAAAACCTGAAATAATGAAAGCTGCTTATAAAGGAATCTTACTTTATACGTTAAAATTTCATATCTTCTACTGAAGGAATACGATGAAATTATAACTGCTCAAACGTAAACTTTTCCAAAACTGGATTTTGTGTTTGTCCCTAGCGGTTCCTCTTTCATAGATTTTACTGTGTAAGATTGGTTATATATAGAGAAAAATTCTATTTTAGACACTTTTTCATATTAGCAGGCATAATTTAATTGTATTTGTTTTTACATTTTTACTTTAAAGTCGGGATTCCGTTATATACGGGTTCTGTTTTCAGATGATTTACTGTATTAAACGTCCCGAATAAAAAGCCGCAGTCCCACTTTTTTGTCTCTCTGTTCCGCATTTTTTTATGTGGAACTGGCAATACTACTCAGAAGTCAGTATAAGTCACATATTTTTTTTCAATAAATGAGTTTTCGTTGTAAGTTTGTTGGTATTACAAAAACTTTCAGTTTATCTTTGAAATAAATTATTAGATATACAGGTAGTAGATACATGCTTCCGTAGACACTTCCTGTGAGTCATTTTATTTTTATTAAACCCATTTTTGAAAATTGCCTTTAGAATATTATTAGCGTTTAAATATATTTTTCAATTCATAAGTGTTTAGCAATATTTTTTTGAGCTTTTTAAATATGACGTAATTTTCTCATTAAATGCTTTTCGTACGTAATAATTTTGTTATTTGAAAGTTTTCTTTCTTTTCTAATTACTCATTTATAATCACTCTAATCTAATTACTCAATGTATTATTTTACATTATTTTAATTATTATTTTATATTATTTTAATTATTTGCGTGTAAATACATAAAACACATTAAAATAACACACAAATTTTTAAAAAAGGGTTGGATACTAAATACCACAATCTCGTTAAGTATGTTCCTGGAAAATATAGTTCAATTGCTATGTATAGTTTTGATCTATGAAACGTCTTTAACTGAATAATTTAACAGATTTCAACACAATAAAAATAATAATTCTTCGATTTAAAAATTGTATACTTCAGTGTATTTCTCATAAATTTCTTCATTTCTTTCAAACTACTACTTTTCATATTTTTATAAGGTATAGCCAGGAGAGATGGCACGGCCGGAGAGATTGAGCACATAGAGGATCGGGGGGAAAGAGTAGAGTGAGGGAGCAGCTACTCCAGGTAGTTGTACAACAGCAGTAGTGGAGTGTCTACTTGAAAGTGCACGTTGACTGATTTGAGCATCTAAGATAAAGCATTGCTATTTTGTTTTGTTTTCCCAAAGTAAGTGCTTGAATTTTCATAGCTATTCATCAGAATTTTTATACAATGTCAGTAGTACAAAATATCTTAAGCTTAAACAATTTATCATAACCTACTAATCTAGACTAACAATGTGAGCATCAACGGTTCGTTTTAGTAGCGGCCACGTTTAAATAAAAGGCCGTGCAATCTCTCCTAACGAAATTGGAGAGTTTGCGCATATGCTACTTATGAGAGATGGCGCATTGCTTCCATTAGTATCCATGCTAGGAGAGATTACGCAGCTTATCGCAACCCAACATCAAAAATGTTTCAGGCTCAATAATAGTTATTTACAAAGTATTTTGTCTCACTAAACACGAAAATCAACATAAAAAGTTGAGATTAACTCTTGTTTTCAAGATAGAAACCAACTTGAGAAATCTCACTATGGCTGTTTTATGGGAAATTGAATGTTCGGAAGTTGGTACTCCTAATAGCTGTAATTCCTCTCAACTGCATTCTCTGTGTAGAATCTTTTTGACGTTCTTTTTCCCCAGCAGATGGAAGCACCTTCCCTGGGACCGACCGTCTTTTGAACAGGTGAGAGCGTCAGTAGAACGAAAAAAGATAACAGTGCACGATTCAAGTGACATTCTCTGCTATTCGCCTTACAACTAAAGGTAAGCAATTTAATTATATTAACAATATTAGTCTAATCGACATTATCCATCACTCTATTTGACCTTTTGAATAAAGTTTCAAATCTTTAAGGTCATTTTGGAGTTTAAAACCAGTAAAACTTGCTGTTTTGAGGCTATATTTCAATTCCGATTTCTGACAAGAGCTTGCAATTTCAACAAGTGTAGTATTGCTTGGTATCTTTTTCTTCAGAAAAATATGGGCTTTCAAATACAAAAATTAAAAAATAATAATAAATTTAACAATTTAAAATCGAATTACGATTTAAAAACTATTTTTTTAATACTTGTTATTTCAGAATTAATCACTCAAACTAAAATTTAAAATTTTCTGCTTTCAGATAAGAATGCCACGGAAGTGTGTTAATGCCGTCAACAACTTGTGTTACATCTGTGGTGAAATAACTTTTGAAGCCCAGAAGCGAACCATTAGTCCAGTTGCAAAGACAGCTTACTTCCATTACTTAGATGTGAAGGTAGGTGACCAGGATAAACCATGGGCCCCACATGTTTGTTGTAACTCTTGTTCAGTGAGACTGCGACAATGGCTGAATCGAAGAAACGAACAATGAAGTTTGCTTTTCCCATGATTTGACGTGAGTCAACAAACCATGTTGACAATTGTTATTTCTGCATGACGCCCTCTATGCATCGAGGTTGGACAAAAAAGAAGAAGGAATCGATACAGTATCCCAGTGTTCCATCAGCCATTTGGGCCGTTCCTCACTCGGCTAATCTGCCAATTCCTCAACTACCTCAAAAGTATGAGATTGAAGTGGATGATGCTGTAGAAGTCACTAGAACTGGGACTTCCCATGACCCAGATTTCGAGGCAAAAGATTTGAATGAGCCTCACAGAATTAATCAGACAGAATTGAACGATCTCGTAAGAGCTCTTTACTTGTCAAAGGAGAAAGCAGAGCTTCTGGCATCAAGACTGAAGCAATGGCATCTACTCCAACCAGAAGTCAAGATCACAGAATACAGAACTCGTCACAAGAATTTTCTTCATTTCTTTGAGAAGAAATAACATGTTGTTACTTGTACTGATGTTAATGGTTTGATGAATTCCATGAACATAACTCACGATCCACGGAAGTAGAGGTTACTTATAGACTCTTCCAAACTTTGTTTGAAAGCAGTCTTACTACACAACGGCAACATTATTCCGTCCATTCCCATTGGACATTCCGTTCACATGCAGGAAACTTACGAGCATGTGAAATTACTTTTCGAGTCAATCAAATACGAGGATCATAAGTGTCAGATTTGTGGTGAAATGAAAGTAATTGATTTACTCCTGGTAATGCGATTAGGCTATACCAAGTACTGCTGTTTTCTGTGTTTGTGAGACAGTCGAGATAGAAAGTCTCGATACTACATAAAAGAACTACATAAGAACTACATAAAAGACAAATGACCTTCAAGAAATCTAAATCCCGGGGAGAGCAATGTGCAAAATGAGCCTCTAGTTTATCCAAAAAACATTTTGCTTCCACCCCTGCACATTAAGTTGAGATTAATGAAAAACTTCGTGAAAGCCATGAACAACAATAGAGAGGTTTTCCAGTACCTTAGAGCGAAATTTCCAAGACTGAGTGAATCAAAGGTTAAAGAGGGAATCTTTGTGAACCCTCAAATATGCACAATAATGAAGGACCCTGCTTTTGATAAAGTTTTGGAGGGAAAGAGAAAGCAGCCTGGAAAGCCTTCAAAAGTGTGGTACGAGGATTTCTAGGCAATAGAAAAGTCGAGAACTACCAACAGTTGGTGAAAGAACTTCTACAAAAGTACCATGACCTTGGATGCCACATGTCTCTGAAACTTCATTTCCTCCACTCCCATCTTGATTTTCCTCCTAAAATCTGTGGATCTGTAAGCGTAGAGCACGGTGAAAGGTTTCACAATGATACCTCTGTAATGGAACGCAAATATCAGGTCGTTGGGATGAGTCAATGTTGTTCGACTACTGCTGGACTGTTACAAGAGATGCTCCGACGTTGACATACAAGAGGCAATTTAAAAGGAAACGTTTGCAAGAATAGGCTAAAAACAGCCACTGCTTTCTGAAAAATGAACATTGTTTAATGAAACATGCTTATTGTATTGTATTTATTACATAGGATTTTTTTTCTTCTTCAATTTGCTTTTAAATCGATGTGTAGGATGTTGTGTGTCTTTCTCCAGTGGACTGTATTGTATCTTGAAAACAAGAGCTAATAAAAAATTTCATTTACATATTCGTTTTTTTTTTTAACCCAAAATTAATTAGAATTAACTATCTAGAATCAGGAAACTGACAAAAATATTTTTTTTTGTTGAGTAGTGGGTAAATTTGCATAAAAAAATGAAAAATGAAAGTGGACTAATTTTAAGTTAAACGCGTTTTCAAGTAACTTAATGTTATTTTGTAATCTTATCTGGACTTGATTTTTCTGATTCTTCAATCATTAGGTTGAAATATTCACTCCTAATACAATTATATTTGTTCGCAAAAAGCTTACAAAAATGTTATTTAAGTGTAATTATTATTATTAACAATTTAATTTTAGTTATTATTAGTGACAATCTCACCTACCCATATGCGCAATCACACCAACCCTGTAAGAGCAGATTGCGCAAAATAACTTTCTTGGTTTTATTACAACTGTTCTACGAATTTACAACATAACAACAAAATAGCAATGGAAATGCATAAAAAACAAATGAAATAAAAATTATTCATGGATAGTTTAGCAAAAAATTAATAATTAGATTTTTTATTGTTATTCTTTTGAATTGTGCGCAGACTCTCCTAGCTTCACCTTACACAACAGTTTTTAATACAAGCCGAGAAATGCACACAATAGATGGTCACAATAAATTCACTTATAACTGAGACAGTGTTAGTTACTTTTTTTGAAATAGAGAGAAACCTATCGAGTATTCGATACAGCTGAGCAACTTAGCGAAAATCTCATCCCAATGCAGTATTGACGAAAACTGGTATAAATTTTAAACTTCTATAATCGGGTTCCACTAATCTTAGTTTGGTGTATTTGGGTGAAATTAGCTGAATTTTGAAATACTAGGAATCTTCTTTAAAACCCTTTTGTGTGAGCCTTTACTGCTTTAAAGTAAAATCCATGTCAAATTTCGTGTTTTATCATTACCAATTCCATAGAAAACGTAATTTAGAATGTTTTCAGAACGATTTCCGCTCATTTCACCCTTTTAAATTTCGAATACCTTTAGAAACCATTCGTAGCGATCATTTCTATATTATAAGTGACCACTATGGCAAATTTCTAAATTCTAGTCCCTCTAATATCACAAAAATCATAATTTAGAACGTTTTATTTCTCCTGAACCCTTTAAAATTTCAAATTATTAAAAGTTCTTATATGCGTGCATTTGCGTCTTAACATTAGCAGCCACGTCAAATTTCAAGTTTCTATACTTAACAATTCCATAGAAATCGTTGTTTAGAATGATCTTAGAATGCTTTTCCCGCATTTCACCGTTTTAAATTTCGAATTTTCTTTTAAACTGTTCATAGAGAGATTGTGCATCTTATAAATAACTTCCATGCGAAATTTCAATTTTCTAGTTCCTACAGTACAACAAAAATGGAAATTTTAGAACGTTTTTCGCCCTTGCACCCTCTTGGAGTATTGGCACTGACATAAAATATAGCCTATGTTAGAGTAGGGACTCTCACCATCAATCTGTCACCATTACTTTTTAAATCGGTTCAGTAGTTCCAGAAGTCATATATTATTCATATAAATTAAACAAACAAACGTTTCTTCTTCATAATATCGCATGAGTAATAGCCCACAACAGATCTTTTGAAATTCAGCATCCATTTTAATACTTGTATTTATTTTAAAATTATGCTGACACAATTTTTCATCAATATGTTTCTAAATTAAAAAGAAAAAGAAAATGTCTTGCTCACTTTACATAGTGGACTAGTGTCCGATCAGTGATGTAGCCATGATAAAACAAAGAATATACTCCAGAGAGTATTCGTTACAATTTTACATGAGAAATAGAGGGTATGCGTATACCACCGTATACCTTACAATATAGCGCTAGTGACCGTCCTCTAAAACTAACTTCTCTCTCTCTAAAAAAAAAGTAACTACCGCCGCCGCAGCAGCAGCCACTGTCAATGAAGATTTTGTGCCTTGAAGTCTTTCTGGACTAACATCCAGAAAACTATTTCATATAAAAATATGAAAATTGGTAGTTTTATAAAGAAATGTTTGATAAACACGCTGAAGCAGACAATTTTTAAATCGTAGAATTCTTTTAAGAGATATTTAATATTAAAGTTGATATAAATAGTTGTCTTAAAAAAGTTTTATAGAAACGAAAACTATGAACATGAATTTAACTATAGTTTATAAGGATATAGTTGGCAAACTTACGGTGCCCAGACTGCAACAATTTATTTTATTTGGGTAATTTTTTGAGGTTATATTTCAATTTTTTATTCAAAATGTTCATTATTTTGATGAATATTTATTTCATATATCATAAAATCCATTATTTGAATTGTTGCCAAATTGTAAAATAGCGCACATAATAATACTCCTTTTCAATTAAGAAATGTATTTGCACGTGACTACTAAAAACAGAAATAAAACCTTAAAATAATAATTAAATGATCACGTGTTAAAAGCAGTAAATATAGAAAATTACGTAATAAAAAATATACTTGCACGTAAATATTAAAAAGAGAAATAATTAAATTATTACATGTTTTCAAAGCATTAAGTAGGGTAAGATTAATTTATTTCGACCGAATATTTTACCAATTATTGTAAGTTTTAAAACAGCGTGGTTAAAATATTTCCCGTCAATTAAAAACTATATTTTTACGTTTAATAATTACGTTTAAATCAACGAAATAACTAATAAATTGGTAAATATAATTAAAACTATAGATAAACGTTAAATTAAAGATCACTCGATGACATAACTAACACGTGTAACACATCTGATGTCAACTGAATGCGACACCATAGATATGCACCTTTTGGGTTAAATCCTATATTTTGGCGACAGTTCTTTTCTTTTATAGAAAGTAGTAGACAGGATAATACAGAAGAGCCCAATTTTCTATACCATCGTTATAAAAATTTCCGATGCAGTGAAATTGCTTACTTAACCATTTTGCACAAGTTGATTTTCAAATGTTTGATTAATCTTATTTTATTAATCACGAAAACAGTTGTTAGCTGTTTCGAAAGCAGTTGATTCGGCCTTAAAATCCCTCAGTAATAAGAAAATGAATGGAAACCGGATTACAGCAGATAGTCACTGGTCGTTTAATTATAATTCAATCTTCCGTAATCGTTTTAGAGTTGATCCAATCAGAGTGTTTTTAAAGTTTGCAGCGTCAGAACGGGAGTTGGCAAGCGTAGTACGTAGGGGGCAGAGCCCCCTAGTGTTTTACAAACTAAGTTCTTGAGCTTCCTGGGATGCATACCTGTTCCCTATTTCTTCAATACTACTTGAACAGAACACTTAATTTTTAGCACACTTTTCGACTCTCAGTTTGTATTCGACGGATATTGCATTTGCCAATGTTATGGGTTATCTTATTTGTCATATTATATTTAAATGAATCATTCTTATTTTTATTTCATTGTATGTGGTGTGACAATTTTTTTATATACATACATCTTGCAACAGCAATCAGTTTCTTTAATTCCTCCAATTTATCACACTCTGATGCGTGTATCTGAGTAATAAATAAATATGTATTTTATGTGTGTAATTCCGAGTTTATTACTTAAATTATACACAAGTGTCATCTCAATTAGCCGCTTTTAACAGTCAAAACACGTTCTATACACAAAAATTAAAATAATCCTCATTTCTTGTGCTTCTTCGCCTTCCACCACACACCAATAGTGGTATAAACGTTCTACAGAACGAACAACTGTCATAAAATTAACATGTTTTTCCTATTGTTATGTCACATCAAGCGCAAGTATTACCATCTTGTGATATATCGAGGAATATTCCCATATCTATAGGCTTTGTTTATGCATCTTTTAAACAACCAATAGACACATACTTATGTATAGTAAAACCTGTCAAAAAAGAACATATCTATAACGCAATCCTGCCTTAAACGAAAATATTTTATGGTAGCAGTCAAAAAATTACATTGCAATGTCAAAAGGAAATTTACTTAATAAAAGAGAAACCTATGTAAAAAGAAATTTCCTTTCCCTCCCCCTTAATTAAGTCTTATCAGGGTTTATTGTTTCAAGATTTTTTATTCAATCAATGTTGCATTATTGTTAACTTTATTGCAGTAAAAATATTTTTTATATCATTAGACAGTAAATGTACAAGAGAATTTTGCTTTAAATTTCAACTAACACATCATCTTAACAACAACAACAACAAAAATTTCCAGAATAAACAACATATTTAAATATATTGTCGTAATAAACTCTAAAAAAATAGTTATTTTTTTCTCTTCTAAAAGAAAGAGATTGTCGTTTATAATTTTCTTATAACTTAATAAATTTGGATAAAATTGTCAGCATGTTGTACATTAGATTCATGTAATGATTCAGAAGACATAAACAGCACTGAGAGAATGATTGATACGAAATAATTGTCAGTAACGTTAATACTTCAAGCATTATATTACCAAGAACGAGGCCAAGATTCTCAAATGTGCTTAACAATACTCTGGAATCTCATGTATTATTCATATGCGCCACTCAGTTAGGTACATTAATTTTTCATCTTGAATAAAAGATTTTGCCCTATAGGAACTTCTTAGGCAAGAATATTTACTTTCCTTTTGTTTTCATAGGAAGCTTTTGCTTTTATTGAATGTGACAAAAGAAAAAAATCGTAATTAAAACTATATATTTTAAACGATATTTGTGTATTAATACTACATAATATATGTATTTTATAAATAACAATATTCTGTTAACAGAAATTTGTTTAAAAAAATTACGCCTAGCAAAATGCAGCTTAAAAAAAATAAATGGGATTAAGTGTCCAACGATAAATTTATACTACTCATTGACGATAAAACAACAAATTTTACAATCGTTTTTATTTTAGGAAATTTTATAAGGAGATTGAAAAATCATCAGGAATTAGGAAAATAGTCTTTTGTTTTCTTTCTTTCTCACACCGTATTATAATATAATTAGTCAAAGCTACTAACAAAGCATCCCACCATCAAAAACTATAAGACAATAATCTCATAATTTAGTTAATCTAAGACAAATAATACTGAAATAAGAGATATGATTATAGGTGCTTCGCTTACGTAAAATATGATTTATTATTGTCAAAATTTAAAAATATTAAGCATTTGTACTCTTAAAAATTGTTTAAATTTCAAATTCAAGTAAATTTTATATTCGAGAAAACTTTTAATTTGCTCCAAATATTACATTATGTATATTTTAACACATATCTTTTTTTATACATATTTGTAACATATGCTTGCAAATATACTCTCCTAAAGTTACAGTGACGAAATTACAAACGTTTTGAATGGAAATATCAGTCTTATTTTCATCCTAGGATCTCCACAGCGAAAAACTATAAGTGGCGCTGAAACGGTGCCTGCACTAAAAGCGATGAAGAGGTAATTCACGGCGAATAACACAAATAAACACAACGAGGTACTGTCTCTTGGGGTATATAAAATTCAAGGCATACACTTTGAATGTGCTAAATGAGTGCGACAGAAACAATAACTTGAAACGCAAGATTCAGTGTGGTCTTCATGCCAAGATATATTGTTATCCACAATCTACTGCATGTAAATCTTCATTGTCTGCAATGTCAAAGACTTAAAAAGTCTGAATTCCGATCACATTATTTTGTATTATGTTGTATATTTGGGACCATTCGTTGGTTCATTTCCTTTTCTTTGCGCTTGATTTAGATGATATTTTCAGTGGTAAGATGCCGTAGCGTGCATCATTTATGTTGTTTTATTTACTGTGGTTACCAATTTGCTATGAAAAATACGGGTGTTGTTATTTGAAATTTTTCACTTTCCGTCAGTGTAATGGTAACTTTGTAAGATCACTTGTTGCTTTTCATTCTGAGGTTCAAAATATGTGCATCTAAACAGTCGCCCCATTTTCTTGAACCGTGCATTTCATAGGCGCTCATAAATCGTATTTATTTATAACAACCGTGTGTTATATAATAACCAACAATGCAATTCTATTGTGCTTTATAAATTCCCAAAATAAAATAAATCACATTTGTATGTATAATTTGTTATAAATCAGTAGGAATATTTAAATTCTGTTATTGGATAGTGATAGGATAGGTAAAGTCCTTTTTCTGTGTTTTGTTCTATGAAAATTTCAGCAATTAACCTTTTACGACCAAATTCAAATTCAGGTGAATTTTAAATTATGTCTTGAATATTTTGAGTTCCAGTGATTTATTTTAAAGATAACAATAACTAAAAGCAGAAGTTTTATAATGTATAATTTTTATTGTGTCTTCCGTTAGGGACACAGGGCAATCATAATAATTATCAGCACAAAAACAAAGTCTTCCGTCTGTTTAAAATAAATGTATTTAAAAAAATTACGCAAAAAAATGCAGACAAACAACTATAAATCGGATATAAGTGCCCAAAAATAAATTCACATTCATCGACGATAAAACAGCAAATTTTAAAATCAATTTTATTTTAGCAAATTTATAAGGCTATTCAAAATTTATCAATAATTTGGAAAATACTGTTTTGTATTCTTTTTGCAAAGCATATTATAATAGCATTAGTCAAAACTACCAACAGATCAACACATTAACAAAAACAATAAGACAACAGTCTAATAATTTAGTTAATCTAAGACAAGTAATACTGAAACAAGATATGTGATGATAGGTCTTTACTTAAGTAAAAAATCATTTATTATTGTTAAAATTAAAAACATTATACGTATTCGAAATGAATATCGAATGATTTAAAGTGAAATTTAAGCACACATTTGACTTAAGTTGAATCTTTTAAAAATTTAAATTAAATTAATTTATTACAAAAGAAACGCAAAATGTATGAAAATATTTTATGAACAAGAAACATAATATTTATGTTTACATCTTTATACTATGACGCACTGGAAAAGAATCTACATATACTAATTCATTCCAGTTTGCGTTCTTAAAAAACTAACCTTGCATTTGAAAGCCAATATTCTCAATTGCAAATATGTGAGTTAAACGAATTACAGGAAGAGCTTTTCATTTATTATGCTTTCCTTGTACGCCAAATCATTTTAAGTGTCTGTACCAATCTGAAGAAGTAATAGGTCATTTCTTTTAATTCTATTTGAATATTTAACTTCTGCACTGTAAAAAATGGTAAAAATGTTTTTTTTTCTTTCCTTATACATTTCCGTCTTTATTATTGCAACGTAATTTTGATTTCAAACAAACCAAGACATCTTTTAATTGTAATTGTCATTACTTTCTTCTGTCTCTACAAGAAGAAAGTATTGGATTCGTGAAAAAATTCGAATTCCGGTTTTCGAAGTACGTTTTAGACGGTCCTGAACACGATTTTACTGATTTTAGGTAATGTCTGTCTGTATGTCTGTAGGTAACAAAAATTTTGTTGCCGCTCTATCTTAAGAAATAATGCAACGTAATTAATAAAACTTCAGATTTACTTACACCTTGATATAAGTTGTTGCTGATTAGGTTTTGGTGTAAATCGCCCATGAGATGGCGCTGATATGCTGCACTTTGCTGGATTTACATGATTTTATAGGTAGTCATATCTCAAGAACTCATGCACGGAATTTCATCAAACTTCATATTCTGTTCAACATTCACATAAATATATCTTTATTAGGGTTTGTTGTAAATCGCCCAACAGGTGGCGCTGCTATTCTGCATTTATCACGTTTTCTGTGATAGCTATATATCAAGAACTAAAGTACCGAATTTTATCATATTTTGTTATACTTTGACATAAATAGACACTAATTAGGTTTTGGTGAAAATCGTCCAAGAGGTACTGCTTCTATGTTGTTTTTTCATCCAGATTTCCGAGATAGCTACACTTTGAGAAATAATGCACGGAATTTCACCAAATTTCATATTCTGTTAGATCTTGACAGAAATAGTTCCTTATTAGGTTTGGAGCGCCCAACATACCGTCCGACAGGTGTCGCAGCTATGCTCTGTATTTCCTGACTTCCACAATAGCTATATTTCAAAAACGAATAGATCGTCATTTAAGTTTGCGCGTATACAATTTGATTTATATAGAAGTGAATTTTGTGATGGCCACAACATACTAGCTTTATTCAAGTTCGACTAAATGAATTTTAATCCTTTAGTGAATTTGAATTTTCAAATGATAACTTTGACCTATTAAAGGTTTTAAAAAAACCATTTTTCTAAGAATTTTACAATACAATAAAAGAGAAACTGTATAATGACTGTCAAGAATTAAGTAATTCAATATTAGCTAAGGATAATATTTCATCTTTATTTCGACGCCTATTAAATTACAATAGCATATTTACTAGTTGAAGAACAAATCGTAATTATTAAATGTACACCTTTTTTATGTAGCTTTCATTACAAAAAGTAAAAAAGCTAACTGTAGCAGATTAAAACAAGTCTGGGATTAATTTATGAGTTTTAGTGATTCTGATTTCTCACAAATTATCTGTCATTGGTGTAATCATTTCCCCAATAATACACATAACACTATATTCATATCCTTTAGCCTTAACTTCTCACCAAGCTTGGCGACACTTACTGAAATATCGCCAAGTTTCGCGACCAAAAAAAGTCTCATAAATGAAACCATCTTAGCTATAACTGACTAATTTCGCGAATTTCTTATTCAAAGTCAGTGTTAACGAATCTTCTGTAATCGGGTTCTCAGCATTTTAGCGTGTTGTTTCCGTATAACAATAGCTAAAATCTTAAAACGGAGATAGAAGAAAGCTACCTTTTCCTTCCGATGCAGGCCAGAAGGGCTTTTTAATTAGTAGAAACTTACTCGTATTGTTTAAATACAATTTGGACATATATTAGTCGGAAAAAAGAGTTATTATGTGAAGTTATACAACAACACATGAGGATACACATGATTATCAGATAATAAAGACGAAAAGGTATATATTTTTTACAAATGATCGATGTACTTTGTTACTCTACAAATGTTCCACTGGCAAATTAGTTTTTGCCATATGTTTAAAATATGTCGATGTCTAAAAAACCATGTAGGGGAGATGGGGGATGAATGGGACATTTTCACAAACATATTTATTTCAAATATTTTATATAAGTTATTATCGGTCGCAGACATTTAGCCGAAAACCAAATAGCCGACAAGGCATTTAGCAGACAGAAATTAGCCGACAGGACATTTAGCCGACAAGTACATTTAGCAGACACGTACATTTAGCCGACAAGACAATTAACCGACAGCGACATTTAGACGACAGGACAATTAGCGGACAGAGACAATTAGCCGACAGGACAATTAGCCGAAACGGACATTTAGCCGACAGACAATTAGACGACAGTCAATTAGCCGACAGGGACAATTAGCCGACAGGTCAATTAGCCGACAGGACAATTAGCCGACAAGACATTTAGCTGACCGGACAATTAGCCGACAGGACAATTAGCCGACAGGACATTTAGTCGACAGTACATTTAGCAGACAGACAATTAGCCGACAGGGACAATTAGCCGACAAGACAATTAGCCGACAAGACATTTAGCTGACCAGACAATTAGCCCACAGGACAATTAACCGACAAGACATTTAGCTGACCGGACAATTAGCCGACAGGACATTTAGACTACAGGACCAATATACCCGACATGACATAAGCTTACGGGACATTTAGTCGACATTAAGCATGTGTCACGTTACTTTTTATACTCGCATTTTTAAAAGGGGCGAATCTGAGAATCTAAGGGGCGTAAACATTCCAAACATGCACAGGGCGTTACAAAAACAAAAAAAGAAAAAGAAAAGAAATCAGCTTTGAGAAATTCTAAAAAATATTTGTATATCTTAATTACTAGCTCAGATATTATTAATTATTATTTCACTAAATGGTTTATTTCTATTATATGCTAATTTTAAAAGGCAGTCATGTGCTGTTGTGGAATGTGGAACTAACCGATCGCGATTTCATTTAAAGTGGGAAATTTAACAATGAGATCTATTTAAAACTTTAAGATAGTTTATAACACATGATAAAGAATTATAAAACAGAATGGCGCGTCACATTTCGGGGGAGGGGGAGGGGAAGGGGCGCGAACAACATTAGGATATATAATAAGGAGATCTGTTTGAAACATTACGGTATGTTATAACACATCACATAAATTTTAAAAATGATGCCGCGTCAAAAATTATGGGGAAGGGGGGAGCACGTTTTTCCCACACGGGGTGGGGGCACTTTCTTAAATTTTAACCATACCCGTCATGTCACATATCGTTACAAAGGGCTGTGACCACTTATTCATGTAATGCACCACAGGTGCCACTCTCCCCCATTTTGCCCCCCAGGGGGATTTTCAAAATTTTGCCGATACCACTCATGTGATACATCGTTCGAAAGGTCTGGGATCGCTTAATCATTTTATGCATCTCCGGGTTCCATTCCCCCACTCCCCCGTCAAAGAGGGCACTTTTCTATTTTTTGCCGACACCCCTCATGTGATATATCGTTGGAAAGGTCTGTGACTGCTTAATCATATTATGCATCTGAGGTGTCAATCCCCCCACTTTGCCCCCAATGGGGCACTTTTCTAAATTTTGCCGATTCCCCTCATGAGATATATCGATCGAAAGGCCTGTGACCACTTAATCACGTTATGCATCTCCGGGGACCATCCCCCCACTCCCCCCCAAAGGACCACTTTTCTAAATTTTGTCGACACCCCTCATGTGATATATAGTTGGAAAGGTCTGTGACCGCTTAATCATATTATATATCTGAGGTGTCTATCCCCCTCTTTGCCCTCTAAAGGAGGCACTTTTCTAAATTTTGTCGATACTCCTCATGTGATATATCGTAGGAAAGGTCTCTGACCGCTTAATCATATTATGCATCTCCGGTGTCCATCCCCTCACTTTGCCCCCCAAGGCGGCACTTTTCTAAATTTTACCGGTACCCCTCGTGTGATATATCGTTGGAAAGGTCTGTGACCACTTAATCATATTATGCATCTGAGGAGTCTATCCCTCTCTTTTCCCCCCAAGGAGGCACTTTTCTAAATTTTACCGATACCCAACATGTGATATATCATTCGAAAGGTCTGAGACCGCTTAATCATATTATGCAGGTACAACCAGTTTTTAGATCCCCACTGTTAAAAGAATGAACATAAAGGTAAAAAATATGGTTTATTTGAATGGCTAATTTTTTTGTTCTATTTTTTAAACGGCAAAATTTTGATGCATGCAAACTGTGCTTTCTTCCTTAATGTGTAAATCAAAACTGAAAACCTCCACAAAAAAAAATAAAAAAAATCGTAGTTTCTATGGTGCTACGGAAATCTAACCTAATTTATGATTTTAACGAAACACGTAAATTTTTCCACCTGTCGCTTGTTTGTACGCGCAGCCTATTTTTCAACTTGCACATAGATAATACGCGTGTGTTTCGCATCAGGTTCTCGGAAATTTCATACAATGGCAAAATGCAATTTTGATCATTGAATTTCATCATTGACTTTTACAGCATTTTGTAAAACGACCATTTTCATCATTAACTTTTACAGAATGTTGGAAAACAGATGTCTGGAGACATTTTGCCTTTTTTTTCAAGTTCACAGAATTCAAAATAACGCAGAAATTACATTGGGAATTGAAGCGCTCGAATACGCCATCTGGTGGAAAAAAGATATAAATTCTCTCTTCAGGAAAATCCCTTCCAAGCCAACTGCATTACATGCATTTTTATTTTGTTCATAATGATTATATTTTTGCACAATTTTAGATTTCATATGATATTTGTGTTCCGTGTTTATATGGCAAAGTAAAAATTATCCAAATTTGAAAACAAACACTTTCAAACGCGTTTACAATAAATAATGGTTTCAATGGCAGCTAAGCATTAGTTAAAGGGACAATTTTCCTGTACCGACGGCAGCAATCAGCGCCTCTATAGGCCGTTTTAAGTCCCAATAATTGTCGTTTTTTTATGCCCTCCCGGATAATTTTGGATCAGCAGGACCCAAAGAAAGGCCAAAGGTTGTAAAATTCTGTTTTGTGTGTGCGCGTGGCAACGGGGCTTGAAATAGCGTCGAAATAGTAAAATTTTCAAATTTTACCCTTTTCTTTTATTCAAATATTTTAGCCTGTTTAACACTAAATAACGCAGAAATTGTAAAATTTTGGGGTTATCTTTCAAGTATCCATTTTTTTCTTTTTCTCGTGTATTGTACACTGGATGCGAAATAACGTGAAAAAGTAAAATTTAGGCGTTCTTTCTTCCTTTCCCTGGGATTTTTTCTGGTTTTCGGGACCTAAAGTAATGTCGTAACAACAGTAAAATTGTTGCTCTTTTTTTCCCTGATACTGAACTATCTGAAATTCCGCCAAAATCGTAAAATTTTCGTTTTCTTTTCTTTCTTTTCCACGGGTTTTTCGGGCCTTGCGGGGCACAGAATTGCAAAATTTTGGATATATCACATGCACATATTTCAAACTTTTTTTAATTCAAGGTGAAACATTTTTACCTTTGACCTTCCATATCTTAAAAAATGGTATTTTATTTTTTTTTTCAAAAAAATATATTTTACTATTATATTTATTTTATATAATATCTGAAAGTATCATTTTGGGACAATCTTGGGATGCTGAGTTATAAATTAAAATGCAAACTTCTTTTCCAAATTTCAACACCAAAATCGCTTATTTAGGTGACTTATCTATGTACCACATCTTTGCCCCCCCCCCCTCTTTCTCTCTCTCTATATATATTTTTTACTGAAAATCTCTTTTATTGTAAAGTTCACAAACATATTTTTTTTTCTTGGGGAAGGGGGGAGAATTGAGATGAGGCTTAGGGGTGTCATGTTTGCTGTATTTTAAGTAGAAAAAATAATTTTATGCATAATCAAAGCAAAAAGCAGTACTGACAGTATTAACTATTTCTTAATGCAATTTTCCTCTTATGTTAGTACCCATTGTTGAGTTCAGACATCCCCACCTCCTCCTAAGGCAATGAAGTTTTTAAATCCCCTAAAGAAGAAAGGCTGTGGAGTTCCACAATGTGTCAAAGCATTTCTATGATTTTGTGTAACTATTCTATGATTATACTTAAAACATAAAGCTGCTTTTTTATTCATCTGCCTTGTGAACCAGTTTTAATACTTATCTTTTTAAATGAAAGCTATTCATTTGTAGCTTTCATTTGCTACAAATGAAAGCTACAAATGCTTCATTTGTAGCTTTAATGCTACAATTAAAAAATATATTGTAGCATTGAAGTAGCTCCGTCTCCAATAGCTATCTTTAAAAATATTCCCATATTTATATTTTTATTTTAAAAGATTTTATGAAATTTCTTTACATTGGTGCCAATTGGGCTACTTTCATAGTTACAGGAAGAAAGGAAGTAATATGAATTACTATTATCATTGCTGATACATTTCCTGACTACAATTAAAACTATATAAATTTGTTTTAATGTGAACAGAAAAACATGTTACATTTAAGAAAAAGAAAATACATTTTCCCTCATAAAGCTGTTACATTTCAGTAATTTTTCATTCCACTGATATTGAGTTAAATTGACTTCATGATAAAAATGAAACTAATATTTCCTTTGATAATTAGTACAAATGCTTCTAAAAAAATAAATCTCATTAGTACAGAGATTAGAACTTCAAATATAGAATGCGAATGTTCACATGCAAAGTTGTAGCTGGAAAATGTGACATCAAGTTTGGATATATATTTTTTTAAGGATCTACTGTACGTTAAAATATTTTTAAAATAGTATGAAAAATACACATATAAATTTTGTGACGGTGAAAAGAATGTTATGTTTAGATTTCATTAAAAAAAAATTGTTTGTGTCAAAGTGGTGCAGTTTTTGCTGATTTTTCATTCCGTAACATCAAAGATCAAAGCCCCAATTGTTAATTATTTATCTTAATTACATGTTACTGATTACTCATAGGAATAAATTTTTATTTTTCAATGCAGCAGTTTGGTAGCTTTAGTTTAAAATAATATTTGTTTCTTTAGTTAGGCCAGCCAATGTTATAGATTGAATTTCTAAAATAATTACAAAAATAAACAGTTTCTTTTTAACATTTTCATTACGGTTTCCGACCATATATTCTTATAGTTTTATATACAAAAATCAAATTTCATTATTTATCATTGTAAAGGAACTGAGTAAGTTGTCATCAGAAACTCCTGTTACAGACTAAGTCACAAATATCAGCGGAAAGAGAGTTCTGTTTTATTCTAGGTCCAGCTTGCACTCACTAGAGTGTACATGACACAACCATATTTTGACTCAAGAATCTTGTATGTTAAAAGAAGCTATTTATTTTATAGTTTATGTAGTAATATATAAATCCTGTTAAATGAAATTCGGCTGAACCTTTTACTGCTTCTAGAAGGAAATTTGCCGTAAAATTTATAAAAAAGGATTTTATTTAAGATTTTTTTTTAAATTAATAAAGTCTCTTTATACTGTAATATTATTAAATGAACATTTAATTATTGATAATTACAAATTATGAGGCAGATCTTAATATATATTGGTGAGTTTTGTACATTGCTTTATGATCTAATTTCTATTTATGTTGAATAATAATTTATTTACTTATTTATTTTGTTATTTGAACTCCAGTCGCTTTTATTTTTATTTTGTTTCTAATATGTTATTAGGAACATATTGTCGATTTTAGGCATAACGCTCACAATATTTGATGAAATAACATATATTTACTATGAATATTCTTATGAAGTTCCTCTGAAGATTCCTTAAGATATTCATAGTTTTCCATTTTTGATTTTTCCTTTTATTAAGTTTAATTCCTGCTGTATCTTTTCCGTTGGTTTTTATAACATCTCATCCTTTATTTTTCACATGTGTTTTCATTTTTAATTATATGTATCAAAACAGCTTTTTATTTTGAAAAAACTATTTAAAAATTATTTTTAAATTGTAATGTGAAATTTAAGAAAACATTGTTAATATAATACTCATTATGTTGCATATCATTCCGGTTATTTTTTTCCGCTTTTGTTTACTCAGTTACTTTTTTCGGTTACTTTTTTTCTGATTACTTTTTTTCCGGTTACCAATTAGAAGTTTATTTTCACGTTAGAAAAAAAATATATATTGCATAGATGTGGCATACAATATATATTTAATTGCATGAAAATTGAGAATCATTGCAAGTAATTCAATATTTTGATGGAACAATGACTTAAACATGGTAGTGACCATTCGAAACTCAACTGTTTACATTCCTTCAAATTTGTTTGATATTTTTAATGTCTTTGAAGAATAACTAATCATATTTAAAATTGATATCAAGTTATTGTATAGACTTGTTGCTTTTTAAAATGTAAATATATTACATTCATATTAATGAAAATTCTAAATATATATTTAATTTGTACGTAAAGTATTTTTAATTAACTAAAAAAACAGTTAACATTGAAACATATTCCTTACTTTATCTGAAAAATTTATTTTGAATTAAGACAACATCTTTCATTTTGTATTGTCTCTTACGCTCTGTTTTGAAATTTTACTCATCGGTTAAATGAAGCATTTAACGCTATTTTACGTTCTGGAAAAGAAAAGAAAAAAAAGAAATACAAAAATTAAAAAGAAAAGAAAAGAAACCGCATTTTAATTTTTGGTTTCCAAATGAGTGTAAACAAAGAATTTTAATTCTTAAAAAAATAATTCTTCAATGAATGGGTATATTCAATTTACTGCATGATCAAAGACGAATAAACTTCTAAGATATATGCATTTCTGTCCCAATTGGCTGTTTATTTTCTTGGAAATGTGGCATTTTTAGGATAAACAAGAGAACAGATATATCACATGAGGGATGTGTGCAAAATTTAGAAAAGTACCCCCCCTTGAGGGGGCAAAGTGGGAGATGGACACCGGAGATGCATAAAATGATTAAGCGGTCACAGGCCTTTCCAATGATATATCACATGAGGGGTATCGGCAAAATTTAGAAAAGTGCCTCCTTTGGGGGGGGGCAAAGTGGGGGATAGACACCTCAGATACATAATATGATTAAGCGGTCATAGACCTTTCCAACGATATATCACATGAGTAGTGTCGGCAAAATTTAGAAAATTCTCCCCCTGGGAGCCAAAATGGCGGGGGTGACACCTGTGGTGCATAACATGAATAAGTGGTCACAGCCCTTTGTAATGATATGTGACATGACGGGTATCGTTAAAATTTAGTAAAGTACCCCCCATGTGGGTAAAATGCGTTCCCCCCAGCCCTATAATATTTGATGCGGCCTCATTTTTAAAATTTATGTTATGTGTTATAAAATATCGTAAAGTTTCAAACAGATCGCCTTATTATATTTCTTAATTTTCTTCGCGCCCCTCCCCCTTCCCCCCAAAATGTGACGGGCCATTATTTTTTATAATTTATTTTTATAATTTTTGAAAGCTGATTTCTTTTCTTTTTCTTTTTTTTTTTTTTTTTTTTTGCGTCGCCCTGTGCAAGTGTCGAATGTTTACGCCCTTTAGATTCTGAGATGGGGGTGGCCCTTTTAAAAATGCGAGTATAAAAAGTCACGTGGCATATGCTTAATGTCGACTAAATGTCCCGTAAGCTTATGTCATGTCGGGTGTTTTGGTCCTGTAGTCTAAATGTCCTGTCGGCTAATTGTCCTGTCTGCTAAATGTCCTGTCGGCTAAATGTCCTGTCGGCTAATTGTCCTGTCGGCTAAATGTCCCTGTCGGCTAATTGTCTGTCGTCTAATTGTCTGTCTGTTAAATGTACTGTCAGCTAATTGTCCTATCGGCTAATTGCCCGGTCAGCTAAATGTTTTGTCGGCTAATTGTTCTGCCGGCTAATAGTACCTGTCGGCTAATTGACTGTCGTCTAATTGTCTGCCGGCTAAATGTCCTGTCGGCTAATTGTCCAGTCAACTAAATGTCTTGTCGTCTAATTGTCCTGTCGGCGAATTGTCCTGTCTGCTAAATGTCCTGTCGGCTAATTGTACAGTCGGCTAAATGTCCTGTCTGCTAAATGTCCTGTCGGCTAAATGTCATGCCGGCTAATTGTCCCAGTCGACTAATTGTCCGTTCGGCTAATTGTCCTGTCGGCTAATTGTCTCTGTCGGCTAGCTGTCCTGTCGTCTAACTGTCTCTGTCGGCTAATTGTCCTGTCGGCTAAATGTACGTGTCGGCTAAATGTACTTGTCGGCTAAACGTCCTGTCGGCTACTTGCTGTCTGCTAAATGTCTTGTCGGCTATTTGGTTTTCTGCTAAATGTCATGGACCCGTTATTATCAATATTATATATTACATGTCAAACTTTAAGTGTTTGACTACACCTTATGCACAATATTTGTTCAAGATTATTATTATACAGATATATAAATTAAATTTAAAAAAACGTTCTTCTATGTCCCAATCATCCCCACAGCAGGAATGAATGGGACACAAACATTTTCCTCCCCGTATTCAATGTTAAGGACTAAAAGCTGAACAAAAATGCCACCTTGCCAAAAGCTGAGAGATTATAAATTGTAATATGATCTCCAGGATTATTTGTTAGTCAATGATCTTGGACTCATCTCAGCTTTGCCTTAAAAGGCCCATAAAAGGTGGACAGAAGATGATGGCTACAAAGAGGATAAATGTTAAAAGAATAATTACCATAAAGTATTAATTTATCAACCTGTATAATATTATTTAGTTAATAAAAATTTTTCAGTATCCTCTAGGGACGAATGAAGCAGTCCCATTCATCACCATTTGAAATGTTCCAATCATCCCCATGATGCATGCATATTTCAATTGTCAGCTATTTTGTCTCAGAAATTATTTTGTCACAATGGTTAATATGCATTCATTTTAATTACCAATATTGAGCCTTTAAATAAAAAACTACAACATATCTTAATTGTTTATATTGCATAAGATATTTAAGTAACTTCAAATGTAAAAAAAAATTACTTTTAAGCAGAGTTTTCAGAAAATGCAAATTTGAAGAAAACTGAAAACAGCCATGTGCTCTGGCTTTTGGTTCTGAAGCACACTATGGTAGTGAAATCTATGAGGATAGGAAGTAACAAAAAAAATGTTTATTGCCTGAAATATTGAGAGCGTCCAATCCATCCCTTGTCCCATTCATCCCCCATCTCCCCTATACTGCTGATGCGTGATTTCAATAGAGGAATGGATTTCGGAACGGTGGGCTATAAACTTGGTCATACGCTGAAATCTAAAGGTGAAAGGACTGGTGATGGTTGTGACCATGGAATAACACGTCCGCAACAAATTCAATTTAAGATATCATCACAGAAAAAAATAATTATATTCGCAAATTAGGATACATCACAAGTAATATGCCACTGGACTGGTATCTTGCAATTAAGATTTCGCAAATTATTCATTAACGAAATGCCAACTAATTTGTGTCTACAGTGTATTTGATTTAGAAATTGTTTATTTGCAGTTTCTTTATTCTAGACATCTGTTTTATTCTTATGTATATCATTCTAGATATTTGTACATCATTATTTATTTTTATTTATTTTGATGTATTTTGTACACCATAAATTAAATCTATCTTACTTTATATACCACAAGCTTTTCTTTGTAATATTGAAAGAAGATAATTCTCCATTAAAAGTATTCCGGAATTGAGTAAAAAATCATTCAAATGAATAATAAGACTCTTTATGTGGGACTTGAATAATTCATGGAATCACGTTGAATGTTTTCAAGAGATTTCATGAAAGTTGAAAGTACTGATTTATTTTTCGTGATTAGGTTCTTTTATCGGGAGGGTTTACTCATCAATATTTGAATACTAATTTTATTAAAGTTTTTTTTATTAAATATTTAGCAAGTATAGATTTAATAAAACCTATTATTATAAATAAATTGTAATTTATTTGTATAATGAAATAAAATATTATAAAAGAACAGTTGTAAATATGTGCATAAGTAGCTATTTTTTGAAACTTTGATGAAAACAAGGATCCTATTTGTCTATTTTTTTTCTTTTTTTTGTCTTTATATTTTTATTTATTTAAGCATTTAATATTATTTCATTTTTAAGAAAATAATAATAAAAAAAGAAATATGTTGGTGAGGAGGCTTTTACACTAGTAGATTGCTTGTAAAATTCTTTTCGAAAAATAATTAAAAAAAGTGGGTAAGTGTGATCGAAGATTGCTCAAAGGGTTTCGTTTAATATTCCTTTCAAAACACTTTATCCTTTCTTTAATAAAATCAAACAAATTTCATTTAGCAAAAAAAAAAAAGTCATGTTTTTTATAAAGTAAAAATTTACCGGTCTATTTTTTCGTTTTTTCGAATATCTAAACCAGCCGGATAGCGGGCCAAGCCCGCTATTATATTCGGTCATACTAATATCCGTCATACGGACTAAATGCAATATTTAAAAAAATAATTTCAAAATTAAACAAATTGTACACCTTCAAAATGTTAAAATATGCGAATATTTCCATAATCGGATTTTCATCACGATTCAATATGTTTCTCAAACTCATATATTTATATTTACTATTCTCTATTATTTATATTGATACGCGCTTTGTATTATTCTCAAACATTTGAAAAATTAGTTAAACTTCCCATATGACGTCAAATTTTCGTTTAATTCTCTAATGTCGTGATATTAATCTGCTTTGTGTACTTACACATACTCATACTCCTTGTATTATTGAGAAATCTTAGACATTTTCCGTTTTATTACGACTATGACGTCAATCAGTTTTATTTCATATTAATCTTTTTTTTCATTTGGCGAAACTTTTTATTTCATTTTTCACGTGGAAATCGTCTGATAGAAAATTAATTATTGTAGAAGGAATTTCCTCGTGGATTTTTAAATTTTTGGCATCGGCTATAACGAAAAATGTTTCAATTTAATAGGAAAAGGCTGTTAGAATTTTGGTTTTTTATCTCTATTTATTAAAATAATAAGAATTTTTCAAATTTTAATATTTTCAGCTCTTTACAGTTGATATTCTGATTTATACACGAAGTTTCAACTCTGTAAGTTACATAGTTTTCGAGAATGGCTGTGTGACAGACAGACAACGCAGCGGGAGCAATAGGGTTTCGTGAGATGAACGAAACCCTAAAAATAATAATATTTTTAATTAATTTTCGAAACAATTGTGAAATATTACATAATTCTTTTAAACAGAAATCGATTTCTATAAGTTTTAAATATGCGAATCTAAAATTACTACTTATTCTGCCTAGTAGTTTATAAGTTACGATTAAACAACCACTTGGGTTGGTCCCTATTTGAGGGCACCATTTGGCGAAATCTTGCCAAATCGTCGATAGTCAGCCAGATGTAGCTCTTTTATTGTTGGAAAGGCTGAGCTATGATATTTTTTGTGATGACGCGTTTGTTACGAGGCTAACGAAAAAGACAGGCTACCGCGGTGCATTTCACTTATCTTTATTTACCGACCGCTAGAGTGACGTGATGCTCTTTTCGTACATCTTCATTGGTGCATTCGAGCATCACGTGACTCCGGCGGTCTGTAAAAAAAGACAAGCGTAAAGCACCGCGGTAGCCTATATTTTTCGTTAGCCTCGGTTTGTTACGTATGACGTATTCGTTACGTCATCAACTGATTCTTTATTCAATGTTTATTTGTATTTTAATGATGTTTAATGATTTATTATTTATTTAAAACATTTTTTTAATATAATTAAATAACACTTACGTCATTAAATGGATATGTCATGATACTAAAAGAAAAAAAAGCATTGAAAAAATTTCATCATCTGCTTGATTATTTAAAGCTTGATTTTTTCTTCTTTTTTTTATGTTTGTGAGTGGTTACTCTTGTTACTTTAGAACAGTATAAAAATTAATTGACTGCAGTTTTTATGGAAGTCTCATGTTCACGAAGCGATCATACATGCGGTATAGTGATCGCGCATTTACAAATTTCGTGTATTTTTGTGATCACTATACAACGAGGTTGCTGCATCCAGAGATGTCTTTTTTCGGTTTCATGTTCGCGAAGCGATCATACGTGCGGTACAATGATAGCGGCAGTAACGAATTTCGTGTATTTTGGGGGATTCCGATGCGACGAGGTTGCTGTATCCAGTGATGTTTTTTTTCGGTTTCATGTTCGCGAAGCCATCATACGTGCGGTACAGTGATCGCGGCATTAAAGAATTTCGTGTATTTTTGGGGGGATTCCGATACAACGAGGTTGCTGTATCCAGTGATGTTTTTTTTCGGTTTCGTGTTCGCGAAGCGATCATACGTGCGGTACAATGATCACGGCATTAACGAATTTCGTGTATTTTCGTTTTTTCAACTTCACATTAATCGTTAACTTTTATGTAATATCGATGAAATGTGTACAAAAACGTTGTTTTTTACTGCTCATATTATCTTTTTCATAAGTATCTTATTAAATTTGTCAAATAAAATATTTTATTTCACTCATAAATGCAGTATCTAAGAAAAATCAACTGTGTATGGTTTAATTTAATAATTCTGTATTTAAATTATCATTCTTTTGTCCAAAATGTTTTGTTCGTTACATTGTTACTCTCGTATAAATGCAATCTATTTTTCAGTTATGTTTTTATCACTAAATCTATGACTTTTCCTATGTATAACTATTTAAAAATTAAGAATGGCAACATTTTACCACTTGCTTATTGTGGGTTACAATATGATAAATATAAGTAAACAATTTAGAAATCGCCAATGTGGCATCATTTTTAAAAAGCGCCAAATGGTGCCTAGAAATAGGATTAAACCAACTACTTGCATTGCATATTTTTTGCAACAATTAAAAATGAATTTAACATTATAACTTACAAATTTTAAAGCTCCATAATTCCGAAACTACTCGACATAAATATTTCTCGTTCGATACCTAAAGATAAACTTTACCGAAAAATCCAAATATGATGTCAAAATTGAGTATTAATAGTGATAAAACTGTTAAATATTTTTAAATTTTTCATATGGAGATGACTTTATAAGCAACATTTCAATATATCATTAACTAATAGACGTTATTGCTAATCGATTGTTACAAGTCACATTTTTATGCGATGACTTCCGACAGAGATAGTCGAGGATAATCACCCCCCCCCCACACCCCTGGATTGTATATCTACTATATATATAAAACACAAACGGAAATTTCATTCCGTTCCTTTATAACTAGACTTCTGCTGAATGGATTTTGATGGAACTTGCACTGTTCGATAGATAATTTTTCAGGGAAGGTTTTAGTATATAACACAACGTTCTACATAGATTAGTTACAGAATTATGATAGAAAGTTCTGTTATGTTGGCCGAAAAGGTTACCATTGCTAATTTTTTGGCGACCATTATTGTTGCAGAAAGAAATGAAAAAGCTATACATCTCGAAAAATAAAAGAAAAAACTGTGCTAATTTTATTTTTAAAAAAAAGAGAGAAAGAGAAAGAAGAAAAAAAGAAGAAAAGCAGTTTTGATGAGAGATAATATTATAAAATGAAAATATTTAATTTAAACATAATTGGGAATATTCGTAATGCTTGAAAAACTATTCAATGGGCAAGATTGCTATTGAAAAAAAATTTGGCGTTTTATCTTTTGTTTTTGGCGATTTTGATTTTACTTCTCACCCCAAATAACTTGATTTTAAGCCAAAAGGTGTTTTTTTGTTGCAGAAAGAATTAAAATGGCTATACATCTCGAAAAATAAAAGAAAAAAATGTTAATAATTTTATTTTAAAAAAAAAGAAAGAAAGAGAAATAAAAGAAAAAAAAAGAAAAATAGTTTTGATGAGAGATTTTAAGCCAAAAGATGTTTTTTTCAAGTGTACGACAAAATTTTTGCAGTATTTTTTTGGTACTTTTAGGTTAGCCGGGCACCAGTTATATATATTCATGTTCATTCTCACACACACACACATATATATACACATATATCTACACATATACATATGTATATATATATATATATATATATATATATATATATATATATATATATATATATATATATATATATATATATATATATATATATATATACACTTATATGTATGAAGACATATATACATATGTATATACATATATATTTATATATGTACATATATCACTGACGCCCGGCAAACCGAAAAGTACCTTTTTTTTATTCTAGCGTAAACTATATTAATAGCAATATACTTCTATTTACTTCTTACCTTATGTATGAAATATCTTTCCGGCTGCTTATAATTCGAGTTCTGCTGAATGGAATTTCATAGAACTTAAACTGTAAGATAGATAATTTTTCAGGGAAGGTTTTATTGTATAACATATCGTTCTACGTAGCTTAGTTATGGAATTATTATGGGAAGTTCTATAATCAGATCAATCCGATTATGAAAGGTTAGCCTTTTTAAAAGATTCTGCCGAATGGGTTTCGATGAAACCTACACCGTTATTTAGATAATTTTGTAGGGAAAGTTTTATTATGTAACATATCATTCTACGTTGCTTAGTTCTAGAATTATAGGGGGAAATCCGAAAATCGGGTGACTTTTTCTTAATCAAATATTAGCCTTTTCAATATTTGATTCAGATTATGAAAGATTAGCCTTCTGAAAAAGTTCCACTGGACGGATTTTGATGATAGTTGTATTGTTAGTTAGCTGCTTTTTCAGGAATGGTTTTAGTGTACTACATATTGTTCGACGTTGCTTAGTCAAACAGTTATGTGTGAAGGTTATATAGTCAGGTGAACCCGATTCCGAAAGATTAGCCTTTTAGAAAGTTTTTACTGGGCGTATTTTTTGCGACTTGCATTGTTAAGTAGATAATTTGTAAGGATGGTATCGTTCTGTTAGTTTTAGAATTGTGTGGAAAAGTTCTATAATCAGATGAACCCGATTATCAAAGATTAGCTTTTATAAAAACTTCTACTGAATGGATTTTGTTAGTTAATTTGTTTGCATTGTTAGTTAGATAATTTTTAGTGATGGTTTTAGTATATTGCATATACTTTTGTCATTCTTTAGCAAACCCTAACTGTACATGACCAAATAAAAGAGTTGGTCCTTAACAGCTAAAATTTTGACTGCACATTAGAAAATATTATAGCGCAATGACGACATTTTTCAGTAATGTGGAAGGACATTCCAGGTAAACATACAGATTGCTTTCAAATACAAGGTCAAATTAAACGATATATTTCGTTTGATTTAAGGTTCATTTGTAGAAACCGACCAGCGCAGCGGGTGTAGCTTGCTAGTTTATGATAAAAAAATAAGCAACAAAGACGAAAATAAGCAAAATCTTAACTTATTTGAATAAAATAATAATAATAAAAACATATTCGTATGGTTATTTCGCACCAAATATTAAAATAATAAAGCAAATAAACGGAGAAACACCTTATTTTGGACAACCAGTTTTTTATGGGTATTTTTTTTATTAAGAATACCTATTGGAAACATATATCCAATAGCGTGTATCACCCTCTAATTAACGACAACGACGATTCTAGCTTTCAATAATGATGCTGCTGACTACTGTTTGTATATATAATGTTCACTCTTACAATAACGCATGTCGAAATTATTGGAAGATAACCAGATATCATACTGTACCGATCATTTCTCTGTCTTATATTCCCATTCATAAAAGTTTTGTCTGTATCCACTACAGCCAAAACTGGGCAATGCTTACCAAAATTCCACCCTAACTCATCCCAGCACTGTACTTTGGTTAATACTGTTTAATTTAACTGTTTGTCATGTGTAAAGCGATTTTTCCTTGCAAAAGTTCGGGTCCTTCATGGAATATGTTGTAAATCTTATTAATGACATCCTCTATCTTAAGCCGCCATTATATAAAAAAATACAATAAAAAATCGTTTTTTTTTCTTATTTCCAAAATTTTTCTGCCTTTTTTGTTATCGAAAGAAAACTATTGCCGGTCTTGTGAAGGATAAATTTTGCGACAAGTTTCATACTTTAAAACTTTTGTTCTATGACAATAAACTAAGTACAATGTTACACTATTTCAATGTTTGAGAAAATTTAAAAAAATCCTCGAAATACAGACATTTATTCCAGTTTTTCAAAATAATTCTTAACAGTACAGTTTAGCGAAGAAAAACTATAAAAAGTTTCTCAGAAAATAAAATCTGCTGCAAATTGCATGTATGAATATTTTCTAAATGCATAAATAACAGAGATAAACAAAAACTGAGAAAAATCTAATATTTTTATTATTTTTTCTGTTTTAACCCTAACTTTGGTATGGTGTAGCTTCATTATTTATGGGCCTAAAAAAGGTTCATTCCATAACATTTATTACAGATATTATCTTCCAAGAGATTGGCGCTAACTTTACTTCGCTAAAATGTAATGAAAAGAACATTTTACCAAGAAAACTTGGAAAACTTCATGTTTCGCAGATTCATTTATTTTATGAGAACTTTGAAGCTGTTTAACTTAACTTTTTACTGTCCTAAAAAAACATCATACGTGAAATTTGTTGCAGATTATATTTTCTAACACTAGTCGCCACTGGCGACCAGTTTGGTCTCCCTTAAATGCATGTTAAGCATTGTAACACGTTACTTTTATTCATAATTTAATTTTTTTTAATCCTTCGCCAAACCGGAAGATTCTAATAGACAAATCAAGAACTTTTGCCATCATGGTAGCATTTCGCATATTTTTTGTTATTATGTATTTCATCTTTCTTGACAAAAAATGCTGAATCCATTTAAGCATTTATGCTTCATGACCGTTTGCTTATCGGTTGCAATATGTTCGCTGATTCGAGAGATTCTTAAACATATTAAGTAATTTTCCGTAATTGGGTACATTGCCAATTGGCGTATTTTAGTTAATACTTTTTGATGCAATAAAGTCTATTTTGTGAAAGTTTTTTTGAAATACCATATTGTTGCTAATATTTTTGTTTGTTTGTTTGTTTGTTTCTCGCGTACTTTGGCTGTAGACTCGATTTCGGAAGATTAGAAAATCTATCATTATTCTCATCTAAAAGCGTCTTGAATAATTTGCCATAATCGGGTTGCATGTTAGTACACGTAATTTTGGGTTCAGCTGTCGCAGACGCACCGGCGTATCATTTTGGCACCAAAATGGCGATTTTATGCGTGGGCAACCCGGCACTTTCGGCTAGATTTTGCTTGGTATTATGACAACCGCATAGAGCAGATTCCGTATGTTTTATAATAAATTAAATATTGTGTGTTTAATAATAAATTGATCATTGTATATGTTTTATAATAAAATTGTGTGTTTTTTTATATAATATAACATATTTCATAATAAAATAAAAGTAACATGCTGTTTTAGCAATCTCTAACATGTACCTGAAAATGGGTTTTCTCTCCAAAATGCCGCAAAACAAAAATCGCGCCAACCCTGATGCGTCTGTGAAAGCTGTTCCATTTTAAAAATGCTAATTTATAAAAATGCTAATTATTAAAATTTGTTTACATTCAGCTTACGGCAAGAAAAGTTCCGGAAGGAAGTTGAGTTGTATAGCACATAATTATGGTAAACTTTGATTGTCTCACTGTTGCGAATTTTTTTTTTTTTTTTTTTGACACCAGGTAGCGGTCCAAAAATTCATTCGTGGAGAACTTGTTTTACGAACGATTACCTCCATGGTTTAATATTTTAAACGCTCACGACGAATGAGTGTTTTTCTTTTTTTGTTGTTGTTGTTTACTTTCATGAATAGAGAATTTGAACTGCGAACCAAATTTTAACTGAAGTTATTGCAGAATATACACATAATTGAATGTAAGTCGTCTCTAAAATATTAATTTATTTTGAACAATATTTCCAAAAATGTAACTTTCATGCAATTTTATTTGAAAAATAATTTTGAATAAAAATGGCCGCCTGGCATATGAAAAATGAAGTGGACATCCCGGAACAGTTGATGACAGTCACATGACTTACGGTTTTATTATATAGATTTTACGGATAGTTTTCCTTCACCAAATTGTACTGTTAATAAAATATTACCAACGAAACTAAGAAATTTTGCTTTTTCAAAGATTGTTTTTATTTTACTCGAGTTTTGAAGAGGTGTTGCTTCATTATTTATAGGTCCAGAAAATACCTAATTTATGAAATTTGTTGCAAATGTTATTCTCTTAAAGTTTTTGCCGTATTCATTTTTAGGGTTTCGTTCATCTCACGAAACCCTATTGCTCCCGCTGCGTTGCCTGTCTGTCACAGAGCCATTCTCGAAAATTATGTAACTTACAGAGTTGAAACTTCGTGTATAAATCAGAATATCAGCTGTAAAGACCTGAAAATATTAAAATTTGAAAAATTCGTATTATTTTAATAAAGAGATAAAAAACCAAAATTCTAACATCCTTTTCCTATTAAATTTAAACTTTTTTCGATTTAGCAGATGCCGAAAATTAAAAATCAACGATGAAAATCTTTCTACAATAATTATTTTTCTATCAGACGATTTCCACGTGAAAAATGAAATAAAAAGTTTCACCAATTGAAAAATAGATTAATATGAAATAAAATTGATTGACGTCATAGATTAATATCTGTCATTAGATTAATATCACGTCATTAGAGAATTAAAAAGAAAATCTGACGTCATATCGGAAGTTAACGTATTTTTCAAATGTTTCAGAATGATTCAAAGCGTGTATCAATATGAGTAATAGAGAATAGTAAATATATGAGTTTAATAAACATATTGAATCATGATAAAAATCCGATTATGGAAATATTCGCATATTTTAACATTTTGAAGGTGTACAACATGTTTAATTTTGAAATTATTTTTTTTAAATATCGCATTTAGTCCGCATGACAGATATTACAGTGAGAGAATATAATAGCGGGCTTAGACCGCTATCGGAATAGTTTAGATATTCGAAAAAAAGAAAAAAATAGACCGGTAAATTTTTACTTTATAAAAAACATGACTTTTTTTTGTTTTTTTTGCTAAATGAAATTTGTTTGAATTTATTAAAGAAAGGTTAAAGTGTTTTGAAAGGAATATTAAACGAAACCCTTTGAGCGATCTTCGATCACACTTACCCACTTGTTTTATATAATTTTCCAAGGAAGCGATTTTTGTGAAAGGAGGCAAGTAAACAAAAACAAGATTTTTTTTCAGTCTATTCAACATATTTCAAAATCAGAATTATCCGAACTTTTGCACTGTTTTTTTTTGGGGGGGAAGGGTGGTCAATTTACTGAACTGAACTTATTCCCATGTTTTACAGTAAAAAATACGTGTACCAGATAAATTATCAATTAAAATGTTGTAATGAATAGCGATGTTAAAACAGAAAGTTTCCATATAAAGTTTGAAATTTTATAGTTAATATCCCTTGCTTCATTTCCATTCTTCTTAAAACCCCAAGATAAATTCTCGTAAATACAAAGAGCATTATTAGCAGAGACACGGACAGAGAAATATCACATTATCTTTATCAAATGATCTCGTCTTTCACTGAATACTTAATGATGTACTACTAATATAAGCAAATTGTGCTTGCACGCATGGCTGACAGTTCCATTATTTAACTTAATAAATATTAATCATCAGATCCCATTAAAATTTAATTAGGCGTCCTTTTGTGTTAGGAATTATACTGTTCTATTTATTTTCATTTCGCTTTTACTGGGAAATATATGTTACGTCTTTACTCAAACTTTAAATGAAATAATCATATTTCTGTGCAATTGTTTTAAGTACAATTTAACATTACTTTCTCAAAAGCAGTTTTCTTTCGTTAATTGAATCTCAGACAATAATATTATGTTTAATATTATACTTAATTTAGACAGAAAAAATAACGATATATTTTCAGTTTATACCAGAATTGCAGAAGAAAAACATTTACATTGTGAATTTGAAATGTATATACAAAAAGACGTTTGCACTAACTGGGAAAGATTTTCACTGTTAATGTCTACGCATGAATGCTATATTCTTTGCAACAATTTAACTCTATCGTGTAGCCTTAACTCTTGACTAATACCCTGGCTCGAATTTTCCATAATAGTATATATTTTCGCAATACCCAGTTGTGTCAAATATCTATTGCATTTTCCGAGTACCTTTCCAAAGACTTTTCAATGTTCGTGGATGACGTCTTCCTAAAACTTGCTTTATCAAACATCTAGCAGGTGATAAACAAAAATTTGTGGTACTACTGGATGAAAATTACTTTATTTAAATAGATGTAAGAAAAAAAACAAAAAAAAACATCGGTTTTATCTATTTAAGGAAAGGAAAACACAATAAAATGAGTTAATGCATGTCAAAAAAAGATTACAAATTGATTCACGATTGACGCTGGATTTTGTAATGAATGTAAATTAAAGATAAAAGGCGTATAAAGTAAGCCTAAATTAACTCTATTATCAGCAAGATAATTTAGAACCCATTTTCAAAGAATAAATTCGAGTTTGTTATTGAAAAAGATATCAATGAAGTAGAGATTCACATGAACAAAGTCTCCCGTCACAGACAGATATTGGGTTGCGGAATATTTCGTGTGCGTTTTTTTTATGTAATTGAAAAATTAGTGCAGAAATAAAACGCACTGGAAAAATGTTTTGTTATTTTAAACAGACTTTTTTTGCCGTTAAATATAGTGTTTATTTATTGTTTTAACGCTTTAGAACATTGTTTTTTTTATTATTATTTCGGTTTGTTTAACTGTCTGTCCATCTGTTCGTGCCATAACTCTCGTAAATATATTCCGATTGCCCTGTAATTTGTCTATGTTACTGACATTTATTATAACACGATCGCTATTTAAATGAAGTGTTTAGTATTTAAAGTTAGTTTACAGTTTACATGAACATTCAACATTATTGCGCTATTTCTTTTCTATTCACAGTATTCCGTTACATTACAGTCAATATGAAAAAGTACTTTCAAGTACATTTTAATGATGTTACACTGTTTCAAACATAATGAAATTGATATGATTTTTTTAAACTGAAACATGCAATCTGCAGCATATCGTGTGCAAAGCATTTATCATTCATTTACATGGCCGCACAAAATAATTCCATAACATAATGGTCTACGGGAAAACTGTCTGCAGCTTGTTCTTATTATGTTACATTATTTCAGTTATAATGACATTGATCTGCATTACTCAGGTTAACCACATGGTACTTGATATAGAATATGATGTGCATTGCATTTACATGGCCACACAAAAGATTCAGATACTGTTCTGTATCCGAAGTACTGTCTATTAGCGATTATTGCTTAAAGTGTGTTTTCAGTTTTGCTATGCATTTTTAAATTTAACTAAATCTTTGCATACTACGTGGTGTGTATAAATGCTGTATAGCTGATACAAGGCTACACAAACGAATCCATAAGCATTACTGAGTCGATCAATTGAGTTGGATGAAGAGCGATTAAATGTTTTCTTCAGGAGATTATTCCACGTCAAAAGACCGGAGCAGATACATTGTGATAAAAAACTAGTGTGAACCACATTTATTCAATAGCCAAGGTTCAGAATATGAGAAAAACACTCATGAATCCTGAACCCAATATTGAGCGAAAACAGAATAACAAACGTTAATAAATTGCAAGAAATACTGCAAGAAATATTTGTAAAATTACCTGACGTTGTACCATTGACTTTTGTAATTTGGCTATTTAAAGCGGGTGTTATGAACACGACATCCACACAGATTGAACAAACTTGGAAAAGTCACCCGAGAGAAGTGAATAAAAATTTAGACTGCACTAAGAAGGAGAGGACCAAACTTGGTAATCACAGATTTTGATTATTTCTATATATGTTGTAGCATAGAAGCCCCCGTAGAAGGTTCAACAGATTTTATACAACTCCCCTTAGTTCTCGAGAAATAGGGGGTCTAATATTATAACACAACTTATATAGGTACTTTGTAACGAAACTACTACTTTGCTCGTTACTCAGTTGTTATGGCGTCTGCTCATTGTTCCGTAGGCCCGGGTTCGAGCCCAGAATGCGCTACGTTTGTTTTTCTCAGTTTTTGATTTATAAATATAATTGTAATTTTAATATAATAATATCACAATTAAAATTTTTAATATCGTACATTAATTATAATGTTAAATATTTAAATTTTAATTTAGCATTTTTGATTTTTAAACCATTATTAAACATTTTTCTTCATTTAAAAAGATTCTTTTTTAAAGTTGGAACTACTATTAACTAGTAAAAATTCCAAAACTGTTACAAAATCATACATTATTTTATTAATAACATCATATAAATTAGAATATCTAATATGTAAAAAAAGATGTTGCAATTTAATTCTTATGCTAATTTTTAATATAATTATGCTTCTTACTTTTAAAAACAGTGGTATTATCATCGCATTGACTTCCCTTGTTAAGGCAATATAAAAATTATGTTTCTTTAAAATCACAAACTGACACAAATGTTCAATACCATTGAATCGATAAAGGATATATGAAATACATTTTAAAAGTGATTTTAAAAGAAAAAATAACCATTTAATGATGTTTTATACCACGATTTAGGTACAAATAAAAAAAAATAAATAAATAGGTTAACATTATAATTAATGTACAATATTACAATTTTTAATTGCGATTAATAAATTTTAATTTTAATTACATTTGTAAAACAAAAAAAAAGAGGAAAACAAACGCAGCACGTTCCGGTCTCGTACCCGGACCCACGGATTAAGGAACAGACGCTATAACAACTGAGCTACGACCAACACGGAATTTTTTTACAAAGTAAGTATTTAAGTTGTGTTATAATATTATACCCCCTATTTCTCGAGAACTAAGGTGCGCTGTATAAAATCCGTTGAACCTGAGACTAAGGGGCTTCTACCCAACAACATATATAAAAATAATAAAAATCTGTGATTACCAAGCTTGGCCCTCTCCTTGTAAGAACAATACGAGAGCCTTTTTGATTCGATTCGATGCCGAGAGTCCAGGTTAGTCAAGAGAGGCTAATCGGTACAAAATATAGAATCTAAAAGTGAAAATCGTTTCCATAAAGTATGAAAAGCTTTATGCATGTTCCTATACATCACGGAATCGCTTTTGTGTTTCCTTTTTTAATATTATCTCTGCAAAATATAAAAGTTTGTTTACTTGCTTTAACTCAAATTAGACTACGCATTAAAATACATATATAAACGGCAAGAACGACAACTATATATACCTTTAATGTTTGTTTTAGAAGATATAATTTTCACCACTCTGGTGTGTAAATATAATCTATATCTCAAGAAGATTTTTATTGTGTTTTAATGGTAACTTCATTGTTTATTTCTTGGCATTTCATGTAAAATTGAATTTCACAAAATTTTAAATTTTCATAAGACATTATCATTTATATTATATTTTAACATACTATATTACATTATTATATTATATTAGCACCTTTATATAGAAGTTAGCATACCTATTGTATGGGTGCTAAGTATTCTAAATTTATCTAAAATTGACAAAAATTCTTATAAATATTTGAACTATTATCCGGATAACATGTTGATGGCATTCATTTGTATGTAGGTTATTTTGTATCCAGTGTCATAAAATTTTATGTAATATCTATGTATTTAAAGTAAAAAACCGCTTTTTTTGGGGGGGGGCGGTTTCTACTGAAACAATTTTAATTATTTTATTATTACAATCTGTATTATTGAACGCTGTTCATTTTTAAATTAGCCCACAGTAGCTATATTTTAAAATATTTCAATATTTATACTTTATTTTAATTTTAAACATTTTGAATGAAATTACTTCAAACAGTTGACAATCACACTACTTCAATTGTTATAGAGAAAAGGAAAATAATGGAAGTCACTCTATATTTACTGATATCATTTTCTCATTACAATTAAAAAGAACAGAAAATTGCGTCACGTTTAAAAAACATGCATTTTTGCTCCTAAAACTCTTGCATTTGAATATATTTTCATTCAGCTGATACCAGGCCTCGGAGCGTAGAGGATAAATTTCAGTGTTCCTTCCACTATTTTGAAATAATTATGTTCATGATATATTTCTATAGCATATGTTTAAGATATTTATCCTGAACATTGTTTATTACGGATACTAGTAGAAAGAATAAAGTTTTTCCTATAGGCTGCCAGCCCTTTCTGATACCGAGTTTCAGACGCTAATCAGAGAGTGCGACGAAGTGCTATAGGGAGTAAAAATTACGTCATATTTAAAAGGAAATGAGCATTTTTTTCACAAAACTTAATAATTTATTACGAATGCGTCTAAAAGACACATGTCTGCACTTTTGACTCACTAGTAATGAGATTAGAACCTCTCAATTCAAGAGTGCGAATGTTCATAAGCAAAGCTGTATCTGGTAAACGTGACGACAAGCTTCGAAATAAATTTATTAAAAACACATTGCGTGTTATTATATTTTTTATATGGTAAATATGAATATAAGAAGTACGCATGTAAATTGTACGATGGTGAAAATAATATTATAATTAGATTTCATTGAATATATGATTGATATGATTGAAGATATGATTGAATATATGATTGTTAAAGTGACTTAATTTTTACGAATCTTTCATTCCATAATACGGAAAAATAGCTTCTCAGTTAATAAATTCCGCATAATTACTTATCTAGATCACATGTTACTGATTATTTACACGAACGAAATTTCATTATACGATAATTTGAGAAAATGAAGTTAATAAAAATACTATTTGGGTAACTTTGGTTAAAAATAATATTTGTTTAAAGAATTCGACTAGCTAATGTAATATTTATTTTTTATTGCAATTATTTTTGTAGTTTTTGTTTATAAAATCATTCTAACAGCTCCCATTTTTCTGCGCCATTTTATTTTCATTTTCTCCTCGTGCTATATGATTATCCTTCATCGTTGATGGCTATTTATAAAATTATTTACTACATATAGAATTTTACTACTTATAACTTTTTATTTATTTATTGCAACAACACGAAATATAAGAATCAACCTTAATTTTACAAAGATAATTACCTTATAAATATAATACTTTAATTCCATTATAAAATGCTTACTTTCGGGGAAACAATTTAATACTTATAATATGGCTTAAAGACAAACAATTTAAGATTCGATAAATAACTTGTAAACCAACCAACCGCAAGGAACATAAATAAGTCAACATGATTTACAGCGAGAAGAAAAATAAGATGGAGAGCTAAATTATTGACTAAATAAAAAAAGATTCATGAACTAATAGAAGAAAAGAAGAATGAATGTACTTTTATGCTCTGAATAAGTAACTGCAAGCAGCCATTAACTTTCTGCTTTCTACATTTTTTTAATTCTTTTATTTTGGTTTAATCATCAAAATATGTTGAATTACTTAACAACGATTTCTCTTATATGAGGTATTTAAATGCTTAAAAATAAAACAGAAAAAAAGCCACATGATGAAACAACGTAAAAATATAGAATTTTTATTCAAAATAGAAAATACACCATCCCCTCCCCAAATCGCTGCAAAACAGGATTGTGATTTATAATATCAAATGAAATATACAGCAATATTCAATTTTACTGAGTCACATTTCTATTCAGCTTTAATTGTATCTGTCCATAGCTCTCTAAAAGTAATATACAAGGTGTTCCTAAAAGATTGAAATGCGTTTTAATAGATACCTCTTGGATATAAGGAGGCAATGTAAATTGCAAAAGTGTTCAAAATAAGATAGCAAACACGTTTATTTTAATTAAATAGGCCTATTAATTTTCAAAAACATGAACTTTTTAAAATTTTATATGTTTTTCCTAGAAAATACTGGTTTTTAAGAAAATTGTTTTTTTTTTCATTATCAGATCATTGCAAACACCTGCTTACATCTTTCTTTAAAATCAACCGTTTATTCGGTTGATTAAACAACCGAATATATAAAAGTGAATTATAAAAGTGAAAAAATCTGCATACACCACCTTTTCATAATTTTTAAAACGTTTGCTTTATCAATAAGAATAGAATCTATTTACAAATTGAAGATTATGGTGTTCTTTAGATACTTTAAAGCAGAAAGCATCATTTTTAGGTCCAGAAAAATTGGGAAATTCTTAAATGCAAAATATCATAACGCGAAAGTTGGAATAGTAAGAGAATGATTTTTAATGTTCTTTTTTAGACGCAAGGCAACAGCTTTCCTAATATAAATTATAGGAAAATAGTGCGGTATCAGAAAAATTAATTTCGCATTTTAATATATATATATAACAAATACCATACATTTTGACATTAAAAAATTAATCATTCCCTTATCTCATAGTAAAACAATAAATATTTTTGACAATTTAGATAATTTAGAAAATATATGGTATGCTTTATTAATATTTTATCTCTTAATTAGGCCCACGAAACATTACCATTAAAAGGTATACGTAACAATAAGTAAAATAAGAATTTCTTCTCTATTATACTCACTGAAAACCTTTGAGAAATGTCATATACATATAAAACAAATAGTGTGAACAATTCGCAATTTATTTGAAATTCATACATTTTAATAAAATATACTGAAAAAACAAATTTATTCAAACTTGAAGTTAATTTTCTGTAATGTCGGTGCAGACTACGGGTTGGTGTTAAATGTTAGCGATGTCACAATAATAGGAATTTATACTAACCCCTGCGCATTTACTATTGCAAAAAGTAAGAAACGTAAAAGGATATAGAAATGAGTTAAGCTAAGTTATAATCCAGCAAAAGACTGAATGTTTACAAGAAAAATTCCCACCCAGTTAGAAGAATGAAACAAATTTTAAACCGAAGCACGACAACTCAATTGCACCAGTTATATCTGGACGCCGACTGTAAAACATTTCCATTTTCAGTAAAAAAAAAAAAAAAAAAAAAAAAAAACATTTTAATGGGGAATTTTCCAATTAATTAGTTTTTGCCAAGTTCGTTTTGTTTATACCTAGAATGGTGGAAAACACATGTGTTTTTGCATGCACGTATGTGTGAAAGTGTACATCTACACGAAAGTATTTCTGTACATAAAAACACTCCTCTATGAAAAAGAAACCGATTTCCCCATATATTCAATATCAGTTATGGAGTAATATCATGTCACCACTTTGGGAGTGCTGATCACATTTCCGATTCATTAACATTATAATATAATAGATGACATAAAATTTTCATTTGAACTCTTAAATAATCTTCTTAAAATAACACTACTGGTTTAGTAAGTATTAAAACATGTAAAATCCAAGTACGCACACAACTATCTTGTTTAACCTTGTCTGTAGTACATCCACATATAAAAGTGTTTCCTGTGACCTAGAGAGTATATCCATTTTCATACTTTGCTGCTTGAGGAGGAAAAACTTATATGTGCGTTATACTTGAATAATTATATATATTATACTTGAATATGATACTTGATTTAAAAAAAAAATAATAACATGGTTATCATGTGGATATTGTTTAACTGTTTCCTCTTTTAAAAACACTTTCCATAGTATTATACACAACGAAAAACGTACTTCTGAAAATATTTAAACTAATTGTAATACTTTTACCATTCAACATTTAATAAGATTTAGGTAAAACTTTTAATTGAACAATTCTTATTCCAATAAACCTGTTAATCTTCAATTGTCATCATCCAGCTAAGGTAACGGTACCTCTAATAGACACTGTGCCAGTAATGAAAACTTAAATTTGAACTAAAAAAAATTAATGTGAATATCGTGAAGAATTTTGTGTCCCTAGTGAGGTTGGTGGCAAAATCCTTTAGTGCTAACGCATCTACCTACGGCGATTTCAAGCCATCAGTTCCGGAGCTAACTGAAATCATATGAAAGAATGCGACCATGTGGTCCGTATCCTGATATATTTAGTTTGGAACAAGACAAACCAATTTTTGCCTTTTGTTTGTGCCTTACGATTAAGTATTTTCATTCTACTTCTGTTTTTAATATGACTAAAATTTTATAAAGAATTCAATTATTGTGTTTATTTTAAAATTTTCTGTGTACACTTGGTGCATTTATTAGGGGTGTCTAATACTAATACCAGGGCATACCAGCATAATCAGTTGTGCAAAAGCTGCAATCTTTGCGACCAGATATAACGTTTAGAACAATGGGAGACAAATGAGAATGGAACTGTATAGGGAGAACGTCCTTTGTAGATAACCTTACAGGGCAAAAAATAGTTTGCTACATTTTTGCGAAGGAATCCGATAATGTTTTCTAAAGTAGCTTAAAATTTAACAACAAAAGATTTAACAACGGAAAAGCGGTTGAAATGATTTGAGAAGGTGCACAGGTAATTGCCAGTCACTATATACTTGAATATTCGAGCAGAATGTTGAACGCCGAGGAAACAAAATTCTAAATTCTGAAGTCAGTAAAGTTATCGCTTTAAAAGAGGACAAAACCTTACATTCTATTCCTAATAGTTATTTTTGCTTTAGTGAATCGCAGAGAAATGAGGGAAAAGTTAGTTTTCGGAAATAGCGGTAGCCAAACTTAAGGGAAAATTTGATCGCTGAGAAAAATCCGCCTACAACAGTCTTCATTTTTTGAGGCAGCGGTTATGCCTATTATTCAGTTAATATTCAGCGCATATTCAGCGGTTATGTCTATTATTCAGCATACTTAAGGAAATACTCAATTGCTTGTATCTGAATTTCTAGATGAGGTTCTGACCTATATACAATAAGTTAAATAATAATTTAACATATACTTAAAATGTCCGTACTTCAAGAATTTATATATAGATGAAATATATTATTCTTACATAAAAAAATTAATGGCATTCCATCTGTTTCTTCTGGAGAGAAATGTTTATTCTGTTATAAATCGTTTAATCTTTTATTTTTAAAATATTTCCATCCAAAAGTTTAATTGTTATCTCAAATTTCATTGCTTACTTGTACTAAAAAATTATACTTAATTTGCAGATTCATCTAAGACTAATGAAATGTCAAATCTCGGGATTTTGCAATGCCTAGAGGTATAATAATTTCAGCATGCCCGCATGAGGCTGCTTTGTCAAATATGTATTTTTTTTAATAAACTTGCCAAGCAGGGCTTGCAGAGGCTAAAGCCATATGGTAGGCCTCCCTGCTTGGTTGAATCTGAATCTGAGAAAAATCCGCCTACAACAGCCTTCCTTTCTTGAGGCTGCGGTTATGCCTATTATTCAGCGAGATGTGACTAGACGAAACTATTTTTTTCCATATAGTTTTTTTTCTTCATTGTATTAACTCATTAATGTAACAACATACATCTTTCTGTCAAAAATTATATATATTTCCAGCCGTTTCATATTTCACTTGAAGTTTTCTGCAAGAATTCACACATGCCTACTTCTGGAACAGACAAATGTGTGCTACTGGAATTTGATTACCCACTAAAATTTTAAACTCCCCTAAAAAAAAGAATTTTGTGCGGAAAAATATTTAAATCATGCAGTACAGTCGTCTGTAGAAAGTTAACTGAGATATCGAACACTCATTGTTGTCACAGTCACTAAATTAAAAATGATACACTAAAAATAGGTGAAAGACTTTCTTAAAATGTCTTTTTATTGTTACAGTTACTTTATTTTAAAATGAACATTTTTCCAATGTTCTCAATTTAATTAATCTACCTCGAAGATAAAGTTTCAAACCACTAAGTAAACAATCTGAAATTTATCTAACTAACCAATCAAAATATTTTTATGTGCTTCATTGTAAACCCAGAGACTAATTACGTAACTTAAGGCTTTTAAGATTTGGCATCTTGTTGTATTTTAAAATGTGTATTTACTTTTTTTTATGACAAACTGTGAAAGTAGGTTGCACAGAGAAAGAAACTCTTTTAAACTGAAAGCAGTATTGTTCTTAATATTTTTAGTTTTAGTGCATTATATTTTACAAATAATGTTAGATTTAAATATTTCAGAAACATAAAATTATATATATATATATATATATATATATATATATATATATAAATTCAAAACACTATGCTTTAGTTGTTTCAGATACATTTAATAATTCAATTAAAATGTTTTTAAAAGAGATGTATTTGCTTCATCAGATATTGTCTGTAAAATGATTTCTCAATATGGGCCCATATTAAATCAGTATCTGTGTCGTCACTCTCTTGAATAAATGCTAAAAGTCCTAAAAAATACAACGAATATCTAAAATAGAAAGTGATAATGGGGGTTACTAAATATTACAACTAGTTGAAATTTTGTTTTCATCCAATAACAATATATAACTTATTTGTTAGTATACAGTTACATTTATGTCGATAAAAAATTAAGCCATAAAATCACATGGAAAACAACCATGAACCTATATAATAATAAAACTTCATAAATATTCATAAGGTTTTCTAATATAAAGAAAAATATTTTAAATAAGTTTGAAAAGGTTAATTTCTTAATGATTTAAAATTTCACTAAACTGTGTACTTTAAATAAAACTACTGATTTATCGCTGTATAATATACTGATTTGTCGCTATTTGTGTGGTCCAAGAAAGTGCTGAAATATACTGTACAACAATAACCATAGTAATTTCAGCATCATTCTCATTTTCTCATTTTAGAATAAACAATTCGTCCCCCACTTTGAGTTCGTTAATCCCCAATTGTTATCTTTCATTCACTTTGAAGTTAAAATTTTATGCATGTTCTCATTTTAATTAACCAACCTCGAAGAGAAGCTTTAATATCCCTAAATAAATGGCCAGAACTTTATTTAATTAAGTAATCAAATTGTCTGTATGTGTTCCACTGTAATTCTCAGACGCATTTTCTAACTCCAAAATATATTGTTTTGGGAGTCATATTTGCAGTTAAAATGTGTATTCATTCTCTCATGACAAATTGTGAAAGCAGATCACACAATAAAAGAAACATTTTACGCTGAAAGCATCTTAATGTAACTGTTCTTAATAGTTTAGTTTTAGTGCATTCTTTTTATACTCTAAAGTTTGAATAAAATACTTGTGAAGTACAAAATTTTAAATATAGAAAATAAAAAGAAATATAAATACCACGTTGAGTTACTTTTGTTACATTTAGAAATTAAATCAAGATGATTTGAATGGGAAGACATGCTTTATGTTTTATCAGGTATTTTGTGTGAAATTGTTTTCCAACGTACCTCAGTTTTAACCAGCAGCGTCGTCATCGTCCCTACTCTGCAGTAAAAATAAAGCATACCAAAAAAAAAAGAAATAAAAAGAAATAAAGAAAAAAGAAAAGAAAAGAAAGAAAGAAAGAAAAAATAGCTAAATATTTAGTTTTAACCAGCAGCGTCGTCATTGTCAATTCTCTTCAGTAAAAATAAAGCGTACCAAAAAAAAAGAAAAGAGAAAGAAAGAAAGAAAAGAAAAGAAAGAAAGAATAGCTAAATATCTAAAACGCAAAAGTGTTTTAGTATATATTTCAATGATTAGAAAGTTCTTATTTACAAATAAAAATGTATGATTTATTAGTCATCATACAGTTACGTTACATTGATAGAAAATTGAGACAAAAAATGTAAAACATGAACTACACACTTATATTAAAAAATAAACAATGTTTTGGTAATCTTTTATTTCTTACTAATTTACAATTATACTGTATTTACTAATATATCTTTGCTTATTTAACGCTTTATCAGTATCTGTATGATTCAACAAAGTGGGTAACTATGCTGCATGAAACCAACTACGATAATTCTAGCACAACTCTTATCTATTAGTCTTAAGATAAAACTTTCAAATAAATAGTTCGTATCCCCTTCTAAATCCGTTAATCCCCAATTGTTATCTTCTAGACACTTGGAAGTTAAAATTTTGTCAATGTTCTCATTTTAATTAATCAACCTCGAAAGGAAACTTTAATACCATTAAATGAATGGCTTGAACTTTATCTAATTGACCCATCAAAGTGTCTTTATGTGTTTCATTGTAATCTCCGCGAAGACTGAATTCGTAACTCTAGACTCTATTGATCTGGTAGCAGTATTGGCAGTTAAAGTGTGTAATCGTTCTTTTATGTCTAACTGTGAAATCAGGTTGCACAATAAAAGAAATACTTTTAAGTTAAACGCAGTTCTTAATAGCTTTTTATTAATTGTTCTAATATAAATTAATGTAATAGAAATAGAAATGAAATAATAATAATGTAATAATAATAGAAATAATCGTATATTAATTGTATATTAATTGTATATAGAAACTGTTCTTTATAGCTTTTCTTTTACAGCATTATATTTACAGAAAGTTAGATTTAAATATTTCAGAAGTACTGACTGTTAAATATAGTAAAATATATTAAATTATTAAATACTATATTGAGATTGTTTGTTACATTTAAAAACTGAACTAAAATGTTTCGTATTGGAAGGCATGCTTTTTCTCTCTACAGATACGAAATGACAAAAAATAGATAAATAAATAAAGTAATTCTTCAAAACATTCTTCATTTGTCTTCGATTATCTTCAATTATTTTCAAATAAACTTTCTTCTTTCAAAAACGTTTACATAATCTGCATTTATTTAACATTTATCTATAATATTTTTTCTATCTTTATGACTGTATGATGACAGTAATAAAATTCTACAGAGTGCACTTACAATTTTCTACATTAACACACAAAATAAGCATAATAATTAATCAATTAATATAAAAAAAATTGATTCGAATATTAAGTAAATATATTTTGAAACCTTAGTAATATTATTTGAAAAGATGATAGAAATATTGCTTATGATTCATTTTGTGGTTAATAGTATAAAAGCAATTTCAGGATTTTCTATCATTAATATTAAAAATAACTTGCCAGATAAAATCCTATTTTGAGTCTAAATTAATTTTCCCGTGTATTTTCCTGTTTTGCATCAGGTCTTCTGTTTTTACTTTCTTCTATCTTTACGAGAACAAAGTATTGGATTCATGAAAATTTTCGACTTCTGGTTTCCGAAGGATTTATACGTTTTAGAAAGTCCTGAATACGATTTGACTGTTTTCAGAAAATGTCTATCTGTGAGTCTGTCTGTCTGTGTGTGTGTCTGTATGTGACAAAAAATTGTGGGCGCTCTATTGCAAAAACTAATGCGCGGAATTTAATAAAACTTTAGATTTAGTTAGACATTAAAATGAATTGGTGCTGATTAGTTTTTGGTGTAAATCGCCTCACATGTGGCGTTGTTATGCTGCGTTTTTCACGATTTTCATAATAACTATATTTCGAGAACTAATGCACATAATTTCATCAAATTACATATTCTGTTAGACCTTGACATAAATAGATGCTGCTTACGTTTTGGTGTAAATAGCCCAACCGGTGCCGCTGCTATGTTACTTTTTACACGATTTTCATAATAGCTATATTTTAAGAACTAATGCACAGACTTAAACTTCAGAATCACTTAGACCTTGATATAAATTGGTGCTCAGAGATTCGTCTTTGGTGTATGTGAAACCTGTATGAGATAGAAGAAAGTTTTGGGATTGGTACATACGACTAGTTTATTTAATGCTTTCAATATTTTAGCTCTTTTGAAATCTATAGAGAAAATTGTATAATTCAGAACGATTAATGATTTTTTTACTTTCTTCTATTTTTTCAACAAGAAAGTATTGGAATCATGAAAATTTTCGACTTCCGGTTTTACGTTTGATTTATACGTTTTTGAAGGTCTACAGTCTGTGTGTCCGTCAGTGAGTCTGTCTGTCTGTATGTGACAAAAATTTTGTGGGCACTCTATCTCAAGAACTCTTGCGCGGAATTTAATAAAACTTTAAATAAAGTTAGACTTTGATATAAATTGGTGCTGATTAGGTGACACTGCTATGGTACATTTTTAACGATTTTCAAAATAGCTATATCTCAAGACCTAATGCACATAATTTCACCAATCTTCATATTCTGTTAGACCTGACATAAATAAACTTTGATTAGATTTTGGTGTAAATCTCCCAATAGGTGGCGTTTCTATGCTGCATTTTTCTGGTGATATCTCAAGAACTAATGCACGGTGTTTAATTAAACTTTAGATTCAGTGGTACCGATTCGTTTTTGGTGTATGTGAAACCTGTATGAGATGTTAGAAAGTTTTGGAAATGGCACATCCGAGTAGTTTAACCATTCTTTTATTTTTTTTTAACATTATGGTTGCTTTTGTAGATGCTATGACCTCAAACAAATTATAGGTTTCCTACATAGAAACGTTTTCCAAAATTTTAAGAGCATTAATCAAACACTTTTATTTCAAAAACGTTACTGTAAATCTCGGAAACGTACACTATATAAGGTTTATGTTTAATCCTTATCCTAGCTGTTACGTGGAGATAACACACCTTGTTTTGGAATCGTGGGTAAAAATTAAGTTACACAGAATTTTTGTAAACATTTAAGCTATATTAGATTCTTGTTAAGTGTCAAATAATTGAACAAATTTGTTTATTTTATATAAAAATAATGCATTATTAATTTTAGTCATTTACAATCCGGTGAGTATTTTCTTGTGGAAAAATTGAATATATACGCTTTTGAAAATTTGTTTGAAATTTGTTTATCTATGTATGAAACTTGAAAAATTCTATTCCTCGGAGTTTTAGTAAGAATAAATTCAAATAATATGCATTTGAATTTGAACAGTGTATTTGAACTTTAGATCAATTTTATGTAATAGAGAAGTTTAAAAGTTCAGAGCATTTCCAAAAAATAAATGAAACAAAATAAATATTTACCGTAGAGTTAGAAAAAAATCTTAAATTTCGCTTAAATAATTAATTGTTGGTGATAGGAAACCTTTATTTGGATGCTAAGTCTGAGTTTGACATAAAAGAAAAAGACAATAATGTTACCTATTTTTTTTGTAATACGAAATTTCACGAAAAGGTTTTTCACTTTCTATAAACACCATTATTTCATAGAAAATGAAAAACTCAGACTATTTTTAAAAGGCTAAACGCGATGATTATGTTTGACGTTTTATTCTTCCATATATGTAATTATCTGAATATATATTTTTTTTTTCTGTACAACTCATTTTTATACAACATGAGGAAAGTGTATTTGTCATTAATTATTTTTCTGTTTTTTATATTCCAGTGGACAAGTGCGACACTTTCGTACTGCAATTTTTGAGATTATTTGCTAATAATTTTTTCATTATTTTTTAATTAACTACGTTTTATACATTATTCATTTGTACAGTATTCATTTGTACCAAGAAAATAAATGCTAGGTTAAAGAACTTGGTCGCCATTTAAAATAGCTTGGTCCTTATTTAAAATAACTTAGTCGACAGATTAAAAAAAAAAAAAATGACGATAATTGACTAAGAATTCAAAATTTGAATTACATTTATTGTAACATTTTTTTTAAACTTTTTCTTCTCAATTTCTATTATACAGGGTGATTCATAAAAGATGGGCAGAACTTTAAGGGGTTATAGTACACTTAAAGACAAATAATATTAAATAGGAGACTAAGGGTCCCAGACGTATTCCCAAGGAGATAGGGGGCATTAAAGTTTAGGGTCCGAAATTTCAAATGATTATAAAACATGGAAAAATTGGTCGATTCGTTTGCGGTTTTTGCAAAAAATTTTCTTTATGCCAGTATTTTCTTGAAATAAAATTTTAAAGTTCAATTTCAAAAAATGCCGATAGGGGGCGCTTTAGACTTTGGAGTAACAAACAACTATTTTTTAACGTTATTTTTTGTATTTCTTTAAATGATTTCGAAAGCTTAGACTTAAACTTAAATTTTGATCTAAAAATCTGAGTCCTAACGAGTAGTTAAGTAGCGTAAACTGAAATTTGAAATTTGAAACCCTTCTCCCCCCAGAACAAAAATCAGTTATTCCCGATCTTTGTGTCGTAGATTAGGCTCTAACTACTGCCGCGTTTTGCTAAAATTATTCTTTATGTCAGTATTTTCTTGAAAATAAATTTTAAAGAAAATTTTCAAAAAATTCCGATAGAGGGCGCTTTAGACTTTGGAGTAACGAACAACTATTTTATACCGTTATTTTTTGTGTCTCATTAAATGCTTTCTAAAGCTTAGACTTAAATTTTCAGCCCAAAATCTGAATCGTTAGACGTGGTTAAGTTTCTGGGGAGAGGGGTTTGAAATTTCTACTCCTGAGCACAGTTCAGTTTACCATGTCCACACATTGTGTGCTGTGATACGAGGTAAAAAGACACAAATTAGGATTATGTTACCAAAGCATATTTATTAACATGTAATCACAATAAATGTTCAAAATTGTGACCACCAGAAGTTATGCACGCAGAACAACGGCGACGAATGGAACGGCGAACATTCGCGAAAACATCAGGCTTTTCGAGCACTTCCCCTACAGCGGCGGAAAGTCTGGCGACCAGTTCCTCGGGGGATTCAATGGGTGTCTCATACATAAGAGCCTTCAATCGTCCCCAAAAAAAGAAATCGAGGGGTGAAAGATCTGGCGAGCGAGCAGGCCAAGCAACAGGACCACCTCGACCAATCCATCTGTTCGGAAATGTGATGTCCAGATAGTTGCGGACGTCTCGTACGTAATGGGCTGGCGCTCCATCGTGCTGGAACCACATGACCCGCCGGATGCGTGGAGGAACAACGTTTAACAGGTCTGGCAGCACATGTTGCAGAAATGTGAGGTATGTTTTACCGTTGAGGCGTTCAGGAAGAAGGTACGGTCCGATTAGGTGGTCTCCGAGGATTCCTGCCCAAACATTGATGGAAAAGCGTCTCTGATTAGCATGTGGATACGTAGCATGTGGATTGACATCCGCCCATACATGTGCATTGTGTGTGTTAAATGTACCTTCACGTGTGAAGGTACATTCATCGGTGAAAAGCACAGTTCGTCCAAAATGTGGATTTAGCACGTTCTGCTGCAGAAACCAGCGGGCGAATTCAATACGATTTGGATAATCCCCTGGAGACAGTTTCTGGACTCGTTGCACATGAAACGGGAGCAAATGTTCATCCTTCAGTACCCTCCAAGTCGTGGACTGTGAGGTATCCACCTGGCTAGCCACTGTTCGTGTACTTGTACTTGGCTGCGCCGCTACTACATCCAGAATGGCTTCTGCAACAACTACTGATTCGTCCTTTTTTGCACGACCTGCATTCGACCGGGAAGCGAGAAATGATCCCGTCTCACACAACTGTCTGTGCAAGCGCTCGAAAGTTTTGCGGTTAGGCAACCGCCTGTTAGGAAATCGCTCTCCGTACATTCGTTGTGCCTCTGCACCATTTCCATCTGCCGCTCCGTAAATTAAATGCATCTCAGCCTTTTCCTTATTCGTGAAGGGCACCATCTTCCGATTCATTACTACAGCGACTTACACTTGACTCACCGTTCAGTGGTTTTTATGCCTGAATCGTGTCGAAATTTTGCATACGTGTTCTTCTTCTTCCCCATTTGACATTTGCATACTTTCTGTTTCCTTCTTCACCCGGTGACTAGCGTCAGGAATGGAGCTTTAACGTTTGCATGAGCGACGTTTCCAACTGTGCCAGTGCCTTTATGAGTGAATTCCGACTATGCAGTCCTTGACGAAAGTTGTATTTTTGCCTCGTATCACAGCACAGAATCGTTGGGCATGGTTAAGTAGTGCAAACTGAACTATGTTCAGAAGTTGAAATTTGAACCCCCTCCCCTCGCTACTGAACCACGCTCAGCGATTCAGATTTTGAGCTGAAAATTTAAGTTTAAGTCTAAGCTTTCGAAATCATTTAAAGAAATACAAAAAATAACGTTAAAAAATAGTTGTTTGTTACTCCAAAGTCTAAAGCGCCCCCTATCGGCATTTTTTGAAATTGAACTTTAAAATTTTATTTCAAGAAAATACTGGCATAAAGAAAATTTTTTGCAAAAACCGCAAACGAATCGACCAATTTTTCCATGTTTTATAATCATTTGAAATTTCGGACCCTAAACTTTAATGCCCCCTATCTCCTTGGGAATACGTCTGGGACCCTTAGTCTCCTATTTAATATTATTTGTCTTTAAGTGTACTATAACCCCTTAAAGTTCTGCCCATCTTTTATGAATCACCCTGTATACAGTATTTTTTTAACGAATCCATTTTAAATTGAATTAATTTGGATATTTAATGAAATTCTATCTTCCCTAAATTAAATTCTAATTGTTCCCAACTATGCTACATCGGATAACTAACTTCATGTAGAATAGAATTATACTTAATAAAACTTATTTAACTTATATTAGATTTTAAAAAAACTTACAAAATTCATTTTGTGAATATATTTTTATATTTTTATTAAAAATTAAATTTTTAATATCATAATTTATTCTTTTACGTATTTAGTGGTGTTATAATTCCCTATACATAATTCAGTAAATTAGTTTTTGAGTTATAAGTCGCATTTTTGTACAGCTGATCTCATGTTGCCGCAATATCTATATCTTGTCTTTCAAGTAATTACCTCTTTATTTCAATCTTTTTACGAGAATAAAATTGTGTCTATAACTATATGAAATACCTATTTATACATTAATATTACCCTGAGTTAGTAATTTTAATTATGAATAACAGATTTTATGCTTTTTAGTTCCCACAACTTGAATAATAGGAATCTGATAAATAATATTTCCCTTTTTTTTCTTTAGCATTTTTCAGTAGCTTACATAGGTACGCGAAAGCACTCGCAAGCTAATGTTAAACCGATGACGGCATTCTTTTTAAATTTATCGTTCGCAGTATTTTTTTAAATGTTATTTTTGCTTTGGGTTGATCCCTAACTGAATCCTTTTGTTCTTTTTCGATTTTGGTTGCAGTTATTTTTTATGAGGATATTTTCACGTTTGGAACATATTTCAAAATAGAAAGTCACCTAATAAAACTTTTCTGCAACCAAAATTGAAAAAGTGAAAATGACCCAGTGAGAGATCAATTCCATATATCCTATGCAAAAATATCATTTATAAATACTGAAATACAAGCGAAAATTTTGAAACGAACTATGGCATTGATTTAACATTAGCTTGCGAGTGTCTTTGTGTGACTAGTATAAATTCTTAAACAATTCAAACACTTTTTTTTAAATGCTTAGTTCAGAAATGTTGAGTTTTTCGCCTTGTTATATAAATGATTTTTACAAAGTGATGTGGAAGATTAAGTAAAATAACAATAGATCTAGCAGAGTCAAAAAACTGTGTTAAAAAACTCTTAAATATAAGCTGTACCCTACGTTTTAAAAATTGTTTTTGTGTATTAATTTGTAAACTTTCTCATAATTACGCAAAATTAAAATCTTTTGTAATGTCTCTTCTTGCCTTCGATGCTCTATTTGAACTTATTTTGTTGTACTCTGCTTATAGCCTCTTCCTCTACCATTTGATATTGCTATCATGTGGATTAATAACTAGTCTTTTTATAAGTCTTTGTCTAAATTCATAATTTAACAATTGGAAATTTTGCTGATTATAAGTCTAAATTTGTAACTTTGCAGTCTGACAAAAATTTTCGATTTCTGTTGAAGCTGTGTTTGGTATAATCATTTGGGTGTTTTTCGCGAAATCAGCATGAAAAAGAATACATAAGAAGATACATATATATTCTTCACTATAAAGAAATTAAAATCATCTCAGCCTTGTGTAATCAATGCTCTTATCATAAATCATTTCAAGATTAGAAAAATAGAATTTAAAGCTTTCATTAAAATCCTACAATATATCAAAGACACCAATATTGTGCTAAATTCCTGATATCATTTGTAAACAATTTTCCGCACATATTAGATACAGTGTGTACAGGAACACGAAGTTTCTTTAAATTTTCTGTTTAAGCATTCTTAATGATCCTCTAATTTACACTTTTGCTACCCTTCAAAATTTCAAATTTTATATTGTAAAATTGTATACATTTCATAAGAAATCATTTTTCACAAAGTTGAAAATATTAATACGTCACATATTTTCCCTTTAAAATTGAAAATTATGTGTAATAAAGAAAGTTTGCATGAATACAAACACAAATAGTATTGAAACATTAAATAAAACAAACTGAGACAAGATTTAAATTACCAAATTTCAATAAAAAAGTAACATATACAACATCAATCTCTCAATCAGTTTTCCTCATATAAATTTACTCACGCGTTTTCAAATATAATGTAATTACTAAATGATTCTTGACTGAATAAAATTAACTTTTACAAAAAAATATTAACCGACTTAAAAAAAGCACTAAAAAGTATTAAATAATTCTTTAAAATTCTCTAATGACAAAATGTTATCCATTAACCACAAATCTGATATCATGTGTCGGAATAAAAATGATAAATTTAATATGTACAGTTTAATACCCACCAAACATGGATTTTCGAGAGAATATATTTTACAAGAGATGAATATACAGACTTATGATTCAGTTTACGAATATATACATATGAAAAGCAATCAATTACTTTTTGAAGTCGGTGCCAAACTACCTTAAGTTTAGTAAGAATTGTGAATATATTGTACCTAGTATCTACTAATTTATCGATTGGGGTTGTTGGTCCTTGGACCCTTACTCTTTCAAACCAAATAGAAATTATCAAAATCGATGCACATTTACGACAGTTATGCGTGAACAACATAATACATACATACGGGTCGAATTGATAACCTCCTCCTTTTTTTTTAAGTCGGTTAAAAGTGAGAGACCTGTGATTTTTGATCTAATCAAATTAAATGTTAATTTTAAATTGGGCTTTTTAGAAATAATTTGTAAATGAAGTGGGTTACTTAAAATATGTAATTTCGTGTCATGCGTGGTTAATTAATTATGTGATTATGAGTCTTTTACCATTTTAAAATTAGAGAGCTGCGAAAATACTACTAGAATATTACAGATTTTAAGATTAAATAGAGTTTTAATTGAGTGTTTCTATCACATACGATACTACAAAATTATTTGTTCATCATACTCATTTAACTTTTTATATCCGTATACTATAGTTTGGGTACATTTCTGTCATGCCAACACTATGCAAAAATGTATGCTAATACGCCATTTATTTCAACCCTGACCGTGCAAAGGATTTTTATTGCAACCGTGTGAATTTCTATTTATTGAATATGAATAATTTTATTATTATTATTATTTAATCATAACCACGCAAAACATTCTATATTGCTATTTTTCGAATCAAAAATATTTTTTTATTAAATTATAACTTACACTTTTCGCTGCGCTGATTTTACCATTTGGCAGTTACTTGATGATGAAGAATATGCAATAAAATTGTTTCAGAGTTGTTTTTGTTTGCGAAATGCCGGCTTCGATCACTCCACTGTACATCAAAAATATAATTTTGTTGACCCTAACGCTAGAATAAGTCAATTCTAAGATAAATTGACTATAAACCTGCTTACTTCGTCAACAAATCATAGATGTTTATGTTGTAATGTGATATTGTAAAATTGTAGTATAAGCATTGAAAATGGCATTTGTAACGCAAGATGCTAGTGGATTTGGTTTGCCCCTCGGATTTGCACTATCACTCTAAAGCGTAAGCTGAGTTCCCTATGTGGTCACCCCTATCCCCCCCCCCCTTAACACTGGATGACGTACGCAGCCTGTTGAGAGATCATGGAGCATGGAGCTGGAACATTACAAAATGCCATAATAAAAGACAGAACGGCACTTTTTCGCATTATTTACAATCCAATTTCAAAAAGTTCCTGTTAACGTTTTTTTTTTTCCAAAAATTGAAACTTTTACTACAATACAAAGAGACATTTACAATTTCATGCTTAAAGTTAACACGAAGTTTTTTTGTATTCTTTTAATGTATAATATTTATTTGTTCTCAATTTTAAGTAGATATTTTTATTGATATAATAAAATACTTCGTCAATGTCTGTAATTTTGAAATGTTATATTTGTTAAATGATCAATTTGGCACCCACAATGTTAATTATTGCCTTGGTCACCAACTATTACGCTTGGCGACAATGGTGTTGCTATAACAGAAAAGTACCATATATATATATATATATATATCTTTTTTTTCAAATAATCTGAATTAGACCTAGTATTCAAAAAAATATTTTTTACACGACATTTCGAAGTCTACTGCTTTTTTTATTCAATTTTTAGGACACACAATCCAATGCGGAGATAAACGATACCCCAATCTTTCCTCGTGTGTCTAACTTTCTTCCGCATCAATCTACGGAAAACATTTATCTTTTGAGCATACAAATTTAATAAATAACTTTAACCGAAATAATTTCATAGTAATATCCATAATTCATCCATAACTTCTTTTAGGATTTATGTAAGTAGTCTTTTTTCCATTATTTAGTACTTAATTTACTTTATAAGGATTTATGGGATATTTTCCTTAATAACATTGTAACGAAGGAACAAATACACAATGTTTCGTTTTATAATGCCAGTCTTATTTAAAGCAGGATATACAACTTGAGATAGTTATCTCCAAGAAATGTATACATGTATGAAGTGAAAACTTCATTTTATTAAACAAATGATGGTTTCCTCTAAATCAAGAATCACAAAATCAATCAGAAATCAATCACATAAAGTTCAAGAAGACCAGTTCCGGAAAAATTAATGATAAACGACAATGTGCACATCCACGGCTAACAATTTAAATTAAAAAGGATGCCTCCAGCCTCTGAATATTTTTATTAGAGGACAAATGGACAGGGATTAGGTGACAATTTAGGAAATATTGCACATAAATTTATGGTAACGGAGAATACACTAAGTTCTTAAAGCAGGAATTAAAACATAATTTTTGAAAAAAATTATACTTTTAAGAAAATACAAGTTAGTTTACGTAAAAAGGAATTTTTAGAGAAAAAATATTTGTTAAATGTATGGTATATTCGTCACATTCACAATGTATATGAAGATGTTAATAGAGAAAGTCTGATTCAACAGGAAACGGAGGTATATGCATATACATCCGTTCATTATATATAAATAAATAAATAAAAATTAAAAAAAAATCCCAAATTATAATCAATTTTTATCAATTAGATTTTTAAATGTGCTTTATTATGTAAAAACTGTATTTTTTTGTTAATATTCTGTGAAAAATTAACTATCATGTACCGAAAGAGTAACATTTTTTGTAGAATGACCCATATGTTTTATGCAGATTCCATTTGTCTATTGAGAAACAGATAAACTTAAAAAACTCAGTAAGTCATTCATAATATGCAACTTTATATGTATCTAACAACTAAATTTCAAATTTAGTAATAAAACATTAATTTATAATATACTAGCGTACACGATTGCTTTGCCCAAACCCAGAAAAATAATCCAAAATGTACCTAAAATTGCCTTACCGTTTTCCGGGATTACTTTAAATATATCTCGCTGGTCATGATAAAAAAAGCTGTCGACCGCCAGGTCACGTTCGTCGTCAAAGTAATATCATTTACCCATAAGAGGGCTATTTAGAAAGATGTTCCTCTTTGAAAATTCGTTGTTTTTGGTGAAAAAATAATGTTCTTACTTTCTTTACAAGTGAATTAAAAATACTATTTCATATTTTTGAAAAAAAATATTCAACAATCAACGAAAGTCTGATCCATACAGGGCACAAAATATAAGATTGTATGTATAAAGTATCAAATGAGTATTGGTTGATGAGAAACACACTTGTAATTTTCGCGAACTGTCATTTCAGGGAAAATGCCATTTTCAGCAAAATAATTTTACAAAGACGTCACGGAACCATTAAGAATTAAGTTGAAACGTAGCATAAAACTACGGGAAAAATTAATTAAATTTCAAATCTCAAAAAATTAGATATATGTGTAATTTAAAAAACTAGTCGGATATGCCAATCCCAAAATTTCTTCTATCTCATACATGTTAATGCTTCAAAATTTGCTATCACACAGCCAAAAAAAATCAAATAATTTTGTCATTCTGTTGTACATCAGCTGGTTGCTAATCGTCGGGTTACCTGGATGCGAGCAGCCGATGTATTATACTGAACTACGAAAAGTCCTTCTGGCTTGAGCCGGCAGGAAAAGATAGCCTCTCTATATCTTGGTTTTGAGATTTTAGCGAATTACACTAAAAATACACGAACCTAAAATGCGCGGAACCTCAATACAGAAGAGTCATTCCCAGTTCTCGTCAATATTGAATTTTAATGAAATTATCACCAAATTAGACAGATATAGCCAAGTTGGCTTCGTACATAGCAACGTATTTTTATCGCCAAATTTGGGGATATTTCACTAATTGTCGCCAAACCTGGCAAGAATTTGACGATTGTCCAATATAAATATACAGTGTTAAGCACGTAAGTGCTGAAACAATGGTTACAACAATGAAAGAAAATTTGGAGAAACCCTGTTCACTAAAACTCATAATTTAAGCCCGTTTATGGAAGAATCCTGCAGTATTGTTTCAAAATGTCAGCTACCCTATAATTTGATACTGCTATATCTCAGCTATTTTTTAAGATAGAGGCAAAACAAAAAATGCTCTGGAATCCTTGGATCAAAGCCGAACATTTAACGCAAAAAGTTTTTAGGATTTCTAATTTTTTGTACAACTTTTTGAAATTGAAATCTTTAAATGGTTATCACAGCGCCCCCTCCAGGCTGAATATCCCCACATTTCACTGGGACCTGCAGACTACAGTCAAACTTTAGAAAAAAATTGGTTCAATTATCTGCTTAACTTCATACACCTTTCAATGATACATCAGTGAAAATGTAACAAAAAGCGCTATCTCAGCGCCTCCTTTCGTCGAAATATCCCCAAATTCAACTGGGAACTGCTGGCCATAGCCAAAAAATATACAAAAAAATTAGTTCAATTATCTGCATAACTTCATACAATTTTCGATGATACAATAGTGAAAATGGAACAAAAATCGCGATCACAGCGCCCCCATTCGTCGAAATATCCCCAAATTCCACTGGGACCTGTAGGTTATAGTCAAAAACATAGAAAAATAATTTGGTTCAATTATCTGCATAACTTCACACACTTTTCGATGATACAATAGTGAAAATGGAACAAAAATCGCGATCACAGCGCCCCCATTCGCCGAAATATCCCCAAATTCCACTGGGACCTGTAGGTTATAGTCAAAAACATAGAAAAATAATTTGGTTCAATTATCTGCATAACTTCATACACTTTTCGATGATACAATAGTGAAAATGAAACAAAAATCACGATCGCAGCGCCCCCTTTCGTCAAAATATCCCCAAATTCAACAGGGACCTGCAGGCTATAATCAAAAACATAGAAAAAAAAATTGATTCAGTTATCTGCATAAATTCATGCACTTTTCGATGATACAATAGTGAAAATGGAACAAAAATAGCGATCACAGCGCCCTCTTTCGTCGAAATATCCCCAAATTCAAGTAGGACTTGCTGGCCATAGTCAAAAACATAGAAAAAAATGGTTCAATTTGAAGCATAATTTCATACACTTTTCGATGACACAATGAAGACAGACAGACAGACAGACAGACATTTTGTAAAAACGTTTTTCGGAATCTCTGACCACTAAAATGATTAAATCCGTCGAAAACCGGAAGACGAAAATTTTTTTGATTATAATACTTTCTTCTATTATAGATAGAAGAAAGTAATTATAATAATAAGAAAATCAAATATATAAATTAAGGTTAAGTCTAAAGTTGACATATATATATTTATATATATCAAAAATAAAAAGATATTATAATATTTCATTAGTTTCTAAGATACATTAGATAAAAAGTTTTAGCCAACAACCACCTGAGTCTTTTTCCTTTTCAATGACTGAACTATTTTTCGAGTAAATTGTTCTGGTTTTTCGATTTTCTTATCTTTATGCATCAGTTGAAATAAAATATAAAGTTCTAAGGAATTTTTTATCTGATCTTATACCAAATACTTTAAGTGTTATCTAAAAGATGAAGTTTTAAAATTCCAGATTACTTTATTTAACTACCTGCATTTAGAAAATAATATTTTATTAAACGAATCAATTTCCTTTTTGAGCTTATCTGATTTCCTGGCATGAAAGAGTATTAGGAAGGAGTATTTCTAATTCAATTAAATTATATTTATATAGCTTATAATTTGCTCCAATTCTTCCTCATTTTTTAAAAACAGCATAAATAACAGTACACAGCTTTAAGATAGTGAAGTATTTTTTCCCAAAAAACAAAATTTAAAAAGAATGTTACAACAAAATTTCTTTACACATGTATATTCTAATGCACTTCCGTTGCTTTAACTTCAATTTTTTAAATTTCAGCTTTTTTTTCAAATATAGAAGGAACATATTATTTCAAGCGCCATACTATTAAAAAAATTCTGCAGTGGATCAATAATCTTGTATCTAATTATACATTCTTCAGAGAGAATAGTACGGTCACAAACAATGTACACATACAAGTGAATTAAAAAAAAATCATCCTTCTTACATACACTGCAAAAAACAAGTGTTGATTTTACAGTATAATACTAGCACCCCTGCTGCCAGTATTATACCGTAAAATAAAAAGTATTAAACAGTAAAATAAGCAGTAATACCCTACCGCGCGTGCGCGGCAGTGTATTACTGCTTGTTTTACTGTTTATTACTAATAATTTTACGATATAATACTGGCAGCTGGTATGCCAGTATTATACTGTAAAATCAACGCCTTTATTTTTGCAGTGTAGAATTATCTATGCGTGTATGTATCTAATCATACATCCTTCAGATATAATAGTACGGTCATAAACAATGTACACATACAAGTGAATTAAAAGAACATCCTTATTACATAGATATGTTAAATATACATTGAAGGTATATGTAGTATATTGCCAAATACATTAATTTGTTTACAATCTGTTCTCAAAGATCGTCCCTTACGGATATTGTGTTCTTCATTGAATATAAAAGCTCAACGAGTAACACTTGCCATTATTTAAAAAGATAAGTGATTGCATTTGATTTAAAATTTCATCCAAGATTTCAAACAGAATGCTTCTCCATAAATAAAATCACTTGCAAATGTAAGTAATGAGTATTTTAGAAGGACTCATTGTCAACCAAACAATGAAATAAATACACCACTCGACATGTTGAAATATCAAAATCTTTCTTAGTAGATATATAATATAACAGCAACAGGTTTTGATGTTTACTTCTCAAAAAATAAACAATGAAACCTGCTAACACGAAATTACAAGATACCGGAATAAATTCCATTTTTGACAGATTTTCATTTTAGAAAGTACGGTACACGTTATAATAGTATTGTAGGCTTTTCGCTAGAGACGCAGAATTTTCCTTTTAGGGCGATATTTTTTACATACAAATTCCATTTCCGCAAGTTTTACTGTACTAGCTGCCGTCTACTAACCAATCATCAATGGGTAAACTTTGAAACAGAAGAAGCTAATCAATTTTATCAATTAAGTAGTTCCAGTTAAATTCACTATGTTACAGTTAGTGAAAGGATTGTAAGCCTCAAAATTAATTAGCTAATTATTTTAAAGTTTTATAAATAAGAAAACTGAAGGCGATTTGTGTTCACATCACACAGATAATACTTTTTTTGTAGCAGACTCAAAACGTATATCAATCAAAGAAATAAGTTGAAAATGTTAAAATTTGGGATACCTTTATTTAGGATATTTTGAAAATATTGGATAACAAAGGATAATTTTTCAGTACGGTATGAAAATTATGTGCTGGAAATAATTTACATTCGCAGTTTACTTTACAATTTAACATTGTACTTAAACGTAACATTTTACGGTTTCCTATGCATTATATAAACAAGTATTAATACAAACATTTGGATAATATTTTGAATCACCAGTTTTACGGCTTTCATTTAATATAAACTTTTCCAGTGCCAGTTTAACCTGCAGTAAGGAGTTTGTTCTTTTCGTGTAATAATACTACTATTTGTTTATGTACCTTTCATTTATTTAAAGAAGGATTCAATTATCAACCGTTTCAAAACATAAAAACTGTTGTATGTGAAACGCTTCCATCCGTAATACTGTGGGTTTGCAGATCCAATGATAAGAACAAGTGAGTGAATAGTGTCTTGCCAGATATCATCTGGGCATCTCTATGGCAGAGCATTGGCGCGTATAACCAAGTCCTGAGTTCAAATGCTCGCATAGATACTTTTTCAGTTTTTTTTTTTTTTTTTTTTTTTTGAAAATTTATTCAACTATGACATCTATCAACATCTATCAATTAAATCCAATTATAAGGGTTGGTTTGCATATATATATATATATATATATATATATATAACACTTTTAACATCATTGTCAAAGATATACAATATTTCTTTGATTTTAAAACGTGAAAGTCCTTTTCAAAAATAAAAGTAAGTAAAAATTTTATTAATTCATCTGTATTTTATTAGTATTGTTTTTTGTGTTACAATCATACAAATGGCACTATTAAATTCTATTTGCTTATTTCTTTTTCTTTTGCATTACAATATTTAAGATAGAAAACAAATATTTCAACGGGTTTTAATGTCTGTATTCCTTAACTATCATTACATATGAAAATTATATTTAGCCTCCAAATTTCCCATAATTATTAAACTTTCTGACAAATATATTCATTAAATTTCTTTTGATTAAATGTAATACAATTTAATACGCATAATAGCTATTTCCAGTAACATGTTATTTTGGCATCTAATCTATAGATACTAACCAATTAAATTGTTATTCAAGAAAATGTATATTAATCCGAATTGTTAGTGATTTCGTAAGTTTTGAAGGCAATATAGTAATCTGAAATATTAATTTTAATATATATCTAAAATATATAACGAAATGCGGAATATTGCTGCATTTTCTAAGAGATTTTTTCTTGACTATTTAATTAGAGGTTATAGGAATCATAGGAATAATTAGGAATCTCAAGAATTGGCATTTTTACAACTCAGTGAAATGTGTACATGCAGGCTTTCGAACACAAGACATTTGGCTTAAGCTACAGTGACCATTTCGAACCTCAATATGCCGAGAGTTGACAATTTAAACCAAAGATCATGTGTTCGACTGCCGGTTAGACACTTTTTCACTCAGTTAGAAAAATGTCAATTCCTTTGATATCTTTATCAATAAACTATAATTGAGTTTAAAAAAAAAAAATACGTACAGTCGAATGAAAATCTGAGAAAAAAGCAGACATAATATCAAAAATTTTAAATAGTTTGTTTTAATGTCTTTAATAAGATCAATTTTAAAAAATGAAGCAGACGAAAAGGACACCTGATTTTCTTTTCCTGAAAGAAGAGCTTATGTTATTTTTATGAAAACGATCTATGTATTTGAACAGTCTAGCGTTATGCTAATAAAAAGACATGGCATTCCATAATTTTTTCAATAAAAGCATTGTAATATATCTATTTTATATTAAAAATAAAGTAACTAACACTGATGTCGCCGTAATCGAATTTATTGCGACTTTAATAAAAAAAAAACTGTGGCATATAAATACATGGAAACTGATAGTTTTACAGAAAAATGTATGATTAACAAGCTGAAGCATACAATCTTTTAATTAAAGAATAACTTTAAGCGATTTTTAATGTTGAAATTGGTCTTAAGTAGCTAAGTTAAAAACGTTTCATAAGATCAAAAACTATGCATAGCAATTTAACTATATTTTGCAAGCAAATACGGAACTAGGTTGTGCTATGTCCAATTAGTTTTTTAGTCTTATTTATTTTTTTTCGCAATTTTTAATTCAAAGTTTGAATATCTTAATAAAGATTTAATTCATATTTTTAAATTTCACATTTTTGCCTAATTTTTCTAATTTTAAAAAAGCTTAAATAATAATATTTACAAACACATTCAATTAAAACATATATTTACACGTGAAAATTTAAAAAAAAAGAAAAAAATCCGAATATAATTAAATGTTTACACGTGAAAAGCCTTTAATGGTGAAAGATACGTAATATATTAAAACGATACATTTAAAACTATTTCCTTATGTAAAATATTCATGTGACGTTCAGTGTGAATCATGTGGTGTAAAAGTAGAGCTTAGCGCGTTTGTTTATATATATATTTCAGCGCTTAATACAACATTCATGTAGATTCATGTCACGTGCGCTTCATGTACGAATTTCTATTCAATAAATATATATCAGAAAATTCATAGCCTCGAACCCAAAGGAATAATATTGCCTATAGTATTATTATAAAAGTTTGAGAGGCAGCGACATTTTCTACTTTACCAATTAATATAAGCTGATTTTCAAATTTGTATTTCATCCTACTCATCAATCCCGAAAACAGACGTCAGCTGCGCGATAGTGGTGGATGCGGCTATTGACACAAAAAAATACCGCAATGTCATGGAAAATGCATGGCAACCCGATTACAGAAGATCACCACTGCTCACAATAATACAATTAAATCTTTCACAACCATGTACTCTTTTTAAAACAGAGCAAATTAGCGTTTTTAGAGGTTGCGTGTTCTGGGTAGAGGTTGACGGTCGTAGCTCGTAAGAAACAGACACCGCTCCCCACCCCCCAGCATTTTTAATAAATATAACACTGAAAAAATCAGATTGTTTTCTTTTGGGTTTATTATAAAAACTACCAGTTTTAGAGAATAGATGTTAAAATCTATTTCAAAACAGAACTAAAATAGGTTCTAAGAAATTTTAAACCTATATAATAAACATATGCGCTATAAAGGCATGGTAGTAGAAAAGTAAATAATAGAAAAATATGAAAATATAACATTCCTAGATGAATTGGAAAATTATTTAAAATAAAATTACTACATTACTTTAAAATATTTGCTTTTTAAATTTTAATAATAAAGAAATGGACATGAAAAGAGACGAGAATAAGCTGAGAAGATTAACAATCCAAGTTGTTTCCTTGAGATGTCCAAGTTGTGTAACAAGCTGAGCCCTTAGCTGAGAAGACTAATAAATTGTAAAAAAACATACATAAGTGCAATAAAATATATTTAAAAAGAAAATAAATACGTTAAAGATATTTTGAATAATGATGCTGCACTAAATACAAAAAAACAATGTTATACTTAGATATTATCTGTATGTAGTTTTGGAAATAATTCTTGATAGATAAGTAATTAAACTTTTATTATTATTATTATTATTATTATTATTATTATTATTATTATTATTATTGCTAAATATAATGATTTTCATTACAGATTTGTATTTTATATTTCCTGCTATCAAAAATGAAGAATAATCCCAAAAAATTATATTTCCCAAGCTTTAAATTTACACAGTCTGCAAAACGTAATGTTATAACTACATTTGACACTCTACAAATAACAAGAATATTTATAGATACTGTCATTTGACAAATCTATTTAGGATATAATGATAACTTAACATCTTTTCCGGAATGACTTTTGTCTAAACACTAGTAGGAGGAGGGAACTTTTCTTTCTTTCATCTTCACGTGAATGGCAATGAACCAATTTCGGGTAAATGAGTTACCAAAAATGGTCCATTTAATAAAATCACAGAGTATTAGCGTGAGTAATGTGTTATGCAGCACATTACTTTCAGAGTGGTAAAACCTGGATATTTAGATATTTAAAGTTGTAAAAACAGTTTAGAGTGCAGGTCATTTTAAGGATAAAACTTTATTAAAAACTAATATCACGTATTTGACAAGATTTATAAATTAATGTAAGAAGTTAAGGTTTTGAAATAAACAATCTTTTTCTATTTAACACTCAATTTTGTATAAAAAGGTGCATTTATATTCAATTTAATCTACCGGGTGTTCTAAAATGGGCTAACTGATTTTAAAATTCACTAAATTACAAACGGTAGCAGATATTTTTAAAAGTCTTGCAGGAGGGTTATGTAAGGTGTCAGGAGTTTTTTTTACTGCAGTTTGAAATACAAAATTCGGCTGTTTACTTCTGGAGTACACACATCCTCTAAAAAAGAAAGCTATGCGTTGCTGACGACTAGGATTTTCGCTAATAGTTGCCACAGATTATTCTTGGAAAATGAAACATTTGAAGTTACTGAAAATATTAATAACTCGAAAAGTATTTGTCAGAAAATTGTTAGACAAACTGCTTTAGAAATGTAAAAAAAATTCATTTTTCTTGATATAAATTTCAAATCTAATGATTATGCTGTTTTTCAAATATTAAATTTCAAATACTACCAAATTTCACAATGGCGAAACCATAGCGAAATCTTCCCGCGTAAAAAGATAATGATAACGCTGGCCCAACGTGTATACTGACTATAGCACGTGTCACAAATTATAGTAGCCTTATTATTCTGTTAAAATATAAAAGTGAATTATGATGTCACGAGTGCATGATTTTTATTTAATTCTTGACAAATGCTAGATGCGCCATTTCTTTTTAGTTGTGAATTGTGTAAAAAAGAAAAAAAGTTTATGCTATAAATGAGGCTTGGTGTTCGATGTTTAAGAGGTATCGCTCAAGATAAAATTCATTTCATATTTATAACTCGGGATACCCGGGTTGTGTCCCCTAGTTTTCTTAATAATATCTGAGTAATACAACCATCCGGCCTATACCTGTGCGTCGATACATGGAAACCCAACCTAAAACAGATTTCGCCAACTGCCTTTTTAGCTCCAATATGTCACTATATCATATATATATATATATATATTGTGTGTGTGTGTAACAATCATATATTTGTATAAAATTGTCACAACCAATTCTTCCATGAAGTTTTAAAATGTTTATATGTGTATCATTTATAAATTTGCATGTAACATTCGTGTCCATTTTTTTTAACAAGACTGGCGAAATGAAACTTGCCAAACTACAAAGGCAACGTAAGGCGTTCTATGTGTCTTAAATTGGCAACTAACATGTCCGATAATGTGCTCGTGATTTATTACAAAAAATAATTTAATAAATTAGTTTCCTGCGCAACTACTTCTGCAAATAGAGTTATCTACTTTCAGTAACGGCGAGCTTGTTATAATGGGAGAATAGCTTTACTAACATGAAGCCTGTCTTAGTTAGTAGTGAAACTAATGGTCGATATTATGCAATCTTAAAACTTATTCTGAGATACGCCTGTACTTACATTTTATCTGATTTATGCATAGGATTAGGTTCATAATTTACATCGAGGTTCTGTTTATGAAAATAACATTTACCAAAATATAAAGAGCTATCCATTGGTGGGTTTTCGTACATTTAAATAAAATAAATTTGAAGCACTTTATCTCAAGTGTCTATTGCCAAAATTACAAGTCTTTATAATCCACACACCTTACACAGACCTTTGAGCTGGGAAATTATATTTTCGACTACCGTGCACTTTGATTTCTCTCATGCTTATTATACTTATGTTTGTAAACTCATGTAGGTCTTAAGCTAGTCATTGAATAGGTGATAATTGTCTGGATTTTTTTAATACCCATTTTGCAAGTACTACATAATGTTTTCTCTAAAATTGTTATCTGGAGAATTGGAATTTCCCCTTAACATTTAGCTTTTACAGAATTTAATAAAATATACATTAGAGTATTTTAAATAATAAAACTGCAGCATACGCATTTAGATAATTAATTTGAACTGCAACAAAGTCATTTGAAATATGTAGATCTCCCCACAACCTCCCAAATGATTGTCAACCTAAAATCGGATTAGTCTTTCTGAATAATTCATTGCAAATCCCTATCGTTATTAGTAACCTACACTAGACATAGCTTCGGCTAATGACAACGACGATAAACGGTTTTCCCTTGTCGGCCTCACTAACATATTATGAGGTTTTGCTTCGAATTAAAATCATTTCGACTAACGGAGACCAGAATTATCAAGAGGATAGAATTGCTAAAGAAAATTTATATGTAATGTATTTTTCTGCAGCAAGTTAATGTTTTAAAAATTTCTGCTTTTCTTTAGATGATAACACGTGATTTTTTCAGAGAAAATTCATGCATTTTCTACTATTTAGTTAATATTTAGACAGGAAAACAATTTAGGTATATTTTTTTATTTGAGAGTTATGTAAATATTTTAGCAGAAAATTATTTCAAATATATTTCTTCCGTTTTCTGAATTCGTCAGTTTAAAATTGTAAAAAAGACAACAATTGCATTTATAGAATTTTATATATCATTAAATAATTATATCTTTCATAAATTTTAATAGATATTTTCATGTTGAAAAGTCATATGTTTTGACAATTTCGATAAAACAACGAAAGCTATTTCATTAAATTTGTAAAAAATATTTATAAAACTAATTTTTTTATTGCATTTTATTCGAAAGTCTGTTGTTTTATTTCTAGTACAATCGTTCTTTGTTTGCCAAAATATAAATTTTTTATTAATAATCCTTAAATTATTTTAATTTAAATCAGTGTGTTAAATATTATATTCTTAAAAAGATTTTTAAAAATCAAAACACATTATTATTAGGTCTACAAATAAGTTTTAAAGCGTTTTAGCACACATTTGCAATGGCGTACAGAATTGTTTAAAACTTCTTGGTACATCTAAGAAATATATATATATATATATATAACATATTTTAATATTTTATGTTCCCCACCTTCAAAAAAACTTTTATTTTCCTTTCCCTATCTCAAATTTCAATTGTTTCTATGCCAAGTAATTTTTCTTTCCCGTATCAAAACTGATTCCAGTTTAGATTATTATATTTAAGCTATAATCTTTTTTTTTCTGAAAAAGACACGTTCGAGGCAGTTCCATATCTCATCAGTTTTCTCGATACATCAGAAATCCGACATACTCTCTGATTGATTCAAAGCTCTTGTCGCAATGTGTTTTTCGGAATCTTGTACTTCCATGCCGTAACCGATATAAACGTCTGCACGAGCTTAGATACCACTTTTTCATATTTTTCACTTGTCATCAGAGAATGCTTTTGTTGTACATTAAACAATCTTACTAGTTTTAATCGTTTTAATAGTTAATAATTTTAACATGCAACTGTGACAATGATTTAGTGAAGAGTAACAACGAATAATTTAGAGAGTTTTATTTAACTCCAAAAATAACTTTTTCAATAAAGTACTGTGCTAAATGTTTAATTGTTTCTTCCACGGGGAACATACTTTTAGTTTTCGTATTCAGGCCATTTCGTAGACCACTTGAGTGAGACATCACAAATGCAGTTTTCACCAACATAACTAATGCCGATGACTGTCACCGTCAAACACTGATGGCTAGCGTTCCAACCCTATAATTGCCATGTTACCATTTCACACATTCCAAACATCGTGCTTCATGAACTAACCATATGTTGACCAGGATTTTAGCAGATCTATTGAAAACTAGTAAATCACATGACATATTTCTATACATATATATTACATACAAAATGAAAAAGGTCATTTTAATCTTAAAATCTGTAATAAAATACACATTATAGTAATTTAAATACTTGGTAGATATCCCGGTAGTTTATTTTGCATTGCTTCAGCTGATTTGAAATGTTTTGATTCCCCACAAGTTCTCAAAAAATTGTCAAGTTGAAATCTTATTAGCCTTTCCGAATAATTGATTGAAAAATATTATTGTCGTTAGTAACTTACATTAGACACAGGGAAAGGTGGTCTAATTTGATCCCTTTAAGGGAAAAACTTGTGTAAAATAACAAAACTGTTTAAATAAATATTTGGCCCTTTTGATAATATGTTTTACACTATATTTTGCATTATAAACGTATTTTAATAATATTTTAAACCCAAATTGAATAATGAAAAAAATAGATTTTTTTTAAAGGTGCCCAAATGATCATTTTACCCTCACCGAAAGGCAAAATGATCCTTCAGTTAAAAATAATTGTAAATTGTTTTTTATCGGCAAAATAAAGGATATAAAAGGAATTATGACAATACATAAGTGTAATTCACATGTAAAAACATACTCCATTAAGTAAACCAAGTCATATTTATGTACATTAACGACTCTACATTTAAATAAATATGAAAGTTGGTGCATACCTTAGAACAGATTTTATAAAATTCATTTTTTCTAAGAATTCTATTCAGACGCGTAATACAGTAATCGCTTGAATACCGCCATTGGTTCTTCTTCACTTGTCACAACTAGTTTATGTGTTACCCTGTAGATAGCGTGACCTGTCTGGAAGAAAACATATGTGGATCGTATTGTTCGTTAAGATCATTTTAAGCCACCTTCCCCTATCTTTCGCTAATGACGAAGACCATAAACAATTTTAAAATAAAATAATTTAAATAAGAAAGGGTTCAGCATATTTAACCGAATAATTATTTTGCACAGCATCAAATTGTTAAATATATGTTGACCTCCCTAGACATTTTTCAAAATATCGCAAGTTGAAATCGGGTTAGCCTTTCTGAGTAATTGATTGCAAATTCCTGTCGTCATTAGTAATCTACACTAGACATAGCTTTTGATAAGGACGTCGGCGATAAACGGTTTTCACTTGTCACACTCATTTATATATTAGGAGGTTTTGCTTGGAATTAAAATTGTTCTGCCCAACGGAGAACAGAATTATCAAGAGGAAAGCATTTCTATAAGAGATTCTTGATGTGTTTTTCTACACTAAAGAGAAGTTTTAAAATATTTTAAATTTCATTATATTCGGAGTAATAAAAGGCTTTGGTATGTTTTATGTTGAGTATTTTTTAGTTTTAAAAAGCAAAGCTGTTTTAATCATATTTCCTTTGTTTTCCAAATTCCTAGGATTAAAGTTATAAGACCAGTACAAAATTAGATTTATAGACTTATTAAGCGATAACACAATTGTTTCCTCTCTTCCATAATTTTTTCTAGGCGACTCGCAAAACCTTTGAGCATTTATTTTTTTTTATTTGAGTATTTTATACCTTTTTTACATATTACTAAGTGGTTTTATGAAGAAAATAAAAACAAGAAATAAAACTTAAAATTTTTAAGTTACCCGTTTTTACTCCCCCATTTCCTTCTTTTCACCATTATATTGACATTCAAGTAGTTAAAGCTCCATTTTTGCTGTATTTTAGCAAGCTTGAATTGACGCAATATCAATTTCATCATTGTGATTTGATTGTTGAAAATTTATATTTGCCAGCATCATTTTTGTTTATTTGTTTCGGTAATATTTTCTGTCTGTGTGAAAAGTGCTTTTTTTTTTCTTTGCCCTTGGAATCTGCCCCAGATGGTACTGGTACTTAAATATTGTACTGTCATCGACAATAAACTTATTTGTAACATTTGTTGAATATTGGTTGTTTTATAGAGAAAAAACGCAATTATTTTTGTGAAATTTGTAAAATTTAATTTAAAAAATATTAGGATAAGTTTAAAATTACACACATTTTTTTGACAATTTTCTTACAAGTGTGCTTTATAACTGTAAGTATCAAATTTTCAAAAATGTAATTATTTTATAAGAAAATAAATAAAATGTCATGACATGTGTACAAATACAGTAAAAATTACTATTTACATATCATTTTTATTTTTAAAAGATAAAAATTTATATTACAGAAAATTCGGACGTTAATTTTATATGTAAAGAAGGATATACTTACGAATCATCCAAAAACATAGCGGATCAATTGAAAAATTCATGTTGAAGTTTTATCACTTTGATAATAGGGATGTTTTAAAGAAAACACAAATTTAGAAAAAGTACTTTAAAGATTTCAACTCTGAAGCATTTAAAAGGAAATGGCCTCTATAAAAAGCCTATTTCACATGCTTTTAATTATCCGGTTTTTACAACACTTCGTTAGAATGTATTATGCACTCTCAAAAAAATCCGGGAATTGAACAAATTTTTCCGTAGCCTTTTTTAGTTAAAACACGAAAATTTTCCGCTTTGATTTTCTTCGATTCCCCCAAAATACAGAAGACTCATCAATCTAACATAAAATATACCAGAAATTCTCCAATCTAAATCTGCAATTTCTTCTAATCATTAGGGTGTACCGTCAACTGTGCTGCGTGTTACTTTTCTGTATTAGAAACGGAATTTTTACGTATGATTTTTTCCTTCAAAACACGGAAAAATCAAGAAAAGAAGGTAAAATTTTCATGAAATTCTCCAGTCATAAGACAGAAATTTTTTCAAATAACAGAAAAATCTCTTCCAATCACAGCGGTGTTCCGGCAACTTGCTGTCTGTATTTTTTACGGTTTTTGACGAAATTTATTTTGAGAGTGTAGATGTCTAAAATTTATTCATTAAAAAAATAGAAATTTGACATTTCTAATATTTTTACTAAAATGACGGGTACTGAGTCCCCTAATTTCATTTGCAATGCCGCAATTTGGAATGCTCAAAATTAAAAATTAGACAGATATTTTCATTTTTAAAATTCGTATACTTTATTATAATTTGCATAAAATATTGCAAAATTGATTTGATTATTTATATATGTATATATTTTAACGGTTTTAATGTATTTTACTTTTAATTCAGCAGTGACTGATGTTCTGTTTATACACTACGTTTAAAATTGCCCTGGGCTACCAAAATATAAATTCATAATCGACAATGCTTCATTAATACTTATTTTAAATGATTTTACAATTACTGTACTTTTCTGAGGTTTTAAAGTCAAAACACATTATTAATTGTACATATATAGTAAAACTTGAGAAAACGGTACCTTTATACCATGGAATTCTCGTGGAAAGCTAGCCAACAAAAAAAAAATCTAACATTTTATATCAATTATAAATTTCACATCTTTCTTTATAAAGAAAATATATATATATAACAACATCACTGAAGACAACACGTTGTTAAACAGTACGAAATCTCGGCGCTGTCAACAGCAAAGATATAATTTCTAGGTTAAAGTAATAAATGACCGATCAAGACAGAAATTAAGATGTTTCTAAAAGTATTTTTTGAAGCAGAAACACAAAAATAATACATTTTACATGCTGAAGGTTCTCGATAAATATTTAATTTTGATATAATATATACACACACACACATATATATATGCCAATCAACATAATTTATAAATTATCTTTGACCTGATTTGGAAAAAGATTTTAGTTATTAAATTAAAAATAAATTATTGTTAGTATTGAAAATAGTGTATTTTTGCATAAATAATATTTATAACTGAATAATATTTTAAAAGAATTGGTCTTAATGTAGTTTTTAATGTCTCTTTTAATAACAGATTTTTTTGTCCAAACAATTGAAAATATCCATAGTTTGACTTACATTACTTTCATATTACTTTTATATTTCCATTCCAGTTTTTCTTTACTTTTATATTTCTAATAATTTTTTTACACGGAGAGTAATCAAATTGTTAGTGTTATTTTGTCGGTAGTCAGTAATTTTGCGCTTTCTAAAGCAATATAAATTATAAATTCAATTTTCGGAACAAAAGATAGGTAAGATATTTGCTTACCTCTATTTTCCAGCAATCGTCCTCACTATACCGCTAGGCCATGATCACCAGAATTTGTATTAATCCTTTTTGCTTAGCACACACTCATTATATAATCCTTGGTATTCCATGAGACTGATTAAGTAATGTTAAAAATATTATTAATTAATAAAACATATTCATAATACTGTTAAATTATTTAATTTACATAGCTTACATTTAATAGTTACATAAAATTTAGTTTTAAACATTATTTCAATTTAAGTTTAAGGGAAAACGACATAATGTCCGTTTCCATCGCGAATTAAAAAGAATCTCTTAAAGTTCTATAAAACAGAGATGCAACAGTCTTAGTCCTTATATAGTGACATCATTTTTAAGTTTTTTCATTGGATGGTAATGACGTAAAGTCAATTTACGTCACTAATACGTATTTTAGTCTTTCACTTCCTTGTTCAGAGCACGTGCTGTAAAAACCTCTTCATCTTGCATTAGGCACTTTCATTTCCTGTTTGAAATTCTAGATAATTACTTTTTATCGGGATGAGTTTTTAAATGATGTAAATAAACTGTCATAGAAATTAATTCCGGATATTAATCTTTTGATATATTACCAACAATCTCCTCCTTAATCTCTGGAATTTGATTTCTTAAGTTTAAGTTATTTCTGTGAATTTCAAAGATAGGTTTGGGAGTGGGCTTGGTTAGGATGTCCGCTATCATGTTCTTTGATTCACAGTAATTTAGATTAATTGTGCCATTGTCCTTTAGGTGTTTAATGGAATGATACCTTATATCAGTGTGTTTCGTGCGACGGGTGTATTTTTCTGATTCGATCATTTTTATGCAGGACTGGTTGTCCTCATGCATAGTTATGGGTAATGTCTGTTCTAAGTTAAATTCTTCTAAGAGTCTAATTAACCATAAAATTTCTTGTGATGCATTTGCTGCTGAAATATACTCGGCTTCAGCACTTGACATGGCTATGCATGATTGCTTTTTGCTGATCCATAAAATTGGGTTTTTCCCTAATAAAAATAGGTTTCCGCTGGTGGACTTTCTAGTTTGTACGTCTCCAGCCCAGTCTGAGTCACAGTATACTTCAAGAGTTGGTTGCTTTGTTGTATTTATTTCTAATTTAAAGTTTTTAGTGTGATTTAAATGGGAAATCACTCTTTTAGTTGCTTTCCAATCCTTCTGTGAAGGGTTTTCGTTTTTTCTACTTAGGATGTTAATCGCAGCTGAAATATCTGGTCTTGTGACATTTGAGATATATAAAAGTGCGCCAATTGCCTTTCTATAATCGATGTTGTTTGACAATGGTATTTCTTCGTTATCAAAATTTAAATAGCCTGTTTCCATGGGCGTTTTGTATGGTTTCGCATCTTCTAATTTAAATTTTCTAACTAATTCTTCAATTTTACCTTTTTGATTCAGTTTATATCCTTCGTTTGTTTTTTCAATTTTAATCCCTAGGTAGTAGTTTAATTGACCTAAATCCTTTAGTTCATATTCAATCTTAAGTTTTTGTATAATTTCTTTAATTTCATTTTCTTTTGCTGATATTAATAAATCGTCTACATAGACGATAATATATGCTTTACTGTTTTTAGTATTACGTATGAATAAACACGTGTCTGATGTTGATGGTTTGAAATTTAACTTTTCTAATGATTCTGAAATTTTTATGTGCCAGGCTCTAGCTGCCTGTTTTAAGCCGTATATAGCCTTATTTAATTTGCACACTTTGTTTTCATGATTAGGTTTGACATAGCCTTCCGGCTGAGTGATGTATATATCCTCATCTAAATTTCCATACAAAAATGCTGTTTTTACATCGACATGATTTACATCTAGTTTATGATAGGCGGCGGCTGCTAAAAAAGTTCTAATTGTAGTATGTGAAACCACTGGAGCAAAAGTTTCATAGTAATCAATACCAAAATTTTGCGGATAGCCTTTCGCCACTAAACGCGCTTTATATTTTTGTATTTTTCCTTTATCGTCTAATTTTGTTTTGAAGAGCCATTTCGAACCTATTATTTTTGTATTTGGTGGGGGGTCAACTAATGTCCAAGTTTTATTTTTGTTGTGAGATTCTATCTGCTCCTGTGTCGCTTTGATCCAGTTTTCTTTTTCTACTGGGTTTTCCATGTTTAATATTTCCTGCCAATTTTTCGGTTCATTAATATTTTCATCTTTAACCATATAAATTAGTCTATCTGGGGGAACCCCTTTATTTACTCTATCTGATCTTCTTGGTTCGGTTTGGTTTAGTTCAGATTCATTCTGATTATCATTTTCATTTGAAATTTCGATTTTTATCAGATTTGGGTTTTCCGATTTTTCGTTTTCGGCATTAGTGTTTTCATCTAAATTTAGTTCTAGCCGTTTTTCTTTATTTGAATTTATCGGATAGTTTTCTAAGAACTTCACCGTTCTGGCTATAGTTATATCTTTGCCGCTCGTATAGATACGATATCCTTTGGAATAATTATCGTATCCCACGAAGATCCCTTCTACTGCTTTATTATCTAATTTCTGTCTTTTTTGCTTGTTAATATATGCATAAGCTTTGCAGCCAAAGACTCTTAAATATTTTAGATTTGGTCTTCTGTTTGTCCATAATTCATATGGAGTTTTTTCGTTGGCTTTAGTCGGCAGTCGATTTTGTAGGTCATTTGCGGTGCATATCGCCTCTCCCCAGAAATGTAATGGTAAATTAGAGTCACTTAACAATGTTCTTGTCATTTCAATTAATGATCTATTCTTTCGTTCAGCAATACCATTCTGGCTGGGAGAATATGGTACTGTTAGCTGTCGCTTAATTCCATTTTCTTTTAGAAAATTATCAATATTAGAATTTTTAAATTCTTTGCCATTATCAGTTCTGAGTTCTGTAGGCTTTTTGCCAAACTTATTGTTGACCAGTGCAACATATTCCTTTAATTTTTCAAATACCTCACCTTTATTTTGTAGTAGATAAATTATAGTAAATCTAGAGTAATCGTCTATGAAGGTTAAAAAGTTATTTTTCCCCCCTATTGTTGGAGTTTGAATAGGACCACACACGTCTGAATGTACTAATTGCAGAATTTTATTTGCTCTCAATTCCGTTTTCTTTGGGTAAGGTGCGTCAGTTAATTTTGCTTTAATGCAAGGCTCACATTCGGTGCTATGGGAACAATTATTTATGTTTATTCCGCATGCTAATTCCTTCGTCATTAATTCTTTAATCGACGCGACATTTTTATGTCCTAATCTTCTATGCCACAGTTCTATGCAATTTTTATTTTTGCAATTAGTTATCATGTTTACAAAATTTTCATCTGTGTTTATGTTTGTTTGCTGAATTTCATACAGATTATTTTTTCTTATCCCTTCTAAGCGTATTGATCCTTCATATTCTAGAAAACATTGATTATTTTCAAATGTAATTTTGCATCCGTTTTTCGTAGCTTTGGCTACCGAAAATAAATTTGTTTCAATTTCCGGTACTAGTAGAACATCTTTTAATGTTATTTCATGTGTTCTACCGTCGGATGTTATTGTGGTAATATTTACATTACCTGAACCATAGGATTTTAATTTATTGCCGTTGGCAATTACGACGTTGGTATGTTCTTTATTTGTAAATTCATAAAATAAATTTTCATTATTTGAAATATGGGAGGATGAGCCAGAATCGATAATCCATGCGTTATTTTTCGATTTGTTCGTTAAAAATGCGCAATTTTTCTTTTCTTCGGTTCCGAAATAAGCTGTGCTTTTTTCTTTCGGTTTATTTGAGTCCGCGCTTCTTAAATTATTTTCGTCTTTTTGAAAGACTAGCGAAGAAGAGAAATGTTTTTTGTTGTTTTGTTTAAAATTATTTGTTTTATGTTTGTTATGCCAGCAATTAACTGTGTTGTGATTTTTTAGTCTACAAATCGTGCAGTATTTTTCTTCTTTTTTAAAACCTGTGGTTTTAAATTTTCTTTCAGCTCTAAAGGCTTTGTTCGAATTATCACTGTTATTAGAATGCTCATTTCTTTTATTAAATTCGTCTGTTAATTTACTCTTTATAAATTCTGGAGTTAATTCGTCTTCCTGTCTGGCTTCTAATGCGGTTATGAGGGTGTCGTATGAAGGAGCTAAAGAGCAGAGCAATAATGCTGAAATATGATTTGCTTTAATTTCTTCGCCTATGGCTGATAACTTATCAATAATTTCTAATATCTTTGTTATATGAGTTATCATGTTGCCTCCTTCTGATAATTTCGTTCCGTAAAGTCTCCTGAGGAGAAAGAGTTTGCTAGACAGATTTGATCTCTCATGGATGTTTTTAAGCGTGTTCCATGTGTCCCGTGCATTCTGTAAATGCTTAATATGGATGATTTGATTATCCTCAATACTTAAATTAATCAAGGCTCTTGCCTTTCTATCTTTCTTCGACCATTCCGGGGTTATTGGATTAGGTGGGTCGTCTGTGACAACTTCAAAGAGCTCTTCTCTTATTAAGAGCATCTCCACCTTGAATTTCCAGTTTGCATAGTTACTGGAATTTAATTTTTCAATTATACTTCCTTCTTTGAAGGTTGCCATTTTTCTAATTTAGAATATATCTAAAATTAATTAATTTCTTTTAAGTATTCGAGGATTCTAGGACACTATTTTTATTTTTATTTTTTTTATATACTTTAGAATTTTTCACGTCTCAGAATCTTTGTTAGTGTTATTTTCTCGGTAGTCAGTAATTTTGCGCTTTCTAAAGCAATATAAATTATAAATTCAATTTTCGGAACAAAAGATAGGTAAGATATTTGCTTACCTCTATTTTCCAGCAATCGTCCTCACTATACCGCTAGGCCATGATCACCAGAATTTGTATTAATCCTTTTTGCTTAGCACACACTCATTATATAATCCTTGGTATTCCATGAGACTGATTAAGTAATGTTAAAAATATTATTAATTAATAAAACATATTCATAATACTGTTAAATTATTTAATTTACATAGCTTACATTTAATAGTTACATAAAATTTAGTTTTAAACATTATTTCAATTTAAGTTTAAGGGAAAACGACATAATGTCCGTTTCCATCGCGAATTAAAAAGAATCTCTTAAAGTTCTATAAAACAGAGATGCAACAGTCTTAGTCCTTATATAGTGACATCATTTTTAAGTTTTTTCATTGGATGGTAATGACGTAAAGTCAATTTACGTCACTAATACGTATTTTAGTCTTTCACTTCCTTGTTCAGAGCACGTGCTGTAAAAACCTCTTCATCTTGCATTAGGCACTTTCATTTCCTGTTTGAAATTCTAGATAATTACTTTTTATCGGGATGAGTTTTTAAATGATGTAAATAAACTGTCATAGAAATTAATTCCGGATATTAATCTTTTGATATATTACCAACACAAATCAAATGTGAAAACTATATTCAACTCATGATATCAAAATCATGTCGTTTTTAAATCTGATGAGCAAATTGGTAAAGTAGTTAAGGCTACATTTTTGCCGTATTTTAGCAATCTTGAATTGAAGCAATATCTATTTGATTGTTGAAAATCTATATTTGCCAGCATCATTTTTGATTATTTGTTTCGGTAATAATTTCTGCCTGCGCGAAAAGTGTTTTTCTTTTTCCCTTGGAATCTGCCCAAGATGGTACTGATACTTAAATATTGCACAGTCATCGACAATAATCTTATGTGTAACATTTAAGGAATACCGGTTTGACAGAAACGAGTTAAACATTTATTGCCAGATTTGATGCTGGCAGACAAAAGATGAACTTAAACCGTGTAAATATAAAACATCACTAATTGTTGGTATGTATAAATAATTAAAAAAAATCATTTAAGATTTTGTCGTTTTACCTTGATAAAACATAATTAAATAGCAAAAAAAATAAGTCCAGTATTCAGGTGAAGGTATTCCCCAAATGAAATAATTTTCCCTGTTAAAATATGTTTCTAATTCTTGTTAATTTTAGAGTTTTGAGTTTTTAGTATCTAGACTGAAGATTAATTAAATCAACTGATTCAATTATTGAATGGCGCTTAAATTGAGAATTGATCATTTAAATTATTTTTTTGTTTCTGCTTGCTCATATAAGGAATAATGCCCTATCCTTATATATTATTTCTCCTGTCAACATCCCTTTTACTCAGAAAATATGAAACGCAGAACAACGAATGAGATACCATATGAAAGGTCTTAGAACAGGCTTTTGACATAGCCCACTTAACAATTCGTTAAAACATGTTTTTGATTAAAATTTGCTGAAATTAAAAAATTAAATCGGCATTGTTTTCATGAAAGAAATGAAAGGTTTTCCTGAAATTATTGTTGCCAAAAAAATAAAATACCACATTATATGATGCTCATAGCAATTATTATAAAAAACAGCGCACGGGTTTATTTTATACTTATGATTAAAAAGCGAAATTGAAATTTAAATGTTTAGATTTATAAGTTCCATGGTTTTCCCGAAGCGGATGACGTCATCCTCTAATGCAGTCAAAATACGATTGTTAATTTTTTTTCTCGCGCGTGCCTTTAGCAATCTTGGATCAGTTTTTAGTCTAACTTTGATGGAATAAATTAGATGATATTCTGGCTTGACTAACAACTAAATGTTGTTTGCAGATATTTTTATCCTTGCTTTTTCTTTAGAAGTTTAAACCTGCATCTAATAAATATTACATATTGATAAAAAAGGATACTTCTCTATTATCCCGTCGACCACTTTTCATAACAAAAAACTATCGCCAAATAAACGGGAGAACGTTGCCATTGGAATATCAAAAAATAAATAAAATATAAGAATTTAAGGACACAATTGTTTTTTTAATTAATAAAATAACTACTAAATCAGTAAAACATAATGAAAAATACACGCAAATGTCGAATGTAATACCGCTAGATGACGTAACAAACACGCATAATGATTCTGACATCAAGTAAATGGGACTGCATTTTTGGCGTTTAATCTTACAGTTTGGCGGTAGTTTTTTGTTATGAAAAGCGGTCGACGGGTTAATAGAGAAGTACCTAAAAAATATTAGATTTCAGTGCGAAATCTTCGCACGGGCCCTCTGGTTATATTTTAAAATCTATTCGGATATTTTGTGTTTCGTTCGATAAATTTCGGAATTGTGTACAGGATTGTTTGTCGTAATATCTGTTGCAAAATATATTCAAGTACTCTTATGTATATACGATTGTTGACTTTGTGGGGATTATTGTATTATCGTTATTCATTATATTAAATTTTTCAGTCAATATCTTCCGTAATCTTCTACGGTTAGCACATTCAGAGAAAGTTTCCTATATCACTCAATTTTTCTTTATTATTTCAGCAGTCACAATCGACCTTTACTTTGCAATGTAAAGAAAAATCGCCCACAAAGTAAGAAATAAAACACGAAGAAATAAAATACGTAAGAAATAAAACCTTAATTCGTTTTTTAAGTGTTATATACTTACAAATTCATACATATTTCATAAGTATTAAATAATTACCTCACAATTTATTAAACTTCTTTTTTTTAAGTATATTATGTAATTATATTTCATAGTTCTATAGTGGGATATCTGCTTTTAGAAGCAACTAGCAGATTGCCCGGATTTGCCCGTGTTAACCATGGGACATTCCGTGTAAAATAAATTAAAATGCAATAATACAGCAATAAGAATGACGGAGGCTTGTGCAGTCCCGCTCCTAAATGGTTAAAAAGATAAAGTAAAAAAATTAGGTTAATTTGAAAAAAATATATAGTAACTCTACAAAATATACTAAATGTAGATGTGTATTAGTATTTAAAATTAAAAACGATTTGTATCTATGTTCTATTAACGGGAAGTATATCGGGTCTTTTTAACACGGGTAGCCCGGGAGGGATTTCTTAATTATTTTTAAATGGAAACTTATTATTTCATTCATAAAAACAAAATCTACAATGATTACATGAAATCAACATCAATTTCAAACATAGACACTTTCAGCCGTTACATCCGTCATAAAGTTTTGTTTGAAACTGAAAGAACTTACTCTTAGAAAACGGTTGCTATGTGAAAATTTTACAACTGCATTCAACTTAGCTAAATGGTATAACTAAAGATATAGCTGTAGTACACAAGCGAAATAGGAAATAAAAAGTTCGTTTCGAGTCTGTTTGGAGTCAGTCATATTTATTGACAGTGACATCATATTTAGTAAAATATTTTTTTCTGATTTTTTTTCTTGAAATTGTAATTCTATGTTATGGTAGATGTTTTAACTTCAAATATATTTAAATGAAGGATTTACGTCATTTTAACGTACTTAGTTAAAGTTTTTATTTTATATATGGAAAATACATATTTTCTGCTTAGAATGATGTTAGTGTCAGAAATGCAAAAATATATTGATTTAATTGGAATTTGTATTGGCTGATAAAAATAAAGTACAAGTTTTATATATATATATATTTTTAAATCTTGAACCGTTATTTAGGGTGTGGCAACAGGAAAGTATAATTGCATTACAAATTGAAAAAAAAAAAAAAAAGATTTCTATAATGATAAACTATGGAAGGTGTTTGAAAAAAGTGGTAAAGAGTCGTCTGGGAAAATGTTAAAGGTAACAGTAATTTTATTCGTGTTCTAAAATATATGTATGTCAGGTTTTGTGCAAGTCGGTATCAAAAACTGTAGATTTGTGTAAGGAACATAACACACCAAGAGCGACTTTCATATATATATATATATATATATATATATATATATACATACTAGATATCAGCTTCTTTCAGAATTTTAAGGTGTTATATATATATATATATTTAATTCTATCAAACATGTTTCGTAGTCAACAGTTAATTCGTTATGCATTATTTATAATGTTATTTAATTAAATACAGTTTAGCTAAGTAATGCTTCAAATAACTGGGGATGAAAATATATGACTAATTCAAACCGGACATAGTTAAGTCAAAAGACTTAGAGGTAAATCACAAGCAATTAGGTTAAATGAAAATGGAAATTTAATTGCAAATTTTAACAGCATTCATTTGTTAATTAATTTGACACAAACCTCGGCATTAGGGAAATCAATAATGACACCTCCCTCCAAAATTCAAATACAATTTTCGCTCAAATTCCCCGAACTCACGCCTATAATATGCATTAGTGAGTTGATGCAACATTGATTTAACGCATGAATTCTTGAGGAAACTTCCCGATTGGCTGTAAGGCATACTATTAAATAAATATCCTTACACTGTCGTTATTAAAGCATTACTGGGCAGAAAATGTTAAATATTAATGGAAAACGCTCATTGAATATCACTTATGAAAAGAAATTTACTGCATATTTTGCTACATTTTTTCATTTAAATGAAGGTTTTACGTCATTTTAACGTACTTATAGTTGAAGTTTTTATTTTATATATGAAAAATGCGTATTTTCTGCTTAGAACTATGTCAATGTCGGAAACGCAAAAAAAATAGTGAGTGAATCTGAATTTGTATTAGCTTATAAAAACAAAGTATAAGTTTTATATATATATTTTTTAATTCTTCCGCCCTTATTTAGGATGTGAAGGCAGGAAAGAATAATTCCATTATACATCGAGAAAAAAATACATTTGTATAATGATAAACAATGACAGGTGTTTGAAAGATTGGCAAAGAAAAGCCTGGGAAATTTTTTAATTTGACAGTAATTTTACTCGTGTCTAAAACGTATGTCTATCATGTTTCGTTCAAGTTGGTGTCAAAAATTGTAGATTTGTGTATGGAACATACACACCAAGAACAACTTTTATATATATAGATATCAGCATCTTTCAGAATTTTAAGGTGTTATATATTTGTCATTTTTTTTCAAACGTGTTTATTGGCCAACAGTTAATCCATTGTGTATTATTTAAGTTGTTATTTAATTAAATATAGATTAGATAAGTAATGTTTTAAATAACTGTGGATGAAAAGATATGAATAATTGAGTCCGGACCTAGTTAGGTTAAAATGATTTGAAGTAAATCGTAAACAATTAGGTTAAATAAAAATGGGAATTTAATTGCAAATCCTAACAGTTTTCATTTAATTAATTTAACACAAACTTCGGCTTCAGGGAAATGAATAATGACACCTCCCTCCAAAATTCAAATATAATCTTTGCTCAACTTCCCCGAACTCATGCTAATAATATGCATTAGTGAGTTGATGCAACATTCATTTAACGCATGAATTCTTAAGAAAAACCTCCCCATTAGCTATAAAGCATATTATTAAATAAATATGCATACACTGTTGTTATTACAGCATTACTGGGCAAAAAATATTAAATATTAATAGAAAACGTTCATTGAATATCACTATTAAAAACAAATTTGCGACATATTTTTTTAATAGCAGAGGCTTATTTATAAAATTGTCTTGTTACTAAATTCTATGTAAATGTTTTAACACAATAAACCGTGTTATATGTCGATAAATATTTATCTATACTTTTTGACATACTGGAGCACATATGGAATTCTGTTCACGTGCCACGAGATTTTAAACACTAAAATAACATGTCAAACAACAGTACAATTTTCTTCGACATTCACGTTAATGTGAAAACGGCTTATATACAGAGTTCGCGTTATAAAACTGGCAGAAACCTTCCATCTCCATATTTCTCGTGTTTCTTTTACATTTTCAAAATTAAGGTTTATTTAACGGCATTCTTTACAAATATAAGTAACTGATAGCAATTATTATGTTGAACGAAAACGAAGTTAAAGCCATTGTAGTTTCCACACTCCGTGCAGGGAGAATTTCTAAAGGAATTTCAAATATCAATAAAATAACTCTATGCACAAATTACAATATTAAACTAGTCGGATGTTATAATCCCAAAACTATCTTCTATCTCATACATGTTAATACTTCAAAAAGTGTTTTTTTTTTATTATGCATTTTAGAATTAAAAAATGCAGCACTGCAGCCCACATGTTATATGATTTACACGAAAATTTAATCAGCTTCAACTTATGTCATGGTGTAACAGAATATAAAGTTTGACGAAATTCCGCGCATTAGTTCTTGAGATACGACTGTCGTTAAAATCATTTCAAGCCTAAAATATGAAGTATAGCAGCGCTACATGTTCGGCGATTTACACCAATGCCTAATCAACAACAACTTGCGAAAACGTCTAACTGAAACTGAAGTTTGATGAAAATCCGTGCATTAGTTCTCGAGATACAGTTATTGAGAAATCGTGCAAAATGCAGCATAACAGTGCCATCTGTTAGGCGATTTACACCAAAAACTAATCAGCACCAACTTACATTAAGGACTAAATGAATCTAAAATTTTATTAAATTCCTTGCATAAGTTCTTGAAATAGAGCGCCCATAAAATATTTGTGTCACATACAGACAGACAGACTCATAGCCAGACATTTTCTAAAAACAGTCAAATCCTGTTCAGGACCTTCAAAACCGTATAAATCCGTCGAAAACCGGAAGCCAAATTTTTTCATGAATCTAGTACTTTCTTCTTATAAAGATAGATAGAAGTAAAATGTTCAATCATTGATCAGCAAGAAAAAAATTTACGGTACACAAAAATAGGGAAAATTCCGATATCACACAAGCCTTAAATGAATTTCCATATACCATAGAAATTTTTGCTTATAATATTTTGTTAAACCTTGACATAAGTTGATGATGATTACGTATTTGTGTAAATCACCCAACAGGTAGCGATGCCACACTGCATTTTTCACGATTTCCGAGATAGCTATATCTTAAGAACTAATGCTCGGAATTTGATCAAAATTCATATTTTATTAGATCTTGACAGAAATAGATCCTTAGAGATAGAAACGAATAGATTGTCATTTAATTTTACTTGTAGATGATTTGATTTAGACAGAAGAAAGTTTTGTGATACCCACAGCATATTAGTTTTTCTTCCTAGTGTGGCGACATCAGGGTTAGCATTTTACGTCTTTCCACGTTGTAAACTGTACGTATATTGAAGTCATGTATATATATATATATATATGCAGAGTGTTCGGAATAAATTTCAAAGTTACTGGGCACAAACGGGAAATATCCGAGTATAAAAAGTAATTTTAATGCAAAAAATGTATGTATGACATAAAGATTACAGCTGTGTAAAGATAATTTTATCAAAGAATCCTTTCTCAGCAGCTTTAATGGTCTCGATGATGTTCTGGAACATGGCACGTGCATCTGCATGTGCATGTGGACTGGTAAAAGCTGCACAATTCTGTCGATCAGTTATGTTTTTGTGATTCTGGCAGTCCGTTTGGTTACTTGTTCAATTACGGTAGACACCTAATTTTTCACAGTTTTGCAATAATGGAAGTTATTCCAATAAATGTTGTATCAGGCCGTCCCCACCCTCATAAGCCCCAACAACCCCAATAAAACACCATCGCATTTTTGTTATTTCCGCTTTGTAGTCTGTAGTCTTTGTTATCTTGTTATTACACTTCGTTCGTTTTTTACGGTGTTTAAGAAGCATTGAGTAGCTGTCTTAGTTGTGAAAGTGAGTTACCTGCACAAATCATCATTATGCAGTTTACTATTTTCCAATATTTTGATGGCTTCAACTCAGCCCTTTTCATTATCTTCAACATCATGGAGTGTATCTGAAAGAATATAAACAGACGTAGAATATGTCACATTTTCACGACAACCTATAATTTTATACTATTTACAAACTATGAAATTTATCTCGAAAATCTTTTATATTTGTATATTTATATTTGATTTAAACTTTATATGATAATCCTCTGTAGATATTCTATATATTATTTAATAAGTACTTTATTTTATACCACAATTTATTCATGAAGCTGTCTAAAATCTTATATTTGCGGTATAATGAATACCTTTAACAGGACTTGGCAGCCTTTAAAAAAATCTTTTTGTTTACTTTTTTTTAACATACCTTTTTGGCAAATCATTAAATGTCTTTTTTTTATGAAATGTCTTTTTTTATGAAATGTTTTTTTAATGATGATTTTTTAAAGATTTAATCAGGTAAAAATGTAATATCTGTGGCAAAATTTATTATATACCGGGTGAACCAAAAGTTCGTTAAAACTTTAAAAATACATAAAATAGGAAGAAATTGTGTTAAAGAAGTGCGATTTGCAAGAAAGGGCTCAAAAGATTGTTGGATTTTTTTTAGCGGAAAGAAAAAAAAACAGTCACCTGCAGATGGCGCTAATACGCGAGAGATGCAGCAGAATTATGCAAATTAATCCTGCAATAAAAGACCGGGATACACAAGAATTTCTCATACGCTTTCAGATTGTTATCATTAGTCGATCGAGCGTTGTTTGTGAAGTTGTTCTATTTGAATGGAGAGTCACCAACTGTCACGTTGCGAAAATTTCGCACGGCGAAAGGACTGAAGACAAAGAATGTGGTTTGGAGGTCATGTTGAACAATTGTTATTGCAAGAGTAAATGGATGGAGCATACTTTTGTCCTGTTCATTGTGCTTCGGGTCGTCAGCGCCGGTGATATTTTTTTTTCTGTTAAAAATAATCCAACTACCTTGTGAGCCCTTTCTTGCAAACCACACTTCTTTATCATAATTTATTACTTTTTTATGAATATTTAAAGTTTTAACGAACTTTGGGTTCACACGGTATATAAGTAAATTTTAATACCCTGTTATATTTACAATTTTGAACTTTTTGAAACTTTTTTTACAAGTTTTTTTTTCTTTACAGGTGTGTCCTATAGAGCTAGGCATCAGATTTTGAAACATTTAATTAGTTTAGGAAAAAGTAATAAATGCCATGACATACGTAAAAATACCATAAAGATGATTATTTTCTTAATATTTATATTTAAAAATAAGTTATTAATATTACTGACAATACGATTCGTAATTTTATGAAATACACCTTAAGGATCGTCCAAAAAATAGCGAGTCAATTGAAAAATATATGTTGAAGTTTTAGCATTTTGAATATACTGATACATAGAAGAAACACAAACTGAGAAAAATGATTTTAAAGACTAATTCTTATAAAGGGAAATAGATGCAATAAAAAAACCTTTTTCATATGATTATAATCATTGTATCTTTACACAGCTATCCCGGAATACACAAGGAATGCATAAACACAATTAAAACAAATTGAACATTGATATTTTCGAAAAGTTTTGAAAAGTGAAGGTTGCCGATTTCCTATAAAATAAAAAATGCTGTCCTTTACCTCAAATGGTTGTTGAATTTCCATTGCGGTCTGGTTTACGTAGGTGAGAAGATAGTATATTCTAGATTTTTCGAGGCAAAATCTGTAAATAAGAAAACAATTCATAAAAGAACGTAATTCTCGCTTCATCTCAACAAAATCTTCCTATGAATTTTCGTAAATCATATTTCGACATATATTGTTATCTTTCATAAAAAAATTACTTTACGATGAAGTGCAAATAATTAAAATTTTTATTTAAATCGATAATTCATAAGTATTGAAAGTCAGACCCAATTACATTATCTTGCAGCGTTGCCAATTTGACACGAAAGTAGCTAAATTTAGAGTTTTTCGCAACACATTTAGCCTTTAGCATGTTGCGCGGTTTTCTACTTATTTTTGTCTCTTCTTTATGTGAATTTTTAAGTTAAGTTTACTCGTTAAAGCATATTTTATTTATCAGTTTTATAAATGTAAGGAATTTAGTTTCTTTAAACATAGCTTGCAGAATTACGACATGGTAATAGAAAACTTTGAATTGCAGTGTTTCACTGCGTTTCCTTCATGTTAATGACATGTTTTAAACGTGCTTCTTGAATTATAAAGCGTATTAATAGTATTATTAATTCCTCATGTTAATTTTAGTAATACTTATGTCATTTACTTAGTTGTTATGTACAATTTTTAGATACATTCATAAAATAATATTGGGCAGGTCTTTTTAATTTGTTTCAATTACTAAAATGGTATGCAATTGAAGTTTCGCCGAACAATTGCTTTTATGTTTTATTACAATAGCTGCATTTAAAAAAAAAATACATTTTTTATATGCATCTAGTATCAGTTACTTTATGAGTTTAATTTAATGCGACTTTGATTGCTTTTTCAGAAAGTTTAGCTCTTTTTATAGGACATTTCCTTGCACAAAAATTTAGCCCATTGTGATAATTTTTCTAGATATTTTCAAGCTTTTTTACACGCTTTTATTTAACTTCGTTCGTTGTTTGTTTGTCTTAAAGACTGGTTAAAATTTTACAATCTTTTTTTACCCCGTTCCGTCAAATTTAATTTCTTCAAATATTGATCAAGTGTTCATTGCCGATGACAATTCAATATCTTGTCAGGCCGTATTTCATCAGATTCAGGCTTCATGAGCAAAGCAATGTTTTACGTTTTTGATTGAAATCAGATTTCTAACAAACCAATTTTGCGGTCAAGTTCATTGTCAATGAAAATCAAATGTAAGTATTTTCAACTCTCTGCCTTTGTTAATGGCAGGATCCAGTGTTGAAATTATCTTTTACCCTTTAATTGAAACAACATATCTAACGAATCGATTTGTTCAAATTTTGCGTACAAGTGTATTGTCAATGACAATCATATTCATTGCATTAAATTTTATATTCAAAGTATGTTAGGTCAGTTTTATAGTTATATTTCTTTTAATTCTGTTCGTCCTTAAGAAGTTGACAAGACTGATATCCTGTTTTTTCTTGTTCGTGATCTTGCGAAGGAAAAAAAACAAGAAAGAAGAAAACATGCGTCAATCATAAATTATGAAGCACTTTTCAATACTTTCAAAATACTATAACGAAACTTCACCGTTTTTAGTAAGGTGCAACAAGTAAACAAACGCATAACACATTTAAAAACAAAATTTCAACTATTATAGACGATAGCCGGCAATAATTAGATTTGTTTTGTGAACACGTATATTATTTATAGATTTTCATATATACTAATGTTTCACAGAGAGTTGAAAAGTTATTTTCAGCAATTTCCATCAATAAACGGAAATTTACTCGAGATATTTTATGCAGCCGTGTATATTATCTATAGAATATATACACACCACGTATTATGCAAAGAATGAGTTAAATTTAGCCTTTAAAGACACGGGCGGAGCATTCTATGCGCCATCGGCTATTAAAGCCTAATCAACAACTTTTAATGCCCAGTAGTAATATAAAAGCAATGCACATCAAACTGTTTAAAAAAAGACTTATTAATTATACTTAATCACGTAATTACTTTGGACTTCGCAACTGAGTTGGCACAATCCGTACACCGCCAGTGCCTTTAAATTTTAAAACGCATGCCATAACTGAAAACGCACTTCCATTAATTATCATTCATAGAGATTCTGTAATACAATTCTTTTGTAGGTCCCGGTAAATGAACGATAAATACTACTCACTCCATAATCTATAGAAAAGATGTTGTAGTGCACTTCAATAACCTATATAAAATAGTTAAATTTAAAACGCATGCCATGATTGAAAACGCACTTTCAGCAACTATAGTTCTTCATAATTTTAATTATGAAGAACTGTATATTATTATGAAAAGATCTGTGATCAAATTACTTTCTTTGTCCCTGTAAATGAACGATAAATAAGCAAATAAATAAGTAGAATGCTAAAATTCCCCTTTAAAAAATCCTAAAAAAATTAACTTTACACTTAATGTCCTGTATTACTTAAAAGGTGCTAAAATTTTAAAAAGATCTTAAACCACATTAACATTCTCCAATGTCAATTACTTCCGAGTACTTTCAACTATAAACATAGCCTTCATCAGGGATAAAACACAAACGGTATTTACCAATGCCTTGTTTTCATAATTTCACTCTTTACCCCGAACCGCAGTAAAGTCCATTTCTTCATCCGGGTTTGAAGAAATGGACTTGGCAAGACCAGATGAAGAAATGGACTTTCCTTAGTTCACGGTTCAAGAGACAGAAATTTTGAAAGCAAAGCGTTGGTAACAGCAGTTCGTATTTTATCCGTGATGAAGACAATGTTTATAGCTGAAATTACTCGAAAGTAATTGACATTGGAGAATGTTAATGTGGTTTAACATCTTTTTGCGATTTTAGCATCTTTTAGCTAATAAAGCACATTAAGTATGACTTCAGTTTTTTTAGGTTGAATGACAAATACTACCCACTCGATAATCTACAGTCACTTTGTTGTAGTGTACCTCAATACCCTTACGAAAATAGTGCATAGAGCTGTATAGAACTCTATAGTATTCTTTACAAGTTCTATAGAACAGCCATTCTATAGAATACTATTTCTATAGCGTTTTAAAGAGTTCTATAGAATACTTTTTCTAAAAAAAATGTTTCTATAGAATTCTTAACAGTTTTTCTATAGGGTACTATACATTTTATAGAATTAAATTCTATGGACTAATGATTCTATATATTTTTTTATTATAAAAAATATTTCTTGTTATTTTTAAAATATGTGTGAAGTAATTTATTTATAACCATATAGTAAAATTAAAAAATAATAATTAATTTTGTAATACACCAGTTTAGTATATAATTGTACTCCATAGATTTAATATGATTATATATATATAAGTTAATTCAATTCTAATACATTATGATTAAATTGTCAATGTTATATTATATCAGTCAAACTACTGAATTAAATTATGATTAATTAATTTGTTTATAATTCATTAATTTTTTGGTTAATTTCATAATCATTTATTAATTTGCTGTAAAATTTATAAAACCATCCATAGAATTTAATAAATTTTATTCACTAATATTATTGTAAACTTTATTCAAATATTTTAATCTGAAATACAAATATTTAAACAATTGTTTCAGTTTTAACAAATAATAATTTATTAGACTTTAAATATTTTTACAAGACAATTATGATTGGGAATGCAAATCGCAAAAGAAATGAAGTTGAAATAGTGTAATAAGAGTTCAGAGAGTGTCAATGTGTCACGCTGAAAGTATTCGTTCTTCGTCCGATCATTGAAGTTAAGCAGCATCGAGAGTGGTTAGTAGTTGGGAGAGTGACCTCCTGGGTTCTATATAAAATTCTATACATAATTTTATGGAAGTTGTATGTTTTTTCTATAGATATTTTTATAGAAGCTCTATAGATATTTCTATTGAACTTCTGCATATATTTCTACAGCTTTCGCTTAAACAAGCTTACAGAAAACGGGCCATAATTCTATAGTATTCTATAATGCGTTTTTTATAAATATTTTTTTATAGAATTCTATAAGAAATTTTTGTAAGGGTAACTTATAAAAAATAGTTAAATTTAAAAACACATGTCATGACTGAAAACGCACTTCCAACAATTATCCCTCGTAGACAGTACAGTGTAACCGAATTCTTTTGTATAAACCTCCAAATGAATTATAAAACTTATGCACACCCTATCTACAGCAAGCATCTTTTGTTGCACCTCACTGTTGTATATCAATTCAATATATTCGAAATACTGTAAAGCATAAAAATACATTAGAAAATAATTTTCCCTATAGACTATAATGTAGCGGAATTGTTTGAGCGTCCCCGTAAACGAACCATAAATGCTAAACATTTAGTTTCAATAACAATCATGACATACAAAACCTAAACAACATATATGAAATACATAGCAATCCAAGTATATTTACGTGAGTTAGAACACGGGCAAACAAACAGATGGGCAGATAGACAGACAGACAGATAGACAAACCGAAATCATAAACACTTTTCAACTATATTCCAAAATGTAAAAAAAGCGTTAAATCCAAGATTAATAATTTCATATGTAGAAATGTTTATCAATGTTTATCTCTGTAGAAATATTTATCAACTTGATATTAATGTATGCATTATTACTAATAACTATTATTAATTTATATATTATTAGCGTTCAATTATTAAAATACGACATACTAAAACCATTCATATGAACTATTCTTAAATTTGACATTTTAAAGAAATAAATATATTTAAATTAATTGTGCAAATATGATTTACGCTCTTCTTATATGTGTCAAATGAATTGCGTAAATAATGAAAGGAAATTATGTTAATTTAATTTTTATCACCTTAACTGAAATTGAAATAAAACAGAAACGCACAAATATATACTCAGCAAAATTTTTATTTTTATTTATATAAAAAAAAAAGATTAAAATAAGGAAATATCGCTTTAAATTTATCTGATACTCAAACTGTCGAATCACACTCTGTGACCATTGAAGCTGCCATTCCTGTTAAAGCTTAAATAAAAAAGATGGTATGGGGAAAAAGTAACTATCGATTGGCCACAAAACACGCTCTTTGGGCTCTTGCCAAATCTCATGTTCCCATTTTTCAATTGCTTGACAAGTTACGTCGAAACTCTTACTTTTTTTTTATCAAATGAAAAAAAAAAGTAATAATTTCTAATCTATTTTAATTTACTGTATCAAATGTTTTTCTTTTCCTTTTTCAAAATATAAATTTAATGAGAATTGAAAATTCTGGGCACAGAAACAAGAACAAATTACTTATTTCAGAAATATAAAATGTTAATAATTAAACTAAGAATAATACAGTAAAAAGAAAAAATACTTTTTAATGGAAAAAATACCAAAATTGTTACTATTTAAGGAAATGTTAGTTAAATTGGCAGGGTACCGTTGATATCTGTCAACAATAAAAAATTAACGTACACAGCAATATGTTCAATAATTGTTAATCCACCATCAAAATTACAAATTATCTTCATTTCAAGTCTAATTCAGTTTTTGGTTCTTAATTGTAACAAAAAAAATTTTGCAACGGTTTTATTTTCAAAAGACATTATGTGAAGTGGGATATAATTTGGTCAGAGACAACGCGTTTTATCAGCTACATTCCAAAATGAAAAAGGGTGTAGCGCAGAGTAGAATTCCTTTATAAAAGAGGGGCAAAACATAGGAAAATATTTGATTGGTTGAGGGTGTTTTGACCAAAAACTAGGAGGGTTTGCCTCTATCTTGGACTTCACTGGGCTATCATTATTGTCAATCTAAAATTTGTTACAATTGTTTAACTACGCGAAATTGTCTAGAGGAATACCACCAAGTGTTTAATGTTTGTTGCTACAAAGTCCAGGAAAACTTCCAATCTGAATATGCGCTGTATGCGTATGTCAAACACTCTAGGGCAGTGTTGTTAGACGTGGATGGTGGATTATTTTGTAGTACCTCTCGTGGTGTCATCACCATTCTTAGAAAGCAAAATAAGCTTGATGAAAATTTGGCTAAAATATCTTCATTATTGTTAAAGCAATGAACGGAAATCCGGTTATTGATAGCTGGCTGTATATAAAGTCTCACTGTTTGAATTGCAGTGCACTTCTACCATTTCTAGTGATATCATCCAATATACATTTACATAAAATAAACTTAATCTGTTCCTTATTGTGTTTCTTTATTCATAATTTCTTCAAAATGAAATGTAAACGTTCCATGGAACGCATTTATTTATTATGTACATAATTGTCCTAAACATATTACTAAAATTAAATGTGAATTTTTAAAAATCAATTTCTCTGCTAGTACTAAGCTTTGTGAAAGTTTTCGACGTATCAAAGCATTTTGTGTAATGCATTTTCTAAAAAATGATCGCCTACGATCTTGGGCAGAGTGTTTTCAAACTTGGAGAATACATTCGGACTGCGAAATTTCCACAACGAATGAGACAAACATTCCAAATGAACTTAGAAGTCATCATAGGTCCATACAGATACCACATTATTCTACTACATTAAACGATTCAGGATGATAGGTTCCATTCATGTTTATCAGTGATGAGGAAGCAGGCCATCCACATCCAGATTCAATAAAACTTGTGCAAATATCCAAGAAATCTTTTCAAGTGAGTGGGTTAGTGTGGCTCAGTTGTGGATCTCCTGGAATATTTGTGTCAAACATTCAAAATTTGAAACTGACCGTGTAGTGGAATAGCAACTCTCTTTTAAAGGGGTTCTAGTGTTTTGAATGAGAACGTGATGTCAACATCTAACCTGTGTGCACAACAGCGACATCTATACTGTATTTTAATCTAATTTACCAAGTATTTTTGGAAATCTAGGAGTTTGCGGTTACTATATTCCGCTGTAAGTTTATGCAAAGTTATCTTCTTTGGTCTACCTGTAACTTACATAAGGTGAGAGAAATATTGTTTCGGTAGATTTGGGTCCAGTCCTTCCCTAGTTGGTGATCAAGGTCTACGTTGGTAAGCTAAAGTCGTGGTCCCGTAGTGGCGCGGACGGTAAAGCTCGGTTCTCGCAAGATCACCGAAAGCCAAGCAGCATCGACCAAGGTCAGTGTTTGGGAGGGTGACATGCTCTCTCGTCTGCCTCTGCTGTGGGACCGTGTACGTTAATGGGAGCTGGTGCACGTTAAATCTGTTCTTGGCTCCAAAGTCCTCCAAGTTCTATATAAGCGTTACCTCTGCGGGTGCCAATCCGGATTCAAATCTCTCATCTGGAATTGGTTCAAAATTAGGAGATTTAGGAGTCAGATTTATGGATATAAGGCGTAGTGGATTCTGAAATTTATATAGAAATAGAAAGCTGCAAAACTGGGCACTTTGGGTCAAAACCAACCAACCAACCTAAAGTCGTGCTTTCGCCACGTGTCAACTACAAGCAGAAGAGAAGTTTACTAAGTGAAAGTTAGCCGTTTGGAAAGATATTTTGAATTATAGTGTGGAATAAAGGACCTACGGCAGCCACGAGCTGCTAGCTTAGGTGAAGTTAGAGTGTGTTTACGATTTTGCGAGTGCTCTTGCATTTCAGCCTAAAAGATTGATTAATAGCTGAATGTGTTAGTAATTTGAACTGCATGTGCTCTATACGTAAGTGGCACTTTGTTATTTTAGTAAAACGTCTAGTCATTTCTAGTGAAACTGAACTTAGTGAACTGTGTTAATTGCTGCACGATACAGACTAAATTAGCCAAGTTACTCTGCTACCCTCCTTCCCTTATAGCTTCAATAAAAGTGGTTTTAAACATTAAATATGAGTAATGACTGAACTTGCAGGTAGCGGTCTGGCTGGGTACGCTACAATCGAATGTATTTATCGACAAAATAAGCATAGTGTAAGCTATAGTAGATGATTATGTTTTAAATCCTATAAACTGGAAACACAAAAAATACCTTGCTATAACAAACATATGACACATTCTTTTTTGACATTCTATACCTTTTGTAAATTAGATACCTTCTAAGGAAATCTTTATAAGCAGAGAGTGATCATAATTAAAGTTCCACTTTGCAACCATTACATTACGCTTTCACCTAGTCGCAGAAAATGGTAGACTACACATTGAACATGTACTGCCATGACTATTATTTGTAAAATCTCTGCTATGATGTCAACACCTGCAGTGACCCTTGATTTTCTACCTGGTTGAGACTTTTGTAATTATTTTTTTACAGGATATAAAATTCATAACAACCTTATTATTATTTCCAAGTTTGGTAACTTTTGGTCCAGGAGTTTCCGTTTATACTGGTTTCAAAGTAAAACTTTAGTTATGATCACCCTGTGTATTTAAATTAAATATAATGTAACAAATAGAAAGTATGTATTTATGTTAAACACTTTAGTATGCAATTAAAATCTGTCAGTCAATTTTCATCTTGTGTTTATCATCTGAATTTTGATTCCCTCATGAAGCTTTTAAAAACTTGTTTTTTTAATCTGTTGAAACGTGAAATACTCAGCATAATTTATCGCCGGAATAAATCACAGTTCAACAAAAAGCTTGAAAATTAGAGCATTAGTAACCGTTTGTAATTTGGATATTCACAAATGAAGAGTTTTGAAGAATATTTAAAATAAAGGTTTTTACTTATTTATCTTAATCACTCTAGTGCAAATATAAAGTCGATCTCTATCGTTAAAGTGTTCTTTTTATTATTATCTTTTAATTAAATTGCGAATGTATTGTAACTTTATTCTTTGAAACTTTTTACAATTCTAATGATATATATTACAGCAGAGATGGTGAATCCACATGCCATCGAAAAAATTGTCACCACAATTTCCAAATAACTTTCCCTTATGTAATGACATTTATTCCGCTATTAATTAAGATAAATATTACTATAAAAAATATTGCTGGCGCCTGATTTGTCCTGCTAGAACGCGGGTTCCTCATTCCTCTGGTACCCTCACATAATTTACCAGCGTAAAAATCAAAATTAAATTAATACGAAAAAATAAATTTCAAAACATATTTCATGACAAAGGGTAGTAATCAAGAAATGTCACTGAAATGATAACAAAAGACACTCTTTTATAGCAAGAGATGTGTTTATTATAAATATTTTAAAGAATAAAATTTATTCCAATGCAAGTCAAATATAAAATGGATGCAGTTTCTCGGTAAATAGCATGCTTTAATTATATATCTCAACTTCAAACTCGAATGTTGGGTCAATAATTGCGAATTTATAATTATTTGAAGAAGAAAATTGCCTTAAATTAATCTGAGTACACTGCATATGATATAACACTTATATCAGTATAATTAAATTTCTAAACCATTTTCGCAAACCGAGAAGATCTAGAAGCTTACGAAATGAAAATGTATTATCTCTGATCTTAATTAAATAAACTAAACTAATTAAAGTACATTTAACTGTACGTAAACATTCCTACCAGATTTTAATTAAATCTTGCACTCCAACTGTCTCAATTATTTAAACAGGTGCGCATGTTAGCTATTTCTGAATTTCATTTCTGAAAGGATTACCTTTTAATTTATATAAACAAAACTTTTCGTTATATTTAATTTTTTAATTATGACATAAATAAGGAAAACAATTAAAGTGCCATAATTTATTCTAGTCCAAGACTTTAAACGTATTTTTCTAAATGTATCTACACTATATTTCCAATGAAGATTGGTCACTTGCGATTTTAGACGTTTTGTTAAATATCTGGAAAGATACATGAGGAATTATCCTGAAACTTCTGGAGTGTAAACAACATGATTGTATCCAAATATACTAGCTTATGAAAGTTGACATAATAAGAAGGAAGTGTTTCTCATTCTATATTTGATACAACCCCTCATCTTTTTGCTTCCTTTTGGGAACAGCGAATTTCGCGCTTATTCTATCGACGATTACTATCAGAATTTTCAAGCTATGTTTTTCAAACTTTCATAAAAGTCGGTCTATACATTTAGCTAATATATTATGCACAGTATATTTTGATTGAATTCGCGCATGTGCAGTGAAACAATATTTAGTAAACCCGCTCATTTTTCATACAATTTTTATTACTTTTTAATTCTAATTGCAGGGTATTGAGTACAATTTTATTTGTCATATTTTCTGAAAATAACTTGTTTTTATATTAAAAACTCTGCAAATTATAAGCAAAAAACTTGGTAAAATTTGGGACTGTTTTTATAAAAACCTGAATTTCTCTTCGAGTATACATGCTATCTTCATAAAAATGAACCCAAACTATTACAATAAGCCACTTAATCATAATCTACAGTTTGAATGCTTTTGCAATATCAGTTTTTACAGGGTTATCCAAAAGATATTCGTTTTCTTCAATTTGTTGACGGCCCCTTATGGGGTTTCGGGAAAAAATCTTGGGAAATATATGATGTCTATCATGTTGTTTACACCCCTGAAGTTTCAGGATAATTCCTCATGTATCTTTCCAGATATTTAACAAAACGTCTAAAATTGCAAGTGACCAATCTTCATTGGCAACATAGTGTATTTAATATAAGTATAGTATATGTTATATCATTAAAACTTTTAAAAGTAACAAATCAAAACTTTGCTCAATGCACTGCACATATTAAAATGTTTAAGCGGCCATGAAAACAAAATACGCTTTCGAATACCACCTAACATTTAGTAAACACATTCTATTTTAGTATCATATAATACTGTATAACATCGTTAAAATTCCATTTTAGCTAAAAAAAAAAAAAAAAAAAAAAAAAAAAAAATCTAAACATCATGTAAACACATTTTGACTAGATAATCCGCTTGGTGTTGCCCGGTCCCGTCAGAAAATAATACGAAACGCGGAATCACTCTAAAAATCGCTGCACAAAACCGTTCCACTAAGTCTAACCCTTTCGTTTTGCGGAAATTTAATAGAAAGACGGACCCCAAAGCGGAAGTAAATTGAATACCCAGCCCTCAAATGTCATGATCATTTTATTCAAAACGGGTAAGTTTTTGGTCAAAATTTTAAAAATTTACCGTCCGATTTTCACAAAATTTGCATTTTCTGAATCCGAAGAAAAAACTAAGTACATACTGTGAGTTTCAAATCGATATCTCCAATAGTTTTCTTAATACTCGAGGATGAGTGAAAATGAGAATATTTCGTTGTCTGGAATTATCAAATCTGTATTTTTTTTTCGGTTTCGAAACAAATAGACATTTTCGGCGCACGCGCAGAAAAATCTTTTAGTGCCCCCGCCAGGAGATGCATTCAGTTCAGAACAAATTTCCAAAACGTGTCCCAGCTGCCTTCGGCACCGCATAGAAGGCGGACTGCAAAATATTTTAGTTTCAGTTTCCACCGTCATAGGCGCATTCTATTCTAATCAAACCTCTTTCCGAACGAAACTCCGGCACTCGTGCCCGCTTTCTACGGCACTGTATAGCAGAAGTGCTGAGCACGCGCTTGAATATATTTTAATTTTAATTTCCATCGCCCCGCTAGGGGGCGCGCGGTGGAGTACAATAAATGCGATATTTAAAAAAAAAAATTCGTTTACTCCTCCCCCCTTTTCCCATTCCCGAAAATATAACAAATAAACAGTTAAAGAGCTTTTAGTTTCATTTTTCAGTACCAGGGGCGCACCACTGTTCTAAACAAAACATTTTTCGAACGAAACTCCGGCACGTGTCCCGCTTCTTACGGCACAGTATAGCAGGCGTGATGTGCATGTGCTGAAAATCATTTAGTTCCACTTTTCACCACCAGGGCACACCACATCTGTTTCGTAATTAGTTGTCTATATCTTAATTAGTTCTGTTAAGTTGAATGAATCAATTTCTGTTGAAATCGTGTCCATAGAACCCGAGAAAATAAATCCTCTACTGTAGAATAATATTCAAAAATGGTGGTGACCAAGGGATGAAAAAATGAAACCGAATTTTATATAGCACTTGGGAGATCTGGTAGGAATGTTAAAAAATACTTCGTTTAAATCAGACGAATTTTGTATCCGAAATATTTTCCACTTTCTACCACCAGGTGACGCACTCTCAGGGGTCACATTCACTCAGGAAAAATTGGAGCAGGTTTTGGAGCAGTCAAAAACTGCTTTTAGAGCAGGAAAGTGAGTTTCTGAAGCAACAAAAAACGACTTGTGGAGCAGAAAATCGAGTTTTTGGAGCAGCAAAAGCTCTTCTTTTGAAAATAAATTCAGTATCACCATTGTACCCAACACATATGTTGAAATCTCATACAGTACAAAATCTATACTCCGGACCTCAGCGATTCCAAATTTCGGATCAATTGCCATAAAAAACAAAGAAATGAAAAGTAATTTAACCCCTCCGTTACTCCATGAAATATTTATATCAGGGATGCATTAGCAATACTAACTAGTATGGTGTGGCCATCACAAAATATTCTTCTATATAAATCAAATCGTCTGCAACAAAAATTAAATGCCAATGTATTCGAGCTTGAGATATAGCTATCGCAGAAATCATGAAAACAAAACATAGAAGCGACACTTGTCGGACAGTATGCACCCAAAATTAATAAGGATCTATTTAGGTCAAGGTCTAACAGAGTCTGAAATTTCATGAAATTATGTGCATTAGTTCTTGAGATATAGTTATTGCACAAATCGTGAAAAATGTAGCATAGCAATGCCCCCTGTCAGACAATTTAAACCAAAACTTAATCAGCATTTATTTATGTCAAAGTGTAAATCTGAATTTTAAAGAAATTCCGTGCATTAGTTCTTGAGGTATAGCTATCAAGGAAATCATGAAAAATGCAGCATAGTAGCTCCACTTGTTGGGCAGTTTACACTAAAACTTAATTGGCACAATTTATGTCAAAGTCTAACTGAATCTGAAGTTTGTTTAAATTACGTATTTCAGTTCTTGAGATAGGGTGCAAACAAACAAAAATAGCAATTACTCACAAAAAGTCCTTTTCCTAAATATAATTCAAAATTGCAGATAGTGTCCTATTTCGGGTCACGGAACGTGATTCCAACCTGCGCTTCTGTTGCAGGTCAGGTTGGCTTTAAATGCTTCGGGTTGATCTGATTTTTCAAAAGTAAGTCCTGAATATTTTTCCAATAAAAAAATTATATATTTGTTGGCTTTAAATCAAAAAATATTTTTTCCCATAACGACCAATTTTTTACAAATACGACTGATTAACAAAATTTGCAATTTTTTTCAGTCACTAATTGGCGTAATTAACATTTTTTTCTGTGATCGATTCACGAATTTTGCAGTTTTCTTCCGTAATCGTCTGAAAGAAATTGCAATTTCATTTCAAGATCAAAAATCACAGTTTTATTTCGCAATCACCTTACGAAAATTGCAGTTTTATTTCGCGATCGTCTGACGAAAATCACGGTTTTTTTTTTCGCTGTCACTTGCTGATAATCGTAGTCTTATTTCTCCAATTTATGACAAAAACCTTGATTTTATTTTGTGACCGTCTCACGAAAATCACGGTTTTATTTCTCGATCGTCTGATGAAAATTGCAGTTTTATTTCGCAGTCGTTTGACGGAAATCACGGTTTTATTTCATGATTGTTTGATGAAAATTACGGTTTTATTTCAAGATTGTTTGACGAAAATTACGGTTTTATTTCATGATTGCTTGATGAAAATTACAGCTTTATTTCGCGAATATTTCAGGAAAATCGCGGTCTTATTTCGCGGTCACTTGTCGGAAATAGTTTTAAATCGAGGTTTTATTTCGCAATCATCAGATGAAAATTACAGTTTTATTTAGCGATCGTTTCATGAAAATCGTGGTATTATTTCTCGGTCACTTGCCAAAAATCACGGTTTTTACTTCGAGGTCGCTTGACGAAAATCGAGGTTTTACTTCGAGGTCGTCTGACGAAAATTGCAGCTTATTTCGCGGAAATCATGGTTTTATTTCGGGATCGTTTGACGAAAATCGTGGTATTATTTCTCGGTCACTTGCCGAAAATAATGGTTTTACTTCGAGGTCGCTTGCTGAAAATCGAGGTTTAATTTTGCGGTCAATCGCCGAAAATCGCAGTCATATATCGCGGTTACTTGCCGAAAATCGAGGTTTTGTTTCGTGATCGTCTCACGAAAATTGCAGTTTCAATTTGCGATAGTTTGAAGCAAATCGCAATATTATTTCTCGGTCACTTGCCAAAAATCATGATTTTACTTCAAGTTCGCTTGCCAAAAATAGAGGTTTAATTTTGTGCGAGTACAATGATAATCGCTGTTTTTTTCTGTGATCACTTGACGAAAATCTTGATTTCAGATCGTGGATTTGATTTTTTAAAATTGAAAAAGGGGAAATCTGCCGTTCGGCGGAAAAATGGCATTCCTGGGAAGAAAATGGCGCAAAGAAATCCGATTTCACCGTAGAAAAGAAAAACAAGATGCTTGTTTTGGAGCAAAAATAGTAAAAAAAATGCATTTGTAGCAGATTGTAGCAGATATTTTCATTTGGAGCAGTTTGGTGCAATTGGAGCAGGTCTGTGACCCCTGCACTCTGTTCAAAACAATCCTCTAACCGAAAGAAACTCCGGCATGTGTGCCCGCTGCCTACGACACCATATAACATGCGTGCTGTGCAGTGCACGCGCTGCAAAAATGTTTAGTTCCAATTGTTACCACCAGGAGGCATAAAATCTGAATTTTAGTTATCTATATTTTAAATAGTTCTTGTTAAGTTTAATGACCAATTCTTTTTGAAATGGGACTCATAGAACCCAAGAAAATACCCCCCGCACCCTGCGATCAATGTTCAGAAATAATGGTAACCAAGGGCTGAAAAAATTATACCGAAGTTTATTTAGTACCTGGGGGAGATGAGAAGAATGTTAGAAAAGATTTCGTTTGAATCGGATTTATATTAAAAAAGTTCTCATTTGGCAGGCATGGGAAGGAGGGATTTTCGATATTTAAACGTGATATTTAAATTACGACTGGACAATACTCTCCCTCAAAATTAAAGCAAATACCTTTTACATTAAAAATTATCGTTAACTTTTGAAACAGAAACAAAATGGTGATTTCTTTTGTTTGACCTACCAATACAGAAATTTATCGTTGCCAAATTTTGAAATCATATACGTAAATGCCGATAGATGGCAACTCCAAGCAGAACGATAGTAAAAACTTACAGCAGCGCCACCCTTTCTTCTCAGATTTAACGAGATATACCGTTTCCCGCCAGAAGGCGCAATGTGATCGAATGAATAAGACGTATGCTGGTTGCCTGCTAAAAACGTAAAAAAAAGTTACATGGCTAAGATGTTTGTTCGGAAACGACAATCTGTTTACGAGCAGGGAAGACCGAGCTATGCTCGGTCAAAATTAAATTTGAGTTCAAATATCATGACCATGACCAAAATGACCCACTAATTGAATTTTCTCGAACATGTGACTTAGCCCAATAGTCTTCTCGTGCCGGAAAACCATAGGATGCAAAATTTAGTGTAAATTGAGCCGCTTTTTAGATATTGACCCACAATGACCCAGAAATGACCCACTAATCAAATTTTCTCGAACATGTAACCTAGTCTAATGATTTTCGCGTGCCCGAAACTCGTAAAATACAAAATTTAATCAAAATCGTTAGAGCCGTTTTCTAGATAAAATTAATTTGACCCGCTTTGACCCAAAAATGACCCCCTAATCGAAAGTTCTCGAACATGTGACCCAGCCCAATAGTTTTCTCGTGCCCGAAAATAGTCGGATACAAAATTTCGTCAAAATGGTTTGGACCGTTTTTTAGATACAATTAGCTTGACCATGACCCAAAATGACCCATAATGACCCACTAATTGAATTTTCTCGAACATGTGACCTAGCCCAACAGTCTTCTCGTGCCCGGAAACCATTGAATGCAAAATTTAGTGTAAATTGAGCCGCTTTTTAGATCTTGACCCACAATGACCCAGAAATGACCCACTAATCGAATTTTCTCGGACATGCGACCTAGCCCAATGCTTTTATCGTGCTCGAAACTCGTAGGACACAAAATTTAATCAAAATCGTTAGAGCCGTTTTTTAGAAAAAATTAATTTGTCCCGCGTTGACCCAAAAATGACCCACTAATCGAAAGTTCTCGAACGTGTGACCCAGCCCAATTGACTTCTCATGTCCGAAAATGGTCGGGTACAAAATTTCGTCAAAAGCGTTTGAATCGTTTTTTAGATACAATTAGCTAGACCATGACCCAAAATGACCCAAAATGACCCAAAATGACCCACTAATCGAATTTTCTCGAGCATGTGAACTAGCCCAATGGTTTTCTGGTGCCCCAAAACGGTAGGATACGAAATTTAAACAAAATAGTTAGAGCCGTTTTTAAGATAATTTTTGCATATATATATATATATATAACCACCCACAAGATTTGCTCGTATTAGAATATATGATTTAATTATTAATCTGTAAATAATATCTTGTAAGTAGTTCTTCAATATAATATCTTAAATTATTATTATATTTGTCTTCACTGGCTTTAAAATCCCCTAGCCAAGCCTCAACTGTTACCGACGACGGCTAAAGATGAAAGACGGTGTTCAAGTTATTAATTTTGGTACTTTATTTATGAAAAAGAACCGATGTTTTGTCAGAATGCTGCTTTAAAAGTCAATGTTCCAGAATAAATAAATAATAATAAAAATAGGCTTATTTTTTCATATTTACTGCATTTCTTACATTCTTTCATGTACGCAACTGCATTTCCTTTTCTTCATTCCAGGGGATATTTTGTGGTGAGTTTCTTTTTTATATTTTACTTTTAAATATGAAGCTAGTTGATATCCCAGAACTGGAACTTGCGTTAAAAGTGAACGAAACAATAAAATAAAACTGTTACATAATTGTTTGTTCGATTCGGATGGTGATAGATCTAATAGGAAAAGGTTTCGTGAGTTTTCTGGATTTGATTTTCAAACACATTCTTCAGAATTTTTCTTCAGAAAGTGGATCGCATTCAAGCTGAATTTTCTCTAAAGGATTTATTCACTTTATGTAACTTACTTTGTATTGATAATGAAGGATCTTTCGTCGAACTTTCTATTCGATTAACTACTTATCTTTCAGGTTTAAGGTTGCTTCAAAATAACTTAATTCAAAATTAAAGTGACGCTGAATCGGAAACTGAATTAAATTAAAATAATGTTGCAAATAAACAAAATAATGCATCGCTTACAAGTACTGTGGGCAATAATATAGAATTGTCTTCTTCTAGTAACAATAAGCAATTTCCAGTTCAAAGTTTTTTACCATCTATTGTTAATTTTCATGATATTCAAAGTGCCATAACTCTTTTTGATGGTACTTATTTTCAAAGTATTGACAAATGACTTTCTAATTTCGAGTATACTACTGGCATGCTTAATTTATCTGAGTTACATAATTTTATACTTGCGAAACGAACTTTAAGAGGTAAAGCGCAATTATTACTGCAAACGGAGTACCATATAAATTCTTGGAATACATTAAAAGAGCTTCTTATATCCGAATTCGGTACATTAGATAATTCTGCCTAATTACATGATATGTTGAATACGCGAAAATTACAAGAGAATGAGTCAGTCGAAGAATACTTTTTCATTATGAAACAATTATGTTCGCGCGGTGGCATTGAGTATTCTACCCTCATTGAGTATATTATGAATGGATGCTGTTTTAAGAAAATCCATTCTATATGGATGTCAAACTATTGTACAAAAAAGAAGTTGAAAATTTATGATAAAATTCGAAATCATTTTGTTAAAAATAAAAGACATTTTCAGAATACGATATCGAAACAGAATGAAAAATTTGTTCCTAGATATGAAAATGTTCCGAAATTTAAATCGAAATATGAGAATGCTGAGGTGTCAACATTTAATTCTAATAATTCAAGAAATCATAATGTTAAGTTTTGTTTCAACTGTAGTGCCAAAGAACACGTATCTAATTTTTTTTTCTCATAAGGATAAAGGTTTTAAATATAATTATTTTGACCATAAGGCTTATGAAAATAAATGTTCTAATCAGGCAGATAGCCATAAGCCAAAAGTAAACAATTTAGATTCTGAAATATACTCTCGAAACGAAATGCCTAAATTAATTACAATTTCTGGTATTATGATTGATGCTGTCATAGATACTGGTAGAAATTTCACTTTGCTTCGTGAAGATACTTATGCAGAAATGGGCTTGTCTACATTAACACTCGTAGGTTTAACATTAACAGGTTTGGGTAGTGGTAATTCTAAACCAGTTGGCTCATTTTATGTTGACATCGATATTGATAATAACATTTTCTCTACTACTATATACAGGGTGTCCGAAAAGTCTGGAAACGGTTGAATAACTCAAGAAATATATATCGGATTGAAAAACGGCAAAAAGCATGTTCAATATTTAAAAAAAATCTATTTAGGGATATCAAAGTTGCCCCCCAACTCTGCTCACCCCTTGGGGAAAAGGGGGGCAACTTTGAAATCTTAAATGGTAACCCCCATTTTTCATTGCAGATTCGGATTCTACGTCAAAAAATACATAACTTTTGTATTGAACATTTTCTTCGGAAAATTCTAGAAGGCGCTGTAATCGAGTGCAATGCCGTGATAGTTGTTTCCATTGAAAAGTCTGGAAACGGTTGAATAACTCTAGAAATATAAATTGGTTTGAAATACGGAAAACTACATGTTCAATAGTTTTGAAAAATCTATTTAGGGATATCAAAGTTGTCCTCCAACTCTGTCCCCCCTGGGGGCAAAAAGGGGGGCAACTTTGAAATCTTAAATTATAGCATTATTATAGGGATATCGAAGTTGCTATTTTTCTAAAATATTAAACATGTATTTTTCCGTTTTTAATCTGATGTATATTTCTCGAGTTATTCGAGCGTTTCCAGACATTGCAATGGTAACGATTCTCACTGCATTTTACTCGATTAGACTCGATTACGATGTTTCAAAGAAAATATTGAATACAAAAGTTATATATTTTTCCCGTAGAATCCGAATCTGCAATGTCTGCAATATGCTTCCTTTCCTCCTAGGGGAAAAAAGTTGGGGGGCAACTTTAATATCCCTAAATAGATTTTTCGAAACTATTGAACATGCAGTTTTCCGTATTTCAATCCGATATATATTTCTAGATTTATTCGACCTTTTCCAGACTTTTTAATGGAAACGAGTCTCACTGCATCGCACTCGATTACAGCGCCATCTACAGTTTTCCAAGGAAAATGTGCAATACAAAAGTTACGTATTTTTTCCCGTAGAATCCTAATCTGCAATAAAAAAGAGGTTATCATTTAAGATTTCAAAGTTGCGCCCCTTTCTTCCCTTTGGGGGGAGGGGCAGAGTTTGGGGGAATTTTTGATATCCCTATGTTTAAAAAATATTGAACATGCATTTTGCCGTTTTTCAACCCGATGTATATTTCTTGAGTTATTCGACCGTTTCCAGACTTTTCGGACACCCTGTATGTTATTGCTAAGCATCACATGAATCTTCTCCTTATAATTGGTACAGATATAATTACTCAAGGCATCTTACTTTAGAACAAAACTGGTATTTCTCTTAGTAAACCAGCAATGATAATTTATTCATATAAATAGTTAATAATCCCTTGATGTAGATTTAAGTCATATTCGTGATAAAACATGTAAACAAGAAGTGGATAATTTAATTCACAATTACAAACCAGTCAAAACGCACAACACTGATCTGAAAATGTCAATTATATTAAAAGATGATTTCCCTGCTTGTCAACGAGTACGTCGAATGTCATTACCTAAAAAACAAATTGTGTCTGCTCAAATGCTAATTGCTCAAAGAAGGTATCATTAAATCATCCTGTAGTGACTATGCATGTCCGATAATCATTGTTTTAAAAAAAAGATAATTCAACACGATTATGTATTGATTATAGAAAATTAAACAAAAAATTGCTAGGGATAATTACCCTTTAACACTCAGCGTTGATGTTTTGATCAATTAGGAAGTACCAAAGTGTTCACATCAATTGATCTAAAAAATGGTTTTTTCCATGCTTTCATCACTTATAATGGACAAAAAGAATTTTTAAAAGCCCCATTCCGAATTTTTGAAAGCTCTATTAGCCCTTCTGCTTTCAACATATATTTAGCTTGTGTTTTTCGTCATTTACTAGAAGACGGAAACTGAAGAGGAAGGACTTGTTAAATTGAAACGCGTCCTACAAGTTGCATAAAACTATGATCTGAACATTAATTTTTAAAAAAATGTCAATTTCTGGTCTGTAAAGTTGAATTCTTAGGACACGAGATAGAAAATAAGACAATTGCACCATCGTCCTTGAAAATCAAAGCAGTGCAAAAACCCTGAACCTAAAAATGCTTAACATTTAACAATATTTTTTAGGCTTAGCTGGTTATTTTCGTAAATACATCTCTGGATATGCAGCAAGTGCAAAACCCTTAAGCAATCTTCTCAGAAATTCTTCTACATTTTATTTTGGTTCAGAGCAAAAAACTGCATTTTCCACTCCAAAAAAGCTGCTTACAAATGAACTTGTTCTCCATCTTTTTGTCCCCGGTTCTGAATTAGAGGTACATACCGACGCCTCTAAGTTTGGTTTCAGTGCAGTTCTTTTACAAAAATCTGCCAATGGCAAACTTAATCCAGTTTTATACATGAGTAAAAGGACATCCCCCAAGAAGAGAAATTGCGCAGTTATGAATTAAAAGTTTTAGTGGTCATTGAGGCTCTAAAATAATTCAGAGTATATTTACATGGAACTCAATTGGAAATTGTCACAGACTATGAAGTCCTCCATAAAACTATGGATAAAGCTGAACTTAGTGCAAAAATCGCCGAATGGGCTCTTTTTCTGCAAGATTATTATTTTGTTGTCGCTCACAGATATCCCAAACAAATGCAACATGTCGACACTTTAAGCCGATACCCAGTAATGTTAATCACATATAATGATAATTAGAAAAAAAAATATTGTATCTAAAGCGACCGATGATTTTATAAGTAATATGAAACAAGATGTTGAGTATTCCCCCTTGAATGATTTTCTCATCAAGAACGGTGTACTTTATGAACTTGACCAAGACCACGAACTATTCGTTGTCCCGCAAGCTATGCAAAAAGCGAATTATACAAGACGCACATTCTAAAGGTCATTATTTAACACAAAAAACTGCGAATATCATTAAAACAGACTACTACATTCCAAATCTCAATAAGCTAGTACAAACTGTCATTACGAATTGTGGGCCATGCATTTTGTCTTCCAGGAATTCTGGCAAGCCCGAAAGTTTCTTACACCCAATTCCCAAAGGCGACACTCCTCTTGATACGTACCATATAGATTTTCTAGGACCACTACCCTCGACGAACAAAAAAATTAATAATCTCTTCACAGTGGTCGATGCATTCATTAAGTTCATGTGGATATATCCTGTTAAATCCACATCTGCCCGTGATGCTTTAGATAAGTTTAAACTCCAACAAACTGTCTTCGGAAATCCGCGTCTCATTAATTCTTATAAAGGTCCTGTATTTAAATCGAATGATTTTCTAACTTTTTGTGAAGAAGAGCAGATTGAGTATGATCCAAACGCTACTGGTGTACCACGTGGTGTACCAAGTCGAAAGATTTCATGCCACTTTAATCCCAGTTCGCAGAATTAGATTTCGATGATCCCACCAAATGGTACTAAAAATTAAAAATTGTACCAAATCAGATACCACACAGTTTCCCCGTTTGAACTGTTGGTTGGGGTAAGATGAAAAATAAAGATGACATTCGCATAAAACAACTCTCAGAAGAAGAACTTGCCAAATTAGCAGTGCATAATGAAAAGGAGTTTCGAGAAAATGCTATTAGTAACATCCTACGACACCAACAACAAAGTAAATGGTATTATGACACACGCAGAAAAGCACCCAAAATATATAAAGTTGGTAACTCGCAATTCAGCATACACAGAATTCGGATCTGGCCTGAAACTTAAAATCAAATATTTTGGCCCGTATAAAGTCAAATCTGTTAAAAGTCATGACAGATATGAGGTAGAAAAGGTTGGACACCATGAGGGTCTAAACGCAACATTCATTCAACTGTTGGCATGATGAAACTATGGTCAACCACATAAAACATGAAGTTTAAAGCTTTTTTTATGCTGTAAACATATTCCTATATTCATGTCTTAAAATACACGACGTCTTTTATTTAATTATTCAAGCATATTTTTGTGTTTTCGATTTTTTGTCAAGAACATCTCTATTATTACTTTTTATTCTACAAGTGTATGTGCCTTAAATTTTTTTTTACTCAAATATAGTTTAAGAAGACAAGTTTTTTGAGTACATGAAATTTTTAAGATGTATACGGCATGATGAAATAATGTGTTCAAGTACAATGCATACGACGAATATGATATTATATTCCTAAGATCTGGTAATATTAAGATGATATCATAGAAGAAGGAATTATTAGATAGAAGGAACATAAGGGGTGTTTTCGTCCGTCTTCCCCTTTCCCGGTTTGCCACAGGTTTTTTTTTATTTACGCCTGCTTTCGAAACTATTTCAAAGCAGGGAAATAAGCAGGGGGATAGTATGGCGTACTTATCGCTGTCTTGGCACATTTTCCCCTCGATATTATTTTATTTATTTAAACGTTTGATAAGATTGTTTTGATTTTTGCTATGTCTGTTATGAGAAGGATATGTTATCTAAGGAGTTAAATCTATTTAAAGCTTTGTTTTTAAAGTTACGTATATTTTCTTTTTGTTATGGGGTGGAGGAGGGGGGGTATGTTTTTCCTAAATACCAATAAAATAATACTTAAAAAACAATAATTGGTTGATTTTATAACAAATATTTTCAATATTTTCAATTTTCCGATATTTGATATCTTTATTTTTATGACAATAAAGGACTCTGGTCTAATTTCTTTAAATAACTCATAAAAAAGAACTTTGTTCAAGAATCAGTTTAAATTCGATATATTTTAAAACTTTATTACGCTTTCTTACGTAATGCAGCTACTTACAGTTCCTGATTTATGGCAGGGCATTCGGGGCACGGTCCCAGGGCCCCCGATTTTCCGGGGCCCGCAAATGCTACTGAAGATTTTTAAATTATTAGCCAAAATCTGATGAAATTTTAGCTATTAAAAAACAAAATTAATATGGAATTATTTTTTTTTTCATGTAAAAATAACTTTAAAGGGCTACATCACTGACACAAAAACACCTGCTCGCTAATGTTAATCCTATGGGAGAAATTTTTAAAAATATCTTATTTGCATTTTAATATTTAAAAATAAATTTTACCATTAGATATTTAAAATCGATCTCTAACAAAGGCCGTTTTTTTTCCTTTTTCAATTTTGTTGACAGGTTTTTTTTTATTAGGATACTTTCACTTCGGAACCGATTCTTTCCGAACCTTTTCGGAACCGATTTCGAAAGATTACAAAATCGTCAGCGCGATAGAACACTTAAGATTATGAGGATGTTATAAAAACTTTTACTGCTAAAAAATTGAGAAGAAACTTTGTAAAAACATCATTAAATAACACAAAACTATTAAATTCAGTAGTGGTTTTCTTAATCAGTACCGCTTTCAATAATATATTTTTTTAACTTAAGGCCGCTGTAAGCACAGGTGCAAGGGGGCCCCATAAGCATCTGTGCCCATGGCCCCAAAATTTGTAAATCGGTCACTGGCTACTTATAAAATAAACACATACATTTAATCCCCCCCCCCACTTCACCACTTGATATCAACTAAGAATTGACTGTATTTACCTGATTTTAAAATTTAAAACCAAACCCTTAAATAAATTTAACTAAAATTCCTTTTCTTCTGATGATTTTGATAAAAAAAAGATAAAAAAGTAAAATTTATTCTTCATAAAGGACTGAATAATTATACAGTAGGATAAAATATATATATATATATTTTAGTTAAAAGGATTGAAAGTAATCATTTCATTTTATGAAATTAGGAAATACTAATAAAATGTATCATATTTATTATTTCTGTTGTCACGATATGAGAATGACATAAGCGGAAACCCTGGAAATCCATCGTGTGAGGCGACGACTAGTAGGAACGACTATGCCAAGATAAAAGCCAAGTTTTTGTCAATATCGGTGGGGTTGCGAGCAGTCGGTTTGACCACCTTCCCATAATCCCGTTGCGCCTGATAGCGAATCGGTCATGTGATCTTCCTTCTATCTAATAATTCCTTCTTCTATGGATGATATGGTGATATTAAGACGAATGTTAGGACGGCAAGATGACAAAAAATGTTAAGACAGTCAAAACTGACAAATATTATGACGGTCAGATGACTACGAAGAGGAGAAAAAAAAGTCACACGTTTTCAACAATTGCTACTTTTTTGAAATTATTATTTATATTTATTTATTTTCACTTGCTGTTGCGTTTTTCTTTTTGAATTTCCAGTAACTGGCAACTTCATCGCTATGAGGATATGGCGTGCAGAATGGTCAAGTATCGGCAGATGGCACCTCCAAGCAGAACGATAATAAAAAATGACAGCAGCGCCACGCTTTCTTCTTGGATGAAACTAGATAAAACGTTTCCTGCCAGAGGCCGCAATGTGCTCGAATGAATAAGACGTATGCTGGTTGCCTGCTAAAAACGTAACAAAAGAGTTACATGGTTAAAAACATGTTTGTTCAGAAACGACGATCTGTTTATTTGATTATTAATCTGAAATAATATCTTGTAAATAGTTCTTCAGTGTAATATCTTAAATCCTTCAATGTGTCTTCACTGGCTTTAACTTAATATAAATGATGTCACGTTCATCAAAAACTCTAAAAATCGCATAAAGCATATAGCGAAATATTTACAAATCACTGATCAAATTCAGAATATTTTATTATTAAAATGAGGACAAAATTTACTATAGAGAAGTTGCAACCAGCTGATGACCTTTTCATCCGCCGATCACAATTGTCCGTTTGACTTCCAGCCGTGCCTACAACTCTCTCAACTATAATCGCAACTACTCTCCAACGGTGTTTGACTTTCAATGGGCAATTTGTGACGTCTTGTATAACAAAAACGCTTCAAAAGATGAAAAAACACATAAAAAATAAATAAAAAAGAATCTAATCAAAAAATCCAAATCGGGATAAATAATGACCCACCCTTCCCTTTTAAAATAACGATTTTTTATCTTTAAAGAATTATCAATCATCTCCAAGCTATAAAGAGAAAAAAATAAAGATTTTGAAGATAACTGAGACCGAAATGGAAGCAACCAACGAACAAATCAAGGCTTCTGAAGAAAATTTCTTAGTAAAGAAAAAAAATCGCCAAAAATTCCAAAGTCACTGCATGACTTTCGAATAAATTGTATTAAAAAGAAGACAAAATTTACTATATTAGGCTAAAAGATCGGAACAGAATTCATGTTACTAATGTGAACAAATCGCGGCAGAACGTGAAAAAACGCTACAAATCGCATAGAAAAAAAAATTATCCAAAAATTCCAAAATCGGACTTTAAGGTGCAAAATTTCATATTTAGAGGTACATTCCCAGCAAATTTTGTAGCTCTGCGTGCAGCGGTCTTTTCAATGCGCAGCGGACAGACAGTCACACACAAACTTCTTTGTTTATTATGTGCGTTTGTAATTATATAAATGCGTAGTACCTATAGTCATTGTCTGGTCCATCCGTTTGTCCGTCTGTCTGCATATAACAGCGCATAAACTACCCAACCGAATGGTTTGAAATTTAATAAATATAAATGTTGCAGAATTTTATCGAGTCATTTAAAATTTTATGAAAATCAAATCAAAACTTTAAAAAATATTAATAAAAGTTTTCTTTATTCCATTTTCTCAACTTGTTATTATAGATTTCTTTTATTAGTATAGGTAAGGGACATGCATACATGGACATGCATACAGTATTTTAATAATGCATGTCGTGTCTGCCCACCCTATTTGAAATTTAGAACACAAAAACATAGGTAGACGAATGAAAAATCAAACAGATAAAGGGAATCTAAAAATATTTTTCGAAAGACCTTATAAAAATTTCGTTTAGTTTGATAAAGTTTAACGTCCCCAAAACAGACTTCAAACAATTGCTGCTCATAGACGGTAAACAACTAACACATTGTTTTGTTTCAGGAAACATGTTCTATTGTACCCCGCTAACATGAATCAGTTTAGAATAACATGAATCAATGTCAGAACATAATGACATTAAAACGCAAGTAATTACCGCCCCAGTGGGATAATGTGCCCTAATTCCTTTACGTAGATCTGTTAAAGACTCATGAATGCCACTCTTACTTTTTTTAGAAGAAATCGTAGTATTTAATTACAAATATAAATTTCGAGACTATCCAAATTTAAGTAATAAACAACTATTTTGGAAAATATAATAAAATAATGAAACTAATTTCAAGTGTCGAAAAATGAACCAGTTTCAACTATGTTAGAAAGCATTAAATTGTGAAAACAACTAAATAGTGTTAAAAAGGATCTTGCCGTATTTCCTAAAAAACATTGGGATAGTTTTGTAATATTTTCTTTTCGTAAAATTGAGTGTATGTTATTTTTCATTTCTTGATTAAATTTTCTAATTTTCTTCTTTTTGTTTAATTCTCCTACAAATTAGCGCGGACAGTTATTTTATCATAATAAATGAATTGTGTATTGTGTTCAGTGCATTCGGCATCTTAAAAGTGGAAAACAAGTACTTGATAAAGTGTCAATTCAAACACATATATTAATATTTTGCTTGATTTTTTTTTTAGAAAAGTCAAATTACGTAGTCGATGTAGTCTTTCAAAAAATGCTTTGATATCGTTTTAGTCCCCAGGCAACACTTAAATACATCCTCAAAATACATACCATTGAATACAGTCTCAAAAAATACATTATCAAAACATGTTACCAAAGTTGTATGTTGGTGGAACAAATGTATTTTAAGTAACATGCACATATTTTCAAAGGAAGTATAAATATTTTTATTGTCAGCATGAAAAAGTAAAAGCTTTTGTGCTTGCGGAAGAAAACAATACTAAAAACAATATCATTATTTTCACGTTCTTTGCATTTTCCGACTTCATAATCTGCATAAACAATATTTAATACACTACTTCTGTCTGTGTGAATAAACTTTAAAATGGAAATTTTCATGGTTTCTCTAACAAAAAATAGATATATTATGTTTTTTGGTTTTATATAAAATATAACTTATTTTATTTCCTAGAATTTAGAAAAAAAAATATCATCATGGGTACGATTAGAAAGATATTGTTTCTTTCACTTCTATAATTTCACTCTTTCCTTTAAAAAAAAAAATACAGTAGATTGTGACTTTTGTTTCTCGCAAGAGAAGTAAAGCATGGTTTAATGCAGTATATTTTTTTCATTTTGTTTAATCTCTCTTATAGAAACTGAACTAACTTGGATATTAGTTTTTCGTTTGAAAGGTACATGCCTAAGTGATTTTATGAACACATTTTATCCATCTAGTTATACAGAGATTACAATAAAAATATTTTAATCATCTGCTAAAAATAAAACTAGTTGGTTAATCGAACACTGCTCTGAAAGTAATCGACAGACTTAATTAAAACTTTAAGGTGTTCGTCCCCTCTCTCTTATTTCTGTACTGGCATGAGTCAGTGTGTATATGACAGTTTTAGCATCAAAATAACATAAAAATAAGAAAAATAATTATATATTTCATCATTATTGGTATACTTCTTAAATCTTTATTGAAAAAAAAACTGGATGATGTAATATAAATTCTATTTTCAGACACATGCAATGACATGAATGTTCTCTTTTTGCGAAGTTCACAAAAGTTTCTCGAAATATCGGATTTTGGGGTCGCTCGGATCAACGCAGGGCCGTATCATAGACAGTGTAGCCATAGTTTACAAGTCTTTCTATTTTTGAGTCCAACCATTTAATAACAGATATAATTGCAATATATAAGTGCAGATTTCTGCGATTAAATAAAGTAGATATTGCTATTCGAAAATACTGGTACTCAAAAATCGGGAGATTTGGCCACTGTGCTTTATTGAATAGATGAGCTAACATCGGCAGTATACTTTGTACACTAAATAAAACAGACAGTTTACTAAATAGATGAGCTAAAATATTCCTGAAATAAGTTAATAAACAATGCAATAATATGCAAGAAAATATTTTTATTAGCGGATTGTTGACTGGTCACTCATGTTTATATGACTTATAACCTTTGATTGAGGGTGTGTTCATATCTTTAGTTCCCCCCATGCATTTTTCTTAGATGAAATATTGACAAACTTTTATGAAATAGAATGTCATATGCGTGGTCCTATTATATCAGACTATCAGAAATTGTATGTTAAACCTTTACATTTTAAGATATTTACTTATGCCTAAGCTTTGAAAAATTATCCATTCATGCACTTGTTGGCTTCTAATATCGCTTGTCGATAAATGTAAAATTAGAAGTTGTTTGTCGTTTGCATCGTGCGGTAGTCTCCAATAGGGAGCTCCGTAAAAAATCATTTGTTAATAAAAAATGTTTAGTTACATTTAATTAGTCGAATTTTTTATAAATCGTTAAATTCGTACAGTCCACATGCTTTAATACCTAAATAAATGGTATCGCTCTCCGGAGTGAAATTAGTGACCGTTGGATTCAAATTATATATCGTGTTTGTTTAAAAAGAAGGAAAAAATCGTTGCTATGGATGTAAAGGAGGAAGGGGCAATATAGAGGTCCAATTAACAAAGCTGTCAATTTTTGTAGCCAATGAGGCAGAACAAATTGATTCGGTGGATGCTTCGAATAAAACTGAAAATTTGAATAAGTTGGAAGACAATCTAGATGAATTAAAGATGGAATATTACAAAATTTTGAAAGACGAAAAAGTTGAAAAATGTGAAGCTGAGTTCGAAGAAATTGACCAAGATCTCCAAAAGCTTAATGTAAGCTTAAAACGTTTTCTAGAGCTTAAGTAAAATAAAAATGTTGAACTAGTAAATGAAAATAATGTTGTTTCACATATACTAAAAAATTGTCTGTTAAGTTACCCGAAATTCCCTTACCAAAATTTGATGGCTCTTATGAAAGTTAGTGACGGATTTTATATTTGTTCCAATAAATGTGTGTTAGAAGTCTGTGGGTCTTCAACTAAATTGGATATTCTTTTAAGTTTAAATAGATAGAACTTGTTTATTCATATTGTATTGCCTATTACTAAGCCATTTAGTATTTTTCATTTAAACACATTTTGGTTTTTCTTCAAGTGAATTTATTGAAGTGTTAGTTAAGTTTATTTAAATCCTACCTGAGGCACCTCTGTAACTGCTACTTCCTTGTCTTTGTTAATAAAATGTAATTGTTAATTGTTTTTAAAATCTGAGTGTTCAATTTTAGAATTCAACGACACATCTGCCGTCAGAATGTAACCATATTTAACTTCATGCAGGATTAATATATACATCTGCCTTCACAACGTAACCACAATTAGGCCTCCTATAAGGGGAGCTGAAGCATATCCGTCTTGTTTCCCAAAATAACCGCCATGTTGTAACCCAGCTCAGCATTAGCAGGGGTTTGCGGTCCTGCTTACTGTCATTCGCCGTCCACCACTGCGATAAGCTAGCCAGTTTTATCTTGTTTTTTTGTCGCGGGTTATTAAATGGTGGGGATGATTCAGCCTGTAGTATATGATTTCTAACCACAGTAACGCCATACAGAATTCAACTACATCTCTGTCGTCACAAAGTAACCAATATAACTCTATGAAGAATTCAATGACACATCTGTCGCCATAAAACAACCACAGTATCTCCATATAGATTTCAACGACTGTTCTGCTGTCACAAAGTAACCACTTTAACTCCTTGCTAAATTTAAAGAAATTCACTACATTCATGTTCATAATTTTTTCTGCGTAAAGACGCTGCTTAAATTAATGTATTAAAATGATATAAAAGAAAGTTTTACGATGACCTGATACACTAGTTTTTTTAGGAAATGGAACGGAAAAAAAAAATCAGGTTTTATTCGATGAAGATAAAAGTGAGTTACGAAAACGAAAATCTGTCAATTTCAATTTTGAAATTTTGGAAAATGCTTCTCCAGAACCTCTAAAAAATAATACAGCAGAAAAACTGCAATTGTCGCGATAAATTTTCCATTATAAGTTTTGATTGACATTATACGTTTCCTTTAACTAAAGAGGAATTTCATGTTCTTTAAATCTTGGTATCATTTCTTATCCTTTGAAAGAGTAATAAATATAAAATGAATATGTAGTATATTTTCTTTTACAGATGAAACAAAATTATTGTGAATTCACTAAAGTCACCCAGATAAAAAAGCAATATAAAATGTTGGAGCTCTTTATTTATCTTCAGTTTTTTCTTCTGAAAGATACTTAAAGAATTTATCATCATTACTGTCAAAAAGAGTGATGATCAAAATCTATAGGTGAAAATCGGTAAAATATTTTGATTAGATTTAGTAAATATTGAAAAATGTTCTTCTGATTTCAATGATATGGCATGGACAACATGTAGTGACTTTAAAAGTGGCACGTGAAAACCAACATAAAAAATATAATTAAAAAACTACTAGATATAAATCATTTAGTTTTACTAAGGAAGCAATAGGAGTATTAAATATTTTAAAAAAAATAATTATAAAAACATATAAGAGAGTTGTACACAGTGATAGAATGCACGTAGTGAAACTGGGATGATCTTAAAATGACGTTTTGCACACTAGCTGTTCAATGATGTCTTGTTCGGACTGTTTGCCGATCACATTTCATGTGTGGGTATTATTTCATTTGCAAGTTACAAAAAAGAAATGCATTTTTGAACTTGAGGGTTATTCATTTAATCGTGTTACAGATTGTACATCTTCAGCTTAATTGCATGGGGTATTCAGAATTGAATGTCATACATCTGTTGAGCTATTTCGCCACGTAATATCAAGAATTTCAATCACCAAATTAAGTGGTACGGAAACACCTTTTTTCAACAAATCAACATGACACATAGTGAGACATGAATCACGGGTGCACAGTGAAACAATGTATAACTGTGTACATTACAAATATATTTAAAATATAATGAATATTATGCTTTGTTACACAATGCAATACACAATTGTTACCCACAGTCCATGTTACACAAATATGAACAGACGGACGGACATACAGACAGACGGACTAGACGACGACTATAGGTGCTATGTATTTATATAATTACGAACGCACCTAAAAACGAGAACAAAAAATCATGCATCATGGCATAGATTATGTAACACTTTCCAACACTATCGGAATATCGGTAAGAAATTTCATTTTTATTCCTAAAATGAAATGTGATATATAAATAAGCATTTAAAAAACAAAACGAACTAAACATCTATTTTCAGCAACTGCTGTCCATAGCAGGTAGTGTGTACGAATTCTTTCGTACTCTTCTGTATATAATCTACACACCTCTTAATACGCTAAAAAATTGTTCAGTTTTAAAATGCATATCGTAGCTAAAACCGCAAATCCAGCAGTCATTGCTCATAGTCTCTCCTGTAACCAAATCCTTTCGAGTATCTCTATACATAAACGATAAATTCTACGTACTCAATAACCTATTCAAAACATGTTTTACCATTGCATACGATACCATTGCATTCGATACCATTGAATTACCATGCAAATGATTTTTTGCCATTGATCATAATGTAATGGAGTTATTTTGTGCATTCTTGTAAAAAAACTACATGTTACTTGTCATATTTATTCTATACAATATAGGGAACCTGTTGACATTCCCCTCAATGAAGCATATTAGTTTCATTATGTTTGGGATATTGTAACAACATCATTAAACATTTTTCACAATACCCTGTAATGTAATCGAATGCTTTTGAGTTTCTCTGTAAATGAAACAAAATTGCTACTTATGCTACAATTCATAGAAAACATGTTCTCGTCAACCTCAGGGATTCATATCAATTTCATTATGTTTGAAATAGTGTAAGCTCATTCTAATACACTGAAATTTTTTTTCCATTGATCGTAATGTAACTGAGTACGTTTGTGTATCTCTGTAAGCTAACTATAAATGCTAAGCACTTCACTTTCAAAACCGAACATGCACTAGAAAACCTCAATAACATATATCAATTACATGATAATCCGTGTATATTTACGTGAGTTACACATGGACGTTACGCATGGAGAGATCGAATTCATAAACACTTTTCAACTGTGCTGAAATGTGTTGAAAAGATTAAACTTCCGTACAAGAAAAATAAATCAATCAAAAGAACAGCCATTTCTAATCTAATGCAAATCAAAATTAGGTTACAAGAACAATTAAAACTACATTCAAAGATACATTTCTGATAAATTATATTTTCAATATTATGTAATATGTCACACGACAAATCAAAGCAGAAAATATCAAAATTTTGCCTACGCTAATGTCATTGAAATTTTACGTTGCCTACAGGAACTGATTACAATTTATTTCTTCATAAAATCAGCGACCATTACAAACAAATATTAAAAAGCCGTAAAGAAGAAAGTGCAAAAATGCGAATTAGAAAATGTATCACAAATTAAAACTGATGCAATATGATTTAATTTTTACATATTTATTCTTATGAAATTAAAAATATTTCTAAAATATTTGTAATTGGACTTAAAATTTATAGAATTAAATTTTTATTTGTCGGAGACGATTGTTTTATTATCTGTTCCAATCATTCATAATTTATTTGAAACTGAAATCCTTTTCTGTAAATCTAAAAATATTAAATAAGATTACTGAATAAGTTATGATTTTTAAGGCATAAAATTTTAAAAACGTTTTAAAATGATTCTGTTACAGTTTGTATTTGAATTATTATTAAGAAGTACGTATAAAATGAAAACTGATTTTTGTAATGGTATTTGAAGCTTTGTTAGAAATTCTAACACAAAGGGGAAATCCTTTTAGTCAAATAATATCACAGAGTATATCTGCAAATTTAATGTGCGGTGTTCAAAGAATCAATATTCTTCTTATAAAACATATTCATAGAAATATGATTATAAGAACGACAATAATACTCTTTGTGAAATATAGCAACTATGTCAAAAGGAGAGGGAAAAGGTACATTTTAAAAAGATTCCCCCTGGATGTGCATAGGTGGACGAATTTCTGAAGAAATACCTTTTATGAAGTTCAGTATTTGAAAATGAAAAAAGGATTTGGATTTTTCAACTGAAAAGGAAATGTAAAAGGCAAAGAAGTATTACGAATGATTTTTATTCAATTTATTTTTTGCCTAAGCTAAAGATTTTACAAGATTATTTGAATAAACATAAGAGGAAGAAAAATCCTGTAAATGTTTTATCGGTTGAAACTAAGCGATAATATCCTTTGACTATTTTGAAAAGAATATATTTTGCGTATAATTTAATTTTTGGAAAAATCATATTCAAACTAAACAAAAGAATATTTTTTACGAAAATTAGTTTAAAAAATACTTAAAAAGTCGCTTTTATTATCGCTAAATCGATCACGATCATTTTTACCGCAATTCGTGCTACTTGTTGATTTAAGTCCTCAAAGTTAAGGATTGCATAAAAATGTATCTTTGTCTTTAAATGTTTCTAAAATTTAAAGTCGCAAAATGTTACATTAAGAGAATGAAATGGCCATTCTTTCTATTTAATATCTGTGATGTTACGAATTTGTCTGTAAAATAATGCCATAGAAGTGGCATACATGTATACTTGCACGAGGAAGCAACCCTATTATGTAAAAGTTATACTATCCAAAAGTTACTTCGCCACATAAAAAATCACAAATTATAAAATAATAATATATATATATATATATATATATATATATATATATATATATATATATATATATATATATTATTTTATAATTATATAAATATATAATGAAAAATAATATAAAAATAATATAAATATAGCAAAATATAAATAATAAAATCACAAGTTATCATTGAAATATAGATGCAAATGCTCACATTGATAAAAACGGAACACAAAAAGGCTTATAAAAACTTTTTAATATGATAATCAACATGTTTCAAACGCACAGTCTTCGCCATTATCAAAATCTACACGATAAACAAACTATTCTCGCACAAATTTGAAAATAAACTTGAAAAACATGAACCACTAAATCATATGTATAATAAAAGTAGGTTCTTAAAAATAGTCAACTGTAAACGTAAAAATTAATATTTTCTTATTGCTTTTTTAAAATTGAAAAACATCTCGTTCCAAAATTTAGGTAATTCAAAAGAGGTTAATTCATTGCATATGTTCTCGTTACGCTATTGAGTCAAGGATAACAGATAGTAAATAAATTCTTGATGGATAAATTATTTTCCTATGTAATCTTGCTATTTTATGTTGTCTAATTTTAAGCACCTGCTTTTATTACTCATATGATTTCGTGGTTAATGTTTTTCAAGTTTATTTTAAAATTTTGCGAGAATAGTTAGTTTATCGTGTAGATCTTGATAATGGTGTCGTTTGTGCGTTCGAAACATGTGGATCATCATATAAAAAATTTTTTATAAGCCTTATTGTGTTTTGTTTTTATAAATTTAAGAATTTACATCTATATGTTACTTTGTCATTTCCTTTCATGCAAGTTGCTGAAATTCCCACACTGAAGTTACGGCTTAATGAAACTACTTACAATATCATGACATATATGTGCTAGTGGAACAGCAGATTGGGGAACAAATCTCCATTCTACGCAATTCAGAGGATTTGGTTTTTTAAATGAAGCTACATATTGCTTAGAATATTTTTCATTTAACTATGATTAATCTGCACAACAAATGCCTTTGTTAGTAAAACACAATATGTCTCACATAAATAATTTAAAATCATATTCTTTAAACCTATATCAGTAACCCTCTAATGAATTAATTTTAATGAATTAAATAAATGAATTTAAAAAAATACGTGATATAGAAATTTTGTTTAATGGAAATTCCGTCTGATACCTTTTTTCAAAATAGAAAAGTATGTATAATGCTTAGCTCTGTTTTAATTACTATATTTTAAAGTGCTAACCTAAAAGATTTGTATATTTTGTACGTATACTAATTGAAATTTTTCAAAAAAAAAAAAAAAAAAGAAGCTGACTTTTCAAAATTTAATTTCCGAAGTTTAGAATAGCAGTACTAAATTAAGGAGTAATCTGGTTTGGAATAAAATTATTAACAAAAGTAATTTTGTTCGTAAAATTGCATACATTTTTAAAGTGTTTGAAACAAATTTTCGGGAAATTTTCTAAGAATTGCAGCCCACGTCGAATTGTTTTAGAAAGCTTTAATTATTTCACTTTGCGATGACTAGTTCTATCATCTGAGATTTCTTTTAATGCCGTTGAAAAGCAAAATATGTCTATACACCCAGAAAATAGTTTTGCTGAATCAACGAAAATTTGGTTGACCCAACAAACATTTTTGTTTAAATATAGGTCAATGGAAATTTTGTTTGAATCAATTTTTTTTTTTTTTTTTCAATTCCCAAAAAAAATTTTGTATCGCCAGCAAAAAAATGTTTTGTTAATTCAAGTAAATTAGTTCAATTTTACTTGAATTTTGCTAAAACAACCAAAATGTACTCAACAAAACATTTTTTGTAGTTTTAATCAATTCCTTTTTCTGGGTGTAAATGCTCCCACGTAGAAGATGCCATTGGTCTATTCGGATGATTGACAGCGAAAATTAAAAAAAAATTAGAAAAGTTTAAAACATTAATATTAAGAAGGTGGTCAATATGAAGCTTGTGTTTGTTATTTAGAGATTATTTTTATTATGTTATTTTCTTTTTAAATCAAGATTAAGGAAAAAATTTCGTTGAAATTAGATTTTTGTAAAAAAGGAAGTTTCTTAAACACACTATGTGGACGGTATTTATAACAGAGAAAAGTTATTTACCCTCTGATCTGGAACTAAAAGCGCATCTTTTTAATGCCAGGAAACGCCGAAAATTCATAATATTCAAATTATCATAACTTGGTAAGCTTTGGTCATAGAAAAATGGAATTTTTACTGTTTTATTTGTGAGAGCATGCAGTAAGTGGTTTTATATTATAAGAATCAGACAACATATAAAAACTTAAATTTCATAAATTTCTTTTTAAATAACTATTTCGATTTAACCTGATTTTCATTTGAGTAAAAACAACATTTCAAACATTTTTGCAACTGGAACTATGCTTCTCAAACAAACGGTTTAGGAATTAGCCATTGGTCAACGATAACATGGGATACTCTGCATTCTCTCGAATTGCATGTAATATAGATATCTTAAACCTTGTTCTTTTACCTTACGGAAGATCGCCAAAATGAATCAAACGTTTTCTTGTCAACAGAAATGTGTTCTTTCTTGTGGTGCTAATAGTAAAACAAAAACATATGAGTTAATTTTGAGATATAAGCATTTGAAAATTGAATGAATTAAATTAATTTTTGAGGATATTTCAAAGATGAATAATTTAATAAATTTTTATCAACACAGATCATGACTTCAGTAGCTCTAGGACATACACACAGGTAATTAATTTTTGAAGTAGAATCCTAAAGTCATTTGTTTAAGGAAATATTTTTCCGGTTTGGCCCATTTTGCAGCCAAGTGGTGGTGATTTCTGATCTTTAATATACAATTATGCTTTTCAGCATGAAAAGTTGAACTGAAAAGCAAATATTCAATGTGTAAGATATATTCTATCATGAGTAGTAAGATGACAAAGTTGGTGATTTATTCCTTTCTGCTGTGGTGTTGAAAAAGTTGAATTTTATAGACATACACCTGATGCTAGAACCATATTATGACTCTGCTAATTTTGAGGATGCTTATCTTAGACCTATATGTATGTCCTGTAGTGATCCTGTATGTCCAGATGTCCTGTATTAATCAAAATTGAATAGAGTCGAGCAGAACCATATTCGAATTTAGGCCCATAAAATAAATAGCAGTGTACAACAGAGTATCAATATATAGAGAAACCAGTCATAAGTAAAAATATAAATGAATTTAATTAATTATATAGTAAATATCTATAATAGAAAGCATCCAAAGAAAAGAAAATGAGTTTAACAGTGATGTATGTGTTTTCTTTATGTCAATTTACCTTTCGTCAATATCATCTTTTGATTTTCAGTTCGTAAATCTCATATGTGTTTCTCAAAACTGGAAAAAGATCATTACTTAGAAATTGTTATGTGCTACTGTTGTTTATATTTTATTTTTATTTTTATTTGTTTCTTTCTTTCCAAAAATGAATGAGTCGTGAAATTGTTTAAGTACTAGTGATATTCAAATATTAAAATTAATTTCAAGAAATACATACATTTTGCTATACATTTAAAATTATGATACCGGATTATATATAGTTAATATTGGCCGAAGCTCACGGCATTTATATTAAACGTTTTTAGATGCATTTATCTAATTAAAGAATATCAAGCATTTTGCAGAATAGCGATAAATCTATTGCTGAAGGATTTTTTCTCTGACCTGCCATAACAGAAAGTACGCCAAGCCATAGTGTGGCAATGTAAAAATAAAGGAATTTGAAAGCGTATGAATTGTTCGTGCATGCGAAAACTATTAGTACTTTGTTAACAATGGTATGTTAAGTAAATTGATGAAATATTAAAAATATTGATAAAAATGCCACCCAAGCTAAAACGTAACTCCTAGAATAAGCCATGTTAAATGAAACCTTTTAAAGAATTTTATTTTAATATATGTCTGCAGTCAATTATAAGACCGTTCATAATCCTCTAGAAAAGTTCCATAATCCAATTTGCATCTAAATTACGTCCTTTACAAAGCGTGGATTGACTTAGATTTATTTTTATTATTGTAAAATGTATTTGTATTGTAAAATGTATTGTAAAATCTTTTTTATGTGTGTGGGGCGTCCCCTAACACCCTAACCCTTTTAAAGCAGCTCTTTGCTATCTTTAATGAAACGAAAATAGCTTTAAACTTTTTCTAGTGTCACCTTCTGTGATCAGATCACCTTCCTAACACTCTTGAAGGGACTGTTATTCCATAATAGGATTTACAGCCAAATGGCGTACTTTACTGAGCGTGGTTTTACGCAAATATAATTTCATTTGTTGTAACATTTTTTGGAGGGAGATGAGATAAATATTTACACGTAAAATGAAATATTTTCCTGCATGTTTATATAATGGTTGTGTGCATAATTAATTATGTAAACCATGTTTGTATACTTTACACTTGACCATAAACATTAATATTCGTGTTTATAAAACTTTTCTGATACATTTAATATGAGGCTTTTGTCAGAACCGCTCGTGTTTGCGACAACCTTTGTTTCAAATCCGATTACATAATTTGGCCAATTCATGAATTCAGATAATAGCGATGTTTATGCATAATTAAATCAATTTATCATAAGTTTAGGTACAAACTATCTCTACACTATTTTACACTTTTCCACATTTATATGCAGAGTAAATATGACCTCCAAATTTCCTTGAATATTTGAGCGCAATATTATAATTATAAAATCATTCGAAGAGCAATTTCATGTTTTATAAAATATATATATATTAAAATGGGGTGTTAAAATAAGGTGTTATATCCACAATTGGCTTAATAACTTCAGTAATAAAATATTCACATTTATCTTACAAATATTCAAACTTTATAAAATTAGCTGTAGACAAATTTTATTTGCTTATCTATTTACTTATAATCAGATGTAATAGTTCAAAATGTATTATTATATCGGAACATCAGCTGGAAAGTTACTTAAACTTACAGTAAACAGTAAATTTTCATTAGTAAAGCATTGAAATTCTATAGACAAAAAGGAATAGATGGTTAAAACTTATTTTAACGTAACGGCTTCTTTCATCACTTCCGTCTTTTTAATCCTGAAGGACGGCATAATTAGTTTTCATAACATCAAATAACCTGAAACACAAGGAGCTCCAATAGAGTTTTATTTGGATCACAAAACAAATTCAGTTACCATTATTACTCTTTTCAACTTGGCTCCAACTCTGACGTCAATAAGCACTATCACTTTAATATTTTAATGATTGGATGTACGATATTGAAAACGTCATTGGAAATGAAAGCAGCAATCGATAACCATTGTTAGGCAAGATTCATTGCAAATCTAATGCCTTAAGAAAAATCATCACATTCTCTAGCCCCAAACAACCACATTCGCTTAATTATCATACGTTCACAAAATACAAACGATGCAACTCTCCTATTCCACCGATTGCTCTCACACTTTTGGAACTTAAAGCCAGAAAAAAAAAGATATGAAATTTACTCACACGAGCTACCCACAAAAACAAGACAATGGAATTCAAATTAGTAGTCCACAGGGAACCTCAAAAATTGTGTCGCAATGTAATGGAAGAAAATTGTAATAAAATCAAATTTGAGTTGATATCTAAAACACAGAATTGTCTATGTCTCAGAAAGAAAAGCAGTTGATTTCGCTGACCTGTCAAAAATTGAATATTATATATATATTATTTACGAAAAATAAAATAATGGAAAAAGGAGAGATTTTCTTCCTTCATTTTGAAAATAAATATGAAAAGTTCATGTAATTAAAGTAGTAATGATTCATACGCAATTTAACTTTTACAAGAAATTTAAATACGTTCATGTATTATAAATTTAATTTTACTTTTTTCTAACTAAACAAGAATCAACGGTATGTCATTTAAACACACAGGATCGTTTAATCAGACTTAGAAATTAAAAAATACGCCAAAGGCTAAAAGAATTTATTTTAAGGGAAAGAAAGTCAAAACTAATTAACCAACCCTTATGTAAGATAATGTTTCGCACACGAAAGGAAAATTTAAATCCGGAATCCAACTCAGTTAAATTACAATATGAAATTAAATATGAAGGAAAAAAATCTCTCCGAGGAAAAAAAAATATAAAGTCTTTAATCAGTAAGTTTTTCGTTAGAAAATTAAGTATTAACTTAAACATTTTAATAGTAGTAAGTTAATATTAAAGAAATTACAATATGAAATTAATATGAAGAAAAGAAAGCTCTCCGAGACAAACAATTTAAAGTCTTTAATCAGTAAATTTTTATTTAGAAAATTAAGTATTAACTTAAACATTTTAGTAATAGTAAATTAATATTAAATCGCACAGATTTTACTAGCGTTTAAAAAAGTAACAGAGTTGTTTAAGAAATTAATTTTAAAGGATTGTTCAGTTAGAGAAATACTGAAAACATTATCTCTGTCATCCTTTTTTTAAGATTTTTGATATCGGGCTCTCTTTTGACTTAGGCCCGGTCACAATCACAAAAATCTAAATTTATTTTACCAATTGTGCTGAGGAAACTTGTAAAGCACCCGTGCCCAATCAGATAGTATATACCAGCACTTGCTTGCTGAACAAAAAGTCCGTGTTCCCATTGTTGATGAGCTGATAAGTGTCCCTGTCCTTTCCTGAATTAGACCGATCTATTTGACAATGGTTAATACTTTTTCCCTGTAATATGTAATAAGCAATGATCTTGCGTAGAGGACACGATTGCCAAAACAAGAGTAAAGTCGTCAACAGCAGATTTTTCCAAGACGCCAGCGTACTCGTTACCGAAGTTATCACATGAGCTTTGATCCATCCGATGTTAATAACTCTTGAATTGTGTTATACAATAATTTATCGTATATCTGCATAATGATACTATTGGTAAGAAAATCTCGAAATACAGCTTGCATTGACGAGCTACTATCTGAGTAAAATATCACTTAATCAAAATCTGTGCTAAGAAACCAATCAACAGCTTTCAGTATTGCTAGAAATTCAGCCTGATAAATCAAATTAATTTTTCGCAGTCTAATTCGGTGATAAAAAATTACTTGCTCTTTGTAATTAACTGTGTATGCTGCACCCAAACCGTGTTCCATACTGGAGCCATCAGTGTAAATAATAGAAGAACTTGAAGACGGAACCACCGAAGTGACATAATCAATCCTCCAGACATTTCGAATTTTATAGTCATATGGGAAATTAATAGTATATATCTTTCTCTTAAAGTCAGCGTCCCTATAGACGATCTCGTCTATATCGATCCGTCGTATCTAGAAATTTCGATATTTCTCCTCTGTATTTCAATGCAAGATGGACTGAAGGAGCACCAACAATCAGGCATAATGCATCCGCAGATACAGAGTAATATGTCTTTATCATAGACAGTAAGCCCAACCGCTGCACTGGCATCAGCTGGACTTTTTTAGAGCTGGTATCTTTAAATCTGGAATCCACACATCAAAACAATAGGAGATTTGCTTTGCAATGACATCTAAGTACCGTAGTTTTAAAAATTCAGCGTATAGTCCTTTATGTCTACATCCGATCTTTTTAACATTAATCGTAAAGTCTTCAATTTTTTCATATGTTCGAGCCAAGTGAACCTAGTATCGATAACTAAACCCAAGTACGTTATAGTGTCCTTAACCAAAATGCCAGATAACTTACCGGGACGTCAGAAAAACGGCTCATAAGAATTTGTATAGACTTCTCAGCGCTTAAAAAAAGACGTAGATCTGTAGTTATATAGTAATATAGTTAAGTGCAAAACACATGTTGATCCTGTTTCCCAGTACTTGTCTGGCATCAGCGTCCTCAAAGACCACTGAATCATTTGCATAAGAGATAATGAATGTTTGACTCCTGTTATATTCTTTAAATACTTTTTCTGCAACTATAGACCAACATGACCCCTGTAGGCAAACTTCAAAAGCTGTAAAATAGCTAATAGCATCCAAGTTCTATAAGGCATGAATTGATATAATTTTTCAGTGAACTCTTAAAATATTCTTTAATTGGGAGCTAGCTCATCAATAACTTCTTCCAAAATAGGCCATTTCAAAGAGTCATAGTCTACTTCTATATCGAGGGAGACCATTGCACAATACTTTGAGTCGAGCAGAATCTCTCGCACAGTACTGTTTAACTTCTTCAAAGAATGAACTGTTACTCTACCTTCTCTCCCTATTGGCTCTTCCAGAAACCCTACTGATTCCTAATACGTAATTATTTTTAATTTCATAATTATTTCCAGGTGTTTTCCTAGGTTCGAGAAAAGTGTAATCAGATGATATGCATAAACTGAGGCTGCATTCTTATTTCTCTTTCTGAAGAAAGGGACAGTTCCCTTATTCCAATGCGTCAGAAAATGTCGCAATAACAAGCACTTGGTAAAAGTTTTTTCATCAGATTTGGGAAAACTTTGAACGGGTCCTTTGCTACAATGCCATCAATGAGGTCATATCCTGGAGCCTTATTTTCAACCTGCTGTGATACGACATGGTTAAGTTCACGATTTGAAACGTCCAAACAGCCAGGGTCACCGGCGCCATTACTAAAACAGTCAAATAGTTATAGATATCAGCTGAAGGATGAGCAATTCCGAAGTGGACATTTATTAGCATTTTGACAATATCACCATTGAGTTCTCCAAAGACCGTTGAGTTTTTCATTGTCCTACTGCAAATTTCAGATATTTCTCCTTTATAGAATTATACAACCTTCCGTACGTTGCAGAGGTCTTTTCACAAACACATCCACGACTGTATTTTCGCAAATCTGACTTTTTTACATATGTTTCTACATTTTACGAAGCATCTTTATATTCCAGGATATTTTTATTTCTTGTGTATCTTTCATACGCAGCGTTTAATTATTGTGCTCAAGTCTTAAGTCCTTACTGAACCAGGAAAGCTTTACTTTGTGGCTCATCGAGCACTTTCTGAAAATGGCATTCACTGCATCATTTAGATGCTGATAAAAATATATCACCCCGGTCTCTAAAGAGTCAGGAGACGGTACTCTGAATAGTATTGCCAGCAGTTCTGAAAACATGATCATCAAATCTTTTATTGAAATACCCATAGTTTTTGGTTTTGGTTTTGTATCTTACACGAGTTCACATTCGGGGAGAATTCAAAGAATATTTTATATCGATGATCGTTGTGCCAATAATTTTGAGGTTTACGTCCCAAGTGTCCAGAAAGCACACAGTGTTATTTCCACCCAAGGTCAATTCTGACCGACCAGTGCTATCTTCTTGCATGAACATGCACACGACATCTGCATTGTTCATAATTTTCATGTGGCTAAGAGTCAGATACTCCAGAAGTGCTTTGGCTCGAACAACATCCTGGGTATAACCCAGGGGCAGTCTTAAGGGGCAGTCTCCTGGGGCAGTCTCCTGGGGCAGTCTTAAGAAAGACTCACGTGAATGTCATCACCGACAAAAACGTTAGAAGTATCCGGAAATAGTAGAATCCTAGACAAAAGGTCTTCGACATCTCCAAACAGGCGCGAGTATTGAGAACCAAGATGAAACGTGTCTTTATGAACATTTAAGTTTTAAAATACCACATTATTACAGATCAACGTACTTATGCAGACATAATCCAGGTTAGAAATTAAAATAATAGAGGTACGATTTATGGAAATATAAAAGAGCAAATCCGATGGAACACCGACTGGAACACCATTCTGACACACTTGTTCTGACTTACACTCTTTTGCATAGTGAGGTCCTGAGCACTTCACACATCTCTGATCATTTTTAACTATAAATGACTGTAGGCTTGGCAATGAAAGCACCGGGAACCGAAATGAATTCCACTACTCGATATCTCTCATTATCGATACATATTCTTCCCCAAGATAGTAAGACGTTCCTGAGCACTTTATCTACATCCAACATCCAATTGGTCTTGCCCACTCTAGTCTGCGGGTTTTTATGATTTCAAAATATTTTCTCTGTTCCTTCAAAAAAATTTCTATAATCGTCCGGGCATGAACATCTAATCCTGGGAAATTTTATTTATCCGCCATTGCACCAACTAGGCCACACCCCAACTGTGAATTGTCTACGATCTTCCTCACTGCATCTTAAAATTGATCCCCACTAGCGGCTAAATCCACACTCAATACCAATATCCGTTCCCACCTATTACGAGGGATAATCACCTTTATTTTATTTTTCAACTCCTCCCTGACCGAAATCAGGTCTTTCATTTTAGCTGAGTCTTGTTTATTCCTCAGCTGTACGATTACCTGACCGTCTTTCGTAATGACCACGTCTGTAGGTTCAGGAGCATCGTCTTTGTCTTTACAGATTGTTTTAAGCTCACAGGCTATCAAAGCCTGAGAACTAATGTGCCCGCAGGTTCTGTATGTTCGTACGTATGTATGTACATATGTATGTATGTTATGTGTACGTATGTATGTATGTACGTAACGCGATAACTCTTGATAGAAATACCAGATTTGCTTCACATTTTGTATATAGGTTCATTCTGATAAGGCGCTTCCCTGATTAGTCTTGAGGGTTCATTGGTTAAGTATAAAGGAGGAAACGAAGGGCTAATCCCCCCCTTAATATGAATAAATGGATTTTTTATGCAGAATTATCCGATTTGCTTAAAATTTTGTATACAAGTTTATTCTGATAAGGCTCTTCCCTGATTAGTTTTGGAGGTTAATTGGTTAAGTATAAAGAGGGAAACGGTAAGCTACCCCCCCCCCTTAATTTAGCTAAATGGGTATTTCATGCATAATTATCCGATTTGCTTCAAATTTGGTATACAGGTTTATTGACGAATTTCTTATTTTTCGAAGGCATTATTCTTTGAAATAAGAATATAATATACAGTTAGTGTGAATAGCCTGTGAGCTCAATGCCAACAGTTTAAATGAGCACGTCTTTTTATTATTTGTTTTTTCAGTTCTTCTTTATTTTGATTCTCATCCAACGATGCGACAACGACGTTGAAGTCATCCCTCCGTTGATTCGTTGGTCACCTAGGACGTGTCTCCTTATCCTGCGCTCCAACCACGAGTCCTGTTATTTTCGATGCCACACTCGCATATGCTGCGTTATTCTCTGCGCATATGCTGCATTATTAACATCTTTAATTTTGTTTTGTTAAAAATATTCTCCTTTAATATCGCAATAGCTATTAATGATATAAAATCTAATAACTTTTTAGTGTTAGATATAGCATTTAACCTAAATTTAGACTGTTTGTTACGCAAAGCATCGAACATATTATAAAGTCTACAGTGCAGCATTTTAACAACCGCTGGGAAGTCCATCTCCACCGCTCCTTACAGCACACCGTCAATGTCATTCATAAACAGACTTGATATCAATAAAACCTCATCAATTAGCTAAACTACGAAAAAATCCCTCAAAAACCAGATAAAAATATACAAAATACGATAATAAAGGGCATTCTAAACCAACACACTCCAAAAAAAGGAAAGAAATACTAAAAATACAAAGTCTAGAATATAATATACATTACTCAAAGCTACAAGGCATTCCAATACCAATCGCAAAAGTTAATAGAACGGTTAAAAGTGTGAAGCAGCTAAAAATAACACAACACAAAATTCAAGTAAACAAGGGATGACCGCCCCCCGTGAACTCAGATTTCGGAACCTCCGTGGCCGAGTGGTTAAGACACCACTCCGCTAATCGCTTAAAAGCGTAGGGGAAGGCAGCGGGTTCGACGCCCGCTTACTCCGTTGTCCTGTATGTGTATCAGTAAATAAAATATATGGATCATTCGAGACAAGAGCCTTGTAGCTTATAGGTCTCAAAGCACCCCCCAGACAAATGTCAAAGAACTCAGATTTCGCTTTAAGTTCATTTATTTCAACATATTAGCAGAAAACGTATCTTGCCACTGAAAGGGTTAAAAGATGAAAATTGAAAAACGCAGAAATCTATGAAACTGCTAACAGCAATTAAGGGTTAAGAATTTGGTTTTACTCATTAAATGCGAACATTGTTCTAAGAACTGCCCATTAAAGCACTCAAAATCTCTTGATCAGGTATCGAAATTCAATATTTTTCCCAAGTTTAAAAGAAAATTTGGAAAATGAAAGAAAATCGAAACTAATTAACCAATCCATATTTTAGGTAAAGTTTCGTACACGAAAGGAAAATTTAAATCCGAAATACAACTTAGTCAAATTCCAATATCAAATTAAATATGAAGCAAAAAATAAATAAACTCTCCAAGACAGGAAAATTTTAAAAGATTTTAATTAACAAATTTCTAGTTAGAAAATGAAGTAGTAACTTGAAAATGTTGGTGCTTTTAAGAAAATATTAAATCACAAAGATTTTACTAGCATTTCAAAAGAAATATTGTAACAAAAGTGTTAAGGGAAGTCATAATAAGAGTTTGTTAAATTCTAAAATTGCAGAAACAAAATTATGTGCATTTTATTCACTGAAAGTTTTGCTCTTTGCTTATCTTTAGATATATCCAGAAATTTATATTTTTAACAACTTTTTAAAATTAAATTACGAAGAACTTTAAAATAATGTAATCCGCAAAAGAACTATTATAAAACAATTCCAAATATTAATCATTATAAACTATGGCAATACGCAATATAACGTGGTATATGAACATTTGGCACAATATCACTGTTTAGCGGCTTGAATTCGAAGTGTTCATTTTTTTAAATACTTTGAATTAAAATATTATTTTTGTATATCATTTTAATAAAAAGAAAAACAATACAAGTTGATTTGTTTAGAAATAATGCGCGAGGTAATTGCGAACCAACTTTAATCATAATTTTATAATAATGTTATTTTTAGATTAACTGGTCAACATTGGGTAAGGAACATAAATACGAAACCGTCATTAATTTAATTAATATATTTCATTAACATGATTAATTAATATCAATTTCAGATAATAAATATTACTGAACATTTAATTTATCTTCAAATAAAATCTGAATGCAAAGCAATTTCTTTTCTTGGAATATTCAAATTTGTAAATTTCTAATTTCTGTAGAGTACGGGATCTAACCCTGGCTCCCTGGGTTACAGAATATATGTTAAAACTGTTTTTAACACTTTCCAACATAGTTGAAAATTGTTCATATATTCGGTTTGTCTGTCTGAGCGTCTGTCTGAGCGTCTGTCTGCCTTTTGTTTGTGTTCAAACGCATAAATATACTCGGAGTGCCATGCAATTACATATGTTATTGACGTGTTATGTTTGGCGTGGTATGTTTGGTTTTGAAAATGAAGTGTATAGCATTTATAGTTCATTTACAAGGACACTCAAAATTATTCCGTTACATTACGCTACGGGTAACAATCGTTTGCGGTGTATTTAAAACATATTGAAATTGATATATATCAATGAGGTGCACTAGAGGCTTACTATAAAATATGGTGGACATAGCAATCACCGTGTATTTACAGAGACACACAAAAGAATTCTGTTGCAGTACTGTCTATGAACAATAATTGCTCGAAGTGCGTTTTCAGTTGTGGTACGCTTTTTAAAATTTAACATTTTTCTATATATTACTTGGTGTGTATAAATGTTATAGATCATATACAGAGCAGCACAAAAGATATCGAATACATTTCGGTTTATTGAAGGAAATTGCTTGATAGGAATTTTTAACGTTATACGTTTTCCTAATTGTTTACACAGACATCTACTTTCACTTTATTAAACGTTAAAGCTTTGTTAAACTATTCTGGAAGTGTTGGAAATTGTTTTATAATCAATGCTTGAAATCATGATTTTCCGTTCTTGTTTTTATCGAAATCTGTGGAAGATTTTATGCGTTTAATACATAATTTTTTTAGATTGCCCACTAACACAATCAAAAATATATGTATATGAAAAATATCAATTATATATTCAAATACAATTTTGAAAGTCATTATAAGTGAAACTGTAGTATTAACCACATGTCAGAAGTTAATAGCCCAATAAATCGCTAAATAATGTTATGCTTAAAGGAAACTGCAATCAATGAAAAAAGGCGGGTCAAATAAAATCGTGGAAATCGGCGAATTGTGTAAAAAACATATGTCAAATTTACCTGGTAAACCATTTTTTAACGCCTTTGTGGAACGCTTTAGTAGCCATCCTTCAAAGATAATGGAAATAGTATATTCTTTTTCATTAAATTCAATTCTTGTGAATAGAGAGCAATAATGGTAGACCTAAATACAAGGAGCTTAAATTTGCCTCCTTAATTTAATCTATAACTGAAAACAAAATCTTTATTTCTAGATGAAAATTTGTTGACAGACGATTTTTGTTCTGAATAAATTGATTCATGAAGTTTGAATATGTGAAAACATGTTTTTATTTTTTAAAAGTTTACTGTAATCAAGATTTATTTTTTCTTTCACCATCTATTCAAATTGAAAATAAATTCTTTTTTTTTCAGTTTTAATGAGGAAAATATATTAATCCGTTTTATTTCTTTTTTATCCACAAAATTGGAATAATTTAGTTGCCATTTTTAGAGAAACTTCGTTAAAATTTACAAAATAATAATAATAATAATATCTCGGAATTTAAATATTTTTTTTTTTAATTCTGAGAGTTTACCACATACTCGGATCAATGACAACCGTTGTTAAGTAACGCTGTTAAGTGTGCGTTCGACAATATGAAAGGAGTAGTTGCGAAATACAAACAGGCGGTCAGATTTTAATACATAATGAATTCGTATTTATTTTTCTTTTCCTAATAATCATGGTGTGGTTTTTGGCAAAAAACTCTCATTTGTATGTAACTGATATTCATGCGTAATAATCGGTACGGATAAAAAAAACATTTAAATTTTTCGTTCTAAATATGGCGTGAAACTGATCTACTTTCTAAACTTACCAACCCTTGTATTATTAATGTAAAGGATTGATTCACGCTCTTTGTAAACACATTTGAAAATTCCCGTTTTATTTCAAATATGACTTAACTTTTTCCTCAGAGAAATCCCTTTTTAATTGCATAATTCTTGTTAATTTTCTTTTTCTGGCAATCAGTGCGTAAATTTTAGCGGAAAATTCACATTTGTATGTAACTGGTATTCAAGCTAATAATTAATCTGTATCGATAAAAAATATTTCAGTTTTTCATCTTAAATATTACGTCCATTATCTATCTACTTTCAGTATACATTGATATTCATGCTCTTTGTATTATTACGAATATTTGAAAATACATTTTTTATTTATGACGTCATATTTGTCCAAGCCGAGGATGATCCTTTTCATAGTTCCATGGTCCAAGCAAAATCTATTTTTAATAATACAATTATTGTTCATTTTTCCTTCTAATTATAACGTAGTTTTTGACAGAAAAAGATCTTTTTAATTTAACCGATATTCATACTTCATGTATAATAACAAATACTCTATATTTTTGTTTCAAATATCACGGAAATTCATCTTCTTTTGAATATTTTTAATTTTCAGTTTTCACGTGAAAATTGTTCAGTTGAAAATCAATTGTTGAGGAAAAATTATTTTTCCATGTTTTTATTTATTGGCAACGATCAAAGCCCTAGCAACGATAAAGTAAAATGGTTAAATTGTATGGAAAAATGTCCATTTATTCTCTATGAAAATAATGAAATTTTTAATTATTAAAGAAAATATTTGAATAAAATAAATAAAATCTAGTCTATGTTCATTCCTGGATTATAATCAACCTACATGCAAAGATACAGGGTAATTAAATTCTCCATTTTGACGCTGGCTTCAGCCTAACGTTTGCACACAATCGGATTTATAATATTACTAGCTGTTACCCGTGACTTCGTTCACGTAACATTAAAAGAAAAATAAATGTACTAATCAAGCAAAATATTTCACTCCTGATAATTAAAAACGTAAATAATTAACTAACTCTTTATCACATTTCATAGAAGAAAATGCGATATTTCTTTGTTATAGGGGCCTTGACATAAATCAGTTTAAAAAAGGTAGAATTTTGTGCCAAATAACCGCGTAAAGGAAACTGCAACCGATGTAAAAAAGACGGCCAAATAAAATCGTGTAAATTGACGAATTCGGTAAAAAGAAATGTCAATTTTACCTGATAAACCATTTTACTTTTAACGACTTTGAGAACCGTTTTAACAGCTACCATTTAAAAATAATTCATTGGAAATAGTATATGCTTTTTCTTTAAATTCAATTCTTGTGAACAGGGATGAATAGTTCTACACCTAAATGCAAAGAGCTTCAATTGCAAAGCTTTTTGCAACCCAAAATTACATGCAAACGTAACACTTAAATTGCAAAGCTTTTTGCAACCCAAAATTATATGTAAACATTACTTTTGCATGTAATTTTCATTGCAAATTAACATTTATTACGGTTCAAATTAAAATTAATTTGGGTGCAAATTACCTGTAAATGTTACGTTTGCATGTAATTTGGGTTTGCAAAAAGCTTTGCAATTGCAAGTGTTACGTTTGCATGTAACAGCAAATTTGTGCCCTTGGTTTAATCTATAGCTGAATCAAATCTTGATTTCTTGACAATATGCTGACAGGCGATTTTTACTCTGCAGAATAAATTGATTCATAAAGTTTGAATATGTGGAAATATGTTTTTATTTTTCGGAAATTTTTCTGTAATCAAGATTTTTTTTTTCACCAACTATTCAATTTGAAAATAATTCTTTTTTCAGTTTTAATGAGAAAATGGCATAAAAATATATTAATCCGTTTTATTTCCCCTTTTTTATCCACAAAAATGGAGTAATTTAAGTACCAGTTTTAGAGAAATTTCGTTAAAATTTACAAAAAAAATTAATATCTCGGAATCTAATTCAAAATTTTAAATTCTCAAAGTTTATATGACATCCTCGAATCAATGATAACCGGTGTTAAGTAAATCGCGTTGTATTAAGAGGAGTAGTTGCGAAATATACACAGTCAGATTTTAACTTAATAGACTTGTGTTCAATTTCTTTTCCTAATAATCTTACTGATGCTTGTATTATTAATCACAGAGTTCAGAGAATAAATAGAGATGAAATGTTCTTGTTTGGCGTGATGCTGAAAATGCAACCCTACAGTCGGCCCAAGCAACTGGCGGCTTGCTTTGAAAACCTCTCCCCGTCCAATGAATCCAGTCATTGTTCCACGTGCAGCCTCTCTCCATCCAATGAAGTCAGCCCTTGGGCCTAATGATTTGAGCGATAACCGGCTTCATATTGCAAGCCGATTTTACGGTTCATTACCTCTCTATTATTTCACTGTACTCTGTGATTTTTAGTGTATGAAATTGATACACGCTCCATTTGAAACATATTTAAAAAATCCCGTTTTATTATGACGTCACTTTGATCCCAGAGAAATCTCTTTTCAATGATATAATTCTTGTTAATTTTCTTTTCCTGGCAATAATGAAGTGAATTTTAGCAGAAAACTCACATCTGTTTGTAACTGATATTCAAGCTTATTAGTAATCAGTATCAAAAAAATATTTCAGTTATTCATCTTAAATATGCCGTCCATTATGTATATACTTTTATTATACACTGATAGTCATGCTCTTTGTAATATTACGAATATTTGAAAATACATGTTTTATTTATGACGTCATATTTGTTCAAGCCAAGAAGGATCCTTTTCATAGTTCCATGTTTCAAGCGAAATATTTTTCTTAATAATATAATTATTATTAATTCTTCTTTCTAATTATAACGCAGTTTTTGACAGAAAAAGATCTTTTTAATGTAACCGATATTCATACTTCGTGTATAATAACAAATACTCCATACTGTTGTTTCAAATATCACAGAAATTCATCTTATTTTGAATTATTTTCATTTTTCACGTGAAAATCTCTCAATTGAAACTTAATTGTTGAGGAAAAATTATTTTTTCGCATTTTTATTTATTGGCAACGATCAAAGCCCTAGCAACGATAAAGTAAAATGGTTAAATTTTATCTAAAAATGTCCATTGATTCTCTATGAAAATAATCAAATTTTGAATTATTAAGAAAAGTATTTGAATAAAATAAACAAAAACCAGTCTGTGTTCATTTCCGGGTTATAATCCACCTATATGCAAAGATACAGGGCCATTAATTTCACCATTTTGACGCTTGCTTCAGCCTAACATTTGCACACAATCAGATTTATAATATTATTAGGATTAGGATAACGTGGCTCTCGTATGTAAAGAATGTGTGCTTAAATTATAAAAATTATGTACTCACACTGAAAAAAGTGAAGTACTCAAATAAGAGAAATTCGATCTACTTATATCGAATTGAGTATGTTTGGATAAAAAATAAACCTATTCTTTCTCCATTTTGAAACATGAAATACAAACTCAAACAAAACGATAATTCTGTACTTTGTGATGGTTTAATTCATTCACGACGGCAAAAAAAATTTCAATAATAGGAAAACAATGCAATATACCCAGGAAATCAGGGAAAAATATTACATTTTTACTCCTCGGAAGGAACTATATCTTTCGCTTCCTTTATAATACATAAGAGTATTTTGCGTTGTTGTTCTGAGTGAGTTTGAACATCATGCGTTCTTCGTATATTCTTATGCTGACGATCCGGTCTTTGTGCTGAGTGATATGGCTTTGTTTGTGAAAAGAAAATTAGAAGGAAAGGGATTTTCAAGATTTCGCCAACAAATTTGAAAGTAAGTGCTCTCTGTTAAATATTCGATACATTTTTTATCTTATTTTATGTAATCAGCTGTACAGTCTATAAAAATTAAATTATTGCAAATATTAAACTATTCACAGTATTTTAAAACAATTTAAAAGTTCTTGAAAACAATGCTCTTTTCATAAAACTATTTGATTCGGGTATATTGATAATATTTTTGTTATTTTTCCTAAATAAATTATCAATTAAATGTTTCATGTTAATAATTGTAAGTGGGAAATAAATGTCAGTACATTTTTACTTTAATCTGTAATAAACGGGGGATACGAGGCAGAGCCCACTTGCCAAGAAAAATTGATGTTTTTCAATCTAACTTATTTTAGTTTTGAAAGTGTTTTATGAAATGCCTATTAGCCGAAGTTTTTACCTAAATTTTGGTTTCGTACGTGATACTAATCGGCCATTTTGGACTTCACCTGCTTTTACTTCATATTTTTATGACCAAGAGTATAGTTTTCAAGCACTTTTAAATTATTTAAAAATATTGTGCATAATTTAATATTTACAGAAGTTTCTGCTGATTACAGAAAATAAGAAAAAATGCACTGAATATTTAAAAAGATTACACAGAGTTCATATTTGAATACATCCATGAGATCAAAAATGAGTACATAAGGGTTCATATTTGAACACATCCATAGAATAAAAAATGAGCACACGTGTTTCTCAATTTTGAGAACATTTGGATCGGAGTTATTTGAAGTATGTGACGTATTTAAAATAGAGTACTTTTTAATCAATTTTGGAAACTTTTTTTTTTGCAGGTGTGTTTGAAATGACAATACAGTAATTTAATATTTTAAAAACTTAATTATAAAGTAATAAATTGATTTTACGGCATTTTACTGCTAGCCGCAGGTGATAAATTGCCAAATATTCTTTATGTTTACAGTTGTATAAGAATTATAAAACAATGGTGTTAATTATGCTCCAAACCACTCCCGCCAACATAGGCCAACGAGCTGCGAAGCTGAACAACGAAATATTTTAAACACTATAAAAAGCAGAAAATAAAAGAATATAATTTGTTTTCTAAAATACTATTTTATAATTTAATAGTTTAAATTATGATTGTACGTTGCGGAGACAATTTAAAAATTCTAAATAGGTAGCGGAAAAATGCTTTTATCCCTTTTCTGTTGACATCTCTCCCAAACAAAATAGCTAGTAATGTCGCCGCTGCTAAGGTAATTAAGTTTGTTGTTACCTTTTGACTTTCACGGATCATAATAAAACAAGTATGGCATATAAAATCATAAAAACTGGTAGTTTTAAAGAAATATGTTCAATAAACACGCTGAAGCAGAGAGTTTTAAATCAAACAATTTATTTTAGGAGCTATTTAATATAGAAATTGGTCAAAGTAGTTCAGTTAAATACTTTTAGAACGATCGAAAGCTACGCATAACAATTTAACCATATTTTACAATCATATACACGACTAAATCGCAGTGTGCAATATCCGATAATTTTTTTTTAAATTTGTCTAATTTATTGAGTTTTTTTGTTTTTTTTCATTTTTAGGATTCTGTACCTATAAAGTAAAAACGGAACCATTATAAGATACTGATGTTTCTGTCTGTCCGTATGTCGAAGAATTTTTTTTCGAAAATCATGGAACGAGGAATGTTCAAAATTGGCAGAATTATAAAGGCTATTAACCCACGTATTTATAGAATATTAGCCATTCACAAATATTTTTAGGAGAGTTTCCTGGGAGACTAATTGAGTTACTTGAAAAAACTATTTTTTTTTATATCGTGTGGGTTATCATAAATATCTCGTAACACCGAACTCAAAAATATATTTGTTTCAATTTTAGATATTATATTGTCAGAGATATCGTCGAAAATTTACTGGAAACCCCCCCCCCCCTTGCCTATTTCGGAATCTAATAAAAATAAAATTATGAAAAAATTATTGAGGTAGTAAGAATTTATTTAAGCCTTTCAGGTAAATGATAGGGATTATACTTGGTCATATAGGTTTTCAGAAAATCGCATTTTTTCGTTACACACAAGCTTTTCTTTGCAGACTCTCACCGGGGTTATTGGGGGGCACTCGAGGTACCATCTACGCTTTAGATAATTTGTTTTAGATAATTTGAATCATAGTGATAAATAGTCAACATTTTCATTAAGGTGTAAAAAAGTCATAGAGAAAAATATTTGTAACTATTTAGGCTTTATATGTCTCTGAATTTCATGGTATATCCATATATGCTTTGCTAGTAGATATAGTCTAAAAGAAAACTTTATTCTAGAAGTCCGGCAGTGAGTGACATTCTTACTTAATCAATCACGAAAATAGCCATTCAGCTGTCGCGACTGCGGTCCATGTGTACTTGGTAACTTAAAAATCCCTCATTCAAAGTAAAATGAATAGCAACGCGATTACAGAAGATCACTACTGGTCATAATAATATCATTTAATGTTCCGTAATCGGGTAATCTCTTTAAAACAGATCAAATTAGCGTGTCTTTAGATTCTGAAGGGCCTTGAAGGGGGTTGGTGAGCGTAGTTCGTAAGGGCAGAGCCTTCTAGTCATAGAAAAAGAAACACAGCAAATATTATATATGTTTTAACAAATTCGCACTGTCTCTCTCAAAAGTGTAGGCACAACAAACAATGTCGTTTATTAAATAACAATACAAAATTAAAATAAACCATATTATTCATTTATTAGATACTGTAAATTATTCAAATAAATCATATCAAAATGAACAAATTACCATGACTTTTATAGAAAAAGATGTTAAAGTCAGTAACTATACAGTTTCTAAAAGTTAAAGCACAATGGGAAAAAATACATCATTTAACACTTTTATTTGATTTTACTTATTGATGGTATTTCCCTGGTGTCGGAAAACTCCAAATAATCGTATTTCCATTGAATGAACTTTGAATTATTATTGGTGACAGATAATATCATGTTTTTCAATACCACTTTTAGTTCTTTATTAGAGTTATGTTGCCTTTCATTATTGTATACTTCACGGGCTAAGATAATCCAAATGTTCCCAATTTGATTTTATATCGGAGCCTAAATCTGTCCAATATAAAATGTTAATATTTCGGGCGGAAAGCCAGTGTTTTGTACTATGTAAGTTGTGGATTGAACCATTGTAATGCTTAATTTTCCCTTCAGGACTCCCTAAGATATCACCAAATGGAAGTAGACGTTTCTCTAGTGGCTCTAGATGCTTTGTTGAATTTTGGTACCCATGGAGAAATGCCAGAAGTGTTTGTCAATTAAAGACAAGCACCTCCAAAACTATCCGAGACGTGACGTCTTGTCGTCTAGTGAAGAAAGCAAGAGTCTGTTTACAGGGGTCATGCCATTAACAACTCTAGCCATCAGGACCTTCCATATTCCACTTCTTTTCGTCGCTGAATAATAGGGAGAGCCACATGCCCCCGTTCGACATGCACTTTCAAGCCCAATTCATTTTGCCCTATTTATGGTGTAATTGTAGGCACAGTTTACAACACATTTTCTTTAAAACAATGTTTTTGCAATCTCTTATGCTTCTATGTGTTGTGTCCTTTGAGACATTGAAACCAATATTATTTTTAATATCCCTTATGGACATAATTTTCTTTAACACCAATCTTAAAATTTTCCCAACAATCTCAACACGTAACAATCAACTCAACAATCTCACGCATCAATTCTAACAAGTACTCTGTATATCCCTTGCTTAGAAAGATTTAATAATCTAGAAATTTCAGAAACGGGCGGATTTTTAGATTTTCGTTTAAATATGTATAAAATTGCCTCTTTTGTGAATTCCGTAGCTTTCGGCATCTTAATTGAATATTTGCAATTATATTCTTGGGGGAAGCGATTCGTTGGTCGGAACGATTAGTTGGTTGAAACCAGTTGTTGGCTGGTTGAAACCAGTTGTTGGTAGGTTCAAACCAGCGGTTGGTTGGTTCAAACCAGCGGTTGGTTGGTTCAAACCAATCTAGTATTTGATAGCGTTTGCATAATGTACTATACTTTTGAGACAATGTTGTTTATAAACAAAAACATAAAAAGGCATATTTTTTAATAAATAATGGTGATGAAACCATTATAATATCTCTACGATGTTTCATTTCAATTACATTTTAAATATTTGTTATCAAATTATTACACATATTTCTCCTTCCAATTATTACCCTATTTTAGTGTGTGCCTAAACTATTGAGATAGACTAGTTTGCACTTATTATAAATCATAAATCAAAGCGCAAATTTTTCTAAAATTCGCCAAATTAACGTATTGTAAAAAGTATTTTTTGGAACTACAAGAATTGAAGTCATGAAATTAAGCGTGATCTTTAGGATAAATATTGAATACTTATAAAAGAGTGCTTTTAGAAAACTATTTTTACTTTAATTTAACATTCCTACCCTAAATAGGTCTAATCGACCAGTTTCTATAATTTATTTCATTCGATTCCAACCAGACAATTCGTCATAAAGTAAGTTAAATAAAAGTCACAGAGAATTCAGTTAAATAAATATCTTAACAGTTTAAAATGAATATTCTGGTTTGAAATGTTTTTATCAACTGGGTAGCAAAGTTAAACAAAAAGTTGGGAGTGAATTCCAATTTTAGATAGCTTAGAGTAGCTACATCGATGGAAGAAACGGCTTTAGCATTGGATAAATCAATTGAGACAGCATCAATTGTTTTTGACAATTGTCAAAAACTTTCAGGTAATCCTTCTTATGATCTCATGTAAAGTGTTTTCATGGGGAATTAGCTAAATTTATTAGCGAAGAACAGTTAAAAGCTGACCTTATTTACAATAAATATGAAATGCATTTAAAAATGTTTTCGCCTGTACATTTTACATTGGTGCAGAAAAATAATTTTCCCGGTACAAAGAGTGCGAAGGAAAAAGTAACAATACTATTAATGCTAAATATTAGGTGCAGCTCCAGAACAACATTAAGCAAAACAAGAGGATGCTACTGATATTCGGTTCAGAAAATGGCATGATAAAGTGGCTTCGAAGTAATATCAAACTGGGTGGCAAAAGAAAATCACTGCATATTATTTCTGTTGTCAACATCCCTTTTTCTGTGCCTTTACAAAACGTACAACAATGAATGAGGTATCATTCGATTAGGTTTTTGAAGAGGCTTCTGACATAGTACATTCACATTTCGTTAATACATATTTTTTAATATAAAATTGCTGTTAATTAAATATTAAAACAGCATTGTTTTCATAAATGAAAAGGAAGTTTTTTCTCAAATCTATGTTGCCACAAAAATAAACTACCGTATTATGATTATAAAAATTTTATTAAAAAATACATATTTATGATTAAAAAGGAAAATCTAAGTTGAAATGTTTAGGAGAAAAAGACACCATCGATCGATTGAAGTAATGGTATTTCACATGTAGCCTAAAATGTATGCTTTGTTATAGTAAATTAAATTGTGTTTTATATTTATTCAATTTATTTTTCTTCGCCTCATTTTCCTCTAATGCAGTTAAAATACGATTATTAATTTGGTTCTCGCGCGAGCATTTTGTTACTTCGATTAATTTTTGCTGTAACTTTAATCGAATAAATGAGACGATATTCTGGCTTCACTGATGTTGTTGGAAGATATTTTTATCCTTAATATTTCTTTAGAAGATTAAACTGCAACTGAAAAACTTTAGGTATTGCTAAAAATATCAGACTGCAGTGAGAAATCCTCACACAGATATATTTTGGACAGAAATAAAATTTAAGGACTAAACTTTAAACCATTTCTATATATAATATTCATTTTTGCCAAAGGTTTGAAGTATTTTTTTCTTTAATAATATGCGCATAATTTTATATTTAAGCATATAATATAGGTAAAAGACACGTTCCAGTTTACTTAATTGTAAATTTAAAATAAAATAAATTTTTAAGCAGTACTCCAGTATATACATTTCCAATTAAAGTCAGAGTTTAAGTTCATTGAGTTAAACCTATATTTGGATAGTCTGGATTCAGATAAACGTGGTTTTAACCAATTTCACATTATGAAATACCAAGTGTCCGAGAACGAAGTCATAAGTTCCATTATAGCAAATTCAGTTAAATTACTAAAATGCATCATTTTTTGTCATTATGTAAGTAAATACCACGTTTATGAAAATAAAATGTACTTATGCTGGTCATTTTTCCCTGACATATATAATGCTTATTTATTAATTTAGATATTTTTTGTATCAAACAATGTGTATGACAGAATATATGTAATTTAAAAATTAAAAATTAAATGTTGATTCTTTATAAATAGTACAAAGGTAAAATTGCACAACATAATAGTTCCTTTGGTAAAATGTCTTTTCTGATGAATAATAAAATCTGTTGCTCAGTAAATAAATAGATAGTAAAAACAGATTTGATAAAATTAAATATTAAAATTATAATAAAATGAGATATTTTTATCCTGTTTTCATTCTAAAGTTTCAGTAGGAAGTATAAAGACTTCCAGTTATTTTAACAGAACGAGAAAAAATGACAAATACATATATTTTTGTTATTATTATTTTAATAGTTTTCGAACCTTTAAGAATATCATACGTTTGTCCGATAGGAAAATTCTTAAGTTTACTGACGTAAACGCTGAGACGCGTGACGACGATATCTGTGAAAGAAAAGCATTAAATTCATTTATATCGAAACACAATTTTTTAGCAGTTTTACCAGGATAACTTTTGAACAAGTTAAGGAATTTACATGTTTCTTTTTCTTAAGGATGTACTCAAATCCAAACTGCTTATTTTGTAACTTATTTTTAAATTCATTCACCCAGAAAAAGGATTTGATTAAAACAACAAAACATGTGTTGTTCAGTACATTTTGGTTGTTTTAGCAAAATTTTTAGTTGAAGTAAAAAAATTGGTTTTGTTGCTTGGACAAAAAAATATTGTTAACACTCTTAGAAAATTTTAACAAAATTTCATCAATTTTAATTGAATTAACAAAATCTGTTTTCTAATTTTACAATAATTTTTTAATTCCAGCAAAATTTTGTTGTTTTTGCAAAATTTAAATTGTTGTGTAGTAGCCACAACTCTCTCACGTAACTCGATTTATTTGACTTATATAGCTATATAATTAAAGGATTAACATATTTTTTGGATAATTAAAACTTTTTTCTATTGGGACGGACCAAGGTAGTTTTAAAAATCCCCCTGTCCCATTTATTACTTTCTTCTACCTTTACAAGAAGAAAGTATAGGAATCATGAAAATTTTCGACTTCCGGTTTCTTGCGGATTTTAGAAGGTCCTGAACACGATTTGACTGTTTTTAGAAAATGACTGTCAATGACTCTATCTGTCTGTATGTGACTAAAATTTTGTGGGCGCTCTATCTCAAGAACTAATGCACGTAATTTAATAAAACTTTATATTCAGTTACTTCCTGATATAAATTGTGGCTGATTAGTTTTTGGTGTAAATCGCGCAACAGGTGGCGCTGCTATGTTGCATTTTTCGCGATTTCTGCAATAGCTCTATCTCATTTTCAGCAGTGAATTACGCCTGTAATCTTTGAATAACAACCAGTGAAATTTTATCCTGCTTTTTGCAGGCGTAATTCACTGCTGAAAATGAATTAAAAATTAACTATGTGTTGCCGTATGCTGGGCTTTGTATTGTCGTCTCATGTTTGCCGCAGAAATTTGCGTGCTACTGATGAATTTTCCGTCTTGTGCAGCGGTTGCAGCCGGTCTGACATATATAAGTTTGAGAAATGACGATTTCTTTCGGATATCGTTCCTTGTAGCTCAGTGGTAGAGCCTCAGAGCGATGTTCTGAGGACCCGGGATTGAGTCCGGCTTGGGGCATTTTTCACTCACTCGGTTTGCGCTTGAAAAACAGCAGGATAAAAATTCACTTGTTATTATTCAAGGATTACAGGCGTAATTCACTGCTGAAAGTGAATTGTAAAATAGTTAAGATTGGTTCATTTAACAAAGGTTTTTGTAGTATAAACAAAACAATTTCGTAATACAACATATTTTATTATTTAAACAAACAAAATATATTTTGTTGAAAAAAGAAAATAGATTGTTGAAATAACACATAGCATATATCTATGTAACAAAAATAATTTTGTTAATTCAAATAAAATTGAACCATTTTACTTAAATTAACAAAACATTTTTTTGCTGACGGTAATTTTTTTTTTTTTTTTTTTTTTAATTGCAAAAAAAAAAAAAAAATCAACAATATTTTTTGTTGATTCAAACAAAATTTTCATTGACCCATATTTAAACAAAAAGTTTTGTTGGGTCAACCAAATTTTTGTTCATTCAACTAAATTTTTTCTTTGTGTTTTTGCTCTAAAATGCATCATCCAATTGGCAAGTTCTCTTATTCAGAAACTTTATAATGTCTGTATTGGTCAATTTTTTGATAAAGGCAGAATATATTTCAAAAAATGCTGACAAAGTGGACCTTTTGAATTTCCCGAAGCGATAGCTCTGGAAGCAAAAGAAAATTAGCGTACTGTGAAAATAATTGTTTGTAAATCAATTTCTAATTAATTGAACGAAAAATAAAAACACATGTCACTTATAAATCTCTTCATAAACCACGTTGCCATGTTTCATGTTTTTATTTTTAAAAATGAGTCTGAAAATGTGTCAGAAAATTTTGAGTTGTTGAGCGGGGAAAAATATTTTTTTATACCGCCTTAAGCCACTTTTGTCAAAACTATAAATTATATGGACAAATTTAAGGGTTTACCAGATAAATACATATCTCAGATAGCTTTATTCTGCATTGGAACTCGGTAATTTGAATTCTAAATTTTCTACAATAACCATCAGTTTAAAAACACTAGTTTGAGAAAAACGCATTTAAAAGTTGTGGAAGAGGTTCAACTACAGCGCCGTTTTATTTAATTGGACGCTGAGCAAGACTATCTTGAAAAAGGAAAGAATCGTAGAATTTGTTTAGGCTATTCTTTATTTTTTAAACAATTTTAGACCGAAATTCTTCCATAAGAATATTTTACTTCGAAACAATATATATATTGAGCTGAACTCTGAAGTATAAGGTAGAAAAAGATGATAATTTATACTGTCTGAAGAGAGAATTGACGTGTGGGAAGTGGGAGCATCACAAAGATACTTTCCACTTCCTAAAAGATATGCGTAATAAAAGTTTACGGATGTGAAAAGATTTGTAGAACGTCGCCTGAAAGAATAACATAAGTGAGATAGGAAATTCACAGAATTCTCTCTATAGTTCTAGAATTTATTTCTGTTAGGTATTTTATTTTTATAACACACACTTTTAAACAAGCGATACATCAACTTAAATAGGCAGAAAGTATAATTTTTGTCTTTTTTTTAATATATGATTAAAAACAAAGATCAGTATATTGAGTAATGATTAAGAAATGTTTAAACTATTGAAAGCATTGACAAAGTAACATCGCATGAGTCTGGGCTGTAAACAAAAAATGTTTATCTAATAAAGGAATTAAATTATTTGACTTTGTTAAAATAGCCAATTTTGGGCAAATTTCACAATTTTTTTTTTATTATTATTTTATTCGAATGAACGTACTTTTACTTCTTACGATTGCTGGAAATATAATTATGTATGTTTTTGTTTCCGCTCTCAAGCCGGAAGTGTGTCTTTAAGCAACCAGAAATTGTTATTTAAAGTACTCGGGAAAGCAAAGTACTTCTGATATGAGATTTAGGCAGGTACAACATAAAAGTCAGAACTGTTTTAAGACCTTTATATGAATATGTGAACGAACGGAACAAGAGGTAGGGTTACTAAAGTTTTAATTTTATTTTTACCAAATTAATTACATATAATACCTACGAGCAGGGAAGACCGAGCAATGCTCGGTCAAAATTAAATTTGAGTTCAAATATCATGACCCATGACCAAAATAACCCGCTAATTGAATTTGCTCGAACATGTGACTTAGACCAACAGTCTTCTCGTGCCGGAAAACCATAGGATGCAAAATTTAGTGTAAATTGAGCCGCTTTTTAGATATTGACCCACAATGACCCAGAAATGACCCACTATTCGAATTTTCTCGAACATGTGACCTAGTCTAATGATTTTCGCGTGCCCGAAACTCGTAAAATACAAAATTTAATCAAAATCGTTAGAGCCGTTTTTTAGATAAAATTAATTTGACCCGCTTTGACCCAAAAATGACCCCCTAATCGAAAGTTCTCGAACATGTGACCCAGCCCAATAGTCTTCTCGTGAAGAAAATAATGGGTGTACGCGGAGGGGAAGGACGTTATTGTGTTGTGCTCCTACAAATGTCTGGCTAAAGCCCCTCCAAAGGTCAGCGGGCCGAGCGCCCTTGATGGAAATGGATACATGAATGTCTCAGCTACAAAAATAGGTAAACAGCATGTTTCTACGTTAATTATTAATTGTTTTATGTACATATAACTTAATTTGCTCTAGCCTAGCCTGCTGTTTGTCAGCCAGTGACTGCTTCCATCTTAATTTTTTTGTCTTATTGTGTTTTAATTGTAATCTGCTTAAACAATGTAATATAAAGTTACCTCTTAATATTAGCAAGCTCATAGAAAAAGCCTTGTTGCGATAACTTAAAAATTTTAATTGTTATTAAGCTTTTTATTAGACTTCTGTTGCTAACCAAGCCACATAGTTTAGCATGTCTTGTTCTAAATTTTGGCCTCTGAGAGTATGTATTAGGATATATATGCTTGGAGGACACGGGGTTCATTTCTGGGGGGCTGGCTGTTTGGCATCACGGGCATTGTTACAGTGTGGCTTGATTATGGGACCTCGCTCTCATTTGCTTTTGGGGAGCAAGGGTGACAGCTGTTTGCTGGCCGGGGTGTGGCCTCTTCAGACGCTCGGCCCCCCCTAATTAACTTTCTTTCTGCTATTTTGCTAACGAGGGGAGTTAGAATTCTTTGAATATTTCTGTTTCTTTTTTTTTTTTTTTTTCAATTTTTAGTTTTTATCATGTAGGTTGTGCTTAAATTTGACGTTTTTTTCCTGCTCCTTAATATGCTTTTTAACATTTATTTAAATGAGTTAGGATATCTTTCAACTGTACCATTTATAAAAAGTAAAGGGAATAGGGAGGGTAGGTTAAGGAAAGAAATGGTTACATACTTTAACTTTTTCAGCTCTTTTTTTTTTCTCTAGTACTTTACATCAGAAAACTTATTCATCCTATGATCCAAACTTTTTTCCAACTTTAATAATTTTAATTGTAATACTTAGCAGTTTTCAACGCAATAACGGTTTTTTTTTTTAATTCCTTTTTTTATCTTTATTTAAACATTGTTCTTTTTATGTTTTTTTTCTTTATTGTTTTATTTTTAATTTAACATTTTCTTTAACATCCCGGGTAGTGCGGAGTTATCGGCTGATATTTTGTTAGTCGCTGAATGTCGTACGGGTATTATAGCTATAGTTATAAAGTAAATTTCAAATTATTGGGGTTGTTAAAACTTTCTTTTTAGTTTTGTGCAAGGGGGAGGGGACACATTTTTATTAACACAGCAAGCTCTAATATGTCTTATTTCCTTTAAATTCCTAAGTTTTAAATTTCTTACCTTTTTTAATTATTTTTTCTTACAAAATTTCCATCTTACTCAGTAATAAAAGTGTTATTTTAAATAAATCTTTTCAAAGTACGTAAAATTAATATTTAAAATAAATAAATATGTCGTTTGTTTTTGAATATTACTAGATAATTTAATGATAGTTTTGTCTTTGTCACACATCTTTTACTCCAGTAACAGAGAAATCTACTCACACCAGCTTTTGTTAATAGCTTTTTATAACATGTCTTTAAAAAACATCTAATATCTAATGTATTATTAATACATTTAACAAAAAAAAAAAAAAAAAAAAAAAACTTATGTTTTTTAATACACTTATACATAATTTTATTCATTATATTATAAATGTATGGCCATGAAAAGACGCCCTTTTTTTTTTTAAGAGAATCTCACTTTATCACTATGCCATCCAGTATACATTTGCAAACGTTTTTTTGAACAGCTAACAATTTTATTTTTCATTTTCAATTTAATTATACTTCTATCTCTCGTAATTCTTATTTTCTAACTTTCCTTAGCTCCACCTCTCTCCACGATCATCAACTGGACATGAAGCGCCATCTATCGCCTTCCCCAAGCCCTGTTCTTTCCCTATGGCTATTCCCCCACCAGTGGCTGAGAGGTTGTGCTCTCGAAGCTGGTAGACGGGAGGTGCTGGGTTCGATCCCAATCGCGCCCGTCGGCCTAATCGCTCGGAGTTTTCGTGGTTTTCTTTCGAGCCGTGGATTTTCTCCATGCGTAAATACGGATTAGGTTCCCTTAGAAAGACCCCCACGAAGGGCACTCCCCCTGGGCCTATATCCCTAGTGTCGATAATTGGCCGTCAATAATCAACCCAACCCAACCCAACCCTATGGCTATTCTAGCCCATATCCTAAAATCAGCTAGACACTTTTTAAACGTTTGGCGCCATCTCTCGTAGGTTACTCGTATTACTTTAAATCCTTTTTCGAGATCATCGACATGACTCGCATTTCTTTTACACTCTTTCTACTTACTATTTTCTATTAACATTATAAACCTTCTCCAGTACATTATACTATATTTTAACGCATTTTTTGTATATTATTGTATTTTAAACTCAGGATGTTTTTCAGGATTGTTAGTAATTATTTCGCTCAATATCAAATGTTAATTTTCAGCAATGGCAGAAATTTTCTTTCACTTTATTGTCAAAAGGTGATGTTCAGTGATGTTGGTATTTATTGGCCAACATTCACAGCTGTCAACTTTTTTTTCACATATTCACATTTTTATTTATTTATTTATTTTTTTTTTGGGGGGGGGGGGGGCGATGTTCTTGTTGTTGGCCATTTACTTTGTGCTGCTTAAATTCTTACAGGATTTTTTTTTTTTTTTTTTCCCATTTGCCATTTGCCGCTGCCACCGTCGGACTCATAAGGTGCCGGTGCAAGGCGGTTTTCCAACTTATCACTCTTAAACGCTTCTAACTTTTAATATATTCATACATTTTCACTAAAATTGATTTTCGTAGCCTCCAAACATAATACTCTCCTTCCCACCACAAAGCATCACACCCGCCACATTTTAATTTTTTTAGCGTTTTTTTGTGTTTGACGCAAAACACACTCATTTCCACATAACTGTACTTCTACGCATACATTATTTACAAAAACTGTTCTCTTAATTAAAGAAATGTCTCTCTCTACCCCCCCCCTCCCCCCTACTTTCTACTATTTTCTTTGTCAAGCTTTCCTAAAAATATGTTTTTTTCACCATTTGTTTATTTTCTTTTTTCTCACGTCAATATCGCTAAAAAAAAAAAAAAAAAAATTTTTTTTTTTTTCATGCTGTAATATACTGTTTTATTGCCCTCTTATATAAACTTAAGAGCATCTATGTTTTCTAGTGCGTTTAATATTTTTTTCATTTTTCACACAATCCTGAAATTTTCTTAGTTTTTTTTGGGACCGTTTTTCATCAAGTCCAGGCCGCTATTTCACTTTCTTCTTCAAATTAGAATTAGCTGCGGACTTTCACATTTTTGGACCATGTAACCAATTCAAACACCTAACTGTTACCAAACTGTTATTTTTTCAATAATTTCCCATCTATCTCTACGTGCAAATTCTCACATTATATAACAGTTTATTTTCAGCATTTTTTGGGACTTTTTAGTTGCACTTAGTGTTAAGTTTGTTGTTTTTTTCACCTTACAAAAAATACTCAGTAAAACTCATCAAAATTTGTCAATTTACTTCCCAACACATATTATTCACACTCCAATAAATATTTCTTTCATACTTTCTTTTTTCTTCTCCCGAGTACGGCGTATTGCCTTCCACCGGACCACTGGGATCATTTGCCGGCGCCGGACCAAGGTGCTGGGGTAAGGCTGAACCCCATTTCTCTTCACTAGTTGCTTCTAACTTGTAAATAATTCATACATATTTCATCATAATTAGCTTTAGTAACCCCCAAATTTTTAGCCCCCCCCCCCCCCCAAAATTCAACACACCTGCAGCAATTTTAGTTTTAGCGGATTCATTTTTTTTTCTTTTCTTTTCTTTTTTTTTTCTTTTGTGTGTGTGTGTTTGTCGCAAAACACACTTTTTTCTACATAACTAATCTTCCTCACATTCAATAACTATAAAAATTCTTTTCGTAAATTAACACATTTTGCTCTTCATACCCCCCACTTTTTATTAAGTTTCTTTGTCTAGTTTTCCTAAATATATGCATTTTTCATCATTTGTTTACACTCTTTTTTCTCACGAAAATATGGCTAGGTCTCGCAATTTATTCCTTCTTCATACTGTTATATACCGTTTTTTTGTCCTCTCATATAAACTTAAGTGAATTTATGTTCTCTAGCGCATCTATTAAATTTTATCATTTTTTACACAATCCTGAAATTCTCTTTTTTTTGGGGGGGGGGGGGGGGTTTGTTTTTCATCAGATTCCATTTCCCTCTTTCACTATCTTCTTCAAATTAGAATACCTATCTGCGGACCATATAACCAATTCTAACATCTAACTGTAACCAAACTTATTTTTACAATTATTTCCCATTTACAGGTTTTTTTTTTTTTTTTTTTTTTTTTTTTTTTTTTTTTTTTTTTTGCCCACATATTTATAAGCTTTAGTGTGTTTTTTTTTCCTTTGTTGTATTAAAGTCTTTTTTTTTTGTTTTATTTTTATTTATTTTTCTTCATTTTTCTTACACTCCTGAGTAGAATAATAATGTTTTTATTTACTTTTTAATTTACTCTTGCATCAAAGTACGTTCTTAGACTTTCTCAGACTCCCCTGTGTTCGCAAAATGCCACAAGACTTTTCTCTCTTGCTTTTTGCACAGCATTTCCCCTTTACCACTCGTCGGTCGGGGTGGCGCGCTGCGGCTAGCCTTGGCTGGCGCCTGTGTCTCCCGTCTCTCCCTCCTATAGCAATCATCATCAACAACAATCCTCCTCATCTATCGCAACAAGTTCTGCTCTACCCATATTTAAACATGTACTATTAATAAGTTACATAGCAAGGAATAGCAATTTGTCTTTCAACACCTTAGCGAGCCCCAATCGTTTCATTTTCTCTTCCCTTTCTCACCCAACAATTCCTTAAGTCTAAGCTTTTTGATACTGGTCAATCATTATTCTTTACCCTAAAGTCGAACCTAATAATACCAGTCTAATTTTCAGCGCAGTCACGAGTTTTTGACAAACGGCAAGCTTTTGTTCCTACACTTTTCCATTTTGAAACATGCTGCGAGACCTGTAGAGCCATTCATGGGTTTATTCAGTCAAGTGGCGTGAGTGCCCAATGACCTAGTTTTTGACTTAGTATAATTTTCTTTTGTTTATCGTTTCGTAGTAGAAGCTTCTCATCCTGTTCCTTCCCTTGCTAACATGTCGCCAGGCAACGGAAGATTTCCTTCTGACAAAAACTCTAGCTCTCAGTCAGCAGCTCGAAAGAGCAGGTCATCAACTAGAAATACCAGAGCAAAGCTGTCTAGAAGCGTCAGCCACAGCTCAGCAGCATCCACAATACATGAAAACACTGATGCAGAAATAGAAACATATACGATGGCAGAACTTATTACGATGGGAAAGTGCTACGTAACAAGAGCTGAAAACAGCATTGCTACAAAAGAACTCCCCACAGAAAAAACACTAAAAAATCTGAGATATGTATTTGAGTTCCTTCAAAATACAGAAGAGGCACTGCAGTCCAGGATACGCCAACTAGAAATAAATGAAGCAAGCCTCCAGACAAGCTGCCAGCACCTCCGAGAAAGCCTAGTTCACGCACGCCAAACGAATGAGAAGATAATTGAAAGGATCCCAGACACCGTCACACTTATAGAAGCAGTCAGATCAACACTAAAACAAAATCAAGCAGACCAAGCAGCGGCAATAGAAAGCACCACCATTTCACCAACAGAAACAGCAACACCTCAAGTCCCACAAACATACAGTCAAACAGCCGCACAACCAGCCAAAAAGTTTGTTCTGGAAAGCTCTAACCACAAAACCCTCATCATTAAAGGTACATAAATAACACCGGGAAAAGAAATCGAAATAATGCTATCTAAAGAGGCAATTGCAACGCCAATACGCGTGGATAAGGTGGCCCCCAGGAGAAATCACGTAGAAGTTACCTGCAAAACAGAAGAGGACCTAAAGCGCCTACAAGCAGAGCTGCAGCACAATCAAGTTCTCAACAAAAAACTTAATTTTCTGCAGAAGGCAGTTCCAAAGCATAAAATGATTCTCCTGGGTGTCCCAGAGGCGCTGACGAAGGAGGCCCTCACTAATATTCTTAGCAAAACATACCATATAACTGAAGAAGACATCATCGTCCTCAAGGAGTTACCTAATAGACACAACGAGGCGACAAAAGATTTGATTCTTCTGCTGCCTAAGTCACTTGGCATAGAGCGCATAAATGATGGAGGCATCGTCATCGGCCTAAAGACCTGTCGCCTCCTACCACATACTACCATCCTGCGCTGTCGCCGCTGTCAAGGCCTTACCCACCACGAACGGAACTGCAAGGCGGCCACGTCTGTGTGTGCATGCTGTGGCGAAGCACACCATGAAGAAACATGTGCAGCAGCTCCACGATGCATCAACTGCACCAAACATAACACACAGCACAACACACATTTTCCAACAAGCCACAAAGCATCAGATTCTGGTTGCAGTGCCTACCGCTCAAAATATAGTTCAGAACGGGAAAGACTTAACCTGCTTTTCCAAATTGGTAACAGTTCGCAAGTTCACCTAACACCAGAAGAACCAAACAGACATCAACAATTCAACACACAGCACCCAACCATACAAGAGGCAACACCAGCAAATAGCCCCTATCATCACGATGAATGGTATGGTAATCGCTCATATAGAAATGAATACCACCCACTCTATCAAGGAGGCCACAACGGGCATCACCATGACTGGCAAGGTCGGCCCTTTTATTGAATCTAACATAATTTTTGTTACTAACTTAACCAAGAACCCTTTATTTAAGTACCTTTTAATTAAGTACCTTTTCAGAAAACCAATATGTCTCTTCTAGCACCTTCGGACCCCCCTCCATTTGGCCACATCAAAATCATTCAGGTTAATTTAAATCACTGCAAGGCAGCTAATGTCAGCCTAAAAAATTACATGATATCAGAAAATATAGACATTGCATTGCTGCAGGATGCCTACTGTGGCAATGATGGAGCGCTGCTGTCAATTTTTCCGAAAAATTGGGCGAAGTTCGCGTCCAAAGATAACAGCGCTCATCTGGTCGTCCAGAATACGGATCTGGCATACTCACACCTATTCACAGGAGACAACTGTGTTTTCATCACTATAATGGCGAAGGAAGGAAAACTAATTATAGGCTCTACCTACGCAGCACCGCGTTTCAATTTTGATGAAACCCTTATGGAGTGGCAACACTTAATAACTCATAAGCAGTACTTCATTTGCGGAGGTGACTTCAACGCACACTCCACTGTTTGGGGTTGCCCACAGGAAACCATCCGCGGAGACAGTCTCATCGAGCATCTCGCAGTCCATAATTTAACCATTGTTAACATTGATAACAGAACACACACATTTGTCAGAATGAACAACACAGGTATTATAACACACAAAGGATTCCCAGATCATACGCTGGCGAATCCGACGGCAGCACAAAAAATCAGGGACTGGCGAGTAATGGACATCCACAATGCCTCGGACCATAAATACATACGTTTCGGCTTTGACATTACACCACTGACTACAACTAAACGACGTTTCAACACAACCCGAGGAAATTTTAAAAAGTTTACACAAATCATTAAAACACACAGACCACTCCTTGCACAACACCTAAGGGATGCAACAAACATCACCGACATTAACTCCTTCACAAAAAAACTTATTGCTTCATGCAAGAGGCGGCACGAGCATCCTTTAGACTAAAAAATACTCGGAGGACTCCAGTCTTCTCGTTCTGGACCACCGAACTAAAGACACAACGAAACAAACTCACAGCGCTAAGGAGAAAGATTAAACATCTACGAGAAACACACGGAAACACACCTTATTTTGAAAACCTTGGCGCTCAGTACAAAATACTCTCATCAAAATTCAAGAAAAGTGTTCAGGATGCCAGAGTCAAAGCCTGGCGGAATTTCTGCAGCAATCAATCAGAACCTTTTGGCACGGCACAAAAATTTTTTACAGGAAATTTCTTCACACCAGACGAAATTAAACTTGAGCTTCCACCCTCCATTTCATCCAGGCAAGCAAATATGGAGCACCTAACTGCAGCACTTTTCGGACCATCCTCGTATCCCAACAGGGACAATTCAGACCTCAATTTTTCGACACCTAATGATAAACCCTTTTCTAAAGCTGAAGTAGCATCTGCTCTACATACATTTAATGATAAAAAAGCCCCTGGGCCAGACTGTGTGGACTTCAAAATTTTAAAATTAACTTTCAAAATCATCCCAAAGTTGTTCACCAGATGGGCCAATCTGTGTCTCAATCACAATTACTTCCCTCAAACACTGAAGCAAGGTGAGGCCGTCTACTTCCTGAAAAAAGGAAAGAATGCCTCAGAACCCACATCCTATAGACCTATTTGTCTCCTACCAACTCTGGGGAAGCTGCTAGAAAAACTACTAGTCACACGACTGGTGCACTTCATGGAGACGAATGGCATCTTGCATCATAGGCAATATGGGTTCAGAGAGGGTCGGTCATGTGACAAGGCCCTTTATGACATTCTTACCACTTGCAATGAAACCATCAGCAAAGGAGACTACACCTCACTTGTTTCACTAGATATTAAAGGTGCTTTCGATAATGTAGAATGGAGGGACATTATCCAGCAACTAATTGAAATTCGCTGCCCGGCTAATATAGCTGGAACCATCGCATCCTACTTAAGCCTTCGTAGCATAATGATCAATTGGGGTTCAGGCACTTCGGTACATCAGCTCGAAAAGGGCTGCCCCCAAGGCTCCTGCCTTGGCCCAATACTTTGGTTACTCATAGCTAACATAATTCTAAAAGAGCTAGAATCTAGAGGCTTCATTCTCTTTGCATTCGCTGATGACTTCAGCTTTATTTTCTCGGGCAGGCGGCGCATGGACTTGGAGGCAATGGCAGCTCAAGCCCTCCCCGTATTCTGCCAACTGCTAACAAACCTCAACCTCGAGCTATCAAGCCAAAAATCACAAGCAGTCACATTTTCCAAACCACGCAAACTTGAACGTAAACCAATCATAAGAGTGAACGGGGTTAGTGTCGAGCATGTCTCACACCTCAAACTTCTTGGCCTCACCATAGATGAACACCAAAGCTGGACGGAACATATCAACACCCTCAGGATTAAAGTAGGAAAATTACACTTAAACGCACGTAAACTAACGTCAAAATCCTGGGGAAAAAAGCCAACAATGTTAAAAATCTGGTACCACACAATAGTGGAGCGGATAATTTTCTACTGTGTGGGCGTCTGGGGAGGTAACCTCACGCAAGCCGTGAAGGACAAATTGACCTCGATGCAACGGCTCTTTTTGCTGCAAATTGCTCGAGGATACAGGACAATCTCAACGGACGCACTCACAGTAATAACAGGTATTCCTCCCATAACAATAACACTCCAATATGAATACCAGGAAAACAGGATCACACACCTAGAACATGAACCAACGTGTGCAGCACTTTTTCCACAAATACAACTACAGAGGAAGGTTCCCAGTTGGAGAATACATCCCGCAGAAGAGACATCTCACTTACAGATAAACACAACCAGGCACGGTTTTGAACACAGCTACTCTCCCCGCTGTCCGACCATTTTCACTGACGGGTCACGCACGGAGACTGGCGTGGCAGCAGCATTCTGTGCCATGAAAGGCGAGGTCGTGACCCATAAGTGGGCCTGCAGAATCGGTGATAACAACACTGTCTTCCAGGCTGAGCTGTTCGCGATTCTGCGAGCATTGGAATGGATTGTCTCTAACCCAACAGTACAATTTTACAGGCTATATTCAGACAGCCTCTCCAGCCTACAAGCAATCTTTACTCACCGCACAAAACATCCCATTGTACTCCAAATAAAACTACTTTTAAAAGACCTTGCACGGCGAGTAGCCCTGGGCCATGTGAAGGCACACATTGGCATTGCTGGCAAAGAATTAGCTGATAAATTGGCAAAAGAAGCTACGGGAAGCACAAATATTGATCTTTCCCTCCCTGTTCCCCCATCCTACATTAGAGGGTTTTTAAAATCTAAAATCATTCCTCAGTGGCAGGACCACTGGGATTACTCGGATAAAGGTCGACATACCCACAAATTGCTCCCTTTTGTCTCCCTAAACCTGCTTAACCTCGCCCCCCACACCTCAGCGTTCCTCACAGGACATGGTCCATTCCCTACTTACCTCAAATATTATAAACGTGCAGCCTCCAATGTGTGTCCATGTGGCCAGCGGGGCTTGCCTTCTCATTACTATTTTGACTGCCCACTGACCGTTGCCTGGCATCTCAGATCTCCCGAAATTCCCCCAACCTCTTGGCTAACCAATATTCTAACAAGACCAATCTTACTAAAAAAATTAAAAAATATTTTTAATTTCTTAATGGATTTATCGAACTTAACAAATTGAGTAACCAACTCTAGCTTTTATCAAATTTTTAACTAAACATATTAAATTCTTCACCACCAATCAGTACTGTAATTGATCTTCCTACCCTCCTTCTCCTGACTTTTCCTTATTTTGGCTGTACCTTGTCAGTGTTTGAGCACCTTGCTGTGCTCCCTTCGCAGTCTTTAGCAGCGGTCTCATCTCTCCAACGCAACAACTTGTGGTGCCATCTGTCGCGTGGGAACTGAGTTCTCAGATTCCGGCGTATCATTATTATCCAAGGACCGCCTTGGCCGCGAACTGTGTGTCATGACGCAGGAGCGTTAAGGACTGTTCACCTACAAGTTCTTCATCACTGCACCTGCCGCTGTCTGTCGCGAGGGAGTGCAGGCTCCAGCGGTTCAGGCTTTTTTCAGTTTCTTTTTGTTTTTTTTGTTTTTGTTTTTAGCTTTCTTGCCTGCCCATTGTCGCGCTTAGGCTTGTCCTGGCAGTGCCGGCCTTTGGCCTAGTTTGTATTTTCTTTCTTTTCTTTTTTGTTGTTGTTTGGGCCGTTTGCGCGTGCGCTGGCGGTCTCGGCGTCGTGCCTTCCCTTCCGCCGGTGGCTGGAATCACCCAAAACGAATCCCCGCGTGCCGGGGAACATCCCGGGGGAGGTGCTAACGCTCTACGGCCTGGCTTTGCTGGGCCGAGTGGCCCCCCTTAGGCATTCAAATAGTCTTCTCGTGCCCGAAAATAGTCGGATACAAAATTTCGACAAAATCGTTTGGACCGTTTTTTATATACAATTAGCTTGACCATGACCCAAACTGACCCAAAATGACCCACTAATTGAATTTTCTCGAATATCTGACCTAGCCCAACAGTCTTCTCGTGCCCGGAAACCACTGAATGCAAAATTTAGTGTAAATTGAGCCGCTTTTTAGATCTTGACCCACAATGACCCAGAAATGACCCACTAATCGAATTTTCTCGGACATGCGACCTAGCCCAATGCTTTTATCGTGCTCGAAACTCGTAGGACATAAAATTTAATCAAAATCGTTAGAGCCGTTTTTTAGATAAAATTAATTTGACCCGCGTTGACCCAAAAATGACCCACTAATCGAAAGTTCTCGAACGTGTGACCCAGCCCAATTGACTTCTCATGCCCGAAAATGGTCGGATACAAAATTTCGTCAAAATCGTTTGAACCGTTTTTTAGATACAATTAGCTAGACCATGACCCAAAATGACCCAAAATGACCCACTAATCGAATTTTCTCGAGCATGTGACCTAGCCCAACGGTTTTCTGGTGCCCCAAAACGGTAGGATACGAAATTTCGTCAAAATCGTTAGAGCCGTTTTTAAGATAATTTTTGCATATATAACCACCCACAAGATTTGCTCGTATTAGAATATATGATTACACTTCTTACAGGAGCTTCAACTATTTGTTATTCGAAATACAATATTATTCTTGTGTTTAGTCTGTGCTTTAAGTCATCAGCCGAAAGGGAAACTACTAAACGAAAAGAGAACTTTTGCAAAACGTGTTGCCCAATTTCGGGAAAACATTGCTGGAAGAAAACAAAATACGACCCTATTTTAAAAATGAAGAAAAATAAAATAAGGAGAAAGCCTGTAAGTATTCAAAAAGCCTGTAAGTCATACAGCATCTAATTCCACACCAGAAATCATTCACAAAATAGAGAATCTCATCAAGAAATATAATTCCCTTTCCCTCCGTGCATTTGCTAAAGAATGCAATTAATGTATAGTAATAAGATTATAGATATAATGTATACTAAGAAGATTACAAAATTAATGTATATTAATAAGATTACAGATTTAATGTATATTAAAAAGAAAACAGACTGTGAATTAGACGTTTTGCTGGGAAAAAAACCCTGCTCTAAAATATTTGAAGGATCAGTAAAAAATCAGGATGTCAAAGCGTTTGGAAAAACAGAAATGTTACTAATGGTTAAATTTTATTATTAGCAAATGAAGCATATATAACACTCAGTGCTCTCTTTTATAGGTAATGCAAAGGGTATTGTTTTGTAATGCAACATTGTTTTTGTTAATTTTTAAAATGGCTAACGGTCATTGATTTATCACTTCCAGCAATTTTTTTTCAGTATATGATAACACGTTTTGCAAATGCTTCGTTTTCTTTTCAGCTTAAAGTTCTGCCCAGTTTCAATATTAGCTTCTATTGGTACAGAGCAGGTCAAAATTGATTTTTTTGAGAATTTTTAGCTCTAGTTTAATTTTCGAAAAATTGACTTTTAGTCAAGGAGATTTTACTTATAAGGAGACTTCCAAAAATCTATTTATTTATTTTTAAATTTTATTAGAGTTTTTAAAGAGTTTACGTAGTGTCATATTAGGTAGATTTCGTAAGAAATACTACCTATTACATTCTCACCTAAGTTGGAAATTTTGAAAAATTTTTGCAGATCTACGCCGATCATGACTCCCAGAACCCAAAACCACCCCCAGTTCAAAAGTTTATATATCTATCTATCTATCTATCTATCTATCTATCTATCTATGTCACTTTTTTCTGACCACGATAACTGGAAAAATTCTGCATAAATCTCTTCCAAACTGATACATAAAATCAAGGGTCATAAAATCTCGGTCAAGTTCGTTAATGGGCAAAATCTGACCAAGGGGGGGGGGGAAATGGGGGGCCTTTTGTGAAAACAGAAAAGTCCTCATAATTTCTTTATTATTATACGTATCGAATCCGTTTAAAGTTATTATTACTTCTAGGAAAAGGGCCGAAAATGTATGTATGACGGATTTTTGATATAATTAAAAATGGCCCCAAGGGTGGGGGAAAGGGGGGTTTTAGAAGAAAAAAAATCATAGCTTCGTCAATTCAGAAGATATCAAATCCGCGTAAATTTATTATTAATCCTCTTAGTATTATCTAAAACTTTTATATTGACAAGTTTTTTATAGGACCAACCGTTATAGCAAACAAAAATTAAAAACAAAACAAATCCCTGCCGGCTCCGCCTGCAAACAAGTTATTTTTCGAAGTAGGCGGTTCCAACTCCCGCATCTTTTCGAAACTGATACATAAAATCAAGGGTCATAAAATCTCGGTCAAGTTCGTTAATGGGCAAAATCGAACCAAGGCGGGGGGGGGAAATGGGGGGGCTTTTTGTGAAAACAGAAAAATCCTCATAATTTCTTTATTATTATACGTATCGAATCCGTTTAAAGTTATTATTACTTCTAGGAAACGGGCCGAAAATGTATGTATGACAGATTTCTGATGTAATAAAAAATGGACCCAAGGGGGGAAAAGGGGGGGGGGGTTAGGAGAAAAAAAATTATAGCTTTGTGAATTCACAAGATATCAAATCCGCGTAAATTTATTATTAATCCTCTTAGTATTATCTAAAACTTTTATATTGACAAGTTTTTTATAGGACCACCCGTTATAGCAAAAAAAAATTAAAAACAAAACAAATCTCTGCCGGCTCCGCCTGCAAACAAGTTATTTTTCGAAGTAGGCGGTTCCAACTCCCGCATCTTTTCGAAACTGATACATAAAATCAAGGGTCATAAAATCTCGGTCAAGTTCGTTAATGGGCAAAATCGAACCAAGGGGGGGGGGGGGAAATGGGGGAGCTTTTTGTGAAAACAGAAAAATCCTCATAATTTCTTTATTATTATACGTATCGAATCCGTTTAAAGTTATTATTACTTCTAGGAAAAGGGCCGAAAATGTATGTATGACAGATTTTTGATATAATTAAAAATGGCCCCAAGGGGGGGGGGAAAGGGGGGGGTTTAGGAGAAAAAAAATCATAGCTTTGTCAATTCACAAAATATCAAATCCGCGTAAATTTATTATTAATCCTCTTAGTATTATCTAAAACTTTTATACTGACAAGTTTTTTATAGGACCAACCGTTATAGCAAAAAAAAAATTAAAAACAAAACAAATCCCTGCCGGCTCCGCCTGCAAACAAGTTATTTTTCGAAGTAGGCGGTTCCAACTCCCGCATCTTTTCGAAACTGATACATAAAATCAAGGGTCATAAAATCTCGGTCAAGTTCGTTAATGGGCAAAATAGAACCAGGGGGGGGGAGAATGGGGGGCTTTTTGTAAAAATAGAAAAATCCTCATAATTTCTTTATTATTATACGTATCGAATCCGTTTAAAGTTATTATTACTTCTAGGAAAAGGGCCGAAAACTTATGTATGACAGATTTTTGATATAATGATATAATTAAAAATTGCCTTAAGGGGGGGAGGGAAGGGAGGTTTTAGAAGAAAAAAATTCATAACTTCGTCAATCCCCAATATTTCAAATCCTCTTAATATTATCTAAAACTTTTATATTGACATGTTTTTTATAGGACCAACTCTTATAGCAAAAAAAAAAAAAAAAAAAAAAAAAAAATCCTTGCTGGCTCCGCCTGCAAACAAGTTTCGTTTCGAAGTAGGCGGTTCCAACTGCAGCATCATCGCAAAAAGGTCATTTCTTCCGCAATTCCCGACAAACAGGCACCCCACGTTCTGCGTCTTCGAAATCTACCTGTGCCTGTAGGCCGAGCCGTCAGGGATTTTTTTTGTTTTACACCATCCTCATGTCCAAATCCAAACTTGATAAAATTATTTTCTTTATATATGAAAAATAAAGCATTTTATAGTTTTAATGCGATTTTCAAAATCAAGTACTTCTTTTTTTCATTTTCGACACGCATTTATACCAGTGTTATTTACATAAATGTTGCCTCAAAATTAATATTCTGCCATCAATTTAGAATATATCTTACAACATAAAAACAAATTATGCAATTAAATTTTTAAGATGTTTACTTTTTACAGAATGCTGCATAAAATTAGATTACTCTTGCACAAATCCACCGACGAAAGTATATATATATATTTTTTTTAACTCCTGGTGTAACAGATGAAATACCGGAAAAAAAACTGCAAGAAAGCATTTTTTCTCTTTAAAGATAAATTCTGCGATATAAGGGCTCAGATAGAGAGACTGTGTATTTCCCTAAAGAATAATAATGTGATGATGCAGTTTTTCTTCAGAAAAAAAATCTGTGACCTGTATTCTAGAAGCTTGATATCAAATCATAACTATTGTAACTGAGCTTAGAGGGGACGGTGCCATTTTGAAATGTATGCATCGAAATTTTAAGTGGAATGATAATCTGGGGGAAAAAAGGTTAATAAAAAAAAGAATATTCTTAAAATTAAGTTGTTAATATAAATAGTTATCCTACGAACGAAATCAAAATGAAGAAGAACAAAAAAACATGCATCAGGCACAGATTATGAAACACTACCCAACACTAGCACAATATTGTAAAGAAATATCATTTTTTCATACAATGAAATGAGATAGATAAAGATAAAATTTAAACAAGTGGGTAAGTGTGATCGAAGATCTCACAAAGGGTTTCGTTTAATATTCCTTTCAAAACACTTCACCCTTTCTTTAATAAATCCAAATAAATTTCATTAAAAAAAAAGTCATGTTTTTTTATAAAGTAAAAATTTACTGGTCTATTTTCCTCGTTTTTTCGAAAATCTGAACCGGCCCGATAGCCGGCGAAGCCCGCTATTACACTCTGTTATAATAATATCTGCCATGTGGACTAAATGCGATATTTAAAAAAAATCTATTTCAAAATTAAATATGTTGTATAGAGACCTCCAAATGTTAAAATATGCTAATATTTCCATAATCAGGCTTTTATCATGATTCAATACGTTTCTCAAACTCGAGGCTAACGAAACAGAAAGGCTACCGTGGTGCTTTACGCATATCTTTTTTTACAGACCGCTGGAGTTACGTGCTGCTCGAATGCACCAATGAAGGTGTACGAAAAGAGCATCACATCACTCCAGCGGTCTGTAAAAAAAGATAAGTGGAATGCACCGCGGTAGCCTGTCTTTACTTTAGCCTCGCCTCAAACTCACATGACGCTATAATCACTTGCTGAAGTCATATCTACTTGCTTTCTCTATTACCCATATTGATACTCGCTTTCTATTATTCTCAAACATTTGAAAATGTCCGTTTGACTTCCAATATGACGTCAGATTAATTTTATTTTTAATTCTCTAATGACGTCATATTAAGCTGTTTTCTGTATTTGCACATACTCATACTCCTTGTATTATTGAGAAATATTTGAAAATGTCCGTTTTATTACCAATATGACGTCATATTAATCTTTTTTTCAATTGGTGAAACTTTTTATTTCATTTTCATTTTTTACGTGGAAATCTTTCAATCGAAAATTAATTATTGTAAAAAAGAATTTTATTGTGGATTTTTAATTGTTGGCAACTGCTATAGCGAAAAATGTTTAAATAATAGGGAAAGGCTGTTAGATTTGTGGGTTTTTTTATCTCTCTATATTAAAATAATCCGATTTTTTCAAATTTTATTATTTTGAGCTTCATAGTGGGTATTCATCTATAAGTACACAAAATTTCATGCCTGTAACTTATATAGTTTCTGAGAACCGGCTCTGTGACAGACAGACAACGAAGCAGGACTAATAAGGTTTCGTGAGATGAATGAAACCCTAAAAATGAAAAATATTGGAACTCACTTCGGAGAAAAAATTTGACGATTCGATTTTCATATCGAAAAGATTATTGCACCTTTTAAAGCATTTATAAAAGAAAAAAATAAATTTATTTTAATAGATAATGTAAATATAAATTTCAAATTAAATAGAGCTTATGGAGCAGTTTAATAATTTAAATGTCTGATTTTATGTTTAGAAGATTTTGAAGTATATTTACTAGGGTAGTTTGATAAGTTGTCGGCCTGACACAGCGATTGAACAAGTATGACCAAATGACAATGATGTTTGTAAAGTATGATCCTTTAGATGACATGCTGACGCGTGAGTTTATTGGTCATTGCTGAGCGATAAAGTAAAGTAAACAAGTTTTGACGTTTTCTAAAAATGGAAAAATATTTACGTTCGAGCTGTCATAAAATATTTTGTTAAAAAAGTTTTAACTCCCACGGACATAAAAAAAAAAGAGTTACATTCCATCTTAAAAGAATTCTTGACCTTCATATTCGACTATAAAAAAAGTGGACTGCTGAATTTAAACATGGTAGGAAATCAATTCACGATGATGAACACTAAAGACTCCCAAAAACCACTACCACCGACGAAATCGTCTCAAAAATTCACAATACCGTATTGAATGATCGCCGATGGATGATACGCAAACTTGATGACATTGCAAACATCTCGGTAAACCGTATCCATTATATTTTACACGATGTTTTGAGTGTGACAAAGCCTTCCGCTCGATGCGTGCAGCGTTTGTTGAACGTCGACCAAAAGCACCAAAGACTGAACATTTCCCAAGAGTCTTCTGAAATGTATTGTATTGGAAGTTGAAAAATAAAATGAAATATTGTCAAAAATCTTGTTGTTTTTTTGTTAAGCCGTGAACTTTTCGAACCACCCTCGTACAGGTTTGCACTAAAGAATTCGCACACAAGAGTGTGTCTAAAATGTATAAAGTTGCAAGGGGAAAATAAACAACCAGGGAGAACCCTGCCAGGGAGAAAATAAACAACGAATCTGTATTTTAAACTAAAACATGCGCGTAAGAAATACCGATGGCATACTGACGGTGGCATCACAGACCAATAAATTTTTACTTCTGCTACAATTCATTTAACTTCGAAACATCACACAAAACTTCAATTTTTACCCTTTGACATTTAAAAATAATATGAAATTATGTCAAAAATCTTGTGCTTTCACTGTCAGGCCGAGAAAGTATCAAACCACCGTGGTATATGTGATCTATTAGAGTCTGACTAATGTCCAGTGATTTAATCCGTTTAATTCCATTGGAAGCATTTCCTGTGAACATATATTTCGTATCCTATTTTCGAAAAACTAGTATTTGCGTTATTTAATGACACAAATTTTAGTTTATACGATATGAAGATTACTATTTGAAAATAGTGGAATATGGAAAGAATATACTCAAACTATAAAACCTTCCGGTTTTTTTGCATATATGTCAGATACATACAATGTAGAAGCAACAGCAGACCATTTTGTAACTTTCTTTATTAAATTTGGCTTTCTTTTCTGCATAAGGCCTAGTTACTTGATTCGGTGTTGCCTCATGGATTTTCACTTTATTTGGCTATGTTGTTTCCTACTGGCAAGGATGCCTGCCAGGGAGAAAATAAACAACGAATCTGTATTTTAAACTAAAACATGTGCGTAAGAAATACCGATGTCATACTGACGGTGGCATCGCAGACCAATAAATTTTTACTTCTGCTACAATTCATTTAACTTCGAAACATCACACAAACTCAATTTTTACCCTGGGAAAAATTGTTCTTTCAAATGCAATTTGTTTGAAAACTTTACTTCAGTTTATTGATTTTTTTTTGAAAATAATTTTAATGCATAATTTTTTTAAATATCTCTCTATCGTGTGTAGCCCGATTATAAAAGATTAATACAGTTTCACTTAAAACAACATAAGTAGTCCAGTATTTGTTCCAGTCTAATATTCCATAACGAAATTAAAACGCCATCAATAAATGAATAAAAAGAAAGAAATTATAAAAATGAAACACAATTTTAATTGATATGTAATCGAATTACGCACTTAAACCTCCGAAATTATCAGAAGTAAAAAAAACTTCTGTGAGTAGCGATATCTTTGGCGATTTCATCGGCTATTAACTCCTAACATGCGACAGTTGCGAACGTATCGCTTTTAATAAATTTCAAAACTTTATTTGAATACAGTATTGACATTTTTCATATAAAAAAAATTGTTGGTGATGTTAATGGGCAATCTAAAAAATATATATATATTTTTTTTTTTAATGTAAAACATCTTTAGAGTTTTGAATTATAAAAAAATAGTTTTCACCTATTTTCTGTAACCCGGGATCTAGCTTGGATTGGATCCACTAATTAAGAATAAATGCGGGATATGTCCTCGGGACTTAACAATAGGCTATAAAAGGCTCTAACATAAGCTCTTATATTTAAAGAATCTCAATAATTCTCCGAACAAATGTGTTAAAAATTATCTATCAAATACTTTATTCTTTAAAATATATTTTTTTTCTTTTTGATTAATTCTTACTTTATCGAGTTACGTTTATTTATATAATAGAACCAAAATCAAGTAACCATAGTTTCTTAAATGCAATTATTTTCTGTCGAGTTTATTTCTAAATACTTGCCAAAATTACAAGAATCGGTTTGAAAATTAATCTTCAAGAGTGCCTTCACTTTTTTCACGTATAATTATTATATAACGTTTGAAAGTGATAAAAAAGGTAGTTCTGATTCAATTTTAGCCAGACATAAATTAATGATTTGCTTCAGGCTAGTTTTCTGTATATCTGATGAAGTATTTTGCTTTAGTTTTTTATTTACTTGACACTTTTAAATTATATCGCGTTTTAGTGGAACTTGACATTCTTTTGCAATTATTGTTTTTTGGAGTTCAATGAAATAACAAAGAATCTGGTTTATATGAATGATGAAAAACTTAAAATAACATATTAGATATATTATTGAATTTGCATTTTCTTAGCCTATTTAGGAAGCAGAGATTTTGTCATGTCTTTTGTTTGTTTACTTTGACTCGTAATAGTGAAATGTGGCTTAAAATGATAGTTCATTTTTATAATCTAAAAGAAAGATATGTAGAAAAATATTCCGCTTAATAAAATAAAGAAATAGCCTGGAATTCTGTTATTTTCTTTTAAAAATTTTAACTGTTATCTTTTCTTTTCTCTTTTGTTGTTTTATATTTTACAGACGCTTGCAAGTACTTACGTGGAAATTAGAAAAAAAAAACTACAGAAGTCATCTCATATATTCAAAATGCAAATAACATGAACCTTTTAACTTTATATAAAATACCCATTTTAGAAAAAATTTCTAAAGCAATATTCCCAAAATGGGAGGAATGACGCCTAATGGGTTTTAAAGTGTAATATACAAAATACAAACACGTTTTTAAAATTTCCATTTCCTGAAAGAAATTCTGGAAAATACACATATTTTTGACCTTGCAGGTAAGGCATAACACATCAAGAAGATTTCACAAAAAAAAAAAAAAAAAAAAAAGATTTATCCCTGCACGTAATGTGTTAAATTATGCAATAATCAATTTCTGAAATATGCATCTTCCTTTTACGCTTTTTTTTCTAATCCTGCATAAATAAATTTTTTAAAGAAAACATTAAAATGAAGCATGATAAACGTTTAATTTTTAATGAAATATTAGCTTATTATATTTATTACAATCTATGGCAATAAAAAATATTACATTGCATCTTAAAAATATATGTTTTTACCAAATGAATAATTTATATTCGATCAGTTTATTTTGCAGCTGTTGATACATTTTTATAACTCTTTCCAGCGACTTAAACTTTTTGTTTCATGGTAGAATTTTTATTCAAGATCTTAACTTAACCGAAAAAAGTTAACTTAATGGTTAACCTGCTGTTTTTCCAAGGTAATTCATTAATTTTTAATGCGCGCTTGCGTAAAATCTTGAGAAAAATAAGCTATTTTAAATGCATTAGTTTATACAAAAAAGGTAATTTAGATAAACGCATTAAGGAATTTAATTTTTTGCATGTTCTTTTCTTTATAAGAAAGCTTGTGAAAATTTTATTTTTTATATATTTTTCGAATACGGATATTGTGGAATAGAACATGATTAAATTATATCATACTTAAGGTATTTGAATTTGTTAATCATTCTAAAATTTCAAATTTATTTATCTAAGTAATTCATGTTTTCTATTGCATTTTTTAAAAAACTATCCAACTGGGTTCTAGACCCGACACCAGTCGGACTGCGGAAAATCGAGGGTCGCAAGAATAAAATTTCAATTATTTACTTTTAGAAAAGGCGGAACGAAAATCATTTCTGTCGCATTTTTTTTCCATCGAGCTACAAAAGTAGAAGAAAAAAAGCTCCATAAGGTAAAAGACAAAATCACTTAACTCTCACATAAGAAAAAATATCGTTCTCTCTGTCAAAGCGACAGGCTTTAGAAATAAAGAGGCCATATATAGAAGTCCACCAAATACAGGAAAATCTTTCTTCATGAGTTTTTTTCTTTCTATCGTATTTTTTTTTTCAATTAGATAATCATTTTAAAAATTCGTATACATTTACATTATTAATAATTTTTGATTTTTTTTTCTACTGTCGACCGTTTTCTCCATATAAAGATATAAAATTTAAGATTGGATGGCTAAAGTATCGGTAAAAAGTCGTTGTCTTATAAAAAGTCTTATAAAAATGTGGACCTATAAAAAAATTCAAAAATTGCTGTGCAAATTCTGAATAAACTTTATTGAAAAGAAAACCAAATTTATTATATTGTTCTAAAAGATTGAGTTTGGATTAATTTTATAAGCGCCTTAAATAGCCGGAAAACCTGTAAAATCAAGTAAATACATAAAATCCAATATCTGAGGCTCAGATGCATTCGCCCCTGTTAACTTGTATCCGGAACTGAATTTTCAGGCCTATGCGGACTATAGATTTCCCTAATCATCGAACACAAACAAACAAACAGGCAGACACTCAGACAAGCTTCTTTCTTTTACTATTATTGATTCAAAATTTAATTGCTTAATAGGCGTATAGCCAACATAGTGGAAAAGTACACAAGCCGGGCTCGAACCCGGGTCATCAGTATAGCGCATTGACGTTCTACCAACTGAACAACTTGGGAACGATACTCCGCCTGAAACTTTCTCACTATATGCAAACACAGCACAAGATGGAATATTTTCCGTGAGTCACCAACCCTGGGGCAAACACGAAATCAAAGAACATCCAGCATTGTTGGGTTTTCCCCTTAATCGTCGCGCCCGTAAAGCATGGACCACTTTTTAAAAATTCAGATTGCTTGATTGCCACCAATTTTTTTAAGTAGAATTATTCGAATTACTTAATGGCAGTTAAAATAATGCGAGCATAAAGCCAATTACACTATTTTTAAAAACTGGTAGGACTCAAACAATCTGAATTTTAAACAAGAACGAAAAATCATGCATCAAGCATAGATTATGAAACACTTTCCAACACATCCAGAAAACAGTAACGAAACTTCACCGTAAAATAAGGTGAAAGAAGATATGTTAGTAAACAGTTTAGAATACATATAACACATTGAAAAATACAGTTTTCGAAATTACCTTCCAGTGTCAAAAAAGTAGCCGAATTACTTTGTGCAGCTTTGTATATGATCAATAGATGTAGATATATAGCATGATAAAATCTAGCTCAGTTAGAATATTCATATTTAGCAATTTTCGCCAATCGATGGAAATGCACTCGAAATCTTTTGTACAGCCCTGTGTTTTATCTGAAGACTTTTGTACACACCGCCTATTAAGCTAAAAGACAACTTAAAACTAACTCGCAGCAATTACCAAACGTAAACGACAGTGTATCATTTTTGCGTAGCCCTGTATATGAATTTATACAAACTTCTATTAGTCTACTAAATATTCAGCTTGAAAATGCGTAAACACAATTAAAAACTACCCTTAAGCAATTCACTCCCATAGTCTGTAATACTTATGAACACTCTTGTGTAGCTCTGTATATGATGAACCGAGTTTATAAAAACACACGTGCTATGAAAAAAAAATTGTTAAACTTAAAAGCGCAAACTAAAGTTGAAAATGCACTTATCACACTATAGACTGTAAATATCGCACATGTACCGTAATCAATATATTTTGTGTGTCCCTGTAAATAAACGCAATGCACACAAGAGAGGAATTTATAATGCACCTCAGTAATGCATATAATTTTCATTATGTTTGAAATAGTGAAATATCACTCAATTACACTGCAGATGATTTTTCCCCATAGGACGATGTGTAACATAGTTATTTTGTTTGACCCTGTAAATGAATAATAGATGCTTACACCCCATATTCTGCAAAAAGCATGTTTTAATGTGCTTCATAATTATATATCAATTTCATTGTGTTTTAAATGACGTAACGCCATCAAAATGAACTTGAAACGATTATTCCCCATTGACCGTAATGTAACGGAAAACTTTTGAGTGTCCCTGTCAAAAAACTATAAGTGCTACACACTTCAGTTGAAATAGGGAACATAGTATAGATAACGACAAACACATATAAAAATTTCAGAGCAATCCGAGCATATTTACGAGAGTTAGAGCACGGACAGACTGCCAGACAAACCGAAGCCATAAACACTTTTCAACTAGGTTGGAAAGTGTTAAAAATAGCCTACACTGCCCGTGAATGTATCGGGCGCGCGTGTAAGGGGTTAATTAAATAATAACCTATATAAAAACTGCATAAATTATTTTCATTCTAATATGCGCACACAGTTAAGTATTTTAATTGTATTACAGATTTTAAAAAGAGAAAGGAGGAAGCATCAAACAATGCCAACGCATTAAATTTTCTTCCTGGCCTTAATCTGTCTTTCGTATCTACTATACAACGCAGAATGAATATATACCTATTCCAGGAGAAAATTTGAGGACATGCATGAACAGACATGAACATCAGAAATAGAAAATTAAAGTTTGAGGGTATGGGGAGTGTTTTACTAGTAAATAAGCAAGGGTGCCTCTTATATAAAATACCCAGTGGTTATTTAATCCTATTTCAATGCCAGTCTAATTTATTTATATACTAATACTAAGGGAACAATATCTTAAGAATACAGAACTTAGAAATAGGTAGATGCACTTGGAAAAATTCTGCGAAAAGAAAAATATTAAAGTATTTTGCAGCACATATTAATATAATCTATTAATTAGAAAATTAAAAATATATATACAAGAGTAAACTGTTGACGTAATTGGGATATTTTATAGAAACATTTGAAAATCATATTCTTGTTAAATTTTGCAATTTTACTCTGGTATGAGAACATAAAAGCTGCATAAGTCAACATAATTACAACTTCTATCTCTATGTTGTTTAATATTTCAAGCATTTTGCATATTTAAAGGGGAAAAAGTATCTCTTAAAGCAAAATGGGAAAAATAATGCCAAATGCAATGAATATACCTCTTAACCTTTATATGTTTTTGTTTCCCTAGGGCATAGATAACGATGCAGAATCAATATGCATTGAGTCCAAGAGGGAATTTGGGAGCTTTGAAATATATCCCAGGCGCAAAAAAACAAGTTGTTTACAAGAGAAAAGGATGCAAAAAATATAATATCTTTCTTTAGAGACTGGAGGTATGTTTACGAGTAAATAGACAAGAAATGTACGAATGTTTATTTTTTTTTCTATCACCAGCCTAATTTACTTTTACAGTAACAACGTGCGTGAAGTTATTTATGGAAAAAAGAAGTAGAATCTAAGTAGTTAAAAAAGAAGAAATCTTACGTGAAAAGAAATGAAATATTTAACGTGTTAATTTCATTTGTTTTTTTGTTTTTGTTAATGTTTTTACTGTAAATATCCAACGTGTTTTTTTTGTTTTTGTGTTTTTTTATGATTTTGCAACGAAAAAAAGCCGTTTATATAAATAAACACATATGTTGTATTTGGTGCCATGTCAATAATTTGCCTTTCTTTTAAGCATATTTTTCGCAATTTACGATTTAAGTCTCATTTGTCTTCCTAAAATTGAATAAATTCAAATTTTCTGGCTTAAAAATAGAACAATTTTATGAGAAGTTCTTTATTTAAACATCAGCTTTTTCCTGAACAGTCTCCCTCGCACAAGATTAGCCTATATAGGTCCATTGTAGGGAAATAGACTACATTTTATTCTAAAAAAATGCATTAAACTCTTGTAGTTCTTAACACTAGAACCGCGGAACATTTTACTCAAGTTTATACAAATATTTTACACCAGAATTTATATTTGAAATTATTTAACTTATTTATTCCAATTATTTTTGTGCGGTGTATATTTAACTTAATGTATTAAGACATTTCTCTTGCGAATCGACAATTATTTATCTGGTACGGGTCAAAATGACCCGTCATCACGGTTCTAGTGTTAAGATACTTAATCAAATTACCTCTTAAGATGCTTAATAAAAACTATACAGAGTGCGTCAAAATTTTAAGTGCAATTTAAAATTCAGTAAAAGAAAAATCAAGTAACTAGTATACAAGAGTTCAGTTTGGACGAAAATGTTTCTTGTGGTCAAAATTGTGTTTCTTTTAATGCTGCAAAATGGCAAAAGAAAAAAATAAAAGAATCAAGCAGTTACAGACCATTTTTTAAAACCTACTACAATATTAAAATAATATTAAAACATTGACACGGTTCAACATTGCCCAGTGTATTATACAATTCAAAGTCTATGGAGATTTGCTAGGTGATTAAAACTGATACCTTCATTAAGGCACATTATTTTTAGAAATATTTTAATAGCAAATTAAAATTTTAGTGTAGTTTAAAAATATATGAAATAAATGTTTATCTAGAAAACATTGATTGGAAGAACGATACATGCTGTGATATTGAAAGTAAGATATGAAATTTGGAGTGCTTATTTAGGCTTTTTTTCTATTTGTGTTCTTGTTGTTGTTACATGTACATGTATATTTAGTGGGAGAGAGACTGCATAAAATTTAATTCCCCAGCGAAGGAAATGAAATATGGCATTAATTAAATGCACAGTAATCTTAACCTCGATGATTAAGCACATATTTCCTTTTGTAATACCTATATTTAATTTTCGTTAGCAAAAAGAAATATATTTGATAAGTATTTTCAAAATGATACATCATTTATGCTATCCATTATAAGTTTTAAACTAGACGAAATGTAAATAAAAAGGCGAAAACTATCATCACTACATAGTATAAAACAAAGTCGCTTTTTCTGTCCCTATATCCCTATGTACGCTTAAATCTTTAAAACTACGCAACGGATTTTGATGCGGTTTTTTTTAATAGATAGAGTGATTCAAGAGGAAGGTTTATATGTATATCCATTAAATAGTGGAGAAATACTGTTATTTTTGAGGTTTTTAATGTGATGTCGTAAATAATTTCATTTTTTCCGCTTATACATTGCAAACGCAGGCTGAACCCTACAAGATTTATCAAAATAATGTACTAATTATTGTACACATTAAAAAGGTCTACAGAAAACACAAAGAGATGAAGGTTTTCAAGGTTAACCCGAAGCAAAGCGAGGCAGGGCCGCTAGTTGTATGATAAATATATTTAGGTATGTATTAATATAATTATTTGCTAAAAATGCATTTATATTATTTTAATAACATCCTTTATTGCTTAATAAACCTTTTGTACAACTTAGATAGTTCTGATTATTTTTAAAAGAATGCATAAACCTTTCAATCGAATTTTTGTGTTTTTAGATTGTAATTTTAGTACTATTTATTTATTATTACGTTAACGTAATCCTCAAATGGCTAGAAGGACAAATTAAAAACACCATTTATGTCTAATTTTGAAATTTCAGGTTTAGTCTAGTGGAAAATACTATCAGTGGATATACTCATGTCAATTTCCTTTAATACATGCATTGCTGGGATGTTTATCAGTATCGGAATATATTCAGTCACCATTTACGATAAGCCTACGGATGATAATAGGATATTGATACAAGCGTAATATTAGATAAATGTCCACAATATGAAATGAATCCGTGCAGAATAACAGTTCCCTCAGGTTTGAGATCCCACTTATATTAAGCTGTCTTACACCTTAAACTACATCCTTATTACAACACAGTGAATATAAACTTAAAAAATTAGATCTATTCAAACTTTTTTCTTCCTGTCATTGTACGAGACTAATATTTCATTCGACAATTAAAGCATACAAGTATTCAGATAAATCAAATTTTATTTAGAGAGATTTTCTAAAAAAAAAAAAAAAAAAAAAAGCTTGGAAACGAATGGTAAACAGAGGTATCACTGTACTTATAGTTGTACATATATATGTATATCTATCTATCTATCTATCTATCTATCTATACATATATATATATATATATATATCTTATACATTAAAACGAAAAGGGATTTCCCTCAAATCCACTTTTCACACGAAACTGACCCATTTGCGCATGCGTAAACTTAAATCTAGAACCTAAGCAGTTTTAGAGTACACTAGACCGTGAAAAGGGTTGCCGAGTGGTATAAGACGAGATGCTTCTCTGTTTATGTCGGTTCGATACCCGCTTTGGACAGAATGTTTTTTTCTTATTTTATTGGGAATCATTCAATTTAATAATGCCATATTTAATTCAAGAGGAAAAGTTATATAATGTGTATTTTTTTTTATTCGAATGTTTTATAATTAAAATTTAACGCCCAAGGCTATTTTGTTTTAATTACTAAATTTATATTAATTTTCTGAATTAATTAATTGAAGTATTTAAATTTAAAAATCGTGCATGTAATTATCGATTAAATAAATTGAACTGGTCTACAATTTTTATTATATTTGGTATGACCATTATCAAGATGTCATATATATAATAAAAAAAACATGAGTTATTATTTTTTGTAAAAAGAGAAAATCAAAAGAAGAGAAAACAAACAGAAGGAAAAGTATTCATGCAGGAACTCTAAATTATCTTGAAATCCATTATTTCACAATTAAACAATGTGTGAAAATGGAAAACACAAATTCAATTAATTAAAAATATATATAATAAATTGTTAGCTGCAAACAGCAAATTTCAAATTCAGGGTTTTAGAATCAGACTGCTAAAAATTAATTTAATGAAAAATTTTAAAGGTCGTTTAGTTAAAAAAAAAAAAAAAAAAAAAAAAAAAAAAAGGAAAAACATAAAATATTGTTATTTTTTCCAAAATATTGGATAAAATTTAACAACCAACAATATTTTTAATTACTTATTTTATACTATAAATATTTAAATTAAAAGATTTTGCATGCAGTTATCGATTAAATAAAGTGATCTAAAGTTTTATCTATATTTTGTATGATCGTTATCAATAAGATATATTTGTATAACTAAGAAAAGTATATAATTATTCTCCTTAAAAAAAAAAAAAAAAAAAAAAAAAAAAAAAGGAAGAAGAAGAGCAAAAAGAAAGAAGCTAAAAAAATATCCATATATGAATTATAAAAGAAATCACCTTAGTATTCATGGTTTATCTGGGTTTTAGAGTCAGGCTGATAAAAATAATATTAATGACAATTTTTAAAGTTCGCGTAATTAAAAAAAAATAGAAAATAGTAAATATTGATATATTTAAAGAAAAAAAATAGACTGTAGTAAGTAAAAATAAATCATTCAATTAATATTTTTAGTTATATTCTTGCTAAATTAATTCAAGTATGGGATGTAAATTACAAGCTTAAAACTATTTCCCTTTCAGTAGCTGAGTATGCTGGACTGACAACACAATCTATCTTCTTATATCTATAGGAATCGCTTACACACAATGTAACAATTCATAAAATTTTAATACCTAATAAATTTAAAAGCAGCTAATTAAAAATAAAAGCATATTTCTAAAGGAACTTAAGTTATTTGCCGTCAAATCTTGACGTGTACTATTTAGTATTTATATATATGTTACGGTCAATATGATTAATCCGGTCATTATTAATAATAACCGGTTATTATTAAAAATGACCGGATTAATCATATTGACCGTAACATATATATAATTAAATAAACATGCGACAGCAGATGTATGTACGATAGTGTATTTTTCTTGAAAATTGAAAATAAAGACAATTAGTAACGACAATAGACAAAAGTAAGTCTAACGAACTAATGCAAAATTCCAATAATTTAGGACGTAAAAAGAAAATACAGAATGCTTTCGGAGAAATGTAATATTTATGGCGCATTCTTTCCCCCGATTCAAGGAGCAGTATTCTTGTCTATCAGTCAATATAAAAAGCTGAAATTCCCTATAATTGTCTTGGGTGAAGAAACAAATCGCCTTTTTCCTATACAATTTCTCTGGAAATCCACTTTATTTTATTTTTTATTTCTATTTTCATGTTGACAACCCAATTCCTTATGGCTGAACTAATTTGATAAAATGTTTTTCTTTTCTTTAACATTTTTCCTGTGGTTATTTTTTAATGTTTTGTACAAATAATTTTTTCTTTTAGTTCAGATATTTTTAATAAGAAAGAGAAAATTTCTTTCTTATTCTTTTGTAATTTTTTTGTCAGTAATCACATTGCAATTAATTGTTCCATGTTTGATGCATAATTAAAAACATAAAACAAACAGTGGCTCTCTGTTTTAAATATATCGTGTTAAACTTGAAATTATTTTCTTTCATTTCGTCAAATATCCTTTAAATTTTAATGAAAACGTTTCGCCAGTACCTTTCAGGAGCATATACAAATTGGTAAACACACATTTTCGTACATTTTTTTCTATATTTGGTACATATGGATGACACTCCACAAGGATGAAAGTTTTAATCACAAATACCTACAGTATAACATAGGAAGAGTTTTTATTTGCCATCGTCGCATGGAATTGTGAGAAAAAAAATTTCTTCCACGGCCGTTATCTGAATATATGCAGAATGTGAAAACTTCCACTACTAAAAAATAACAGTTATTTTACCTTTAATTATCTCTGATTAAGTAAGGTGAAAATTACTAATTATTATTACTGATGGAAGTTTGCACATATTCAAAATATGTTCTTTCTTGTTACTGTCATTTATAATAATTAGATCTATTCAGAAATTTTATGGAACTAATTTTAATTCTTATAAACAGTTTAGCATGATTATTAGACGCTATTTTGTGTAAATTAGTTTACTTGTTCTATATAAAACATTACATTCATGCACAAAATTATAATCATATGAATTTGTTCACTAACCTTATGAAAACGGTTGCTTAGTATACATAGTTAAAACATGTATGGGTATATTTTTGCACCCAATCATTCTACATATTTGAAAATCATCATTGTTTTCAATAAAGCCACTTCGAAAAACCCACTTGGTCCTGTAGGAACATTTTGAGTATGATATCTTCTTTTAGCCAGAAAATAGATACAATGTAAAATGTTAATTCTTGCAGTTAAACACAAGAAAACTTTATGTAAAAAAACTATCCAGCTCATTTTATGGCTCCGTATATACATAAAATTGTGATATATGAGTGGATCCTCTTAAGCTTTTCTTCATTCTCAATTGAGTGGAAATAGGAATACTTGACTAAAGGCGGGCTTATCTTCCATTGATCGACTATCGGTCGATTAATGGTTCTATGCTTTATATATATCAACTTGCCATCTGATTAATTTACATATATATTTACAATGATTGTTTACTAGTTTGTCTTTGCTTGAATACATAGTCTTGAGCTTTATATTTCAGTTAATCTTCGTTGAACCTCTACTGCAATTTAGTTTTACTTATAGTAAATATTATTGATTATAGCTTCGTATTGTGACTTTTTAAATACCCAAGTTCTCAGCGTAGTGGAGTGATCCATAAATAAAGAGAGGACTACTATATAAGTACAGAATAAATTAAGGTTAAACATAATTTTATGCATATTGATAATATGGGATTAATTGAGTTACAAATTCCATAGATAATTTATTTAAATAAATTAATATAAGATTTAATATTGCAAACTCTACTACATAAGAATTTCGGTCATCGTTATTTAACAGGGATGCCTTACAATCGAAAATTTACATACAAAATAAAAACAATGCTTAGATGAGTTAAATTGTAATAAAGCCTGCTTACCCCATCTCTAGCTAACGGTAGCCCACAAAGTTGATAGCCTGGCCCTGGCACTTATATTAATCCTACGCACCACACTTAGATGTTTTAACGCTCTCACAACACAAAGTGCAATTTCTCGCACCGTCCGACTATACTTCTAACTTATTTACTCCATATCGCTTGGGCTTCTAAATTCCCCATCCCAATCACCATAAAAATTTCTCAGAGAGTGTCTAATTTTTCACCAACCTCACCTATCCTTTAGAGTCCATCCCCACAATTCAACCCCCTTTAAATCCTGCACATCTTTTTCTCCCTCTCTCTCTAATCCAAATTTTACTCTGCAACTTCTTACCAACTCGTACCGAAACGTAACCATTTAACACTTCTCTTAAATTTTACGACTCTCGCCTTAACTTTTCGTTCATTTCATTCATTTCTGTTCTTTAATAAAACTCCTTTCTCAGATCATTTCAGCTAAAATATGTCAACTACACACCTAGTATGGTTTGCAGCTGGATTAATCTTAAGCATGTGTTTTATTATAACTTGTCGTTAGTCGAACAGGAAGGCGATAAAATAAAAACAATATGGTAAAACTGACAGCGTATTGTAGATCTGTTGCAAACCATACGTATTCGTTACTGAGTAACGGGTATTCTCTCTGACTCGAAGTTTTGAATTGTTACTTTGGAATATGATTCGTTACTACGTCAATGCACTGCAAAACTGAAGAAAACAAACCTCCCTCAAACACTGCTTCCGTTTTCGTGATACAGGAATCAAGCCGGATAATTTGATGCGGAAAGATGTTGCGTTTGGACTTTGGATTATATGAATGCGGCCTCAGTTCTTCCCGTATCAGTAACAGTATCACATTCACATACAAGGATACGGTTGCTTGTTTAGTCCTTTCATTACTTTAGAACTTTTAAACGAACGATTTCTATGATATCTTTTATTTTTTAGGGATTACAGTTTTTATCTTACAGATATGAAGTGTCGCATGCATTTTTCAAACATTGAAGTTATTATTTTGACCAAGTGCATAATGAAATTTTCATGCATGCATTAAAAAAGGGAAGTATGGATCCAAGCAATAGCGAGACAAGATCTGTTTATTTTTTTTCTTTTAAGACTTTAATTACGTCGATTTAGCATCAATTTTGCATTTAATCTATAAAATTGCTCATAATTGTACTGTAAAAAGATCAGAAGCTTAAAGTAAAATAAAATATTCGTTGTAGCTGTATTTAAGGAATGTTAAAATATTTCTGTGAAATATAACATTTTTATTCGTAAACGCATAAAATCAACAGATGCTCTTTATCAGAAACTAAGAAATAGATTAGCATCTCACTTTCTCCTTCAAATGCAAAGGATTTTTCAGGAGATACTGTCAAAATGGGTGTTTTGAACCGAATTTTTGGACGCGACAGTAATTAAAGGGTCGTCATAAGACATCAGTCGATTATAACTATAACTTGAGATGTAATACATTTATCAAAAAATGAAAACGCTATTCAATTCCATATCATTTCAATTGTTATGACGACCAATTTTATGATTTTTATGCATTAAAATGAGTCTATGAATATATCAGATAGTTCGGTGATGTTGAGCGGGGGAAAATATATTTTTGAGAACCGCCTTAATGCTAGTTCCGTTATATAACGGTTCCGTCGACGCAGGTTTTACTGTTTTCAGTAAATAATGAGAATTTCTATTAAAATACTCAATTAGTATTTTTTTCTTTAATATACACAGTAAAACTTGCTGAGAAGGAATCACAAAAAAAAGCAGAAAAAGTCCGTCTTAGACAGATTTTCTGTCTTAGCAAATGGACACCTTGGAATATTTCCATTCAAGGCACAATAGTTATTTCATAAGTTTTATTGTATTTATTATTATATTTTAATGGTTTTCGCTTTTTCGCAGATTTCGGTTAGTGAGAAATCCCGTATTAACAAGATTCCATTATGCGTCGTAACAATAACGAATTCTTCCAAAGACCTCATGTACGGTATATAATTAGATTTACTGCAGTTTTGTGAGCATGTATTTCAAATGTATTACTTTAAGTGCTCAGTTTTATAGTTTTTGAAATGGTAAATCAGGGCAGGTTTCCAGATAGATTTTATCTTTTATTTTAGTAAACAGTTAAAGCTAATTATAATCGAAAGACCCCTCCGAAAATTAAAAAATACACCGAATTTATGTGTAGTACTTACGATGATTATTAATATCCGTTATCTAAATAGTAACGAAAATAACGAGTAACGAGCACTTTTTAACGGGTACCGAGTTTGAAAGTAATGAATACACACGGGTGTTCATTTAGTCCTTACTTTTACGATGTAGAAGATATGATTCACATGGCCTTGATATGTTACTGTCAATATATAAGCATCCTGCGAAGAGAACAGTGACCAAAAGAAATGTGTTGCTCAGGAACGTATGGGTATTATCAATATCTGTAATGAAGAAGATATAAATTGACAACGAACAGCAATAATAACTTTTATTTCAGGAAATAATTAAAATATCATCGATTAATAATAGGATTAATCAATGATAATAATTACGATCTATATTAAGAAATGTAGTACTAAATAATAAGTATATTTGATAATATATACTTTTTCAATTCGTATCCGAAAATAGCATGCATTTTAATCTATGATTTTTTTCAACAGAAATCGATATCTAGAAGCTTTAAATATGCGAATTCAAAATTAAAGCTCATTCCACCAAGTAGTTATGGAGTTATGCGTAAAAAACTACCCGCATTTCTATATATTTTGCTACAATTAAAAATGATTTTACTATTAGGATTTCCGGAAATCCATAATTACTTGGCCGAATAACTTGTCTTTTCGTTTCCGAAGATAAAATATACCGAAAAATATACCGAAGAATCCAACTATGATGTCAAAATCTGGTCTTAGAATCAAAAATTTTTAAATATTGTTATTGTTATTTCTATATGCGAAGATCCCTAAACAGAATTTAAATATAGCATTAATTAATAAACGTTATTACTAATGAATTAGTACTAGTAGCATTTTTATCTGATGATTTGTGATACAGTTATAGTACATTTTTACGACTGTATTTTTATGACCCATGATGAAAGTGTACGAATCATAAGGTTTCTGAAACAAACTAAAACAGTACAAAATTGTGACATTGATGTCCATTCCACATGTTATCCTAGAGTAGAAATTCATTTAAAGAAGGCGAATTTTTCCAAAAGAAAAATCCAACCAGGTTTTAGATAGAGAAATCCGTGATCTTCTCCATTTAGGCGTTGTTTTAAGGCAATACTCAGCATTCGACATCCCAAGAAAATAATAAATACACCGAAGTTAAAGACACCGAAGGAAAACTAAAAGGGTTCAGCTGATTTTTTCTTTTATTGACACATAGACATATCTGAATAATTATAGAGTGGTCTCCGTCCTTTTTATCAGAGCTAAGTTGTTGCCAGCTCGAAAGTTTGAGGCGATCTGATCTTTTTTTGGTCATAGACTTCATCGCCATATTCGATAGACATTGAGCCAAAACACCTAAAAGAATTTGTACGATGGATAGTTATGGATAGTTAATGTAAATATTTGAGTGAGAGGATCGCCAAGTTTACCACACTTCGAGATCATCATCAATTACTGAATTTTTGGCGGACAACCCCATGAGAATGAATTTTAGAGAAAGGAAGCGGTATGATACGCATCTGGGAAATTACATTAATTTACACAATTGTTTATGGATCAGAATAGGTAGGGTGATCATGCAAATGTAAAAATGGACAACTGGAAAAAACATTACATCTACAGACATAACCGCAGTTGAAATAAAGAATAGATTTTAACGTACATGCCGCACAAGATAGCATTTAATATGAAGAAAGGAAATAACATTTGAGGTTTAAGAATAGAGATCTTTTAGCATACAGACTATTAATTAATACATTAAAAATTAAGTTAGAAAAATAATAATTTTGAATAAAAAAATATGTATATAATAAAAAAATTTATAAAAGAGATCGCAGGAATATGATATGCTTCGAGTTACGTTAAATGATACGTAGAAAACTGATATGAAGGATGATTATAAAAAAAAACACTTTGCCTATATATGAGTCCATAGTGACAACAACGTTTAAAGAAAAGGGATCACATTTGGGATGTGGTTATTCTATGGCATAGGCTTGAGAATGATGTAAATAACAACATTCGAGTCACAGTTACAGTTACAAAATTTCACAAATTTCAAATGACAACACCCATTATTTTTTACATCAAAAAATAATCTTCACGGTAAATAACCAAAAATTGCGTTAAAAATTTAATTTTAGCTGTAGAAACGGCGATATGAAAATTAAAAATGAATTTAACATTAACAGTTCCAAACTTTAAACCTGCATAATTCCCATACTACTTTAACGAATGATTGTATCCGAGGGTAAAATTTACTGACGTATCCAAACATGCTGTCAAAATTAGGTGTTGACATTGAAAATTTTCAAGTTTTATGCAATTTTTCTAAATAGACGACCCCTTCAAAACAAAATGTAAGTACTATTAATAAGCAGACGTTATTACTAATCGATTGCTACCAGTCACATAGTCACATTTTCCTAGGTTGATTTGTGGCAGTGTTAATGGTGCTGGTGCGTTATTTTTTATCTTTTCTTTTCCCAGGATTGTAACTTTCTTATATTATGTTCTAAAACATACATATTTATCTCACAATCTTTTAAAATTATACGCAATTATTCTAAAAGAAAGAACTCTTACATAAATGTATGTGTGAATGTGGGAGGGAGGGGCTATGGTTGACCTTATTTAATAAGAAACCTATGAAATATTTTTTAGTATTTAAATAACCACAATCAAATATTTTAGAGGGAGTTTAGGTAGATAACACCCTGGGCATTTTTAAAAATATGTAAACAATCACGGCGGTTATTTCTTCTTATTATTTGCAAAATTTACCCTGTTGCGAAATATTTTAAGAACAAATGAAATGGTGGGGGTAGCTAAGTGTAAAAGGCAGAGGTATGCGAGCATCATAAAGGCTGCAGCGGTATTACCGGCACCACACTTAGGGTAATAAAATTGTTTAGAAAGATATTAAGGTTAGATATTAGCCAGAATCAAATGAAATCCTCATTTATTATTTTCAACAGCGAAGACGAAAATTTGTTCCAGTAAAAAAAAAAATTAATTCGTTTTCGTATCGTAAGGGAATATCTGAGCATTTAGCTTTGACATGAATTGTTTTATATATTTTTTGATTGAGAATCGTGTAGCCCTAAGAAATCACCGATCACACATTTAGAGGCAATATTATTAGACGATGGTATTACTTTTGACGCAAGATCACGTACTGTCTCTAGAAAATATTCTTGTTAAATACAATGAACAATTTTTAAATCAGTAATTCTACTCTTTTAATCTCATTCTCTTTATCTTTATTTTATTTATAGAAGGAAAATTCATCAGTTTTCTGCAGTTTTGATGAATTTGCAATATGGATTTATATGTTTGTGGACAATTAAATATTTAGTTTTCAAAAAACGTAAATTTACAAGTGAATCCATTATAATTATTATTGGAAGTAAAGAAGAAAGCCTAGTTATAAATTATTTCATTCTGGTGAGATATAATCAGAAAAAGTTAAGACATGCGAGTTTTTTAATACAATTCAAAATTCTGAAATTCCTATTTACGTAATAATTTTAATGATTTATCTTGCACTTCTTTTTTTTACATTTCACAAGTTAAATTGCCGATGTTTTCAAACAGTACAACCATTAGCTTATGTAATAGATAATTAGTATTACACTTAATTTTAATAGTGTTTCTTAAATCCTTTGACATGATGAGAATTTTTCTTTTTGGTTATATTCATGAAGATAAAAAGTTAATTACAATTAATTTACCATTAAAAATATTACATTCCTAATAATTTATTGATTTTTTGATTAAGTGTCTTTAATTAAAAAAATACAACTATTGCAAAAAATCTTGTTGTTTTTTTATATGGTTCAGAAAGCACATCAACCAAAATCATCATTATTTTTTAAATGATTCTCCCTTCTGTTCTAGCTCATTATAGCTAATGGAATTTTTGTCAGATTTTTACAGTTCATCCCTGTATTTTTTTTATTCAAAAGAAAATTATCTGATTAGGCTCCGTATTTTAATTTTATATCCAAAAGAAAATTATCTAATTAGGCTCCGCATTTTAATTAACAAATTTTAGTTTTGTATTGGGATTAATTTGACTTCTGTTACATTTAGATCATTTCTTGATATAGGTAACACTTTTTTCCATATTTCAGCAAACTCTTTTTTTGGAGGGAGGGATGCTGTTAATAAGAATAAAAAAGAAGGCTCCGAGATTGAAAAAGAGAATGTGATGGACTGTTTGTGTAAATATATTTAATAGATAAACATACGAAAGACATAAATGCAACGACCAAAAGGATACGAACAAACATTGTGGCTATGTGTGTGTGTGTGTATGTATATATATCATGTATGCATACTTCATCTAAAAAACGGCTCTAATGATTTTGACTAAATTTTGTATCCTACCGTTTTGGGGTGCGAAAAGACAATTGGGCTAGATTACGTGTTACAGAAAATTCGATTAGTGGGTCATTTTTGGGGTCACTACGGGTCAAGCTAATTTTATCTTATCTAATAGACGGCTCTGAGTAAATTTTGTATCCTACCGTTTTGGGGTAAGAAAAGACCATTGGGCTAGATCACGTGATAGAAAAAAGTCGATTAGGGGGTTAATTTAGGGTCACTACGTATGAAGCTAATTTTATCTAAAAAACGGCTCCAACAATTTAGACTAAATTTTGTATTCTACCGTTTTGGTGTAAGAGATGACCATTGGGCTAGGTCACATGTTAGAGAAAATTCGATTAGTGGGTAATTTTGGGTTCACTACGGTCAAGCTAATGTTATCTAAAAAACGGCTAAACAATTTTGACTAAATTTTATATCCTACCATTTTGGGATACGGGAAGACCATTGGGTTAGGTCCCATATTATAGAAAATTCAACAAGTGGGTCATTTTTGGTGTCATTACGTTTCAAGGTAATGTTATCTAAAAAGTCTCTAAAGATTCTGACTAAATTTCTATCCTACAGTTTTGGGGTAGGAGAAGACCATTGGGCTAAGTCACATATTCAAGTAAATTTGATAAGTGGGTCATTTTGGGGCCACTATGTGTCAAGCCAATTTTATCTGAAAACCGGCAAGACGATTTTGTCTAAATTTTGTATCCTACCATTTTGAGATACGAAAAGACCATTGGGATATGTCACATGTTTAAGTAAATTCGATTAGTGGGTCATTTTGGGGCCACTACGAGTCAAGGTAATATTATCTAAAAAAGTCTCTCATGATTTTGAGTAAATTTCTATCCTACAGTTTTGGGGTAAGAGAAGACCAATGGGCTAAGTCACATGTTCCAGTAAATTCGATTAGTGGGACATTTTGGGGTAACTACGGGTTAATCTAATTTTATCTAAAAAACGGCTAAAAGATTTTGACTAAATTTTGTATCCTACCATTTTGAGATACGAGAAGACCATTGGGCTGTGTCACATATTTAAGTAAATTCGATTAGTGTGTCATTTTGGGGCCACTTCGAGTCAAGCTAATTTTAACCGAGGATAAATAGGTCGTCCCCGCTAATGTATATAATCGGATAAATTACCCATATTTCTTAGCGGCTACGTAATACGGAACGAAGCGCGTCGGTCTTTCGAACATGAGTGGGGTTTCCTGTTGTTGTTGTTATTTCGGCTTGAGTTTGATCCACGAACACACTATTTTCTATAGACAAAATAATTTTTACATAGGAAAGAGAGAAAGCAAATTTTAAATATAAAATTTTGCAATTTTCTGTCTTTAAAAAGAAATAGAAAACAATGCACGATGTTTGTATATGTTCAGTCGTCAAAACATTTCTTTTATTCACAATTGCTTACAGTTTTTTACACGAATAAACTCCTATTTTTTTTTTCATTGAAATCATTAAATACGGCAGATAAAATTACCTACTAGAAAAAGTAGCTACTTTTTTTCATTTTTTCTATGATCATAATGATTTTAAAATGTAAAATAAAATAATACTCCGTATAAACATAAGATTCCAAGACTAAAAAATTCTTGCTTCAAAATTCTTGCGGCAATTTTTTTTTAATTCATAACTTTTTTAATTTTTAGGGTAATGGAAAAATATAAATTAAAATAACATACTTTAATGAATAAAAAGGACGTGAATTATCACTTTACTACACAGCGCACAACCAGCAGGATGAAAAAATGTCCAGTCCGGGGATCGAACCCGGAACCTTTGGTATTACACAGCAATGCTCTACTATTTGAAGCTATCCAGACGACATCCAGTCTAGTATACTCTCACTCTCATATGACAAGACTACAACTCTGCAGCACAAGATGGAACGTCAATCGTGAGTACAACTTTAGTGGCATGCATGCGACAAATTAAACCCAGTATCGGGGAATATTTATATAATTATCAGCAAAGCTGAAATTTAAAAATGTTCTGGAAATTAATGAATACAAAGTATGTGAATTATCACTTTACTACACAGCGTACAACCAACAGGGTAAAAAATGTCCAGACAGGGGATCGAACCCCAAACCTTTTGTATTACGCACCAACGCTCTACCATTTAGAGCTATCCAGACGGCATCCAGTTTATCATTCTCTCACTCTTATATGGCAGGTCTGCAACTCTGCAGCACAAGATGGAACATCAATGAGGAGCACAGCTTCAGTGGCATGCATGAATGAAATTAAACACAATATCGGTATTTATATAATTATCAGCAAAGCTAAAATTACGCTGGTAATTAATGAATAAAAAGGATGTGAATTATCACTTTACTACGCAGCGTACAACCAACAGAGTGAAAAAAGTTACCAGACCGGGGATCGAACCCGGAACCTTTGGTATTACACAGCAATGCTCTACTATTTGAAGCTATCCAGACGACATCCAGTCTAGTATACTCTCACTCTCATATGGCAAGACTACAACTCTGCAGCACAAGATGGAACGTCAATCGTGAGCACAACTTCAGTGGCATGCATGAGACAAATTAAATCCAGTACCAGTGAATATTTATATAATTAAATTTTTAGCAGGGATTGAAATTACTACAAAGTATGTGAACTATCACTTTACAACACATCGTACAACCAACAGAGTGAAAAAATGTCCAGACCGGGGATCGAACCCAGAAATTTTGGTATTTTAGTTTACACTCTTCGGATAGAATATACACTTTTTGAAAATACAATGAATTTGATATAGAAAAAGGTGAATCGAATAAAAATAGTCCGTTTACTATCAAACTTTTAAATCTTAAATCATCTAAAAATTTTCCCTAATTTTATCATTATTAGCTTTATACTAATTCAGTATTCGCAGCTTACGTAGGATATTTAAAGAAAGATTTGGTTAAATTCTTAATTAAAATTGTTCGTAAGATTCATTGATTATAATTACCTCCCATAACAGATGTCAAGTATCCCAAAACTAGTAAGTAATAATTTTATTTAAATAATCAACTACATAATTTAGCCTTAAAAATATGATATACATATAACTACATAGTTTATTAACCTTTGGGAAAATGGTTGTTGTTTTCGATCGAGAATGGACTTCTTGACGACGTCATTTTATTGAAGTCGTCACTTAATTTTTCTAAGCAGTTTTAACGAAATTCTGTAACTTTAGTAGAATTTTTAATGAAATTCTGTGAATTTGGAAGAATTTTTCTTTGAATAAGCAATAGAAATGCATAAAATCATTACAAAAATGTTAAAGTTTCAAAAAGGATAGATGCAAATTATCCGATATGAAAAAAAGACGAATTCAAAAATTGACGTCGGATGAGAAATCATCGTATAAAGCAAAAAACGTTAAAGTTAAAGAAAGAGCTAACACAAGAGTTATAGTATATTACTAGATTACTGTATAGTAGTAAGTTATTGTAGGAAGGACCCGATAAAATACTTTTGTTTCTGTTTTCATTAATATATTGTAAATTTGGTACTTTCGTGTTATAGCTGTCCCCAAGGATGAATCGCCAAGCGACCAAGATTTATCGCCAAATTATAAAGCACTAATGACAATATAATAATATATTATACATATATAACAATTCTTGACGTATATGGCCAAGTTATAGTCATATATGATGCATATAGGTTGTATATATATGACATGTGTATATGATGTATATACGACATATAAGACGTAAATAATATGTGTATAATGACGTATATGGCACATATAGGAGTGTTTGGAATATATATATATGCGTATATAGGATGCATATATAAGCTTTGCGATGATCTACTCTACGCGAAATCATAACTGCAACCTTGGCATAATCATATTTGTATGAGCCACTATAACAATAAAGTACGGTAATTTTTTTTTAAGCTTTCGGAAGATTTTCCAAATGGTTATAGTAATTTGTTAAATTATATTTTTTTTGTTTCTGGTTTTTTAATCATTAGATAAGAACTAATTGTAATATCTATATTGATATTTTATTAATAAGAAACTTTTCTTCGTTTACTTTTACTGATAACATTATATTGAAAATTCAATTAACCTATTTGATATATATATATATATATATATATATATATATATATATATATATATATTGGAAGATAATATATTAAGATAAATTAGGTTAAATTCATTTTATTTCTTCTCTTGATTAAAATAATTAAATATCCTTTACTATAATTATTCTTTTTGAAACTTTTCACTTACTTTTTATTGTCTAAGACATGAAAATAATTATTTTACTGTCCGCGTTTATTCTCATGAAATCGAGGACTTTTTTCTTTTACCTATAAATCTAAAGTTTTTTTTTTTTCATATAAAACAAAAAACGAAATGTCAAATTAACAGCCAGTTTGTTTGTATACAGTTTTTAATCGTTTCAGTAATTCTCTAACACTTATTTTTAATTTAAGAAAGAAATTAAATGAATGATTGTTTGAAATGCTGATTGTTTAATATTTATTTATTTTTTGTGAATTTTAAATGCATAAAACGAAAATAACTGCCGAAAATTATTTTTTTAATTTGTAAAACATATTTCTTTTTCTTTTTTTGTATTGAGAGGATGGGATCATGTTATTTCAGTTATTACAAAAATTACACACATATTTTTTAGAATTGAGAGCATAAAGATTTTTAAATTTCTTAGTGAAAATTTTGAAATACATACAAGTTTCCTTTGATTCCCGCGATTAATTAATTCCGCGATAATACCACAATAATCTAAACCGAAGTACTATTCGAAACATACATTGAATGGGTAAAACTGCAATAGATTCCCCAACGAATTTTTCAAAAACCCAATATACGAAAATCGACAATGTAATAATGTATTACGCTCTTGTTTTTGATGTATTATTGTTAGAAAATATATATTATAGCTTGATTTAAAACTTTTAAAAAAGGTGTATCTAATGTTCATGACTTGTAATATACATATTGATATAAATGTGTGAGTTACTTTAGTAAGTAACAATCAATAAACATTGAAAATTCAATTTTAATTTTTAATTCTGCATTAAAATTAATTCTTGTACATTCAATTCGGTTAGTTATGTTACATAACTTACCACCAGGTAAATTTTTAAAGAAATACATAATTTGATTTAAAACTTATTGTAATACAAGTTGATTACATCAGACTTAGATGCATTTATTATATCCCAATTACACAATGTTTTTACTTTCTTCTATCTTTACAAGAAGAAAGTATTGGATTCATGAAAATTTTCGACTTCCGGTTTTCGGCAGATTTATACATTTTAGAAGGTCCTGAACACGATTTGACAATTTTTAGAAAATGTCTGTCTGTGACTCTGTCTGTCTGTCTGTATGTGACAAGAATTTTGTGGGCGCTCTATCTCAAGAACTAATGCACGAAATTTAATAAAAACTTATATTCAGTTAATCTCTGATATAAATTGGTGTTGATTAGTTTTTGGAGAAAATCGCCCGGCAGCTGCATTTTTCGCGATTACCGCAATAGCTCTATCTCAAGAACTAAAGCACTTATTTTCATCAAACTTCAGGTACAGTTAGACCTTGACATAAATAGACGCTGATTACGTTTTGGTGTAGATATCCCAATAGGTGGCGCTGCTGTACCACTTTTTTCTCGATTTTTACGATAGCTATATCTCAATAACTAATGCACGGAATTTCATCAAACTTCAGATTCAGTTAGACAATGAAATAAACAAATGCTGCTTACGTGTTTGTGTAAATAGCCCAACAGGTGGCGCTGCTATGCTACTTTTTTCATTATTATAACGATAACTATATCTCAAGAACTAATGCGCGGAATTTCATCAAACTTCAGTTTCTGTTAGAACTTGACATAAATAGATGCTGCTTACGTTTTGGTGTAGATATCTCAACAGGTGGCACTGCTATACCACTTTTTTCTCGATTTTTATGATAGCTATATCTCAAGAACGAATGCACGGAATTTCATCAAACTTCAGATTCTATTAGACCTTGACATAAATAGATGCTGCTTACATTTTGGTGTAAATAGACCAACAGGTGACGCTGCTATGGTACTTTTTTCATTATTATCACGATAACTATATCGCAAGAACTAATGCAGGGATTTTCATCAAACTTCAGATAAGGTTAGATGTTGACATAAGTTGTTGTTGATTAGGTTTTGGTCTAAATCTACCACAGGTGGCACTGCTATGCTGCATTTTGCAGGAACCACACGATTTTAGCAGTAGTCATATCTCAAGAACTAATGCACGGAATTTAATAAAACTTTAGATTCAGTTAGGCCTTGATATAAGTTGGTACTGATTCTTTTTATTGTATGCGAAATCTGTGTGAGATAGAAGAAAGTTTTCGGATTGGCACATCCGACTAGTTTATTTTCGGAATACATTTTGCGGTGACACAGAATTGGATTTTCTAATTCTCAATGCACTCCATTGATGTCTCAACCTATAAATGTTAAATGCCGTCTGAAGAAATTCTACTTTATGAAAATCTTCTAAAAATTATAATAATATTATTTTTTTTTTCGGCCTTTTCTGTAAATTTTATTTTTAAAAATCACTCAATTCGCGTTTTGCGCACTAATCGAGGAAGCATCTATACCGCACTAACTGATAGCGCAATAAACGACATATAACTGTGTAACTGCAAAAAAATTGAAAAATTTCCTGAGAATTCGAAACACTTTCTATTAAATTGTTAATAAAGATGAATATTTTGTTCCGTTTACAGTATCTAAATGTCCAACTCTGAGAAATAAAATTTAGAAGTAAAATTTTAAAATATGAGTTAATTTTTCTGTCCGAAAAATTAAAGTGTTTTGTCTTAAACACAGTCATTCCATTAAAAATACAAATTAACATATAAACAGGATGAAATCTAGGTCCAGGGGACTGAGGCAATGGCATGGAGTGCTCAAGAAAAGATAACGACGGCCACCGTGAAACTTTTTTATTGCAAAAACAGCGTTTTTTTTTTTTTTTTTTTTTTTTTTTTTCTCTTAAACTGGGAAAATTTTTATATCTTAATATTTAAAGCTTAATTACTAGTTATTACTTTATTAATATAAAATAATCACAATTTTATTTTTATTAAAATGCATACACAGTTTCATAACAATTTCAGCTGAAAAAAATATCCCATCGTAACCTATGAAAAAACTTTAACACTTTGTAGTTGTCGTTTACATATCCCCATATGCAAAAGGAAAAAATTGTCGCCGAAACATGGTTACTGTAAACAATGAGAAATTCTTCATCAGGTGAAAATAAAATAAATGTGTGCACATATTAATTTTAGATTATTCTTTATGCGACTATTTGATATATTGAGGTTAAAGAAGCCCGAATTATCTATTTAGTTGCCTGTCTATTTTTTTTTCTTTCCGTAGCCACGTTTCTAATTGTCTGCATTTTGTAAATCCCTCCACAATGTTATGTGAATAATTTGAGATGTATAAAGGTTATTTAAATAACTTATGGCAGATGTTTCCTCCAAATCATTTATAAGCATTGTTTTTAGCATCAGAAATATTCAGTTTATTAAAAGAGGTAGTAGTTAATATTTAAGTAAATATGAATAATATTTTATTATTTGAACTTAAACATTTATTGGAAATTCGTAGTTAAAAATCGGGACTAAGTAGTATTTTTAGTTGTAAAATGATAATGAAAAATGTAACTCAGTCGCTCATAGAATTGAGTACATGTTTCTTCCAAAATTCAACAAAAGACTTGACAGTCATTGGAAATTCACGTGATTATGTTTCAGACTTATTAGAGACTATTAAATTGTCTAAAAAATATTTATGCATAATAAAATGTCTGTACATTATTGAAATAAAAATGTAATATATCTCTATATTTCTTCTCTTAACTTAGTAAATCTCTTTGAATTTCGAAAACGTTTTAAAATGAATGATCTCATTAACAAGTATTAATTTAAAGAAAATGCAATCTTAGAAGAAACGAAACATTTAATTGGCATGTAACGGGCACTGGAAAAAATACAGTCACTAAAATATTTACCTCTAATTAACTTTCGCGCATTTTCATTCTACGATCATACTTCTCGCTCAAAAATACATAGAACAAATCTTTCATAAATAAAATTATTTTCAGTTCAATTCACAGATTTATCGTCTACGATTAAGTGTCTACGATTAAGTGTCTACGATAGAGTTAGAAACCGCAACATTTGTAATAAAGGCTTGTGGATTTCATTTTTAAAAAAAAGAGTAAGCGAATAGTTTAAAAAAAATGATTTTATAAAAAATAAATAAAAAGTGTATCAGAAAATAGCTTTTTATTATGTGACTTTTAGAACTTAAGTTACATCTTTCTTTTCGGGATTTTTGAGGGTGCATGTATATAATCATACCACTACAAAAAATATATTTGCTCGTTTAACAAAATGATCTCTCTGTTTTATTTTTAACTGAACATATGTATCCGAAAAAGCAACAATTTATTTTTACGATAATGATAAAACATTACCATCGATACCAGATGGCAGATTTACACTCGAATAACACGTATATCCGTTCTAAATTGCTAGATATTATTCATTGAAACTTACACTAGTAGCGCAAAATCCTTATGTCCGGATTATACTGATGATCATGTAAGTAGTTATTTTTGTACATCTCAAAATGATGATGAGGAGTGGGAAAAAACGACGATACATTTCCAATGGTTGAGAAACTGTTCATACATGTGATTAGCTTAACACACAAATAACTTTTCCATTTATACATTTAAAGAACTCATAACTATCTACTGTCATCTGAATATAAATGCATAAATAACAAAAAATGTAACGTAAATGTAAATAAAGAAGTAATTGCATGTAGTGAAATTTATAAATGTAAAAACAAAAACAAAAATACTTTTATAAGTTACAAAATGAAAGCAAGAATGAAAAATCTCACATCAGGCATAGATTATGAAACACTTTCCAACACTAACAAATATTATTAAGAAATTTTCTTTTTGCACACAATCAAATGGGATATCTAAATTAAACAAATTATGAAAACACTTAACTCAGTTAAAATCAATTTTGTGCAATTGCTGTCCGTATCCAGTAATGTGTGCGAAATCTGTTGCTAGATGTTGGAAACATAAATAAATTCTGTCATAAGCATAGATTGTGAAAATTACCATAGCAGCAACTTCATAAAACACTATGACTGTTTACACTGCTCAAATAAATTTAAGGTATATTTTTGTTTTTGTTACACATATTGTGTCTGATTGACTTATTTTGAAAGTAATTTCTGAAAATAGCAGAAACATTTTTTCAAGATTTACTTTTGTATTTAAATTTCATTTAATTTAGATATTTTATCGAGCCCCAGTTGATCTTTAACAATTAAACGATATTTATGTTCTATTTTTTGCTTGAACAAAAACTTTCTTGCATTAAAAAATAAAATGCATATTAAATATTTTCTTGTGTAAAAAAAAATTATCCACTATAATAAAAAATTAGCATTTTCATTTTTCATCTCTAACGCCACACGGCTATCAAAACGAGTATTTTTTTAACTTTTTCTATATCTCTTTACCTTGAAATTACTATTCAGACATCCAGAAAAAAAAGTTATATGCTCCATAACAAACAAATTATATTAATTTATCTTCAATTAATTTCAGTTATACTTTTTTTTTCTATAACTGCTTTTTTTATACTTTCGACTCAATAGTTTTAGTATGTTGACATTATGATTAATTATCTAGAAAGACTTAGAGGTAAAACAGACAATACAATTCCAGACAGGAAAGTTGTTAGTATGAACTGGTAAAGCTGGTGTAATGTAATAAAATAAATGACTAAAGGTTATATTAATGTTACTGCAATATTAATTACATTTGAATTAAATTATCTTTTAGTATCAGTACTTTTTCATGATGAATGAGAAATAAACATATACGAATAAAACTTCATTAACTTAAATGTTTTATGTTTAAATAATTTAATAATTACTTCGAGAACCTGTGGCGACTGATCCAAACCATTACATACAACGGACGGGTCGTATATACAATAAATAAGAGTAGAGATCACAGAAAACGAAGTTTAATAGCACAAAAAATGGAAAATTATGATTAGGGAAAATTCACAGGGAAATTTCAATGGGAAACCCTGGGAATCGAACAGCGCACATGACTATGAAAAGGAGAGATCAAGAATAGAGATGAGCCTGGGATTGATTTTTATACCACTCTTCGGGGACGAGTTCAGGATCAAAGTGAATATTTTATTTATTCACAAATAGTAAGCAAGAACGAAAAATCATGCATCAAGCATAGATTATATAACACTTTCCAACACTTCCAAAATAATTTTGCAAATCTTTACCGTAAGGTGTATAAATAGAATGCCAAATTTTAGTTCAGTTAGGAAACGCGTAGCACAGTTTAAACTTTCCCTTCTGCATTTTCCGACAATAAACGGAAATGTACTCGAGAACTTTTGTGCTGCCCTGTAAATAAACTGCAAACTATTTTTCTTCATAGACCGTAATGTAACAAAATTCTTTTGAGTATCCCTGTAAAGTAACTATAAGTGCTATGCACACCCTATTCCATATTAAGCTTCTTGTAATGCACCTTAGTGATATATATCAATTACAATGTGTTTGAACTTGTGTAACATCTGTAAAATAAACCGCAAATGATTTTTCCCCATAGACCGCAATGTCACGGAATTCTTTTGAGTGTCCCTGTAAAAAAAGTATACGCGTTCTACACTTCATTTAAAATACGGAACATGCCACATTAAGCCTCAATAACATATATCAATTGCATGACGATACCAGCATATTTACGTGAGTTAGAGCACGGACAGACAGACGGCAGACAGACGCACAGACAAACCGAATTCATAAACATTCCTCAACTATGTTGGAAAGTGTTAAAAAAGAATATTTGAGAAACAAGAATGTAGGCTAAGTTTCTTACAACAATTTAAAAATTAGCCTGAAAGGGAATTGAATTGTTATTGATTGGATATTAGGAGAAATGTTCGGTCTGATTATGAAGTTTTCCTACGGTCAGCGTCAGTAACATAAGGAAGCCGTGGGATATACCTTGTCTTTCTCATTTTCTTATTTAAATCCATTTTCAGGTTTACTGGAAAGAGAACTCATATTTTTTCTGCTACAGTTGTACGATGATAGTTTAAAAGGATTAGAATTGTAACTTTTTCAAATTCCTGCGACCGGTTAAATATAAATAAACAATTTGTTATTTTAAACAGGTTTTCAAGAACATAAAAATCACGAAATATTGTCATCCGGAATTACTTAGGATTAAAACTTGTAATCTACATAATAAAAGCGCAAGTTATGTGACTGAGGAAAACAAATACGGACTGATCGCTTCGCTTTTTATATGCCGAGCGACCATTTTTACACAAAATTATTTTTTCGAATAAAAGTGCATAATAGTTGCATTTTTAGAAAGACCGTTCAAGAAAATTTATGTTTGAAAGATGATTTACATTTATATATCTATATATTCCGAGATAACTTCAGTTGAAATTAGGTTGGTAGTCCAATATCTTATTGCATCAAAGTAAAAAAAAAACACGAGGGATTCGTCCACCGTGCGCGATAAAAATATTAAACCATGGAGGTAATCATTCGCAAAGCAAGTTCTTCACGAATGAATTTTTGCAGCGCTTTCGGGTGTCAGAAAAATATTTCGTGCCTATAAGCCAATCAAAGGGTATAGCCAGGTTTCCTATTAAAATATGCCCTTGAGTCAACCAGATCGAGTCCTACATGAAACGATAGTCCTTGAATAGAGATGCGTTTTTGCCAAGTTTGAAGCATATATCTCAAAATCATGGGCAGTTATGACTCTTTATGTGCGTTTTGGAAAAAGGTGCATTGTGAAGAAAGTAGTGATCGAATTTCCCCGAAAAAAATCAGGGATGTGTAATATTAAAATACAAATAGTGGATGTTATTTTCAGATTATTTTCTGCAAAATAGCCAGTTTTATAAAATTTTTCTTGTTTTTAATTAAAAAAATATCGAAATTTTTCAGTGACCACCTTCATGTTTTTACCAAACATAGTACGAGGTATGACGTATATTTGGTATGAGTTTCAACTCTCTACGATGGGTGCATCATAGAAACAGAATTAAAATGTGTTGAAGGGATGGGGGAGTTGCAAATTGCGTGTGTTCATACACAGTTCAATGTACAGTTTACGTATGTAATTATGTTGTTGCTGGCAATCATTTGAAGGATAAAATGGTGTTTTGTTAGTTGACAGTTGACGAATTTTTTTAATAGTTTTCGGCTCAGTTTGACTTAACACTGTTGTTGATTAATCGAAAAAAGTGTTAACACACTGAGGAAAACACAATCGGGGAAAAATCAACCAGTAAATTTTAGCAGACATTTTTGCCTTATTTAAAAGTTATAGTCACAAAATGAATTACTGTCTTGAATAAGAACGAAATTTCTTTTCATTTTTACTGGTGGAAGATTATTCCGTTGGTAATCAGGCTCTGAACGGGAGACATGAATTCACGTCTTTTGAAGATCTGTAACTCAGCCCATGGGCGGTGCTTTTCTGTTTCATATGTTACATTATTTCTCAAAGAAAATACACAAAATTCGCATTTTTACAATTAGAATACTATGCATATTTATAGTTCGATTAGAAACAATACCACTATTACATACATCTTTTTATAATAGAAACACATGGTGATAAAAATTTTTGTTAAATAATGGAAAAAGCAAATGTAACGCCCATAGGCGGGGCTTCATGTTTAAAAGACGAAAAGCAACGTGTTAAGTAAAACTGTGCAGAAAACTAAAAACAAAATCAGTCAGCTGTTAACTAACAAAACAAAATGCTTTCCTTCAGATGATTGCCACCAACAGCATAGCTACATGCGTAAACTGTATATAGAACTGCGCATGAACTTGTAATAACACATACAACTTGAAAACATTTTAAATTTTTTTTTCTATGATGCACCCAGCGTAGAGAGTTGAAACTCACATCAAATATACATCATACCTCGTAGTACCTTTGGTAAAAACATGAAGGTGGTCACTAGAAATTTTCGATATATTCTTAATTAAAAAGTTAAATTAAAAACAAGAAAATTTTTATAAAACTGGCATTTTACAGAAAATAATCTGAAAATGATATTCACTATATGTATTTTAATATTACACATCCCTCATTTTTTTCGGGGAAATTCGATCATTACTTTCTTCACAATGCACCTTTTTTTCAAAACGCACATAAAGAGTCATAACTGCCCATTTGTTTGAGATATATGCTTCAAACTTGGCAAAAACGCATCTCTATTGAAGGGCTATCGATTCATGTAGGACTCGATCTGGTTGACTCAAGGGCATATTTTAATAGGAAACCTGGCTATACCCTTTCAACACAATTCTGTTAGGTGAAATGCTATACAACTCAACTCCCTTCCCGATCTTTTTTGACGTTAGTTAATTGTAAATCAACCCAAATCATGTAATAACTAGTATTAAAAAATGCTCTGAAGAGCACCAAAAAAGGGTAATATGTTTAAGTATGAAAAAGGGTTGGACAAGTGATTCTAATTGAGCATGAGAAAGGTAAGGGATTCCTTCTTGGCTGAAGCTCTCTGTCAATGCCAACTTTTGAAAAAATCATATTCGCACTTTTTCATATAAAAGAAATTTGCGGTACAGTAGTAAAACTTTCCAACTTGCTTTATATGTCAACTGCACTGTTCTACTGTTGTACTGGGCGTGCGTCTGCAATGCAACTTTGTACAGTGCACTGTGTACCATTATTGCTCTACAGACTATACTACACTGTACACTCCTATTATACTTTTGAGCCTCAGTGCACATCCGCACTGTTCTTTTGTACTTCCGTATTAAAGGTATATGCGCCTAATGTTCGTTTATAACTTACATATGCATTGCTGTACTGCATATTGCATTGTGGAGCCACAGCCACTTGCATATAATTTCAATCAATGAATGCATTATACTGTAATGCGTGCATATGTGAAATTGTTCCTGTTCAGAATGCTGCAACACCCTGCACTGCAATACAAATCAATTTTCTGCGCAGTTCTACACTGCAGGCATGCTTGGTAGCACTGCATGAGTGTGATACGCTGCAGAAACTAAGGTTTTTGGTACTATGTCGCCTTACATTCATGTCTAATCAAGCTGCGTCTTTACTGGTTACGTCTTTGAACTATACATTTTTATCATAACTGTGAGTGATTTCATTTATATGGAAAAAGCGCGAATATGATTTTTTCAAAAGTTGGCATTGACAGTGAGCTGCAGCCAAGAAGGAACCCCTTTCCTTTCTCATGCTCAATTAGAAGCACTTGCCCAACCCTTTTTATACTTAAACATATTACCCTTTTTTAATACTAGTCATTTAAATTTTTTGATAAAAACTAAAATTTTTTTAATATCTTGAAAATTAAAAAATTTTGCTATTGTCAAAGTTTTATTGTTACATTGTTTTTACAACACTCGCCAAATCGTTGACTGTTCATCGCCAAAGTAGCATTTTTTCATGCCTACTTGCTTTCTCAAATGTCAAGGGACCGTCACATCAATAATTAAACGGTGGTTTTCCATAGCTATTACCTCATAAAGAAACTGGATTCTATAATTGTCTCGGTCGTATCCATGGACTGTTTCTGTCGCCTGCTATAGGCTGAGTTGTTTTTTCAGTGGTATCTTTCCTTCTTAGTCTTTCTTAAAATCGCTGAATGGGGCCGAATATTAGGTTCTGATAATTATACTAACGATCAGTTCAGTGATGATGCTATAAAAATTGAGTTTTGATTTTGCATCGTTATTTGGTGCATGAGACTAATATTTAAGAAAGTTATGCCGCGATATATATTTTTTTATGTATATAACACAATGTATATAATTCATTGTTAGCTCATTGTATTCAAATTCGTACCAAAAGTTAAATGTACCAACACCACCAAACAATTGTTTCACTTTGTTTAAAGGCAGTTCCTGAAATCAAAATTGGGCCTTTACGGGTGCTAGCTGCAATAAATCCCCAAACAAAATAATATTTTTGCCACCAAAACAATAATTTCGCTTGTGTTTACAACATTCGCCATATCGTTAGCTGATAATCGCTAAAGTACATTCGAAACCATACTGCACTCATCGATAATTACTAAATCCAATGATTTCCATTGTTGCTTAAATAATTTCAAATCGTCAGAATCAAGCTTAAATTATCCTGCTTCATTCGTATGTTGGACGGGCAATTTGAAAAACGTGCGAATTGTACTTCTTCCAATGCTGAAGGCAGCAGTTCTCGTTGGTGCTAGTACTGCAGCAGCATCATTATTGTGATTACTCATTAAACGAACTTTTTGACTGAGTAATTAAATTAGAAAGCTTTTTCCTCTACCAGTAACTAGGCGTACAATCAGATTTATGGGTGGAAAAGACGGGTCTTTCTTTTGTTCTTCTATGTGCTTTATAATTGATTAGAATATTTTCCTTTGGTCAGCATTCATTTTTTTGTTCAATTTATCTTCATTAATAACAATTTCCTGGTGAGTTTCAGTGTTATCAGAATCTGCGGCTATCATATCAACGTCTTCCTTTCCTTCTTCGATATTTTAAAGCTGGTTGTGCAAATCACTTTCTTGTTGGAACTTTTCAGCCAAGTCGATTGCAACTTGTAATCGTTGTTTTGTTTCGCAACATTCTTTCATATCTGAAAATTTTTTCACATTGTGTTCAAAGGATTCACGGTAGAGTTTAAATTCTCCCAATAGGTTTTCTTCGTTTCGCCAAGGCTTGAACAACATCAGCAAAGAATGATGATAGTACAACTTAATTCCAGCTTCCGTTTTCGTGTTATGATAGGGCGTTTTCAAAACAACTGGTTTCAAACTTTTTCTGAACCAACTGAGGTTCTTTTTTAATTCGTAATATTCTGCAGACTTTGGTTTATTTCGTTCGTATTAGTACCTAGTGGCCAATTCGTATAAACACATGTTTTCCAATTTGTTCGGGTAATAATCATCAATAAAATTCCGACAGTAAATTTCAGTAGATGGTTCATCCTCTTTTGCCAATAAAACCAAATCATGGTGACTTTCAGTTTTCTTCGTCCGTCTTTTTTCATGCTGGTATTTAAGTATTGCACAACATCGCATGAATAGAAACATTTATGGCCAAGAATTTTGTCTACGGCTTCGTAACTTCCAGTTTCTCGACTAATCAAGTTTTATCTGGCAAAAGCGTGTAATCTGGCACCGAGACTTTTGTTTTCGTCAATGATCTTCCAAATCTCTTCCTTACGATTTTTTTCCGATTTGGTTATATAACGCGTAATGTAACGATTTAATACCAAACTGGGTTCTCCAACAAACTGGATGTCAATATTGGCGACTCACATGAACAAAATCGCGGGATTATAATCATTGATTCAAGTTTGTTTTTCTGATTGTTTCAAACCACATAACTTTGTAACATGGTGTCTACCTTTCCGAGATAAAATGCAGTCTTTAACAGAATTTAAAGTTCAATGTTTCACCAAACCATACATGAAAATTATGTGTAATAATATGCAGCCTGATTATGGCACATTATTCATGACCGTTTAGATGATAATAATGATAGATTTTCTAATATTCCATAATCGAGTCTACAGACAATGTTAGCGATAAACTAAAAAATGAGGTACTTTTCGGCTAGCCGGGAGTCAGTGAAATATATATATATGTATGTATATATATGTGTGTGTATATATACATACTTCACTGGCAGCTGGTTAACCGAAAAATACCAAAAGATATTATAGCAACAATAGGGATACAGTGTAAATGTGGATATGATTGAAGAATTTTCACAAGATCGCAACAACCACATCAAACATTTATCGCCAATAAGAGCTGACTAAATCTACCGGCACAGGATTTTTCCCTTTATTGTATAACAATTATATGTTTTCTTATTTTAAGTATATATTTGTGTTTTAATTTTAATAAAATAGTGCTTAAAAGTCTGTAATTTTCAAATGTTATATTTTTCAAATGCTCACTTTCGTTTCAACATTGTTGTTTTTTTTTTCAAGTGTTTTGATTCACGGGAATTTCATTTTGCGCTTACTATTACGCTTGGCGACAATGGTTTTTGTATAACGGAAAAGTACCGAAAAATGTTTTACATTCAATAAATAACAAATCAAAATGTTTGGCACGGTTTGTATGACAACACGATTTGTAGACAACATCTGTTCGGTCAGGGTTGAAATAATTGGCGCATTAGCAAATAGTTTGGCATGGTGTTGGTATAACGGAAAAGTACCAAAATAAAAGATACAGCACAAGCTGTACAGGAACGACTTAATAACGACGACATCGAAAATTGGGTACTTCTCTATCATCCCGTTGACCACTTTTCATAACAAAATACTATCGCCAACTCAAAGATTAAACGCCAAAAATGCAGTCCCATTTACTTGATGTCAGAAGCATTATACGTGTTTGTTATGTCATCAAGTGGTTTTTAATTGGACATTTGCGTGTATTATTCATTATGTTTTACTAACTTATTAGTTATTTCATTAATTAAAATAACAATTGTGTCCGTAAATTTTTATATTTTATTTATTTATTTATTTTGATATATAGATTTTTGTTATGAAAAGTGATCAACGGGATAATAATCTTACAATATTTTAAAAAAATTAAATCTTTCAATTTGTGGAAATAGATTAAACAAATCAACACTCCAAAATCCCAAACACCCTTCGACAATTTAAAAGTATATGGTAAGTGCATTTGAAAATTATCAACCATTTAACCTTTTTTTTAAAAAGAAAACTGAAATTAATAAGCACATATAATTTTCACCTTACATTAAAAAAAATGGTAAAATTATTACATCGCATTATCTAATTTTTTCGCTCATACTTATGAAAATATAAATGTATTAAATGTAAAATATGCAAAAAAATCCTTTTGGACTGTACCGGTAAGAGAAGGTTCCTTCCATATCCCTTGCTTTTAAAATGTTGGAACACACGAAGCTAATATACGTGAAACCCGATTACAGAAGATTCAATCCCAGTTTTTATTAATGCTGAAGGAGAATTTCGCCAAACAAGTCAGCTATGTCCAAGTTAACTTCAAAATGGCGAATTGTTTTTGGTTGACAAATGTGGCAATATTTCGCAAACTATTGCCAAGCTTGTCGAGAATTTCACGCTGGTGGATATGGCAATGTAATTTTAAACGTATGAGAGTAACAACAATTAAAGTAAATTTGCGACACAGTAAATTTTACCACAATTAAAGTGAATTTGCCGAAAACCACATTGAATAAAACTCATAAATGAAGCCCGTTTATGGAGGAAACCCTTATTTTTAATCTGTTGTCTTGTTTCAAAATATCAGCCACTCTAGAATTTCAAACTGATATATCTCAGCCAATTTTAGGTGCGTTAGTAATTATATAAATACGTAGGTTATAGTCATCGTCTGGTCCGTGCGTCTTTCCATGTATCTGGTCCGCCCGTCCGTCCGTCTGTCTGTCCGTCTGTCCGTCTATCTGTCCGTCAGTCCGCATATTACAGCGCAAAAATTACCTAACCGAATGGTTTGAAATTTAATGTATATTATCGTTGCAAAATTTTGTCGTGTCAGTTCAAATTTTATGAAAATCAAATCAAAACTTAAAAAGATGTTAATAAACGTTTTCTTCATTCTATTCATTCCTATCATACGTAATCTATATAATAAATGCGCAACTCATGTGACTTAGGAAAACAAATATGGGGTGACGATTTCGCTTTTCATATGCTAAAAGACCATTTTTACGCAAAATTCAAATAAAAGTTTTTCGAATAAAAGCTCAAAAAAGTTACATTTTTAGAATGATCGTTCAAAAAAAATTGTTTGTTTGAGAGATGAGTTACATTCATATGTGTATTGATTCTGAGATAATTTCAGTTGAAATTACGTTGACAGGCCAAAATCTCACTTCGTTAAATAAAACAAACACAGGAGATTCGTTCATCATGAGTCATAACATATTAAACCATGAAAGTAAATCATTGGAAAATGAAGTTCTCCACGATAAATTTTACAGCGCTGTCTGGTGAAAAAATAATCGTGCCTGTAAGTGTGACATACGTAATAAGGAAAAAACTTACTCACTTCACCGCAAACTGCGAAAAAAAGATCGCGCCTGTAAGCGTGGTATACGTAATAAGAGAAAAGCAGGCTCAATTGGCCGAAAATTGTGGAAAAAGCGTAGCCGGATTAAGTACAAACTCTGAACCAAAATTCTCATTGGATCAGCATGATCTTTGTAATAATAGATTTTAAAATATCTGCATTAGCGAACGTGTTGCAACTGATACGCAAACGGAAATGAAGCATAAATGCTTAAGCGAGTTAATACTTTAGTTAACTTAAAATGTTGTTATTTTATTACGGAAATTAATCATATCATAATAACAGACGATATAATTCATTTCACTGAAAAAAAGATCACCAAGAATTGAACATTTATAAAACTAGTTATAGTAAGAACACATCTCATTTGTCACGTTTGACGTACAATTTCCAACTTGTTTTAAAAAACAAAAGAAACAAACAATGTTCCGGAATCCTTGTATCAAGATCCAACACTTAACGGAAACAATTTTTTTTTTTCAATTTATAATTATTTTGTGCGTTTTAAAAAAAATTAATTCATATTTTTTAAATGGTTACCTTTTTTAAACACGATGGCGGATAAAGTTGAACAACGAACATGGCTGAGATCTTCGTGTGTTCTGTACACATACTCAGTCACATCTAAATCGGTTCATAAATAAGAGGGTTAATCATGACAAATGTCAGATGTATATTAATATATATATATATATATATATATATATATATATATATATATATATATATAATTGTAATACTTTTGAATTAAAAATACATTAAACAAGTTCTTGCAACAAATCTAACAAATATAACCAAATCTCTAATTTAAAGATAGGTAATTATAAAGTGTATACAAAATACAATTAAGTTAATATATAATTAACAAATTACACATATATATACATCAACATTTAAACGGGGTGTGGTTTTGGGGTCCGGAGTTGATGATATCGGTGAAAATATACCGAAATTTTCCGGAATTACTGCAATAGACTTTTGCTTTTTGTATTGAAAGCTACCTAAAAGAACAAAAAACATTTAATGTTCTTAAATTATGTAAATTTTCTTTCTTAAAATTTATTCTTGAATAAAGCAAAAAAAAAGATTCCACAAAGGGAAAGACAGCACTGCCAAAACTCCAAAATACCAAAATTTAAACTTTTTATTTCATAATTCCTTATTTCATTTTATTCTTAAAGAATACATATAGTTTTCTTTAAACTTTTAATAAGTTTAAAGAAGAATGTTACTTCCTAAAATGAAACAAGAGATGAAACCAAATGGATTTTCTTTCATTTACTTCACAGCTGTAGAGTATACAAACACGAAATAGCGGTAAACACTTTTGCAGTAATTTAATTTTAGAAAGTGCATGTGGCAATGTTTTATCATCGCGTCAAAAAAAAAAAAAAAAAAAAAAAAAAAAAAAAAAAAAAAAAACTTTTTCAAAACTTTTTAGAGTGCATGTATAAGAAAAAAGTTACTCTAAATGTTGTCATGATTTTGGTTTTTTGAAAAAGTATATTTTTAAAAATCATTTAGCTTTAAATTTTAACGCGCTATAATTGTCCAGATATTTAACTTAGTTAAGTGCAATGCATACTGGAAAATTTGAATACAAATATATACTTTTCTCTAAACATATTTGATTATTACATTTATTAGATTAACATATTTTAAAGGTTTATTTACCTAATTAAAAAATACTTTTTAATTATGTGATTATCTTTTTATTTTACTATTATAGAACGCTCTTGGGAAAACTTTAAAAAGCTAGAAATGTTTTAAGCTCACTATAATGGCTTTTTAAGATAAACTTCGCATTCCAACTATGTGTAGCAATATAAAAAGGTAAACTATAATAGTCAGAAGTAAAATCACAACAAAGTTACTTGAATGTATATATATTAATATAAGAAGATATAATAGGAACATTAATGAACTGTACAGTGACCAGTAATTATGGTCCATATCCATATAAAAAGTTAAAAAGATTAAGACTGAAAAAGAATCTTCTTCGTTTTATGGCGGCTTTTTGTACTAGACTAATTAAATTAACATTATTTAAGAACGTGAAGAAATAAAAAAAATATATTTTAGAATGTTGCACATTAGTAATGGTAAATATATATATATATAACCTCCCGTATTCGCAGATAGTTCACAATGAAATCACAACAAAAGTATCTTTAGACTCGAAATCGTGTTCTTTTTTTCGAATATGAATGCAACTTTTGAAATTTAAGTCATCTACATATTAAAAATTGTACAAATTTTATTTTTTGCAAATGATAACAGCAACTTCTTTTAATTGTTAAAAGGCGTAAAATAAAAACATTATAAATAGTAAAATAAAGTTTTATTAGACTGTTGGCATGTTTCGGCTCCGTCGGCTCCGTCGGTTATCAAAACAAATAAGAATATTCTATAATTGCACGCTCTATGAAGTTATTATTTGAAAAACTGTCAAATGGCGGCGTGACAACATATATACTATTAGAAGGTGTTATATTTTGTTATATTTTTATAACACTAACGTTTGTCATATATTACCGTTCCTTGAATCAAATCTTCTCGGAAAAAGGCATAGTTTATACACCTTTGTTTTTGTTATAAACAAGCTGCGAATATATATTTTTTGGCAAAAAAAATTTTTAATTTCGTCTTGTAAATATTTTAGTCATTTATATAAATTCTACTGTCAACATCCTGTTTTGTTGTCAATCCCTGGAACAGTTTGTTAACAGGATTCTGAAATAGTGCACTGACAGTTCGTTAAAACACGTTGTTTAATTAAAATTTGTAGTTAATTAAAAAAATTTATAAATAAAACTGCAAAGAGTAATTGAATGAATTCAGGCACAACCAATAGCCTTGGTGTCTTTTTAATGACGTAATAGATTTTGTGATTAACCAAAATCATGAAAATCTCTGAATTAATTACTTTAAACTATCTATAAACGTAAATTGCTACCGGTAAAAAGCTACACAAGCTTTTAAAAATATTATTTAAATATGTAGATTTGTCTTAAATTAAAGATTTTGTTATTTAAAATGCATAATTATTATTATATTTCATATAACATGGTTAGTTTAATATGCTATCATTACGCCTTAGAAAGAAAGTGGGGAAGGGTAAAAAAATTATAAATTTTGAATTATTAATGTATCATTTTAAAATGTAAATGTGACGTCATATTTATTAAAAAAAATGTGTATCACATTTTTAAATATTAAAATGAAATGTGAATTTAATTTAATAAAACCTAGTAAATTTATGTAATTTCAACTCATTTTCCTTTTCACAAGTACCAAGTTATTTTACTGTATATTAAAAACATGATTTTCGTCTCAAAATAACATTAATTTTATTATTGCTATCTTTATTAAATTAAAATAACAAGAACTTTAGTCTTAGAACGTACAAAGTAAAAACTACAGAAATACAAATTCCTTAAGTGCAATTCTAAGCACATACGACACGTACAACTATGAATCAGGTATCATTCGGAAGGTTTTTGAATTAGTACACTCCCATTTTGTTAAAACATGCTGTTTGATTAAAACGTGCAGTTAATTAAAAAATAAGGAAAGAATGTATCAGAAAATAATCTCAAATATTGCAGTGAGAAAACCTTGCGCCTATCTACTGGTTAAATAATAAAGAAACAACGTGAAAAAAAAATTATCATTGAAAGCTAATCAAAACTTTTAGTTACATTTATCAATAGTTTGAAAAGAAATAAAGGTCAAAATATTGTTTAAATATGTATTTTTATTGTTATATTTTTATTGTTATATATAAGTTTTGAGTGAAAAAGAATTAAAAAGCTTTTGTACACTTTTGAAAATTTTTTACAATGACTTTCACCATTTCTTCTCCTAAGGTATATGTCATGGTGATTTATTCCATTGTATTTGAATATAAAAGCATGTTTTAATCGAAAATTTTATTTCTCAAATCTGAGCACTGATTATTTTAAAAATTTTGGAAATTTCGGAAATCTTTGAAAATTGTTGAAACATTTTTTGTGAACAAAAATAGCTTTTAAGATCTTATAAAAAACGTTTATCCTTAATCATGATTTTTTTCATAATTGATAGTCTTATAATTTTACATGCTAAATCATTTATTTTACTGAACTAAATTTATATTTTAGAAATAGAAAAAATTAAGATTATGAATATCAAAGAATTACGGGAATAAACTACCGATAAAAGGGTTTTAATAATTCCGAGAAACTTCACACTTAATCCAACGTTTTTCTTTAAAATATATGGGGTTTTATGAGTGATTTAAAAGAAACATTTTTCTTTTAATGATGGATTAACTTCTGATTAATTTTTTTCTAAAACATTTATCGGAGAATACGCTTGTTTTTTTTTTTTTTTTATATAAACCATTTGGAAACAAAAGAAAATAAATCTGTATATATCAATCATAACGCAATGTGTAGCAGAAGAAAATAGGAAGATAAAAATGCTTCCAAAGAGATTTTTCCACTTCAGCTTTATTGTTACAAAAGTTAAAAGCTTATGATGTTCCTGAAATCTTCTGAAAAGATTTGTGTGTGTTTTCTAATTTTATGTACGTATTCAGATGTCTATAGACGCAAATAAGTGAATATTTTACAAGCTTAATTACAAGTAAAAGCACATGTGATGGAACGTACATTGTGTTCGACAAAGTACTCCTTAAATTTTTAATTTGTACTATCTTATAGAAATGTCGATAAATCTGTCAACAAAAGAGATTAGATTTCATATTTAACTTATTTAAGCTTTTTATTTAGTTAGTTAATGACTTATTGATTAATTAAAATTAGGAAATTCTTTTTGGTACTTCCTATGTGCATTGCATGGAAGATATTTTGTGATCATGTATACGTGACACAAGTAAAACCTTTTGACAATAAAGCGTAAATGTCACTCCGCTAAAAAAAATGCGAAAAACATTATATATGGTTCTAAAATTATAAAATATTGCAAACGGCAGTAATATGAGTTATATAACTGCTTTTCTATACACTATATTACAAAGCTACACTATATAATGCATTTTTCAAAAAAGAGTGTGTCTTCATAGAAAATTTACAATGATGCTTTATTTTAAATACTACCATGCTTCACCCGCTACGCTGTCAGTTTCTCCAAACGAAACTTAAATCAAACGAAATATATCGGTGAGTTTGACCTTGTGTTTTAAAGAATTATGGACCGTTACCTGTAATGTCCTTCCACAATGCTGAAAACGATACGAACACCACTGCGCTATCATAATTTCTAATGTGTCAGACAAAATTGAGCGGATAAGGACTGGATCAACACTTTCCTCTGATTATTTACAGTAGGATTTGGTAAAGAATGATAGAACGATATGCAATATGCTAATTAAATCCCTGAAAAGTTAGCTAACTCACAATGCGAGCAAACTAACTAACAAAATCCAACCAGTTGAACATTTTGGAAAAGTAAAATTTTCATAATCGGGTTTACCTGATTGTAGAACTTTCGCCCATAATTCTATAACTAAGCAACGTAGAAAGAACGATATGTAATATACTAAAACCACCCCTAAAACCGATCTAACTAACAATGCAAGTCTCAACAAAGTCCGCCCAGTAGAACTTTTTAAAAGAGGCTGATCTTTCATAATTGGGTTCACCTGATTGTAGAATTTCCCCCTTCAACTCTATGAATCAGCAATGTAGAACAATATGCAATATACTAAAATCATCCCTGAAAACGTATCTAACTAAAAATGCAATTCCCACCAAATTAGAATTTTCAGTAGAACTTTATAAATATTTCATAATCTATTTCACCTGATTATAGAACGTTTTCCCATAGCTCTATAACTAAGCAACGTAGAAAAATATGCAATATACTAAAACCTTCCATGAAATATTATCTAACTAATGGTGCAAGTCCAATCAAAATCTATTCAGTATATCTCAACTTATAAGCTGCCGGAACGAAATTCCCATTTGCTTTTATATACGGGGTGGTTATGATATAAGTATCTATATTTGGAGCTGTCTGTAGCTCGAAGGAATAACCCGAACGAAACCAAAATCGATACACTTACTATTCGAAAAGGGGGAAGAAGAATGGAACAAGAAAATTATTGCAATAATCACCAACAGATGGCTCTTTTGAGTGTGAAATGTAATGTGTAATATTGTGTACCGTGGAGGTGTAGCAAACCTCAATGACTTTATCGCATATCACGACATGTGCGAAACATCAGTCCTGATGCGTTACATTCCGCAGTTCAGCACGTCGTGCACCGAATGAATGGTATCCTTCAGCACAATGGCCATGTAGAACCTGAACATGATCGGCACCGCCATGCGAATGCGTAACCACAACCACATTCACTGCCACATTTTCCAATAAATTAGGTGTGTCATCCGGTTTGACGTATTAATTCTTTGTTCTTGTATTACACATTACATTTCACACTCAATAGTGCCATGTGTCGGTGATTATTGCAATTATATTTTTTATTGTTCCATTCCTCTTATCCCTTCTCGAATAGTAAGTGTACCGATTTTGCTTTCATTCGGGTTATTCCTTCAAGCTACAGACAGCTCCAAATAGAGATACTTATATTATAACCACCCTGTATATAATCTGTAGTAGATTACACATATACTAAATCAAATATCTGGAGTATGAAACTTAATCCTGTCGTCCCAAGAAAATTCCGCATATGTTACTACACATCGATAGTTTTTAATAGTTATAAATATAACCTTTTTTTATCTTTTAAATTTATTAACCTTAGTATCTTTTAAATATTTTCGTGTTTTGCATATGATTCCCCTATTTGGAAACATTAAGGTATTAAATACAAAACTTTTTTTACGCATGAATTCATTTGCATGAGAAATGTAAGAACAAATTTATAGTACAAAAGAAGAAAGGTAAAACAGGAAAAACGAACAATTTAATTAAAATATAGAACGAATGAATGGGGTTTGTTTAAATTTTTTGTTCTTTGTCGCAAAATAATTAATACTTGTTAGTTCTTGGTGTGAATTATATGTTACTACTCCTGCAGTAGTTCATCCGTGATACGTTTTGTTCTCAGTTAGGTGTATTTTTAAGTATATGTACATATAAATGAAAAAAAAACTTATTCTTATCCACTTTGCTGTAGTTCAGAATTTATATATTTTAAAAATGTAAAAGCTACTTTAACGTGTAGGGCACATGTTAATAATTAATTTAAAGAACTTTTTCACTTCCTCTCTTATTTTTTAAGCTTCATTTTATTTGGCGCATTATGTAATTTTCATTCTACGTCAGGAAATAAAAGTTGTTCGTTAATAAAGCGCTTAAAAAAAAACAGCTGACAGTACTATAGTTGCCCTCCTGATTCAAAATTTTATTAATGAACTTTTAAAAAGAAATATAGGAAATTGGTTCAATGACAAAAATAGAACATTTAAAAATATTATACAGTTAGTTTTTAAATTTACAGAAGAAACTGTTAGAGATTATAATTTGCGTAAAGACAACACTTTTTGTACAGAAAAGTAGGGTTGAATTCCACTTATTCAGTTAAAAAACAAACCGTGAATCGGAATTTTCTTTCACCACTTTAAACAATAATCAAGATATTTTAGCGAGTTGTTTATCAGATTAAATCTCCGTTGAAATACATATGTCAGGAGGAGTGCTGGAAATGCATTTTTCATTTGGACAGTGATACGTCATATACTGTCAATTACATGTTACACTCCGATAACAACTGCGTCTAGCACATTAAAGTTTGGAAGGGAATGGTAGCGAATTCCAGCACTTTAGGTAATGCAACCATCTTTCACAGAAAGAACAGTAAATCCATTGAAAATGTCGTTTCAATATTTTTATATATATTAATAAAAGAAATCCCTCACTCTCTTTGCATGTGTGTGTTTGTTGGCGATGGCCATGAAAATTTATCCCAAAGTAATGATGTCCGCAAATTTGGCTCCTTATAGACGAAGACAGGTCCGAGTGCACCTAAGCTTCACAATATGGATTTTTTTATTAGACTTTTTGATATTTTATATTGCATGGGAAAAGTTCGCGCATTTTCCTGGTCTTCCATCATGTTCGACGGCAAACTACTTACAAAAGTAACCAAAATTCCATCTTTTTGTTTGACATAGTAAATTTTGTCCTTTTTTCAATAAAGTTTATTCGTAATTCGTACAGTGATTTTCGAAACTTTATCCATATTTTTAAAGTGCCCATTTTGCCGAAAATGATAAGTTTGTTTTTCATTGACTTGTTTCAATTGTCCTTATCTATCCAATCCCTCCAATCTTAAATTTTATACCCTTGTATGGAGAAGACTTTTGTCAATCGTTTAGAAAAAATAAAAATTATTAAATAGTGTTTATTTAATTAATTACTAAAGAAAGTAAGGCTATGGAATTTTTTTCACGCAGCGAAGAAAGACAGAAATAAGTTCCAGCGTTGGTTTCCTAAGTAACCCCTTTTATCGTCAAAACATCGTAACTATGACTACGCATGTGATCTTGCGGTCAAGGATTTTTTTTATTGTCGGTGCGTGGAAAGAGGCGGTTCGTTTAGAGATACCGATTAACATAGCGAGATTGAGATATAGTTAAAGCATTTTCATATTAATTTTCCTCCAATGTTTAAACAAAAACGAAAATCATTTCGATAGAAACACAGTAAATAGTTGTTTTAGTTTAAAAATAATTTTAATGGTAGTAATACAAAGTACGCACTTTCTAACACTTTATTATTAAAAAATAGTTATGGAAAACCGTTATTTTATGATCACTTTTCTAGAATCATACACCTATCGTTTTTACAAATCATAGTTGTAATAAAAGTATTATCATGCATTACAGTAAACCTTCTTTGGTTAATGTTCAAACCTTCGTAGAAATTGTAAAAAAAATCACTTTGAATGTAAGTGCAGTTATCACCTTTCTGTTGTACCAATCGTTTAAAATGTTTTTACACAAGAAACTATTTATTTTAGGACATTTTCGTCAAAAGCACATACTTTTTCTTTCGATAAAGAAACATTAATTATCCAGATATATTTCAGAACGGAATGAATTGCGATATAATACAGATTATTTTGTTGAGTAAGAGTAAGCAGATATTTCAACAATATCTTTCGCCGAATTTCAGCAATATCTTTCGCCGAACGCTATTTTAGATATTGTTAGCAGAAAGACATCTTAAGCTTAGTTTATTCAGGCACACTTTATTCACAAAGGGGATAGAAAATAAAGGTTTCTTTTATTTTCATACGCAGCAATAGAAACGTAAAAAAATATAAATTACCCTAATGCTAGAAAAACAAAAACGAGAAATACTGTTAAAGTCACAGAAGTTTATCCCTTTTACTTTGTTAAAATTTTTGTGTTGGTTGAACCAACATTTGGAGCAACCTTGGTTGTAGCTTCAGTAGCTTCAACCATAAGATGGTGATACCTCTTTCCAACATTTAGAGCAATGTTTCAACCGATGCTACAAATTTTGGAAGGAGATTTCACCACCTTATGGTTGCAGCTACTGCAGCAACAAAACTTGGTTCAACCTACGACAAATTTTTAACAGTGTAGAAATTCAATTACGAATTTTAAAAAACGTTTTTTTAGCAAAAAACAAATATTTATTCCAAAAATAGTTTCGAAATCTGTTATCGTAAAATCAGATTCTACATTCCTAAACCCGTATCTTTTATCATTGAAAGTAGTAAAAAAAAATATTATCGGTGTAATATTGTTTCAATGAACATTCTAACTTTTTTTTAATGCATCAAGCCACCAAAGGAATTTTTTAAAGAGAATTCTAAAAGTTTAAGTTCGGTTATTACCTTTCAGTTGTACACTCTAAAGAAAATCCGTGAAAATACAAGAGATTTTCCGTTAAATTTTACGGAGAAGTTTCATTTTTCCAAAACAACAGTACAATTTCCGTAAATGGCATTAGTTCCGTAAAGGAGATTTCAAATCCGTAAATATGCAGAAAGTTTTCCGTAAATTTAATGGATTTTTCCGTATTTCTTACAAAACTGTACAATGTCCGTATTTCTAGTGCCATTTCCGTAAATGACGTTCAGAGGTTTGCGTACAGAAATCGCCTTGTTTGAAATGCGAATTAAGATTGTTGTATTTACTAGAGTTCTTCTAGGATCCAAATCTGAACCAGTCCTACCCGTGGGCCTATTTTTTGTCATTAGACTCTGGCCAATCCTGGAACTCATTCTAACCAGGGCTGTTTCTGGGCGGTAATTTTATGTGAAAATAACAGTGATATTTTTATTTTTTAGTGAAAGCTTTAGAAATTTATTTTATTTCCATAAATTACAGAAAAATATTTTTTAAATCTACTTTTTTTTTCTTTTTTGTACTTTAAATTGTTAATTTTTTCACAGAGTTTTAAAATTTTATTTTAATTTTATTAACGTGAGGCAATATTAGGTTATTAAAGGTTTCATAAAATATTATCTTTGCAAATCATCGATATGTATATTGTATTGAACAAAACTGATTTGTCTTATAACTAAAATTTAATTTTTTATTAATTATAATTTTTTACAAAGTTTATATTTTTTTCTTTGAATTTATAAAAGTTATTAATCATTTTTTCTTTACTTTTATAAAAATGAAGTTTATGATTTTATAAAGTTTATAATTTATTTCGTTAGTTTATGATTTTATAAATTAAACTAAATTAATTTAGACTAAATTAATAAGTCCAAATTTAAACTTACCTATCCCAAGGTCATTAATTTCAAAATTTTCTCTACAAATCTATTTTTTTATTTTAAAATTTTTAAGGTTTCATAAAATAATATCTTTGTAAATTATCGGTATGTGGGTATTAAACTAAACCGATTTGTCTTATAAATTTGTGAATTAAACTAAAATTTATTATTTTATAAATTATAATTTTACAAAGTTCATAATTTTCTCTTTAAATTTATAAAAAATAATAACTTTTCGTTTACTTTATAAAATTATAAACTTCACTTTTATAAAAGTTTATAATTTATTTTGTTAGTTTATAATTTTTATAAATTAAACTAAATTATTAAGTCTAAATTTAAATTTACCTATCCTAAAGTTATTAATTTCAAAATTTTCTCTAAAAATCTATTTTTTCGTTTTGATATTTTAAAAATTATTCATTTTAACAGAACCATACACAAAAGCTCGCAGCAAAGCTTAAATATAATAATTTAATTTATTATAAATTTGTTTATTCACATAAGTTTTTAAACTAAGAGATAAAGAAAATTCACTTTAATAGCATGTAATAAATACGTCTACTTAAGATAATTTTTGTTTTTTCTGAAATTGATAAATAAATCAACACACAAATTATTAAAAAAGTATAAGTACTATTGCAAACAATCATTTCTGTTAATACAATATTTTACGCATATAATACATAAAAAATTTTAATTTATATGTTATAAATCATCAAATAATAAAGTAGAATGTAGAACAATTTTGAAAAGAAAATATTAAAAACAATAGAACTCTGAAAATATCCATCTAACTATGAGAAGTTATAGTTTTTGCAACGTTAAAAACATCTCAAAGAAATAACAACATTTGAGTATATCTCCTGTCCACCCGTAGCGTAACGGTTTGGAGCGCTGCGTTAGTAAACGGAAGGTCGTGGGTTCGATGCTTGTCGTGGGAAGTGGTGGTTGTTTATTAAAAACTCGCTCAGAAATGAACGGTAAAAAAAAAAGAAAGCATCTATCTGTCCCTTATAAGATGTTCCTTGAGGGATAATTTTTGTTTTTTTTTGGTCCTATAAAATTTATTTTAACGACATAAAAATTTCTAAAAAATACGGAAGATATCTGTTAAAAAACGGAAATTTAAAAATGGATATTTCAGAAATCCTGGAATTTACGGAATGTTTTTTTCCGTTAAAATACGGAAATAGTACTGGCGTCTCGATTGCCAGTACAATTTCCGTTATTTTCAGGAATTTTTTTTTACAGTGTACTGGTCCTTTAAAGTGTCTTTCACATAGAGGTCTTTAATTTAGGAATTTTGTTTTCAGACAAAATCACATACTTCTGCGTTCAAAATCTTCAGAGTTATCTGGGAACAAAACAAAATGCGAAATTATTGTCTGAGTGCAACGAAGACTCATACACAGCGCAGTATTACTTTGCCCCATATATAGCTACGATGGATATTAAAACCTTTCGTTAAGCATAACTCAAAAAATATTTAACGGATTTCGTTCAAATTTTTACAGCAGGTACCTATAAAGGTGACAACGTCGTCTATTTATTACCAAGAATAAGTGTCAAACCGTTTGGAAGTTATATTAAAAAAATAGATAAAAAAGCCCAATTAAAGTACATACGTCGCTAAATTTTGTGCGTACGTCATTTTCACCGGCGGGAGATTTTCGTAGACAATCGGAATTGAAAAGTTCATGGAATACATGGAGCAAAAAAATATGCAATCACTAATATTCAGCACAATAAAATATATTTCAATTTAATAAAAATGGAAAGTTAATCTTGAATTTTTTCTGTTTGAAAAGTATTAGAGATTAGTAAGAGTAGTATTAGTATTAGAGATTTGGCATAAATCACACCATTAGCAGCTTTTTTATTTCGCGTGTGTATGTTAGGAACAATTCTTTGATGTTTAAATAAAAGGTTTCGATTTGTGGCATTATTTCTTATTTTCTTTTCCTTTTTAGTATTTTAAATGGAATTAGTGAAAGGCGTGTATTTTAAATTAAATGAGTGAAAGACGTGTATTTTTAATGTATGTATTTCAAATGAAATCAGTGAAAGATTTATATTTAAATGAAATGAATGCAATATGAAGATGTTATGAGAAAAATATTTGGCGATTTATCAACTGCGCCAAGTTAACATAAAAGTACCAATACATATGTGGGTACTTCTCTATTATCCCGTCGACCACTTTTCATAACAAAAAACTATCGCCAAATAAACGGGAGAACGTTGTCATTGAAATATCAAAATACATAAATAAATAAAATATAAGAATTTAAGGACACAATTGTTATTTTAATGAATGAAATAACTAATAAATCAGTAAAGCATAATGAAAAATACACGCAAATGTCGCGTTAAAAACCACTTGATGACGTAACAAACACGTATAATGCTTCTGATATCAAGTAAATGGGACTGCATTTTTGGCGTTTAATCTAACAGTTTGGCGATAGTTTTTTGTTATGAAAAGTGGTCCACGGGATAATAGAGCAGTACCTCTATGTGAAATGAAACAAGGCACAGATGTCATATACGCACCACGTTGGCGCGATTTTTTCCCTCCACCAGCTTGGGGAAAACTTTGTTTTTGAATATTAGTTACAAATAGTGTGACAAATAGTACACGTGATTTTTTATTTCAATATAAAAATAAAATAACGTAATAAATGAAACAGCTTCTAATATTTTAAAAAAGGAAATAAAAATAAATAAATAATAGTTTGATATAAATAAAGGCGCGTATGTCATATACGCACCACATTGGCGCGATTGCAACAAAATGGCAATTTTATGCCTCACATGATAACCCGGTTATTTTGTTTCAATTGTTGTTTATTAACTTTTATTTTTTATTTTAATTCTATAAATTGTTTTTATTATAAATTGTTTTTATTACGTTATTTTATTTTTATATTGAAATAAAAAATTACATGCTATTATTGTATGGTATTTATAACTAATATTCAAAAACGAAGTTTTCGCCAAATTGGCGGGGGAAAAATCGCGCCAATCTGGTGCGTATATGACATCTGTGCCTAAATTAATATTGATATACATATAAAAATAATCTGTAGAATTAAAATAAAAAATAAAAGTAAACAAACACAACAAACAGTTTTCGCCAAAGGAGCGGGGGAAAAATCGCGCCAACGTGGTGAGTATATGGCATCTGTGCCGGGATTTTTACCCTTTTATCTGTGCTTTCGGAAATATAAAAAAATTAAAAAATTCTTATATCAGGTGTATAATGTTTTGCATTTTTATACGGACCACTTCTCCATTTTAAGATTTTAAATGCTATTTATATCAGATATTTCTTTCTTGAGATTCCCACAAGTTTTTTCCGGTAATTATTTTAGTTCGCTTATTAATTGTTTACAATTTGCCCTTCTGGCAATAACAATTATTTATCACAAAAAATGGGTACTTCTCTATTATCCCGTCGACCACTTTTCATAACAAAAAACTATCGCCAAACTGTAACGCTAAATAAACGGGAGAACGTTGCCATTGAAATATCAAAATAAATAAAATATAAGAATTTAAGGACACAATTGTTACTTTAATGAATGAAATAACTAATAAATCACTAAAACATAATGAAAAATACACGCAAATGTCGAATTAAAAACCACTTGATGGCATAACAAATACGTATAATGCTTCTGGCATCAAGTAAATGGGACTGTATTTTTGGCGTTTAATCTTAGTTTGGCGGTAGTTTTTTGTTATGAAAAGTGGTCGACGGGATAATAGAGAAGTACCCAAAAATAGCTTAGTTTTGTTAAATTTCTTTGTTATGTATTTTCATTTCTTATTAAAATATCGAAAATGGCAATAAAATTTTATTTTAGCACCGTACTTAATTTTTTAAAATGGCTCAAAAACATGGTTTAATAAACGTATATTTGTAAATATTTTAAAAAACATGTTTTTCCGCTCTCTAGAAAAATTTGTAAGATTCTACAACTGCCTTTGGCACCAACCAGTACATGATACGGAACTTTTCCCTATTCAGATACACAGAAGAGGTTGGTCACAAACAAGAGTAATGCTAGCAACAATATTGTTTTAACTCTATAAGAGTTAGAAACAATAATGATATTAAATTCCCCGATTAGCTTAGGGCCCGATTACGGAACTTTCTCCTAGAAAAAAAAACTGTAGAAGTCTTTTACATTTGTTTCGAATGAAGCTCGATCAACAAAGTATTAATTGATAATACAAACAACACTAATATTAACATGGGGGCAAAAGTTTGAATTTAAGTGTATATATTTGGAACCCTCCCCCCCCCCCCAACCACCCACCAAAAAAAGAAAAAGAAAGTTACAGAAATGAATTTAAAATGGCGTGAAGCCACCCTTTCTGACATAAGAAATTGGCTGCGAACCCGATTACGAAACTTTCACTTAACTTAATAACATGTATCTAATAGCCCTGAGGACAATTCCCCTTCCCAGTTATACGGACCTTGGGGTTTTTTTAAAAAGCTTGACGCAGTTCGGGTTGAAGAAGTTGAGATTTACTGTCAAATGACATAAAGTACTATGAAATTAAAACTGGTGAATTATTATGCTGGTTTATGTATGTATTTAAAAAAATTGCATCTGATTACACTCTTTAGATAAATTACTCCTGTTTGCATTTAATAACAGATAAACGGCTTCCGTTTACTAAATTGTTTAAATATTGGGAAGAGTTGGCGAGAGATAGATAGACGTGTAAACAAACGGGTAGACAGACGGGTAGAGAGACGGATAGCGACAGAGATAAGCTAACGGGTAGCGAGGCAGGTGCAAAAAAGGGTTGACAGAGGGGTAGTGAGATGGGTAGGGAGACGGGTAGCGTGGTGGATAGAGAGAGAGGACAGAGAAGACTTGACAGACGGGTAGAGAGAGGGGTATATAGACAGACAGACGTGTTGATAGACGAGTAGTGTAACGGGAAGCGAGACAGGTAGAGACACGATTAAAGAGTCGGGTAGAAAGACAGACGGATACTAAGACGGGTATACAGAAGAGTAGAGAGACAGTAGACAGATGAGTTCGGAGAGAGACACAGCTAAGACATACGAGTAGTTAGACTGGTAGACACGTTTGCAGCAAAGCATGTTATCAATGTGGTTTGAAGTATACGAGTTTCTATAAATAGTTATACAAATAAACAAAGGAAATTTTTTTAATTCAAATATTAAATATTTGATTTAATATTTCAATATTTAATATTTTATTTTTTAATATTTTATTTAGATATTTGTCACAAAGAAAATGTTGCAAAAATTAAATTAAATTTGCGTTAAACTACGCTTGCTAAAATACGCTATTGGCTGCAAATCTGATTATGTGACTTTAAAAATATCGTTTTAAAAGATCCGGCGGTTTTTTAAAAAAGTTTTGAGCAATTCCCGCTTAAGAAAATGAGATTATTTGCCAAATGTTATAAAAAAAATGCATATGAAAACATAACAGTATATGAATTTATATATGATATTTTGTAATTATATCATTTAATTTGCTATTTTTCATATGTTGCATCTTTATCTATCTCTTGTCTATCATATGCTGTATATTCACTTAGATTCTTGTTGATATCTTCTTTATATCGTAATTGTTAACTATATGTTCTCAGCAATATCACTCAGACTAATCCCTTTGAGGGAAGTCCTAGTATAATTTAATTTTGCAGACAATTTAATAAGCAGCTATTTCACTGCTGATTTTCAATGATTATATATATATACTGTTTGCTGAAAAGAAATTCATCAGGTACGTTTGAAATAGCAAATATTTATATTTAAAAAAGGATATAAACACGCCAGTGTGTTTTATTTTACAATGTAATAAAGTAGGTTTTATAAAATCAGATTATAGGATAAAAACCCTATTGATTTTATCACCGAAAGCAACAATAAAGTTATTATCATCACTGGAGTATTTTAACGAACCTCGTTGTGTTAATGTTTCAAATCATCAAACGCGTTGTAAAAAAATCTGTGTAAAAGTAAGTGTTAGTTATTACCTTTTTGTTGAAGCAAACCTTTAAAATACTTTAAAGAAAACTCTTCAATTTAGGAACATTTTACTGAGATTAAATCACTTACTTTTTCTTTATATTCGTAAACACTAAACTCTCCTGAGATATTTTAGAGCGGAACATATTGCAAAATGATACAAGTTAATTTTGTAGAGTAAAAACAAGCAGATTTTCAGTAGTATACTCCTATGGACGCTATTTTGGGTACTACTAGGAGAAATAAATTCTTAAAACTATTTTTTAACGTAATACGTTCATGCTCAAAGGGGGTGAAAAACAGCAGATTGTTTTATTTTGCTACGAATCCGAAATAATGTAAGAAAATAAAAAACAGGAAAATTAGAAAAAATCTTGTGGGATTCTTTTGGAGATAACTTTTGGAGATCACGAAATTTTTAATCTAGTGATAATTTAAAATGGACTTTAGAAATGATACATTTTAAAGATATCCTGTAAATAAATGAAAATAAAAATATATATAGCTGATTTATATTGCGCTAATTTAGTCTTTCATTTTCCAGAAATAATGAAAACAAGAAATATAAATTAAAACTTTTAAGTAACAGACATTTAATACGAAATTTGATGCATGAAATATGCATTTTGCCCCTGATGAGGTACAACTTTGAAAATACTGAAATATTGTCGTCATCGACAGGCACTTTGTGCATAAAAGTTTAGAAAAAACGGTTGGTTATACGTCTAACTCCAATCAAAAAAAAAAATTGTGCTTTGGTCCCGCTTCCCAGCGATCTTCAAACTACCTGACTATTGAACTACCATCGACAATGATTTTGTGTGTAATTTGTGAGTAAAATTCGCTCGCCAGATATGTGATTGATTTGAATCAAAAATATAAAAGTGTATCGCCTGATCAGGTACAGCCCTGACAAGAACATTGTATTGTCATCAACAATGAACTCGTGTGCAACATTTGAGGAAAATTGGTTTTACATAAATGAGTAAAAAATCTTTTGCAAAATTTGACACAAACATATCAGTTTTGATAGTAAAGAAATAAATGGTTGTTACATTTTTTTTTTCTTTTTTCTATCTATAATAGAAAAAACGTATTGTAATCGAAATTGTTTTCGACTTCCAGTTTTTGATGGATTTACACGTATTAGGGACCAGAGAACCCGAAAAACATGTTTACACAAAATGTCTGTCTTCCCGTCAGTTCGTGAGTGCGTGTGTCTGTCCTCATTGTATCATCGGAAAATGTATAAAGTTATGCATAGAATTGAACCAATTTTTTTTCAAGGTTTGTGTGTTTATCGCCAGTTGGTCCTTTTTCAATTAAATTCAGATCTTCCACCAGAAGGGAGCGATGTAATAGCGATTTTTATGCCATTTTTACTATAGTATCATCGAAAAGTTTATAAAGTTATGCATAGAATTGAACCAAATTTTATGCGTATGTTTTTTATTATTGCAATTGATTATTGAAATTATTTCTATTTGTCGCAATTGAATTTGGAACTATCCGAAAGGAGGCACTTCGATAGCGATTTTTCGGAGTTTTGTTGTAAATCGGCTGGTCGTGCAGCGAAAGTAACCTGGCGCTTCTCAAGCAGCTGACGTAGAAGAGAATAATGGAAAATATGGATTTTATTGGCACTGTGATAGCGAATTTTGAAGTATTGACATGTATGAGATAAAAGACGGTATTGCGATTGGAATATCCGGCTAGTTTATAGAAGTAAATAAATGTGTACTTTTCCCAACTTATTATTATATAAAAAGTAGACGTGGAAAATCGTTTTTATAAAATACATTCTATGATCATAAACCTATTGAATTTTACCACTGAAAGGAATAACAAAAATTTTATCATTACTGGTGAGTTTCAGTGAACATTCTTTTGTTAATGTTTGTAATCATCAGAGGAATTGTTAAATATTCTTGTAAAAGTAAATGCAGTCTTTACCTTTTTGTCGTTAAGATCCGTTAAAATGGTTTTCATAGAAAGCTCTACAATGTCGAAATATTTTCGCCAGATTAAATGTACATACTTTTCTTTTCGATTGGGATAACATTAACTCTCGAGAGATATTTCAGAGCGGAACGAAATGCGAAATGATCCAGATTAATTTTGTAGAGTAACAGGAAATAGATAATTTAGTAAATAACTTCCTCTGGACGCTATTTTCGATACTGATAACAGAAATAAATTCTTATTTATTTTAAAATGTCAAGCATATCTGAACAAAGAGTACGTAAAATATCAATTTTTTTAAAATGTTATTGTACACAAAAAAGAAGAAGAAGAACATTTAAATAACATAGAAAAAGCAAAAAGCAGAAAGATTCTTATGGGAATATTTTTTAAATCATTATAGTTGCAAATCATACCCACTGATTGAATTTTCCCGAACATGCGACCTAGCCCAATTGTGTTCTCTTAATCAAAAATGAAGAAAGTTTCGCTTTGTTGTCTGTTGGCGACGACGAAATCTACAGATTGCAGAGGTCTAAAAATTTGTATTTAGGTAATCCAAGGCATGTTCCGATGCACCTGACGCTCAAATTTTCACGATTTTGATATTTAGCCCAGATATTAATTTAAAACGCATAAGACATCACACCGAAACTGGGAACTTTTTTTTTCTCAAAATGGCGAAAGAAGCTCTGATTTCAAAACGGAAATGAATGATTTTTCACACTAATCGGTGATTTTTAAGAAAAGTATATAACGTATCCAGTTAAAACTCTAGATCCATATGCAGAAAAGAATTTTGTATCCTAATATCCAATTTTTGTGAAAATTTGCAAGTAATGTTTCTTAATTTTTTCAAAGAGCTGAAAGAAATTGATGGCGACAATTTGATAAAATAATCACACAATGAACAAGCCAGACAGGGGTCTTATTCAATTGAGAACTGTTCCGGAGCGCATCTCTTCATTTACTTTCCGAAATCGATAAAAGCAATGACGCGAAAAGTAATATGTTTTCTTAAATGTAATATTGCAGGTAATGACTTAAAAATTTAAATATCATATGTTAATTTGCAATTTTTATAACTTGAAGGTGGAGAGGTTAAGTTTCTTTTTTAGGGTACTGTGGGGCCGATTTCAACGGGAATTGCTTAATTCAACTTAACATGAGCTAATTAAGATATAGGTTTGGCATCTGCAGGCGGTAGAAAGTGGAACTACTAAAAGATGTTTCAGCATATTCGAAGCGCGCCTCCTATACGGTGCGGTAGGCAGCAGGGATTCGAAAACATGTTTATTTAGAACAGAATGCGCTCTCTAGTGGTGGAAGGTGGAACTAAAAGATATTGTGGAGAAGTACGCCCGGTATACGGTGCCGAAGACAGCGGGGATCCGGACCAGACATTCTTTTTTGAGAGATTTAAGGTTATAATCACGGGCCCACGCAACGCCGAGCGGGTCAGCTAGTCTTTATTAAGAAAATAGTTTCGCTCTGTGTGTGTGAGCGTGTGTGTCTGTCTGTTGGCAATGGCTAGCAAAATCTACCGTACGTAGAAGTCCGAAATTTTCGATGAGGATTGACCAAGGCAGGTTCAGATGCACGTTCTCAGATATTTAATTTTTGATAATTAGACGAGATATTAATTTAAAAATCATTAAAAAAGATCGTTTTCGGCAAAAATTGGCAGTTGCACGCGTGCATGGCCAGTCCCTGCTTTCAGAGCACGTAGAAGGGAGGAACCAAATGCTGAATGTTTTGCCCGTGTCTTAATATTTTTCGGTCGAACCGTTCGTGATGCAGAAAAAAGACATTATAAAAGAAGATATATACACGTTGTTAACCCTTTGTTAAAAAAATCAAAAAGGTTCGTTTCGCACAAGTTTTTAAAATTAAGCAGCATGAAGATATTAATAAAAATTTTCCAATAATGTGTGATGTGTCTGTTGAAACAAATTTGTCGTTACTTAGAAAAATATGTGATGAAGATTTTAAATGTTTGCCAAAAATGAATGGAGATAATTTAAAAAAACTAACGTGCAAAACCAGATCAGATTATATTCAAGAACAATATGACGTGCAATCAGAATCACACTCTCAAATGTCTCTTCCTGAAACTCATCCATCTCATGCTGTTGAAAACTGTTTGTTAAAAACAATTTCACTAGCAAATGAAAATCCAGCCAAAAAGTGAAAAAGATTAGGATCAAACTTTACTGAATGCTTAACAATTGAAGCATATATGAAAAAGGAAAAATAAAGGACGATTAAAGGCTTGAAAGCTTGAATTGCTTTAAAGGACGATTTTATTGATTGCTGCTATCTTCCAAAAGTGCAGTTAGTATAAATTGTTCGTAAAATGTCTAGCAAATGGTGATATTGAATTATTTTTTATGCCACAGTTTAATTTATCATTTGAGCTGCTTCACGTGGTTATTGCTAAAAGAATCTACGGATCTAGTGAAATTAAAAAGGCTGGAGACGTTCAGAATTTTTTTTATATAAATATAAGTATATATTATATGCTTTACAATTTTCAATAAGAAAATTTACAAAATTTATCAGAAATATAAATATATTTTTTACATGCTTTAAATGATGTACTCTAACATCTGAGTAAATAGTTTTTAAATCGGAGTTGTTGCGTTATAGAAGGTTAAGGAATATTTTCGCAGACTAAAGCAAATACTTTTGCATTCCCTTGAGAGATATTTTAGAGAGTAACGAATTGCAAAGTGATACAAATTAATTTTGAAGTGTAACAGCAAGTAGATATTTCAGTAATAGCTTCCTCTGGAAGATAAATTGGGTATTTATAACAAAACTAACTTATTACGCTTACTTTTAAAATGAGCAGATATATCTGAACAAAGGAAATATAAAATAGTAATGTTTTTCTTTTCTATGCATCATAATTAATTTTAAAAAAATTAAAAACTCTCCTGGGAATACTTTTAAGAAATTATAAAAATTTCCTTCTAGCGATAATGTAACATGAATTTTCAAAATTCTGTATTTAAAAGGATGCCTAAAATTAAAAATATGTTACGGATATCTACAAACAAAGAAAAGTCATGCGTGAAACATGGATTATGAAGCACATTTCAACCTATTCAGAATACTGGAACAAAGATTTAATATAACACATTTGAAACGCCAATTTCAACAATTATCGTCCATAATCCAAAAGGAAGTTGAATTGTTACCTGCAGTAATGCATATGAACTATAGATTTGTATATACTACATAATATGCTAAAATATATTTCAGTCAGCAAGTTGTTGAAAAGCAAGGTTGAAAATCCATTTTTAGCATTTTTAATCAATAAACGAAAATATACTCGCATCCTTTTGTGCAGCTCTGTATATTATATATAGATTTGTATATATATTTCATAGTTTGCAAAAATTTAGTTCAGTTAGGAAACGCATAACACAGTTGAAAATTCCCCTTCAGCAATTTCCATCAATAAGCGCAAATGTACTTTAATTCTTTGTGCAGACCTGATATATATACAGAACTTATACACACCAAATAATATACAACAAATTAGTTACATTTAAAAATGCATACCACATCTGAAAACGCACGTCCACCAATTGTTGCTCATAAACAGTACTGTAACCGAAGTGCATTGTGTGTACCTGTAAATGAAGGTTAGACGCTATGCACAGCATATTCTATAGTAAGCATCTTGTACTGCAACTCAGTATATGAATTTCTATTAGTTTGAAATAGTTTGTTGAATATATTTGTAACATCATTAAAAGATACTGCAAACGATTTTTTCCCATAGCACTTAGTGTAACGAAATTCTTCGAGTGCAGCTGTAAACGGATTATAAATCATACACACTTCAGTTTCACTACAGAACATTCCATGATAAAGCTCAATATTATCAATTACAATGACAATTCGAGCATATTTACATGAGTTAGAGCATGGAATGACAGACGGTCAGACAAATCGAATTCATAAACACTTTTTTACTATGTTGGAAAGTATTAACAAGAACAAAAAAAGCATGCGTTAAGCATATATTATGAAACAATTTCCAAGACATACAGAAAAATAAACGAAACTTCAACGTTAAATAAATTGAAAGAAAATACATAAGTAACCACTTTAGAAAACATATAACACATTTAAAAATTCAGTTTTAGCAATTATTTTCCATATTAAAAAAATTAGTGGAATTATTATGCCCTGTATATAAACTATAGATATATACTTTGATCTATGAACTATAGATCTATATATTAAATAGCTTCATACAAAATTTAATTCAATTAGAAAGTTCACTTTTAGCAATTTTCACCAATAGGTGGAAATACACTCGAATTCATTTTGTACAGTGTATTATTTTGTACTGTATATTGTCTAAAGATTTTTGTTGACACCACTCATATAGCTAAAATTTAATTTAGGTAATAAAACGCATAACATAACTTAAAACGAACTTCAAGAAATTACCAACCATAAATGTCAATGCATATGTTCTTTGAAGTAGTCCGATATATGAATTTATTTTTATTCCACAAACATCTATAAGTCTACTAAATATAATTCAGCAGAAAAAAGCGTAACATAATTAAAAATATCCTTAAGCAATTCTTTCCCATAGTCAGTAATACTTACGAATTCCTTTCTGTAGCCATGTATATCATCTACAAAATTTATACACACCACGTACTATGCAAAAATTTAATTAAAATTTAAAAACGCAAACTAAAGTTAAAAACGAACTTTTAGTAATTATCGCTCATATACATTACTGTAATCGAACTCTTTTGCGTGTCCCTGTAAATGAATGATAAATAGAATGCATGCCATATTTTTAAGTAAGCAATATATAATGCACCTCAGTAATGCATATAAATTCCATTATGTTTGAAATAGTGTAACATCATTAAAATACACTGCAAACGACTTTTCCCGGTAGACCATTATGTAACAATTATTTTATTGGATTCTGTAAATGAATAATAAATGCTTTGCACACCATATTTTACAGAAAACACGTTTTAGTACACTCCATAAATACGTAACAATTTCATTATGTTTGAAATGCTGTAACTTCATCAAAATGCACTTGAAACAATTTTTTTCACATTGACCGTAATGCAACAGAATACTTTGTCGCTATAAACGAACTATAAATGTTACACACTTCGTTTTCAATAGCAATCGTACTATAGTAAAAGTCAATAACATATACAAATTACAGGACAATCCAAGTATATTCACAAGAATTAGAGAACGGATAGACAAACCGATGTCATAAACACTTTTCAACCATATTGGAAAGTGCTAAAAATTAGTGAGTATATACAGACTTCGAACTTTCTACTTCAAAGAAATTTCTTATTGAAATAATTCTTAAATTTTAAATGTGCGAATTTCAAAATGATCAAAAATAATTTTGTAGAGTAACAGCAAAAAGCTAATGCAGTAATAACTTTTTCCGGATGCTATTTTGGATACTGATAGAAAAATAAATTCCTAATCTTGCTTTTAAAATGGCAAATATTTATCAAGAAAAGAGCGTATAAAATAGTAATTTGTTTTATTTTTCTATGCATTAAAAAAATGTTAGAAAAAAATTAGAAAAGCTGTCATGAGAACAATTTTTAAAAAACACGAAAATTCCATTCCACCGATAATGTAAAATGAATTATCAAAATCGTGTATTTAAAAGAGATCCTAATGATATCAAACATCAGCGAATATATAATTTTATTTAGTGTGCGATTTTAACTAAAAATTTTTTTTAATTTTTTTTAAATTTTAAATTAAAACTTCTAAATTTTATCTTGCGACTTTTGAAGTTGCGCGTGGGTGAAATATAAAAATAAATACTGTTTGAAGATCTTTGTTTCAAAAGAAAACAATACGTGGTTACATTCTTAAAATAATTATTTTGAAAAAAATCTATAGAATTAGTAAAAAGCTCTGATAACTGAAACAGATGTTATATTCATGCAGGATACATTTATAAGATTTTCAAACACAATTAAATAGTTTTAATAACAATATAAAATTATGCATTTTAATTCTTTGGGGCAATATGAACACAGCAAGTGTGTCATCAATTATTAAAATTGTAGTTCCGTTTAAAATGATTATTGAAAGTTTTTAAATCTAAAATCTAATTCAAGAACAAGTAAATATATAACTCGATAGTGCAAGTACCAATATTAATAAAGGAGATTTTTTTTTATCTCTTTGTACGTCTGTCTGTTTGATTCTTGGTAGTAACTAGGGAAATTTATCGCGTCTCTGTAAATTTGGTTCCGGATACACGAAGACAGGTTCAAATGTACATGAGACGCAGATTTTGGATTTTTTTATTAGGTTTTTTATTATTGTATATTAAACTGAGCCTTTCGCGCATTTCCCCGATTTTCCAAGTTGGTAGGCGATTTTAGCACACTCATAAAAGTAATCCAAATCCAATATTTTCCACAATGTAGTAAATAATGTTTTATTTTCAATAATGTATATTCGGAATTCTTATAGTCATTTTCGAATTGTTCGGAATTTTTTAAAGTGCTATTTTTACTCAATACAAGGACATATTTTTTATCAACAAATACAGATTTGATATTTTATATATAGAATCTAATATTTTATACTCCTCTATGAAGCTAAATTTCCTTAAGCGTTTAATTTTTTTTTTTTTTAATTTAAGTATTTTTTTACATAAATCTTGAAAAGGGCAAGGCCATTAATTTGTTTCTGAAACGCAGGTAAGAATAAGAGGAAAAATTTTCAGTATTGGTTTTCTAAGTAACCCCTTTATTGGTAAAAAAAAGCTACTCTGACGATGCGACTTATGGGATCGCGGGAACTTTTTTTGTTATTATTTTGCGCGTGGAATAGGTTCAGTTGGAAAGAGCGACCAGCCTAGCGAAATATACTTAAAGTTATCCATGGAAGCAGTAAGTCATTTTACATTTAAGATTATTTTCCCAGCCCCGAGCAACGCCGGGTGGGCCTGCTAGTTTAAAACAATTCTAGTAACACAGTTTTAAGGTGAATAAATTAGACATTTCAATATCAATCTCTGAAAAATAAAAATAACACAAATAACAATAATGACACTATTGAAATAAATTTATGCAACTTTTAATGTTATCACATATTGAGAATGTTAATAATATCATTATGTAATTTAATCTGAAGCGATGGAGCAACTTTTGAATGTATTTTATTTCAGCTAATTCTCTAAAAGTATTATTAAATTTCGAAACAATATAAATGTAAAAGCATATTAAAAACTATTCTGTTTATCAAGTAAAACTGTTCAACAATCGCCTGCAGTAACTGAAGTCAAGAATAATTTAGAGAATGCAGATTTCTATAAGACTATTTTCAAATATCCAAGAACCTTCGGAATTGATTACAGTGATAGCATTTCCACCATGAGTACGATAAAGATAAGCCGGATAATGCAGAAGAGATATTCAGTTTCAATCCCTTAAGGAGACACTAGAATAACAATAACATCAAGAATCTACTTAGAAAAGAGAAAGAAGGAGTGTATGCAAAGGGAATATTGATTGGTTTGTAAATAAAAGTCGGGATACATGCCAAAGACTAAATCTGTTCCTTGTATACAGATAAATCTTTGAGTTATCGCAACTGTATGGTGCAAGATATTTTACTGGATTTATTATTATAGTTATCGGCGTTAACAGAAAGGGAACTTGTTATCTCAATATAGTACTCATTTAGAAATTACAAATGTAAATTTCCATACTGAATGATCAGAATAGAATAGTAATATCATGTGATGTAAGCTTTGTCAACCGTTAATTAGTCTTATACATATATTATTGTTACAGAATCTTTACATCTGTGATAAAAGAAGAAAAAGTGTAAACTGTTATGCACGTATTTAGCAAAGATTGTGTGCAATTGAATTTAAGAGTGCAAAAATAATTAAGTAATATTACGCATTTGAAATACTAATGCATGAGTTGTTTTAAGATGCTCAATTATTTTCAAACAAAACCATATATAAGTATATCTTTGATATTGGAATTTAACATTAACAAGTTGACCAAAAGTCTGTAAATGTTAAAAAGTAAAAACATATCAAATTGAGATGCAGCTTTTTTGGTAAGTATAATAATCAATGGTACTTTTATGTTAGCTGGGCGCCAGTGGTAACTCGACAAATCTTGTTTCAATTGGCATCATTTGAATTGCAACCTTTTACGTGAGATTTTGTTTATTTGTATTGATATGTTCGTGTTTACGTATTTTATTATGATTATATTTTAGCTATTTTTAAGTAAGTTTTTTAAGTTATTACATTAAAATGTTAAAATATTGGCTAGTTGTTATTAGCTAATGTTAAAAGATTGGCGGAAAAAAGGGGTTGGCGAGATTTAAACAAATTTGGCGATCACAAGCACCCGGCTAACATAAAAGTACCTAATCAGTTGAGTCTAGATTATATACAATTGCATAATGTGTATATACATTCCAAATATAGGGCTAATTTCTACAAATGAATATAAATAGAATGTAATCCATGTTTGGAAATTGCATTATTAGCGTACATTTCCGTTTTCTATACATTAAATTTAGTGTGAGATCTTATGTGAAACTTCGACGAATAGTTAAAAAGTATCCTTGATGTTATAGAAATCTTGCAATCCCCAGGCAGCTACTTATCATAAAGTTAACAATCATGCTGAACGGAAGCCTATTATTGGGTTTTACTTCCAATAGTTAGCTCCCGCTCTCGACATTTTTCTTGTCTGTGTAATCTTTCAGTCAACTTTGCGTTCTACATTCTAAAATAAATCCTTAAAATGTTTTATTAATGAGTCTATTATAACTAATATAATGATTAAGTGCATTGAATAATGTTCAATTAGGTAGGTTCCCTTGTTATGGCAATGTTCCTGATATAGACATCCGTTAGCTAAGAAAAAAATTCGATAAATGGATTGCGCATACCGTGAAAGAGCTTCCTGGTACATCATGTGATCACTTGTCATTCAGATAGGTTGTGGAATTTGAAGCCAATTTCCTATTTTATGTTTTTAGTGTGATCGCTTCTTGTTTTTATCTGATAAGCCTTCTTTTTTATGTACGTTTTTACATATATTTTTCTATGAATATCATCATACTCTGTTCAGTTTTTAATGCTCTATCAACTGTTGCTGTCGTTGATGGTATTTATTTTCCGAGTTGTTCAAAATCAAACTATTTTCGATAAAGTTGACCTGCTCCTAATATGGTCAACCAGAGGGCCATATCAAGTGCATCATGCAAGCCTGGGATAAATACATTTTTATTTGTTCCAATTGCGATAGGTAATTTATTTTAACAAATTTCTTAAACACTAAAAAGATTTCTCATTTTTTTCTAAATAAAAACTTAAATTACAAATTTGTAAACAACGTCATTTTTCATGAAGAATCCTGTTCGATACCAACTTTTCAATAACAAAAGTAATTATTGAGTATCATGTTTATTTATTTTACACCTAAATTATTCAATTTAGCAGAACAGCATTTTTAAATTGAAGAAAATCACGATTTGTGAAACAAGGAACAATGGTGGCCATATCATGTGCACATGTTCCTGATATGGCCACTTAGTAGACTTTTGGAATTCCTTTTTTTTTTTCGGAATAGTAAAACTATTTTCAGGGGTAATGCAATATTTGATATGAAAGTTCATTATCCTGAGAACGTTAAAAAAAATAAAACGGTTTTGATTTTCTCAAAATGACGGCAGGGAAAATTCTTAAACGCAAATTTTCCACGGCCATATCAGGGGCACCCAACTTACATACATAATACTTTTTCGTCTATTGTGTCATTCGACAGAATTTCGACAATTTCTTATCTTATTAATTTTATTATTATTATTACTTATTATTGTTTGTATTTATTTCTTTATTTGGTAGCCGCATCATTTTTGATTTTTTACACACTTTGTGATTGGAAACCTATCAAGAAAAGAAGTTCAAATCCATTTAAAAAAATTAAATGTTAAAAATCTTTTAAATTACAGAAGGTTGAAAATTGCGGTTTTGCACGATTTTACAAAATTATAGTTTAGTTTATAAAAGTAGTATAAGTTTATAATATATTGCACATTTTTTGAACAAGCAGAGATAAACAATAAATTCCGATCTGAAAACTACACTTTTTTTTACTAGATTATATAATTATCCTGGATTTATTTGTATTTTTTTAATTGAATACTTTAAAATATGCTGAAATATTAGTCAAAATACAAGTTTTTAAAAAACCATATCCGTAAAAGAGGAACAGATAATAGTATGTACCTTCTATATGTGTTATCACTGCTCCCAAACATGTACAGAAAAAAAACAGTTACTATTTTCCTTTTTGAATTATAACAATTTAACTTTTAAAAAATTTCAAAAAACAGAATTTTTCATATCTTTATCTCAAAAGGGGAACATGGTATTCATGTGAGATATAGCAAGGAAAAATCGCTTTATACAATGGCTATTCTCTATAAGTCGTTTTCTGTTACTCCAAATAGTCTATGAAATACATAGTCTTAAAATTTAAGAAATGATAGTCAGACACAAATAAAAAAGTCCTCTCGGCCTGTACTAGGAGGAAAAGGTAGCTTTCATAGTCCATGTTTTTAAAAATTTAACTTATTTCAATACTCGAAGCTAAATTGCTTGGAACTAGTTTATAGAAAATTCAATCCCGAAGTTTGTTAATACTGAATTTGAACGTGAATTTCAGCATAAAAAAATGAGATTGTTTCAAAATGTTAGCCACACTAGAACTTCAAACTGCTTTATCTCTGCCATTTTTTAAGATACCGCCAAAACAAAAAATATTCCGGAATCCTTGTATCACGATCTAATAATTAACGGAAAAAACCTTTTCAATTTATAATTTTTTATAATTTTTTTTAATTTTAAAAAAAATAAAAATTTAACTTGCCGCCATTTCGAAACAAGATGGCGCATGAAGCTGGCCAACGAACACAGGCGAGACCTTGGTATGTTCTGTACACATGATTAGTTACATTCATATCGGTTCCTAAATACGAGAGCTACAGTCTAACAAAAATCAGATTGTTTCAAAATGTCAGCCACACTAGAATTTCAAACTGCCATATCTCAGCCATTTTTAAGATACAGAAAAACAAAAAAAAATGTTCCGGAATGTACCACGTTCTAACACTTAACAGAAACAACTTTTTCAATTTTCAATTTTTGTACATCTTTTTGAATTTTAAGAAATTTACAATTTTTCAACTGGCCGCCATTTTGAAACAAGATGGCGGTTGAAGCTCTACAACGAACTCGGTCGAGACCATGATATGCCCTAAACACATACTCAGTCACATATATATATATATATATATATATATATATATATATATATATATATATATATATATATATATATATATATATATATATCTGGGTGTCATGATCGATGAAAATATACCAAAGTTTTTTGGAATTGCTTTCCTCCGAACGGCTGCAATAGGTAACTTTTTGTAATGAAAGCTAACCTAAAAGGTCTTTAGAAACAGAGAAAACATTTTATTAAATACTTTTCAGAGAGTTTTTTCAAAGAAATATTTCTGGAATCCGAGGTATTTTTGTTTTACAATTAAAGGTTAAAGAATCGTAAGATTATCTCACCAAGAGTTTGATAAATTAATTAGAATATTGAATACATGAAGTTACCGTAATTATATCTTTATGTTTCTATCATGGTAGTCTATGAAATCTCCTTATCTAAACACTTTATTCACAAAAATATCATTAAAGAAAACACACAAAAATATACTTGTGATCAAGGATTCTTATGGTATGAACATAGGATATAGCTGGTGGTAAACTGTATTCGATATTCTAATATAGGGTTCAAAATGATGCCATGGCAAGAAATTCTTATGATTGTTGAAACTTTAATTTTAAGAAGACAAAAGTATAATGAATTCCTGTAATACCTTTACTTTCTTCTATCTATAATAAATTTTTGTATATATAATGATTTTTGTTCCATTTTCATTATTCTATCACCGAAAAGTGTTTGAAGTTATGCATAGAAGTGAATCAAATTTTACTTATATGTTTCTGACTATAGCCAAGTTAGGTCCCAGTTGAATTTGGCGATATTCCACCTGAAAGGAGCGTTTAATTATAAGACAAAAGTACAGTGAATTCCATAAATATTTTTCTACATAAACTGAAAAAATTCATTCAATAAAATGTTTTATGTTTCTAAAAGTACTTTTTATCTGTAGCTGGCAGTGAAAGTCATTTCTACAGTTTGAAGATTCCGTAGATCATATCCAAATTCGAATAACAAAAAACGACAGATAAATTACATACAGTATATATAGAGAGGTCGTGCCTTGCCAAATTGCATATGAATACGGCATTTTTCTTTGGAGTTACATGCTATCAAAAGAGCTGATTTTTGTAAATTTTCAAAATTTAGATACTTATAATACAAAAGTGAAAACGAAGATTTAGGAAGACAAAGACTTGGATTATATACAACTTAAATAAAAAATTTCTTGCGTGAAACTTGTTTTTAATAAATTCAGTGCTGTGCACCGTGATCGTGTGATTTCGATTTTATGTCGAAAAGAACTGTTACATTTTAACTTAATGAGAATTTACAGTAGCCTTCGGATTTTGCCAAAGTCACTACACTCAACTTTATTTATGTTTGTCCGCAGAACTATAATTATTAATATTAGAATACAAAACGAATAAGTAATATTTTTTTCTTTTAGTTACCACCATTTATGAATATTCAAAATGAAGGGAATATAATTATTATTAATTTTTATAACATGCTTCGACATGAATTAAGACAAGCCGTATCAACGCCACTTTGAGTCTTAGAACATAAAGTAAAACAAGAACTATCGCACCACTAGCGAATTTTCCAATGCTTATTAATTCAAGTGAAATAGCGTCGCTTGGTACTTTCCCACAAGTATTCTGAAATGTCCCTTTAGTGGCCTTATTTAGAGATTTAACTTCGAAATCCACATACTTTGAGTATTCGTTTTATAAAAGCCTCTTGATTATTGTATTTATAAGGTATATAAAAACTTTTAAAAATGAGCTTTTTATTAAATAAAACAAAAAAAAAATTAAAAATGCACTGCATTTCCAATTGGCTCCGAAAAGTTTCAATTTTTAGACATTTTGTAGAATATCTCAAGAAATACTTCACCGAATCATTTTGTATTTAGGGGATAGAAGGAACACGTTGATTATATTTTTACTTATCTCTCAGCAAAGCGTCAGACTCCCACTACTGCGAAACAGGACACACATCCTGAATAAATTTTAAAAACTTGAAAAAAGAATTAAGACAACGTTGTGGAAGTGTGAAATACAGATTGATGGTTTTTCTTTCTAATTTGTTTTCTCCATCATCTGATTAAAAAGCTGTTCATCTTAAAATTCGGTGAAATTCACATTTTATAATGAGATTTTTCTCTCTACCCTGACATTCTCAAATATACAGTGGATATCATATTTAGGATAACTGATATCCTCTAGATGATTGAAATTGCCATACAGATAATCAGAGGACAATCTCTGTTTGTCAAAATGTCACACCTGTATACGTTCTGCAGTTGACATTTTAGACATTTCTTGAACATTTATGGGATGAAGGAAGGCAGAAAAAAATAAAGAAGACGTCATATGCGCATGGGCGTCCTATAAGCGAATACACAGACATTTCTAAGGAGAATGTAATTGGAAAATTCATTCTCTATATCACCTGGATACCTAGTGGAGCATTCTAATAGGATATGACATTTACAGGATCTGTAGAAGCATTGTGGAATGTCCGGAGAACAATTTGTCTACATGTATAAGTTATCTTTAATTTTTTTGAGCAGTATGTAGAATGAGTTAAACAATTTTCAATTTTCTGTAGAAACTTCAGGGATGAATTACATTCGCAAGCCGAGGTGTGACTATAAATACACTTATTTTTTTAACACAATCATATTAATTGATAAAGAAATCATACGAGTTGCAATTTGTTTGCAACTGAATGAAAAAGTGTCCAGGCCCCGAACCTAAGACCTTGACTTATGCTGCCAATGGTTTTCCAACTCAGCGATCCCAGATAATTCCGGCGAACATATTTTACTCACACAACCTTTTGGCAATGAAATCTTGTTTGTAATCAGAAACAGTTCAACAGAATAAATCGCAGGTAAAAGAATCGGATAAGCGTTGGATACGTAATTGTATTTAATTATTTACACAATAAAGAACTCATATTAGATGCAATTTTTGAAACTGGGTGAAAAAGTGTCTAGGTGGAGATTTTAATTCACGACCTTGGCTTTTACTTGCGGTTTTTTTCTGTGGAATTGTTTCAGATAACAGACTGTTAGCCGTATTTTTCCAGAATAGCTTAGTTGTAAGAGCGTTGGCAGCTTGAGCCAAGGTTCTCGATTCGAATCTCTGTCTGGACACCTTTTTAATCAGTTGGAAAAATTATAACTCTTGTGATCACTTTAAGTGCCAAATTTGATGACTATATAACTATCTGTTATGTAGTCAATCTGCACAAAGTATATCTGCAAAGAGTTTCAAACATTTGCATTCACTTTTCACTGTTAGAAAAGGACTGGGGTCGAATAAGGGGTTATGAGAGTTTTTCAGCTTTAATTTAAGAACTTTTTCACGTCTAGGATCCAGATAAAAATATGCAGGGTTTACATAAACTAGTCGTTGGGGGACACCGTAATACTTACCCATCATGGATATGCATAATACAAAATATGAAAGTAAATCATGTGTAAACTACTTATAAAATGCATCACAATTCGAATAAAATCGTGGCTTGATGACGTCATAAACTTCAAATGCTCTATTACTGAATTGCATAAAAGAACCATCCTTATAACTGCAAAAATGATAATCATATTAACTAACAGTTTACTGCATCGGATTAAGCGTCTCATTTCCAATTAAATTATATCATTGAATTGAAATTTGACTGAAATACAGGGTCATGAAAAATCGAAGAGTGTGGAAAATATAATTAGAAATATCTCGGCAACTCATTATACGATCGATTTCATTCTTTATGCAAAATTTATGTTTTTCTATTGTCTTTTATATTCATTTCTTAAAATAAAAAATTTCGAAAATTTTTATCTATCTTTTTTCAGAACGAATATTTCGAGAATCCGAAAAAAATAGTTCCGGATAATCGAGGTTACTGAAATTCAATAAGCTTCTTCCCGTTATTACATACTAAGTGCATACCAAATTTCAAGTCTCTATCTCAATTTGTTCGGGAGATACAACGTTTACAGAAACACACACAGACACACAGACACACGGCAATTTTTTTAATATGTTTTTCGGAATCTCCAGCGTCTGAAACGTGTAAATCCTTTTTAAAAAAATTTCAATTTTCAAAACGATTACAAGACTTACCCTATACTACGTATGATGGGTAATTAAAAAGTGAACTTTTAAAATAATATTATTTTTATTCAATGTTGCAAGGCAAGTATCGTTCCGCAGTAAATAAGATTTCGCTGAGTGGTTTCATCGGAAACAAGTGAGACAAAAAAAAGAACATTAAAATTTATATTCTAAAGCAAAAACATGTCCGCGAGTGACGCTCACGTCAAATCGACGGTGGCTACACTGCTGCAATTGTTTACGCATTTTTTGCAAATTTAGTAATTTCTAACCATCGCAAAAGTTCGATTGTCACACCGTTGATTAAGGGAAAATATACAGTATGCCCACTAAAGTCTCTTGCCACCCTCTTAACTTCGGAACGGGTGCTGCTATATCCATAAAATTGTGTCTAGGTATAGTAAAGTAGCCATGCACTACTGAATCAAACCGCCTACAGTGCCACATGGTGAAAAACTGCGAAATTAGCATTCCTATCTCAAAAATGGAAAGAGATAGGGAAATTACAAAGTTGTAGAGCATCATCGTTTTAGTACGAAAAGATACCTTGTGGACATTAATGCAAAGAATACAACGGTTAAAACTCGCATTTGATTTTTCGTGATTACCTACACTGTGATGTCACGAAACTTGAACGGAAGGAGAAATGATTATCTTTCGGACAAATAAACACGACACCGCAATGTGGCACAGTGGTATCGCTTGTGATTCTCAATCAAAACTAAGCATTACGGGCGTTTGTACCAACGTGTCACCATCTATGCTCCAACGTGTGCAACGTGAAATTCAAACAAGGATGCAAATGTGCATTGCAGCTGACGGAGAGAAGTTTGAACATCTCAAATACTGGTATATTGTTTCAACTAGTTGTGTTTTTCTTTCTAAGATCGTTTTGTCACGTCACAGAAAAAAAAAACACAAAAAAAACCAATGCGCGTTTTAACCGTTCTATTCTTCGCATTAATATCCACAAGGTGTATTTTCGTACTAAATCGATGATGCTCTACAACTTTGTAAATCACTTTTTTCCCTATATCTTTCCATTTTCGTAATAGGAATGATAACTCCGCAGTTTTCCACCAGGTGGCGCCGTAGGCGATTTCATTCAGTAGCGCATGGCTACTTTACTATACCTAGACACTATTTTTATGAATATAGCAGCAGCCGTTCCGAAGTTAAAAGGGTGGCAAAGGACTTTAGTGGGCATACTGTATACTTTAAAATGAAATTTGTGTGAAAATTGCATCTTTTAATTGCATGCTTTGTTATATTTATTGGTTTTTAAAAAATAATTTCTGCCTGGTTAGGGAAGATTGAACCATTTGCACTTGAATCCATATAAAAAGTTCAGCATGTCTTTCTGGCTACTGTTCCATAAGGAGATTAAAACTTCATCAATAAATAAATAAATATATAAATAAATAAAATAAAGCACACATTTAACAGATATCTATTCGAACTACGCGCTTAACCACTAAAATATTCAGAATAAAAAAAGATACTGTAAATAGCAAAATACTTCGCGATATCTTCGGCTATTAACCCCTGGCAAACATATAATATGAAATTATTGCTTTTAATAAATTTTATTTGAATACATAATTGATATTTTTTATACAAAAATGCTTATTGATGTTGTTAGTGGATAATCTATAAAATGTATTAAATGTAATAAAGTTTTTAAAGTTTTAAATTAAAGATGATTTTCGCGTATATTCTGTAACACGGGAAGCCCGTAATGGTTATCCTCGTATATACGTATAATATTTTGTAGTCTTTGACCAACGGCTCTTATAAAATTAACAGATTTTTTACAAAATTGTGGACTATCAAACTAAATGTATTAGTTGTCAAGAAATAAAATCTGATTATTTTATTTATGAAAAAAAGAACGAGTTAAAAATGTTTTTAAAGCATCGGTCAAAGACCAGAAAACATTAAAAGCTCTCATTTTAACTATATATTTATTTATTTAGTTACTTAAAAAAAAGAAAATTGTTTTTTTCTTTGCAGAGATATTTTGGATATCGTCTTAAAAAACATTATTTCGAGAAAATCACGTTTAAAACTTTTCAACAAGTACCATTCGCTCGTTAGCTCTGCTATAAAAACGGTAAAGAAAATTCCCATAACCTCTTAAGATGCCTATGCAATGATTGTATGATTTATTGGTGATTCTTTGCATAATTTCTATTCAGACAATGATTCTTTTTTTCAAAAAAATATTTTAGCAGTTACTATTGTTACGGTTTCATATATTCTTTCTCAGTTTTACTCTTATTCCCTTGCAGTTTTTAATGACATTTTTACTATCTTCCTTGGGGGAATTTCTAAAAAGCCCTCTTATTGATTTCCGTTATATATTTATTAAACACCAAACTCATGACAAATTCATTTTCTGTTGTCCTACAAAATGATACCTTAATTGATTAATCCCGAAATAAGTAATGAGATACTTTGATCTTTTGATACATTGCATTTGATCTTCTGATGCTGTGACGTGAAATCCGAATTTGTGTCGGATTAATACTGCTCCTATAGCTATCAGCAATATTGTTTATAAATCACTAAATAAATAATTGGGAATTTCATTTCAGCTAATTCTGCTTTTCCTTGTTTACTTTATTAGCTTATTGGTTTAGAGGATTCACAAATGTGCACTTCGAAAATGATGTGAAATAATATTTGTAAAGCTGAATTTCAAAATTAATAGACTATTGGCAATTAATACCTTAATAATTCCTGGCAATAAATATCTTACTTTAATTGTTTCTAAATTTCTTAACCCTTTGAATAATTATCACTTTGACTATGGTGCCCACGAAGCCTATGCAGTACAGTTCATTCAGTTTTATTTATTAACTAGTATATAATCCCGTCAAAAATGACGGATTGTTGATCTGCGTTTCATTTTCATAAGACTTCATACAAACAAACAGCATGGAGATTTATTATTGAAAGGTTTGTATTGTAGAAAAATACATTTTAAAAAGGACAATTGATTTCTACAAATAAAAATAATAAGGATATATATATATCAAGACTGGATATATATATATATCAGACAAAGCAGCAACAAGACTGTCTTGCTGCTGCTTTCATAGTAGAAGCACGTCTTTTTTGCGCCTGACGAAGAAAGACTCAGATCTTTCGAAAGGCTTAGCGCATTTTAAAGTTTTTGATGGTGTTTTAAGAAGTTATTTTAGTTCTTAGTATTAAATTTCTGAAATATTTCAACGATTGGACAAAATTAAATATTAACAAATAATCCATGTGCGAAAGTTTTTGTAAAAAAGTGTTATCAATGAGTTTTTAAACAGCTTGACTTACCATATAACTCATTGTTTGATTACATAAGCAAAATTAAATGGAAATTACGCTGTACTATGCATTTCTTATATTTTAATTACATTTGATAAGAAAGAATCATTTTACAGTATATGACCCATTATCCGAAAATCCAAAATCCGGAAAAACCCGAAGTCCGGAAAGAAAAATTCGAAAAATTTCTAAATTTGTAAATGTTTACTGAAATTTTTCGAAAATTTTACCGATTCCTAATTTTTTGTTTCAGTCCATTGTGTTTCAATGTTTAATCACTAAAATATTGTTACTTCAGTGGCGGGTGAACACGGTCCCACCCCCCCCCCACTTCTCTTCCCGAAATTAAAAACAAATCATTTTTCTCTCAAATTTTAGTTTAAAATTGATTTGTATTACGATTCGTTAGAAACAAAAAATAGTTATGTATTTATTTCATCAGGGGTGATTCTGTTCAAGTTTTCCTAAAAATTTAAGGCATTCGATTTCGAAAATTTAAGTCTTCAGTCCAAAATTTCGAACATAAACATCTCAAATTTTGAACGATAGTCGCCGTAAAAAATCAATTATGTCTATCGTTCGCAGAAAAAATAGAAAATTTTTTCAAAGGATTGTGGAAACAACGTGAATTTCGTCAAAGGACCGAAAATAAAAACGCGAAACTCGTTGCAGGATTGCAAAAAAAAAAAAAACGCTAATTTTGTTAACAAATTGCAGAAAAACGCGATTTCCGTCAAAGTCTTACGAAGAAGACGCAAATTTCTTCCAAGGACTCCGAAAAAATGTAAAATTTCATCAAGGGATCACAAAAAAAAAAAAATGGTTAAAGGATCTCAAAAAAAACCCTGCGAATTTCGTCAAATAATCGCGGAAAAACATGAATTTCTTCAAAGGGTCTAGAAAAAAAAAACACAAATTTCTTCAAAGCACTGCGAAAAAATGTCTAATTTCGTTAAGGGATCGCGAAAAAAGGGAAATTTCGTCAAAGGATCGAAAAAAACAACCACTAATTTCGTCAATCTCAGAAAAAACTCGAATTTTGTCAAAGGATCGTGAATAAAAGGCAAATTTCGTCAAAGAATAGCAAAAAAACGCAAATTTCCTCAAAGGATCGCAAAAAGAAAACGCAAATTTCTTCAAACGACTACGAAAAAATGAGTTTTCGTCAAAGGATCGTAGGAGGAAAACGCAAATTTTGTCAAAGAACAGCAGAAAAAATGCAAATTTTGTCAAAGAATCACGGAAAAAAAACATGAATTTTGTCAAATAATCGTGAACTTCGGGAGGACCCGAAATCCGGAACGATGGAAGCAAATTTCAAAATCTGCCAGTAGATGGCGACACTATACTGAATCAACCTCAAATCTCTCCCTACGAAATAAATCACCACTGCTTCTGAAAAAAAAGTGCTTACAGAATTTTTTTTTTACAGAAATATTAATATACATTTTTTTATGAAATAGTTTTTTAAGGTTTTAAACAAAAATTAAAAGATTTAAAAGCTTTAATATGCTTTTACAAATATTTAAACGACGAAAGTAGATAATATAACTTTAACTTTTAAAAGTATTCATCAAATTAAAACCTGATTTTGTCTTATTTTAAAAATATGCCTGAAAAAACCAAAATAGATTCATTATTAAATGCATTAGTATGACTGGTAAGTCCTGGTAAGTACTGGTACAGTGCGCTGTAGTACTGGAAAGTCAGACTCCGCAAAAAGTTAATTAAATTATGTCAAAGTCATTGCCGTATCATCGCAAATATTATCTGCGAAAAAAGTACTTACAGAAAAAAATGCTTTCAGAAATAAATTAAATAATTCCTTTAAATTATTTAAAGACTTTAATATGCTCTTACAAATATTTTAGGAGCATAATCGGATATTTTAATGAAACGTTCAAAGAGTCATTCATTTGGAATTTGTGATGGAATTTGTATTTTTGAATGGCAACATTATTCGTTTGTTTACATCAGGTAATCGGATGTTTAATCTGTTATTTTTAATTTAAAACTTAAAACATTATAACTGGATATGATATACATGTTTTATACGAAAATATGCTGAACAGACATTATTTCAAGTAGAAGAAATTATCATTTAGTGGTTATGTGTTAGCATATCTTTTTTAGTAAGCCTAACATGGCGTTTAACTACGGTCGACTCGCAGACCAGAGTGGTATAGCCCGGTACCGTTACAGACACTTTCTCGCCTTTGGATTTTATTATAAGTAAGATACCTGTCTTTTCATACAGCAAACTGAATTTCTGTCCTAAATTACGTAATATACAACTATACATAAGTAGTGGCATTCAAATTAAAAGCCAGTGCAAATATGCTAGGTTTCAATAACGTACGCAGCGTACGTTTTCACAGTCAGGGGTTAATATAAATATGGCACGATGGTCAAATTATAATTAATTAAAAATGTATACTTTTATCAAAACTAAAAAATTATTTATTATAGTATACATAATTTTTGCAATTTGCACATTTTTTAAACAAGACTTTTTTTTCACTTCGATTAATTTAAATAGGGTTTCTTTAAATAAACCAATTTATTTAAATAAATCAATTTATTTAAATTCAGTACAACGGCTAATGTAATGTTATTGGATAAAGCGTTTTATATCCAAATATTTATTTAATAAAGCGCAAATATATAGCTTAAAATATTCCATAAATTGATTAACAGACACGCTTATTTAATAACCTTAATTAATGGTATTTTTACGTTGAAAATATTTTGAAAAACATCTATTTAATAATGTAAATATTTATGAAGCTTTTGTTGTCCTTAAATTATAATAACACGATAAACAATTTTCGAAGTTTTGAAAAAATTTTCATAAACATTCCACTAAGCAAACTTTTATTTATAAAAAGAAAATAGATAATTAAAACGTCACAAACTTTTATAATTAAAATAATAAGGTACGGACAAAATATTCATTTCTTTAATTAAAGTTGAATTACATTTTTCTTCAAAAGTTATGCTTTTTTTATGCTGTTCAAAAATTGAGCGTCTTTAATTAATGTATAGTTAAAAGAAAATGTAATTCACTGGTATCCTAATGAAAATTAAATTGACTAATATACAATTCAAATCTCTTATCTTTAATGATTCTGAGATTCAATTTGACGTTAGCCAAGTTTATAGTTCATACATTGTTTGTAGCTGAAATTGAACCTTTTTTAATAATTGAATGTGCACATTTTGTTATTAAATATTTTTTCTATAATTTTTAACATATCTTGCCGTTTACGCAACATATATATTTTTTTACAATCTATTTATCCAAAATCAATACTATCATCATAAATGACTCATTTTTATTAAATTGTTTTCAGATTTTACTTCAGATTAAAAAGAAATATTTCAATCAGTAGTTTGTTAATAAACTTTGAAAGCTTGTTCCTTTATATGTTCTAACAAAAAATATTGTTCTGATTAAATTTATATATATGGTCATTAATTTTTTCATATATGTGGAGTTTATTTTTAAATGTACATACAAATAATGTTTACAAAAAATATGTTGCAATGAATTTGTAATACATCAATAGGAATATGAAAATCTTTATTGTAAAATGAAATATTTTTTTTAATAACTTTCAAAGGCAGCTTGTCTTCTTTCTTGGCTTGTTTCAAAACAGAAAGAATACATTTAAAACCCCAATATAATGTTGAAACTCTGGTGTGATGATAGGCACTAACTTTATGGGGGAGAAGGGGGCAATCAAACATACTTCCACCACTAATTTTGAAAAGTGTTTTGACCTTTTTAATCTCAAAATTCTGTGATTAGTTAAGACAAATATAACATGTTAAAATTAGTGGTGTACGTTTGTCTGATTGTATCCGCCGCCTCCGTTAAGAGTCAGTGCCTATGTGCGTGATAACACAAATAAAGGCAAAAAAATTTTAAAAACGCCATACAAAGAAATAAGCAAATGTAAATTTTTCTTTTATTTTTTATTCTTGAAATGTGAACGGGCATATATAAAAAACATATATGAGTAGGAATATGAAAAACTTTATCATATAATGAATGTTATTTTTGAAATATCTTTCAAAGGAAGTATTATGTCTTGTTTCAAAAAAGAAAGAATAAAGTTTAAACCACAGTACAATGTTGAAAAAATAGTGTAATAAACAAATAAAAGCAAAAGACTTATTAATAACACCATAGAAATAAGAAAGGTGCAAATGTAATTCTCTCTCTCTCTCTCTTTTATTTATTTATTTATTTATTTATTTATTTATTTTTGGAATGTGATCGGATTTTATTGAACGTCAATTCTCCTAAACTATTAGCTTTATAGTTCCAGGTGAAAAAATGTTTCAAATGTTGTTCTTCATCATATTAAAAGCCATTCACAACAAAATAACTATTTCTTTTTAAAATTAGGAAATTTAAATTTTTATAAAGCCCCTGAGTCCTATAAGCTATATCTAGAAACTTTTTCTGCATACTCTAACAAGGAACACAATAAAAGTTTTTTTTTTTTTTTGGTCGCACATTTCTTTTTTTTACAGTATTATCAAGAAATTCTTTGCCTAAAATTTAAATCATAAGTTAGTTCAATTTCTTCTTAAGTAAGTTCATTAATGATACTTTGTTGCGTTGTACAAATTTCAAATTTTAAATGATTTAAATGGAAAGAGTTGCAACAACTATAATATTTTCTACAAATTTCATAATTTGCAATAATTTTTGCACAAATCATCTTTTTATTATGCTTCATGCAATTTGAAATTATAATCATTTAATCATAAAAATTTTTTTTTATTTTTTTTTTATTTTACGAATTGTTCAACAATGTATTTAATAGTAAAATTTACCATTTAAAAATTTAATAAAGACATAGAATCCTTTCTATCTCTGACGGAAATAGTCATTGCTAGCGATAAGGAAAAGCCCTTTGGTACAAAACAACACTAAATAAGGACTTTTTTAACTCTTGCCTTTGGGTTATTTCATTCATAATTTATAAAAGTATAAAAATACTTTTTTAATCATGCTAAAGTTACGTGATTTATTATATTTTCTTCAGGGTATTGTGTAATAATGGACGCATCTCGAAAACTATTGAAATAAGAACAAATTTATATCCTCCAGTTTCCAAAATAATTATTGAAAACGTATTCCAAAAGTAAATTTGAAAACTAAAAAAAGTAACACTTGAAAATTAAAACTGAAAAATTATGAGTTATTTCGGTGTATTTTCCTTGGTTCATCTATTTACGTCAACTAATAAGGTAAAAAATAGCAAATTTTATATTTTTATAGTTCTTTATGTTTTACGGTTTGTTACATATTATGTATTTATAACATATTTTTACTTCCTTATATTTTCAGAGATAAGAAAATAGTTCCATCAGAATTATTGTCGCTCAAAAATGACGATTTTTCTAGCATCAATAAAAATAAAAATAAAACCTTAAATTATATTATTTATAGACTGAGAGGTACTGCTCAGACAAGGAGACGATATCTGTAGAGCATATATGTCCCACCCGGTTCCTTTTATTAAGGTCTGTAAAAATACAGTATTGAACCGGAGTTCAATTTGGCATTGGACAAAAGAATATGGTGCCTTATTTTAATATATTCAAGACAACACTCTCTCTGCCGGAGATAATATCACACTAACGACAGTGGGCAATGAGGTACCGATGACAATTTTCGAGCCAGAGACATGCTCTCTCGCGACAAGGGGCACTGTCGCAGAGGAAACTCTAGTCGCGCAAAGGGGTGATGCCGTATGAGGAAAAGGGAGTTACTTTGGGTATTAATTAGCTTGTCGGGTTGGAGATATGTGCTAGGTGTTGGTGGATGTGTTTCAGTTTATTTAGAAGCGTGGGTCTTGATGGAATGTTTTGTAGCCGTCCTTTAAAGTTAGTGGCTGGACGTTAGATGTGCCAGTGTGCAGTCAGTGTGCATTCATGATAGGAGTGGGGGGGGGGAGATCCCACTTTGACGCACTCACATTTATTAGATCCTACACACCCAAATTTTGGAGGTAGGATTTGAAAGGACCGTGTCCTGTTAGGAAGTTCACGGTGCATGGTGTGATGTGATACATGTTGAGTGAAACTGTGGAGATTAGATCAAACGTGTTTCTGCTGTTGTCAGTGTGTTCCCAGTACTCCAGCCATCCCGAAATGATCCTGGATTTTAGGACCTTCATGATGAATAACTGGGACACTGGGAGGGGATGATGAAGGATTGTATTCTTGGTGGCGTCTTTTGCGAGTTCTTCCGCGCACCAAAAGGGCCTTTATGCGCTGAGACGTGGCCTAGATGTATTCTGTACAGAAGGTTTTTGAGTTTTTATTTAATATTAAGTACGAGTGTGTTGGTTGTTCTGGATTCGTGGATGGCCAACAGTCCAAACAGGCTGTCGCTGAAGATGGGTATCTTTGCTCTAGGTAGGCCCTCTAGCTATTCTAAGGCGGGGAAGTTTGTGAATAGCTCTGAAAGGGCTAACTGACGACTGAAATATTATGTCTGTGCCTGCAGGTCTATTGGAGAGTCACCACGCCTCCTTCTGTGACTCAGAAGTCTGCCACGCCGGTATCAGTGCGAAACCAATCAGTGAAGATGATGGTGTGTAGATGGCAGTGGTGTAGCTGTTAAGTTGTGTGTTGATTTGAAAGTGCGATGATTCTTACGTATGGTGAATCTGCCGTGGACATTGTGTTCAATAGTCGTGTTAGAAAAAAATATATTGGATATGTAGCTTTGGCGAAGTTGAAAGATGGATGCTTCGTAGAATTCGCATGTTAAAGTTATTTATATGGGTATCATGTCGATGAATATTGTTAGTGCATCAGTGGATATTGTTCGGCACCCAAGTGAAAGTTGTTGAAAAAATTTGTATTCATGAGTTTTATGAGTGCCCGTTTTATAAGTTTCCCTCCCCTCCAGATGCATGCCCCGTATGTTATAATGCGTTCTATTGTTGTTACATACCATGCTTTTAAAAGGCTATTGCTTACCCCCCCCCGGGAATGTGATGTTAATTTAAGTGAGCTGTGATGATAGGAGATGAATTTTAATCTCAGGTAATTTATGTGTGGAATCCAGTTAATGTTGTAGTCTATTATTTTGCCTAGAAATTTCAGTTGTTTTACGTGAGGCATGCTAACACTGTGAATCGTCATTACTGGTGGTCTGACGGGATCTAGACGGCGGGCCTATTGAAGCCAATTGTCTGTAGCTTCCTCGGTGATAATGTTAGGTGTGTATCCAGAAGCTGACAGAAGGTACGTAGCGCTGCGGAAAATGCTTCCTCCAGATTCCGACGAATGCAAACCAAGAAAATGAAGTCGAAGTACTCAACAAAGGAATAAATGGATCCCAGTCGTTTCGGTTATTTTAGCAGTAAATTTGCACCAAAATCCAGAGTATTAGTCAAAGACAGGAGCCCTGGGGTAAAACCCTTCTTCAACCAGTGTGATGAGCGCTGCAATTAATGAGGACGCTCTTTTGATACAGGTACGAGTTCATGAGCACAGCTGTGTTTCCGTGACAATTAAGTGCTTGTAGTTGTGTGAGAATGTCGCGCCATTAAATATAGTCGAAGCCCCTCTCATTGTCGAATGAGACTAGTGAAGTGTAGTTTCCTTGTGCTCTGCTATTGGCGCAGTAGATCATGATGGTATGCAAAGCTTACTGACATGATCTCTCGGAACCCGAATTGCCTTAAATATAAAAGATTATTAGATTTGAGATAAGAGAGATCCGAACAACGATGATCGTCTCTAGCAATTTGCTTAGTGTGGTTAGCAGGAAGATCGGGCGAACATACTACTTCACCTTTTCTCAATACTAGCGGGAAGTAATTGAACTTCAGGCAAAGCTTTGCCCAGCACGTAAATATTTGTGGCTATTTTGTGTGCTCGTATTCTGAAATCTATGGAATCCGGGCCGGGTGCTTTTTTATCGTCAAATGTGAAAAGTGCTCTCTTAACTTCCGCTTTAGTGCATATTTTGTCTGGTGGATTATTAAATTGTGTATCTGTATTATGTGTTGTGGGATATGCCGAATGACCGAAGAGTTCTAGGGTTAGGTATTCTAATATATTTTGTCTTGATGTTGTATTTAGAGACTATTCACGCTTAATTTCATCTGGAGTAAAGTACTTGCAAGAAATGAACATTTGAGGCGGACCGAAAGAGTTAATGCCGACAATTGTCTACAATTGTCTCAAGTTAATTTAATTCCTTGCTAATGAAATGTCGTCACACTTCCTACACTGTAAAAAAAGACAATTGTTTCTTAATCTAGGAAAATTTAATATAACCACAAAAGCAAATATACAAGAACTTCTTCTGAGCTACCTACAATTCCGAAAAGCGTTTTTTTATTTTTATAATCCTTAGAAACCAACATAATTTTGAGATTTAAAGAGACATTTATAAAACCAAAGTTTCTTTTGCTTCTACTTATTTTCGGAAACATTTCCGAGTATTTTTTATAGTATATTAATAAGTTTTTCTCAACCTAGAATATGGGCTTTTCGGAAGCTTTTCATGTTCAACAAACAAGTTTTACAGACAAATATGATAAATTAGCAGCATTAATAGTAACAACAAAATTAATATTACTTTGTTGATGTTGTTAATCTTGCATGTATAAATTTAGTTACGCAGCTTAAAATGATGCTTAATTGTGAAAGGCTAGTATCCTAAAAACCGATATTCGGATTTAAGAAAATTAAATAATACACTTTAAAAACTACTCGGAAGCGTATCCGAAAATCGGTGAGAGCAAAAGACACACGCTTTTTTAAAAACGCTTTTTTAACTCTCGAAAACATATTGGTTTCTGAGGTTTCTAAATGTAAAAAGACTTTTCGGAATTGTGGGAAACTCGGAAAAGATAATTCTATATTTTCGCTCGTGGTTATATCATGTTTTGTAGAATAAGAAACATTCGATTTTTCTACAGCGCATGTCTGATTTCCTTAATTATTTACAAGGCTTCAAATTAGTTTTGTGAAGTTAATTTTTCAGTAACAAGATTCAAATGCAGCATGTGATGCAATGTTTTTGCGATACATTTTTGCAACCTTGCATGTTGAATAGTTGAAATATATATATACATGTTTAATTAAATTTACGTCACACTGAAACTCAATAATGCGGTTAACATTCACCCTTAGCCAAGTATTTATAAGAAAATTAGATATTGAACGGTATACAAAGATACAGTATGTATAAACGGTTACCTACTATTTTTTTAAATAGTTAAAATTATGAAAAATTCCAAACAGCATGCGTTGAAAAACTTAACATTAAGTTCTTTTATTTAGAACTTTCTAAAAATATATTCATCTAAATAACATGGAATTAAATCTCAGCAACTTGAAAACTTTTTTAAGCTTTTGATTTATACATTTCTTATTTTTTAATAAAAAGAAAGAAAGAAAACGGCATACGTTTAATTTGAATAATTAACTATGTTTAATTTTGTTTTGGAACAAGATAATATAAACATAAAATGGAAAATACTTCAGAGAAATCAATTTAGCCTTAGCATGACTAACTCATTATTATCATTGTTGTTTTAATTATAATGCTTTGTGATATTTTAATTAAGCATGCTCTTTTGAAGTGCATTTTTCTAGAGTTTTTATTAAAAGAATGTAAAGCTTTAAAAATTCCCTATGTGTTATTATGTTTAATGAATTCAAATTACTTATTTTAAAAAGTAAAACTAGCAATAAATGCTCACAATGTTTTCCCAGTTCCGAAATAATATGTATAGTTTGTATCTAAAGAGCTTTCATATATAAAATTATAACCATATTTCAAATTAAAAATATGTTTTTTATAAATTACGTCTTTGATAAAACAGTTTGCATTCATTTTTAAATTAAATATTTTTTATTTGATTATTTTCTCTATTTATATCATACATTTCTAACCGTATTTTATTATATTTTAACAAACTGATTTTTATAAAATATTATATATATATAAAATTGTTATTGCGATGCAAGATTTTGATGTTTTTTTATGGGAAAAAAGTTTGATTACCGTTTACCAGTCTCTTGTGTATGCATATACTAAAAAAAAAAGTTTCGCCCTGTGTGTCTGTCTGTCTGCGATGGCTAGAAAAATCTAGCGCACTTAGAAGTCTGAAAAGTTATGTGAGGGTAGGTCAAAGGTCTCTCCTGGTGCACTCGACTCTCAAAATTTTAATATTTTGAAAATTAGCCTAAATATTAATTAAAAACTGATCAAAGATAAAAAAAAAATGCCATCAGAAATTAGCGAAAAAGAAACATTTTTACCGAAACAAAGGAAAAACTACATTCTCGACACATTCTGCACCCTGCAAAGAGGCTGTCGGGGTTTCCCGAAAGAGCCGGGCCGACACGAAACCGCAGTTATCGCCTTTTTCAAAAAACATAAAAAAATAACCCTATCCACGCGAAATTTCGGATACATGGGTAAAAAAATCTCGATTTCAAAAAATCATATTTCTAAAAAATCGACACATTTTAACCCGAGATCTCGGGTTCAATGGGCTCGATTACTGAGGAGTTTAGCTCATTTGACTTGAATTCGATTACGCCCCCTTGAACAGATTATTCCCCCTGGTGGCGAAGGTGGTACTACAGGAGTATCTCGGGTTCTATGGGTCCGATCATGACGGGATTTGGCTCATTCAACTTTAAAATGATAGCTTTAAATATTTTAGTTGCGCTTTCTACCACCAGGGGGTGCTTTCCGGTCTCGGGTTCTAGGGATACGATTACGACGAGGTTTTGCCTCATTCGACTTGTTTTCAATAGCCTTAGATATTTCAGTCATGGTCGTGTCGAACAGATTTTTATTGTTACAGATCAAGTCCATGCAACGCCGGGCGAGAAAGCTAGTCTTTTTATATAAATTTTAAGTTACAAAGAATAAATTGATAGCGTGTTTTCTCTACAGATATTAATCGAAATATTTGAAGTGTCATTATCTGTGGTGTTGATGAATGAGATTAGTATTTGAGAATATTGTTACCAGAATTTTTATGAGTAACAATTTATTAGTAAGCCAAATATTTTGGTACCAATTTTATTAAAATCGATCCACCCACTCCCTATTTATTAGGAAAAAACAACCCTACATTGTCCACAATCAAAAAGCTTACCCTCCTTTTATGTAAACAGCCGGGTAAAGCTACAGACAAAACACATACTATTATACCTTCAAAATACCAGTATAACGATGTAGACATTCCCACTTTGCTCGTATAGTGTACACTTTTAATCTCAAATAATCTTTGGCACGAAACTTTGGCTAAAATCTTCGATATCCTCAATCTTTAGAATATAGTATGTTTCTTGAGCTACTACCTCCAAACCAATGAATGTACATCACATAGAAGAGAAAACATACTCGCTTAATTACAGGAGTGAACAAAAGCAAAGTTCCGCCAAGAGATAGTCGACTTTTAAAACATATTATAGCATAAAAAAAGGGAAAATCACTGCAAAATGACTGCAGAGTTCACGATACAATATCTGCAGGATGCAGTTTGAAGATAACTAAAACACCAAGTCATCGCATAGAAGCCATTCCACATGTCAGAAAATCGTTAGCACACAACGTTGGCTCAGAACTTCGGCAACTGCAATCCACAGGGTATAGCATGTTTTTTAATCTGCTGTCTCCAAATTCATAAGAATATATCGAATAGAAGAGAAAAATACTCGGTAAAGTACAAAATTGGACAAAAACGATTTTTAAAACATTTTATAGGATCAAAAACAGAAAGTCACTGAAAAATGACAGCAAAGATTAAGATACAATATCTGCAGGATCCAGTTTGAAGATAACTAGAAAAGCAAGTCTTCGGCATAGTAGCCATTCCGCATTCGTTACTGGTGTCAATGTAAAATACCACTACAGAGATGCAACTTGCATAATCGAATGATGTATGGTATAAATAGTATGGTCAGATGAATCCTCATTTATATTGTTCCTTACAACTAGACGTGTATATGTCTAGAAAACAGGTAAAGTAATCATACAAGTTGTAAATTTCCAACTGGACGAAAAATGTCCGGGCCAGGATTCGAACCTGGGGTCGCTTGGCTGAAGGTTCGAATCCTGGCCCGGACATTTTTCGTCCAGTTGGAAATTTACAACTTGTATGATTACTTTACCAATTTGAAATAATTGTGTTAAAAAAAATAATCCAAGCCAAGCGATCTCAGGTTCGAATCCTGGCCCGGACACTTTTCGTCAAGTTGGAAATTTACAACTTGTATGATTACTTTACCAATTTGAAATAATTGTGTTAAAAAAAAAATAATCCAGTTCTTTATTTGCTAGGGAAGCTTTCCGGAATTGTTAGTAAATTTTAGGGGGATATTGTACATTTTAGTTCCTTGTTATAGTATTATTTGCCTAGATTAAGAATCATCTGTCTTTTTTATACAGTATACTGAAAGGTAATACCATATTTATATAGTGGGTGAAGCCAGCTCAAATCCCAAACTTGCTGAGCATATTCCAGAGACGATATTAGGAAGTTTGGAATATCAAACTACTATCACCACACATTCTCTGACTGACTCTTGAAAATAAGTCTGTTCTCAGAACAGGCGTAGTCTGACTGGCGCTTGAAAGCTCTTAATCGCGCTTGAATTGTGGCGTTAATTTGCTCGACTACACTTTATTTTTTGGATAAAAAATTTCTTTAATATAAATATTTCTGGATAAAATCTGTTGGCTTTCGCAAACGGATCTGTTCTTATATTTTCGTAACAAATTGAATTTTATTATTTACTGTAAGCGTGGAAGTAGAAAATGACTAATTTACTTAAAATTAGTATTCAGTTCAGCGTTCTCTCCCAAATATCCTTCCTTTATAATTAAAAAATGACTAGATTATCAAGCATGTTTTCATCAAGAAAAATCGAGTAAATTAGGTATAAATAAAAATGATTTTAGGATATAATGCATGTTTCAACTTTAAAATATATCACCCTACATTATATTGGAACATATTCCATTTTTCTCTTTTCACAGAGGTTTCTTGATGATATTTTTATTCTGATATTTCCTCAATCCCATACGGATTTATAGCTCAATGTCGTCTTTACGTAAAAGAGTTTATTGTAATTGTGTATTATAATTGTAAATGTTTTTTAATAATTTAAAATTATATATGACATTTTCTGATATAGTTATAAAAAAATAATTTACATTCTTATCACTTAAAATTGTATTTCCAGTTACTAAGTTCTTACACAAACCATATTTTTACTATATCTTTTTTAAAATACACATTCATATATATTAATTACCTATACGGAATGCAGAAACCTGTAAAGCAATAACTAATTCTAAGAATAAGTTGCTTTTATTATTCGATATGTTTTGAAAAAATTATATTTAGAATATATTCTAATATATATATATATGTGTGTGTGTGTGTGTGTGTGTGTGTGTGTGTGTGTGTGTGTGTGTGTGTGTGTTTATCGGGTGTGTCATAAGTTCGTTAGAACTTTAAAAATTCATTAAAAAAGAAAAAAATATGTTAAAAGATTGCGGTTAACAGGTATGGGATTATAGAGCAATCGGATTTTTTTTAAACAAAAAAAAAATGTTGTTGAAACAAATACCGATAGGATGATTCCGTCATGCATAATATGAAGCAGGTGTATGCAAATTAGGCTTATAATAAAAGACCCACTTCTGCGAAGAGTCTGAAAAGCTTCAGTATCCCAGCACATGAAACATACCCTTTTCTCATCTTTAGTCAGTCTGTCATGCGGAATTTTCGCAATGCATCAGTTGCTGATTCCCCGTTCTTATAAAAGTGTTTAACTAACAGTGCTTTCTCTAGTAACTATAGCATACGTCAGGCATCAAATGAAAAATCGGTGTGCATTATTTTTTTTTCTTTTGACAGCCTGATTTGCATAAATCCGATTCCGATCTCCCTTTAATCCCACTCCTGCAATGCGCAATTGGTTAGAATCATTTGTTTCTTTTTAATGATTTTTTTTAATTTTAACAAACTTATTTCGCATCCGGTATAAATATATCGAAATAAACTTGGAATTTACTATGAAGGATTTTGTTTCGTATTTTTGTTTTCATTTTAATGCGACAGAATATGTTGAAATTGAAAACATTCATTTTTTTTCTTAACAGTTCCATAAACATATTTTGTATTGAAGTGTAAAGAAAATTAAAAAAGTTTCCATATTTTTGGCCACTTGTGTAAATGGAATTTTCTTCATGCAGCTTACATTTAATTGTTTGCACATTATTGGCCGTATACATCCGTCGTCGAATTTTGTTTATTTCGCATTAAAAATCTGAAACTCTTTATATTCTTTATATATCTTTAAAAAGTCATTATTTATTTCAGGAATTAATAAACACTCTTTAAATAAATAGAAAGAGTGTAAACACATTGTTTAAAATTTCTTCGTTGAACATTTTTCTAAATTTAATTCCACACACGTTAAATAAAAATTGATTCTTCTTCAAATTTTAATAAATATAATAATACTTCGTATAAGCAAAAATAAACGAAAATATAATAAATAACAGAATTATAAGTATATAATTAAACTACTCCGCTGTACCACGTATGTTGCTTATTTTTTCAAATATATATATATATATATATATATTTCTCTTACGTGGGACGAAAGTAGAGCTGAATTTGTACCTTACCGTTTGGCAACAACCGTAGTTTCCGCAGTGATAATTCTCATTGGTTCCTTTTACGGTGATATGATATTCAACGAATCAGCTTTATGATAAAAACTTTCTTTTAGACACAGCAGAAAACGTTTTGTTTATATTTTGTTAGCGTCATACATTGCATCTGGGTAGGGTATTTCAAAGACCCTACCCAGAATTTTGAATGTAAGCCGTGCTGTGCAATAATATAGATAAAATGAATGCCGTGTTGTGCAATGATATTTAAATTAATTGTAATTCGAATTTAATTTTTTCAAAATGTTAGAAGGATTTATGCCCATTGGTAGCACGAACTAAATGCATTTTTATTGTACTTTCAACAAGTTTTCGATTACTTTTCTTTCATTAATAAATTTGTGTAATTTCATACGTTAAAATGGTTTATGATAGTACTTATTCTGGCTAGAGTTCCTGCTAAAAGTGGCGCATCCGCGAAGCAACCTCCGTGAATTGCGAGGCAATTGATACAATGCAAAATTTCTCAAATCTCTATTGACGTTGAGGGGAAATGGGAAACCTCAATATTATATGCACATTTTAAACAGAGTTCAATAACTAATAAGTAACGTTGTTAGCTAGCGCTCCAGATAAGCACCTCATTCTTCTTTATTAAATCATGTGATGTCGCACAGCTGTATTACGAACATTTTGTTTGTACACATGCACTTTCCGTATGATTTAGCTGATAGAAAAAGACGAAGTGCTCTACGAAGTACTAGATATATATCATATCACCAAGGGTAGTTCTACGCAGGAAACCTTAGAAGTATAAATGTACTAAAACTTCTCATAACAAGGAATCATTTCACATGGTTCATATATTTTCTGAACAAAATGATAAAATTTACTTGGAATTTCAATGATTTGAAAGTCTAATAATCCCTTTTATTATCCCCATAAAATCGCCAATGCTCGTTCTCAATATATTTTTGCATTTACATCAGAACATGAACCTGAATCCTTCACGATCAGTATACACAAAATGGAGAACAGTATCAACCCAAACTAAAGAAAATGAAAGCGATTGTCTGCGATACTGTCACCTCTCTTGGTTGTCACGTGATCAAGTTAGGCTGGTTTTCCACAACTGTCGAAATGCCATTTGATCAAGATACGCTGAAAATTAGCCGAGATCGGTAGAATTCCGCGGCTTGTTACATTTGTTGACTGCAACCAAACACCCGATATGGAAAAGGTTATACCATGGTCTAATTGCACGGCACGATCAGTAATTCAACAATAAGAATATATGCGGATGTTGTTCTTGTGAGCTCTTTAGCACGTAGCGATTTTAAATTCATTTTTATATTTTCAACGTTTTCAGATAAATATGATTGAAAAATGTATACGCAGTGATGTGTTTCATTTTCGCCAAATATATGCTGTAAATTGAAAGTGAAGTGGAATTACCAAGTTTTGTTCTGTTCATGGATGAAACATATATTTTCTTTGAAAGAATTTTTGATTTTCAAATGCACACTTTTATGCTCAAGACAGCCCATGTGCATTGTGATTACAAGCGATCATTGGCAAAATACTTTTTATTACTAATTTTTGTGTGAGAATAATCTGTTTTTATTTGTCCATACAGGAAATTTTCAGACTTTTATGGAAGAGGTACAGCCTGATTTACCAAACGATATTCTAAATATTCGGCATCAGATGTGATTATAACTTGACCGGAATCCAGCCAATTTCTTTTCAATATTATAAGTACAGGAATTTTAGATACAAATGTATTAGATAGAGGGCTGGCTCTGGTTCATTGTACATATCCTACATTCCCCGTATTTATATTGCATTGATTTCTTTGTGCGGAGCATCTAAGGGGCCTTATTACGACACATCCATTACTTTTAACATTGACCTCATGGCAAGCATCACCTTCGCCGCTGCTAATATGCACCAATGTATCTTCAAACAATACTTGTAAATCCATACATCATCTCTGTTAGTCTCGCATCACTTCAAAATTTTGGAACTATTAACAATTACTTCGCAACTGTATTTTGTAGCAACCAATTATAATGCAGCTAGGTTTCACCCCCAAAAAAACTCTTTACTCTGTGTCTCAGTACGCAAAGTCACATAAACGCCACTGCTTTCTGTAGTATTCTTGAGCATCATTTTTCTGCTGCAAGTGGCGTTCCAGGGAATGTTTTCCTATGTAATTATGCTATATATCGATATTCTGTACATTTCCTAAAAATTGTACTTGGAGTTTGAGAAGTTCTGTCTACATACATTAAATTATAAACTAAATCGAAATAATCGAACTTAATATCCGTATTTTATTAATGTATTTTTAATAATATGAATATACGACATTTTTATGATGTAAACCATGTCTTTTTTAAATATTTCTGCTATTTTTTGTAGAATTCGGTTAAGAAACATTTCATTAGTAAACTATTTATAATAGCATCAAAAAGCATAAATTTAAGAATTTTCAAATTATGCGTAACAAAATATTTAAGTAGTCTGCAGTGTAATTTGCAGTGTTTGCAGTGTCTGCAGTGTAATTTACCTGCAGTAGTAATTTTTATCATACAAAAAGTCAAAGTAATGGATTTTAAAAATTGGCTTTCTTGTTCCAAAGACTATCATTTTAAAAATATATACGTATGTTTCACTTTTTAGATGTTTCGCTAATGTCAGATACATATTCGATATTTAAGTCAATATTTAAATCGATATTTAAAAGTATTTCTTAGAATTAAGTCTATTTTTAAAAGCATTTCAATTCGAATGACAACCACTCTCGTTAAAATAATTAAACTTATTTGCTAAAAGCAAATATATCTTACTTATTTTTAGCTTTACTTTAATGAAATTGTTATTTATTGAAAATCTCAAACTAGAGAACGGAGTTCGTTATTAATCAAATAACGTTAAAATTTATTCCTTACTCCATCCATTGTTTCATTTACTGTGATTGTTTAAATAAAAAAGTTTTTTTTTCTCGTTTTCATTTAAAATAGACTTTATCAATCGCGGTATTATTTAAACATCTATTCATTTAAAATGTCTTTAATATTACTGTATTCTAAATGTAAATTTTGAATATGTGTGTAGGATATAAAATTGTGGAAAAAGTAACATTATAAAATTTTAAACATTATCCAAGGAAAATTATTGTAGTTGGTATAGACTATATATTTCCATAATTTAAACAATACAATATTTCACAAGATTTAGAAAGTTGATCAAAACAGCACAAGTTCGAGACAATATTTTTAAAATAAAAGTTTTCTTGTTTATGTGACATTCTTCTATTTAGGAAAATTAATATTACAGTAGATAACATTAACGAGAAAAAAAGGAATTTAAAACAGAAATTAGCATACAATTTAGCATACATTGTAAAATTTAAATCTCAATCAAAGAGACTTTTGTAACACAACATTTTTCATTTAGTCTGCGATAGGGTTGGGTTGGGTTGATTATTGACGTCCAATTATCTACACTTGGGATATAGGCCCGGGGGGACTGCCCTTCGTGGGGGTCTTTCTAAGGGAACCTAAACCGTATTTACGCATGGATAAATACACGGCTCGAAGAAAACCCCGAAAACTCCGAACGATTAGGCCGACGGGTGCGATTGGGAACGAACCCAGCACCTCCCGTCTACCAGTTTCGAGAGCAAAACCTCTCACCCACTGGTGGCACCTAGTCTGCGATAGAAACAAAAAAGTTACAATCTATAATTAACAAATAGTTCATTTTAAGAACAAAATAAAATTTCAGAGTATTAAATAGATTATGAAATTGGAAAATTACATCAATAATTTCAAATTATTCTCTAGTAGAAGTCTAATTTAAATCTATATTGGGTATATATATATATTTATATATCGGGACCCAGTGCTGTTTCAATATGTCTTTCCTCGGAAACAATTTCAATGAAATATCAATTATGGTTTAAAATTAAGCCTTACATTAAAATTGTTTTACATGAATTATCGTTGTTACTGATATATTTTCTTTACACTGGAGGTACTTGCACTAAAATATTGGTATTCTGAAATTATTTGCTTTATGTCTGGCATATTTGGAATAAAATTGCAAAACAATTCTTGCCGAATTGTTGCTGCAATATTTTCAGAATGTAAGCACAATTATTTTAAACTGGCTAGACGTCCTCTAATATTTTTCTAGATTTTCGTCTGCGTTTTCAGTTTCTGTATAAACCTTACGTAATAGGAAATACAATTCGGTATATTTTAGCTATGTGTGTATTAAAAACATTAGAATAATCAAAAGCGATACAGAACAAAAGTGTTTTTTCTTTCGCACTTTACCTTTTCAAATTTGCCCTACAACTGTATTAGAATATGTACTGGTAGAAAATATGATTTTCGTCATTCAAGTATATCTGCGTAATACAATAAGGATTAATATAGTAAAACTTCATAAAAGTCATGATTCCGATTTATAATGACTTGTTGTATCTTTTTAATCTTTTGTGAAATAATTGTAACACAGTTTTATATTTTTTTATTACTATTTACAAAGAAATTAATAATTGAGTAATAATTCATGAACACAATTAACTTTAGAACAGCTTAACGCTCCATAAGTATCGTATCCATATATGATTTTACACCATTTACCTAAAAACGAGAACACATTCTGTGTGTTCAATTGCAAATATTTCCATTTAAATATATAATTATTTTTTTAGTAAATGCGAGCACAATTTATTCAGGACATATATCTAAGATAAATGGGTCAAGGGATGCACATAAATTTGAAAATTTGCGATAATAATTTAAGTTTATTCTAGTGATAATAGACTGTTGTGGAAATAGTTTTTATTTTAATGTTCATTGGGCTGTTAATAATGCACAAGAAAACGTCCACTATATTTATCTGGATTATTTTTTTGGTTTCGACATCTAACAATACATACTTAAAATGCATACTAGATACATACTAATTACATAAACACGTACTTAAAATACATACTTAAGAGGACTTGGTACCCTTTGAACTAATTCTGTATTTAATTATTGTTTTGTAACAATTTTTTGACACATTCTGAAAGAGTTGTGTGAAGGAAAAGGATTTAATCAAGGAAACTTGCAATTATTGTTGTGAAATTTGGAAATTTTAATTTCTATTTTAATTTAAAACTATATTTCTCCTACAATTTTGAACTTTTTGAAACACTTTCGTACATTTTTTTTACAAGTGTGTATTAAAGCATTAAGAGTAATAAGATTTCCAAAAAGTTCATTGGTTTAAGAAAAAATAAATAAAATGTCATGACACGTAAAATTCGGTAAAAAGTATTATTTATTTAAGACTAAACATAAACTCTTTATATTACGGAAAATCGGATTCCTAATTTTACACAATGCATCTGAAGAATCGTCCAGAAAAAGAGCAAGTAGATTTAAATAGATATGCTGCAGTTTTAGCATTTGATCATGCTAATATAGTATATAAAGAAACGCAAACTGAGAAAATCGATTTTAAAGACTTTTAATCATCTAAAATAAATAGACGTAGTAAAAAAAACCTAATTAATAAGGACTTTACGTTGCTCATATAAATACTCATCAAACATTTGCTTCCAACGTAAAATTCGTTTAATAAATATGAGTTATTTAAACTACATATATAAATAAACCTCAACGTTTCGGTTAATCTTTATAACCATCATCAGGAGAAGAACTTCATAAATATAAACAGCAAAAAAACTAAAATTTGTTACATGATTGAATCCAATGTTCTAACTGACACGACGCTAAAAATAACGGAATTACAACAATATATTAAAAAAAAGCCAGGTGGCGCCCTCTATGAATCAGCGATGTAACTGGAAACTCATGTCAACTAAATTAGAGTTCCTTCAAAATGCATTTCCATATAGCTGGAACAGAAAATGATGAGATATCGTTACAAATTTCATGTTTTCTTAAAGAAATTTCAATAGATTCGCGGATGTAAGCTTTAAAGGGATTGTTTTGTCTGGAAATAACTTAAACGTGGTAAAATCAATAAACCTAATCTCCCAGGCTAAATTCCTATCAAAATTAACCTAAAATCCCTATCCTAAAATCCCTATCAAACCGAATAACTCATATTTATTAAACGAATTTTACGTTGGAAGCAAATGTTTGATGAATATGTAAAAAAACCTTTTCCCCATATTTATAATTATCGAATCTTTACATAATTTTGACAGAATATTCTAGAGATGGCTAAATACATTTTAAAAAAATGATAGAAAATGAATATGTTCGCCTAATATTTCCAAATTAAGGGTACTAAATCCCTTTAAAGATATAAATTTGCAAATAACGCTTTCCATTGAGTTCAAGTTCCATTATTTCACGTCTTTATATATTTTTTACATACTAGGGGGCTCTGCCTCTTAAGAGAAACCCCATCCGGAAAGCCCCATCCAGACCCTGCAGGATTTGCAAATACATAAATTTGCTGTGTTTGGAAAATATTACCCCATTAAGGAAGACTAAATGGTATTATCACAACCAGTAGTGATCTTCTGTAATAGGACTGATATTCATTTCCATGTTGCTGGGAGATTTTTCTGTCCCGAAGGCCGCATACAGCGCTGTCGTGACTGTTGATAGCTGTTTTCGTGCTTTATTAAGTAAGATTTTTCACACATATGAAAATTGGTTTGTATAAAATGGTTAAATAAAAATTGTCGCTGCCTCACGGACTTTTATAATAATGTCTGTAAGAGAAGTTTGCTTTCAGACTCTATGAAAATATCATTTTAGATAAAGTGGTTTAAATATAAGACGTAATTTTCCCCATTTAATGCTTTTCGAATGTATTAATTTAATAAGAAATATTAATATTTGGACTTTCTTAAAATCTGACAACGTTGGGTAAAAAAACGGATTTTTCGAAACATGAATTAAATCTCTATTCAGATATTGACATTTTGAATAAATAATTTAAAAAAAATCTCAAAAAATTAGACAAATCAAAAAAATTATTAGACGTTGCCCACCACCATCTAGTCGCGTATACGCCTGGAAAATATGGTTAAATATCTATGTATAGTTTTTGATCCTATAAAATCTATGTAACTGAACTATGTTGATCAATTTAAACATTAAATAGCGCTTAATAATTCATCTATTTAAAAACTATTTGCTTTAGCATGTTTATCATACATTTCTTTATATAAATAAAATTTTCATGTTTTTATATGCAGTAGGTTTTTCAATATAAGCCGAGAAGGACAACACACGTTACAATAAATTCAATTATGGCAACAACAGCAGCATTAGTTACTTAAAAAAAGAATAGAAACATACTGCTACGTTATTTTGTAAAGCAGATTATTTTAAATAAACAATTTTAGATACACCCTTGGAATAAATATTTTATTATTTTAAGTTACAGCAACCATAAGATATATTTCCTTGTGCCTTATTTAAAATGTCATCAAGGTAACATATTCCGGATTACTTCCTGAGTATTACTTACAAAACTTTAAATTTCTGACTCAAACAATGACATTTTAGAAATTGCTTCTCTTTAAAGTATCTCTCAAGAGTTTTTAAATACGTTACGTAAAAGAAAGCGATTGTATGTCCAAATTGCCTATTAAATAAAGAGCCGTATGAAAGTGATTTTAAAAAGGTTGTAAGTGAGAACGGATATTGCACTTGCATTTCGAATGACTCTTAGCACTTCATCATAGAGAACGGAAATATTAACGTAAGAATATTACTGAAGCGTTCCGATATTAAAAATGTTTAAATGTCGTTCCAAATTCAGTAGTAAATGAAGTCATAATTAGACTGTTAATGATAAATTTAAAATAATGGTTACTGTACATTTAAATTAACATAAGTTACAGTTTGAATAGGAAAGACCTAGAAAAAAATTACCATTAATTTTTTTAATCTAATAAATGTATATTATAACATTTCTCAATTAAGTTTAAAACTTGTGCTCATATTGCATTCAGAAGAGAAAAATTCGAATAATCAGTTTCGTTATTTAAAAATAATTACCTGCTAAACCGAGCCTCGCTCGGTATTTTTTTCCAACGCTCATACTGTATTTGAGTAAAGACATATTTTGTTATTCCTTTTTACATGAAAATATCATTTCTAGTTTCTGAAAGTTTATAATAACAAATGCTGTCAATTCATTTTTTGAGTTTTTTGTATATATATTAAACTCTATCCAATTACTCCATGTTATCGAGGTGTAAGTTATGATTTTTTGTTATATATTTCCACAGTTTTAAAGTACCAAATTAGTTTATTACCTAGATATTCAACACTTTTTTTCTATATAACATTGTCAATTAGTGCAATACTGATAAACAAGTAGAACTTTTCACATACCCACTGTGTTACATAAACGGTTCAGGCAGCGAAAAGAAAAGGGAAAACACCCCATAAAATTTTATAACCAATTTTTTTTCCGAAAAAACGGAGATAGCTATTCGACTGAAAATTATGTCTTCTTCCAATTTATGTTTAAAAAATGGATTAGGGGTTTGACAGAAAATGTTTCTTGATTAAAAAGATTTTAGTAGATTTGTCATTCTGAATTTCATGCTCCTACATAGAACTGCTTCTGAGATATGGCGAAATTACTTAAAACATTCGACACTCCCCACATTTATCACCTTAGGGGGGTGAACTTCTAAAATCGGTAAAATACATGTTTAACTATTTTTTTAGTAAATTTGGTATCCTGAATTTCATACTCTTCCTAAAACTTCTACTGAGATACGTCGAAATTACCTAAAACGTTCGAATTTTCAAAAATCCTTTCTTATTGCTTGCCTAGGTCATAACAGCAATCTATTCTCCAAATTTCGTGATCCTAACTTTAGTCGTTTCAGCTGGGCATTGATGTGTCAATCAAGCGTTCTCTCTTTATATAATAGTATAGAGGATATGATATATTTAGTTTGAACCTTGATTTAAGTAACTCAATCACACTTTCATAGTGCATAGAAAATTATAGGACACAATTTGGAGTTTCTGGGTTCAAATTTCTGAAAATTAAGAAATTATTGTAAAAATACATTGCTTTTAAAATTTTTTAAAATAATATCAGGAGACTACAGAATGTTCCAAGCGTAGTGTATAAACATATAGTGAATAAATATTTAAAATACGAATTTAGGAGTTGATAACAATTAGATTTCCCAATTCTCAATTTTCTACCTATATTTTATTAACCTAAAATTGTTACTTTTATATTAGCCTTAAATGAAAATGTTCAAAAATGAAATGTTGTTGTCAACTACTCTAAACTTTTTCTTTTGAATAATTCCCAACATGGCGTCCAATAACTTCGTTGAAATATATTTTGTGATATGTGATATCTTATGACTAAATAAGAATATTAAGCTGTTATTACTGACATAAGGTCACATGGATGTCTCATTTTCTTTAAGGCTGCTAAAGGGCTAGGCCCACTTCGATCTAAACTCCCCAACCCCCGTTCAGACACCACATGCACTATAAACACGCTAATTTACTCTGTTTAAAAAATTATGGAAAACTGATTTATAATTAAATTACCAGTGACGATCTTCTTTAATCGGGTTGCCCTTAAATTACTTTTGACTAAGGTTTTTTTTCTGTTATTAAGGCCGAATCAACTGCTGTCGGGACAGCTAGCAGATGTTTTCGAGATTGATTAAATAAGATCAATTAAACATTGAAAATCAGATTGTATAAAATGGCTAAGTAAACAAAGACACTGCTTCGCGAAATTTTATACCTACGCTATAAGAAAATTATTGTAAATAAGACGTTTTAAATGTATCGTTTTAAGTATGACATAATTTTTACCAAAGTTTCTTATATATATATATAAACAATGATGCCGTACCAACATGATAAAAGAAATAAAGGTTCTGTATAACTGTTTCATTAACTAACACAATGCACTGTTATACCCTAAATGCTAGAATGGAGAATACTAGATGTTTGAAACTACCCTACACAGCCCCCAATTATGAACGTGGAATAATGTTAAGAGCATGATCATGAAGCACTCTGCATCTTTTTAACACTTTCCAACAGAGTTGAAAACTGTTTATGCATTCGGTTTGCCTGCCCGTCTGTCCGAACTCTAGTTCTCGTAAATATACTCGGATTACCATGTAATTTATATATGTTATTTAGGTTTACTATGGCATGATCGGTATTGAAAATTAAATGTGTAACGTTCATAGTTCATTTACAAGGATAATCAAAAGTATTTCCTTACATTACGGTCTATGAGGAAAAATCATTAGCGGTGTATTTTAGTGGTGTTACACTAATTGAAATGTAGTGAAAATTATATGCACTATTTTGGTGTACTATAAAAGGTTACTTTAGAATATGTTATGTGTAGCACTTAAAGTTTATTTTCAGGGCCCCTCAAAAGAATTTCGTTATATTATGATCTAAGGGGGGAAATATTTTGATGTCTCTTTTAATAATGTTACAATTTACAAACATAATGGAATTTATATGGATTTTTGAGTTGTATTAAAACATTCTTTCTGCAACATATAGAGGCAAATCAATTATCATTCATTTACAGGGTCACACACAAGAAATATATTATATAATTGTATGGGGAAAACTGTTTGCAGATTATTTTAAATTATGCTGAAATTTATATACATTACAGAGGTTCATTACAAGATTCTTGCTGTAGAATATGTTGTGCATAACATTTATCGTTCTTTTACAGGGACACACAAAAGATTTCGGATACAGTACTGTATTCGAAGCATTGAAATAAATGATGGATGAGCGTTTTAAGTTCTGACATGCTTTTTTAAGTTTAACTAAATTTTTGCATACTATGGAGCATGAGCGTGAATTGTTTAAGGGTGTTTTTAAATTGAGCTAAGCATGTTCAAGCTCATTTATATTTATACTAAGAGATGTTTGTAAAATATAAAAAAATTATATACAGGGCTATTTAAATAACTGGATACATGGGTGGATACTATGAGAGGGTAATGATTAATGGAACTGTGATTTGAGTAGTTTTAGGTGTGTTTTTGCCAGTATTAAATTTTAGATTAATATGTGGCTTGTATAAAAATCTGTAGGTAATATAACGGGTTTTACAAATGAATTCAGTCACGTTTCCGTCTATTGGTAGAAATTTATGACGGTGAATTTTTATGTGTGTTTTATTATTTGCGTTTCCTTACTGAACTGAATTTTAGCATACTACGTGTAATACATAAAAATCTCTAGATCACATGCATTGCTAAGAAAAAGATTTGGAGTACCTTTTCGGCTATGGACGGTAACTGTTGAAATCAGATCTTCAAATGTGTTTCTGTATCAGTCTTAACTTATTAAACGGCGATGTTCTGTTAAACTATTCTGGATGTGTTGGAAATTGTTTCATAATCTATGCCTAACGTATGATTTTTTTTTCTTGTTTGTTATTTTCTTACTTTTTTGTATTTCTCTTTACTATTTTTATCTGAAGCAACAATTTCCAAATCTTTCACAATTGTTATATATATATATATATGCATGTATTTTATATGTGGCTATCATCAATATCGGTTTTTCATTAACCGTATAAATTATAATTTACATATACGTAGATGAATTTACAAAATTTTCGAATGCGTTTGAAGCTATTATTTCTAAGAAATTGGCAAACTAAGCCAGGTGCAAGTCCTTTAAAGTGTATTTGGCTCTTAATGTGGCAGGTACAGGGTGACAATTATTGAACTATATGAAATAAAATGTAAATTATTTAAAAACTACTGAGTGCACAAACTTTATTCAACATGTAAACGTCACTACAGATATTCGGATTTAGGTTATTACATGTTTGATATGGCTGCCATCATTGGCTATGATGTGGCACAGACGAATAGCAAATTCTGCATGACCCGCTTTTGTGTCGGAACATTGATGCTGTCGATGACCTCCCGAATGGCAGTTTTCAGCTAAGCAATGGTTTTTGGGTTATTTCTATACGCATTTTCTTTAATGTAGCCCCACAAAAATGAGTCACATGTTTTCAGATCCGGAGAATATGGCGACCAAGCGCGAATCCCATTCCAGTGGCCTCTGGGTATCCCAGAGCCGGAATGCGGTCTCCAAAGTGCTCCTCCAAGACACCAAACACTTTCCTGCTCCAATGGGGTCGAGCTCCGCCTTGCATGAACCACATCTTGTCGAAATTAGTGTCACTTGGATAATGGGGATGAAACCATTTTCCAAAATCTTCACGTATCTTTCAGCAATCACCGTGCCGTCAACGAATACCGGACCAATTATTCCGTGACTGGACATTGCACACCACACAGTCACACGTTGTGGGTGGAGAGACTCGATCGTGAAATGCGCTCAGGCATGCTGTACCGTGACATTTTCACTTGCAAATGGCCGACAGCAACGAGTTGCGTGCGCATGCGCATACTAATTCCCATCATGTCCTGCGGCTAACCAGGAAGTTTGAACTTCATCACACAAACCGTTCAGACGTTATAACGGTTTAATTTCATATAGTTCAATAATTGTCACCCTGTATCTAGAGTTAAAAGTGACATGTGGCATTCTTATAATGAATCTCGTATAACCTAATTGATTATCCTTTTAATTGATACAGGATCATTTTAATTTATTTGTATAAACATGTAGATAATTTAAATAGTTGGTGAATATATCTAAGACACAAAGTTAAAAAATGTAAAAAAGATAAAAATTTAAACTTTATATAATCTGAAAATAAATGGTCTTTATGATCAGTAAAAACTATTGTTAAGAAGATTTGAAGTTCCGAATTCATTCGATAGGGCATGCCTGATAATTAATAATTCCATTCTTTAAAACTAACCTATTGAAATGATTGGTAAATTAGTATAAATCTAAAAATTATTTTGAAAATATTAAAATTTATAAAAGTAAAATTTAAAAATTCTGGAAATATTTGCATGACACTGATATAATATTTAGTGCAATGGAGGAATTAAGCAGACATAAGTTTTTTTAAAAAAGGCATTAATAATATTGTATTTTAAAATAATTTAACATTCGGATAATGGTAAATGGCTTAAATGTTGTATTAAACTAAGTTATAAATAAAATATATATTTTTCGAAATTTAAGAAATCTAAACGTATTTAATAACTGAAAATTGAGGCGCGTATGCAATCATTTATTTCATTTAACACATGAAAATACTAGGTGGAGCAAAAAGTTCTGGGAAATTTGTGAAATTTGCGTTGTTATACGCAAATTAACAACAAAAGGAACAAGGACTAATCTTCAAAGTAGAGACCATCATAGTCCATGACTTTCTGCCATCGTTCTGCCAGATTCCGGATTTGCCGGAAGTACCATGGCGGCTCCTTGGAATAGAAAAACTCTTGACATGCTTCTTCAACTTCATTAAAGGACACACTAATTAATTTTTCAGCAGAGCTGAAATTACGCTGTAAATTAATGAAATACAAAGGATGTGAATTATCACTTTACTAAACAGCGTACAGCCATTAGAGTGAAAAAATAACCAGACCAGCATACGATCCCGGCTCCCTTGGTATAGCGCACCAAGTGCTTTACCAATTAAGCCATGCAGAAGACATCCAGTCTAGCATTCTCTCACTCTTATATGGCAAGGCTACAACCACGCAGCACAAGATGGGAAGTCAATCATGAGTACAACACCGTTGGCATGCATGAGACAAATTAAACCCAGTATAGGCGAATAATTATACACTAATTAATTTTTCAGCGGAGCTGAAATTACACTGTAAATTAATGAAATACAAAGGATGTGAACTATCACTTTACTAAACAACGTACAACCATTAGAGTGAAAAAATGTCCAGACTGGGTTCGATCCCGGATCCCTTGGTATAGCGCACCAAGTTCTTTAACAATTAAGCCATCCAGACGACAATGTCGTCTGGACTGTACGCGGAATAAGGAAGAATTTCGACGCCGTCCACCACACGCAGTTCCACCACACGCAGATCATGACTTTCTTGGCGAATCGATTGTGCTTTAGAACTGCTGGCGCATCCTGGCCTTGTTGAACTCAACGCTTCTATCGATCGAAATTTACCAAGAAAACCCACTTCTCGTCTGCTGTCACAATTCTCTGCCAGAATCGGTCATTCAATGGGTTGTTGAAAAATTTCCTGCAAATCTCGACTCTTTTGGCGGCTTGTGCTTCGGTGAGCTCATGCGGACACTGGCGAGGCATTTTGTGGACGAAGACAAATTGATGCAACTTTTTGACAACGGTCCGCTGCGAAACATCAAGCTCTGCAGCCAAATCACGAGTGCTCGATGAAGGCTGAGATCCACAGCGGCTACCAAGTCCCTTTCATCCAAAACAGTTGGCCGGGCAGAACGAGGCATGTGTTTGAGATTAAAATTGCCTTCTTCGAATAGCTTAAACCATCTGACCACAGTCGATTTTGTCGCCGTACCAGCACCTTCACCCTCATTAATCTCATCGACGACGGCTTTCAGAATCGTTAGACCTTTTCTCCAATAATGCCGGATCAACGCACGCAAATCATACTGTTCAATAGGCATTTTGGAGCCGGAATTCCTGAACTCCTATAGATATACCACTGGTACTCCTATGTACAGTCGTGGAAAAAAAACGGAACACCACCCACTAACTCTGCAACAAATTATAGTAGTAGGAAGTGACTGGTACCAAACGATTGGAAATAAAGTCTACTTTTAAGTGATGTATATAAAATTTGCTTAGGGGGCCATATACATATAAAAACACACCCAAACTTTGTTTTTTTCAATAGCAAGACCCAAATTTGACAACATATTTGAAATCTACAGTTCAAACTATGCCTAGATACCAAATTTCATTAAATTCCTACGATTAGTTTCTGAGAAATTAATTACTTTATAATGAGCATATTTAAGGGGCTGTATCCAAATTGAAGTTCGGTACTCGATTGTTGAAATGCTGCAGAATGTCACCTTTTAATGTATTATGTTTTACCGATATGACCATTTTACTCACTTAATAAGTTTCGGTTATTGTTATATGCTGTAAGATAATGTTTACAAGTGTTGAATTATCCGATTTTAACCCATTGGGGACGAGCGACACGTATGCGTGACGCATAAGATGCTCAGAATCCTCGATTTTTCCCACCAGTTATTTTTTATTGCAAGCTTTGCCTTATTATATCTTAGCATTTCCACAATTCAATTAGACGAAAATTTCTGTTTTGAAAAACCGGTGGTAAATTATTAAAAATTCCGTAATAGACTCTCGTCACGAAGGGATTAAAAAACCATAAAATTATTTGTAATTAAAATAGTCTTAGAATATGTAAATGTTATTGGAATTTTACAGGTGCTTTTATAATGCTTTTTCTCAGATTTTGCATCTATTTAACTCGCCTTTTCTTTAGTTTATTGGCAGAAACGTGAATAATATTGACAGATACAAAATTTAGAATTAAAAAAAAAATAGTATAAAGCAGCGTAATGAAACAAAGTAAAAATAACAAAAAAAAACGCAGATAAATTGTTTTTTAGTCTGAAAATAAATCCAGACATTGCTTTTTTTTTAGTAGCGAGAGAAGGGTGGGGGGGGTGTCTTGTTTTGAGATATGTTCGCAGAATTTACATTCCGATTTATTTGAAGACCTAAAACTAAATATATGTTATAAAGACATCTGAATAACTTTACATCCGTTATTCTCCTTCGGAATAGGGGTAATAATTCTATGATTAAACCTATTCTGGTAGTTCATTTGAAATTTTACAATTAACTCATTAATGCCTCCTGGCAAGAAAACTTGCCATATGACATTTATTATTTATTATTATTATTATTATTATTAGATTTTTTTGCACACTGCTAGCGATTGGGAAATAATCTTGCCTATCAGAAAACCATAAAAATAACTTGTAATTTTTTTTTCAATTAGCCTGTTTAATCGAATAGATTTAAATACGAAAGTTATAGAAGAAATATTGTAATTTTTTCTTCGCAATAAACTACCAATATAAACCTTACCTATTAATCCATGTTGAAACAGTTTGAAGAGACACTTGAAAATGCCCAGCTATATAACGAAAACTTCTTCCAGCTTGCCACATGCCAATCATTTGGCCTTTCGTTGCTTCAGTTAATTGTGGGGCCATTTTGTTTCAGCGAATACTCTACACATATGCATTTATAATAAACTTCACTTCAAACATATATACTGCAGAAAAAACAATATAGCTTTATTAGACTGGAAAAGAAGCTATAAATCCATTTAAAGGTAACAAAAATAATTAAGTTTTTTCTAAGGTAGAACTGATCATATTTTTTAAAAATGAGCTTTATTAATTTAAAAATAAAAGCGAAACTATTTTCCATAAATGAAAACATATATCTCATGCAAATACGTTTTACGTAATTTTAATGAAAAATTTTAAAGCAGACATTGAAAAAGTAAAAGAAATATATATATATATATATATATATATATATATATGTACTAATAAAGGCTGGGGTTCTGGTGCCTCGCTATATCTTATATCTTACTACAATCGCAGGTCGTTGTCAGAGTTGTTTAACGTAAGATCACGAAGCATTGAAATACGGTTTACGCATTGTTTATAGTGTAAGACAGACTTAATCTCTAAGTTTATCAAGTCACTATAATCCCAGCCTATGAGTATAATATTTTCTCAAAGAGGAATGAGAGCTCTCCGACCCGAATATCGATTCTTACCACTAAATTTTAATAGTATTCTCCAACGTAAAGAATTTCAGAAATTTTGTCCTTGAATAAGGTAACAAATACTATTAAAATTTAGTGGTGTCAATCGGGATTTCGAGTCGGAGCGCTCCCATCCCTATTCAAACTATGCTTTAATGCACATCATAGACGGCCCCTTAAAGCAGCATTTTGTCGTTTTTTAAGCATAATTTGAAAACTACTGGGAAAAAAAAATTGAAATTTTGAATACACATAAAGCAGGACATAATAAATATAAATCCATCAAAAAAATTGTAGGTTGCAATTCATAATTTTTTCGAATATTAATTTCATAATTCATAATTCATATTATAAAATTTTAAAAATTACAAATTTGACGTAGTTATGTTTGGGTTTTTGAGTTTTATAACCAAACAAAACGTTAGCACATTAGGATTATAATTTCAGGAGATATTAATAAAAATATGAAAATGTAATTTAACATTAGAAGCTCTAAAATTTGAATGTTTATAACTCAAAAACTTATCATCCAAATGACTTAAAATTTTGTATCTAGGCATAGTTTGAACCGAAGATTTAAAATATTATGTCAAAAGTGGGTGTTGCCATTGAAAAAATTAAAGTTTAGGCTGGTTTTAATATGTAGATGGCCCCTTAAGCAAATTTTAGATACATCACTTAAAAGTAGACTTTATTTCCAATCGTTTGGTACCAGTCACGTCCTTCTACTATAATTTGTTACAGAGTTAGTGGGGGGTGTTCCGTTTTTTTTTTCCACGACTGTACGATACAAATTCTGGTAATTATTAGATTAAAAGTTTTCCAGAACTTTTAGCTCAACCTAATAATAATAAAAGAATTTTAAAAATGGGAAATCTATGAATATATAGTAAATGAAATATGATGCATTTCAAACATGTGGAGAAAGCTTTCAAAATTTCGATATTTTTAATTTTGATTCAAGAGAAGATGCCGAGCATTAAAAAAGCACATAACCTATATAGTGAAACAGTAAATCTAAAATTACAACGCCCAGCAGGCATGTTTATCACATAAAAATAAAACAAAAAATAAATCATTGGCAGCCAGATGAAATATATATATATGTGGATAGATGTAGATAGATGATACTTAACAAGTTAATTTACTGAATTAATTGTACAACAAGACTTCAAAATAACAAAAGCAAGAACTTAACTTTAATACTATTCTCGGAAATCAATTCCGCAACGCTTCGTTGGTTATTTCTTTAAAATATCTTACACTTCTCACATAAAACATACAATATTCTTATTGTCACACAGTCCAATTAGGCCTAGCAGTTTCCTAATTGACTTTTCCACACTTCGACGCTTCTTCGATGATAAAAATTATAAGACTGGCTTGTTAGAGGTAGTTTAATCTAAATTTTTATGTTTATATTTTCATTAATATCTTAAAACATTTCCCTTTTATAAACTCATTCTTTTTTAATATTTAAACAAACCCCCCCTCCTCTTTTTTCTTATAATTCTTAAACATTATTAATTAAAACTCTTATTTCCAAAATCCAAATATCTTTATTTTTTCTATAAGTCAAGACCACCCAGGATTTTATTTTTCCTTTTGCCACCCCACACGAAACCGTGAGATAATTTACCACGCAAACAGCTTTTACTTGAAATTCTCACGTAATTTCAGTGACTGTAAATTCGGAACACACACAGGCAGATTGGATAACGTACACAAAGCCTTTGTAAGAATTCATGGGAATAGCTGAAGCCCTTTTGTCAGTTGTATTGTGTGCAACTTTTATTACCCTCAGAAAAGAGAGTCATAAAACTATTTCGAAGGCCTGTTACGAAGATAACAACAATATATTGCTTTTCTATAGTTGTTTACGAAATGGCAGGAATGGCAGGTGCCAGTGTGCGGGTGGTTTTTTTTCGTGGGACCCAACGCACAGCTGTTTTTTAAGCGGAGCCCAACGGACGGCTTATTTCCAAGAATTGAAGCTAGGATTTTTTCACCTAGTAACAACTCATCCAATAAACGTGTTATTCTCTCTCCCCACTCATCCAATAAGCGCTGAGTTTTTTTTTCTACCCCCTGGTCCACGCGTTACCAAGGGAATGGGGAGTTATTTAGTAGAGGCAGTGATGTTGTGAAGCGCGAAGAGTTAGGGTGTGTACGCGGGGTGCTTCCCCCACACTGCCTGCCAGGCAGGACAGAAGGTTTTTAGATAAAAAAGTGCTAAGACGTCCAGATATAGTAGGACTGAGAAGTGATGATCGAGGCAGAATGGCGAAATGAAATAGTATTTACCTCGGCATCTCCACCGAGTGTTGCATTCATGTTATGATTTAATACGGCGAGTGTGTATTCCCTCAAACACAACAACGACAAATCCTTAATGAGAATGCACTGTGCAACATCCAAATCCTTGACCAGTTATTCGACCAGGGTTGGTCAGAATACATCTTCTTCTGCTCTATTCGTAAAGAGAACTCCTAGTGTGGCCTTTTAACCCGCAATAAATTGTCAATCTTAAGTTTATTAAGATTCATCTCTCCCTTTTCATTACTATGGATCTCAATCCTTAGACTCACGTTTTGGATTTATTGTGGGAACTTAGGAGTAAATCAAAGAACTGTCAAATCCACATATGTGTATAATTTACAAAGTCCGTCATTTCCAATTGTGGTGAACGTTATTTTATGGATCTCAATCCTTAGACTCACGTTTTAGATTTATTGTGGGAACTTAGGAGTAAATCAAAGAACTGTCAAATCCACGTATGTGTATACTTTACAAAGTCCGTCATTTCCAACTACTATCCCATGGTAAATATATAATTTACATCTTTAATTGATTAATATGATCACTTGTATTGTATTCCTAAATATGTTTCTTCTGTAAATACTTATAGCTTTTACTATTCATGATTATAGTTATGAGGCATCACGTAAAAGTGAATGATTAGTTTAATCAATGAAAATCAATGATGACATATTTCTGTATATAAACATAATACTCAGGCAATTCTCTCTCTGTTTTCTTTTATTATTATTTTCTTAATTACTTCAAAAGGTTTGCTTTCAGCATTTTACTTTTTATCTAACTTATGAGAATCAATCTCCCAAGGATTTATATTAACATTTTTACTTAATGTCTTTTAATTGATTTAAATATTAATTCTAAAATAAATAAATAAATAAATTAAAGTAAATTTTTGTATTCCTTAATCATGAAATTCTGAATAATATTTCAAGCACTGAGCTTGATGAAAGTAAACTGTTATCTTACCAATTGTTAAAGTTAATAATATTCAAACTTATTTTATTTACTTAACTGAGACCTTTAACTATTCTTTAATTAATTACAGGACATACATGTCTGAATTTTTATATAAAGTAATTTTAATATTTTGATTCAAAGTCTTGTGAGAAGTGTTTTATTATAATGAATTACCTTATTCAAAATTTAATTATTTATTTATGGTCTCTTAAACAATGGATAATCTATACGATCACAGCTTCAGTGTTGTGAATTCTTGGAATTAACTTAGCATTTTTAATATTTGTTAAATATTATTTTGTTTAACTTATATCATCAATTTTTATACCTCCCCTTTTTGTACTTTCTTTAAAAGAAAGATTTTGTCCCCTCCATTCTAAAATCTTTATTTAGTCTAAATTGTTATGTCGATGAAAATTCCTTGTTGTTACACATCATATTAATTCTTGAATTCACAATGCTGATTGTTGGGGAATTGAATGTAGTGCAAATTGAGAATCTTGTCAGTGTTTTTAAATGATTAATTCTTGTACTGTTTTGAATTCAAAATTTAGAATTCAGGTAACTTTAAATTCTTTTAATTTTAATTGTTTCTGTTTAATTTAATCCATTTACTTTTTTCTAAATTTATTTTAGTTTGAGAGTAACTTTTTAAATGTGCATATTGACAGGATTCATTTCAATTTTAAGTCATAGGTAATTTGCACTCATTCAAATTTTAGTAAAAGGTAATAGTACCTAATATAAATTAAATAAAACCCCCAACAAAGAAATTGATGCCGCGACACTTACCTGTGTGGCACAATCCAATTTTTAATGTTTATTTGTGTATACTTAAAGTTCAGGGTATAAGGCAACTATTTTTTTTTAAATGTATTGTGCATTATGTCTTTTGGTTTATGTTATTAAGTGTTGACCCTTATATCTGTGCTATTCTAAATTTTTTCCTCTTGTACCCCACCCGCACTGATTTTTTAGAAATATTTACATACCTTTCCCATTTGTTTATATTTATTTTCAATTGCTAATATATTTTGATAGGGGTAACTAGTGTAAACATGGATGTAGCTCTCAGTAATTTTATTTAAATTTTGAATTTGTGTAAATTTTTTTTACCTTTTCTTAAGGGCTAGGTAGAGTTAATTATAGAAATTTTGGTACTGCTGAATTTGTTGTTAAAACATTTCATAAATATGGCAGAGACCCTTACCAAAGAGATGGCAGAGTTGCAGAAAAAAACATCCCTAATGGATAATTTATCCAACATCCCACCTTTTAGCGGGGACTCTACAATATCCTTTTGTGATTTTATTGAGAAGTTCTCAGATATTTCCACCTTCTTTAACTGGGATGAAAAGGAAAAAAAAGTTCGCCCTGTTTAACAGACTGTCAGGGAAAGCAGCCAAATTAATTAAGGCTAATAAAGACAAAAATTATAAGGAATTAGTGGAAATTATAAAAGACAGATTCACGGAACAGGAGTCGCCAGATGTGGCATTATCGAAGTTTCTTAACTTCAAACAGACGCCTTCAATGTCTGTACAAGATTTTTTCGACAGAGCCTCTGATCTGTCACGCAGAGCTCTTGTCATCGATGGAATTGCTGAGGGCATTGTAGATAAAAGTAGAGATGCTATACTGCACTCTATGCTTTTAGGTAATCTATCCCCAGAAATTAGGAAGGGTGTCATTTCAAAAGATCCAAAGACCCCTCAAGAAATCCTAACGTTTGCCTTACTTGAGGAAAAAGCTTGTAGGAGTGTTAACCCCTTCTACAACGATGAACCAGCAAACACCCCAAGTCCCCTCAGGTGTAGCATGTGCTGCTGTTTACCCTCCAACACCCCAAGTTAGCCATCCCAACCGTGAAATTATAGAACTCCAAACTAAAATGGAACTCTTAACGGCTAAAATTGATAGCCTTGTTATTCAACAACCAGCTGCAGCGAGACCACCAGCCCAGGAAAATGCCCAGTACAACCCTTTTTTCTGTTTTGGATGTGGCGACCCCAACCATTTTTTTCAGGACTGCCCCCAAAACCCCAGAAATCAAGGTTGGCATAATTATAATGAAAATTCCTATGGTCGTAGAGGTATGGCCATGCCTAACAGCAATTACAGAGGCACTTATAGCAACAGGGGATACCAGAATCAGTGGACTTATAGGGGAAATGGCACTAACTATAGAAACAGAGGTAACAACAATGGCCAGAGAGGTAATTATAGGAATAGGGGTAATCAAAATAATGTAGCCCAGCAGAATAACAACACGGCCAACGAACATAATTTGCAACAAAATTTAAACGGGTAATGGCTGAGTCTGGAGTAGTCGGACTGACTCATGAGAAGCCGAACGACAAAACCCCCTCTGTATATAATGTTTTCTCACCATCAGCATGCAGTCTCCCTACTGCCAGGATTGCTGTCGGTGATATTTTTATTACTGCACTATGTGATACGGGATCAGGTATTAATTTAATTTCTCGACAGGGATTAAGTTTATTCCCAGATGTAAAAATTGAGGCATGTAACATATCCATTCTAACTGTGACAGGTGAATGTGTCCCCCTCACTGAGAAAGTTAGGTTATTTTTTAATTTCAGTAATGTCAGCTGCCAAACTGAATTTTTTGTAGTAGCAGGTAAACTCGCTGATGAATTTACTGCTATTTTAGGTATGCCCTTTTTGAGCGAGTACAAGGCTATCATAAAGTGTAGAGACAAATCTATTAGTCTTGGTATTAACGAGCAAACTTTTTGTAAATATGTTCAAAAAAATTCAGAATGTAATGTAAATATTAAACCGCCAATTATTGTAAATAACAAAATTTCTTGCCTTAAAAATGTGTCGTGTCAAACTGAGTGTAATGTAGAATATTTCTCTAATATTAATGATATTTCTGAGAAGAAAAAGAACAGTGAGAAAAATTGTATGGTAGTAGAAATTGAAGTAAGGGACAGTAGAGAACAAATAGAGATTCGAGATAGTGAAAAATGTAGTAGCGAAGATAGAAATAATGTGATTTTAGAAAAATGTGAAAATAATGATAACAATTCTTCTGTTCAAAAATCTTCTGAGAGTGTTTCAAAGTTAGGAAATGTTAATAGTACAAATAATCATGAAAATTGTAGTAATATGGATAGTGGTAAATTAAATGAAAATAAGGCAATTGGTCGGGATAATATATGTGAAACAAATGGTTGTGATCTTAGTGTAAATACTGTCAGGGATGTGAAAAATAGTGAAAATGAAATTACTGTCCCTGTATACCAAGTGAATTGTAATGACAGCGAAGAGTCACAATCTAATGATGTCAAAACTGAAGCAAGTAATACATGTGAAAAGTCTAAGAATATTAAAATTAGTTTTGCTGTTTTAAAAAAATTAGTAACTATCCCCCCCCCCAATCTAAAATTTTAGCTCAAGTAAACTGCTCGAGAGGTAATTTTATTGATAATAATGATGTTGTAATTTTGGAACCCCTAGTGAAGAAATTTGGTAATGGTGTTCTAACATCTAGAACAATCTGTTCTCAGGAGCACGGGTTATATATTTCTTTTGCTAACTTTTCGGATGATGAGGTTACTTTGAATAAGGGAATGAGGGTTGCTAAAATTCAAAAGTGCATCGATGATTCTGAGTGTAATTCTAATAATTGTAATGCCCTTAATGTTAATGTGCCCACTCCACTAGCTGATTTTGATCATGCTGATCTCAGCTGGAGTTCAGATATTAATCTTGACCATTTAGACCCCCCTCTTAAAACTTAAAATGCAGGATTTTCTTAATAAAAATAAAGATGTGTTTGCAGCATCAGTCCTAGACTTGCCCGGCTGTGACACTATTCCCCATGTAATAAATTTAACTTCTGATAAACCTGTAAAATGTAAAGCCTATAGAGTTCCCCATAATCTTAAACAAGAAATGGAAGATCAATTAGATATCCTGTTAAAAGCTAATATAATATCCCCCTCCATTTCTGAATTTGCGGCTCCAGTCATTTTGGTTAAGAAAGCAGACGGATCTTATAGATTGGCTGTCGATTTTAGAAAATTAAACAAAAATTTAGTTAAAGATGCATACCCCATCCCTAATATCACAGATACGGTTGATGCACTATCCGGTTCAAAATTTTTTTCTACACTTGATTTATCGAGTGGCTTTTTCCAGCAAGTTGTGCGTCCTGAGGACAGGCACAAAACAGCAATAATAACTCATAAAGGACTATTTGAGTGGTCGAGAAATTGTTTTGGCTTATCAAATTCAGAAAATTCTTTTCAACGACTCATGAGTGCAATATTTGGAGATCTGAGAAATATGGGAATTCTTGTCTACATAGATGATATTGTTATTGCTAGCAAAGATGTAGAATCCCACCTTGAAAAATTAACAACGGTTTTTGATAGACTTCGCCAGCATAATTTAAAATTAAAACCCAGTAAATGCCTTTTTCTATCAGATAAAATTAAATATTTAGGTTTTGAAATCCATAAAGGTAAAGTCTCCCCCATTAATAAAAATATAGAAGTAATTGAAAAATTTCAACCCCCTGATACCCGCAAAGCAGTTAGATCTTTTATTGGTACAATTTCATTTTACAGGAGATTTATCCCTGATTTTTCTAAACGAGCTAAAAACTTAATTGAATTAACTAAAGAAAATGGTCGCTTTTCATGGAACCCTGCAGCGCAAGCAGAATTCGAAGATTTAAAAGCTGCTTTAATTTCTAAGCCATGTATTGCCCTCCCTGATTTTTCCAAAGAATTTTATCTTTATACGGATGCAAGTGGCGAAGCTTTAGGAGCGGTATTATCTCAACTAGATGATAATATTTTTTTACACCCTGTGGCTTTTGCCAGCAGAAAGTTGAAAGACCCTGAAACAAGGTACTCAGCCACAGAAAGGGAACTTTTAGCTGTTGTCTGGGCAACCGCCCATTTTAAGTGTTACCTAGCTAACACCCACTTTTTTATTTTTACTGATCATGCCCCCCTAACTTATATGCTTAAAATTCAGGACCCAACTTCTCGTATGGCAAAGTGGATTTGCACTCTATCTGACTTCACCTTTTCAATAAAATTTATCAAGCGCAAATGCAACAGTGTTGCGGATTTTTTTCTAGATACACTACTTCTAATGAAATCTCTGTAAACACTGTAAGTTGTAATTTCTGTGTACAAATAGCAAAGGAGAAGGTTTTTATGCCCCAGACTGATCTTCTTGAAAAAATTCAAGAACTCCAAAAGTCTGACAAAAAGTGTTGCCAAATTGCTCAGAAACTAGATCAAGGAGTGGATATAGCACCAAAGTACATGACATTTTTCTTCCGGGATGATCTCTTGATGTGCGAGGACACTCGAGACTCTCCCATTTTAAATAAATTGCCCAAACTGGTGGTGCCAAAAGAATTAATCCCCCAAGTGTTCGCACTAACACATGATTCTCTAGCAGCTTGTCATCAAGCCTTCCAGAAAACTATAGATCGCATTCGCGAAAATTTTTACTGGCCAGGTATGTCTGCAGATGTCAAGCATCTAGTAGAATCTTGCATTAGTTGCCAACAAAGAAGAGCTTATCGACCTAAACATCTAGCCCCTTTGCAGAGAATGCCAACACCAGAATTTCCATTGGCGAAAGTGAATTTCGACATAATTGGTCCTTTACCGACAACTTTTTCGGGTAACAAGTTCATCGTGACATATATCGATGCTTTTTCTAAGTGGCCTGAAGCATATGCTGTATCCTCTATCACCTCAGACGTTGTAGCGGATAATCTAGCGGATTTTGTTTCAAGGTACGGTGCTCCTAGCTATATTGTTTCCGACAAGGGTAGAAACCTTACATCAGAAGCCATTGAGAGAGTCTATAAAAACTTTGGAATGAAACATATTCACACGTCAGCTTACCACCCAGCAGGAAATTCTCAGATTGAACGTCAAAACAGAACCTTAATTAATGCCCTATGCCATGTTGTAAATGAAAATCAGTCGGACTGGGTTACAAAATTAAAATTTGCTCTTTTAGCTCTCAGGACAGCCGTGCATTCATCTACTAAATTAACTCCAGCTGCAGTAATGTTTGGCAGAAATTTAAATCTCCCCTATAAACTTTTTTCTACCCCCCAAACTTTAAATTATAATGACGCCCCTACCTATTGTGAACTTTTATTCCCTGCTTTGAAGAAAGTGTATGCTGAAGTGCACAGTAGTTTGGTGGAAGTTTCAGAGAAGCAAGAAAAATACAGAGAAAAAACTGCTGTATCTAAAAATCTTAAAATAGGTGATTCAGTTTGGCTCTTTACACCAGCTGTTAAACCAGGACAATGTAAAAAACTTTCCAAATTTAATAATGGTCCCTATACAATAACTGAAAAAATAAATGAGGTAAATTTTAAAATCGCCCTCCAATCAAATTTAAAATTAACGCAAGTGGTACACGTCGATAGGCTGACTGAATTTAAAAACAGGCATGTTGATTTCCAAACAAATGACCAACTGCCGCAGCAACAGTTCGATGATCAATCGAATATCCAGGATCCGACTAATCCCACTCACCAATCGATTAACGATAACCCAGAACGGCAGACGAAAAAACGCAGGCGCGCGTTTATCATACCAACAGCATCAGCAGTAAACAGGGATGAAGCATTGCCCATGCAATCAACAGCCAACACCTTGCCTTCACTAGCCACCAGCAACGAACCCCTCTCCCCCTCTTTTCCTTCAGCCGAGTTCGAGAACTCACGAGCTGAAACCGCCCCCTCCCCCTCCACGGCTGCAAATCCAGTTACGGACACGCCAGATATCGCGGTAGCTAACGAAATTGCAGCAGTTCAACCTTCTGACAATCCTTCAACCAGTCGTATTCCGACATTAATCGAATCTCAGCGAAAAACGAATAATTCGATTTCTTCATCCAGAAATACTTATGGATTCAGAAACAGGGACAAGCGTCCCAATTATAAACTTTAAGCTGTATTAGTATAGTATTTTTATTTTAATAACCTTATATTTTGTTTGTTTAATATATATAGATAGTCTAGAATTAGTTTTTATTGTATTTTAACTTGCAAAATAAGCTTTTTAGAGTACTTATACCGTTTGTTTTGGTTAGCGGTAGCGATCTGAGCGGTTGTGTTTTCATCACATTTAATGTTCTATATAGCTAATTTTAGTGTAAATAAGGTATATTTAGATAGTTTTAATGCAAATAACCTCTCCGCAGGTATTTTTTTAAAAATTATATTACGTTTTTTCTCGATTTTTGGGTAATTTCGAGACTTTGAAAATTTTTTGGTGCATTTTGAAAATGGGAATCCAAATTTTGTTTTTCCCCCCTTTTTCATGTAGTACTCCCTGTTTGTGTAATAGGATAGTACCCGTCGATTTCCATATTATTTATATTTAAATTGATGTTCTAGTTAAGTTCTCAGTATATGGGTATAGGTGAATTACAGGATAATACTATATTTGAGGGAACTATTAATTTTACTCATTACTAGATATAATATGTAGATATCTTGTAGTGTAAGGTAGTATTAGTGTACTGTTTTGTGTATATATTTTTTTACCTGAAAATTTTTGAGGTTATTATTTTTGTTCTTGAATTACAATACTTCATTAATGTGTTTCAGTGTGGTTGTATTCAAAAATTTATAAAATTTTGTCTAGTTCTGTGCTATTTTTTTCCTTTTTTTAAAGGATTTCTTTTGTCAAAATTTTAACCTTTTACTGTATGAATTAAGTTTCTTCTGGTGATAATCTTCACCATAGCTTTTGGGTCTTTTTCGCCCCATTATGCTTTTATTTTGGCAATTGTATAGCACAGATAAATGGGTTGCTCTTCCAATATGCACAGTGTCGCTGTAAGTGCATATGTAAATAACTTACTTTATAGTTCAACTTGCATATTATCAAATGAGGAAAGTGTTCCTCAATTTTTACACATTGATACAATTTGTGTAAACTGAACTTTAATTAGTGAAATGTATTTTATTGTGAATTAACTGTATATTGTGCAAATTGCATTTTACCCATTTTTATTCTTTCTGTTTGTGTTTTTATATGCATATACATTGCTAGTTAGTATGTTTTTATATATCTGTGTACATCTAGCTAACAATTTATACCTATATTGATATGCATTATTATTGTAATGGATTTGGCGATTCTTTCGGTTGGCAATGTTCTCTTCCAAATTTTTATTTGGCCTAAAAAAAAAATTATTTTGGCAATTTTCAAAATTTTTTTTGGTTTAGCAAACAGTGTCCAGGTAAATGCATTATGTGGAATCTTCTCGGCTGATAAGGTTAGTGGTGTTAGGTTAGTGGTCAAAAGCAGTGTCCAGTCTTGTGTTCATCTCTATATTTTTTTGCTATTCTACAGGTGTGTCTAGGAGTTTTGTTGACGAGTGAGGAGAGTATTATGTATGCAAACTCAGGTTATGCATTCCGGACTGTATGCCTTGAGTGGTAGGCTTGCTAGGTGTTTCTTAGTAATTCTTCGGACCGAAGTCTGGTTTGTTTGAAATGTTAGGCCCCATTTAGTGATCTCTCCCGCATCCATTGAATTTTTACTCGCATTTTTTACTTAATAAACAAATTTTTTTTTTATTTTTCAAAAAATTGTGTTTTTTTAATAGAGACTACATTTAATAATTCTTGTTAGAGGTAGTTTAATCTAAATTTTTATATTTATATTTTCATTAATATCTTAAAACATTTCCCTTTTATAAACTCATTCTTTTTTAATATTTATACAACCCGCCCCCCCCTCCTCTTTTTTCTTATAATTCTTAAACATTATTAATTAAAACTCTTATTTCCAAAATCCAAATATCTTTATTTTTTCTATAAGTCAAGACCACCCAGGATTTTATTTTTCCTTTTGGGACCCCACACGAAACCGTGAGATAATTTACCACGCAAACAGCTTTTACTTGAAATTCTCACGTAATTTCAGTGATTGTAAATTCGGAACACACACAGGCAGATTGGATAACGTACACAAAGCCTTTGTAAGAATTCATGGGAATAGCTGAAGCCCTTTTGTCAGTTGTATTGTGTGCAACTTTTATTACCCTCAGAAAAGAGAGTCATAAAACTATTTCGAAGGCCTGTTACGAAGATAACAACAATATATTGCTTTTCTATCGTTGTTTACGAAATGGCAGGAATGGCAGGTGCCAGTGTGCGGGTTGTTTTTTTCGTGGGACCCAACGCACAGCTGTTTTTTAAGCGGAGCCCAACGGACGGCTTATTTCCAAGAATTGAAGCTAGGATTTTTTCACCTAGTAACAACTCATCCAATAAACGTGTTATTCTCTCTCCCCACTCATCCAATAAGCGCTGAGTTTGTTTTCTACCCCCTGGTCCACGCGTTACCAAGGGAACGGGGAGTTAGTTAGTAGAGGCAGTGATGTTGTGAAGCGCGAAGAGTTAGGGTGTGTATGCGGGATGCTTCCCCCACACTGCCTGCCAGGCAGGACAGAAGGTTTTTAGATAAAAAAGTGCTAAGACGTCCAGATATAGTAGGACTGAGAAGTGATGATCGAGGCAGAATGGAGAAATGGAATAGTATTTACCTCGGCATCTCCACCCAGTGTTGCATTGATGTTATGATTTAATACGGCGAGTGTGTATTCCCTCAAACACAACAACGACAAATCCTTAATGAGAATGCACTGTGCAACTTCCAAATCCTTGACCAGTTATTCGACCAGGGTTGGTCTGAATACATCTTCTTCTGCTCTATTCGTAAAGAGAACTCCTAGTGTGGCCTTTTAACCCGCAATAAATTGTCAATCTTAAGTTTATTAAGATTCATCTCTCCCTTTTCATTACTATGGATCTCAATCCTTAGACTCACGTTTTGGATTTATTGTGGGAACTTAGGAGTAAATCAAAGAACTGTCAAATCCACATATGTGTATAATTTACAAAGTCCGTCATTTCCAGTTGTGGTGAACGTTATTTTATGGATCTCAATCCTTAGACTCACGTTTTAGATTTATTGTGGGAACTTAGGAGTAAATCAAAGAACTGTCAAATCCACGTATGTGTATAATTTACAAAGTCCGTCATTTCCAACTACTATCCCATGGTAAATATATAATTTACATCTTTAATTGATTAATATGATCACTTGTATTGTATTCCTAAATATGTTTCTTCTGTAAATACTTATAGCTTTTACTATTCATGATTATAGTTATGAGGCATCACGTAAAAGTGAATGATTAGTTTAATCAATGAAAATCAATGATGACATATTTCTGTAAATAAACATAATACTCAGGCAATTCTCTCTCTGTTTTCTTTTATTATTATTTTCTTAATTACTTCAAAAGGTTTGCTTTCAGCATTTTACTTTTTATCTAACTTATGAGAATCAATCTCCCAAGGATTTATATTAACATTTTTACTTAATGTCTTTTAATTGATTTAAATATTAATTCTAAAATAAATAAATTAATTAATTAAAGTAAATTTTTGTATTCCTTAATCATGAAATTCTGAATAATATTTCAAGCACTGAGCTTGATGAAATTAAACTGTTATCTTACCAATTGTTAAAGTTAATAATATTCAAACTTATTTTATTTACTTAACTGAGACCTTTAACTATTCTTTAATTAATTACAGGACATACATGTCTGAATTTTTATATAAAGTAATTTTAATATTTTGATTCAAAGTCTTGTGAGAAGTGTTTTATTATAATGAATTACCTTATTCAAAATTTAATTATTTATTTATGGTCTCTTAAACAATGGATAATCTATACGATCACAGCTTCAGTGTTGTGAATTCTTGGAATTAACTTAGCATTTTTAATATTTGTTAAATATTATTTTGTTTAACTTATATCATCAATTTTTATACCTCCCCTTTTTGTACTTTCTTTAAAAGAAAGATTTTGTCCCCTCCATTCCAAAATCTTTATTTAGTCTAAATTGTTATGTCGATGAAAATTCCTTGTTGTTACACATCATATTAATTCTTGAATTCACAATGCTGATTGTTGGGGAATTGAATGTAGTGCAAATTGAGAATCTTGTCAGTGTTTTTAAATGATTAATTCTTGTACTGTTTTGAATTCAAAATTTAGAATTCAGGTAACTTTAAATTCTTTAATTTTAATTGTTTCTGTTTAATTTAATCCATTTACTTTTTTCTAAATTTATTTTAGCTTGAGAGTAACTTTGTAAATGCGCATATTGACAGGATTCATTTCAATTTTAAGTCATAGGTAACTTGCACTCATTCAAATTTTAGTAAAAGGTAATAGTACCTAATATAAATAAAAAAAAAACCAACAGGCTCTTTGCCAAATCTCGCGATCCAAAATATTTATACCTCATGCGTTTGAATCATGGATGATAGTAATAGTACTAAAGTGTCATTTAATATGATGATCATGATGTCATAAAGCAATTGAACTATTAACACTGAAATCACTGAAATCCTACAAATCGGTCATCCTGACGTGATGGCGTCTCGACATCAGCATCTTGATTTGTGATGTTTTTTCATGCCTAGCAGTTATTTTTTTTGAGATTTTTATTTCTTTCTGGATATTGCTCTCTGTCTTTAGGATCGGCATATCTAATATCTCTGTAATTCCTTTCCGGACATTGCTCTCTAACTTTAGAAACTACATACCTATTGATTCTAGAATAATAAGAATTTGAATAAGCATCTCGTTCACTATTAGCTCCTTTAAATCCATGATGAGAATTATTCTTATGTGATGTTGTGAGTATTTTTTTTCATTATAACTAGCCTTGTATGATCGTTGGCTACCATAATTATAATTATTTTGATCATGATAGTGACCACGATAGCCTCTATTCATGTATCTAGGGGAGAAATTTGGATTATACCTTGCTTTTGAATTAGGTAAAGTATTTTCTGTTATGTCTTGAGGTTTCAAAGAATCTTTAGTCTCCACGTTTTCAGGAATCTCATATTCATTTTGGTAAGACTTCTCGGAACTCTGTTTCCCATATCTATATTTATTGTGATTTCCATGGTTAAATGACTGTTCAAAATATCGCTGGCCATATCTATTATTGCTTCTGTTATCAAATGGTCTATTAAAATTTCTGTTCTTTCCCTTATGATCAAAATTCCTATTGCGATCTTTCATATAGTCTTTTCTACCATGTGCAGGACTACTACCTTCATAATTTTCTTCTGGAGACGGATAGTCAACATTCCATTCATCGGATAATCCTGTATCTTTTGTCTTATTTGGCTTATATGGTTTTATTAATCTTCTTATTTTCTCTCTGTTTGCTAAATTTGTAATATGAGTCAAATTCACCCCGTCATTTACACAGTCGAGTTTAACCATATCTTCCCAACCCCGATTATCGTTGTTTATACTTGCTTCATCAATTTTTGTTGGTACTTCGTTAATTTTAATGTATCCTACTCGAACTTTGTTGCCGCTTATTATTATAACACCATCTTTCGTTACTTTTAACGTCATGCCTTCTACTGCTTTTCTACCTATTATTAAATCGCAGTCCGTCTCTTATACCACGTAAAATTTATCCTGGATTTCTGTATCGTCCACGTAGACTTTATGCCAGAAAAAACCTGTTAGCTTAATTTCTTTTCCACCTATGCCTGATATAGATATATTGTCGCTGGTTAGTTTTGGCGCGTTTATTGCAGTATGATATCTTGAACTGGCGATTGAAATATCGCTTCCTGTATCGATTATTACGTTTGTTTTTATTCCGCGAATATCTAAGATTCTTCCTTTTTTACCATTTAACATGTCCATATTAACTATTTTTCTTTGCGTGTTTTGGGTCTCATTTTGGCATTTTGTTTCTCGCCAACTTTGATTATGTTGCGGGTAAAAATTTGAATATTCTTATTCTGTATTTTTCGCCATGGCACATTTTGCACTCACGTGACCAGGGTTGCCACACGTAAAACAGATTATATGCGACTCTTTGCTTTCGTGACCTACATAATGCCTATTATCAACTTGGCGTCTTTTCGAATTGGCGTAGTCAGCTACTCTCGATCTTCTGTCATCAAAATCGTTGCTTGTATCCTTAACTGATTGTTTATTGTAAACCCTTCGTGCTGTTTCGTAAATATCTAATTTATTAACTAATTCATCAATTTTCTTTATTACTAATAATTCCTCTATGAAATGTGTTTTTGTGTCCGTAGGTAAATTATGCCTGATTTGATTAACAACAATTAATTCCGCTAAATCTTCAAAGTTATTTACTTGAAGACCTTCAATCCATTGTTGAAAATACACCTTTATCTCATAAGCGAAATCGCGCCAATTAGCCGTTGGCTCCTTTTTAGATGAGAAAAATTTCAGTCTAAACTCTTCTGGTGATAGTTTGTAGCGTTTGAGTAGAATATTTTTTATGTAATCATAATCGTGAATTTCAGGTTCGTTTTCCCTCGTAATTATATTGATCACATCTAACGGCATTAGATTAATTAAATAATTTACCCATTCTTTTTTATCAATGCTCGTTTGCGCAATTTGCCTTTCGTACATAGCTAAATATAAGCTAATATCATTTGAACTTTCATATTTAGTTAATAATTTAAGCATTTCAAATTGCTTACATGGATTTGTCCTTGTGTTTTCCTCAATGTGTTCTCTTGAATTTTCTTGTATCTGCATTTTCTTAATTTCAAAATCTTGTTCCAATTCTTTTTTCCATTTTCTCTCTTCCATTTCCATTTTCAATTTCTTTTCTTCAATCTCTGCTTGTAATTTCTTCTCTTTCTCTTTTTCTTCTCTTTCTTCTTTCTCTTTTCTAGTTGCTATCACTACTTCCAATCGATCTTTTATAAATTCTTCTTCGTAACTCTCCCAAGTCTTGATCAGCTTTATTAGGACGGGTATTATCGGTTTTTCTGGTGCTTCAATTCCGCATTCTTCACAGAGGTTTATTAGATCAATTCTCTTAGCTTTATTTAGAGTTCCCATGTTTATCTTTCACAATTTGTACTTGAAGTAATACGATTACGGTTTCACCTAGCGAAATCGTAACACAACTTTTGATACTGGCGTTTTATTTTTAATTATTCTGGCATCCGAGCCTCCCAAAATGTAGATAGATGATACTTAAAAAGTTAATTTACTGAATTAATTGTACAACTAGACTTCAAAATAACAAAAGCAAGAACTTTAATACTATTCTCGGAAATCAATTCCACAACGCTTCGTTGGTTATTTCTTTAAAATATCTTACACTTCTCACATAAAACATACAATATTCTTATTGTCACACAGTCCAATTAGGCCTAGCAGTTTCCTAATTGACTTTTCCACACTTCGACGCTTCTTCGATGATAAAAATTATAAGACTGGCTATTTGCCAAATCTCGCGATCCAAAATATTTATACCTCATGCGTTTTAATCATGGATGATAGTAATAGTACTAAAGTGTCAGTTAATATGACGATCATAATGTCATAAAGCAATTGAAGTATTAACACTGAAATCCTACATATATATATATTATATATATATACATATATATATATATATATATATATATATATATATATATATTAAGATACAAAATACACTGCAAAAAATATAATTTTCATTATTTTAAAGAAAACTAAAATAGAACATTTATATTAAATTTTATATTCCGTAACATTTAATGCGTAAAGTGTAGACAGTATATTTTTAATTTGATAGTATTTTATGCATGATATGCTTTCTTTCTGCAAATTCTATTTTAAGTACTTGATGAAGAAAATAATATACCGCTTCTAACTGTAAATGAACTGATACTAAAGAAATAAAGTGTGATCTTTTATATACGATTTAAGATATTAAAAGCATATTATACACTTTTACTTAATATTTCTTTATGTTATGTTTGTGTTTCTGTATGAAATGTATTTCAAATTTATACATCAAAGGACTTTTCTTTTCATAAAAGTTATATTTAGAATTTCTTCTTTTAAAACTATTGTGATGTATATAATATGCAATCAATGTCTTTGGTATATTTCATATTAAAGTGTTTGATCGATCAAAATATGCTTTTGTGAACGCAATGCATTAAAATTCCTTCTATTTCAATATAAAATATTGCAACACATTTTATTTTAAGAAGCCATTTAATTAAAAATTGTTCAACTTTCTCCATGTTCTAAATAATTATTTACTTTATTGAAAATATTAAACGAGCAATTTTCCTGATGACGAATGATAAGTAAAACGGCTGGAACGATTTTCACGAAACTTGCTTTCCATGGTAAACCGAGCACGAAAAATCGATCTACCTAGGTCAAGAATTCAAGAAAATTCTTTTGGACAGATTAAAACATACTCTGAAAATGGTGCTTGCTATAAATCGAAAAATGCTTAAACTATTTACACGAAATGTGCCTTCTATACTAATTCGAGCACTAGAAAACGACCTAGCTAGATCTCGAATTTAGGGAAGTTTGTTTTGATACATACAAGCAAACCCAGCACTGAAAAAGCTGCTATATATCGAAAACGGTTCGAGCGAATTTCACAAAACTTGATTCTTCGGCTAATTCAAGCACAATAAAAAGATGTTGCAAGGTCTCTAATTTGAAAAAAAAAATTGTTTTTAATGTTTAAAAACGCGAAACATTTTTCTGAGTATAAAATGTTTTCTTTAAAAACATTTCCCATTACAATACACATTGTACATTCTACAGCGCCCCCATGTTCTCTAAATGCGACGAAAAATCCAGAAAATGGTTCCCGATTTCTTTTTTAACTTTGAAGATCAAATAACATAATGGACGTCAAAGGCTACAATGCGTGTTTCATTTACCTAAAGTGTAAGCTGGGAACAAGTCGAAAAATTTTCAAATTAGAGTTCTAAAATATTTAACTCATTTTAGTGGCTGGTTTTCTTCAGAAACCTATTAGCGATGAAAACTGAATGCAATGTATGCGACGAGACTTTTAGGAGATTAACTGTGGTAAGTTTATATAGTATTTTCATATATTGTATTAAAAGGATATTTAAATAAAATATTTTAATTAATTAAGCTGCACTTAGTTAATCTATTAGAAATTTCAATAAGATCTGCCAATAGTGTTTTTCTTTGACCAAGTACTTAAATAGGTGTTTCACATGATCAAAACAGAAAACAAAATACATGTCTTTAAATTTTGTAATAAAAAAATGTCATTTTCTCATTCAGTCGCTGTTCTGTTTCAGCATAATCAATCGATTTCAATGCTATTCAACGGAATAAAAGTTTACAAAATCAGAAATATGAATTAAATGAATTAAATACTTATATATCAGTCATACCCACCAATACCTTGGCTGATAACAATTTAGCTGTTAGCAATGCTTTGCGCACTGACCTGCTACCTGCCAATAAACCAATTTTTATTGAGGATTTTCATGTTAATGAATCGAGTATTAAGTACGATTTCCCTTCTAAAGATGGCAAGTAATAATACAAATTATAATATAATGTGTAATGTGTCTGTTCAAACAAATTTAAAATTGCATAGAAATATAGGTGATGAAGATTTTGAATTTTTACAAACATTAAATGCATATTTTAAAAATCTAGTATGCATAACCAGATCAGATTCTATTCAAGAACAGTCTAGAGTTCATACAGGGAATCACACACGCAAATAATCTTTCCTGAAACTAATCCATCTCATGCTTTTGAAAGCTGTTTGTTAAAAACAGTTTCACCAACAAATAAAAATCCAGCCAAAAATCGAAAAGCAGTAGGATCAGACTTCGCTGAATGCTTAAAAAATGAAGCATATATGAAAAAATTAAAAGAGAATAATGAAATGAAAGAGCTAAAACAAAGACAAGAAATGAATAAGAGAAAACTATTAAAGCTTTAAAAAGCAAAAACAGCACTTCAAAAACAGAATTTGGCAAAAACTGGAAGTTAGTCGCTAAAACAATTTGGAAGTAAAGGTGCAGCAGAAACAAAAGTTACGAAGAAGCCTAAACCTCAAACTGATCTAGATCCAAGCCATACAGAAACCAAAAAAAAAAAAAAAAAAAGCCTTATCGGAAAACGAAAACCAAAAATGAGTTAATATAGCAAACTGGGAAGCAAAAGATTTGGTAAAATGTACGTTGTATCAGTCTTTTATTGTTTTCTTATTGTTTTTTTCTATGGTAAAAGTTAAAGTGCGTAAAGTATGCATTATTTAAATATAATAAATTCACGATTATTTATCTCAGTTATTTTTTGTATTATTTAAGTTATTAGTATGCATTAATAGTATTGATTAAGTTGTTTCAGTAATCAGCTATTTGCCTTCCCATTTTTGTATTTCAAATCTTTATTTTATAATTAAAAGTTTTTAGCATTTAAATGAATATTTCAAGACGAACTGACATGTATAAAATGAATTGTCGCTTTCGAGACTTTGGGTTTCTCATTTAGGTTTTAACTACTAAATACGACAAAAATGTCACAAATGCCACAGTTGTATTTGTTTGCACATATTACAAATAATGATTCAATTTCTACAAAACAAGTTAGTTTTGAATTAAAAACACTGTATTTACTCATTTTCTGCTTAAAAAATATTTAATTAAATTACAAATAATATCCTAAATGCAACAAAACTATGGAGAATCATTTAGGCACAATGACTTTACTATTTAATTATAGCAGCTAAAATTAAGATTTTTATTTTACATATTTTGTAGTTTTAACCAGTAAACACTGTAAAAACACAATAAAGTTGTACAATTTTTGAGAATCTCAAATGATGATCGAAATTCTTATAATTTGTGAGAACTACGTAAAAAGCAAAGAAATGGGAAACTTTGCATTTTTAAAATTCATTTTGTCATTTAAATTTTAAAAACGCGCAAGTTATCATCAGATTAAAAAATCAGTTATTAATTTTTTGTCTAAATTTTCAGTAAACAATGGTGAAAATGTATTTAAAAAAATATATATATAATGCCATAATATTTAAAATAATCTGTTTAAAAAATATATTACCCTTAATTAAATATAGAAATGATTAAAAAAGCAAAACCTGAATCCAAACGTAGAGTTATAGTATGTTAATAAAACAAATATCAGTATCATCTGTGAAAATTCCACGGTGGATAAAAGTTTTTGTATGATCTCTAAAAAATGATCTGTTCATTGATAAAGCAGGGCGGTTGCTCTGCCAAACCAAGCTATAAAAAAAACGCCAAACAAACAACGCCAAGAACTGGACTACAGACCGCTACTGCTTACTTAGGGGAAGCAACTTCGCAATGTTAAATTCGACTAAACATGCCAGATTAAAATATTTTAGATATCAAATAAACCAAGCGTCACAGAAAAAAAAACGAAAACTAAAAGAATCTAATGAAGAAATTCTTCAATTTGAGACCAAACTTATCTTCATAAGTGATTTATAAACAGAGATATAGATTTTTTTTTTAAAACGTCGAGTTACTTAAAATGATAAATTTTTTCTTCGTCAAACTTTTTTTTTTCAAACAACCTACAGATTTAAATATAGGGCAGAAATGAAAAAGGATTGCATTTTTGGACAAGTAATAACCTAATCTACGTGCTTTTATAAAATCCAGTGAAAAAAAAATAAATTTCTATCCTTAATTAGCAAAAAAACTGTTAATTAACTAGGCAACAAAAAAATTATGCCAAAACAGAGATAAAACCCCGCCAACGACCGTGTACCATCTGTATTATAATAGCACAAATCAGTTACGAGTTAATCATATCAAATTTCATCTACAAGTCAGCCATTTTTTCTGAAGTTATTTTTTTTTAATAAAACTTCTTAATTATAAGAACACACATTTTATCAGACGATTAAATGTGACTGCAAATTGTGGCCGATGACTGTTTCCAACATGAATAAGAGTGAGAAATTGCCTGGTTAACATATCGATCTGGGTGGCTTAGTGGTACGGTCCGCTGGACGTCCCAGGTTTGAGTCCTGGCACAGGTCAATTTTTCACTCATGTTGATTTAGTGCATTTAATTGTCTGATAAAATGTGTGTTCTTATAATACTAATTATAATTATAAATATTGTAAAATAAAGTAATCAGACGTAGTGTTCATGCTTTAATATATATATATAATTTCATAAAATTTACATTTTTAGAAAGATCTTTAAAAATAAAATAATTTTTGAGGGAAGAGGTACCTTCTAAAATGTATACATTAAGAGTTATCGGCATTTAAAATTTATTTCCAAACGTGAACAAACTTTTCGAAAAGAAATTGCATGTGATTAATTTATTTCTATAAAACCACGGTAAAGGACAAGCATTTCGTTCGCAGGCTGGGAATCCTTAGACGTCATTTTTCTATAAATTAATGGAATCCAGTTGTTAAATTGTTTTTGTTTTAGAAGTGAAATTTCCATTTAAATTTATTGTAAGAGTGCAGTGTTTAATTGAATAAAATAATGTAAATCTAAGTAATTGCTAAGATATTTTGCTACTTTTCACCCTTAACTACGTTTTATAAAGATTCGCCAATCAATGTGATTTAACGCTAATAATAAAAGAGCATGATATCACGTTTTATTTCAAAAGCAGCGCTGACGCGCTATGTACATATTCCATTTCTACTCATCTCATGGATTAGTCAGTGATATTTTTTAACGAAGGATAACAAGTATTATAACAAGCCACATTTAGTATGTTGTTTTTAAGTGTGTAATTAGTTTAATTGAAAAATCTACTGGTATTTCTTGTTAACCTTTTAAACAATAACTGAAAGTAAAATGTAATTTTACATAACATTCTCATGTTAATTTCATAGAGTAGATAATTTAAATTATGTATAATCTATTTTAAAAAAAAGAAATGATATCTACAAAAAGTAACTTTTCAAAAGTAAAAAAAAAAAAAAAAAAAAAAAAAAAAAACGAAAGTTGTGGCTAAAAAATGGTGTGATATCAAATTTCCAAGCTTTTATTATAGTGCTTATTTAACTTTTTTCTATTAAATAAGTTATCATATATATAAGTTGAGTGATACGTATATGTTAATAGAAATCGTTTTCACCTGTACTAAATACATCCTAACGTGTTTCTGAAAATTAAATTTTTTTCAAATTATGCATGATGGGCTTGGCGGCCATCTTTCCATATTTCTAAGCCCCTAAATTTCTAAAGTAAAAGAATAATATGTTTGCAATGTAATATGTTTATAACAATGTCGAACTTCAGATTTTAACAACGGACAGATAAATTGAGGAAGACTAAATTGATTTGTACTACTTTGAAATGATTAATTACTCTAAAAAATAAATCATAAGATGAATCCTTAAGATAAGTCATCATTATCTTAAGACACAATTTTCAGAGCATACAAGTCCCAAAAACGAAACGCTTAAAATATTTGCTTAAGTTACAATTTTGAACTTCGAATTTTAACTACGTATATGGGTGCTTAGAATTTTGTGTATATTATGGAAAGATGGCCGCCAAGCCAATTATGCATAATTTGAAAAAAATTGAATTTTCAGAAACTCGTTAGGTTGTATTTAGTACAGGAGAAAATGATTTCTATTAACATATACGTAGCACACGATTTATACATATGATAACTTATTTAATGGAAAAAAGTTAAATAAGTACTATAATAAAAGCTTGGAAATTTGATATCACACCCTTTTTTAGCCACAACTTTCGTTTTTTTTTTTTTTTTTTTTTTTTTTTTTTTGTAGATATAAATCTACAAAAACAACTTTTCAAAAGTAAAAAAAGGCCAAGCGTAAAAAAAAAAAAAAAAAGTTGTAGCTAAAAAATGGTAAGATATCAAATTTCCAAGCTATTATATTGCTTATTTAACTTCTTTCCATTAAATAAGTTATCATATATATAAGTCGAGTGCCTACGTATATGTTAATAGAAATCGTTTTCTCCTGTACTAAATACATCCTAATGAGTTTCTGAAAATTCAATTTTTTTCAAATTATGCATGATGGGCTTGGCGGCCATCTTTGCATATTATTCACAAAATTCTAACCACCCAAATCCGTAGTTAAAATCCGAAGTTCAAAATTGTTATTTAAGCAAATATTTAAGAGTTTCATTTATAGACTTGTATGCTCTGAAAATTGTGTCTTAAGATAATGATGATTTATCTTAAAGATTCATCTTATGATTTATTTTTTAGAGTAATTATTAATTTCAAACTAGTAAAAATCAATTTATCAAAATATCAGTCTTATCTAATTTATCTGTCCGTAGTTAGAATCTGAAGTTCGAAATTTTTATAAACATATTACATTGCAAACATATTACGCTTTTACTTTAGAAATTTGGGTGCTTAGAAATATGAAAAGATGGCCGCCAAGCCCATCATGCATAATTTGAAAAAAATTGAATTTTCAGAAACTCATTAGGATGTATTTAGTACAGGAGAAAACGATTTCTATTAACATATACGTAGGCACTCGACTTATATATATGATAACTTATTTAATGGAAAAAAGTTAAATAAGCAATATAATAGCTTGGAAATTTGATATCACACCATTTTTTAGCCACAACTTTTTTTTTTTTTTTTTTTTTTTTACGCTTGGCCTTTTTTTACTTTTGAAAAGTTGTTTTTGTAGATATCATTTCTTTTTTTTTAAATATATTGAACATAATTTAAATAATCTAAACATGAGAAATAATTTAAAAATACATTTTACTTTCAGTCATTGTTTAAAGGGTTAACTAGAAATACCAGTAGATTTTTCAATTAAATTAATTACACTCTTAAAAACAACATACTAAATGTGGCTTGTTATATATACTTGTTATCCTCCGTTAAAAAATATCGCTGACTAATCCATTAAATGAATAAAAATGGAATATGTACATAGCGTGTCAGCGCTGCATTTGAAATCAAACGTGATATCACGCTCTTTTATTATTAGCACTAGCTGGCTTCGCCCGCTAGCGGGCCCCTAATTTACACCGGGGACTCAATCCTTTTAAAACCTCGAATAAGATAAACCACGAACCTCCGACCTGGTTCCACGCTGCCTTCGGCACCGGATAATCCCTTAATTTGCACGTCGAATTGTATAAACCTGTAAACAAACGAACTTCCGAAACGGGTCCCCGCTGCCTTCGGCACCGTATAGCAGTCGTGCTGCGCACGCTCAAGTTCTATCTTCCACCACCAGGTAGCGCAATCTGTTCTATACGAACCTCGGGCACTGAAATCGTTAAGGCTATAGATGTCGTGATCTAGCCTATAGAACCAGAGATAAGAAAGTGCCCCCTGGTGGTGAAAAAACGAACTAAAATCGGAAAGCTCTATAGATGTCAAGTCGAATGAGCCATACCCCGTCGTGATCCGACCCATAGAAACAGAGATAGGAAAGCGCCCACTGGTGGTGAAAGCTAATCGCGTTTGGGGGGGAAAGTGGGGGGATGAACACAGGAGATGCATAATAAGATTAGGCGGTCACAGACTTTTCCAATGATGTATCACATGAGGGATATGTGCAAAATTCAGAAAATACACCCCCCCCCCCCACCTGCATAATTTGATTAAGCGTTCACAGACCTTTCCAACGATATATCACATGAGAGGTGTCGGCAAAATTTAGAAAAGTGCCCCCTTTGGGGGGGGGGGTGAAAGCGGGTGGATGGACCCCGAAGATACATAATATTAATAAACGGCCACAGGCCTTTCAAACAATATATCACTCGAGTAGTGTCGGGGGGGGGGCGCAAAATGTGGGGGTTTCACCTGTGGTGCATAACATGAATAAGTGGTCACAGCCCTTTGTATCGATATGTGACATGACGGATATCGTTAAAATTTAGAAAAGTGTCTCCCCCCCTTGTGTAGGCAAAACGCGCTCCGCCCCTCCCTATAATTTTTGCGCAGCTTTATTTTTAAAATTTATGTTATGTGTTATAAAATATCGTAAAGTTTCAAACAGATAGCCTTATTATACTTCCTAATTTTGTTCACGCTCCTCCCGATCCTCTCCCCGAACTGTGACGCGCCATTCTTTTTTATAATTTTTTTATCATGTGTTATAAACCATCTTAAAGTTTAAAACAGATCGCATTGGAATTTAATATATTTGCTGAAATTACTATTATATGTAGAATAATATAGAAATAAACCCTCCTTTAGATTGTAATTGAGATATATGAACAATTTTTAGAATTTATGAAAGCTGATTTTTATTTATTTATTTATTTATCTATTTATTTATTTTTTGTTTATTTATTTATTTATTTTTTTGCATTGCCCTGTGCATGTTTGGAATTTCTTAGCAATTTCTTAGATTTACATTATTTTATTCAATTAAACACTGTACTGTTACAATAAATTTAAATGGAAACTTCACTTCTAAAACAAAAATAATTTAACAACTGGATTTCATTAATTTATAGAAAAATGACGTGAAAGGTATTCCTGCGAACGAAATGCCTGTCCTTTACCGTTTTTTTTTTTTTTTTTTTTTTTTTTTTTTTAGAAATAAATGAATCACCTTTAATTCATTTCAAAAATTTTGTTTACGTTTGGAAAGAAATTTTAAATGCCGATAACTCTTAATGCATACATTTTAGAAGGTACAGCTTACCTCAAAAACTAATTTATTTTTAAAGATCTTTCAAAAACTTATATTATATATTTAAAATATTTTTTAAAGCATAAACACTACGTCTGATTACTTTATTTTACAATATTTTAAGAACACGCATTTTATCAGACAATTAAATGCACTAAACAAACACGAGTCAAAAATTGACCTGGGCCAGGACTCAGCCTGGGACCTTACGCATACCATGCCGACGCTCTGCGACTGAGCCACCCAGATCGATACGCTTGACGGGAATTTCTCATACTTATTCATGTTGGAAACAGTCATCTGCCACAGTTTACAGTCATATTTAATTGTTTGATAAAATGTGTGTTCTTATAATTATGAAGTTTTTTTTTTTTAAATATCTTCAGAAGAAAATGGCTGACTTGCAGATGAAATTTGATGTTGTTATAACTTGTAACTGATTTGTGCTATTATAATACAGACTAGCCGCCACTGGCGACCAGTTTGGTCTCCCTTAAATGTATGTTAAGCACTGTAACACGTTACTTTTATTCATAATTTATTTTTTTTCGTAATCCTTCGCCAAACCGGAAGATTCTAATAGACAAATCAAAAACTTTTGCGATCATGGTAGCATTTCGCATATTTTTTGTTGTTATGTATTTCATCTTTCTTGACAAAAATCGCTTAACCAACTTAAGCATTTATGCTTCATATCCGTTTGCTTATCAGTTGCAATATGCTTGCTAATGAGGAGATTCTTAAACATATTAAGTAGTTTTCCGTAATTGGATCCATTGCCAAATGGCGTATTTTAGTTAATACGATTTGGTGCAATGAAGTCTATTTTGTGAAAGTCTTTAATGATATCCACCATTTACACTGAACCATATTGTTGCCAATATTTTTTTGTTTGTTTGTTTGTTTCTCGCTAACTTTGGCTGTAGACTTGATTACGGGAGAATCAAGAAGAAAATCTATCATTATTCTCATTTAAAACGTCTTGAATAATGTGACATAATCGGAGTGCATATTATAACACGTAATTTTCGAGTATGGTTTGGTGAAACATCGAACTTTTGGAAGCCAGTTTTGATAATCACGTAAATATGTCACACCAACATTACCGCCTATAATTCTAATTACAGCAACCCGTTTTTTATCTCTATGTTGCAACTCTATAGTTAACATAGTGCCCCGGTGCGTCTACGACAGCTGTTCCATCAGAACATTTGATTTCAAAATAAAAGTATCGTTTCTAATTTGCACACGCGAAAAATAAAAGCTGGTATTGGCGATTTTAAAAATTCTATTGGCGAGATTTGCGCCCAAATAACACAAAAATACTTAATGATGTTATGTATTTTGTAAATGTATATTAAATTACTGTTTTGAAAGCGATTGGTCATTAATAATGGTAAATATGATTGGTGATTAACAATCATTTTCGGTGGTCTTTCTTCCTTTCACGTATAATACATAAATACCAAATTAACTGACAATTTGTTTCGAAATTTGATTCATTAAATATCATTACATGAGTTGTATTTGTTTACATTCAGCTTACATCAAGAAAAGATAAAGAATGAAGTTGAGTTGTATAGCACATAATTATGGTAAACTTTGATTATGTCACTGGTACGAATTATTTTTTTGACACCAGGCAGCGCTCCAAAAAATCTTTCATGGAAAACTAACTTTACAAACGATTATCTCTATGGTTTAATGGTTTAATATTTTAAACCTTCACGACGAATGAATCTTGTTTTTTTTTTTTTTGTTTACTTTCATGGATAGAGAATTTGAACTGCGAAGCTAATTTCAACTGAAGTTATTGGAGAATATATACATAATTGAACGTAAGTCATCTCTCAAATATTAATTTATTTTGAACGATGTTTCTAAAAATGTCACATTTATGAAGTTTTATTCGAAAAAATAATTTTTAATAAAAATGGCCGCCTGGCATATGAAAAAGTGAAACGGACATTCTGGAACTGTTGATGACAGTCACATGACTTACGGTTTTATTATAGAGATGGTACATGGTCGTTGGCATGTTTTATCTCTGTTTTGGCATAATTTTTTAATCGCCAAGTTAATTAACCGTTTTTTGCTAATTAAGGATAGAAAATAATATTTTTTACACTGAATTTTATAAAAGCACATAGATTACGTAATTACTTGTCCAAAATGCAATCCTTTTTTTATTCTGACGAATGTTAAGGTCTGTAGGTTGTTTGAAAAAAAAAAGTTTGACGAAGAAAAAAGTGATCATTTTAAGTAACTCGACTTTTTTTTAAAAATCTATATCTCTGTTTATAAATCACTTATGAAAATGAGTTTGGTCTCAAATTGAAGAAATTCTTCATTAGATTGTTCTGGTTTTCGTTTTTTTTCATGCGACGCTTGGTTTATTTGATATCTGATATTTTAATCTGGCATGTTTTGTCGATTTAACATTGCGAAGTTGATTTCTGTAAATAAGCAGTAGCGGTCTAGTTCAGTTCTTGGCGTTGTTTGTGTGGCGTTTTTTTTAAGCTTGGCTTGGCAGAGCGACCGCCCTGCTTGATTATCCAAAGAATCTTACCTTAACTCATTTTAAGTTTGTAATAAGTTGTGTGAAGATTCGTTCAAAGCATATTTCAGAAAGATATTTATGATTAATGTTTGAAACTTTCCATGTAGTTAATTAATAAATAAAGCATAAATTTTATGTCATGTAAATTTATCTTTCATTCAATGTGATTTCTCATGGTACAGTTTAGTTACTGAAATGTGGTCATTAGTATGAGAAATCAGTGTACGAAAATTACTCTTGCGTATTATTTATTTAGTGATTAATAATACGCAAGGAAGTTGTAGTTTGCAACAGCAATAAATTAATCCTATACAAACATGGATTGTACGACATTGTTTAAAAGAGACGTCCGAATTTCGCATTATTTATTCATGAATCAATAAATAAAGCTGTCGTTTTGCAGAGCTGGGGAAATTAATTTCTAACCAGTCTGTCTTAGGAGTAAACATTGTAAATTATTATTATTTATAAAGTGTTATTCTTAAATCTAGAATCAATGATAAAAAAATACTTAGATTCCTATACTTATACAAGACAGTCTTGGCTAGCAATTTGTTTAAAATTTTTATTATTGTTTTATATGAAATGTAAATACGAATTTCATTGCCTTTTTTAAGTAACATGCTGGACAGAATTGTTCAGATTAGTAAATGACGGGTACTTATCGTAATCTGCCCAAACCAATCATAGAAATAAATGGTATTTTAGTTAACTTTTAAATAAAGGTCATTCGCAATCATATATAATTAATGATAGTTCTGATACAGCGAAAGGCGAGATCAAAATAAACATGAACACTCACGTTATAAAAATATCATTAATTAACTAAACTAGTAATAAAACAAGCATTGTGTGATTTTAGTGAAAATTCCAAATGCTTGTGAGAATGCTTCAAAAGAAATTATAATTAAAAATAACGTTAATTACCATTAAAATATCAAAATTATAATTCGGGGGAAAAACAGTTAACTTAAACATGCCTGTAAAGAAAGAAAATAAAATTAACCTAAATGAATTACACACAATTAAACCATGTTGATTTTAAGAAAAACCAAAATTTTTTAAATTAAAATTATTTATTTAGACATATAAACATTATATACAAAATATAAGAAAAGAAGAGAGAAAGCACAATTGCTTTCGTAACTTAATTTCAGCTTCTGTGCTGACGACATTTAGTTTATTAACTAGAATTATTATCTTATTACTTAAAAATATCGGGCTGACATTATTCTGCTCCCAGATTGGTTATTAACATAAACAAGAATAAATGAATATTAAGTGGGGATTCCGAAGTCATTACCCTAACTTTGAATTCATATTAAATACAAACATAATTGAGACAAGTAAAATGAAATTATAATTGAAATTTTGCTCTCCATCTTAGAAACATGATCTAGAAATACTAATTGCTTTATTAAAGCTAAACTGTAGAAATAGACTTTATAGCATATCAAAGTTATTTTGCTGCTGACATGGTGAAACAATATATTATTTAATGCTACGCATCGCAGATGGTTGTTTTTTCAGAGATGGACGAGGAAAAAATAAGATACTTCACATCTCGAAGCGAGAGACAGAATATATATCATACTAGAAAAAAAATATATATATAAAAATATACAAAGTACAGCCTTATGCAAAATGCAAGGGCGTGCTTAATTAAAATGCAATACTGCTATTGGTTAGGTATCGTGCGTAACAGTTACACAGAGACTATATTTCCTATTGGATTTTCAAATATCACACTTAGGTAGTGAGGTGACACTTGCTTTAGAAATCATCAAGTCAACATCATAAAATATTTAAGCAGATTTATATATTATGTCCTCTGGTTTATTCAGGTGTAATAAATTGTCCTCTCTATGCCCATTGTGTTTCAAATGTCCAACTATAGACATAGCGTCTCCACATTTCTACTCTGGTGGTCTAATTGTGTGAACAAATAGTTTGATGACGTAAAATGAATGACTTATTAAATAAAATATTAATTTACACATATAACAAGAACGAAAAATCATGCGTCAAGCATAGATTATGTAACACTTTCCAACGCTTCCAAAATAATTTTACAAATCATCATCGTTTAATAAGCTGAAAGATAACATCTAAGTAAACAATTTGGAAAACGCAAAACATATTTAAAAACGTAATTTCAGGAATTTCCAACATATACAATATTCGGAAAAATATCCAAATACTTTTATTCTGCCCTGTATATGATCTATAGACTTGTATATATACTACATAGGATGCTAAATTTTAGTTTAGTTAGGAAACGCGTAGCAGAGTTTAAAATTCTCCTTCTGGAGTTTCTGTCAATAAACGGAAATATGTTCGCGAACTTTTGTGCTGCCCTGTATATGATCTACAGATTTTATACCACCAAGTAATAGACAAAAAGTGAGTTAAATTTAAAATCGCGTTCAGCAACTAAAAACGCACTTCCAGAAATTATTGTTAACAGACAATAGATAATTCTTTTGTGTGTCCCTGTAAATGAACGATGACTGCTATACACACAGTATTCTATAGTAAGCCTCGTGTAATGCACCTTAGTGATCTATATAAATTTCAATGCGTTTAAAATAGTGAAACAATATTTAATTAAACTGCAAACGATTTTTCTCCATAGACGTAATGTAACGGAATTCTTTTGACTGTCCCTGTAAAGTAACTATAAGTGCTATGCACACCCTATTCCATATTAGGCTTCTTGTAATGCACCTTAGTGATATATATCAATTACAATGTGTTTGAAATTGTATAACATCATTAAAATAAAGCGCAAATGATTTTTCCCCATAAGACCGTAATGTAACGGAATTCTTTTGAGTGTCCCTATAAAAAAAACTATAAGTGCTACACACTTGAGTTGAAATAGGGGACATGCTATAGGCTGTCTGGCTGTCACCCGCCTTGAGGATCCGCTTTTGGCATATGATCGGGACAAGCCCCAAGCTCAAGGCAGCAAGGTCTCTACCGTCCAAACGACACCACCGTCTCCGGATTAACTAAAATTTCTTACACCATCAATCATAAGTGGCAGCCCTATTTATCAGGGCGTGCCATGGGAAAACATTTACATATTGAAAAGTAAATTATAGTAAATTATACAAACTCTAATTCACAAATGGCAGCCCTATTTATTCAGGGCGTGCCTGATTTTATACAATGTTTGACTATTATAGATTATATACACAATATTTAAAGCTACAGTTTTTTACAGGTAAGTAGATTTAAAAAAAAAAAAAAAAAAAAAAAAAAATGTATACACAATAATTATATAAGTTACATGTTTTACAAATTTCAATATTTACACATTATACTAGGGTTGGGCAATTTGCCGGCAAAATGGTATTTTTGCCAGGACAGTGGCAAAAACTGGAAAAAACCTGGTAAAAACCGGCAAAAATTGGCAAAAAAGGGCTGGATTTAATAAATATAATAAAATAATATAATTTTGTATATATTATAATTGAGACTTAAATCAGAATATTAATTACATATTTCCCTAATGTTAATTTGATTAATTAAAATAATTTTCATTGGTAATATGAATAAAAAAAAATATCAATCATAATCAATTTTGTAGATAAATTTATGTGATGGTGACAGGTAAAAACTTTTTACTTTTCTCAAATTAATGTAGTAATGTTACCTTTAAAATGAATATATATTAAAAAAAAAATTAAATCAACAGTTTCTACATTTAAAAAATCTATAGACAATAACATATAAAAATTACAGGGCAATCGGAGCATATTTACGGGAGTTAGAGCACGGACAGACGGCAGACGGCAGACGGCCAGACAAACCGAAGTCATAAATACTTTTCAACTAGGTTGGAAAGTGTTAAAAATGAAAATTTATCCGTCTTTCTGTCTGCACTTCTATACAAATCAACAATTTAATCCGGAATATAATATCCAGAGTAATCCGGAATGTAATATCCAGAGTAATCCGGAATGGAAATAACGTATAAAAGTAATTTTTAATTAACTAGGGGGCTCTGCCCCCTGCTCGCTACGCTCACCAACCCCGTTCTGATTTCACAGCCTCTTAAAACCTGGTAATGTATCCTGTTTTAAAAAGATGATGATGATGATATCACGAACGGCGACTTTCTTCTGTAATCAGGTTATAATGCTTTTTCATTTAACTGGTTATAATGCTTTTTCATTTAATTCATCTTTTTTATTTTTAATATTTATGTGTAAACACAATTTTTATGAAGTAATTTTCTTTATTTCCTCATTTTATTTTAAAGATATAAGCATGCAGATTTTTGATAATGATCTTGCTCTTGTTGCAGCAAAAAGAAAAAAAAATTCTAACTGACCAATTTCGTCTAGAAGTGGGTGGAGGGGATATAAAAATTTTAAAACTGTGATTCTTTGAAAATTAATGGGAGAACCATTTCATTAACATAATCTTATTCAGTACCTTATTTTAAAAAAATGAACCTGCTTTCAACATGTGATCATTTAATTATTAATTTAAACTTTCATTATTGTTTTTAATAGTCTCGCGCAAATACATTTTTTATTTGAGATAAAACATAATCCTTTGCGGTTATTTAGAAATTGGCAACAATATAAAAAATGACTTTTCCAATAAAAGATTTTTTACTCGATTTTTAAGGATTTTTTGAGTTTTTATTGTCCGACCGTGATAATTTTTTTAATTTCTGAAAGCTTGTTATATTTCGCGTCTGATGGTATGATTTTCGAATTCGTAGGATGGCTAGAAAAAAGTAATAGCTCCTCAAAAATGTCCCTAGTAAAAAAGCGATGAGAATAACCCGGAATATCTACGCAGAATTTGATTGGTCCATTTCGTTTTTGGCTCAGTTCCAGATTACTTTTTTTTAATATAGAAGGATAAAAATCAAAAAATCTGACAAGCAATTCCTATCAAATTTAAACATTGTTCCTTTTAACAGTTGCCAACAATTAAAAATTCACAATAAAATTCTTCCTACAATAATTAATTTTCTATTGAAAGATTCCCACGTAAAAATTGAAATTGAAATAAAAAGTTTCAACAATTCAAATAAAGATTAATATGACGTCATATTGGTGAGATAACGGAAATTTTCAACATTTCTCAATAATACAAGGCGTATAAGTATATGTAAGTACAAAAAGCACATTAATATGACATCATATTGAAAGTTTAACGGACTTTTCCAAATGTTTGAGAAACATACAAAGAGAGTATCGATATGAGTAATAGAGAAGCAGGTAGATATGACATCAGCAGGTGAATATAACGTCATATGGATTTGAGGAACGTATTGAATCATGATAAAAACCCGATTATAAAAATGTTGACATATTTCAACGTTTTGACAAATTTTAACATATTTTAACATATTTTAACATATTTTAACATAACTCTGTACAACAAATTTCATTTTGAAATTTATTTTTCTACACAAAGATTCTTAAAATCCCGGACAATGCCGAGTACTTAAAATAGTATTAAATAAAAATATAAACAATATTTCTATTTTGTTCTAGATAAATGTGGGAATACAAATATGTGAATATTACAATTTTAGTATGGATGAATAGTTTTTTAATAAAAGTTTATATAGTTTATTATATTTAAATGAAGCTAAACGTTCTGTCTTTCATAAAAAGATGATGCAATGCATTACTGAAGTTATTAACTGTAGCCTAATTTGTTAATTATCCCATTAATCTTTCGTCGACTTAAATCAATGACACAATATCAGTCATTTAAATCAAGTCAATTACGAATGAGCTTTAAAAATCTGACAATTTAAAAAAATTCCGGAGCGAAAAGACTCAGATAATATCACGTAATTTTTCACCTATATCATAAATCATTTAGAAAAAGTCTATTTTACATAAGTAAAAAAGCAAGCTTGAATGCTAGTGTTTTTTCACGAAGTTCAAAATTAAAATTGACATTCATTGAGCTTTTACAGCGTTTGCGTTAGGAAAATAGCAACAAGGTAGCTTTCTCCGTTCCTAATCTAAATTGTAAGTGGAATGCTTGAAAAGTTGGGTTATTTTAAGTACAATGTTAAAAATTACAGCCAACTTGTCAATCATTCAACCGTTCTTATAGATAACGGTTATTTCATCATATTATAACCATATTATGAATTTATCAAAATAGAGATAAATTGAAATTAAATAGATGTTTTCTATAAAAACGGTTGAATGACTAGACAGTTTGTTGCAGATATTTACGGTGCGGGATTATTTAAAATATTGCGTGAATTGAGTCATCTACACATATAACGCTAACATCCTAAAATGACTTTCACAAAAAATTATGAAATTATACATACGTTACATAGTATTATATAATTTATAGTTACATATATATATATATATTAATAATATCTTAAATATAATTCATATTTTAAAACATTCCATACCTTTAATCAACATATTCTTTTAATTCTTATTCTAAAAACCTTAATCTGTTAAAAGCGACACTTCTTTGTAAAAAACCTCTAATTTATTTCTTCATATTTTCAAACATTGAAATTTTATTTCTTTGGAACATTTCTTAATACCACTTTTATTTTTATTAAAATTATTCTTCGATATCTTTGCAAGTAATTCCCTCTTCTAATTTTTCGCCTTTTTATCTCTACTCTTCTGATAAAGAGCACCGACTTTACGTCAGGAATTTGACCGCCTTGCTAAACCTTGTCAACCAATCACTGAGCAAGTCCCAAATCTGATTCCCCTTACCTTCTTCCTAACTAGCATCCCGTTGGCGCGTTCATATGGTGCGTCAACATATTCTTGAGCGAATTACTGGTATAAAACATGCCTACACAGCCTTGGAGATCAGATTTTTTACGTTTTTCGACTTGCTAAATAAATCCCGTCACTTGGAGGAGCTTTTACCCAAGTCAGCGTTTCTCTAATATTTTAAGGTCTGACGCAACACAGCCCAGATATAAGTTTTAAAATGGACAATAGTGGATTTGTCTCTACTTTTACGAAGTCATTAAATTCATTGTTGATAATACAGCTTCCTTTTTTTAAAACGGGAAAATTTCCAGTGATTTCATAAACATCGCCTTCCATCTTGATAACATCGACTGCAAAAATAAATGGCTCTGAAAATACATCGCTTGCCATAGGTAATATGTCAGTCGTTTATCAAAATAATTTACTATGAAATGGAAAAGTATTTCATATATTTACATAGAGCTCATATAAGTTATTATATAATATATTAAATAACATGTAATATATATTATATAATAATAATTATACAATATTATAATTTTGATCGCTTTTTTACAATCATTTAAATAGAGACTAGTTTCATTGATTGAAACAACATTTTCCTGTTTTCTTCGGATAAATGTCGTAAAGAGCGACGATGAACATTGTGTTTTTTGTCCTTTTTAAGTTTTAAATTAGTGTTTTTGTTTTTTTTTACCAGTTTACACTGAGCATTTTAACGATTTAGCAACAGTTATTTGACTTGGAGCTTTTTTATTTTACCAAAAAATATCTTACTTTTGCAATATTCGAAGAATTTCTTTTTGTTCTTGGGTACATATTTGGAACAATTTTTTCCCCTTGAACCAGCCATTCCCGTTTTTACCCTGAATTACTACCGTGGCGTTAGATATTTTTAAACCATGCCTATCACAGCGTTTTTTAATAACCGAATACGAATAATTCTCTTCGGAAAGTGCCTAAATATGGACTTCCATCCATCGGTTCTTTAAAAGCACCATTTTGCATGTCAAAAAAAATTTCCAGTTGCCAGTCGAGAATTAGAAATAATTTCTATATATGCAGACGATATTTTTTACACCAAAACAAAGTCGTCTAAAAAATGTACGAACAGCCACAGTATTTGTAAAAGTTTCAATAATAGAATCATACACAGTATTGAATGTTTGTCTCGAAAATATAGGCCAAAATTCATTGAAAATTTTAAAAACATTTCGAAATTTTCGCACGAGATAAAAAGTTCATCGCATTGATTTTTTTTTTTTTTTTTTTGCAAACTCTCTTTTCCATATTTACTTCAGAAAATCACATTTGTAAGGCTCCAAAAATTTCTTTTAGAGGGATCTTTTGATAAACAACTGTGTTTGAAGTAGCTATAGAAAAAAAATGGCCATCTTCCAAACAATGCAATCAGATGTTCTTAACCTTATTATTTTTATTTACTCTAACAATAAATTATTTTAAACAGGTATTGGTATGTAATACCTATACGTTAAAGTATAATCTATTTCTGTGTGTTGTGAAACCACCGGAACTATTAACATTCCAGCAAAACTAGTTTTCTTCTAAATTTCAATCATTTTGAATTGTAATTTCAATAGATATCAACTTATAGATCAAATGCACTAATCGCTGCTACTGTAAGGCTCTGAAAAGATACACAACTTCCTTGTATTATCTTAAGTCTTTTAATTATATTTGCATCATTTTGTTGCAAGTCTTTATTCGAAAACTTTTGACTTTCATTAGCTAAATTTCAGTACCCATAAAAATGGAAAATAAAATCTTTTCGAGAAAAAAATTTACAAAATACTGAAATATTAAACATTTTTCGTGTCATTGTCAAAAATTTATGAAATTCAACAAAACGCTGAAAAATTCCCAGAAGTCATAGCGAAAATTCGTTCCTCGACAAAAGTTCAACCTTAATATATTCAATCAAAGATTAACTGATTTTGGGCATTTCCAATCAAACATAATAATGTTTTTCCAAATAGCTGATAAATTTTGTGTGTAATAAAACTATTAATTTTTCTCAATTATTTTCAGATTCCCTTTTTAACTATCAATAATTTTTGCGTGAGAAAAATACGATTAAATTTATATACAAAAAGATTTTTTTTCCATGTTCGATATTTTGTACCCTTTCCTCCTTAATAAATATTTATTATCAGTTTTAAAAACGCTTAAGAAAATAATAATAGACGTACAACACTAACGTATAGGATGTCTATTGTGCTTAATATTTTTCGGTATATACGTGAAGAGCTTATTTTCTGATGAATGGACTTTAACTCTGTACACAAACCAATCGATATTCCTTTCGCGTATATTTTATCTTTAACTTGCCAGATGGAAGTCTTGATGTTGTTCTTATTCTAGTGTTTTCTTAAGGGCTGAAGTAGATATTACTTCCGTATATATCTCTGTCTATTGTATTCATGGTAAAACCTTATCGCTGTTATAAATTTTCCAAAAATCTTTCAAATTTCACCTTAGAAAATGGTAGTTCATTATTATGAGCCTCTTTTTACGATAACATGATACGTTTTTATGATACATAGAAGAATAAAACATTGACGTGAAAGTAAGCGATACAATTTTTATGATTGATATATAGGTATTAATTACTCTCGTACAGCATATCAAACCTCTGTGTTATATCATATATTATAATACGAGCAAATCTTGTGTGTGTGTGTATATATATATATATATATATATATATATATATGCAAATTTGATTTTAAAAACAGCTCTAACGATTTTGGCAAAATTTTGTATTTTACCGTTTTCTTTCGGGTACCAGAAATCCATTAGGCTAGGTCACATGTTCGAGAAAATACGATTAGTGGGACATTTTGGGTCACCACTGGTCAGGGTCAAGGTAATTTTATCTACTAAAAAATCTGCTAAAACGATTTTGATTAAATTTTTTATCCTACCATTTTGGATTAAGAGAAAAGAATTGGGCTAAGTCCCATTTTCGAGAAAAGTCGATTAGTGGGTCATTTTTAGGTCATTACGGGTCAAACTAATTATATCTAAAAACGGCTCTAACGATTTTGACTAAATTTTGTATCCTACGAGTTTTGGGCACGAGAAAATCATTGGGCTAGTTCACATGTTCGAGAAAATTTCATTAGTGGGCCAATTTTGGGTCACTGTGGCTCAAGCTAATTTTATCTAAAAAACGGCTCAGACTATTTAAAAAAAATTTTGCATCCTACGGTTTTCGAACACGAGAAAACTGTTGGGGTAGGTCACACGTTCGAGAAAATTTGATTAGTGGGTCATTTTGGTATTTTGAACTAAGTTTTGTATCCTACAGTTTTAGAGAACGAGAAACCTAATGGGCTAGGTCACATGTTTGAGAAAATTCGATTAGTGGATTATTTTGTTCATGGGTCATTACGGTTCAAGGTATTTTTATCTTAAAAAGGCTCAGACGATTTGAACTAAATTTTGTATCCTACAGTTTTAAGGAACGAGAAAATCATCGGTATAGGGGACATGCTCAAGAAAATTAGATTAGGGGGTCATTTTTGGGTCACTGTGGGTCAAGCTAATTTTATCTAAAAAATGGCTCAGACTATTTAAAATAAATTTTGAATCCTTCGGTTTTCGAACACGAGAAAACTGTTGGGGTAGGTCACACGTTCGAGAAAATTTGATTAGTGGGTCATTTTGGTGTTTTGAACTAAGTTTTGTATCCTACAGTTTCAGAGAACGAGAAACCTATTGGGCTAGGTCACATGTTCGAGAAAATTCGATTAGTGGATTATTTTGTTCATGGGTTATTTTGGTGATGGGTCATAATGGGTCAAGGTATTTTTATCTTAAAAAGGCTCAGACGATTTGAACTAAATTTTGTATCCTACAGTTTTAAGGAACGAGAAAATAATCGGTATAGGGGACATGCTCGAGAAAATTAGATTAGTGGGTCATTTTTGAGTCACTGTGGGTCAAGCTAATTTTATCTAAAAAACGGCTCAGACTATTTTGACTAAATTTTATATCCCACGGGTTTCGGGCACGAGAAGACAATTGAGCTTGGTCACATGTTCGAGAAAATTCAATTAGTGAGTCTTTTTTGGGTCACTGCAGGTCAAACTTATTTAATCAAAAACGGCTCTAACTGTTTAGCTGAATTTTGTATCTTACGGTTTTCGGACACTAGAAGGTCACTGGGCTAAGTCACATTTTCGAGATCAAGAAAAAATCGATTAATGGATCATTTTAGTCTCACTGTGGGTCAAGCTATTTTTTTCTAAAAAACAAATCTAACAATTTTTATTTATTTATTTTTTTTACCGTTTTGGATTACGGAACACAATTAGGTTTGATCACATGTTCGAGAAAATTTGACCAGTGGATCATTTTGGTATCACTAAGCGTAATGCGTTTCAATGGAAATGAAGAATGTAACAGTTAGTATGTGTTTGAATAGTTGGTAGTAAACGAAGCCGGAAAGATGTCATCATTTCGCCAAATTTGAAGAAATATTGGCGACATTAGGCTGAAAATTGACTTTCAAGATTACCAATGACAAAGTACATACTTGGCACAAATTGAAAGATATTTCGTGATATTTGAACTCAAAGCTAATTTTGACCGAGCATAGCTCAGTTTTCCCAGGTCGTTAAATTAATTTAAGAAAATAAAATAAGTTAAAACTGGTGTGAAACACTAAGAACTAAAAAAACTTCTTAAAACACCATCAAAAACTTTAAAGTTTTTGATGGTGTTTTAAGAAGTTTTTTTAGTTCTTAATTTAATAAAGTTGTAATATTATTTTTTTTCTTTTCAAAACACGCTTTATATAAATCATCTTAAGTCATCCGCTTTAAAGGTATTTCAATTATGAATTGTTTAGAACTGTGGTTTTTAAACTGTGGTCCGCGAGATTACAGGATGGTGTCCTCAAGCCGAATGTTGAATTTAGAATTTTTTTTCAGAAGGAATTTCTGTAGCTCCGGAGAAGGAGGGTTTGCGAGGACATATTTCAATGTATCAGGTGGAGAATATGTGTGAAAATGTTGAGAAACAATTGATTAAACATGTAAAAAATTAGTTATTTTTTTCGTATTGAAACTAGATGAACATTTAGACATTTCTAATAATGTAAACTTGATAGTTTTGATACTTGATAGTTTTCGTTCATTATGAATGTGGTGGTAAGATATGTGACGATTTATTTTATTTTGAAAATATCTTCCAACTCATAACACAAGTGCAGCAGTATTCCCATGTTTAAGCAGTTTCATAACAAGAAAAGTAAATAAACTCTTCAAATTGTGCCAGAATAATCGGTATGTTCTCGAAACGAGGCTCGAGCTCTACGTGGAACTGTTAATAGTTTGATCAGCTTGGTTAAATCTAAAGCATGTAGTTCGGTCACACTGTTGTATTGAACGAGAGCCGGTGGTTGCCAAACACTGCCTGGAGATTTGTAGACTACATTCAACGAAATTATTTCAGTTGTAAATTATATGAAGTTTCGTCCATTGAAATCAGAACTTTTAAAAATAATGTGCGAAGAGAATGGTGTCAACACAAACAGGAACTTTAGTAAATAAAATAATAGAAAAATATATTCACATTGCTAAATAATTGATGTATCACTTTAAAAACTACATTAAAACACTTATCTACAAGTTTCGACTTACATCTAAGGTCATCATCAGGATAAAAGTCCATCGCAAGATGTGTCTGACTGTACTGTCGTTGAAAATTCCAAGATCCGTACACTTGACCAATCAGCTTTAATTAAACTAAACTGTATAGTAGACAGCCAACTCCATATATTAATGTAAACTATTATTAATTATTATTATTTACTAAGGGAATAATCCAAGAAAACCAATTGATCATAAAAACCCGAAAAAAAACATTAAAAAAGCAACAAACCATCCTCCACTTTTTAGACGGAAAAAACCCACTACTTAAATTTTTAGCAAACTAACCAAATTCTTGAAATACTGTACGATACATAATCGTTGCACATCTTCTCCCCCTGTTTAAAATTTTGATAGATTTCCGAACTAAACTTCTTTGCGCAAAATTACACGGTACAATATTTTTAGCTTTTCAAAACCAACTCTGCATCCAGTGTTACCTAGAATGAGCCCTGGATTTCCTAAGATTTTTTATGTCATTTCAATATTCTTCAAGAAGCTCCACGAATATTCTCTTTGTCGTCCTAATGTGAATTTCATACAACCACTGTCTAAATAGTTAGGAATCTCATACATCCCTGCGCGATGACCAGAATGTGTTAAATCCAAATGAACTTCAAGCCTATCCAACAAATTCGGATGGGTGGAAAAACCTCAACTAAGTGAATATCAAATTTAATTAAGTATTTTCTAAGCCTTTTATATAAAACTGGGATATAGTGTAACTTCTTAAACTTATGTACAGTTATCTGCAGGTTATTGAGCTGGACTATAAGCAAGTAAGTTCATAGGATTTCTGACAAATTAATTCATAGGGTTAACCAAGATTATATATAGAAACAAGGAACGGGTATTTTTGTTGTTGTTGTTGTTGAAATAAAACAGCGTACCTAAAGCTAGATTCAATCGTACCTACTCCGTGTGATTACAAAAATTTCATTATTGACAGAAAGTGGGGGATCTTAGCACCGTAATTTTCCCATTTATTGCTAGGGGATATTCGAAACATTTAACACGCATCACTGTGACTTCCAATTCGGAGTATGTTGTATCCACAATTATATAAAAAAGTATACGTCTCAAACCATTCTTTTGCTATAGTCTTAAATTAAAAATCAAAATGTATAATCATTTTTAGTTGGTTATTATTATTTAATAGAGTTTATAATTTTTAATATGTACAATTCTAAAGTTTTATCTAAATATCATTAACTATATGTTACTTGATACAGGTTTATCAGGAAAGAATTATCCGATTACAAAATTTAATATTCTCCATAATTACAAACAGAAAATTATAATTAATATGTCATAATAAAGGAAAAATGTTAAAATTTTAGTTTGTAATATTGTATCTTCATCAAAGGTCTACGTACTGTTCTTTTTTGCCGAAAAATCAGTGAGTGATTTTACCTACCTCGATATATTGGAAATTTGGCTTTGTTGAAGAAATATATACAAAATTTCATTTTTCAACAAGATGGTGCACCACAACATTGCTATTTAGAGGCTCGTAAATTTCTAAACAGACACCTACCACAACCTTGGATTGGCATAGCCGAGGATTTAGTCTTACACAGCTACCCTCCTAGATCACCTGACGTAACTCCTTGCGACTTCTTCCTTTGGGGATATGTCAAAGATCTTGCGTTCATACCACCTTTGCCTACAAGTTCGCTCGAACTTAAAAAAATGCATTTGTGATACATTACAAACAGTTAATAGTGAAAGATTACAACGTGTTTTGCAAGAATTGGTATATCGCAATGATATTATACGTGTGAATAAAAAAAGTCACAGAGAACACGTGTGAAAGAAAAGTAACAATTTTTCTTCTACAATGACATATTAATTGTAATTTTCTCTTTGAAATTATGGAAAATATTAAATTTTGTAATCGGAGGATTCTTTCCCGATAACCCTGTATTTCACTGAAAATCATAATTCAATCAGTGATTTAAAAACTCAATAAGTTCAAAACTTTAGATTAATAGGAATCGAAAACGTGCTGCACACAAACACTCGATATTTATGAACTTTTCTGTGCTCGCAATATTTCTAAATTTTTAAATATGGTTATCGGTTATTAGTTATTTATTTTATAAGAAATAAAATTAAAGAAAGAATTTTTTATTTATTTTGTCAATGGTATTTAGGGCCCTACAAATAATACAGTGAAATATATTAACCAATATTTTATTAGGCATTTGATAAAATATACGGAGATCATTTACGTCTGCATCTTAATCAATAAATATTCGCGCAAATACACATGGAAAACCTTCCGTATGGTTTATTTTGTACAACATATATTTCTAAATTTCTAGGGAAAAAATATTTTATAAGATTACTTTTAAACAATTGTAATTACCATGTAGTACAATGTTATAAAAAAGATCCTAACATAGGCATATTTGACAATAATTTCGAACAATCTGCATTTTGTAACATCCAATGTTCTACAAAATATACCAGTGCGAATAATTAAGTATTAAGAATTAACATTAAGTGCGTAGGTACCACATATTTTTATACGATTTTTTAATACTACTATTTCCGAATAGTAATGTTTATCCTATTAAATCGCAGAACTATACGAATAAATAATGTGAAGATTACCATTCAAAAATAGTTGTATTTAAAATCTTTGTTCTTGGCACCTAACCATTAAGACACAGTGTCTTATTCACCATTATGTTCGATCACACTTTCTTCTTGTTTTGTTGTTGGCTATCAGAACATATCATGACTGTTACTGGCAAGTAAAGTTTTTCAAATAAACGACAATTTTGAGTGCAACGGATAAAAGAACATATGTAATTTTTGTCTATACATGTGGGCCTATTTTCAGGGATTCATTTGCAACAACAACAAAAAAATTTTTAAGCGGACTTGTGCAGTTTTTTAAATTCCTAAATCCATTTCATTTGTTATTAATTTATTATTCACTAACAGATCCACCAAGCATTGACTAGATCCTCCTCGGTCCGAGTCTGCAGAAAAAAAAAACTTAGCTCTGCCTGGGACCTGTTCCAGTCTAAAAAGACAAAATCTGCCCGAAACTAGCCCGCGGGCTGCTCCAAGTTTAAATTTCAAGCCAGTAAATTTCAACAATTTATTGAACGCAACAGCAATAACAACAAAAAACCACGAAAAGACAGATAACCTGAAAATGGATCGTGCTTGATAAATGGTTAAATCAATAATCGTAAAAATAAACTATTTCGTTAAAAAGCGCATATTTAATTAAAATACGCAGTCGTTAAAAAAATAAAGAAATAAAAAAAGTATTTTGAAAATAACAGCCCAGCTAACGGAAAGAGATAAACGTTGTGTTTTCTTTTCCGTTCTGCTTCCTTACAAAAGTTCTTTGTCATAGCAGCAGGGTTTAGCACTAAAAGGATTACTCTAGTAAACCCAACACAGGGAAATTACTCTTTGGATTTTCGTTGGAATAGTGGAAAATTCCTGTTTTCTTTTAATCTATTTAGTAAATTTGTAAAAATTTCCCGATGTCAATATTTTTTTTCCATACACGGATATACAACACAAGATTGGATAGACAAGATATCAAATGAATATCAGATGATTAAAAACAAAGTCTTCATTTTCGGCGATATGAGAAATTAAAAAAATCGTTAAAAATTCAAAAATCGTTTTACGAATTCCAAGTAAACTTTATTGACAAAATTTATTATATCGGACTAAAAGATTGAATTTCGATTGTTTTTTATGAGTTGATCATAAGCGCCAGCGAATTTCGAAATACGCGAATTTTATCCTTTCAATAAACGATAACAAAAATCTAATTAAAAAAATCGATATTCTGAGAGCCAAGTACATTCATACCTGTCATCATCTATCCGATACCAAATTTTCATATTTCTACGTGAGATAGATTTCCTTAACTATCGCGAGCACGTACACACACATAGACAAATATCTTTTACCATTAATATAGATTTCAGTTCACACTTAAAATATATATTCGTTTTTTAACAATTTTTATTTTAGTTGCATAATGTAAGCTACAATACCGAAAACAAACCTGAACACAATTTGGTTCTATTCGATGAATAATAAACATAAAGCACCATTTTAATTCCAGAAATCATATATTCTAATATGAGCAAATCTTGTGTGTGGGGGGGGGGGAGGGGGGGGGGTTGGTGCAAATTTTATCTTAAAAATGGCTCTAACGATTTTGACGAAATTTTGTATCCTACCGTTTTGGGTCACCAGAAAACCATTGGGCTAGGTCACATGTTCGAGAAATTCGATTAGCGAGTCATTTTGGGTCACCATGGGTCAGGGGCAAGCTAATTGCATCTAAAAAACGGTTCGAACGATTTTGACTAAATTTTGTATCTTACCATTTTCGGGCACGAGAAGACTATTGGGCTGGGTCACATGTTCGAGAACTTTTGATTAATGGATCATTTTTGGGTGAAAGTGGGTCAAATTAATTTTATCTAAAAAACGGGTTTAACGATTTTGATTAAATTTTGTGTCCTACGAGTTTTGGGCATGAGAAAATCATTGGGCTAGGTCACAAGTGCGAGAAAATTCAATTAGTGGGTCATTTTTGGGTCACTGTGAGTCAAGCTAATTTTGTCTAAAAAACAGCTCAGACTATTTAGACTAAATTTTGCATCCTATGGTTTTCAGGCACGAGAAGACTGTTGGGCTAGGTCACATGTTCGAGAAAAATTGATTAGTGGGTCATTTTTGTCATGGGTCATGATATTTGAACTGAAATCTAATATTGACCGAGCATAGCTCGATCTTCCCTGCTCGTGTTATTTATAAAGTTACGTAGTTCATTTTCTCCTCTACAATTTAAATTTAACTTTTGAAATCTTAATAACATGACAACTCATCATATTATAAAATATTTAAGTTCATAATGCATACAAACCCATACAAATACAATTTTTTTTTAATTTTGAACCTGTGGTTAATGAAATTAAATTAAATCAATTAGAAATCAATTAATGCTAAAAACAAATCTTCGATTCTTTAGCTTGAAACTTCAATAAATGATTAATTCATTACTTCTTATTTTATATTGTGTTTTGTGACAAAACCATCATTTAAATTTAAATTATTAATTTCTAATATGATTAGTATTTAAAAACCATAATTGAAGAATGTAATATTTGGTGGTTAACACTGGAATTATTAATAATAAAAAATCCGCAGCAAAAGAAATTTTATTTTCATTCTGATTTTCATTGTCATATTAGGATGAGCAAATATTTTAAAACCGGCAAATTTAAGGGATAGATTGTTAGATTAAAATAGAAAACCCGTTTCATGGCTTATCAGAAATGCTAAGTGTATGCAAATAGCGGTATATTTTTACGGATTTTCCGATAAATAAATTTACTCTCGATATAGAACAATTCTTGTAAAGTTATTTTAATAGTTATAGCTGTATTTTCATCCAACTTTCAAAGTACATTTCTCAATGCATACAAAGTTTCACACAGTTTAGTTTATACTAAAATGTGTAAGCATTTTGCAAGACAAAGTAGTGCAAATTTTTCTTTATAATAAATACCTTATGAAATATTGAGTGTGTAGTAATAAAAATATGGAGTTGTTTATTTAAAATTCCAAAGTGTGAATTAAATATATCTACAAATAGATTCTCTAAATAGCAAAGCTGTAGTATAATAAATATAGGAAATCATAAATAAACAAGTACGTTTGTACAAACTTTTTTTTAGCCAGTACAAATTTTGCATTTTTACAGATTTTTGTATATTGTAGATTATAAAACTTTTAGTAAAGTTATCCACAGTATTCCATTAATAAATTAATAAACTAAATCTGATTTTTTTAAATTCTTAATAAAATGTATTGGGACATTAACTCTCTTGACATCTAATGCAGCTATCAAAACTTTAAAACTTGTCACTACTGAAAAATTCATTTCCTATTACTACAAAGCGTTGAGCGAATCCTATTTGCAAAATATCTCATTGTTATTCAACGAAACAAAACTTCTGTAACTTAAACTCAGCCGTCTTACAATTCTCGTTTCGGTTTGAAACAACCGTCGAGACTTAATATTTAAGAAAGAAAGAATGTGCAATATATTTTGGCATACAAAGGGCAGAGCCTTATGTGAAAACAATTTTACATAAACGGTAGAGCTAAAAAGACTACTTCTGGAATAAATTTAAGCATTTTCTTCAAATAAATGTAACATTACCTAAAGAACATTGTCCTCACATTAGTATTTTAACCATACAATGCATTTAATTTTTACCGTTTTAGACAGAAAAACATATATAGCCCTAAGAATGATTACCGATAACGGTTACTGCATATTTTATGTTCTGCGGCACGCTGCATGACATGAGCAGTAGCGATTATTTTTTTCAGTTTCACATAGATCTTGTATGAATTTCATTATTTCATTAAGAAGCATATTTTGGAGTTTATTTATAAAGTAAATATACTTTAATAAATTTATTACTTATTTACATTTATCTTAATATATTTTAATAACTATATGAAAATTTCCATACGTAAAGTTATGCACATACTCATGGGAATCATAAAAGCTGAAAATGTAATTCATATTATATATAATATATAATTTTTCAATGTTAAATGTGTTTATTTATTTTTAATACATTTTAAGATCTAAAAGTTGCAGATTCGTTATTACAACTTAGAGCAAAATGCGTAATATTAATTCATTTGAATTTTCATAATTTTATATTTCCATAAAGTACGTAATTCTAAAAAAATATAACTTTGTTTTTTTTTTCTGCAAAAACAGCTGTAATATAATAAATGCTTTTAAATTCGATACGTTTACATTTTCTTTTAATCCATTGATAAAAAGCAGCATAAAAGAAGTAAAAATCACATACTGTTTCTTATTTTATGTTAAATTAAATAATTTAACGTTCAAATTTATGAAATAGTATTGCTTCGAAGCGGTAAAACCCTTAAAAACAGTGAAATATATCAGAGGTACTCGGTACCAAAAAATGTATCCTATTACAGCTATATTGAAGGTTTTGGATCATGTTTCAATAAAGCAAAATTGTACAGATAATAAAAAGCCTTAAATTGTTAATAGATTACAATTTTTTATTGATATTTTTAGTGTAACAACTTTAAAATTCCTTTATCTTTTCAAATTTTCGTATTTCAAACTATATATTTTCTTATCTTATACTCATGGTACTTTGTTCTAAAAACCGAAGTATCGGATTTTTTATACAAAGATTAGATCACAAGAAAAAAATATATAATTGGATGCATATCGATTAAACTTATGAAAATTGCATAGGTTCAGATATTTTTAAACAACATTTTCAAAGATATAAAAAAATCGATACTTAGTTATATCTTATAAAATCTAAAGATACATTAGAAGCTTTTCAGACAAATTGCTCAATCATTGTGGGAACCTTAGCATTTCAGTTACATAAAGATTGAAGAATATGATAAAATACGAACTGAGAAAAATGAGTTTAAACATTTCATTTAGAACAAGAAAGAAAAAATCATGTTATCAGAATACTGCAACGGCACTTAACCATTTAAAATAGTAAAACTAGATTTTCGCTGGAAAATCACACGAATACTTTTTTGGAACCTTGTATATGATCTATATATCTTTATATACATTATATAATGCGCTACAATTTAACTTAGTTACAATACACATAACACAGTCAGAAATTCCCCTTTAGCAATTTCCAGCAATAGCATTCGAATAATTTTGTACAGACCTTTGTACATATTATCTACAGATTTGTATACTCTACTAAAATTAATCTAAAATTAAATTTAGGAAAAACAACGCACAACACAACTGGAATCATACTCTCTGAAATTACTATCCATAGACGACAATGTATGCGGTATTTTGCGTAGCCCTGTATATTATTTATATTTTGCATCATTTGTATTACTTATATTTTGCAAATCCTTCTTAGTATACTAAATATAATTCAGCTAGAAAATGAATAACTCAGTAAAAAACATCCTTAAGCAATTTATGCTTATACATAGTGATGGTCACGAATTACTTTGAGTAGCACTATATATGATCTATAGAATTTATACTCCTCACATAGTAGGCCAAAATGTAGTTAAAAATAAAATCACATATCATATCCGAAAACGCACCCGCCGGTTCTATTGCTCATAACCAGTACTGTAACCAAAATGTTTTGTGTGTCCCTGTAAATGAACAATAAGTATTATGCACGTCATATTCTACTGTATCTTGTATCAAAGCATCTTGTAGTGTACCTCAATAATGTATATATATTTAATTATGTATGAAATAGTGTAACATTATTAAAATATGCTTTCCAAACATGTTTTCCACGTAGTATGTAAACGAAATATTTGATGTAACCCTGTAAATGAATGATAAATGCTTTGCACATCATATTTTATAGAACATTATATGTTTTAGTGCACTTCATAAATGCATATAATTTTCAATAAGTTTTAAACAGTGTAATATCATTAAAATACACCGCAAATGATTTTTCTCCATTGATCATAATCAGGACTCCCACTGGTCCGTTTTTTGAAAACCAGTATTTTTTAAGAAAAAATTTCTTAGTAGGTTTTTGCAAAAATTGCAATAAAAGCGACATTCGAGGCAAGTTTTTACAAAATTTATAAAGAAGATTTTTATTTGAAAAAAAAAATGGTTTCAGAAAACGGACCGAGTGGGAGCCCTGCATAATTATTCTTTTAAATGTCCCTGTAAACGAACTTTAAATGCTGCACACTCCATTTTCAAAAGCGAACATTCCACAGTAAACATCACTAACATTAATTAAATACATGACAATCCAACAACATTTACGTGAGTTAGAGCACGGACAGACGGCAGATAGACGACAGACTGACGGCAGACAGACAGTAGACATACGACAGACAGACAAACCGAATTCATAAACACTTTTCAACAATACTGCAAAGTGCTAAAAATAGCTATTAAAGAGAGATACGTAAAATTAACCATATCTCCTTTACTATTTATCAAATCTTCAAGACATTTTGGCGCAATGTATAGAGATATTAAGCTTTATTTTAAGATAAAAATCTGAAATTCGATTATTTTGTGAAAAAGAAGAGCTATGGAGGGCCCTTAATAGTTTCGATTTTACCTTGATCATTTTCAAAGTTGAAACTACGATGTAAATCGCCATCTTTTACTCACTTCATCGTAGGGGGAAAAATCCTTTTTATGGCTAAAAGGGCATTCGCAGTTTGTGCAGTAGATAGTCTAGAAATTCAACTTCGTTTAATACGCAATACTGCAATTAAAATTAATACATAGTTACAACTTTATTGATAATATCATCAATAAGTTCTAATGTAAACCTTTCGAAAATTTTCTGTTCCTCAAAATACTTATGAAATTAATTGAATATCAATAGTTTGAGGGATTTGTTGATCGCCCCAAAAGAAAGTTAAAAAGGCTCAATATCCAATTCATTGCGATTTCTTCATGGAAATTAAAGAATATTATCTGCACAAAAACTAGCCTCCTCAACATAGATCATAAAACGGGAGGTAATCAAGTTCAATGTATTAATGTAGAAGGTATTTTTAGATATAATATAGAATCGATTAAGATAATTGAAAATATAGTTTTTGTAAAAAAGAGCACATTGTAGATGTGAACTTGACAAAAATGCCATGGTACGTGCAAGATTGAATTTTAAAGAAAACATTCAGATCTTTCCCCCCCCTTTTTAAATTCCGTTCGGCGCCGAAATGTATGTTTCTCAGTCATTATAGACCTCTTATGGAGCAGCAAAGGGCCTTTTTCAAGACTTAACCATCCAAGCTCGCATTGGAACACTTTGGCTGGTGGCAGGCACTAGGCAATGTTCTTCAAAACTTTTAAATAGTGAGCCATATGGCCCCTTTGTTTTTATAGATCTACGGATTTCTTATTAGTTTGATCCACTGGTGATCCTGTTGTTATGGCTTTAATATGATTCTGAGCACCATTCCCTTCTCATTTTCCGCTATTGCTAAGTATACACTGGCCTGTCAACGAAGGGTAGGGCACCCAAAATTCCTTCATGCTCCTTGTGCTATTTTATCGAAGCCACGGTGGATTTAATGTGCTTCAAACCGCTCAATTGCTTCTAAATTTAATGTTATGTTTCTTCTCACTATCGATGGAGATTACGAATGGCGGTTATACGCTCCACGTTGGCACTCCTAAGCACCGCATTGTCTTGCCTTTCCATTCAGATCTTATTTGAACAAGGTGACTTTTTTTCAATCAGAGAAATATTTTCCTAATATTATTAGTGAAACACTATCGAGATAGTGTATGTTTTTAGTGAAGATGACATTTGCAATGAGAATACGTCGTACAATTTACCCAGCATGAAGGTAGTGCTACAAAAATGCAAAAACATTTGATGTTTAATTAATGACGAAACAACTAGATGGCATAACATCTAAACAGGGACATTTTTCTCTACGACGAAGAGAAAGGAGAGGAAGAATAGCCGATTGCATTGTTAGATCAGCTTGGAAAATGATCTAGTTAAGATGGAAACTGGTAAGTTCTAATATATTTTACTATTTTTACGGATTTTAAAGCTTCTAATCAATCATATTTTATTAACTTGGATATTTAAAGTGTATAACATTATTAATTTTAAGTATTCACGAAAAAAGATTCATCAGATTCATTCAATGATTTTTGTCAAATAATTTTCCATTTTTTCATGCGAAATGTATAGTGCAAATTACAATAATCTCTTGAATATTATAAACTTGATTATGTATACTGTTTTCATGAAACTCTTAATAAGATATCCATGCAGTTGTTTTGTTTATTTCTATGTACATAAATTTAAAAAAAAATTAGAACAGTTTTAATTAAAAATATTTTTTTAGTTATGAGCGGTAAATAAAATAACTGTTTATCAACATTTATTTTGTTTCTCTAAACCTACTAGAATTCCTTTGTGACTAAAACATATTGCAATTAAAACGTCAAGGCAAAAATGTTTGACAAAATAATTAATTATTCATTTGAAGTTCAGTTTGAAGTTAAATTTATTCAGAAAGATATTATTGTATAGTGTTGTATATTAGTAATGTATAATATTATATTCTAATATTAAACATTCAACTAAAGTCTGTTTTTATACATAATATATTTTATTATTCCACCTTGATAAATTGAAAAGACTGTAATATTATTACAAGCAGACTACATAAAAGTAATTTATTAAATATATATAAAATATTAAAATTGTCTATTTATTAAAATAGTTTAATGACAAACAATTTTTATTTATTTCGTTTTTGCATAGCCATAAACTACAATGACGTCATGAAATTGAATTATTCTTAATATTTAAATAATTAATTAATTACTAATTTGGACTTTTAAATTTGCACATTGAATATTTTCAGGAAATCATAATTTTGTTTAAAATCTATTTTAACTATTGTATAATAAGAATAAATTTCAGAGATCTATATTAAATTATATCTAATAAGAAGAAATTATAATTACAAAACATCTAAGCCTACTACAGAGAAAAGCATTAAAATAGCACATTATGTTTTGTTTAAAAAAGAAAAAAAATCACGATAGTATCCAAATGCTGTTACTTTGATACTCATACAATTATAATTAATTCTAATATTTTTCTTTCAAATATTGCGATAAAACTTTAAACCGGTTTTTTATTCAATTAATTTGATATGAATAAAACTTCTGCATTTCTTTACTGCTTAATGTTTTCTTACTGTTTAGAGATATATATTTAACGTTTAAAAGAGTGCACGAACAAACAACGTTCTAAAATTATAATGTTTGTGATACTGTTGGGACTTGAAACTTGAAATTTAGTATGGTGATTCCTTTTAAAATGTAAATGCTCACTAAAAAAAGTTTTCAAAAATGTCGAAAATTAAAAAATGTAAAATAAGCGAAAAACGTTCTAAATTACAATTTATCTGGAATTATTATTGCTAGAGACTTGAAACTTGACATGGCTAGTACTTTTAACATGCAAATCCTCGCACAGATCAGTTTGTAAAAGAACCCCCAAATTTAAAATGTTGAAGGAAGTAAAATCGTACTAAAATTGTGATTTCTGTGATACTGTTGAAGCTAGATATTTAAATTTGGTATATGATAGTTACTGAGATGCAAATGTTCGCTAAGAAAGTTTGTTAAAATATTCTCGATTTAAGAGGATGAAAGTATTGGTAAACACTCTATAACCATGTTTACTCTGAAACAATAAGACTATAAATTTTTAATTTGACATGCAGGTTTCTATTAAGACGTGATGTCTGTTTAAAAATTTTTAAAAGATTTTTCGAAATTCAAACGGGTGTAATAGGTAAAAAACGTTCTACAGTTATATTTTCACTTTAATTTCTCTTAAACTGCCTTCCTAGAAACTTTAAATTCGGCTTAGAGGTAAGCAAGACGTAGATTCTCACGAGCAATGTTTTTTAATACATTCCAATAGTTGGAAAGTGTTTATGACATCGGTTTTTTTGTGTGCCGTCTGCCGCCTCTGTCGATTTCGAGTATCTTTCCGGCTGTAGATGGTAATTGCTGAAATCAGGTTTCATCTTTTTAAATGGTGAAGTTCTGTAGTAGTAGTCTGGGAGAATTGTAAAGTGGTTCATAATCTGTGCTTAACGCACGATTTATATTTCTTGTTTTATTAAAATTGTAAAAAATTGAAAAGACAAAAAAATCACTTATTTACCATACCAGTGTCAGATATAATATTTCTGAGCAATGGGATAAAACACAATACCAGTAACTTCTATAATTAATTAAAATGATAGTAATAAAAAAACTGTTGCCAACTAGGTAAGTATACATATATATTCATCCTTCATACTTACCCTTTAGCCGTTCTAAAATTACGGTTAATATTACTAAGCCAATGCTTTCCCATTTATTAATTAACTAGCAGGCTATGCCCGCTGCGCTGGTCAATTTTCCAAATGAAGCTTGAATAAAACGAAATGGTGAATTCGACCATGTATTTTCAAGTAATTTGGACATTCGCCTGGCAAATCCTTCCGCATTCTTCAATACAATGCGAATGCCATTGGGCTATTATTTTATCTTAGGTGTTAGACAAATTTCAGGCTATTAAGATGCAACTCTTTTATTACAACATTTACAATAGAGTTTGGTAGACAAATGTGGCCATTATAACCAATAGAAATTAAAATGTCATTTAGTCACCCTACTACTAAAAAAGAGAGCAATCATTGCAGCGATTGACCATTGGATTTAAATAATTTTCGGGTTATTCATTTTCGATTGTTATTTCTTGAACTCCGGGCCTCTCAGCTTGGCGCTATGCGTGGTTCTGGTAGTTTAACTAAAATCTCACTCTACGTTACATTATATTTCGTAATATACGTCATCTTCTGGCAGATCTACTGTTTTCTATTTTTGGATTCCAGCAGAGTAAAAATAGTGAAAAAAGCAATAAATTACTTGCACATAAAGAACAGTGTTTAACTTTCATATTTAAAAGAAATGTGGATCTTAAAAAAAGTGAGTTTTTAATAACGAATTATTTGAATAAAATTAAAATTACGTTATTTTTACTGCCTTTTCATTTTATATACCAGTTGCAATTATGTAAAAATTAACCTGGGAAAAACATCGAAATCTGATTCTTATAGAAAAATAATCCTCTAGTTTGCATCAAATAAAATCTTCCAAGTCTTCCGTAATCAGATCCACAGCCAAGTTGGAAGTCAAAACTTAGAAGTTTTTGCATGGATATGGTTGCAAATGTACCAGAGTTAACTACATAACAAAGTTAATTACGCGCTAAACTACGTTCCATTAACTAATATCAAATTGCTGTTGACTGAATTATAGATCTTTCAACAATGAAACTACTTGAGAATGATAAATAAAGTAGTTATGAAAAATTTTTAGCAATAATTATTTTGGTAAATACTTGAACCAAAGCTTTTTTTTTTTCATTCTCTAACTAGCTGACCCGACCGGCGTTGCCCGGGCCCGTCTAATAAACTCAAATCTTTTAAAAAACGAAACTCTGGCCAAGGTCTCCGACGGCTTCGACACCGTATACCGGTCACGCTTGCACGCTCCGGAAAATATTTTATTTCCCCCTTCACTGCCAAGGGAGCAACCTCTTTCGGAAAGAACCTCTGAGACAGGTCAACGTTGCCTACAATACTGTATAGTAGGCGTGCGACAAAATCGAGCTGGTTTCAAGAAGATGGAACATTATAAGCCGAGTTATTGAAATAAGGGACAGTTAGAGAAAATAATCATGAGTGAGGTGCCATGTGAAGGAGATGTTCAAGTGTCCTTCAAAAAATGACTAAATAAGAGGACTACGATGCATCTTTAAAAATTCGTTCGTTTGCTTAATCTAGGAACTTAATTACAAATTTGCATTAAACTATTATTCGGAAATAGTGTTAACCGCTACTTATAAATTTATTTTAATGTTATAGAACGTGACTATTAAGTTAATTATAATGTTTGGAATCAGTTGCGTTCAAATCGGAAAGATAGTTGCTGAGATACGGAAATGGGACATAGAGATTGTTTACTTAATTAATAATATTGAAAATATCTGCAGCAGCATAATTTCCTTCTAATGTTAGAAGGAACACAAATACCACTTGGCATATTTCAATAAATGCACGTCCAAAGCCACGGGTTTTACTAGTATATAAATAAATTAATAAATATACAAAACCTGTCCTTTAACAGTATAAGATTCAACTGTGGAAAGGTATACCATCATGGAGATAAAGATTAAATTTTTTGATGCTGGAAATCTGGAATATATGTCGATTTACAATCAACTTTATCGCAAAATACGTAATTTTTAGTTGATATGGGACCGGAAAATACACTATTTTGATGGCAACAAAAGAAAAGGACGAAATGAAAATTTAAAGTATGGATTATGAAATACTTTCCAATACATTCAGTATGCTGTAACAAAACTTCGCCGTTTATGAAGGCGAAAGATAATGTCTAAGTAAACAATTTGGAAAACGCATAAAATACATTTGAATATAAAATTTCAGCAATTACCATCTATGGTCGATAAAATATCCGGATTATTTTGTGTAGTCCTATATCTGATCTATAGATTTGTATATATACTACATAATATGCCAAAATTTAGTTCAATTGTGAGACGCAGAACGAAGTAGAAAATCCCCTTCAGCAAATTCCGTCAATAAAAGGAAATGTACTGGAAAACTTCTGTTTAGCCCTAATAATGATTTATAGAATTGATAAACACAGTTACATGCAAAATATCAGTTAATTTTTTAAAAAAACGCATACCACAATTGAAAACGCACTTCCACCAATTATTATTGCTCATAAATAGTACTGTAACCAATTTATTTTGTATGCCCTTATAAATAAACGATACCATATTCTACAGTAAGCAACTTGTAGTACACGTCATTGATAATTTATCAATTTCATTATGTTTGAAATACCATAGCATCATTAAAATACACTGTAAACGATTTTTCCCCGTAGACCATAATATAATGGAATTATTTTGAGTGTCCCTGTAAATGAACTATAAATGCTATTCATTTGATTTTCTATACCGAACATGCCATGATAAACCGCAATAACATACATCAATTCAATTGTATCGCAATCCGACTATATTTACGCGAGTTAGAGGATGAACAGACAGACAAAACTAATCCATACACATTTCTCAAGTGCGTTTGAAAGTTAAAAAAAATAGTTATCTGAGAGAAAGAAATTATCTGACGAAAAGGACCTCTGAGGTTTTCAAACAGTATTTGTTTTTGAAAATGGCTCGGAGTGAGCCAAAACTTGTCAAACAATCCAATAAAAGTTATTTTATTGTATATTTATTAAGTTGTTAATTTACGCCTTTTAGCATTTAAAATAAATATATTATTACAAGGTGTTATAATTTATTATACTTTCCAACATAGTTGAAAAGTGTTTATGAATTCGGTTTGCCTGCCCGTCGTCCGTGGTCTAACTCTCGTACATGTACTAAAATTACCATGTTATTTTAATATGTTATTTTGGTTTACTATGGAATATTCAGTATTGATAATGAAATGTGTAGCATAAATAGTTCGTTTTCAAAGAGGCATAAAATAATTCCGTTACATTATGGTATAAGGAGAAAAATCGTTCTCGATAATTTTTAATGCAGTTACAATTTATTCAATTAATGAAATTGATATGCATCACTGAGATGGCTTAAACATCCTTTCTCAGTAATATACAATAAATAACATTTACAGTTCGTTTACAGGGAGACACAAAAGAATCCCTTTGCATTATGATCTATGGGGGAATATTATTTGAAAGGTATTTTAATGATGTTCTGATACTTGAGACAGAATGAAATTAAAAAGGATCACTCAGGTATATTACAACGTGTTTTCTATAGATTATAGAGTACCTAGCGTGTTACAGGATGGGTTAAGATCGATTCCATTGTAAGAAAAAATGAAATTTCTTAATAATATTGTGTTAGTGTTGGAAAGTGATTCATAATAAGTGATTCATCCTAATTTAAGATTTCTCGTTCTTGTTTAAAAATGAGTTTGAATTAAGTCGTTTATTATTATTATTATTAAATTCTTATTTTAGCTTTTTAATTAAAAAAAAAAACTTGGTGAGTTTACACAGCACTTTGTTATATACTTTTAGATTGCCTGTGCATATTTTTATCAATCAGAAGTTGTTAAAATCAACCTGTATATATATTTTTACATTTGCAACTCATTTTTTTTTTCATTTATTTCTAGACAGAATTTTTGGTAAATTCACAATTGAAAGTTGTTTCCAGTTTTCTGTATGTCTGAAAGAAATAAGTTGTCAGTTTGCTTGAAAGAACTGAGCTTTCAGTGGCGTCAGTAAGTAGTTAGCTATTTAAAAACTATTTCATTTTTTAAAGCTTTCATGAAATGCATTTTATTATCTAACGATTTATTTTTATTAGTATGAAAAAAAATGTGCATTCATTTATATCCTTAATTATACAATTTATATAAAATGTAAGTACACTTTGATAGTAGAGTTTGCATTTTTTTAACATAAACTGTATAGAATGTGAATAATTCGCAAAAACATTATAAACGAGAATGTTACAAAAATGGTTCGGAAAAAATCTGGAAATGTTTATACTTGAAAACAAAAAATATTAGAGCATACATCCTAGAGGCATAGTAATGTTTCCTGTGTGCACTTGAACGTGAAAACTTTAAGAATTTCAAACTATTTCGAAAAGAGAGGAAGAATTCAGACTGTTCTTTTTGTTTATTTCTTTCTCACTTTTTTATGCTGAAATGGATTCTGATTTTTGGAAAAATTCACTTAAACATCTACGCATTTGAAATATTTTACATTGAATAAAATGAGTGTATTTAAAATGTATACCGTTTAAATTCGAGATACAGTATTTTGTTGAACTCGAAGAATACAAAATAAAATCAAACTTGTAAAAAAATTTTAGATTAAAAAGAAATGTAGTTTCATTTCAATATTTTTGAAATGTTTTTGTTGTTGTTGATTTATATTTTAGCCCTATCGGACCTCTTGCTTAAAATGTATTAAATATAGAATACATTAAAATATTTAGACAAGTGACAATAACAGAAACAACTTTACATTTTAATATGCAATTATAAATGTAAGCGAATAAAGATTGATTATCTGATTAAAATTCCCGAACATGCTTCTTGATGCCGATTTCTGTCCGACTTTGTTTTTCGCTGTTCCCCCTTTCTTGATATAGTTCAGGAAATTTCATAATTGCGTAATTCCCTTAATTCGGCATTTCTGCTTAATGTCTACTGACTTTTAACATCCATGACAGGTAAATCATTATATTATTTAATGAAATCTTAATATAGGCAATTCGATATTTAAATATAAAATTTTAACAATTGTGTGTATTAAAAGCATATTTTTTTTTTTTTTTTTTAAGATGGGTAGGAAGTGAAATTAACGTAAAAAAATGTATGAATTGGAAATTTCGATAAATTTATTACTTAACTTTCGTATTTAAAAAGCATTACGATTGCTAGGTAATGTGTATTATTTCAATAAAAAAACACAATTTATTATAACAACTAAGTATCTAATAAATCATTATACTCTTCAATGAAATCTTAAATCTGATCAAGAGGCCATTTTCTCACTAAGAACCTTTGTAGCCTATTCACATAGCATAAAATATTCCATTTGCAGCAGGTTTCATCTCTAACAAAAATTAAGTATTCATAAACAAGGTTATGACAATTTTTAAAAAAACTGTTCCAAAAACTGTTAAAATGCATTTCAAACTGCATTTATTAATGATATTTGCTATGATCCATTATTTAACATGTGAGGATAAAAATTTGATAGACAATCAATGTCATTTTCAAGTAGCATGCTTAGCACTTTTATAAAAATTTAGCTTTCGTAAAAATGAAAAAGAGCAACAGAATTAGAATAGACGCGAAAAACAAATACTTCCCTTCTGAAAACTGTCTCTACAAAACATCAAAACAGCGTTGATTGAGATTCTTATTTTAAGATCTATATAATCTGTGTTGAGATAAATAATGGTTCTTCGTACTGTAAATGGCATTAAAGAATTTTGACGTATATTCTAAATTGAGAAACCAAAGCATTAATTAATATAAAGAATATAGTTTGAATGCTTTCAACATATTTTTTCACAAACATCAACAGATAACAAGAGCCTAAAACAGTGAAAAACACACAGTATGCTACAAGTGACAAAATAAATTCCTAAAACTATTTGGGCATTATATAAATATCTTTGGATATTCCATGAAGGTTATACGACAGGAACACATTTTTACGCATAATAAATTTTATGATCAACACTGTTCATAGATAGTTTTTTTTTCAAATCCCAAGCAGCAAAATGTTCGAATATATCATGTTATAAATTTCCAATTAATATTCGCCTCAGATTCAAATTACTTAGCCTAACTTGTTTACTTCTCTAGAAATGTATTTTATATAGCTTTATGAGCCACTCATTAAAATAACTGGGAATTGAGTAGTAATATTTTTAGCCTATCATCAGAATCACGCATCCAGAATCGAGGCACATCACCCCATGTTACTCGGTTCTAACCTTCACCACGGTAACATCTGGCATGTTGCGCGCGGTAGTGTGCATTGACAAGTGGTACACATATGAGTATCCTGCTCCTGAAGCCCATTTGGTAGAGAGCATGCTTCAAAACCTGTCTACTGACTATCTGTATGGCCGCTTTTAAGCATGTATACCAACGGCTACTTTTAAAATTTTGCATGTGACGGATAGTACGGTACAAGAAACTGGCAATATTCTGGTTCCGAACCTTTATATTTCCATAGATATTTCTTTATTCCATTTAATATTAAAGAGGATTCATTTACCTTATTCAAAGACTACGTTTGAAAATATTGCTCTAAAATAATGAACTAATGTATTATCCAAGAAAAAATTCCACTTTGGTTCTTTCAATTGACTCTGTTACTCTTATGAAAATTTAACGTTATTATATTCTAAACTAGCCGCAACTCGCGACCAGTTTGGTCTCCCTTAAATGTATGTTAAGCATTGCAACACGTTACTTTTATTGATTTTTTGTCCTTAATCCTTCGCCAAATCGTAAGATTCTAATCGACAAATCAAGAACTTTTGCGGTCATGGTAACGTTTCGCGTATTTTTTGTTGTTATGTATTTCATCTTTCTTGACAAAAAACACCTAACTCACTTAAGCATTTATGCTTCATGTCCGTTTGCTTATCAGTTGCAATACGTTCGCTAATGCGAAGATGTTTCAACATATTAAGTAATTTTCCGCAATTGGGTCCATTACTAATTGGCGTATTTTAGTTAACACGATTTGATGCAATGAAGTGTATTTTGTGGAAAGCGTTTAATGATATCCACATTTACACTGAACCATATTGTTGCTATAATATTTTTTTATACATTTCGGTTAGCCGGGTGAAATATCTATCTATCTATCTATCTATCTATCTATCTATCTATCTCTTTCTCTCTGGCGCCCGGCTATCCGTCTTGTACCTATTTTTTGTTTCTCGCTAACTTTGGCTGTAGACTCGATTACGGAAGATTAGAAAATCTATCATTATTCTCTTCTAAAATGTCTTGAATAAAGTGCCATAATCAGGCTGCATATTATTACACGTGTTTCGAGTATGGTTTGGTGAAGCATTGAACTTTTGGAAGATAATTTTAATAATCACATTCCTTTAAACCATATTTGCTGTCAGCATTTTTGATTCGTGGCGTACAATCTGATTAAAATTCCTGAACTTTCTTCTTGATGCCGATTTCTGTCAGACTTTGTTTTTCGCTGTCCCCCCTTCCTTGATATAGTTCAGGAATTTTCATAATTGCGTAATTCCCTTAATTGGGCATTTTTGCTTAATGTCTACTGACTTTTAAGATCCATGACAGGTAAATACGCAGCGCCAAAATTGGTGCATATAATTATAATTACAGCAACCCATTTTTTCCTCTATATCGTAACTCTATATTTAATATTATGTAGTATAAATATTAAAGACAATTGAAGACGCTTTTATTGATAAATATATAGATATGTATATTATAGTCATAGGTATGTAGTATGTGATTAGAATATATATCTCATATTTATTACAGCGGATATAACATACCGCCAATAAAACTACCATCGTAAATATCTAAGCTTAAAGCCATCGATATGATTTTATGTGTTTAATAAATGTATACTAAATTATTTTTTTATATTATTTTAGTTTAATTTTATAATATTTACCATTTGTAATGATGGGTATTTTTATTAGCCGGGAGCAAACGATAAATCGCCAAATATTGTTCCCATCACCATCATTCATACTGCATTAATTTAATTTTAAATTATAAACCTGTCACTCATTTCAGTTAAAATACTTAACTTTAATTTAAAAGACTTATATTACATAAATTTAAAATACATGCCGTTCACACTTTTCTTTTAAAATAGAAAATAAATGAATAAATAAGAAGTAATATTATAAATCAAAACATTTGATTTCACAATCAAAGTATTGTTTCTAATTTCACACGTGAAAAATAAAAGCCGGTATCGGCGATTTAAAAAATGCTATTGGTGAGATTTGCGCTAACTAATATAAAAGTACTTAATGATGTTATGTATTTTATAAATGAAAATTAAATTACTATTTTGAACGCGATTGGTCATAACAATGGTAAATATGATTGGCGATTAACAATTATTTTACGTAATCTCCCTTCCTGCCAAGTACAAAACATAAATACCAAATTAACTGACAATACGTTTCGAAATTTGATTCATTAAATATTATCACATGAGTTCAACTTACGTCAAGTAAACATCCGGAAGGAAGTTGAGTTGTATAGCACATAATTAGAGCAAACTTTAATTATCTCACTGATGTGAATTATTTTTTAGACAGCAGGCAGCGGTCCAAAATTCATACGCGGATAACTTGCTTTACTAACGATTACCTCCATGGTTTAATGTTTTAAACGTTCACGACGAATGAATCTTTCTTGTTTGTTTGTTTACTTTCATGGATAGAGAATTTGAACTGCGTTCCTAATTTCAACTGAAGTTATTGCAAAATATATATATAATTGAACGTAAGTCATCTTTCAAATACAAATTTATTTTGAACGATATTTCTAAAAATGTAACTTTTATGCAGTTTTATTCGAAAAAAAATATTTGACTAATAATGGCCGCCTGGCATATGAAAAAATGAAGCGGGCATACCGGAACTGTTGATGACAGTCACATGACTTACGCTTTCATTATATAGATAATTCAGATGAAATGTCATTTTAAATACCTGATGATTATCCAGGGGCTTTGTTAAATAATACTTCATGGAAGACAAAGGTATCTTTTTATGCATTTCGTACTAAATTTTCTTTATGTCATACAAAAACATTTAGGAACTTTAAGGACAAATAACATTGAAGCACGTAAAATTTTCAAAAAGGTTAATAATTTTGGTTACTATTTTACCTACTATCTCGTCTTCTACCATTTAATAGTTTGTCTGCATATATACCGAGATATCTCCCTCTCTATATTATGTATGTGTGATTATGTTATTTTATCTATCAGTCTGCCTAATTATAGCACTCTCATATTTTTATGATGATTTGCAGCATTTCGTAGAGGTCACTATGTTAGCGTTTAATTACTTAACCATATGCAAATCAATCAACTAATCAAAAACTTTATAGTTACTTATCTATTCTTAAAAACTTTCTTTCATTAATAGTGTACCGCAAAATTTCCAATCCAAATAAAATAAGAGTTTTAAATAACCAAAATTCTTTAAAATTTCTCTAGAAAACGGAAACTTTTAAAACGCCAATCCTATAGAAGAGTATTAAAATAATAATAATGATGAGAAAACAATTATCTGGTTTAATTCTTAAATTATGGACATTTCTTTCGTTTATGTAATATTGTTAACAATTTCAGTTAAATTAAAATTTTATTTCACCAAATCATGTATCGAAAAATCTGAATCAGAGAATCTGAAATCTCTATCAGTTCTCCTTTTTTCTATGTTTTATTAAAACGATACTATTTCATTTAAATTAATTGAAGAAATCGTAGATCGCTTTCGCAGTTTTTCTAAAAAAGATAATCTTTTCGCAGTTTTCCTGAGGTTAACTTTATAAAATATCATCATTTAAAGAACTAGCAAGGTAATGAATATAAATGTGTTTGTATTACTTTTCTTCGGTTAAAATCATCCATTTTCTCGTGCAATGTAATCGTTTCACTTTTTCTTAATATTTCAGTTAAATGTTTTCATATAAATCTAAATTAAAGCTAAAATAGTATTTTCTTTCCTTTTTATTCCAGTTAAAAATATATATTGCACAAGATCAATAAAAAAGTATTTTATTCAAAATATATTCAATTAATTTTAAATAGTTTGTTATTAACAAATACTTTTCGTCAAAAAGAATGAAAGAAAAAGATTGAAATTAAAATTTTGCTTCATGTAAACGACTATGCATAACCAGTTTTAAGACATTTTACCTCTTTGCAACAATGTTTAAATAACTATTTCATAAAAACTTTACTTCTTTCATTACCTTCTTAATTCCAAAATTTCAAAATGATTCTATGAAATTGAATGTGTCTCTAAGTGCTTCTAAGTACTAAGTATAGAAACTTTTTGCAATAAAATGTCTTTTACTTTTTTTCAAAATGCTTTTTAAAATTACTAACAAATATATATATAAATAAATATAGATAGTTAGACACAATCACAAATATATTTATATATGCATTGATTCAGTCCATTAAATGGTACTTTATATTTTCAATAAAATAAATGTATAATATAATTTGGTTTAATGAAATGAATAAAAAGAGATAAAATTAAATTTCCTATATTCCGTAGGAACATAGCTTATCTGTGATATCGAAAATCATACGTTAGCTATAGCAACTGAAATTTGGGTTTTAGATTACTTAAATGAACTCGGTTACTTTCATTTTGCGAAATATAACGAAAATGTCGAATTTTTCCTGTGAAAAAAATTTGACATTCTTAGCACAGTCCGACGAAGTTTCGTATGCATGTGCTAATTAAAAATATGCGATAAAAGCTTTTTACTACATTTACTTCTTTCTAAATGATTAAGAGTTGCTATATTTAAATTCATTTTTCTCAGTTTGTGTTTTTTAAAATATCAATATAAACAAAATAATAAAACTGTAACATATGTTTTTTGAAATGACTCGATTTATTTAATGGATGTTCCTTGCGGTCATTTCATAAAATAAAGGATAGCATTTTCAGTAATATAAATACTATTTTTTTAAACAAAAGATGTTAACTAAATAGTTATTTTTACTATATTTTTACATGTGTCAAAATGTTTTATTATATTTCATAATCTAACTACCATTGGAAACTTCTTTACAGTTATAGAGTACATTTGTCAGAAAAGTATGAAATGAAATTGGTGCAAAAAATCTAAATTGTAGGGAAAGTATGGTTTTAATTTTTTTTTTTTAAGTTTCTTACAATTTACTATGGGAACTGATTTTTTTAGAATACAGGATGTTCTCCAAAAAACATTGTCTGAAATATACGGTGGAAATGATCTGCTAGAATACTGCCATAATGATCGCCTGTGATCTCCCCTCTCCGGAATCCGTGTGAGCCCGGTACATGCCAAGATATTGCGCCCGCACTTTCACAGAGCCCCCTCCATGCTTCATGGTAGAAACCAGATAGTCCACAAGAAACGCTTCTACCGGTATTCGACAGACGAAAACACGTCCGGTGGCCTGAAATATTGTAAATGCTGATTCGTCAGACCACATGACCTATTACCAATATTGTTGTGTTCGGTTTTGCTGGTCTCGGCAATACTGTCGTCACGTCATAGCATTCTACGTCGACACTAACGGCTTTATCATAGCCACTCTGACATGAATGGTCGCATCATGCAGCTGCCATTGATTAGTTTTGGTGGATACGGGGTTTTAAAGATGGGTGTGCATCTCAGAAGTTGTCAGCAGCAGCGTAGTCTAGCTTTTTCGGGCAACTATCCTAAACGCTTGTCGTCCACCCTTGTCGATTCACTTCGACTTTCGCCCATTTTTCTGCTTCGTTGATGAAATCTTTCCAAGTTTGTGTAGGCTGTGAGAACCCTTGACAAAGTGGTCCTTGAAACACAGACAAGGCTTGCCGATCTTGACACAGTCTTTTCAGCGAGGCGAGCTACGATTACCATGCCTCTTTGCACGTTGGACTGGCTGGACATAATGGCGCTTTGCTGGAAACAGAATGTTCTTATACAACTGTCACACTAGATGACAAACTGTTGCGACACGTGGTGAGATTGTATTGGACGGTCAAAGTACGACACATTTCGATATAGGTGTTTCTATTATTTTGTCCTATACCTGTAAATATGTAAATTTAACAGCAAGGAGAAATCAAATCCAAAATGTCTCTTTTCTCCAACAACACATTCCCTTGTCTTTTGATTTCGGTTCAACTCAAACTGTCCACGCTGTAAGTATGTATACTTTCGCAAGCTAAAGTGTGTGTCGTATTAATAGTAATTAAACGTTCTATCCGCCGAATGTGGCGAGAAAAGCACGTAAATCGAAGGAATAAGGAATGAATAAATATCTCATCTGTGATAAGTCCTATTTTATAGCTTTTGATAAAAAGTTAATTTTCATTAGGAACGAGAAAAAAATTAAACAACAAATGAAAAAACTATCCAACAAATCAAATTTTTGCTGTGGAGTTATCGCTATTTCCGAATAGTAATCTACAACTTATTTCATACCATAATTCATATCATGAAATAAAACAAATATTAATATTTGAAATAGCTTAACAACTTGCGATAGATATGATGAAAAGTCTTAGCCTATGCATATCAATGCTGAAAAAAAAATTCTATCTAGCTTTCAAAAAGTGAAGAGTTAAGTATTTTAACATGCAACTGCTGATAATTCAATCGGTTGGTGTTATTTTGACTTGGAATAACCCTTCAGTCGCCAAAAGAATCGATTTTTTTCATATAGACTTCTAATCAATTTTATTATTTTAAATCTTTCCATTCGGTGATTTTTTGTGAAGGCGATGCTTTGACAAGCAATGTTTACACGCCAATGCTTTGTCGGGCGATATTTTATTTGCTAATATTTTAACGTAGAATCATTTACTTATTTAAATTTGATGTAAGAATTGTAACATTGCTAATTTGGGTAGAATTTTTGCATCAAAAGGTTTAATTTATAGAATGCAAATATGTAACTTGTAATACCATACAATTGTATTAACAGGCACTCTTAAATACTGTGCTTAAGTAATATTATTTGTATATTGATATTTTCAAAAATCTTTATTTAATAGTTTAATTTGTTTAGAAGATTTTCTTTTAACTAACTTATAACAAACTGAAAAACAATTTTCAAAGTTCTGAAAATCATTTCATCAACACACAAACAACCAAACTTGTATTCATAAAACGAGACTAGATAATTAAAATATCACAAACTTTTATAATTAGGATAATAATGATGAGAAAAAACTAATCATTTATTTGATTAAATTACACATTTCTTTAGAATTATCTAATTTATTCTTATACTAGGCTATTTAAAAAATAGTACGCATTTGATTAAGATATTGATAAAAGAATATAAATTCACTGCTATCATTAAAATAATAATATACAGAGTGATCAAAAAATGAGTATACATTTGAAAAATTAATAATTCCTGGAATAATGTAGGTAGAGAGGTAAAAATTGACACACATGTTTGGAATGACATGAGGTTTTATTGTAACCACAAGAAAGTTTTAAAATATGGCCGACAGATGGCGCTTCATGTGATAAGAAAAGCAATCATTAGCATAACAAATGATGAAAAAGCAAAGACGATGTTCTTCAGAATAAATGCTCAACATGTCCACCGTCATCCCTCAACAATAGCTGTAGTTGAGGGACAATGTTGTGCACAGCACTGTACAGCATATCTGTAGTTATGGTGGGAAATTGGCGTTAGGTGTGGTCATTTAGCATCCCTACTGATGTCGGTCAATCGCGGTAGACGTGTTACTCCATATGACCCTAGAGTCAAAAATCACACGGACTGAGATCTGCGGACCTGGGAGGCCACGCATGAGAAAAATGGTGGCACAGCACGCGATCATCACCAAACGACGTGCGCAAGAGAACTGCATAAAAATCGTACTTTCTGCCAGGTGTTTATCAGCCAGGATAGGAATGATGTGATTCTGTAACATATCGGCGTACCTCTCACGCGTCACGCTAACAGTTACAAAACCAGAATCACGCATTTCCTGGAAGAAAAAAAAGTCCGATAACGGTAGATGTGGTAAATCCACACCACACCGTGACTTTCTCGTCGTGCAATGGAGTTTGCACGAAAGTTCTAGGATTTTCCGTAGCCCAAATTCTGTAGTTTTGGTTATTGACAGACCCTCGGAGTGTGAAATGGACTTCGTTGATCCACAACACGTTAGACAATCAATCGTCATCTTCCGACATCTTTTGAAACGGCCACACCGCAAATTCCCTCCGCTTCACAAAATCGAAGGAAAACAGTTCATGATGACGCTGGATTTCGTACGGATAGCATCGGAGGGTACGCCTTAGTGCTACCCAAACAGTAGTGTATGGAATGCCAGAGCGACGTGCGACTTCACGAGCGCTCACTTCCCCATGCGTAGACGAGCCCGCTACAATCTCCATTTCTTCCTCAATAGCCTGAGCAACATTAGCACTTGTGCTCGGTCGGCCACTACGGGACCCATCATCCAAACAAACCGTGGCTTCGAACTTCGAAATCATTCTCTTCACAGCTGCAATTGTCATAGGACCTTTACCCGTTCGAATACCCTTCCTATGGCGATAGGATCGTAAATCTGCAGAAGCAGATTCCCCATTTTGATAGTAGAGCTTCACTAACATTGCTTTTTCTGGTAACGTCAACATGATGCGATTGCTGGTGCATCTGATTCTCCCTCTCATTACAGCTCCTTTTATACACGATTCTCAGGCAGCGTCACTGACATTTTGCTGTACAGCACCATCTGTCGGTCATTGATTCAACTTTTTTTGTGTATTTACCATAAAACCCCATGTCATTCTCCAAACATGTGTGTCAATTTTTACCTCTCTACCTACATTTTTCCGTGAATTAATAATTTTTCAAATGTTTACTCATTTTCTGATCACCCTGTATATTAATGTATATTCCATAGCTTATTTTTTAAGTTTCAAATGTTCAATGTGGTATTAGAGTGTTTTTATCTGAAAATATACACTTGCTTTATAACTGCATACCAATTTTGCAAAATTAAATACAGAGGCTGTTCGCACATTTGTCAGACGAGTTTGATAAATCATTTAAAAAATGGAATTGTTTTTTGGAAAGAATCTGGCAACAATTTATAATTTGTAATTTATATTATCGTCTGATACTTTCAAATTTATTCACCTTTACAGATGGCGCATGCAAACAATATGTGAAATGAGTACGTACAAACAAATTTCCTGGCTGTACGTAAGAACAAACATTTTGGAGGTAACTGTGTATGGTTATCTGGTATTTATAATCTTAATGCTCTCTGCATATTGCAGTTTCGTATACCTGGCGGTAATTTTCCGTTCTCTTTTTAACGTCTGGCATGCGTAGTATAACGAGGGGCTAATATTTTTAAGAATTTCTTTAAATGAACACTTAAAAAATATAACTAGTAAATCTACAGACCAGAGGCCTCAACGTCAGATCTACAAATCCTTGTTCATTAATCTCACTAATTTTTAACATTATCAGCATAATATTTGATATCCTAAAATTCAATTTTTTAAAGTTATTTATACATTTATAAGAATATAAAATTTATCGAAAGCTCCAGAAATTTTAGAAGTATCGCATTAAACACAATGTTATGCAATGACAGTATAAACTATTTATTACTGTATTTTTTCAGAATAACAAAACATTACTTTAGGGTGGGCGAAGCCCCCCTGCACCCCCCGTTGTCGCTTTAATTTTATATTCTCAATTTCCAGTAATTGTGCTATTTAATTCTTCAGTATATATGTCTGAATGTATTTACTATTTTAATTTCATTAGAATAGCAAAACTTTGTACAATATATTTTATCCTATCCTTAAAAGAATACTTATATGTCAACCGCTAAACATCATATGTTGCTGAAATTGAATAATATTTTGTGTATAAAATCTACTTATTCAAATGTAAATTCCTCGTAGATGACCTATATTGAATTTACACATTCAACGTTTATATTATTTTTATTTGGAAAACCGATTTGGTAATCTTTCTTTAGTAGTTAAAGCAAATTTTCATCTATTTCATTAAAAAAAAAGCATGTTAAAAACTTAAATCACCTGAAAATTAGCTATTTTGTTAATAAAATTTCGCGTCAAAATAATGCGATTCACTTGAATTTTCCTTTGTTGATATTCTTTGAAATATAGTTGTTTAGCAACCGTTTAATGAAAGAGAGGTTGGGTTGGGTTGATTATTGACGGCCAATTATCTACACTTGGGATATAGGCCCGGGGGAGTGCCCTTCGTGGGGGTCTTTCTAAGGGAACCTAACCCGTATTTACGCATGGATAAATCCACGGCTCGAAGAAAACCACGAAAACTCGGAACGATTAGGCCGACGGGCGCGATTGGGATCGAACCCAGCACCTCCCGTCTACCAGCTTTGAGAGCAGAACCTCTCAGCCACTGGTGGGGCTAATGAAAGAGAGGAAAAAAATGCGTTGGAAACTTTTGTAAAAAATGCAAAATTAAAAATGTTTCATATCTTTCAAATTAATGCATACAATTCCCCAATAATTTATGCAATTAATTTCGAAATTCTAAAAAATATATTGGCAATTTTTTAAAGTTATTGGATTAAATTAAGATCTCCATTTCGTAAATTTAGCATCCATAACTTAGCATTTACAATTATCCCATTGTGACATTTTCTATTCGGTGAATGTTAAAATTAAAAAAAGATCGCCTGACTTCCCATTGAAAAGTATTATGACCTGAAAAGAAATGTTCCATATTTTTCGAACGAATGAACCAAATGTAACTAAAAACTATACAGCTAATTTCGGGTACTTCGCTAACCTACCTAACAAAAATCAACCTAATCGGATCATTTTTGCGGCAGTTGTCGCGGAACAGACAGTCAAACAGACAGACAAACAAACAAACAAACAGACGGAAACCAAAAACTCTTAGGGTCTCCACAGTGAGCCTCCACTGACGTTTCGGCAATAAATATATTGTACTATTTTATATGACGAATTTTGTACCTAATATGTATTGTTATATATTACGGAAAGTATCTGGTTTCTGATATATGAACCTTGACTCTGTATACTATAAGACAATCAATATTTACTTCTCCTTCTTTTCTTGCTGAATATTTTAGCTAGGATTCTGGACGTTTTCCTTATTATAGCGTTTCCTTAAGCGTTTAAAACTAGAAACGAGTAGATACTGATATTACTTTCAGATATTTCTGCTTATTCTTGGCAAAATTTTTGACTGATTATTATTATTATTATTATTATTTATCTTTGAAATTCCGCTCAACGAAAACATTAGTTTTCGAATAGTTTATGATACGGACTCTTTTGCGCAATAACGTGATTGATATTTTGCGGAGATAAAAAAAATATAAATTAAACAAGGATATGAAACTGCGTAACACGATTTTAAGATTCATTTTAATACCAGACAATTACTTAAGTACAATATAATACATGAAAGAGGTAAAACGTTTGGAAATTAGTTTATATTACGTTATAGTATTTTCCTAGCTCATGCGTTATTTCGTTTACATGGAATGCATAAAAAAAGTCTTATTTAATATTGGTATTAAAATTAAATAAATAATTTTTCAATTTTAACTTACTAGAATTCGAATTTACATATTCATTTATATATAGTATGATACCTTAGTTATGTTTTGCCTGAAATAACTGGTGAAGCAAATAAATTACAGAAATGAACGTGGTGTTTATAGGTAGAGAGAAACGGGTATGCATGACACAACTAAGTAGCGCCCCCTAGCGCCAAACTGAGGAGTTATCGTTCCTGTCTGGAAAATGTTGAGAAAAATAGACAATAGACAATTTCCTATTAAGAAAAATAGACAATTTAAAAGTAGTAGAGGGACTTCGATTTAGCTTCAAATAATGATTATCTTGTGAAAGTAACTTTATTATAAACTTTATTATAAGCCTGAAATGTAAATTTTATAACCAGTGACGGGCTTAAATACGTTATAGTCGCGTGCCAAAGTTTGGCATCATAAAGTGGACGCTCATTTACTAATAAAAGCAACACATGTAAGCACAGTTTATTTTAATATGAAAATCATCGAAAATATGCTTTGTGCCCATCATGAGGACACATGCAGAATACATAATGCCTTGCTGCCGATGGTGGACACATTAAGAACTTTTAACTTGATTTTCCTATTAGCATAAACTGTATTTTGCTTACATGTGTTAGTTATGTTAGTAAATGAGAATATCATCAAAAAGTCACCTGTAAAAAATGCAGCCAAGTCTCGTAACTCATTTACCGTAAAAAGTACTGAGATCGTATAAAGCCAAGTTTAACTATCTTTTTAACTCTGAAATTTTCATTCACAAATCACTCCTAGTCTCTACATCTTTAGTTAATTATTATTTTGTGACTTGGCAATTACGTAGCACGAGAATGTGATGTATATAGTTAGTCTTAATCAAATAATACTATAACATATTAAAGTGTAATAACTTCCCTGTGCGTATATAATTTGCCTTAATTAAATTATCCCATACCATCCCATAACATCCCATACCATCCCATACTATCCCATACCATCCTTGTGCTGCGTAATTGCCAAGTCACAAAATAATAATTAACTAAAGATGTAGAGACTAGGAGTGATTTGTGAATGAAAATTTCAGAGTTAATAAGATAGTTAAACTTGGCTTTATACGATCTCAGTACTTTTTACGGTAAATGAGTTACGAGACTTGGATGCATTTTTTACAGGTGACTTTTTGATGATATTTCACTTCTTTTTGTAAGTAATCCTCCTTTTCTTGATTTTGGGTTCTTTTTGGCGATCATCCACTGATTTTTGCTAAGCCCACACTCTGTCCCTATTATTTACACGTATTAAAAATTTGAAGTTTTAGTTTCGTTTGCAAAGTACTGTAGATGAAAAGAGATTTCAGGTTCCTTAGGCAAGCACTAAGTAATGGGAGGCGGAGTGTCAAAAGTACTCTCAGTTGCTTCCAGGATAGGTGCTATCCATCTGAGATATTACTCGCAGCCCTAGATACTTGATATTTAACGTAAAAGAACTTTTTAGTATAAAAAGATAGCCAAAATTAAAATTTCCGGAAATTTCCAATAAATCAAACTATATTCCTTTTTCCGATGTTTTTTTATTCGTTTTTTTTAGTCTTTTTTTTATTATTTACTGATTTTTTAATTTTTCCTTACTTTGTGCACTAAATCCTGCCTTTCTGCCAAATGTCAAGCTTCTAGGACTACAAAATCGAATTATTTTCAAATTTTCGACTTTTTATAAATTTATTGATTTTTCAATTTTAATTCTAAGTTACCTGATTATCATGCCAATATAGTAATTATTTGATCCGTTTTCTTAGAATCGTTTAGGTTCAATTTAGAGATAAATCAAGTGAATCTTAGAGTCACCATGATTTTATTTAGAAAGGACTATCAAGCCATAACCAGCCAGTAGTGTCGGGAGGGTAGGGGGAGCTGTGAAAATTTTTGTGGGGCTAACATCATTTAACAATCCATGTTTCATATGTGAAGTAAATAGAGTACAACCTGTGAAAGAAAACAAACCTGTCTATAAAGAAATCGCCTATATCGTAGCCAGTCTATAGCGGAACTTTTCTATAACGAAATTCGCAAACGAAAGAAAAGAAAACCATAATCCGGGGGAAATAACATAAAACAATTAGGGGCGTTGTACTAGCTAATAGGACAATTATCTTAAAACTAATGTTTCTAACAGTACAAAATCAAATTGTTTTCGAATTTTCAATTTCTTAAAGATATTTCGATTTTTCGATTTTATTTTCGAATTTAACGAATATTTTAATTGTTCCTTTTATTGAATAGTAAATACTACCTTTACACCAAGTTTTAAGTTTCTAGGACTACAAGATAAAATTATTTTCAATTTTCGATTTTTTCGAATTTTTTTTTATAATTTTCTGGATTTTTTAATTTTTTCTTATTTTGTATCCTTTATTACAAATTTCAAGTTTCTAGCGCTACGAAATCGAATTATTTTGAATTTTTTATTTTTTGATCTTTTTCGAGTTTTTTATTCTATTTTCGAATTTATTGTATTTTAATTTTTCCTTTTTCTGTATCCTAAACAATAAGTTTACGCCGAATTTTAAGTTCTAAAGGTACAAAATCGATTTTTTTTTCAATTTTTTGATTTTTTTTCGAAATTTACAGATTTTTTATTTATTTCTTTTTTTGTATCCGAAACACTAGCTTTATTCTAAATTTTAAGTTTCTGTGGCTGCATGATCTACCCAATCTTTTTGATGATGCGAGAGTGAGTGAGTGTAAGTGACAAAAATCGAAACTTTGGGTTCATATACCGTCTGCACTAATTTATGGGTATTTTTCGAATTATCCATATTTTTTAATTTTTCCTTATTTAGTATCTTAAATATTACCTTTATTCCAAATTTCAAGTTTCTAGCGCTATAAAATCGAATTATTTTCAAATTTTCCTTATTTTTCGATTTTTTCGATTTTTTTCGATTTTCCGATTTTATTTTCGAATTTTATTGCGTTTTTTATTTTAACATTTTCTGAATCCTAAACACTATCTTTACTGCGAATTTTAAGTTTCTAAGGCTGAAAGATCAAATTATTTTAATTTTTTCAATTTTTTTTTAATTTTTCAAATTTTTGAATTTTTTTTTCGAATTTTCCGGATTTTTTAATTTTTCCTTATTTTGCATCCTAAATACTACTTTTATTGCGAATTCCAACTTTCTAGCGCAACAAAATCGAATTATTTGAAAATTTTCGATTTTTTTCGATTTTTTCAATTTTGCTTTCGATTTTTTTGGTGTTTTTGATGTTTCCTTTTTCTGGATGCTAAACACTACCTTCACACCAAATCTTAAGTTTCTAAGACTAAAAGATCGTCTTATTTTCAATTCTTAATTTTGATGGAATTTGTTGAATTTTCGAATGTTTTTTTTTTGAATTTTCCGGATTTTATAATTTTTCCTCTCTTTGTATCCTAAACACTACCTTTTTTCCAATTGTCAAGTTTCTAGGGCTACGGGATCTACCTAATATTTTTGATGACGCGGGACGAGTGAGTGAGTGAGTGACAAAAAATCGAATGCTTCAGTTCATATATCGTCTGAACTAGAAAAGACAGAAAGTTGTAATTTAAAATTTTGGTCCTGTGTGCCAAATACTCTAGAAAAACGAAGTTTTGAATTTTTGGGATACTCCAGCGCGGAGATATGGGGGGGGGGTCAAAAGTGCCCTAAGTTGCTTCCAGAAAAGTATGCTTACGGCCGTGCTTTCTCGACTTGGCGGAGGCACTGCCGTGCCTCCAGATATAATGTAAGAATTTAAGGACACATATGTTATTTTAATTAAGGAAATAACTAATAAATCAGTAAAACATAATGAAAAATACACGCAAATGTCGAATTAAAAACCACTTGATAACATAACAAACATGTGTAATGCTTCTGACATCAAGTAAATGGGACTGCATTTTTGGCGTTTAATCTTACAGTTTGGCGATGTTTTTTGTTATGAAAAGTGGTCGACGGGATAATAGAGAAGTACCGGTTTTTCTTATAATACATGGTTTGTATAGATTAGAGGGGAAAATTATATTACTTTCATAAAAATATATTTGGATGGTTTCTTGTTAATACAATCTTGCCAAGGCTGTGGTTTTCCTATTAGACTTAATGTTAGCTATATGCTCCATTTTTCTGCAACTAAATTTCCTCATGCCAATATAGTAATTCATTGATCCGTTTTCTTAGGATCGTTTATGTTCAATTTAGAGATAAATCAAGAGAATCTTAGAATCACCATGATTTTATTTAGAAAGGACTATCAAGCCATAACCAACCAGTAATGTCGGGAGGGAGGGAGAGATGTGAAAATTTTTGTGCGACCAACATCTTTTAACAACAAATATTTCATATATAAATTAAATAGAGTAAAGCCTGTGAAAGAAAATGAACCTGTCTATAAAAAAAAAGGTCTATAACGTAGCCAGTCTATAGCGGAACTTTTCTATTACAAAATTCGTAAACAAAAGAAAAAAAAAGCATAATCCGGGGAAAATAACACAAAACAATAACGGAAGGTGTACTAGCTAATAGGACAATTATCTTAAAATCTATCTAAAACAAACTATCCCCATCCTGTGGGATTTGTTTTTCAATGTTTTACTTTATTTAATGCAAAACATAGATTGCATCCGACAACTCATAAAAAAGTCCTCCGGCCTGTACCGGCAGGAAAAGGTAGCTTTCCTATATCTTCGTTTTAAAATTTTAGCTAATGTTACTCGAAAACAGCAAGTTAAAATGCAAAGAAACCGTTTACAAAAGATTCGTTTACACTGAATTTGAATAAGAAATTCGCCAAATTATTGAGCTATAGCCAAGTTGGCTTCATTTATGAAGACTTATTTTTGTCGCCAAATTTGGCGAGATTTCGCCAATTGTAATTGTAATGTCGCCAAGTTTGGCGAGAATTTGGCGCTAATGGATATGAATATATAGTTTTATGCGTATGATTGGGAAAATGATTACAACAATGAAAGAAAATAATTTGCGAGAAATCGCGTTCACTAAAACTTATAAATTTATATTAAAATCATTAAAATTACAGACATTACAATACACTTTCATAAAACATTAAAAACATATTAAAATTGGACGTTTCGGATTTACATGGAAAATCCCTCTTCAACAACAACATTTCACTTAGCGTAAATCATAGTTCAAAAATATCAACAAATAGAAAATGCAACGTATCAAAATTTCGAAGTCAAAGTTACAGTTATAATAACACGGAGTATTCATTCGGGATTGCACCTGCTTGACCATTATTGACCATAAATTTATCGTTGGTTTTTTGTAATGTGCTGTTTTGTTTCAAAATGTCAGCCACCCTAGAATTTCAAACTGCTCTATCTCAGCCAATTTTTAAGATAGAGGTAAAACAAAAAATGCTCTGGAATCCTTGTATCAAGTCCTAACACCTAATTAAAAATAAACTTGATTTTTTTAACTTTTTTGTATATTTATTTTAGTTTTAAAATTTTCCGTGGCCGCCATCTTGAAACAAGATGGCGGACCAAGCTGGCCAACGAACTCGGTCGAGGCATTGGTGAGCTTAATACACACAATTAGTTTCATCCAAATTTATTTATAAATACGAGCGTTATCGTATCAAATTATTTTCATTTTTTCAATTTTTTTCGATTTTTTTTATTTTTTTTCTAATTTTCTGGATTTTCTTTAATTTTCCTTTTTCTGTATCCTAAATACTACCTTTATTCCTAATTTGAATTTTCTAGCGCAACAAAATCGGATTGTCTTCAAATTTTCGGTTTTTTTCAATTTCTTCGATTTTTTCAATTTTGCTTTCGATTTTTTTGGTGTTTTTGATGTTTTCTTTTTCTGGATGTTAAACACTACCTTCACACCAAATCTTAAGTTTCCAAGACTACAAGATCGTATTATTTTCAATTTTCAATTTTGATGGAATTTGTTGAATTTTCGAATGTTTTTTTTTCGAATTTTCTGGATTTTATAATTTTTCCTTTCTTTGTATCCTAAACACTACCTTTATTCCAAATGTCAAGTTTCTGGGGCTACGGGATCTACCCAATCTTTTTGATGACGCATGAACGAGTGAGTAAGAAGTGACAAAAAATCGAATGTTTGAGTTCATATATCGCCTGAACTAGAAAAGACAGAAAGTTGTAATTTTAAATTTTGGTCCTGTGGGCCAAATACTCTCTATAATTGAAGTTTAAAATTTTTGGGATACTCCAGCGCGGAGATATGGGGGAGTCAAAAGTGCCCTGAGTTGCTTCCAGAAAAGTATGCTTACGGCTGTCCTCTCTCGACTTGGCGGAGGCACTGCCGTGCCTTACACCTTATAATTCCATACTTTTGTTTTGCGTGCAGTTGTAGTGGAGTAGCAACTGTCTTATAAAGGCATTCTAGTGTTTAGAATGAGAACGTGATGACACAACCTAACATATGTGCGCTAAACAGCGACCTCTGCACTTTATTTTACTTAAACTTTCGAGGAATGCATGTAGCCTTCGGATTTTGTGGGTTTTGTGTTTTTCACATTGTTTTTATGCAAATATTAGCTTCTTTGGTCAATCAGCAATGGTACAGTGGATTTGGGTCGGATCTTTCTTTTAAAGGGTCTTAGACCAGCTTTAGCAGCGAATATTGTGGTTTCTTTCTGAAATGGAGATTTCGTTGAGCAAAGATTATCCGTTGGTAATATAGTTTTGAAGTTTAGTTTCACTAAAGATGTTCGGCAGCCACGACTTGCTATTATTTAGAAAGTTAAGAATGTTTTAACGAATTTTTGTCAATGCTCCGGTTTTAGCTGAACTCATTGACAGTTTCTTGGACTTAGTAGTGGACTATCGTAGCTGTGATCTTCACGTAAGTGGATCTTTGTTTAGTTGAACTTTCTAGTTATTTAAACTGAAGTGCAGGTCAGTAACTGAATTTTTGGTATCAGTTTTCAGTTTAGGCAAAATTGTGAAAAAGATTCTGCAACAGCCCTGCCCATTTAGATTCAATAAACATAGTTTGAAACCTTTTAATCCTTGTCATGACTTAGTTAGCCGACAACGGTACTAACCAGCACGTCACACAGTTAGTGGAATATTTAAGCTGGTGATTGTGTATAAAAAGATTACACTTCATAACTTCTAACGAAATTACTTTTATATATAAAACATTTCAAATCGCATACTAAAAGAGGACTTTGTGATTACCTTTTTTCCTGTATTTCATACCGTTTTTGAAACTCCACAGTTTGTCGCTAGAATGCACTGCCAATTACTTCATCGTGCAGCACAGACGAGTTTCAATTTACTTAACCTCCTGACCGCCGAGCAAAAGGGCAAATTTGTAATGTTGTTTTCTCTGTATTTTTTTTTAAATGCTTAAAAAATTTGAATTTTCAAACTTGAGATAAAAAACTTAATTACGTATATAAGTATAATCCTTGAGAGTATCAATCATTACTCGATGTTTTAAAAATGCATTATATTTGTAGAATTATATTAATTTAAACAAACTTTGTATTGCTGTGAAACCTACATCATAGTGAACGGATATATCAGGTCTCGGTGGTGAGAAGGTTAAACACTACGTTTATAGCAGTCGCTAACTCGATTCCCCAATTATTTGAGGATAGACACACTGTATTATACACTGTATATGTAGATTATTATAAAAACTATTTAAATATTTTCTTCAAGAAGGATAACTTTGCACTATTTTCCTGTTCACTATTTGCAATAATCTCGTGTAAGAAAAAAGCTTAAAAATTGCAACCTGTACACTTAATACCACAAAATATTCTCAATTGGTAACTAGAAAAATTTACTAAAAAACACAAAAGTCAAGTAACCCAATTAGTCTGATAAACCGTAAACTAACCAACCTGTTATAGACGCGTCCGGCTCTGGTCTACATGGTGAGGGTTTACAATGGAGGAGAAATAGCTAGATCCCCTCTTTTATTTCTAATTCTGACGTGACCAAAGTAAATTTCCGCGGCAATGAAAAGTAAAATGTAGTAATATCTTCACATACGCAAATATATTTTTAATTTGATTTCATTTAAATATAATTCCTTATTTTTGATCCTTCCCAAATCTAGTGGCTGGACCAGCTGCCCCGTCTGCACCCCCCCCCCCACCTCCAATCACTACATAGTGATAGATAATGTTTTAATTTATTATTATTACTATTATTATTATTATTATTACACCATGTGCCTTGTATTTTTTGCAATTGCATATATATTATGTAAACGGTATACTTTATTAAATATATGGCATAGGATTAAGTTATTATCCAGACCTATGAGCTAATCTAGTTACCCCAATTACAGTCTAGTTACCAGTTCGCCATAGTCTTCTCGTGACGTGCTTGTATTTTCCATACTATTGAATTTGACAGTTTATATTTTTATTATTTCTTGCTTTCGAAGTTTTTATTCCAAAAATAAGACTGTCAATTTTTCTTAAAAGTGTAAAGAGGTTGGAAAAAATATAACATACGGAGTGTTTTGAATTATTGGTTTTCTATGAAGTTTACAAAATCTAGAGAAAACATTTATGGTTAAACATAATACACTGCTCAAAAAAATTAGGGGAGCAAGCAAATAAAAGAAGAGAACCTTGCGAGACATCCATTTATGGGTATAAAATGGAGAGTACACGTGTATCAATGCGCACTACAGAAAATAAGACACAAAAAAAATTGTAAGGGAGCTTTAATTTTTTGAAAGGATGAAAGAACATGAAAAGATGGTTTAGGTTAACAATTTGGTTACATGTAAATTACAAAAAAAAGTATTGGTTATCAATGATGCAAGTTGTTTAATACGGCGTGTGGTCCTCTCTAACAGCTAAGACTGCTGCACACTTGTTATCCATGGATGTGATGAGGTTTTCGATAAGACTTTGAGGAATACCGTTCCACTCTTCAAAAACTGCAATCTCCTTGTCCCAGACAATAAAAGAAAGCCTTCGTCTTGTTGCAATGCGTCGTCCGAGGGTTTCGAAACATGCTCTATCTGATTCAGGTCAAGAAAGCATGCTGGCAATTCCATACGCTGTATTGTTTCAGTTTCAACCATGTTCTACAACCGACGAGCTGTATCCAGTCAGATGTTATCATTGTGATAGATCCAAGAAGTTAGAAATTTTAAAGGGGTAGGGTGAAACCTTTAGGATGGACCAACTTCGGGAAAACTTAGAAAAGAATTTTATTATAAATTCAATTCTCAAATGAACTAAAACTTACAGATCATCTAGAATTCCTCGGAGTTACACAACAATAAATATAAGGTTCTTTCGGCTTTTAATTAGTTTGCAATCGACGGAAAGTGTCCAGCATCAAACAGTTTATGTAGACAAAATTAAATAAAATTTTGCATTCACTTTTCATAAAAGGTTCCCAACGGTTTCAGCGTTAGCTTCAGAGAGATGGTCTCTCTATTTAAATTCTGTCACCAGGAACCTATGTTCCTACCAGGTTGAGAGAAATCTTCAACCCTTTCCCCGAGTAAAGTTCTTACTCCACAAATCTCTCAGCCTCCAAGCTGACTGCCTCCTTTTTTTCTCTCCGACCTCCGATCAACTCTTTGAACAATAGCCTTTTCGTTCCCCACTAAAAGAAGTTCTAGGTCTCGTCATAAAGTATAGATTTCACGTTATTGGATGAGGGTTCTTTTTGGGTGGTCCTACCGATTATCGAAACAACCCAAAGTTTCAATTCAAAACAACCCAAAGTTTTAATTAGCATACTGTGTGAGATTTAATGAATCTCTCACATCATGCATGAAAATAAAGGAATCACCATGGGTGAAGCGTAAGGTATGACATTAGGTCTCAGTATCTCGTCTGTATACCTTTGGGCCGTCAAAGTGGCATTTCAAATGATACGCAGGTCCGTACGTCCACCTATGCTGATTCCAGCTCATACCATCAATCCACCTTGTCTGTAATGTGATCTTTCATGAACAAGTGTGGGGTTATTTTGAGTGCGCATTTCCCTCCATACAAAAATACGTCGAGTGTCATACTCCAGACTGAATAGGGAAGCAGCATTTGACTCCAATCCGTTGCCTTCAGTCTTTATGTTCAGCAGCCCAACTTCTTCGGGCCGCACAGTGGCTTGTGGTCAGCAGAATACAGATCATTGGCCTACGTGCATAGAGACCACCCTGATGAAGCATATTTCGTACTGTTTGGCTGGACACCCTTCGTAGTGTTGCCAAGAGATACCGTTTTTGCAACTGAGTATCATCCCCTTTTCTGTCTCGACGAGCTGTTAACAGGATATATCGGTCATCCGTTACTGTGGTGCACGTGGTCGACCTTGCCCTGGTCGACATCTAACATTTCCTGTTTTTTGGAATCAATTCCACAGCCTTGCAACGATATTTCTTGAAACTCCAACAGCGTCCGCTACACTTCGTTGTGTTTGCCCGGATTCAAGTCTATCTCTAATACACCAAACCATGGATTCCGGTAAATCACGTTGTTGTGACATTTTCAAATGACCCTTTCTAAAAACAAAAGCTGAGAAATTGAATTTCGCAACTGAGACAGTGAAACAGACATTCCTGCGAAATCCCGATTTTTTCACTTATCTCCTTTTTCTGGTTTTTGACGTCATGAACTTTGATTTGAGATGAAGTTTTATTTTTCTGTTTTCTGCTATGCTTTAAATTATGGATGTTTTAATTTAAGTTACTTATTGGTGTAAGTATTTGTGTAATTTCGTTAAAACCATGTGCTCCCTTAATTGTTTTGAGTAGTGTATTATACTTTCCAGATTAGTTTAACATGAATCATGTTTATTCAATAAAATCAAATTCTGTCTAAAGAAATTTTTAGAGAAATTTTTATTTTAACAAATTTAGTCGAAATTGTTTTTTCAACGACCTTTTCTAGTAAAGGATGTTGAATTTATGAAAATTTAACAAATTATGCTTTGTCATCGTCATGTAAAATAAGGCAATGTTTAACTTTTTGTCTTAGAAAAATGGCTCTGCAATCAGAATTTAACTTCTAAATTCAAAGAAAAGAATGGCATCACTTTTTAATCAATGTGAGACAGTTTTATTTTAATGTCGTTCATGTCAGACTTGTTCAAACTTGATGATTTTCATCAACAAAATCTTATAGAAAAAATTTATATAAAATTTCATTCATCGTTCTGTGTTTTTTTTTCATAATTAATGACCAAAGTATTTATCATTTACAAATAAATTGCATATGAAAAAACCATGTAGCATTAGTTCCTGTCTCATCAACATGAGGTTGAAAACTAAACAGCTAAACTATTTTTGTATGTAATAAAATAAACTATAATATTATTCTCTTTTATAGTCAGTATACAACTACTTAAACATTAAAATTTGAAATGTCTGAGAACTTGATTTCCTACTACTATATGGAAAATGCCGTTGTGAGAAGTCTATTTGAAAAATATCTCATTGTTATTCAACGGAACGAAACTTCTGTAACTCAAACTCTGTCGTCTTACAATTCGTTTCCTTTTCAAACATCCGTCGAGATTTAATATGTAAGTAAAGAAGGGAGAGATTTGCAATACATTTTGGTAAAAATGTCTACAAAGTACAGAGCTTTGAATGAAAGCAATTTTAAATTGTCAGAAAAGCAGACTAGACAAAACGCTTTACTTCCGGAACAAATTTTAACAATGTCTATTGAACAACCAAAAAAATACTTAAAATTATTTTCCCCACATTAAAATTTTAATGTACGAAATATGTTTCATCTGTATCATTATTACCAACGTTAAATTTATAGAGTAGAAAATGTGTTAAAATAATGATTACTTCCTTTTTTGTTATAGTCATATTATATATTGCATGGCACATCGCAGTGCCATGCGAATATTTTATTAAAATAATTTTCATTGAAGAACGGTATGGATTTTGGTATGAAACCCACGGCGTAATTTATTTACATGATATTTGTAATTGCAAAATGTAATTTTTATATTTATTATACATGGATAGAATATCATATATAAACATACATAATTTTAATTTTCAATCATGGATGTTACCAAATATTTACTAAAGTTTAAATATGCCATTATTAATAAATATAACATATATTTTCTTCTGTATTGAATGTTTTTTTCTTTATTTATTGTATTAATACATACTGAAATCTATGCGCTTTATTTTGATTGTTGAATTTTAGTGCAAGACGCTTAAACATGTTAACTATTATGTTTATATAATTATTTTCTCCCACAATGCTTCTAACATTTAAATAATAAATCTATTCCTATTTTTTCAAAAATATCTGTAAAATAAACTTCTGATTTAGTTATTTTTCTTACTTATTTGAATATTTCAATATGAAAAGTTTATAATTCTGTGAAAGAGGAATTTTCTTCGTTTGTGTACTTGAACACTTTTATGTATTACGTTTTTAATTATTCACGTACAAATTTGTTCAATCAGATGTTGATTTATCTACAAATATTTTCTAATTACTTATTAAAAAGGTTACAATAAGCACTGTACAATTATCGGTATGTATCAGTTATCCAATAATTCCTGCCATCTTATTTTATGCTGTACAATTACTTTCTATATAAATCGATTTTTTTTCTTTTCTATTTACTACAATTTAAATTGAAGGAAAAAAATAATAATTAATAACACGTGCATTATATATACATGTTTTCAACAGAAAGTTTTCAAAATGTTCTCAACAGATATTTCAATCTTCTGAATCCACCCGAAATGCTTTCTGGCAAAGTTAAATTAGTACTTTCAAACTGTCGAAGTAATAATATCAAGAAAATATTTAATTATTCTTTTACATTTAAACATTTTAAGTTAATTTTGTTTGAATGTATGTTTTTTTTTTTTTTTTTTTTTTTTCTGAAAGAAATTCTATGCAATAATTTTTTTAGCTTCCCCGTAAGATTAAATACCTTATTCTATTTTTATTTAAAAAAAAAAAAAAGAAAGAAATTTTAATAACATCAAAAGACTCTTTCTATAACATCATTTCAAGCAGACTAAATTGAAAAGCATTATTTTTAAAATAGAAATGAGTATTAAAATAGCCAGTTCTTTAAATTAATTCAATATAACAATCTTTTTTCTGTTTCTTCTTTTGCAAAAATTTAAGTTGTGGATTAAATTGAAATTTCTTAATGTTTAAAAAAATAATTAATTACTGCTTTGTATTTAAAATTTTTATTTTATATTTTTTCAAAAAAAGTTGTTTAAGTTCTATAATAACCATTATAAAGTTAGGACAAATTTCAATTTCAAAGCTTCTAGTACTGTAAAAACTTAATCATTAAAATATTATGCTAAATGTTGTTTTTATTAAAAAACTAAATCGCAGCAAAATACCCATTTAAAAAATATTTATACGCTTTTAATAAATCCAAAATACTTTTTGTTTTTCGAACACAAATATTAAAGTCGTTTTTTTATTAAATTAATTTAATACAAATATATATTTGTTTAATGTTTCTTCTGTTTTCATGCTATAAATTGTATGTAAATAAAAATCCTTTTGTTTATATATGCATTTTTTTTTATTCTGAGTTTAGAACAAATTTCCATTTTTTTTATTTTATTATAAATGTTAAAATAAAGTATTCTGTAAGGGAATCATTAAGCATATTGTGTTCACAAAAATGACTCTTATTTTGCATATTTGTTTTCAATTTTTCAGCGAAATTTTGTAGATTAGAAAAAGTATTTTTAACTCAACATATAATTTCAATAAAATGAGAAATCTGAAAATAAAAATTGAGAATATTCAGGTAAATTTCGAATTTTAAATTCAATAAAAATATTCTTTAGTAGTGGTAGGCGGTTTATTTTCAACTGAATAATATATCCTCTACTTACAAATATAGATTTATTGGAAATGGGATAAAACAATTCAGAATCTACTGGGTCTATAGACCAAGAAGTGTCATTCAAACTAAATAGAATTATCTGCATTGTTAAAAATCTGCAGCAAAATGTCCAGTCATTAAACCGTTTTTATAAAAACAAAACAATTAGATAACCGTAATTTAGCTCCATCCTGACCAGTTCCTTCAAATTATGTTCAAGTAGCCGTTATCTTCTTAAATCCATGCGTTTCTCACACTTTTACAAATAAATTAGGTTTAAACTTAATGGGTTACAATGCCTGTGAAATCTTATCCTCCGAGCTAAATTTCTCAGCAGGACAAGTATTCCTTTCGGAAACCCAAGATAAATTTAGGCTACATTTAGTGCATTCCCGCACATGTGCCCAGCGATAGTCATAAATCACTCTTCTTCCCACTCTTTTCGAAGCAGTAGCTTCGTGGTAGCAGACAAAAGAAAGGGGAGATGCAACAAAAGAAAAGGGTGTTTCCTATGCTGTCAATAGTTTCCCTTTTTGATGTCAGATTTGTCGGACATACTTAAAATGTCATAAAACTTCAAAGAAAGCGATATACCACATAAAAGAACCCGCCCGTTAAGTCTACGCACTGTTCAAGCTTCTTTGTAGAGAGAAACTTGCAATTTAACAAATGAAAAAACTTCCAATTTAAGCAATGAAAAAACTTCCAAATATGTAATTTAAGTACAGAGCAAATTTATGTGTGAAAGTGTTAGACACGCCCACACGCGTATGCATGGATTGAACAATTTTTAAAAATGGTTGAATGACCGGACAGGAATATATCTATTTAGTGTGGAATATATCTATTTAGTGTGGAATATATCTATTTAGTGTGGAATATATCTATTTAGTGTGGAATGTATCAATAGATTTATTTAAGATCAGTTAGCTAGTGATTTTTTAAATGGGCTGTTTGGAAATGAGAAGAAAAGCAATCTCTTGTGAGTATTCGCTCTCTGTCTATACAGGGGTCACAACATCAGATGTGGGATCTAAATCCCGGTATTTAGGGCTTAGTAAAGGATCGTGAAGGTGCTAGAGAAGGCATCTAACGTTAATTTCTAATTCGGCGTAGAAACATATTTAAGGAAACCTTTCTTTCTGCGAACCGAACAACCATCTTCGATAGGCCTTCTAAAGAGAAGAGGATTAGTCAATCCGAATCCTCACGGAAAAGTCCAGTCAAAAGTACTAAATGAAAACATTCTCCTCATCGAAAGAATGCAGCATAGGAGCAGGTGAAAATATTTTCCCCCTTCAAAGAACACAGTGCACGGAAGTTGAGAAACATTGCATCTTCATTGCGTTTATACTTCTAATAGTAATTAGAGACTTCTGTGGTTAACTGCATCAACCGTCTGTCAGATTATTTTACTTTACATTTAGTTATCGAAACTAAGGAAATTGATGATAACATTGCATTTTAAAGAAGTGCGGTATTATTTACTCAGACTTCAGTTGATTGTTATCGCCTTATCCATGCTGTAATTGCCTATGACGGAGATTTGTTTGGCCATGATCAAATAAGTAATTTGTAGGTATCCAAAAAATTCTGTAGTAAAGTAAGGACTCCCAGAATGTTGAAAGGACTAAGACATCGTATACACGTATGAATATTATTTATTTAAATGTAGTTGAGATCAGGTTCTGTTACACAAAAGTCACCGGCCTGCAAATATGCAATATGAGGAGAAGGCACGCAGAAGTTTTCACGCAGAGTGGCAAAAGGCAGGCGGCGAGAGAGTGACTGGTGTTACACAATTTCTTTTTGTGATTACAGTGAAGGCATGACGATAATTACATACACCAATTAGCCAGATAACGTACTGTTTTGGCGAGAACAATATAACAAGAGACAGGTGGTGATTGTCCGTTAATGATAAGCCTATGGAAGAGAGTATTTCTTTGGAGAGATGAAGGAAAATTATGAATTTAAGCGCCACAGTGGAAATATGGAATTTTGGTAAACTTGCGAAACCGCATGGTGCATTTCTCATGGGGTTAGCTTAAAGAATTGAGAACTGGCGTTAAAAATAGAAGTGGTACGTTACAGATATTATATGTGTAAAGGCATCTGGACAATTGAAAAAATAATGAAATAAGTTAAAAGAAATGAAACCTTGATGAACAAAAGTGTAGACGTAAAAGTCTAAGTAAAGTTTGAACGCCGATCGAAAAGAGCGAATTACAATGGGAATAAATTCTTTTTTTTTTATAACGATATGATTTATGGGGTGAGGAAAGAATTCCGAATGAAATAAAGAAAGCTTAATAAAAGAGAAATACAGGGAGTAGCTAGATTTTATAACACGAAAAATAAAATAATTTTAAAGAAAGAAAATTTAGAAAAAGTAAGGGGTTGAGGGAATGAATTTTATGAAAGTGGAATATGTGAAGTTAAATCCTCTTCACACTGCCGAACAAACCCTTTGTTAAACTATTTAATGAATTTTTTCAATGAATTTTTTTATTTAAATTTATAGCTGTCAGAATACTTTCACTACCATACCATCAACCACGGAATGCCTGAAGCCTGGAATTTTGAATTAAGCCTTTTCATATATACCCAACCCAGCATTTATCTATCTTAATATAGCAGTATCGATTTTCTGAAACATCAGTTACGTGTCTAAATAAGGAGAATTTTTATGTGTTACGGATGTGACAACCTTGTCACACCTGTAGCACAAAAGTACTTTTTTTTAAATTATGAAAATAAGAATTTAAAAAATCGATGCTGCTATATTACGATATATAAATGTTGGATAAACAGAAAACATTTAATTTAAAAGTTGCTGTTTAAAGCGATTTAAGTACAGAGCAAATTTATAGGTAAAAGTGTTAGCACGCACACAACCGTATGCACGGATTGAGCAATTTATAAAAACGGTTGAATGAGTGGACAGTTTGCTACAGAATTTTAACAGTGCGGAATATATCTCCTCAGTTGTTAGTAATGTAGTCCTCCCCTCTTTATTCTGTATTTTGTATGTTATTTTGAGTCGTCTTAAAACTTTAAAACCCCGGGGGGCTGGTACTTTTTGAGGGACTATTACAGTAAAATACTTTGTTAATTTTTTCCGTAAAATAATGACTCTTTGACCATACATTCTACTCTAACTTTTCCATTTATCTAGAAAATACTAAAAACACTATTCATTTGGAAAGATTCCTATCAACCATCGATAAAAAAAAAATGTTGTTAACGAATTTTTCATGAATCTGATAAAATAACCGTAATTTTATCTGTACCCTGACCAACGAGAACGATTCATTATATCGATAAGTAACCGTTATCAATTGCTACAATTGAAAGAGTGAACAATTTAATTCAATAATAAATCGGAAAATGAAAACTTATCAAGAATGATAATTTTAAAAATATTACAATTATAGTAATTGTACTTAACAATACTTGATTAATTTTTTAAACGTATTCATATTTCTTGAGATAGAAGAGTTCAGTTTAAGGTTTTATTTTTCAGTTTTGTAATTTATGATGAATTTATATTGTGGGAAAAACTCGCAAACTATTGATTACATTGAAAAATGTTCAACTTTTTAAAAGTATTTGAGAGAATAAATAGGAATGTTTTGTGAAATAATATTAAATTTAAAAAAATAAAATATATTAAATTATTTAAAAGATCGCAAAATTAACAAAACACACTCATACGATTTATTATTTTTTTATACAGTTTTTATTTACTTTCCTTCTCTTGGATTACAGAGGAAATGTCTCTATCTATTCGAAATTGTTAAAATGATTTGAAATATTCTCTGATATTTCAAGCTTATAGTTTTTGTAGATATTTAAAGGTCAAAACTTCCAGAAGGAAATAAATGTTGGAGAACAAATGAAAGATATTTACAGTTTATGAAATGATGAGTTTTTAGTTTACCTGGAAGATGTGAGTTTTCAATTATTTCAATATGAATTATTACAATCATGTGGCAAATGAACAGAACTTTAGCATTTCTTACATACATTTTGTTAAAAAATTTAATTTGTTTTAGACTTTCATGAAATTTTGTTTTAAATATAAATATTTATATTTTAACATGCATGAAAAACAAACAATCATGCTTACTAATTTGTATCATCAGTGGATATATAAAGTTAGGTAGGCATTGAAAATAAAGTTTTCATTCTTTTCAAGACAAATATGTATAGAATAAATTAAAAATACATCGTATAACACATAAAAAGTGAATGAAACGAAAATGTCTATAAAAAATTGTTTTAAAAATCTAAAAATGTTTATACTTGAAAACAAAAAAAATCTTAGAGCCTACTTCCTAAAGGCATAGTAATTTTTTCTGGGTACACTTGAAGAGGAAAACTTGGAGAATTTTAAAACTATTTCTAGAAAAGGAAATACTCAGACAGTTCTTTCCGATTATATCCATTTCACTTTTTTATGCTTAGAAGGTTTCTGATTTCAGAAAAATTTCCCTATAAGTATCCATGGATTCGAACGATTTTACGTTGAACGAAGTAAGAGTATTTAAAAGAAAGATATAAAGTTTAAACTACAGACACAGTAACATGAAGAATAGAAAATAATATTAAACTTGTAAAACAATTTAGATTACAAAATATTTTTTTTTTGTTTTGTTTAGCATTTGTTTTTACATTTTTGTTTTTTCTTGTATATTCATAAGAAGAAAGTATTGGACTAAAAAAAACCGACTTCCTGTTTTTGATTGAGTTACATGTTTCCGGATGGAATGAGTACCATTTGAATATTTTTGGAGTAAGTTTTGTCTGTTTGTTTGGCTGGATGGATGTCGTATGTCTGTTTGTGTGTTACAAATATTTTGTTTGAGTTTAAGTCAAGAACGTATACATGAAATTCCCTGAAACTTAATATTTAAATGGATCTTGACATATAATGGTATTGAATTTGTAGTGAAATAGATTTCGCCCAAAAGCTTGTGCTTCTATGTCGTGATTTTCTAAATTTACTACAAAATCTATGGAATTAAATTTCACAAAAATTATTACGCAAAATGCTTATTATGGATTGCTCTCTTGTCTCTATTTTGGTTTTAAACACTCACAACGATCGTTGCTATGTTATGGATTGGAATAATAGCAAATCCTTTATTGTAACAAACACATTTTGAATTACAGAATTACATTTTATTTTTAGTATTTATGTCAGCGATTTCTGTAAACGGTTGGTATATGAATAATGGACTAAACGAAAAGAACTACGTAGGGATTGGCTAGGAATTAAAACTTTACCTTCCAATAGCTATATCATTTTTCCACCTTTTTAATGATTCTCTTGTATATTTCAAAGCTATCATATTCAAATAATACTTTATAATAATGCATATTTCTTTTTTGAACTATCCAAAGATTAATCTTAACCTTGATTCGCTTGAATTGTTGTCATGCTGCAAAAAAAATAAATAAGATTACTGTTGAATATTGTTCAGGTAGTGCAATCTTTAATAACTGATGCATATTCATTAATAGGAGATAATAACATTATTTTTGGTTTTAAAATAATTTTTTTTCTATTGGATACAACTGTACTTTAGGGAGTTTAGAAAATATTCCGACATTTACAAACGATCAAACTTGATTGAAATCTTTGATTAAAAAAGTATAAATTTAACTGGATGGCAAAACTGCAGGAGTATGATAAGAAAAACACTTCAAGACACTAATGTCTTATAGGTGAATTCAGAAAATCCTGCGATATTTACAAACGTGCACTTCTACTATTTATATTATAAAGGATAAACGTGTCCGTGCGTAACGCTGACGTCATTTTGCGAATGACAACAGTTGACGATGAAATTTCTGTTTTACGATTTTTACTATCACAATTTTTTTAATTTATAAACATCTCACATTTTTAATTTTTACATCGTTATATAGGAAAAAAATCTTCTTTGAAATGCAATTGGTTTGAAAACTGTATCTTAAATGGGTGATTTATTATGGCTTTTAAAATTTAAAAACAAATTGTTATTTTTCACTTTTTCCGTATTTAATGGTTGCCATTGTTAATTTTTTCCCTCTTGGCGACCGCATATTATCGTTGAATAAAGAATTGAAAAGATTATTATTAGTTAGAAATTAATAATACAGACAAAAGATGCAGATACTTGAAAAGTAAAAGAAATAAAACTTTTACTGAATTTATATAAAATACAAAATAATAATAATAATAATAATAATAATAATAATAATAATAATAATAATAAACGTTTTAATGAGCGGTAATTTTACAAATCAAAATAATTTAATTTAAAAATTAAAGGAATGTTTGTGCACATAAAAACATTTTTCAATTGTGACTCTAAACAGTATTTATTGTTTTTACAAACAGTCTAAACAGTATTTATTTATTGTTGTCACTATTTATTGTTTGCGCCAGGATTATCACGTTCAAAAATCAATTTATGATGAAGTTTCGCTTGCTGTTTTAAATAAACATTCTAAGGTTTATTTTATTGACGTGCCAGGACTGGCAAAACATTTTTACTTAATGCAGATTTTAAAATGATGAGATCATATAATATGGTTACGTTAGCTGTTGCAAGGTAGAATAGCACATTCAAAATTCAAAATACCGCTGAATTCGAACGAAACATTTACGTGTGCCATTAGTAAGCAATCTGACCTTATTGAATTTATAAGAGAAACGAAGTTAATAGTTTGGGATGAAGCATCCTTGATGAGTAAATTAGTATTTGAATGTGTAGACCGTACGCTTAAAGATATAAAAAAAAAGAATGATTCTCTATTTGTTGGAATATTAGTTGTATTTGCTGGCGACTTTAAACAAATTTTGCCTTGATTCAAACATATAGAATAAAATTCTTTTATTAAATTTTGGTGCTAATCTTACGTAATCGAGTCCATGTCAAGAGAGAGTTACACATAAATGATGTTATAAAGAATAGGGCTTAATGATAATAATAATCTATATTATAAACTAACACATGTCTGATTATTGCTGAAGTCATTTTTTTGGTAGAATGAACTGACTAATAAATTTCGCTTTCACTGCATATTTTTAAACTTCTAAACATTGCACAATTTCAATTTCTACACCGTCAAATAGGGGGGAAAATGCAATTTCTTTGAATTTACTGATTTTTTATGATTTTTGGAATAATTTCCAAGCATGAAATTTTAAATCTATCTCTATCACCTTCAGTCCGATTGCGAAAGATTAATCAGTTTGCATTTAAAACAATATAAATAGTTTCGCATTTATTCCCGGCTAATATTACTGAACGAAATTAAAACTTCATCAAAATATAAATATAATAATAATATAATATAAGTAAAATGCAAATTTAACAGACATGTTCTTGAACAACGCGCTTAAGCAGTTGAAATTTTCAAAATAAAAAACCAGCAGTTAGCAGCGAAATCTTGGACGATTCCTTTGGCCGTTAAGTCCTGGCATGCGGCTAATACAAATGTATCGCTTTACTCAATTTCGAAATTTTATTTGAAAATATTATTGATATTTTTATTATAGAAATTCTTTTCTACGTTGTTAATGAATCAGTTTAAAAAATACATATTAAATATGAAAAATCTATTAGCACTAGAAAAAAATGGTTTTCGCGTATGTTCTGTAACCCGGGAAGCCCGGGTTCGATTTCCTAGTATATATAAAACAAAAACGGAAATTTCGTTCCGTTCTTTTATAACTCGAGTTCCGTTGAATGGATTTTCATGGAACTTGCGCTGTTCGATAGATAATTTTTCAGGGAAGGTTTTAATATATAACACAACGTTCTACATAGATTAGTTATAGAATTATGATGAAATGTTCTGCTATTTTGGACGAAAAGGTTACCACAGGTTATTTTGTTTGGTGACTTATATCGTTGGTGAAAGAATTGAAACGGCCATATCACTTAGAAAATAAGACAAACACCTCAAAAATAAAAGAAAAACTTACTAATTTTATTTAAAATTAAATAAGCAAAACAATTTTGATGAAAAATAATGTTATAAAACGAAAATGATTTAATTTATACGTGAAAGGGAATGTTCGCAATGCTTAAAAAATTATTCAATGTGAAATATTGTATTTGAAACCATATTTGGCAACTTATCGTTTGCGTCAGGTTAAGAAAAATGCATCTGAAAATTTTATTAGATAAAATCTGAGTGACAATTTTATTTTTGTTTTTTATTTTTTATTTTATTCTTTATTTTTTAATTTATTTTTTATTTTTATCTAACTCCTGCATCCTATGACTTACAGAAAAAACTGGCAGATGTAATTATAAAAATGACTGCAATTCTGAGTAACATGTTATTTTTTTTATTTACGATTTTGATTTTACTTTTGAACGCCAAACAACTTGATTTTACACCAAAAAAGGCATAAGCATGACATTGGTCACAATAATTGTACAATAATGCACGTTCATAATAATTGTGTTTTTTCAAGTGTACGACAACATTTTTGGAGTGATTTTTTATATTCAAATGTAAATTATATAAATAACAGTTTATATTATAAAAATAGAATCAAATATTTAAATTTTAGTGTAAATTTCTGCGACACACTAATTATTATCACGCATTTAAAAAATTGTTCACCATTCATTTCTTTTTAGTTTTCTTTGCATATCTTTTCTTCTTTTTACAGGTATTTAAACATATTACACTAATCTTCTGTAATCGGATCACCCGCCAATTGGCGTATTTACTACACTGTTGGAAATTTCCTTAATATTTGAAGGGGGCTCTTGATGCTGAACCCGATTGCAGCGAATTTGTACTCAGCTATTAGTAAATTTATGGTTTTTTATTATGAAACAAACGGACAAAAGAATATTTAATATTAAATATTTACCATCTACAATTATTTTACTATCACCAAAAAGTCAATACTTGCAATGTAAGAAAAATATTTTGAAATGTCAATGGTGGCCCAGGAACAATATTTGCTGATTTATCATTTTAACCTAGATAAGAAAAAAAGTATATGGAATTCAGATTAGATAAAATTTTGATTATTATAAAGCAATTTCGGCTAACACAGAGCCATAGCCGCTAAACTTAGTGACAAATTAACGGATTATGCACATTATGGGGTTTATTTAGACAACACGTGAGAAAATAATTTTGAAAATAAAAGAAATAACAATCCTGTTTATTTCTCCGAGTTATTATGATCATTAGATAAAGGCACAAAAATCTTCGGTTCAAGAATTCACAAAAAAAGATTATTACGAAACATTTTGCATAACTAACTTTATTAATCTTTCTCAAGGAGTTTTATTGGTGAAAGATCTATAACTCAGTAGATACCAGTTTGACATTATTTAATGGAACGTAGTTTGGCGCGTAATTAACTTCGCTTTTTAGTTAACTCTGGTACATTTGTAACTATATCGTTGCATAAACTTCTAATGTTTGACTTAAAACTTAGCTGTGGACCCCATTAAGGAAGATTAGGAATATTTTATTTGATGCATATTAGAGGATTATTACTTTGTTTTTACCAGAATCAGTTGTCGAGGTTTTTTTGTCAGTTTAATGGTTCCATGATTGCAGTTGGTATGTAAAATGAAAAGGCAGTGAAAATAACGTTATTTCAATTTTATCCAACCATTTCAACTTTAAAAACCCACATTTTATGATTCACATCGCTTTTAAATATGAAAGTTAAGCACTGTTCTTTATATCCAAATAATTTATTACATTTTTCACTGTATTTATCTGCTGGAATCCAAAGATAGAAAACTGTAGTAGACCTGCCAGAACAGAAAATTTTTACATTACGAAATATGATGTAACCTAGAGTGAGATTGTATTTAAGCTACGAGAACCACACATAGCTTCAAACTGAGAGGCCCGTAGTTCAAGAACTAACAAACGAAAAATAAATAACCCGAACATTATTTAAGTTCAATGGTCTATCTCTGCAATGATTGTAATGCTCTCTATTTTAGTAGTGTGGCGAATCAGAGAACATTTTAATTTCACTTAGTCGCAACGGCCACATTTCTCTACCAAACTCTAATATAAATCATCAAATTAAAGAATTGCTTTTTAATATCCCGAATTTTGTATAACGCATAAAATAAGATAATAGCGCAATGCCATTCGCATCGTATTTAGCAATGCGGAAGGACTTTCCAGGTGAAGATCCATATTATTTGAGAATACATGGTCGAATTCTCCCTTTTGTTTGATTCAAGGTTCATTTGGAAAATTGACCAGCGCAGCGGGCATAGCTTGCTGGTTTATTATATTAGGACAAACACAGAACGATAAAAAAAACATGGAAATGAATAAAACCATATACTCATGAATGTCGTTAAGATGAATATTAACAAGACTAAGTTCGTACGTAGTATAATTTAATCTCATAGCACCTCACATATTTTTGTTACTTGAAAGAGTTTTAAACTGTAACCAGATTCAGATTTTTTTTAGATTCAACCAAGTAGGGAGGTCTACCTATAGGCTTTTTTTATAAACTTGCCCAGCAGGGCTTTAGCCTCTGAAAGCTCTGCTTGGCAAGTTTATAAAAAAATATACATATTTGACAAAGCAGCCCTCATGCGGGCTTGCTGAAATTATTATACCTCTAGGTTAGGTAAAAGCACAAGAATTGACATTTCATTAGTCTTAGATAAAATTACAAATTAAGCATAATTTTTAAGTACAAGTAAGCAATGGAATTTGAGATAATAACGGAGAGTCATAACAGAGTAAACATTTTTTTACAGAAGCAACAGATGGAATGCCATTATTTTTTATGAAAGAATAATATGCTTTATCTATATATAAATTCTTGAAGTATTGACATTTTAAGTATATGTTAAATTATTATTTAACTTATTGTATATAGGTCAGAACCTCATCTATAAATTCAGATACAAGCAGTATAGATATGAAATAGTATGTAGCTCTTTGAGTGCAAAAATGCAAACAAAATTAATTTAAGTATAGATATAATAATTTATCTTTGAGTGCTAATTAAATAAATGACTCTTTACAGTTTTAAAAGCTCTGAAGCTCGTTTCCACCTTAATCTCAACGCAATGTTTCGTTTCATGTTGAGTGCAACTATTGCGCCGTCTATACGTTAGCATTTAAGGGCAGATTCAAGATTCACATATTTTCTTTTATGACGTACACAAGGGTTTGTGTTCCACGAAATGTAATGTTTTCTATAATCATGTAACTTTGAAGCGTGTAACAATTTGAAAAGTATTCACAACTTTAGTTGCCATTCCGTTAACTTTTCTTCTCTTTCACCAACATAAATGTATGTGTACATATACGTGAGCGGTCTTATAGGACTTTTTAAACTATTTTATTTATTTATTTATTTATTTATTTATTTTACAAAGAAGAATCCCATTTTTGACATGCCTTATGTTGTTATCCGCACTCCGTACAAACATAAATTTAGCAAATATAATATTTTTAAACACTAGTCATTAAAATATATAACGATGTACTGTTAACTTCAGTTAATATTATCTATATTCTCGAATAATTTAGTGGCTGTTATTTATCTTACTGAATTTTTACATATATATCTAAACTTTAACATCCTAGTTTTTTGTTGAAGAAAGTTAATACAGTAATTGTTAATAATTTTTCAGATTTATAGCTTTATATTATCTAAAATTATTTAAATTTGCGTTATATAAAATACATAAAATTTATTTAAAACAGTATGTTTTAACAAAGGAGAAATAAACTCGCAATGCGAAAAACATAGTTTTTGTTTCATGCAACCTACATGCTTTTTTGTTTATATTATTTTGCATAGATTGTTTTTTTTTTTGGTTTTTTGTTTGGTTTAGGTTCAGAACTTTTCCAAGGTCTAATATTAACAGTAGAATAAAATAGAAAAATGCTCTCGATAAAATTAATTTAACTTGATAATTAACACTTCTTTTATTTTTTGCTACATATATAAAATATACTTCAATTTTTTTTTATCAGAGGGTATATTCATTAAAAAGATAAATAATTATAAATTCGCTGATCATAGATATTTTATATGTATTTGCAAGTGTTTACACAACAAGATATTATATTCACATCCGTAGGCAGCCAGCTAAGTTTATTTGGACATAAAAGCCGGTCTCGAAGTTAGAGAGATCGATGTAATAGGATCAAGTAGGCTGACTGAAAAGTAATTTCTTCTACCCCTATATGGTATTTGAGTAAAGACACATTTTTTTTATTTATTTCTACATAAAATTGTCATTTCTAGTTTCAAAAAGTAATCATAATAACTACTCATGATTCCTTTTTTGAGTTTTTTTCTACATCTATTATTCTATAGGTACGTTCTCCATCATATCTAGATAACAGAATGTTTCTCCTATATATTTGCGCAGTCGTTAATCACAGAATTGGTTGATTGTCAGATCCTTTAACACTTATTTTCTGTCCATAGGACATTCCGGTTTAACCAGGAATTTCTGTAGATAGAAGTACTTTTAAACTGTTTCGTCTCTGAGACTTGGATCCATGCACAAAAACAAATTTTCGTAGATGGATACCAAAGAATCCAAAAGTCTGACCCTGTGAACTTTCCTTATAGGAAATTGACGTCTTTTCATCGTAACACATCGGCTGATAGGTTCCCGGTCTGGCACACAGATGGCGTTGCAATCGCCGAACCGATGCTTTTTTTAGTAACTACTAACCTTTAAAAGGTAGCAGAAAAAAATGTCATGACGATTCGTCGTGTGGATAAAACGTTAGAGTGGTTTTAGTTGAACGACTTTGTTGATAAACAAGAATTTCAAGAATTGTTATTTGATGGGAAAAAACACCGTATTTTACAATGTAAATCGCACTTAATTAAAATTAAAATTTATATTGCAATTAATTATTACTTATAATATGCAAAAATATTTATATATCAATAGTATAAGTAACTAATAAGTAATAATGTAATTTGTAACTTAAAATGTAATGTTATTTACATCTTATAAGGGAAAATTAATTGTAATTTAAATTTTAATTGTTTTTAATTAGTTTTGTAATTAGTTCTAAATCAATATTGCAAACTCATCTAACAACAATATTTAAACTTTATACTAAAACGATTTTTTTTACGTTTTAATTAGTTATGTAAGCGATATTTAAATATTTTTGCATCTTATATTGGAAAATATTCCCGATTAGCAACATTTATTTTTTAAATTAAAACGAACGTTCTTACGTTTTGAATACTATTTTTGCATCTTACAAATTTTCCTATATAATATGATTAATTAATCGGCAAAATATCATATGATATCATAATGAATTCACCAAAAGATTACCAAAAGACCAAATGACCGAAAACTAATAAGTAAAAGCTTCAAAATTGGTTCAGTTGTAGTCGGGATGCGATGGTCGAGAGGCAGTTTGTCGGGTGGACAAGAAGCCTTTCCCACTGACTCCGGAGCGTGAGGTCACTAGGACGAAAAGTAGTCGCTTTGTTAGGGCATTTCGCCTAAGTTCAGCGTTGAATTATTTGTTGTTTGAGGCGTTCTTAATGAAAATCAATTGCTTTACAATTAATGCATTCAACGTTTAATCATACCAAGCTTTGGTATGATGCATCTATGTTAGCTATATGATTCCACGTTCACATTCGGTTCTGTCCTAAAACTCATGTACATCCGATGTTACGATCATTGTTCTATTAACTGTTGATCCCATTGCTTATCTGTTTTGTTTGCTTTGCGCTGAATTGTACAGTGTTGCATATCATGTAAGGATTGATAGCAATTTTCGCTTGCGTCCGTAGTTATTGTGCTTCTAATTATTTTATGGATTGTGGTTCATTTACAGAATTCCTCATATCAGCGATCTTCTTCACTTAGCCGTCGTCTGTTCTAGACATTGCAGTCTGATTATAAAGGCTAACTAAAGCTGTTATCACACGGACGACCATACGATATGAAGTATATGCTATTGCCTCTCGCTTGCTTGGAGCTACACTTTTACGCTGCAATTAGGGTTATTTTCCCTACTGAAAGGTATCTGCTAATGTAAGGAGAGGGCGTAACATTTGGCGAGTAATTGCAGCAGGTGTTTTAATATGTAGTGTAGAGTTCGATTGATAAACAGGAAGCATTATTGCGTACTAACATTTTATATATTTCAGTTTCTTTTCGTGTCTGATCTATATATATAATATTGTGATCATTTTACTTAAAATTCCAAGATTATAAAAACAATACTCTCGCTAATATAACATTAAAATTATAAATTATAGAGTCCATATCTTCACTTTACGTCTTTCATTACCTGTAAATATTAAGTATTCTCAACTATTAGTATTAAGTGATTTAGAAAAAAATAGTATTAAAACTATTTTTTTGTCACATGTATTGGAACCGCACTTTATCGCTAAGCCGAAATCTGTAACGCAAAGAAGGATTTTTTAAATTAAGTTTTAATTATTTTGACAAAATCACTATTATGACATTTTTAGTTAATATATTTTACATATTTTAAATGTAATTCATGTTACATATTGAATGTAATATAAAAATGAAATACGTAATAGAATGTAGATATAGCTCCCATTCTTTTGCAGTTTTTTTCCTCTTTGGTTTTGATGATTTTAATCATTTTTCGAAAGTTTAAATGAGTTTTTGATATTTTTTGTTTCAAAAACACAATCCTTATTTTTATATATATTGTGTACAGTCCTAGGGGGGGTTATACCCTCTACTAACTCTGCCGCAAATCACTGTATAAAAATATCACAAGTAACAATAAATTAGTAATAACATCTAATAATAATACTGTACATAAATTTTGCTGGGGGGAAGGCTGAAGTTACGTATAGCAATTGTAACATATTCTAAAACTTTTAGTACTAAACCCTAATTTCGACATCATATTTTTCGGTAAATTTTACCTTCGTGTATAAACTGAAAGTCACTCGTTAAAGTAGTTTAGAAATTACGCAGGTTTATGTTTGTACCTCCTAATGTTAAATAAATGTTCGATCGTCGCAAAACAGATTACAAGACAAGTGCTTTTTAAGCATAACTTAAAAACTATTTGGCGGAATGAGGTTTAATTTTGGGTTTGCATATTTGAAAATTCTAGAAATCTATTTCTGTTAGGAAAGTTTTACGTTACAATTCATTTTTGTTTTCGAAAATATATAAATTTTATTTTACTTTTTTTTTAAGGGAAGCAAAATATTTTAACTGGAGGGAGGGGGGGGGGGGGGTTATATGCGTTATTTATTATTAATACAAAGTGAAAAAGGGGCACAATTTGCTTAACAAATTGAAAAACATATAAAGGTTTAAAATTTATACACCGCTAGGAGAGGGAAGTCAAAATTTTAGGGTTGTTGAAATTCAATAATTAAAAAGGAAAAATAGACTGAAAAGGACATTATCACCCACATACATTAAATACAATAATCCAACATGAAGTGAAAAATAAGCCAGAGCCAGGAATCGAACCTGAGTCCACAGCGTTCCGGAATATCGCTATAAACACTGAGCCACTCCGGCCGATTCTGAATCTGAAATTTCCCACTAATAAACCATGTTGGAGAGAAAGTCGCCAACCATCTGACAACCTCGGCTGACCGAACAACTGTGAATACATTTTTACTATTCCACCGATTTACGAATAAATATGTATGTCTGTATAAAAGTTGTATATCTTTAAAGAAAGATTATCAAGATTGTTTTAAAAGAAAATTATTAAAAGGTAAAATATAATTAACTATAAGTAGCTGCTGAATTAAATTTTCATTTATTAAATTTTATTTTTCTAAAAGTATAAGAAAATTTTCTGTCCCCCCCCCCCCCTTCCACTACAAAATTTAGATTATGAACGCTGCATGCTAAAAGGAGGCAATAATTTGTATTGCAATAAAATACCTTGATGCGTGTTTGCTTGCATTTTTATCTTTGGCGACATAATTTGGCAACAAGTACGAAATAACGCCAAATATAGCTGCAGAAAGTAGTTAAACTAGTACATTTTGAGAAGTAAATAAGTGACTACGACAGTACAATTATAACATATAGCAAATATTATAAGGAATTGAAATAAAATAATCGCAATAAATAACTTTAAATTAGTTAATAAAGTTCTTATCCGGTGGGTGTAAATAACGAACTCCGAAAGAGACAATCGACGCATATGTAATTCTACATACGTGCTATTCTTACAGAAGTGAACACAGATTTTGTAAGAAATGCACGTAGTCCTGTTAGTCTAAGAGCTAACAACGTTTTCGTCACCTGATTTTAGCAAGACTCATTTTTCTATATAATATCCGCCTTTATTGTGTAGTACGAATGCGGCCGGCCTGGCTGGTGGAAGTGGTTGCGTTTACCTGTGAGGGGAGGGGCAATGCAGGTAAAAAAGTGACAAAATTACGTCATTTTAGCATGAATTTTGATTATAAAACTTTTATCTGCTCACTATTTGTGATATTAAGTCATTATTGCCAGACCGTTTTAACGTTGCTAACACTGTGCCAGACCCTAATTTATAGGCAAAATATGGTGTCAAATTCCCATCATTTTAGCAAAGCTGAAAGTTTAGTATGTTATACTTTGGCTATCAGGTAAGCCATAATTAATTTGCCAGACCGAAATTCCGTTGCTAACTTACTGCCAAACACCGATTTATATCTGGCAGAAAAAGCGACTATTAGAAGAGTTGGCAGCTTTTGTAGTGCTTTGGCTATTGTCAGTACACTGCCAAGCCGTGATTGTTGCCAAAGCAATGATTGTTACTTTCTATAGACGTATATATATATATATATATATATATATATACGATTTGTCAAAATAAAAGCTTAATTTAGGTAGTTAATGTATCAATTAATTGTAATTGTTATTTGGCAATGCAGGTAAAAAAGTGACAAAATTACGTCATTTTAGCATGGATTTTGTTTATAACACTTGTTTCTGCTAACTATTCGTGATACTAAACCATTATTGCCGGACCGTTTCAACGTTACTAAGACCATGCCAGACCCTTATTTAGAGGTAAAATAAGGTGTCAAAATCACGTCATTTTAGAAAAGCTGTAATTTTAGTATGTTATACTTTGGCTATCAGATAAGCTATAATTAATTTGCCAGACCGAAATTCCATTGCTAAATTACTGCCAGACGCCGATTTAAATCTGGCAGAGAAAGCCCCAATTAGAAGAGTTGGCAGCTTTTGTAGTGCTTTGGCTATTGTCAGTACACTGCCAAGCCGTGATTGTTGCCAAAGCAATGATTATTACTTTCTATAGAAGTATATATATATATATATATATATATATGATTTGTCAAAATAAAGGCTTAATTTATGTAATTAATGTATCAGTTAATTGTAATTGTTATTTGGCTTAGTTAAATTTTGAAAATAAAATATTTATCAACAATTTTTTCTAATTTTTTTAAAAGAAACATTTATTAACAAGCCGGTCACTTCCGTGTGGGGCCAAGTTTCCTTCTGCAGCGTTTAGCCCGGACTTCGCTTAGGAACCAGAAAGTGCATTTTACATGCAAACAGAAAAATATAAATAAATACTTTATTTTAAACTATACGAAAATAACTAATAAGTATATCAATAAAGCACATAAATAAAGATTTCGCGACGTAAAGAATACGTTATTCTCCATTAGCTCCCTGACAAAAACACGCTCGGCACTGCCCATGGGAATGGGAGAGCTTTCAGATAAAATATACAAAAATGAAATAGCATAAGATACATGGCGATCGTTGTAAATTGGCACTGTGATATTACTCCCATAAATTGTTAATACGGTGTTAAAAATAACGTGGCCGTGTGTGCTTCTAAGCCATATATCGTTAGCTAGCCGGTCCCTTCCGAGTGGGGCCCCGATACCTTTTGCAGCGTATTTGGGGCCCAGAAAGGGCATTTTACATGCAAAAAGAAAAATGTAAATAAAATACAAGTACTGCTCGGCCTTGCGTGTGATTATCTAAGGGGAAGGGAGAGCTTTTATATAAAATAAAAAAAAATGAGATTGGCTAAGATACATGCAGTGTGGTTTCATGCCCATAAATTGTTAATGTCTTAGTCAAAATTACAATGACCTGTGTTTTTCTCACCCATATATCGTTAATACAGCGATCATTATAAAGAGGTTCAGTCATTATGCGTGCATACATCATCGTTAAAATGAAATTATTTTAACAGAGCCCTTTGGGTTGCACGCTTGTCAACTAATCATACGACAATCACTGTAACGCAGCCTTGTGCATACCCGAGCACATAAATATGGCGATTAGTATTTAAATCGCAAATCTTTAAATCCAAAAAATATATTTTGAACAAAAGAGGAAATGTATTCTATTTTGTATAAAAAATTTAATCTTATTTTTAATTTAATTTTAATTTTAATTAATTTTTAATTTTAAGACAAAAAGCGCAAAAATAATTTATAAAATATGAAAATTAAAAAAAACTTTTCCTGGGAGAAATATCACGCAAAATATCTAATAAAAAATCAGCTATGCTATAGTTGTCTTATTCGTCTAATCTTCCATGATCGGGTTCATAGTCGATGTTGGCGACAAACTCGCTTCAGCTTAAATAGCTGAATTACGTGTTTAACTATTTTTTAGTAGATTTGTAATACTGGAATTTCACGCTCGTACTTAAAACTGCAACTGAGAAATGCCGAAATGATCTAAAACGTTCGACCCCCGTTTAACCCCCTTGGTGGATGAATATTTAAAATCGCTGAAATATCTATTTAAATATTTTAGTACAATTGTTATCCTTAATTTCACGCTCCTACCTATAACTTCTTTTGAGTTATGGAAAAATGACTTAAAACATTCGACTCCCATTTAACCCCCCCCCCCCCTCTTAGTAGCTGAATTTCTAAAATCGCTAAAATACGTGTTTAACTATTTTTTTAGTAAATTTTTTATCCTGAATTTCACGCTCCTACCTAAAACTGCTGCTGAGATATGGTGAAAAGACCAAAGGACCTAAAACGTTCGACCCCCCCCCTCCCCCCCATTTAACCACCGTAGTGGTTGAACTTCTAAAATCGCTGAAATACGTGTTTAACTATTTTTTTAGCAGATTGGGTAACCTGAATTTCACGCCTCTACCTAAAACTGCTGCTGAGATATGGCGAAAAGGCATAATCACCGAAAACATTCGACCAACCATTTATCTCCTTAGTGATTGAATTATTAAAATTGCTCAAATACGTGTATAACTATTTTTTGAGTAGTTTGTTATCCTGAATTTCTTGCTTCAACCTAAAACTTCTGCTGAGATATGGCGAAAAAATGAAATGACCTAAAAATTTCGACCCCCTATTTAACTTCTTTAGGGGTGAATTTTCAAAAATCCTTTCTTAGTGGGTGCCTACATTGTGTAAGGAACATGTCTTCCAAATTTCATAGTCCTAGGAGCAGCGGTTGAAGCTCGGCGTTGATTCTGAGTCATCAGGACATGTTCTTTTATAAGTATAGAGATTTGTGAAATCGCCAAAGAAGTGAGAAAAGAGCAAAACAAAAACTCCATGGCGTAAATTGTTAACCGTTAGGTTTATTTAATTTATCCCTTAATTTTTAAGTAATATTATAATTAGTGTTTATTAATATTCGCTTTTAATTTTAAATAATACAATATATAATATTTTCTCTTAATTTTCTGAATAAACTTATAGCGGCTTGCAAGAAATAGGCAATGCCAACTGCTACTTTTCAAGGTCAATCGATCATTTGTGGTTTGAAATAATAGCGTTCATAGCATGTTCTCTATGTTTTCGAAATGCAATTTAATTGCGTTGGCTAGTAATGGAAAAACGTTTGTTTTTTGTAGCGATAATCAAGGAATTTTTTTTTGATTGAAGACACATTAATCAAGTGTAAGAAATATTTTTATTTAAGCATTTATTTCGACAAATCATATATATATATATATATATACTTTTATAGAAAACAAGGATCGTTGCTTTGGCAACAATCATGGCTTGGCTGTGTATTGAAAGTAGCCAAAGCACTACAAAAGCTGCCAACTCTTCTAATAGGCGCTTTTGCTGCCAGATATAAATCGGCGACTGGCAGTAAGTTAGCAACGGAATTTCGGTCTGGCAAATTAATTATGGCTTACCTGATAGCCAAAGTATAACATACTAAACTTTCAGCTTTGCTAAAATGATGTGAATTTGACACCTGATTTTGCCTATAAATTAGTGTCTGGCAATAATTACTTAATATCACAAATAGTGAGCAGAAACAAGTTTTATAATCAAAATTTATGCTGAAATGCCGTAATTTTGTCACTTTTTTACCTGCATTGCCCCCCCCCCCCCCACAGGTAAACGCAACCACTTCCACCAGCCAGACCGGCCGCATTCGTACTACACAATAAAGGCGGAGAATATATAAAAAAAATGAGCCTTGTTAAAATCACGTGTTTTCTGACGTTGCTAGCTCTTAGACTATGTGCTACAGCTACAGATGATTTCGAACATTTTATTTCATAGGGTAATCACAAATGTTATTTTTTTTATTCAATTTTTTCGTAGTTCCCTAATTTTCTTCATGATCAAGTCTTTGCTGACAAATATGAGGTTAATAATTTTCATTATATTCCTGAAGTTCTAGAGTAATTCGTCAAGTTTTTATCTAGATATTTGACAAAACATCAGAAATCGAAAATGTCCGGTGACGTTTCGCCATATAATGTAGTATTTAACTGTTAAAACAATTGAACATTTCTAAAATATTAATTTTGTCCGTAAAATATACAGTTCTTTTTTAATGTCAACTAGTGCGCTACTATTCTTCTGTAAAATGAACTTATTCGTTCTTTTACAGCGAAATAACGAATGCGAACGAAGACAGTAGCCCAATGATGTTAATTTTGATAGTGATATTATAATCCAAATATTTCAAATATTTTACTAATATTTATAATCAATAAAAAAGTTTAAAAAATAGGGGATTGTTAAATTTGTGTAACAACTAAAATATTTATTCATTTAATTTCAAATTACATTAAATTATGCATGTAATTGTACATTATTAAAATATAATTCAAACATAAAGTATTAAAGTCCTTTAAAAACGAGAAATACATTTATTTTAGAAATTATTTTATTCTAATTTGTCTGCGAAAAATTATATTTTAAAGAAATTTGTTTTTGTTTTTTTAATCTGTAGAATTTATCATTATGTTATAGCAGTTAAATGTTTAAAAATGCAGGATGCAGAAGATGGGAAAAAAACTTCGGTAGAGTGTTCTCAACGAACTATCCATCAAAACTCTCTAAGGTATATAGAACATTTCGGAAAAAAAATCTATCTTGTGAAATATTAAAGAGTGACGCTAATAAAGTTTTAGAGAGAAAAAAAATAACGACGAAGAAAATATTAACGAACTGAAGAGGTTATCAATCTTGACCTTCACGTCGTAACTGATCCTAGTACTCCATCCATATGTTCAACTGGGATTATGAAAAGGAAACTTTTTCAATAATATATAATCTCGCATGATTTTGTTATATGAATTTTTTAACTCAAGAGAATAAAAATGATAGTTACCCTGAAAAGAAGGAAACGAAATTGCGTATGCAAATGTAATGCTCATGCAGATATTCATCATTACATCACCAAATAAAACAAAATAATTCGATAAATAAACAGTATAGATTAATGAAACAAAGTTTGCGTAAAATTGTATGACAAATTAAAAAGGACTTATTAAGTTAAATTAAAAGCTGTCGTAGCATTTTTTGGTACATGTTTTAATTAAATTAAAACAGAAAACCGTTAAAGTACTCGTAACACAAAATAATTTCTTTTGTGTCACATTATTCTGTAAATTTATATTGAAAAAAAAAGTTTTTAAACGCATTACAACATAATTGAAATGTGTTTATGAATTAGTTTTGTCTGGCCGTCTGCCTAACTGGTCATTAGTCTGACGTCTGGCTATGCTCTAAACACGCGTAAAAATTCATGGATTACCATAAACTTCATATATGTTATTGAGGCTTACCATAGGGTTTGTTTTCCGGGACATACAAAAAAAATTCCGCCGTATTATAGTCTATGGGGAGAAATCGTTTGCAGTGTATTTTAATGAATTTGCCCTATTTCAAATATATTGAAACTAATATACATTATTGTGGTGCAATATAACATTCCTTCTGCAGAATATGGATTGCATGGAATTTATCAGTCATTTACAGGGACACACAAAATAATTGCGTTACATTATGGACTATAGGTAAAAATCATTTGGAGTTTATTTTTAGGGTTTCGTTCATGTCACGAAACCCTATTCGTCCCGCTACGTTTTCTGTCCGTCACAGAGCCGTTCCCAGAAACTATATAACTTACAGACTTGAAATTTTGTGTACTTACAGCTGAATAACTACTATGAAGCTGAAAATTATTCCTTCAAAGATTTTAGAAATAAGATTGAAAGCATACGTATGCAGGAATGATAACATCTGAAGAAGTTTTGCTCAGATTAAAAGAGGTAGAAGCGGCGAAGAAAACTTTTAAAAACGGATACAAAATTAGAAAATAAACAAAAAAAGATAAAAAATTAAAAACGCAAAAGTAGTGGAAGCAAAAAAGTGAGCACCCGAGTAACGATAAGAACGAGAAAACTTCCATCTCCAAAGATTATTCAGATGTTGAACTGGAAGATAAAAAAACTGCGGAAAAGGAAGAATATAAAGAAGATCAGAATATTATAGATGGATAGAAGTCCATTCAATCCTTTAATCATTGAATCATCTTTTCTTATGCTAATTCACGTACATGAACAGAGCACGAACAACGGCTATTTTTATTCTCTTGAAAGAATCCTTTGAGATCACATGCAAAGAAATTGGTTTTAGAACTTATTTCCCCAAAATACATAGAGACTTTATAAACAACCTGTATTTTAAAGATATTAAAAAATGTGAAAACAATATTTTCTATAGAATAATTATGCGCAAACACACACACATACGCACTCACGCAAGCACACACACACGCACGTATGCACATGCACGCACACACACACATATACACACTCCACTGCCTTACGCTGACACTTGCATACGTCCGCACACACACACACAGACACGTACGCGCGCACAGTGTTATATGATAGTCATCACTCAATACTTCAATTGTTATACATACAGATCGTAATCAATTAAGTAGGAATTCCTGTTCGATCTAGTTAAGCAGAATTAAAGAAATCCACTTTACTGCATTTTACAAAATGCAACATAACACAATATTTTGCAATTTTCCAATTTTTATATTTTGAAAAAGTTTTGAAATGCCTCCCGGACCTAAGCAGTTAAAAAATACTCAGTAGTATGAAATAAAGACTACATTATATCCATTAGTAAAGTTAATTCCATATGAACATTAATATAAATATTTGAATCCATTCTTTTTCTGTTTCACTTCTTCACAAACTATCTAACAGGAAATCGTACAATTTTGTAAATTTTGTGACTTTGCTGCAGTTTAATTAAATGGCATAAGTTTATTATTCTTTTTAAAAAATCTAACGTGTTTTTTATGCATAAATGAATAGGCTGAATAAACCATTTTTGTGGTTTTTAATATTATATAGATAATTACTAAAAAAAGTATCACTTAGCACTCACATTAAATGAAAAACTTGTTTAAAATGTTTTTAAAAATGTATTATGATACAAAAGCGTCCATCACATTAAATTTATTAATTCGATGGTGACATATTCTTTTCCTCCTTATGCTAAAAGTTGCATTAATATTCATTTTCTACTAAGAGATAGTAATTCCGAGATTTTTTTAAATTTAGCATCATTAAATAAGATCGGATAAATTTATTGTAAAGAAACATAAAATAGCATTTGATGTATTTGATTTTAAGTAAAGATGGTGTTTAATAAAAATAGACTGATTTTGTAAATAAGTGTTGTTATTGTTGTTTTTTAAGTATATATATATTTCTCAAAAAGAGTCACTTTTGAAATTATAACATTCATCTTTTTAATACGGAAATTATAATAGTCATTACGATGCATTTCTCTAAAAGATCATGAACAAAGTATATCATTAAACATAAGTAATTTTACGTATAAGTATTTTTTTTTAATTAAAATGCTTTTTTATTTTTTTTAATGTGTGCTGAACTTTACTTTTATTTTTAATAATGTGTACAACTTCTGTAAAACGTTCTAATATACTATATGTTAAATGTTTAATTAAGATTATTTTAAGAATGCTTATTGTTTATATTAAGAAAGCTTTATTTTATTCCAGAATATTTTAATTGTTTGAGTTTTATGTAGTATAAATACTGAAAAAATCATCATTCTACATATATGTATCTTATTCTGTAAAAAAACTTCTTTGGTATCATTAAATCTTTCCCTTTTAAAGCCTTGTTGAAGCAATGTTGCAGAAATGTTGAAACAATGTTGAAGTGCTTTGATTCAGAAATGTCATTTCTATACTCAAGCCGCATATTTTACTGGAAAACGCATTTAATACTAACTTACTACGGCAAATAGTCAAAATGATATTCAAAAGTTTATTAATCTGATATCTATCAAAGCAATTTCGTATTTTTTATTATTGAAATTTTAATAATATTTATTATTGTATTATTGAAACCACTAAGAATTATTAACTAAGGGTACCAAATAGGATTAATTTAAATTGGTTGATTTTACATATAGAAAACTTTAAACTAAAAGCAAATTTTCGTGTTTCAATGTCTCCTTAGATATTGTAGTATATATATATATATGGAATATGTCTGATTAAGGGGGTTTTTTCGTCATATATATGGTAGGCATTGTAGATAATTGGTTTCCATCTGCATTAAAATAACAATTTGGTGATCATAATAGACACGGGACCTCTTGATTATTCGAATTTTTTTATTAATGATTTCATCGTACATCCAGCATTTTAGGAGTTCGTACGAGGAACCTGGAGCCATAAGTATGAATTTTGTAACTTACATGGTCGTAGGTCTTGCAGGTATCTCACATCTACAAATTCTGAACTTTTCGTGGAAGAGCAGTAGTTTTGTTAAGAATATGTAATATTTGCTAGCAGAAGGCGAATGTGTTAAACTGGGAGGATAATTTAACATTATTGGATGATTAGCTTTTGATTGATGTCTGGGGTTTTATGACGAAACAAAGCTTAAACAAGACCTGAATGCCCCTAACTGCAAACACATGCAAGATGCGTTAACTGAGCAACTTTTACTCTTAAAGACTCCATACTCTAACGTAATAAATGTTGATCTGAAGAACAAACTTACATGAGGTAATAAGGGTTTTCAATATAATATTTAAAGCTAGAAAGAAAAGAAAGGGAAATTTTAATTTTAAATTTAGAATTTTAATTTCAATTTTGAATTTTTAATAGGTTTTAATTTTCATCATTTCATATATATGTACGATAGTAATGCTGGTCAATACTGGGTGAACTGAGAGGACGTCTTGTAGTTTAAGCATAGTTTAATAGAATATCTTGGACATACAAATGATTAAATATGTACAAAAGCGAAGTTTAAGAATTAACATTACATTTGCGTCTTGGTAGTCGAAGCATGTTATTATTACATTCTACATACGCAGCAGAGAGAATTTTTTTATTTCCAATCTCTCCGACTATCAGCCTCTAATTCACATAACATTACATCTGTATTTTTTTGTTCTCAGCGCTTAATTCGGGTGAGCTGTCGTCTTTCTGCATTACAAAAATATCTATGTCACTGAGAGCTCGTATAGAAGTGCTACTATCAGTTTATCACAATATGAGATCTGTCGCTAAGGCTGTTCTCCGTCAGGACACCCAGCACACGTGCTTCCTGGTGACGGACGACCACGGAAGCACCTGAAAACTGAACTTTTTAACACATTTTAAGACAGACAATCAAAAGCATAAACAAATAACAAAAACAAGCGGGAAAAATTCTACCTAACGGCAGAATATAGATTGACCACCCACGGCTTTTATCGTTGAGATTTTTTCAGCCAAGTCTAACTCGTCAAATAAATAAATAAATAAAAGCGTTTATTAGCATAAGCCAGCTTCTAGTGGTTTACGGGATCTTTTTGAATGAGTTCTCACTTCTTTTCTTTGGTATATTTTTTTTTCATTTTCAAATTCCTCCCTCGTCAAAATGTGATTGTCGTCGTTCAAGGATAATGCCTGTATCAATTTAATCATCGCAGCACGGCCGCAGACAATGAGTCGGGATTCTCCGTTGTCGCATTGTGGCATACACACGTTTCTTCTCGTTTTCCCAATGAGCAGGTGCATTTTTTTATGTTTTTGAGGAATTTGTAGCCATCGTCGTGCTGAATGAAGTCGTTCACAAAACATCATCGAGCAAATTTTCGGCCGTAAGTCTTCCATCCAGTGATTTCTTTTTGTCGATAGCATTCTTAAGACGAACGCGATTGAATTTACTGTACACGTACAGCAAATGATAGGGTCGGACTGCCAGTCGATCCAACCTTCGTATTTCTGAATTGGCGATTTTGGTGTAGGTGTACTCCTTTATAAGGTGCCTCACTTTCCCACAGTAAATATTGGAAAGGACTGTTCTTAGACATTTTCATCAAATATTAGCGACTTAGGTATTTTATTTTCACTGGGTGCTAAGCAGATACAGCGGTCGTCGGTGAGCAACGTTTGTGTCGCAATCAGGTCTACTTCTGACCCGTCGATCTCCACTTCTTCTCCTTCTTCAAATTCGACTATTAGCTTATCCACGTCAAAGTTTTGCCATGTTCTTTCCCAATCTTCCGACAAACGCACCTCAAGGTGCTGATAGCGCTCCTGTCGAGTGAGGTATCGGGCTGCTGCATGTATTTTTTGCGGACTAACGATCGCGCACATATAGTCTGATTGGTAAGTCAAACGTCTTTTTAACTTGACGTAGACCGTATAGAATTCAACTAGATTGCGTGGCAGGTGATCCAAGGTGGAATCTAATTTTATAGGCACGTTCACCACCGAACCCTTCAATTTGAATTGGCATGCATGAACGGCATAGATTTGCATGTAAGGGATACGCAACGCCACCAGTCGTTCTTCTAACAGATTAAAACATTTTAAGCCGTCAGATATTTCGGGAAATTCGAAATCGTTTGGTATGGCGTACTCGGGAATTTTTAATTTCATCATATCACTGTAACACGTTTTACAGAAAGAGCCATCATCGCCGATATTTTTATAAAATATCAGCCTTAGAAATTCTTCGGTCGCTCCTTTTGCGAATAATCTCGATTTCGAAAGATGTCGAATCGAAGTTTTAAACCATAGTCGATCGCAGCAGTAACATTTGTGGTACGGATATTCGGATATAGTGCCAAAAAACCGATTGGCTATTATTTGAAATTCTGGTTGTTCGCAGGCCCAGTTAAGATCGATGTTCCGTTTTGTTGTTTGACATCGGGCGCATCGAGTAGAGATTCTAATTTATTACGTTTATAATCTGTTTGCAATGAAATAGCTTCTTGAGCGCGAAAATTGGGATATTTTCGTTTAGTCTGCATATTTTTAAGCATTTTATTACGATGAATCTCTTTAGAGGGAAATAAATTAGGCGGATGCCCCATTTTAGGACGCGGAACATCAGCTGTATCATTCTCGTGCTTCTTAATCCAATAGCGAGTAGTAGCATGCGTAATATGCAATGTACGTGCAATTTCAGAAATCGAAGTATCGGCATAATAAAGTAAGATAATTTGATTTTTAATATCGTCAGTAACAACCATTTGTATAGCTATGTATAAAGAGTGTCTATAAGCTAACCAAATTAACTAGCTGTTTAACCAGTTCTTAAGTTAGCATAAAAACGCAATGACAACAAACAATTTTAAATTATCTGAATAACAAATAAGAATGCTCCTGTTAAAGTGTTGATTTGTTCAATAACTATTCGATTTAGAAAAATATTTTTCTACTACTGTGCAATTTTTTTTAATGAAATTTAATTTATCACGTTGCTATGGCAGCAGACGATAAAACGATATCTTTGGAATAAGGGAATAAATAAAAGAAAAAGTTTTGTTGATGTTTGTGATAAAATGTTTTCTTTATTTTTTAAAAAAGGTATATACATAATTCACTTTTATATTTTAACAGAATAATAAGGCTACTATAATTTGTGACTCGTGCTGACACATTGCTGTTATCATTATCTTTTTACGCATGAAGGTTTCACTATGGTACTTCATTGTGAAGTTTGGTAATTTTTTTAATTCAATATTTGAAAAACGGCATAATAATTAGATTTGAAATTTATATCAAGAAAAATACAATTTTTTACCACCTTTCTAACACAGTTTGTCTAACAATTTTGTGAGAAATACTTTTCAAGCTATTAATTTTTTCAGTAACTTCATATGTTTCACTTTCCGAGATTAACCTGTGATAACTATGGATGGCTGTGACTTTTCATAAAAATGAATTTTACTGTTGCTTGAAAAAATAAGCCACCCTGTGTGTGGCTAAAAAGAAAAGAAAAGTTAAATTAGTCATAAATGCCAGCTGGTTTGTCACCTTCTTTCGTAATGTCCTTGCGTTAAATAATTAAAAAAAATAACTTTTCTGCTGTGCTTTCATCTTAGCATTTTCTCAAAAAATATATCCACACGCCACATCTTAAGGTGGTTCTTCTCCAAAAAAAAAAAAAAAAAAAAAAAAAAGAAAAACTGGGCAAAACGTTTTGCCAGTCTCGCTTTTTCCAGCACGCTGTGTTTTACTCGTTGTCGCTTTGAAGATGAATCTCGCTTGTGGATTCAATGTGGATTTATGTTCTATTTATGCATTTTTAACGTTGGTATTCTTCCTTGTAATATGACATAACCTCTTTCGAATTGCTCCAGATTCCGAAACGTGTTCCTTAATTTTAAAAACACCATAAACAAGTAAGTTTCTGAGATTTAATGAAGCATTTCTAAAACAAATGTTTCTTTTTCTGCCTGTCATTTTTGGAAACGCTTCCGAGTAGCATTTACAGTATTCTAACCAGTTTTCGCAAACCGAAATATAGATTTATGCCATTAAATCAAAAGTAAACATGTTCATGTTCAACAGACAAACATGCTAAATTACCAGTATTAATATCATAATGAAAATGAAAATTATTTTGTTACTATTGCATATATAAATTACCTGATGCAGCTGACAATGTTTACTTAAGAATACCTAGTAACCAAAAAAACAATATTTGTGCCGAAACAAAATTTTAATACACTGTAATTTAAGCTTGCGAACTTTTCCTAAAATTACTGGCACCAAAACATGCTTCTTTAATTATTAGTAATCTTTGGTTTCTGTAGATAAAGGGATGTTTTTCAGAATCGTTAGTAACTCGGAAGGGGTTATATTATATCCATTTTTGTAAACCTTGCTATATGAAGAAACATTTGTCTTTTATTTTTCTGTATACAGTGCTCTTGACAAACAATCCATCAACACTTTCTAAGGAATATAGAACATTTCGAATAAAAGGATTTTGCAAATTACTAAAAACGAACTCTTAGAAAATTTCACATAGAAAAAATGAAACCATGATGAAGAAAATATAAACGAACTGAATAGGTCATCAATCTCGAACTTTCCCTCGGTAACTGATCAGGAGGCTCCATCAATATGTTCAACTCGAACTATGAAAAGAAAACTTTTAAATGATGTATGATCTCAGTAAAGATTTTGATGCACGTGAATAAAAGTGCTAAAAAAATCTAGGTGACTTTTTAGATGAATAAGGAATTGCATATGCATATGTTGTTTTTCGATGATTATGTACAGTTTTTTCATTAAGTCAATGAATGAAACAATTGATAAAACAAAAGATTGGAAATTAATTTATCACAAATGAATAATGTTTACTCATTTAAATTCTAAGATGAAAATGCATATTTTCGTGTAATTGTAATTTTTCTAATAAAGCCATTAAATACGTCTGAACTTAAAACAATTCTAGATATTACTTAAGTTTCATTTTATTCTATAAAATATACAGCATTTCATTACATTTACCTTTTTCATTACTTGACAGAGTGATTATGTACTCGTACGTTATGGGCCTCCTAATTAGAGTAGGTTACATAGCCCAATTAAATAATAACTATCCACATTTAACCCATTAAACGCCGCTATCTGAATCCTGTTAAATAAATATAATTTTTAAAATTTTTTAATACACATTTGATGTCTCTGTTATAGAACAGTTGAATTTTTTTCAAAAAGTGTAACCGTATAGGAAATCCAGCATGTTCCCGTAACGGGAGCTTTGGCGTCTTATAGGGGGGGAAACGACCCCTTGATTGAACACAGGTAGCGTTTGTTTTTCTGCTATTTAGAAGAAGTTATGTTTTTAATTATTTTTAAAAAAGTGGATTATTTTTTTTGTATGCAATAAAAAATATTTATTTATTAATTTTTTATTAAATTAATTTATTATATAAGCAGGTATAGAGAATTTAATACTGAATTAAAAATCAATATTTTGCTTTAATTTTTTTAATTTAAAGAAAACAATATTATTAACAAATAAATTTCAAACATAGACAAGCTTATCTTTTTAATTATTTTATTTCACAATTTTTTGGAGCCCAGTAAGTACTTAAAAATCGATGTAGGAGATCCACACCTCCCATATACGTATTATATGATTAAATTATCTTTGGTTGAGGTAAATCAATTTTCTTTTTTTCTTTAGAGATCTTTTTACCTGACCTAAGAGAGTCTCTTCTTCATAATTAGATGCCAATCACACAACAATGTGTCTCTCCATTTTACTACACACAGATTTTCTGTGACAATGTATTCAAAAGTTCCTCTTTTATTTTTTCCAATTGTTTACATTTACTTAGAGGACAATCGTTCAACCTATTTTCTCTGATTGTGCCCGTCATATGAAAAGAGCTTTTGCATTGCTTCTAATAATTCTATAGATGTAAAAAAGTTGTCCATATAAACCGTATGTTTTGGGGGATCGTCAATGCATTTAATTAAGTCCAAAACCACCCTTGTTCCAAGGGGCTTAGCTTCTATTTCATTTTTTTCTTCAAATGTATTTTTATTTTTTCCTTCATAACCTTGTAAATTTAGTGGGTAACCTTCAGAATCAGAATCCAGTGTATCGAAATATTCCAAGGCTTGTTTTACTGTTAAAAATTTAACAGGCATTTTCACATATATATCGAATCTTTTTTTCTTTTTTTAAACACTATTACTTATCGATTCAAATGCACTATTATTTTCAAAATAACAAACTAAAACGAAGTAAAATGTATATTTCACCGTATTGTTGTTTCTCCGAACCAAGGAACTAAAAAATTTCTTTTATCATTTTAAGTGGTACTTTATATTCGTTCTTCCTAGGGGCGCAATCCTTTCTTTGTAAAAGGGAGCTCGCAGACAAAGGAAAAATGAAATGCTACCAGAAAGCGCCATCGTTCCCACCCAAGGAACATTCCAAGCAAATATTTCTATTATTGCTTTAAATAACTCTATTTAATCCGGGTTTTGAATATATTGTTATTTCAAATGTTGGTTTTAAAACCTGACAGCAGTTAACAAAACTGAAGAATATTTTTTTCTTTTTAACTAATTTTATTTCAGATATCGGAAAACCAAAAATTCTCTTTTTTTAAAAAAAAGGGAAAATATTATTTTGAAAAAATATATGTTGTACTCCATACTAAGAACTTTACCATAAAAATATTTTTTCTTAAATAACTAAAAAATATTTTGAGAAAAAAATATGAAACACATGTTCCCGCAACGGGAGCGTTGGCGTTTAATGGGTTAACTAAATTAGGCACGGGTTAATACCTCTCTCCGGAACCGTTGAGTGTTGACTTGGCAGGTAAAAGGCGTGATCGTTGCTTCTAGACGTAGGTGAAAATTTAGAGTAATCCAATGAATAATGCATATATTATTGAGATGCATTAATTGACTTACTCTAATTATAAAAAATAAGTTTCTTACGTTGTGAATTTTTACGTTGCCCTACGTCCTATGAAGCCGGACTAGACAAAGTATATGAATGTCCAACATACTTAGAAATAACAAACTAGTCCACCTGATAAATCAACTAAAAATTAATAACTAATTAATTAAGGAAAAAGTCTACTCTATGTAATATGGGTGTTACCACATATAAAATTAAAACAGAGAATTAAACATAAACGAAAATATTTATTTACAAATATTTACAAAACATATAAAAAGAAAAGAAAACATCAATATCAAGAATTAGGAAATTTAAGGGAAAAATTATAAAAGAATAAATCCTTAAAGATTAATGAGTCCCTACTACAGCATCTTCGTGCTTTAACATATTCACATTTAGCAAGGTGCTGGATCAAAAATTTATTAACTGAGTCCCTAATGACTGTTAATATTATAAATATATACATTGCACGTTGGACAATTTCTCTACATTATACCTATTCACTCCTAGCATTTCTATACCTTTTATGCATTACACAGAAACAAAACACAGCGAGTAGTGAATCGGTACCTGTAATTTTCAGAGTTCGTCTGGTCTGGATGACAACACTTTCACAGCAAACAGGTTAAGCTCGGATCCCCTGTTGGTATACATCTTTAGGTTCGACGTTTATAAAACCTCTATGCCGTAACATCTACCGGGGCACATCATCCATCACCAGCCTGCTATTTTTTTAAACATATTTTTTACAAAAACTTTTAGAGAGCTCAACTTTTCTGGATGTTTCATCTCTCTCGATCTGGAACATAATCCCCACATCTCTCACTCCTCTAGCCGGGTTTTGTTTTCTCCCAACCCCTCAGAACTCTGGTACTAACTTTTTCCCCATCACTGACCATCTCCATTGACCCTTCTCTTTTTGAACAGAAGTTCACAGCTCACATCTTATTGGTTTGGCTGACCTGCATTCGAGTACCTCTTTTACGGGCCCTGGAGTGCCTTATTATGGGTGCGCTGCCCCCTCTCGTAAATCTGCTGTCCATATTTACGCCATTTTCATCCAGCAAGATATAAATTATAAAAATTGTAAAACTGTCCTCAGTAAGAACTATCATTGTTCGACTCGCAGACCAGTGACTCCGAAAGTAATTAAAAAAAATTACGGGCGGTCCGCTTTTCTTTTCCATACGAATGTAGAAAAACACCAATGTAAAACTTAGATGTTCTGCTTTCCCATACAAAATAACTATGTATACTAGAAAACAGGATCAATAATTAATCCATAGGAGATCACTCATAAAAATGCATATTACAAAATAAGATAACTCATTAATTCATAAAAAATCATTCATAAAAATGAATATTACACAATAAGATCAATAATTAATTTATGGAAAATAGTTCGTGTAATAATGTCTTTTCATTACCAATTGTAATTAATTTTGTTAAAAATTGGGGGGGGATGACTCGTATCTGACCGCCATTATGATACCTGAATGCAGTGATTTCAAATGCAGAATGCAAAAGATGGAAGTAAATTTTACCAGAGTGCACTAAACGTACTCCATCAAGGAATACGTCTAAGGAATATTTTGAATGAAATAAAAAGCATTTTGAAAAATATAAAAAAGTGAAACGAATGAAGTTTCAGAGGAAAAAAACAACACAATGACAAAACAAAATTTTTAACGAGCTTGAGAGCTCATCAATCTTGACTTTTCCATCATAACTGATGATAACATCACGTCAATATATTCAACTGGGACTATGAAGGAAGACGTTTACAATGATCGATATTCTCGCATGATTTTGTTAATTAAAGATTGATACAAGTAAATAAAAATGTTACAAAACCTTATGTAGATAAAAAAAAAGAAAATGCGTAACGTCTTGCATAGTTTCTCGATTAAAGCACCGAATAAAACAAAATAATTAATAAAACATCAATTAATAGTTTTAAAAAAATGCATAAAATTTTATCACAAATAAACAAGACCTATTTATTTAAATTCAAAAACGATACTATATTCTTTTCGTGTACTTACGTCTTTGTAAATTTAGTTAAATCAGAATTTAAATTTGTATGAATACCAAAAATTTTTAGAGGTTACTTTAGTTTAACTTTAATATGTAAAATTAAACTTTAAAATCCGTTTTCCCTATTTGAATGAATGGTATTGTTTACCTGATTACAGTGATTTAACCCCTTAATCGTCGTGCCCGAGACATTCACGGGCAACGTAGGTTACGCCTGTTTTATTCAGATTGTTTCTTTCCCACCAGTTTTTTAAAATAGTGCAAATGGCTTTATTATCGCATTATTTTACCAGCTTATTAAATAAGGCCAATATTTCTACTTAAAAAAACTGGTGGTACACAGGCAATCTGAATTTTTGTAAAGTAGTCTACACTTATCGGACGCGACGATTAAGGGGTTAAAAATGAAGGATGCAAGAGATTTAAATAAATTTCACCAACTTTTTCTCGTCAAATTATATGAAAACTCTCTATGGCTTATTTAGGAATAGTCCAGTAGAAATAGCGCAAAAAGGGCCCTGCCTTACAAAAATTCGGGTAACCCTGATTTTTGGGTATGTTGTAAAGGTTGACCCTCTAATACAAAAACCAAGTTTTTGACCTTCTAGACCTTGTGCGTTTTTCACAATATCAAAAAAACCAATATTTTTCGGCCCTTTTTTCAATATATCCTAAATAACTCGGTTGTAGTGCATTCTACAGAAAAAGCACTTTCACCATTTTGTAGAAGATAACATTCTCTATAACATGCAACATTCATGTTTGTAAATTGTCCAAATAGGGGGTGAGATACGGAGCCGGGAAAATAGGGTAAAATTTGCAAAAATTGAAAAAATCCACAAATGACGTTAGTTTTTGCTTAATAACCCAATTTTAGGGCGTTTTAGAGACAAAAGTGTCATAATAAAAATTTTCTAAAGCATGAGGTAGTCTATAAGTTTCATTTATGAGATTATTAAATGTCTATAATAGACTCTAAAAATCAGAACAACACGATTTATGGTTAAAACAGGAAAATACCGCCTGACAAGTCACTAATTTAAAAACGAGCTTTTATTTTTTATATTGATTAAACGATGCATAAATTAATTATAGTATGTACAATAAAAGGTAACTGTTGAATAGTTGAGGCGGGGGGGGGGGGAGCAAAGTTAACCAAAAAACCTAGCTGGTAGATATAGGCGCGGCAAAGAGGTTGGGCCAAGAATTCAAAGTCGAAAGTAAATTTAATAGCGAGAAAAATATAAAAAAATACTTAAAAGATAAATCAGTTATAATTTAGAAATTTTAAAAGGGAAAAGGAGTGTCTAAGGCTGAAACTAAAGGAGGTGGGAGGAAAAGGAGCATGTGGTCCGGCCGCTAGAATGGAAGGAGAAGTGCGCATACAATGAAGATTTGGTTTGTCATGTTTGTATTAATTTGTCCCATGTATTTTTGTTAGTCAGTCAAATTTAACATTGATGGTAAATGTATCTCGTTGCGAATGTTAGTCCCAACAGAAATAATACCAACAATTATACCTGATAAGATGGAAATCTGTGTAAATGGGAATTGTTTTCCGGGGTTTTGAATTCAGTTTTAAGTTTTAAAGTAAAGATAATATTAGAAACTAATAAAATTTTCTGTGTAAATTTAATTTGCAGAGGAGGGAGGGGGGAATCCATGTTGGTCCGGTGTGAAAAAAAAGCAAGTATCATCCCTGGGAGTGTCGAATATGAATAACTGTTAAAAGTGAAGGAAGGTATGCGCAAAGGCACCAAGTCGATGTTTTACTCTGCTTTTACCTCCTAACAAGCGACATAATATTGGGAACGGAAAGAGTGGAGGTAGTTGATGGAGGATATCTTCTACAGAAAGTTCGTTGGGATCGCAATGAATGTTTTTCTGCCATTTTCGCAAAATATGTGAGGTAAGTACAGCATCATCACAGTGAAAATGCTGTGGTTGTCTTTGATGGTTATCCTGAACATAATAAAAAAAAAGTATAAAAGGTTCAGAAAGAGCTCGTCACTGGAAGATTCATACTTCTGCTGAGGTTAAGTTCAATGAGACCATGTTTCCACAGATGACACAAGAGAAATTGTTGGGGAATAAAAAAAAACAAAGAACTTTTCATTTCTATGCTTCGAAATGAATTTTAAAAAGCACAAATCATCACTAAGCAGACCACTGCAGATGCAGATGTTCTAATAGTGAACACAGTTATATCCTTAACCCATGATTACGATGCTGGCATTATCAATGGTGAAGATATTTGACCTTATTGGTCTTGTGGCTTCTCTGGCTTCAGACAATGTTTATTTCCGAAGGGCCGGGAGAGGGAAACTGCTTGTTGCTCTCTACTTCAACAAGTGTTTCAAGTTTAAGGAAGTTGCAAAAAATATTCCTTTTCTTCATGTAATAAGTGGTTGCGACACCATTTCTGCGCTCTACAGTCATGGGAAAATGAAATATTGTAGAATTCTTCAAAACCCATCCATGTAAAAAAAGCTCAAATCTTTAAAGACTCAAATGCAGAAAGGCACAAACTTGTTGAAGCCACAGAAGCTGTACTTCTTGCACTGTATGGAGGTGATCCCAGCAAAAATTTGAATGTATTGCGATATGTCAGCTTCGCTAAAGCAGCTAATGATATTAAATTTAGCGAGCCTACCATCTACTCGCGATACTACTGAATATCATGCGTTCCGAATATACCTATAAGTTCAGACATGGCTGTTAAACGAAAAGGATCCTCTCGAATGGGGCTGGAAGTGGGGTGGTCATGGGCTCATTCCACTCACCATGATGAATGAACCAGCCCTTTAAACTTTACTCGATTTCATACCTTGCCGTTGCAAAAAAGGTTGTAGTACGAATTGCAGTTGTAGAAAGTCAGGCTTGAAGTGCTCAGTTATCTGTGTGAAGTGCTACAACCAATTATGTGGCAATGCTCCTGATATTATACTGGACATTGAGGACTTTGATGACCTAGAACAACCAAGCGAGTAAAGTACAGAGACAGACGATGAAGTATCCAAGACGATGGTATGATTACTAGGGTCAAGCAGCAGAAATAGGAAACATGTATACTATACTTACTATATATTTGTTGATTAATTTCTTGTACATTCTATAATTAATTAACCACATCGTGTTTTCAATATCAAAAATAAAAGCTCGTTTTTTAAATTAATAACTTGTCAGGCGGTATTTTCCAGTTTTAACCATAAAGCGTGGTGTTCTGATTTTTAGAGTCAACTATAGATATTTAATAATCTCATAAATGAAACTTATAGACTACCCCATGCTTTACAAAAAATTTTATTATGACACTTTTGTCTCTAAAACGGACTAAAAGTGGGTTATTAAGCAAAAACTAACGTCATTTGTGGATTTTTGCAGTTTTTGCAAATTTTACCGTATTTTCCCGGCTTCGTATCTCACCCTCTATTTGGACAATTTACAAACATGAATGGTGCATGTTGTAGAGAATGTTATCCCTTACAAAATGGTGAAAGTACTTTTTCTGTAAAATGCACTAAAACTGAGTTATTTAAGAAAAATCGAAAAAAGGGCCGAAAAATATTGTTTTTTTCGATATTGTGAAAAACGCACAAGGTCTAGAAGGTTGAAAACTTGTTTTTTTTTATTAGAGGGTCAACCTTTACAGTATACTCAAAAATCAGAGTTACCCGAATTTTTGCAAGGTAAAATGCTATTTCTACTGGACTAGAAGAAAATAATGTGATTTTGAAAAATATTAAAAATTGTCCTAATTTCTCATATAGAAAAACAGCAGAATGATAAAGAAAATATTAACGAATTCAAGTCATCAATCTCGGCCTTAATGTTGTAACTGACCTGAATACTCCATCAATATAGTCAAATGGGACTACAAAAATAAAATATTTTTACACTGATATATAATCTCGCATGACTTTGTTATATTTTGACGCAAAAGGAAAAAAAATGATTAAAAATATCTAAATACATTTAAAAGAAGAATAGGAAATTAAGTATGCATGCTTTATTTATCTATCTCATGATCATGAAGAATTTATTAAATCCCAAATAAAATAAATTATTTAATAAAACATTGCTATTACTGAAACAAAAGAATGTGTAAAATTGTATCACAAATAAAACAAACCTATTTTTTATATCAAACGCAAAAATAGCTGATTTTTGCTGTAATTTTTATTTTAATTAAAATAAAATAGCTTTTACAACTTTAATAAAATAACTTTTTATGTTGTGTGAACAAAAAATTTTATAGGAATTACTTTAGTTGGATTTTATTCCGTAATTTAATAAATTAAACAAAATATTTTTTTTATTTCGTTATTTGAATAATAAGTGAGTATGTTTACCTTATTACAATGATTTAAAAATTCAGGCTACACAAGTTAGAAATAAATTTCACTGGACTGTTCTCGACGAACAATCGATCAATGTTGTTTAAGAAAAGAAAAAAAAACACCTTTAGAATACTAAAAAAGTGACTAAAGAAAATTTCAGAATAGAAAAAAAACAACACAAAGAAAAATTTAACGAACTGAAGAGGTTATTAATCTCGACCTTTACGCTGTAACTGTTCCAAACACTCCATCAATATGCTCAAGTACGACAATAAAAAGAAAGCTTTTAAAATGACGTATAATATTGTAGGGTTTAAAAAAATAATAAAAATTAATAAACGGGCTATAAAAATGTAGATACAATTAATGAAGAAGAATAAATTCTAGGGTTGTTGCTGAAAAGTTTCATCAAAAATTTTTTACATCAGTATTTCCAAGGAAAAAACATTATGGTAGATTTATTTATCATTTCAGTTAACGTATATATTACAAAAATTATTACATGGAAATAGCAATGTTACATTTTTTTTTGTTCCATTTCTTCCGGTACCAATATTCAACCTTAAAAATTGCATAAACATGTGTTGTGTATCCCATGATAGTGTAGAATGTCTTTATGAAGTAACCGAACAAATAAAATAAAAATAATAAAAATAATATGAATAATTGATAAAATACTGCTAATTAAAAAAACAAATACTGTAAAATTTTATCCTAAATGAACTAGACAAAGTTATTTAAATTAAAAGTTGACGTAGAATTTTTTGTGTTAACATTTTAATTGAATTAAAACAGAAACCAATTAAAGTTGTCCGAGCACAAAATATTTATAAGAATTCCTTTAATCTAGTTTTATTCTGCGAATTTACATTTCAAGCAAAATCTTTTTATCATTTTTTTACGTTACTGGAACAATAATTGAATGTGTTTACCTTATTATAATGATTCAGAAATGCAGGAAGCACAAGCTAGAAGTAAACATTAGTAGGACGTATAATCCGTCAAAACGCTTTTGAAAAATAAAAAATATTTACGGGACTGGATACTGTTTGAGCATTATTTTATTTAAGGTTTTTTTCAATACCTTTTTGGCATTTTATTGAATGATTTTATGAAGTAAAATGATGTTATACACAAAAATAAGAGTTTGGTTGGTACAATTTGAATGCCCACACACACACACACACACACACACACACATATATAGTTACGATGGGTGTTATCTATAACTTTAAGGATAAAATATCCAAAAAGATAACTAGTTTGAGAGAAAAAAAGTGTTGTGATTTACGCAAAAGTACAGTTAAAAAACTATTTGCTTAACATTTTTTATTTTTCTAAATAAATAATTTATATTTTTTCAAATTCAATTCTTAATTTTATAAAATATACCATACAAAAAAAGTCAATTGAGGAATACAATTGAAGTTTCAGAATTTCGTAAATATTGATATATTGAAAAAACAAAAAACCAGGAAAAATGAATTTAAAGATTTTCACTGTGGCTCATTTAAAGGGGCCTGCCTGTATTTAGTTAAAAAAAAAATCATGTATTTAAAATTCTCGTATATTTATGAAGCTACGTCGGGATATTTCGAAGATTCGATCATTTCAGTATTGATGTTAAAATGTCTGTTGCTAATCTCATAAATGTGCACTAATATTAAGTTAATTATTGAAAAATAAAAATTTAAATTTATTTACCAGGTTAAAGAAGTGCAAATAATATTTTTGGGGAAAAAATATTTTGCAAAAAAAGCTGTACAATTTTTCAATTACTTTGCTTTGAATTAAAATGACATTTAAATTTGGCAAATAGAACATTCTGATGGAAATAATAAACTATTTCTTACAGCAAAATCCAAAAAATTCTCAAAGTCATAGTTGTTTGACTACAAAAATTTCTTCCATAAGACAAACAAAAAAGAGAAACATTATCCGTATAGAAAGCATGGTGTCAGTGACGTATCTGGAAGTCATAGTGGTCACATCACATCTGTTAGCAAAATGCTACCACTCAGTGACATCACATTGCGGCAAAAATGACAAATTACCTAAAAACTTAAAACAAAAGACATGAACACTTCAAAACGTACTTATTCTTTGTAAAAAATATTTTTCTAACAAATGTTTAAAGTTTCGTCAAGTCACATTGACGTCACTATAAATCACATACGTCAAGTCACAAATGTGAGCACAAAATTACCAGGATATGAAGTTTCATTGTGACCATAATGTAATTTTTAAATTTATTTGAAAATAAGAATAAATATTATGAATAGGGCCATTCTAATGCATTTGAAGGCCTGGACACGATTAATAGTTGTGGGGCCCTTTCAAATTAACCTATATTCACTTAATCAGTCTACAAGGAAATTATCTGTAAATAAATCAATTTTAGTAAATATGCATTTGAAAATTATTATACAAAATGTTTAGCTGGTAAAGAATATAAATGCAAAGATAATAATAAACTATTCGGATGTGTCAATCCCAAAACTTTATTGTATCTCATACAGGTTTTACATACACCAAAAACGAATCAGCACCAATTTATGTCAAAGAATAACTAAATCTGAAGTTTTATTAAATTCCGTGCATTTTGAGATATAACTATCGCTAAAATCGTGTAAATCCTGAAAAATGCAGCATAGCAGAGACACCTGTTGGAAGATTTGCACCAAAACCTAATCAACAACAACTTATGCCAACAAATCTAAAGTTTGACGAAATTCTGTCCATTAATTCTTAATATATAGCTATCGTGAAAATCATGAAAAAAATAGCATAGTAGCGCCACTTTTTGCGCTATTTACACCACAACACAATCAGCTTCTATTTATGTCAAGGTCTAACAGAATCCGAAGTTGGATGAAATTCTACGGCTCAGTTTTTGAGAGATAGCTATCGTAAAAATCGTGAAAAATTTAGCATAGTAGCGCCATATGTTGGGCGATATATACCAAAAATTAATGAGCACCAACTTATATCAGGGATTAATTGAATCTAAAGTTTTATTAAATTCCGTGCATTTGTTCTTGAGATAGAGCGCCAAAAAAAAATTTTGTTGCATACATACGGACAGACTCACAAACTCATAGACAAAAATTTTCTAAAAACAGTCAAATCGTGTTCAGAACCCTCTAAAACATAAATCCGCCGAAAACCGGAAGTCGAATTTTGTCACTTTTTTACTTTCTTCTTGTAAAGATAGAAAAAGGCAAAAAATAATAATAATTTAAAACAAAAACTTTCTTGAAATAACATACCTTCAAGGTAAAATGCTATATGAAAATGGAAAAAGACATAGCGCTGAATATAGCGGTATACATAACACACTTAGGTAAAATGACGTACCTTATGTTTCTTAATATTGTTGCTAGAGGCCAGCACTAAGAGCCTACGCTAGTCACGCGAAGAAACGCTCAAGCTAATGTTAAGTCAATGGGAAGGTTCTTGGCATATTTCTCGGTCGCATTTTAATACTTTTAAATTATTATTTTGCATAGGATAGCTGAGGTCTATCTCTAACGTTGTTAGTTTTTACTTTTTTTATTTTGGTTAGTTTTAGTGGACATTTTCAATTTTGGAACCGGTTGGAACCGGTTCTGAAAGTGAAAGTACCTTTATATAAAAAAACTGGAACCAAAATCGAAAAAGTAAAAACTAACAACGTTAGAGACCGACCTCAGCTATCCTATGCAAAAAACATCATTTAAAAATAATAAAATACGAGCGAGAAATCTACCAAGAACCTTTCATATACTTAACACTATCTTGAGCGTTTTTTCGCATGACTGATATAGGCTCTTAACGACACAGTGTTGTGTGTGGCAACGATAAGCATTTAATGGCGAAGGTTTCAAGTTTGTATTTTTCATTGTTTACAAAGGAACTGTTTATGCCTTCGTCAGAAATTCCCATCTAAGCGTGCTCTACTTGTTGTTTTATTTAAACTGTACAGTATTCTAGTGTAGTTTTGAGATTAAGAAGTGTTCTTGTATCTCCTGTATTCACATCCCTGTGAAATATAACAATGCCGTAGCATTTATTGGTACCTTATAGTTATTTATTTATCTCTTTAGAGAAATTATACAAAACACGCTGATAAAAGCCAGGATGCATATGAACTAAATACACCAATTATTCGCATATATTTGTCTGAGTGTTCTAATACTTGTTAAGTAGAATTTAAAGCATTATTTCCACGCAAGATAAACAAATGTGTTACTTGCAATTATCTTACTCTCATATATTGCCAATATCTCAATGATTTTGACACCAAAAACGTCAAAATTACCTTAAACGGAGACTTTTGATAAGATTTTTGTTTCCTTCCGAAAATCAACTACTCATGTCTTCAAAAATATCCACTCAAAGTTTGGTTATTTTACGTTTATTAATATAAGTTATATTTGCTTTGATTTCCAACAAGAAAGCTTGTTTAATGACCAAATGTAACTTAAGAGAGTTTTTGTAGCCAATATTGGCACAATATTGGTAAAATCTTGTAACATCGAGCGGATTTCGCAGTTTTTTATTTTAAAAAATATATAGAAAGAATATTTCATGTGAATATATTTATTTAATTTCCGTTACAGTTTGATAAAACATTTTGATTATATCCGATAGGTGCAAATATTGAATAAAATCAGATCAAATTCGAAATAATTTTAGTTAAATAATAAAATTACGTATATTTTGGTTGCCGATAAAGTTATATTTTTATAACGAGATTTGACTTTATGATAGCAATGTAAAGCCATGAAGCAAAACATTGGATTGTTATTACTGATCATATGTCGATTTAGTAAAAAGTGTCGAAAAAACTAAGATAAATTATATTTTTATATCGTAGTGCTCAAATTGTATAGGAACAAAATTCATATAATTATGTAGTTATCATAATCAATTATGTAGTTTGGTTGGAATAATGCATAGTATTTCATTAAACAATGATGCATTAATTTTTTTTAATTTGAAATAAATACATAAATAAAATCATTATTTATGTATATAAAATATTACGCTTTCCACTCTTAATATTAATATTAGCAGAGTAAACTAAAATTTTTCTAAACCGTCTTTTATAATTCATCTAAATCTTGTTTAAAAACCAAAAACTGTGTAACTCTTTCATATAACAACCCTGTTTAAACTCAAATATGATATTTGACGCAGCTATACTGGTTCAAACACATCATTTTGACATCATTAACTAGACTTGAATTAACGATATACTTAATAGATAAGCTTAATATTAAACCTGTACTTTTTTATTAGCCGCACGAATAACTTTGGTGCTCCTTACAATCAACAAATACTTTTTCGTTTCTAAAAATCTTCTCTAAAATATAAAAAAAAAAACAAGTGTGCTTAGGAGGAATTCCAAACATGTAATGAAAATAATAATGCATACACAAAATGAATGAATTGATACATATATACATAGATGACTGCATAAATAGATACATGAATACATATATTGAATGCATATATATACACATACATACATAACTGTATACATAATGAATTCACAGTCTAATATGTTAAAATCTGCATGTCTGTTTCTATTTAACAACTCCAACTCATAGAATATCCGCAGTTATCCGCACGGTTAATCAGTTATCCGCACGGATCTGAGGATGTCATATAAGGTATCAGAATTTTAAAATTTAAATTAGTTTCCGAGATATTAAGATTTTTTGTAATTTTTAAAGGCATTTCTACAACGGTGGACAACAAATTACTCTATTTTTTGTGCATAAAAGAGATAAAAGGTCAAATGATAGGGATTATTAGATCTTTCGACGTCACTTTCCCATTAAAATTGAAGAGAGAAATTATTAGGTAGTATTCATTACAAAACGATACATATTGCAGCCATTCGGAGGAAAGCAATTCAAAAAAATTATGGTATATTTTAACCGATCATGACCCCCAGACCACCCTCCGTTTAAATGTTGATTTATATACATATATATATATATATATATATATATACTTATCTGACATATGTCATGCTGTAGCTCTCTTATTTATGAACCGATTTAGATGTGACTGAGTATGTGTATAGGACATACCAAGGTCTCGGCCGAGTTCGTTGGCCAGCTTCATCCGCAATCTTGTTTCCAAATGGCGGCCAGTTAAAAAATTTTTAAATTTTTAAAATTCTAAAATATGTATAAAAAAATGTTTCTGATAAGTGTTAAAACGTGATACAAGGATTCTGGAACATTTTTTGTTTTTGCTATATCTTAAAAAAAGACTGAGATATGGCAGTTTGAAATTCTAGGGTGGCTGATATTTTAAAACAATCTGATATTTGTTATGCTGTAACTCTCGTATTTATTAACCGATATGAATGTGACTGATCTTGTGTACAGAACATACCAAGGTTTCGACCGAGTTTGTTGGCCAGCTTCATGCGCCCCCTTGTTTTAAAATGGCGAAAAGTTAAATTTTTTATTTTGTTTTATTAAAAACGATGTATAAAAAAACTATAAATTGAAAAAGTTGTTTCCGTTAATTCTTAGATCGTGATACAAGGATTCCGGAACATTTTTTGTTTTGGCTTTATCTTAAAAAATGGCAGAAATATGGCAGTTTGAAATTCAAGGGTAGCTGACGTTTTGAAACAATCTGATATTTGTTATGCTGTAATTCTCATGCTGAAATTCTCATGCTGAAATTCGCATTCAAATTCAGTATTAACGAAAACCGGAATTGAATCTTCTATAACCGGGTTCAAAGCAATTTGTGTTTGAGTAAAATGAGTTGAATTTTTAAAAACATGAATTATGATAGCTACCTTTTCCTCCTGGTACAGGCCGGAAGAAGTTATTTGAATTTAAATTGATGGTGCAAAAATTCTTGATTAAATTCTTGTAATCTGCAAAATGCGATTTCCGCAATTTCTGTTTAATCTACATAATAAATACGATTTCTTACTTGAAATTTAGCAAGTAATCAAATTAATGTTATCAGTTTTTTCTAAATGTACAATAATATTGGATTTTGTTTTCCCTCAAGCAAACGGGTGATTTCGTGCAATGTAAATGCAACACATCGGGTTGCACACAGATAGTATACAAATAAAAGCTATTTTGATATCCTTACACATAAGAATATCACAGAATTCAATACACAAAATTTCCAAATTCCAGATTATTCAAAGTTTATAGTATACATACTTTTTTTTCAGCTTCCATTGAATTCCTAACAGAATGCTACTTTCTACATTTCATACATCGGAATTTTCTCAAATTTCCAAAATGCTGACGATACAAAAGAGGATTAAATGGGATTTCTGAATGTGTTTTGAAAACGTACGAAATACCATTCAAATTCATATGAACACCTTACTTCATTGTTATTTTGAAAAATCATATAGCAAACACATATACATACTTTTTACTTGAAATTTCTTTTTCTTATCTAGTTATACTTAAAAATATTCAGGATATAGTTTTTAAATATATTTTTTTAATTGCATAATTTATAAATTTGTATTCATTGTATGCATATACTCCATACTTTTATAAATTTTGTTCGAAAACGTTTTAAACTTTAACTCTTAAAGCTGTTATTTAACAATGCGATGTAAATTTAGAGGTTTATTAAACATAAAAGTTAAGATTCTATATTTAATATAGGATTAAAACAAATACGTTTCTTTATTTACATTTATATCTTGTAATATTTATATAGTGCTTTCTTATTAACCACCTGAAGAAAATTGGAGTTCTTTGCTATAAACAAATACTATTTTCTGAATCAGCGATTGTCCTTACGAGGCCATCAAACATGTAATGAAAATAATAATTCATACAAGAATACATAAATATAATGAATCAATCTATACATATTGACATATATTAATACATGAATAGATACATGCTTAAGTACACAGATAAACGAATACATACATATATTGAATGAATAGATACACACATTCATACATACCTGAAAATGCAAATAATTAAAAATATGTATGTGATAAAGGAGAAACGTGTCCTTGAGTAACGCTGACTATATTTTGATTTTGTGAACACCTGACGTTTAAATTTTGCTTGTATTGCAATTTTTGAAATTTCTAAATATTTTCAATTTTTAGACTGTTGAATAGATAAAAATTGCGTTCAAGTGCAATTTGTTTGAAAACTGTATCGCAATATATTAATTCTTAATGGCTTTAAAAATAATTTTCAATCATGATTTTTTAAAATCCATCATCTCTATCGCGTACAGAAAGTCAAAAGATTAAGCTGTTTGCACTTAAAAAATAATGGCGTTTTCGTAATCCAAAAAATAGATATTAATAGTAAAAAACTAATAGAGTTTTCAAGTTAATTAAAGTGGTTTTCACCTATATACTGCATACCGAGAAGAACGTATTGGATCAGCTATTACAAATTAAAGCTGTTTTGATATCCGTAAGAATATCCAAAATGCAATACGCAACATTTCCAAATTCCAGATTATTCAAATTTTATAGTATAGATTCTCTTTTTTTAGCTTGCATTAAATTCCTTATAGAAGGATGTTTTCTATATTTGATTCATCGGAATTTACTGAAATTTCTGGAATGGTGGCGATACAGAAGCGGATTAAATGGGATTTTTTAATGTGTTCTGGAAACGTACGAAAAGCCAAACAAAATCATACGAATACCATATTTCATTGTTACTTTTAAGAATCATATACGAAACACATATACACACATATTTTTTTATTATGCAAAAACCACACCTTATTTAGTTATACTTAAAAATACTCAGGATATTTTTTTAAATATATTTTTTATTTGAATAGTTTATAAATTTGTATTTATTGTTTAAACATACAACATATTTCATAAATTTCTTTCGGAAACATTTTAAACTTTTACTTTTAAAACTGTCACTTTACGATATAAATTTAGAAGTTTAATAAATATATACGTTAATATGCTGTTTAAAATTGGATTAAAATAGATAAATTTATTTATTTACATTTATAACTGACAATATTAAGCTAGTACTTTCATATTTGAACGCATGATGAACTTTTAACCTCCACTTTTGTTTGTTTCTAAAAGTCTTCTCTAAAAGCTACAGCAATTGTCCTTAGGAGAACATCATGCATGTAATGAAAATAATAATTCATACAAGAATACATACATATAATGAAAGAATAGATAAATATATGCATACATACATACATACATACATACATAAATAGACACCTACATAAATACATAGCTACATGAATACATGAATTCAAACATATATGGAATGAATATATGCATACATATATACCTGAATAGATACATGAATGCATACATGAATTCAATTGAATGCATACCTACATAATATATGCATACATATATACATGAATACATACATGAATTCAATTGAACGCATTCCTAAATAATATATGCATACATATATACATCAGTACATATGAGTAAATACGTAACTAGATACATGAATACATATGAATACGTACATACATATACGTAAGTATATATATTGATAATACCGTGGATAAATGTATACAAACATATCTATATAAACGTAAATTCATAAATATATACATATACAGTCGAACCCGGCTAAGACGCGTTTCAAGGGATTAGACAAAAATCGCCTTATTAAGCGAGATCGTATATTAAACCTGATATTCATATTTTTGCAGGAACTGAGATTATTTACACACATGATCATCTAACTAAAATTTAGAGTTTCGTTTATATGTTTGCAGTCGAAAACTGACTCTTTTACGCCTGTTAATATTAAAGCTTAACTGCATTCACGTTTTACTGATTGTTTGTTTTATGTTAAATGCTATCTATTGGGATAGACGCAAATCGTGATTGTTATAATGCACATAGTAGTGATTATACATAAATATATATTAAAAAATTTCACTAAAAATGAATATATTTTATCTAACCATAATAAATTTTGATGCATCTGAGCAAGACTTTGGAGGCATTTCCAACAGCAGATAATGTCAAAATTTACAGTAGGAGTTCGAGTTCTTCCTAGCACTTGTCCTTGCCCTTACTTGCTTCGTTCTTAAGTCATAAACATACACAAGGATATATTTTTTTTAAGTCTTTGATATTCTATTCCAAAGTCACTTGTACTAATGTCTTCGTGATGTCGATTGGTCTTCGATGAAGATCTGGTTTTTACTAATGTGTTGACTGACAGCAATTCAATATTGACAGGAGGTGGTCATCCAATTTCTGGCATTCAGCATCACTTTTGTTTGATGTAAAACTGGTAACCTGAAAACAGTTTGCATTGTTGCAATCTTTACTGAACTTCCCTTCAGTGTATTTGTCCCTTTTAACACAATGTTTTATCAGGCGTTAACTGTTACTTTGAAGGACAGTTCAAATTTGACCACATTGAACATATCATTAGCAATATATACTTTGGAAGTTATGGAAGCATGTTGGTTTCCAAACATTCTACATGTTCGGTGCTTACTGCTGTCGTTCCTCCAGAAACATTCTTTTGTACAATTCCATAGCGATTTTTAAATCGATTCAACCATCCACATGACGGTTCAAATTTATTGTTGAAAACCTTAGATATTCATGAAGCCTTCTGTTTCATAACTTGACATTAAGCAACAACAACATTCAAACAATATCCTTTATGCGCCATCGAATTTCTTTATTTTACCATCGTTTTACCTTCATTTTCTTGCACAAATAAGCAACGGCAATCTTGTTGATTGTGTCTGGATTTTTTATCAGGAATATTGAATAAGAAATATTTATTGATTTTGTGAATCCTTTTTTTTAATTTACAATAGTCTTCAGAGGTATATTTTTGTGTAATGTTCAATTTATTTGACACGGATATTGTCTTCGTTTTGATTCTATGACTATTCGCTCAGTTAGAGAGCTCGAAACGTCTAATTTTTAGTGTTTTTAATTGTTTTAAATTGCATTTTAACTGTTTGTATGAAATAATTGTTTTTGTATAAGTATAGTAATCAGACGTAATATGTTTGTGTATCTTAAATCCTCATATTAAAAGAAAATTTGCTGAAACTCGGCACACATAATCAGAGACGATCTGACTTCACGAAGCTCATTGTGCAAGTAACTCACTGACCCTGAAAAACAGAAGGAAGACACCTGAAGAATTAACAAAGAAATAGAAAAGAAAACGAAACGTTTCCCTTTCTCTTCAAATGCGTTTAAAAGTACACTTTATTAGGAATTCTTTATCAAAGGATTTATTATAGTTTGAAGTTCTTTGGCTTTATTTGTACCAGTGAACGAGAGGAAAAACAAGAATCCACAACATTCACCGCACAAAGAAAGAAGAAAAAGTAACAAAAGGCAACAAAAATTTGATTATATCTCTGTACTTCAGTAAAAGCATGCACGAAGAGAGAGACAGTGAATAATAGGGCGCGGGATCAAAGACGACTTGCAGTGTTGCTAATTTAATTAAAATACCCACCAATATCTCTTATTAGTAATTTTCACTTATAATTAATCTGTCATTAAATATGACGAATATTACAATTCTGAAAAAGTTGTAGCTATCTTAATTAAAAAAAAAAAACCCACTAAATTCGCAGCCCTGGGGATGACAGAAGAAATTCGTATTCTGGTCTATGAATTCGCGTATTAAGCGAGATTTTTTGACTTAGGGAGCCAAAACTTTATCTTGTATTAAACGAGATTGTGTAATAACCGTTCGCGTATTAAGAGTGATATTTTTGCATTAGTCTAATGGACGGTGTTCAAAGGACCGGAAAAAATCCGCGTCGGGATCGCGTATTAACCGTGAGCGGCTTAACCGGTTCCGACTATAATGAAGACATACATGATATGAAATCTTTGTAAACTTCTTGATCGATTTAACTTTGGCATGCGGATAATAAGAAATTACCATTAAGACTATAATATTGCAGAAATATTTTTTTGTCTAATAATTGTCACTGAAGGTATTACAGGCAGACAAAAAAAAATAGCTAATTTCGTTTTACAATTTAAAGGGTTATATTATACTACAATATTGTGATTATAATATTCTTTTCTCTTCGAAATTGAACAACTTGAATATTAGAGCAGAAAAGATATATTTCAGAACAAGAAGCAATCAAACGGGATTCATCTCAATGGCCTTTCATTTCAAGTTGTACATAATAACCAAAATAAATGAAAATGGCAAATTTGACACAAAATGTTGAATGTGAACTTATAAAGCATATAAAGTAATTTCTAAGCATTTGATAGTATGTTTAATTGTACTCGTGTGCAAACCTCTGACCGCTGGAATTGTTATAAATTCAATTATTCATAGTACTGATTTATTGCCAACAGTTCTCATTAATTTAACTACATTTAAAAAAAAATAAGAATATTGAATTTACTTTAAAATTTACCCATTCATTTGTTATCAATACATTTAAAGAATATTATACTTTTGAAAAGAAAAAAATATATTTATTAGTACAACTGTGATTAATAGTAGAAAAATGTAAGTTAAATCACTTTAAAATATCATTCCATGAGATGACAATTGTTATTGTTCACTTAAAAGGTGAATAATAGCACCGACGATGATGCTCATAAAAAAAAACAACTGTAAAATAGTCATACAATAGAGAAACGTGGGCCGTCAAATGAGGGGGTCGAGGCAAAAGAGTGCCAAACAACATTTTTGAACTTCTGCGATATTCCAGTTTGAAAATTTGATCAAACACTCAAATCAAGATATATAACCTAAAGTTTTTTCGCCAATGTCTTAGTAACATCTGAGATATTCTGAGTAACAAAATGGCATTACTTTAATGATATTACTAATACGTTTTTTTTTTTTTTAAATTAGCTATCTTCGTTGGGGGCATAAACATCTGGGGCAAAAACGAAACCTGTCACATATGCTGCCACCAAGTGACATTAAAAATAAATTATATGTTGGATATTATAATTTACAATATTAAGCAACAGATTACATTGTTAGAGTTATTTCACCAAAAATGTGGCTTGGCACTTTCTTGCCCCGACCCCCTCAAATATTCATTATGTTTTCTAGACTGAAGTTCCTTAAAGTTAAATGTTGCGAAAACATAATAAAATTAATTTTATTTTTTATTTCCAACCTCCACCTTTCTTAAGAGATAAATAGATTTACATTGTTTTTTTCTTATATATAAAATCGATTCCATTTACAACGTTCAAAATATACTCTAAATCAGCGTTTTTCAACATTTCTCAACGCGTTTTTGTTGGAAAAGTTTCAATATTTATTTTTTTTAATATTTGAGAAAAAACATATAATAAAATTTAAATTACTAAACTACGAATTACCCAAATAAAAGTTTATTTTCCAACGAGGTTTTATTTAAAATTTCAAATATATATATTAATGCACCTAAAAATACTTTTATTAAAGTAAAACATATTTATAGAAAGCACATTTTCTATTACAAGAAAAGATTAATATATAAATATAAAAAATATTAACATTAAAATAATTGTGCTGAAAAAAATAGAACAAAGGCATCTAAAGTGCACATTCAATAAAATGGCTATTTATTCCATATCATATAATAGGAATACTACAAATAATAATAAACTAATAATAGCTTATATTCATATGTTAGAAAAACAGATAGGAGAGCGGTAGTTTTCCGTTTTTCAATATCATTCGATGCTAATAAAAAATAAAATTTCATAAATTATATTAATATACTTTTCCGTATACTGTATTCTAGGAAAAACGCTATAGGAAATCAATTAGCTACTTAGCTAAATATTTGATATAATTATTAGTTAATGATATATTAATTATACCATAAGCGCATTAACTTGAGGTAATGCTCCTACGGTAATATCGTTAAGCTAATTATTTTAGAAGGATTTTCTACGATGCTCCACCAAATCGGTGTTCATTTATAAGAGATGTCTCAATTAATATACAGTATATAGATTAATTTTCAAATATTTATAATCATAATTTGATATTACATATATTATCGGAGTATTTTTATAAGAAATATTTTATCATTTAAACAATCTTTACAAAGGCAAGATTATTCAAAAGTTTTTTCCTAAAGCGTACAGTTGCAGCTTTAACCGACGATGTTCATAAAAAAAAAAAAAAAAAAAAAAAAAAAAAACAGCTAAAAATAGTTATACAATAGGCAAAAGTGAGCTGTCAAATATTCCTTATGTTTTCTAGACTTAAGTTCCTTAAAGTTAAATGTTACGAAAAAATATTTAAATGATTTTTCGCCACCCCCCACTTTTTTAAGATATAAAAAGATATACATTGCTTTTTTTAAATAAATAAAAACGAGCCCATTTATAACAAGTTTAAAACATACTCTAAATCAGTTGTTCTCAACATTTCTCAAGGAGTGAAAAATATTAAATGTAATAAAATTTTTGAGACGCAACAGTAATTCTTAAAATAATAAATTATGTGGTTTTGTGTGTTATAAAAAAATGATAAAAGCAAATACAGTAAAACCTCTTTTAAGAAACACCGCTTTCAACCGGGTTTTTGGAATAACATAAGAACTCAGTGACTGACCAATATTCTGACATTATATCACAAAAAGGGACCGCTTCCAAATAACAATCTTTGAAATCCCAGTCTATTAATTTAAGGAATATAAAGCATTTCACATCTAAACAAGGCACCCTCCATTTGAGGAACAATAATAAGTGTTTAAAGATGCTCGTTGCAATAAATAAATAAAATAATAAAACAATAAGTAAAATAAATCAAGTTTTATTTTCATGTAAATGTTTTATTTAAGAAAATGTTGTTCAAATAAAACACTTTCATAAAACAATTTTTAATGAAATTCTAATTAGCCAAGAAAAACTAGAAATCAATTTTAAAATTTTGTAAAATTCTGTTTTTAAATTTAGTGTTTTTTTAAATATAAGGGTCAGTGAATTATTTAATTTTGTTTTTAAACTTAATATGCATGTAGAAAAGAATATTTGTCAACGAAAATTTACAAGGCAAACTCTTTTAATTGCATATTTTAAATGAACAGATGTAAGTTAATTCTTAAAATATTGTAATAATAAATTATCTATTGTATTAAACTAGTACTAGTGACTAATTTTAAATTAATACACATTGTTTAATTACTTAATATACAAACGTTTAAATTATCATCCTTTCTCTTTCTTTTTATCTTCCGCTATCTTAGATATCTCGATCGAATTTAAATAACATTACGAATTAACATATGCATTATGATATTACTTGTCCTTCAATAACTCCTCGTAATAAAGGAAACTTCCATTTAAGAAACAAAATGTCTGGTTCCATGTATGCTCTTTATTAGGAAATTTTATCGTATAATAAAATGGCTACGTCACAATACTACTGTGGCACCGTCAAATAATATTTTGTTTTGATAAGTAACTCGCAGATTATCCGTTAAAATAATCAATGACTATTCCGAAATCAGTTGATTCGGAGCCTTATTCCTTCGACGCATAGACACGTCCCCGCTAATACCCTGTTCACATCGGACATTTAAGTTATCTTAGACCTCCATTTTTGAGGTGGAACCCTCCCGGAATTGAATACCTGTCCACACCGCAAAACTCATCTAAGATAACTCACTGAACATCACCGTGTCCGATACCTGAGTTAACATAGAATGTACGCATGCGCATATGTTAAAGGCAACCTCAACAGCCAATTGGCCTCCAGAGCATATCAGAGTGAGTGGTACTGGCTGTATTTAGCAATAGAAAGTTCGAACTCAATAAGTGAGTTTCTGGAACCCCCTCAGTGAGTTCGGCGTTCTAAGTTATCTTAACTATCCGATCTGAACGTATTATAAGGCTTGACGTAGGGGGTGCAATGAGGCCTCAGGTGACTCTCCTCACATTACCAAAGAAGATAACCAGTACTATTCGACTTGGCAGAATGTACGGCAAAACGAATACGTGGAAGTTTATCATCCCATGTGTTGTCATCTACTAGGAAGGGTAATCGAGACATCAAGTCTCGTTTTTAGGTGCGTTTGTAATTATATAAATACGTAGCATATATAGTCGTCGTTTGGTCCATCCGTCCGTCCGTCTGTCCGTCTGTCCGTCTATCCACATACAAGACCGCAAAAACTATCCGACCGTATGGTTTGAAATTTAATACATATAATCGTTGCAGAATTTTGTCGAGTCATTTCAAATTTTATGAAAATCAAATCAAAATTTAAAAAGATATTTTAAAGAAATTTAAAAAGAATATTTTATTCCTTCTATTAAACCCTACATACGTAATCTATATAATAATCAGACAGCAAATCATGTTACTGAGGAAAGCATATATGGGCTGACCATTTCTTTTTTCTTGTGCCAGGAGGCCATTTTTATTAAAAATTATTTTTTCGAATAAAATTGCATAAAAATTCATTTTTAGAAAGATCATTCAAAAAAATTGTTTGCTTGAGATATGAATTACATTCAAATATGTATAGATTCTGAGATAACTTCAGTGGAAATTAGGTTGAAAGCTGAATATCAGGATCCATTAAAGAAAATGAACAGAAGAGATTCGTTCATTATGAGTCATAAAAATATTAAACCATGGAGGTAATCATTCGCAAAGCAAGATCTCCATGGCTCCATTTTGCAGCGCAGTCTGGTGTACAAAAAAATTTTCATCTGTAAACTTGGCATACGTAATAATAAAAAAAAACGCATGCTCATTTCGCTCATAGCAGACGATATAATTCATTTCACTGAAAAATTAAGGATGATTTTTTTTTACATCGTAAAACTAGTTATAATACGAACGCACCTGATTTGTAATACAATTTCCAACTTGTTTAATCTCAACTGAGTTGGTCTGCAGTTGATACACAGGAGTCCGAATTAGGTCTGTGTCAAGGATTTAGTATACTTTTTGGGGAACAGAACTTACAAACTGAGGGCAACTATAACAGATTAACTTTCTTTTAATTCCATATCTGGAAAAATCTCTTCAAATAAAGTGGTGACACACTCACGTGCAGTTGGTGATACTCACATAAAATCCCTCTCATTTACCGGCACAATCTTCCGCTATAAAAATCCACCTGTGTCCCTCTTTAGTAAGTGTAGGGGATCAAATAAATCAATACTAAATGTCTAAAATCACTGATAATAGACATGTGTGGTAAGAATGCAGTTATAAAAAATAACTTATATCTTAAACAATGCTATTACTATAAATACATACTGGAGGCTACTTTTTCTACTGGAGGATATTCAATAGAGCAATTAGGGTTGCACAAGTTAGTATATAGCCTTTAGCCCTTAACGTCTTAACAAACCATTCTAGTGCCACTTTTCCCTTACTTTCCTTTACAATTAATAGCTTTTCAGGCTTACAATTAGAGTTGTTTTTGGTACAAGGGTTACTCATTAATAACCTTAAGCTAGTATTTAACTCTCTAAGCCTCAATTTTCAACTTTGCGCTAGTTTTGTACTTCATCTCCAGAGCCATTAATAATCTTCTTTAAAACTTCGTTCAATTCACCTTAGGCAAATAAATAATCAGGAAAGCGCTTAACCGAAGGAGTTTTGACGGGCTTTCGTTTTCCGGGGTCCATTTTATACCAACTTTTTAGGTCCCGGAGAGGGGAAATTTTTAATTCTGAGAGATTTTTATTGAGTATGGTATCATTCGATAGCTTTTAATTTACTCTCTCATTTGGTATTTTTCCCTCCAGCCTCTCCCCCTCTTGCCCTGTGGCTGTTTTTCAGTTCTTGGACCCCGCTTAGCCATTTAATATATCTATAGTTAGCTGTTGGATAGCTCTTTCTTTTAGTACAGTTATCTTCTCCGCTCCCGTATTGAATTATTTTTGTGTTTTTTTTTAGGTTTTATTCTCTTTTGTTTATTTTTTTTTATTAACTTCTAGTCTTTCAGTCTTTTGTCCCCTCTTTTGGTTAAGTGCCTGCCTCTTCCTCCCTCTTTTTAATTTTCGCCCGGGCTCTCTTCATTATTGTTGTGCCCATGTTCAAGTCAAGTTATTTAAGGCTAGCTTTGACTGATTTTAAAAAGTACTCCAATCCTTCATCTTTTCAAATGTCTTCTGAACTTTCCCAGCCCAAAGGTAAGCTTTTTCTTACTCTACATTCATGTTTGCATTTCACTGGGCTTATTTTACTTAGTTTTCCACTGCTCACATAACATTGTATATTATTGTATTACTCGGAAAAAAGTGCCAATCCCCATTTTTGACGAATAAAGCTGACATTGTTGCTTAATATTGTAAATTATAATACTCTATATAATATTTTTTTCTAATGTCACTAGATAGCAGCATATTCCCAGATTTCGTTTTTGCCTCAGAAGTTTCCAGAACTTTTTAGCAGAAAAAAAGTGTACATCGTTAAAGTAATATCAATTAAATAATGCCATATAGTTATTCAGAATATCGCAAATAGAAATTGGCCAAAGAACTTTATGTTTTATATGTTTATATGAGTATTTGATCTATCTTTTAAATTGATATATCTGAGAAGTTCAAAAAATGTGGCTTAGCACTCTCTTGTCTTGACCCTCTCAAATATATTACACGAGAAATGAATCCACAATGGTATATTCATTCCATTGGTATGAAAAATATGCCGAACTTAAACGGAAATTAGTATGACAGGATATCATAAAATATTCATTTCTATCTTTCAACTTGATTTTAATAATAAAATTGGTTTATTTTCAATGTTGTGCCTTGTGCCTGTTCTCAAGTTTTCGAAGATAGTGAAATTTTATAAAACTCTGTACTCTTTTCCATGTTTAGTCATGAGTTAGACTACATTTGGAATGCATGAAGCCGTTGTAGTAAAACATTTTTCCAAATAAGGACGTTTTTCAAAATAAACATATCCCATTTATTTGGCAATTGTTAATTTTGGAAAGTTATCTTCTGCAATTCAATGCTTCCCCAAAAATAAAACACTAAAATTTGGTTCATAGCAACCAGACGGAAGATGAGATAGGGGAGCTGGGGGATGAATGGGACAAGGGATGGATGGGACGGTCTCAATATTTCAGGCAATAAACATTTTTTTAGTTGCTTCTTATCCTCATAGATTTCACTACCATAGTGTGCTTCAAAATCAAAAGCAAGACCACATGGCTATTTTCTGTTTCCTTCAAAGTAGCATTTCTTGAAAACTCTGCTTAAAAGTCATTTTTTTAACATTTGAAGTTTCTTAAATATCTTATGCAATATAAACAATTAAAATATGTTGTAGTTGTTTATTTCAAGGTTCAATATTGGTAATTAAAATGAATGAATATTAACTATTGTGAAAAAATAATTTCTGAGTCAAAATGGCTGACAATTGAATATCTACATCGTGGGGTTAATTGGGACATTTCAAATGACATGAATGGGACTGTCTCATTCATCCCTAGAGGATGTTGAAAAACATATTTATTAACTAAATAATATTATATAGGTTGATAAATTAATAATTTATGGTAATTATTCTTTTAACATCTCCTCCTCATTATAGCCACCGTCTTGAGCTGTTGAATGTTTCTGTTTATGGGCCTTTTAATGCAAAGCTGAGATCAGCCCAAGATGATTGGCTGACAAATAATTCTGGAGATCATATCACAATTTATAACCTCTCTCAGCTTTTGTCAAGGAGGCATTTTTGTCAGCTTTTAGTACTAGCAACATAAACATAATCAGTGGTTATAGAAAAACTGCTATTTTCCCTTTTAACAGCAACACATTCATTGAAAGTGATTTTATGTCAGCTTATGAAACTGACAGACCACATTTAGAAGAACCAACAACTAAAAGTTCTAAAAATATAATTCAATAAAATATTTTCACCGTTAAAATATATAATATAAATCACAGTTTTTTCGTGCATAATTAACTATATTTTCACTTTTTAGATTACCAACACTGATATATAACAGCCATATAAGATTATATATTACAAATGTAATTACATATAAGTTTATAATTATACATTTTAATTTGGTATCATTGAATACAGGGAAGAAAATACTTGTGTCCCATCCATCCCTGCTGTGGGGATGATTGGGACAAAGGGGAACTTTTTTTAAATTTCATAATATATTTCTGTATAATAATAATCTTGAATAAATATTAACTATATTTTCACTTTTTGGATTACCAATACTGATATATAACAGCCATATAAGATTATATATTACAAATGTAATTATTACATATAAGTTTGTAATTATAAATTTTAATTTGGTAACATTGAATACAGGGAGGAAAATACTTGTGTCTCATCCATCCCTGCTGTGGAGATGATTGCGACAGAGGGGGAACTTTTTTTTAATTTCATAATATATTTCTGAATAATAATAAACTTGAATAAATATTGTGCATAAGATGTAGTCAAACATCTATAATGTATGAAATGTGATACATAATATTGATAATAAATTAAATAAAATATTTAAAATAAATATCTTTGTGAAAATGTCCCATTCATCCCCCATCTCCCCTAAAGCTATAATGTTCATAGCAGGATAACACGAAGTTTCCTGTTGTATTATTAAATCGAAAATTTAATCAGCATAGTTTTTCCCAATATATATCTTACATATTCGGTTTCATGCAATACTATCACATTCCTACCACAATATAGTAATCAATTATACCGAAAATAGGATGCACCACCTGTCCAGTGATATGCACTACAACTTAATCAGAACAAATTTATGTCAAGCCAACAAAACGTGAAGTTTTGTGAAATTACATGCATTAGTTCTTGATGTACAACACACGACATAATTGTAACACACATTCAGATAGAGATCGGTTGAAAAATAGTCAAATTGTCTTCAGGACATCCCACAACGTACACATATGTATCAAACTATAAGTCAAACATTTTCACAATTCAGATACTTTCTTCTTATGAAAATAGAATAAAGTCAAATATTGACAAAATAAAATATTATAAATAAACAGAAAATTTATTTCCAATTAAAAGCGTCATTATAACTTAGGTAAATGGTAAATTCGGTAAATGAAGATTACTTCAATTTTTTCAATTTTTTGAACTTTTTAATAGGATTAAATTTTCGAAAGTGGATGTTTCGAACTATATCTTGTTAATGCGTTTGTTGAAGAAGATAATGAAAATGTTTCAATGAAACATTTTCATTATCTCTATCATTATTGAAACTTCAGCTATTTTAATTGCATATTTTCTGACTTAATAGTAAAAATAATAATAATAAATAGAAGCGTTGATTCTTTCGTGTTCAATGTTAACTTAAGATTACAATTGCATTATCGTAATCTCGTATTTTTAAACGCTATTTCTTAAATAAATTAGAAAAATGTTTGTGCAAAAATCAAATGATTTAACTAGAAATAGCTAGCCGTGTCATACCGTAAAAGCTTGTCAGAGTTCAATGTTAAAAAATTTCAAGAAATATTTCATACAAAATAATAAAATATCTCTAAAACCATAATTTTTGTTTAACTTTCAGTTATCATTTTAAATGAGAATTGTGAGTTTGACAATATTATATTATATTTCTTAAGATAAAAAGATTTTGCAATAAGTTATTTTTATTAACATATATAAATATTTTAACCAGAAACAGTGTATATATATATATATATATATATATATATATATATATATATATATATATAAAATAATAATAAAACGCCGTAATATTAAATAAAAAGTAAAACATGCCATCAAATTAGTTCAGCCATAAAGTATTGGATTGTCAACCATAAAGCTAAACATAAAAGGCGAAATAAAATAGATTTCCGGAGAAATTGGATCTAAAAAACGGGATTTCTTTAGTCCCCCAAGACAATTACAAGGAATTCTTGTTCTTTTAGGTAGAATACAGACATATATAAGGATATTTTTACTTGAACCGAGAAAAAGGATGTGTTATAAATATTACATTTCTCAGGCGGCTGTCTATGCTTTTCGTTATGCCATAAAGTATGGGGATATTTTATCAAACAAGGAATATACGTTGGTTTATTTTCCAAATTTGGATTATTGGAGATAGTATGTTGGGATTTTATATTTGTACATGTAATTGGGCAAAACAATCGAAATTTCTTTAAAAAAATATGAATTATACTTGTTTCTGGGTTGATGGAGCATCACGCAAAAACTACTGCATAGGTAGTAATAGAAATTTTACTAGAATGAAACTTTCTGCGCAATTTTTCAAATACGCTATTTCGGGTCAATTTGGAAATTTAAGCTATTTAAGAAGTTGCTGTCAAAAAATTAAGATTTTTTTCATAAAAACTTTCCTTTATTTCATGGATATAAATAATTAATTTCATTTTTTTAACCTATAACTCACATGCATTTTGCTTTAATGTAAGCATCGTCTACCTCTGACGACAACACTAGCTATGAATCTGACAACAGAAGATTATCCTTCTTATTGATTTTCGTAATCATAAAATACCTAATATATTAATAATGTGAAAGTGTATTTGTAGATAGGTAGAAAGTATATATGTATATAGAACAATTAAGATGATACTTAGCGTAGTACAAAAATGGTAGATAAAACAACGTTTAAATCACAAGAACCTTTTAACTAATTCCAAAGTAGCTTCGGTACCGTTCAGCGTGTCATCAGTGCAAAAAAGAATTATGGTATTTTGCCAGTATATATGGAGGAGAAAAGGATTCGAAGGATAGATTTATCGACTTATAGAGTTACGGGAAATTACAGGGAACAGTCAATAAGAAATTATATAGGGAAAGAAACTGGTAATGTGGAAAAATGCTAGTAGAAATTTAAAAAAAAATAAGGTTTTTTTGATAATATTTCCAATAATCGGATAATGAAGAAATACCGAAGTCGCAATTAACAATGTTTTTATGTTTTTTATAGATATGGAATACATCAAGAAAATTGAGTTCAAGTATAGAAGCGCGCTTAGAGATAATTTTAGCAGAGTGAAAGTTTGCAATAACCATGACAACGACAAACCACCATGATAGAGACAAGCCAATATAAACGTCAATATTTTAGAAAAATGGCAACTTTTATATCTTTGAATAGATTTTTCTAAAATATTGAACACGAATTTTTCAGTCTTTCAATCTGGTGAATCTATTCGACCGTTTCCATACTTTTCAATGGAAACGATTCCCATTGCATTTTAGTCGATTACAGTAACAGCTGCGATTTTTCGAAGACAATTAAATACAAAAGTTACGTATTTTTTCCCGTAGAATCCGAATCTGCAGTTACCTTTTAAGATTTCAAATTTACCCCTCGATTCCCCCCAAGGTGGCAGAGTTGGGGGGATTTGGGGTAACTTTGATATACCTAAATAGATTTTTCAGAAATATTGAACATACCTTTTTCCGTTTTTCAATCCGATGTATATTTCTCGAATTATTCGACCGTTTCCAGACTTTTCGGACACCCTGTATATATATATTATTTATGTATAAGTAAAATTAATCGTTAATAGAAAGGGAAACATAAATGGGTAAACAGTCAGTTGGGGCTTTCTAGCGAGCGACGTCTGGTACAAAAGTAGTATATATATTTTTGTAAGGAGGCGTTTTGCGTCTTTTTGCGTGACAAACGTTTAATGGTACCTTAGATAATTATTCCCTCAATCATCTTTGATGCTATATTTAACTTATCTTTTGATCTGTAGTAGCTGCAACCATAAAATTGTGAATCTGGTTCCAACATTTGGAGCTCCAATTGAACCAGAGCTCCAAATATTGGAACGAGATTTCACCATTTACAGGGTTTCAGATACTGTAGCACCAAAATTGGTTCAACCCGGAACAATACGGTGTATAAAAAATATCCCGCAGTAACATAAATTCGCTGTGGCATCATCGCCCAATTTAAAAAAAAAACATAAGAACAAATACTTAAATAGGGTAATATTCACTAATGGGATCTACAGCCGAGGTTGGCGTCAAAGATGAGCATGGAAATGATTGCTTAAGAAGCTATTAAATGTTTCTCGCACACACACAAAGTAAAGTTGTCGCCACGATGGCCACAATACGCAAATACAATGTAAACCCTATTACGAAACTTTCCCCAAATATGAAATAGGCTGCTTTTAATTCCCTTTAAACATGTAGTTTTTAATAAATTTAAATTTTCATAATTTTCATACATAATTAATAGACATATTTCCCCTAAAAGTGTATTTTTTCCTTTCCTGTTGTCATATCTTAAAAAGAAATTCATCAAAATTTAAAATATTTTTAGAACACGCTATTTATTTTGAATGTGCGCTCTAACAAAAACAAAATTATATCATCAAAAAACATAAAACTAGTCGTTGGGGGCCACCGTAATACTTACCCATCATGGATATGCATAATGTAAAATATTAAAATAAAAATGTGTAAACTACTTATAAAATGCATTGCAATTCAAATAAAATCGTGGCTTGATGACGTCATAAAAAGGCTCAACTACTGAATTGCTTGAAAGAGGTTTTTCCTTATAACTCCAAAAATAATACTCCTATTAACTAGCGGTTTATTGCATCTGATTAAGCGTCAAATTTCCAATTAAAATATATCTTTGAAGTGAAATTTGGATGAAATACAGGATCATGAAAAATCGAAGAGTGTGGAAAATAGGATTACAAATATCTCGGCAACTCATTATCCGATCGACTTCATGTTTTATGCAAAATTTATGTTTTTTTATTGTTTTTTATATTTACTACTTAAAATAAACAATTTCGAAATTTTTTATATACCTTTCATCAGAACGAATATTTCGAGAGTCCGAAAAAAAATGTTCCTGTTAATCGAGGTTATTGAAATGAAATAGGCTTCTTCCCATTATTACATACTAAGTACATACCAAATTGCAAGTCTCTATCTCAATTTGTTCGGGAGATAGAGCGTTTACAGACACACACACAGACACACAGACGGACGGCAAATTTTTTTTCTAAAAATATGTTTTTTGGAATCTCCAGTGTCTGAAACGTGTAAATCCGTCAAAAAAAATTTTTCTATTTTCAAAACGATTACAAGACTTACCCTATACTACGTATGATGGGTAAGTAAAATTACGACAGTATGTTGCAAGAATAACCCTGTGCTTTGAAAAAATTGTCTGTTATGTAACGGAATTTCTGTCCTTTGATTGGAGAGTTTCGGGAAATATTGAGCTTAGATTCGTGAAGTTTTTGTGATTTGATTGAAAAGGATATACTTAAAATTCCGTTTCGAAAACGAAAAAGGGCTTGCAACAGAATTAAGGAGCACCCAATATGCAGCTTAGATTAGAAGTCATTTTTACGTTAGATTGGTGAAATTTGGGGAGTTTTGAAGGAAAATGGGCTTATCAAAGCGGAAATTTCCATAAATTAGTAGATTACGCTTAATTATTTATAATTCAATCATACTGATTGGCAAAGATATAATATGAATTGACATTTTTCCAACTGAATGTAAACGTGTTTAGTCCAGAGGAGTCGAACCCAAGATATTTGACTTAAATTGTTAACGTTCTGCCTATTTAACTACCTGGACTTGGCACAATTCATTCAGATAACCCTATTGGCAGTAGCATCTGGTCTTCCATATAGACAGCTCAACGGAATTTACCGCTGGTAATGGAACTCTATTTATTGGTGGATACGTAGATAAACTTTATTATTTGTAACTCAGTCATAATGATTGGTAACGAAATCATGCGAGTCGACATTTTTCCAACGGACTGAAAAAGTATCCAGGCCTGGAATTCAATTGAACTCATTCAGCTAAATTGCAAAAACTCTGCCAATTGAGCTACCTGGACCGACAAACCAGACGACAGAATTCCCTAAGACAACCTTTTGGCAATAACAACTAGTCTGTTATCTGAAGCAGTTCAACCGAACATGCGGCAGGTAATAGAACTCCATTAAATGATGGATGTTGCGATCTTAATGTTGCGATTTTCAAGAGGGATTGAAGTGAATATGGTTAATTAATATGTTTTTTTTATCTTTATTATATTCTAAGTTATATAATATTGACTTTAGTTGTTATCAATACATGCTTCAAGAAGCAGAAAGCATAAGAAAATAAATAAATAAATAAATATTTGTTGGTATTACCTTCTCTGAATATAGCAATGGAAGATTTAATCTATCTTGTATTTAAGTCCTAATTTGATTTCTAATAAAATCACTTTGATGAGCATTTAAATTAGAATAAAATTTAAAATATATGTTCATTTAATCCTTTTTCAGATTCTTTACACACAAACATACTTTGCTATGAACGAATATAAATGTACGAATTTTAATTTATATACCATTGTTTATCATCATAAGATAATATTTCGAAAAATGCTAGAATAGTTTTTAAGATAAAAATTTCAAAAGAATTGAATTTCTCCAGAGTTAAGACAAACAAACAATAACAAAAAACTATGTGTTTCTTCTTTTTTCTAAATTTCAAATATTATTTCATGGGTAACCAGAGCTTTCTAAATTTCAGACGACATATTTTCGGAAAAATCAATCTATTGATGCTGAAGAAGTCTTTTAAAATAACATTACTAAAGAGATATCCCACCAGTATCAACATCCACCGTGTTTTCCGAAGAACTTCCTGTTTCTCTAAAGTAAAGGCGTGAGGAAACATCCTATCGATTGAATAGACATTAAGTTGGGACCGTTGCCAGATCTCAAACATAATTTTTGTTCGATTTCATGTCACTCTCCAATGCACTTCAGCTCTCTTAAGAATAGAAGACGTTAATCAGTTTATCAATAAATTCTTTTACAAATTATTCAAGAATGCCACTTAAAATTATCTCACATTATAAGATAATTTCTATTAGTTTTTACAAGGCTTTTAAAGCAAAGGGTTCGCATATGCCTTAATACTTAATTATAATAAAAAGCATTAACTTTGTTAAGTACAGCGATAATTAAAAAAATTTACTTTCTGATAAAAAAAAATTGAAAATGTATAGCTGATTAATTTCCACTTTTACCATCAATAATTGGATTGTAATTTAAAGCAAAATATGCAGATGATTAATAAGAAAAATTTTAAGTTCATTTTAAGAAATTGTTTTAAGATATAGAAGAAAACTTTCAGTGATTTAGAACGATTTATAGTTTTGCATACTTTGTACTTTGGGCACAGGAAACTTAGATTGACCAGCAGTAGTGAATCTGTATTTATTGCAGACCGCAGATATATGTTTGCTATGTTAGGTGGACCGCAACACATTACTTATACAGGATACACACTAAATTTCTGTCCCTCCAATAACTTTAGAACAGCTATAGTTATGAACTTGGTGTACAGTGGTTGTACGCTACGCGATGAGACCGCGGAGTTAGCGTTCCTATCTCTAAAAATGTGCGAGATAACAGAACTAAGTTAATTAAACAGTTGTAGAGCGTCATGTATTTTCTAAGAAATGATGTCTTGTATTTAAAAAATAATTGTACTAGAGGTTCTGAAATAAAATTATTTTATATCCAATTACTATTTTTATCCCTGTAATGTCCACGGTCATATATGCTACCATCAGTGTTGCCAATTTAGTGGATTTTTTAATTCAGATATTCCACATTCATACCAGAAGATCGGAATAGAAATCTTTGCTATATTTAATGACAAACATTCCGTGATTAAAAAGATAAAAAAATAATTGTTGTTATTTCTGGTGCGAGTTTTGATTTTCCTAATTTTGTACTTTCTAGAATACATTCTACTACACGCATTCGAGGGTTAATACTAATTGAATGCAGAAGTGTGACATTATAAGGTAGACTCACACTTACTAACAAAACTAACACATGTAAACACGTGCTAATGTAATAACACAAAACAACATGGTCACATTGCAGAAAACTCATTCGATCAATATTGTACCCTTCTAAGAGTAACTAGACATACTACGACCAGAATGTCACAGTGTTTAGAATAAAGTTAGTTCCACAAAATTTTCTTGTTTATAATTTTCGACGCATTTGTAGTGTTTTGCTTTCTTAGATCACTTTTAAATATTTACTCTTATTTCTCTTCCATGTAGTCTGATCTTATTTCTTAACACTTACTTCCATCATTATTTTATGTTAAGATACATATAAAACAATGCGTATAATAAAAATTATACTTCAAAAAATAACTCAAAACTAATTAAAGTTTATTCATCAGACAATTTCAATATATCTATCTCTAGTTAACAACAAGTAATAATTAAAAACATTCTTATAACATATTTTTTGTGCTTTAAAAATAATGTATTTGAGAGATCCTTTCGACAAAACGTCAAATAATATATGTAAAACTTCCAAATCGGTTTGCAGAAATAAAATACATTTCAATTTTGCGCGTAAATAATGATAAATGTATACACCCATGTCAAATCAAAATTAAGAAAATATTTTCGCTTACTGTTACTTCAAAGAAAGATAAAAATCAAGCTTATTCTGTATATATATATATATATATATATAAAGTTAGAAGATTTAGTTAATTTCTAACAAATTATTTACTTTCATAATGACAATTATTCTTTCATCATCTTGAAAAATGACTAAATGTAATCTCCTGATTTGCTTTGATTTTCTAGACTAATATCTGAATATATTTTTCATTTGTTAAAACGCTTTCCACGACATTGTTTGATTAAAGATTTCTAAATAATCTTGTCTCATTCTTTATTAAATCCTCTTGACTTTAGAATAAGTAAAAATTTAAGTAATGAATTAAAACTAGATGTCAAATGCAGATGCCATGCAATTAAGCATTGTTTCACTTAATAGAAATAAAATGGAAGAATATGAAAGCATCAAAATTATACTCTTTAAAGCATATTCTCTAAATTTAAAATATGAAATGAAAGCTACGCGTTCTCACTTTCTCTCTCTCTCTCTCTCTCTCTCTCTCTCTCTCTCTCTGTCTGTCACACACACACATATATATATATATACAGTGTGTTACAGAAAGTGTAAAACTTATATTAAATACAGAAAGATAGGGTTAAAAAAATGTTGTCTACTTATAGCCAGATGTAAGTATAAATGTTTACCATAAACAAACACCATATAAATTCAAAATAAATTGTTCGGTTCGAATTACACAGAACCATCCTTCCTTTTTCTCTGTTTCTCTCAGATGACTGTATTTTCTGAACCAAAATTACTTCTTTATATGACTAATGTGACCGAAATAATTATGTTTCATCATTAGAGACCGACTGCAACGCATATTATTGAGAAGAATATTGTACGTTAACCATCCTATTGCATAATCTATGATAGATATCGAAAGTAAAATCAGTAGCAAACATATTGAGTGTCATCAATATATTAGGAAATGTTGATTCTTTAGCCTCAGACCAAAGACGGTTTTAATAAGCACGACGACCTAGCTGAGATACTTTTCAACACACTACGATTAATATCTTTTAAAGTAGGGATCTTCAAATTTTTCCCGGAAAGTATTTTGCTACCACAAATTCCTAACGATAATATTCGTCTTATTTAATCGCAAAGTATCACAAAATACAATCAAAACATAAAATATTTCAAATAAATTTGCTTTAAAACAACAATAGATGGATGATAATTCTAATGACAGTATGCAAATGGAAATAATATTTCATAGAGTACGAGTCGCATCGAAGAGATTGCTCTCCTTTTGCAATGAATGCATTCATCGAGAAAGAGAGTGAATATGCATTTTTTTCCTTTTTCTACTCATAATTCTGTGGGCATTAGCGTTAACGTTATTGACCATCTTAGAGAAACAAAGTTATGCTGGTTGCTTCCATTCAAGAAGGCTGATATTTTCATATGTTACATGTGGATCTTGTGGTAATCAGTGGATATTGTGGTCTATGTGTAACCTAGAAACATTGTATCACTACGATGTGTGGCTTGACATTTTATGCAAATTTGTGTGCACATTTTGGCAAATTTTGCATGCGTTGTTGGTTTTTGTTTCGCCGTCTCTCGTCGATTTCATAACATATCACTAATTTCAAATATTGTATTTAAAAATTTGATTTTAGTCTATTAGAACACGGGCATTTCACTGTAAGCAGAAACTGTTTCCACAATCCATCCTCTTTCTAAATTCAAAAGATTTTCTCTATTTAAAGACTTTCCTTTAATCCTTGTATGTGCTCAATTTGAGAATTTTTTTACTTGAAATTTTAACTTTACCTGCTGCTTTTCCCGCTTTATTAATATAAATAATATTAAGTAATAAGTAATCAATCATATCTCACTTTAAAATATTTTATTAATTCATAAATGGACTAATTGTCTGAGTGAAGCTTAGACTAATACATAGCGCAACATTACTTCGGAGTATATACAGCTACAGTAGCTATTAAAATTTTCGCTAAGCATAATCCAAAAAATATTTGACGGATTTCGTTCTAATTTTCACAGAAGTTACTTATGAGGATGACAACTATTATGACAAATTTCCAAGAATAAGTTTCACACTGTTTGGAAATTATATTAAAAACATAGATAAAAAATCACAATTAAAGTACCTATGTCACGAAAAATTAGTGCGCACGTCATCTTTATCAGCGGAAGATTTTCGTAAAAAACGGGACATGGAGAAAAGAAAATACGCATGCACTAATATTGGAGTACAACAAAGCATATTTCAATTTAAACAAACTGGAAAATAAATTTAACCCCTAATAACTTAGTAATGAAGATTTGGCGCAAATCGCGCCAGTAGCATTTTTTAAATCTCAAATAGCAGCTTTTATATTTCACGTTTGTAAATTAGAAACAATTGTTTGAGGTTGAAATAAAATGTTTTGGTTTATGGTTTTATTTCTTAGAATTTCTTAGTATTTTAAATGAAATTGGTGAAAGACGTGTATTTTAAATGAAATGAATGAAAGATTTATATTTTAAATAAAATTAATGCAATATGAATATATTAAATTAACAATTTTTTCAATTTATCGGCTAACATAAAAGTACCAATATTGCATATTGTATGTGATGCACGAAATGAAACAAGCAATTATGTTATAAACACTTCGTAAAAGAAAAATAGCTTATATTCCGCGTTTAGATACTCAAGCAAGTTTGATCTCGAACAATAGTAATGCTAGTAATATTATTTTTTCTATTATTAACCGTAATGGGATTTATAATAATGATATTAAATGCGCCAATGTGCTTTGGGCCCAATTACGGAAGTTTTTCCGAGAAACAACCACAGAAGAAATCTTTTAGATATGTTTCGAGTGAAGTTCGGTCAACAAAGTACTAATAAATTAAACAAACAAGAGTTATATAAACATGGAGGCAACAGTTTAAAGTCAAGTGTAAAATATAGGCGGATACGCTCTTCTGCCCGCCTGTGCCCCAAAAAATGTTACTACAATGAAACTAAATTCGCGTTAAATCTCGCTTTGGCTTCAAACCCAATTATGAAACTTCCCTGCACAACTTGAATTATTAACATGTATTTAATAGCTTTGAAGGTAATTACCAATTATACGGGCCTTGGCGCTGTTTTAAAAAGCTTGGTGCAATTCGCGTTTAAGAAAATTTGATTTATTGCCAAATGATATATACAACTGTGAAAATAAAACTGATGAATTATTATGCTGGTTAATGTGTGCATTGCAAAAATACATCTGAATACACGTATTAGTTAAATTATTTCTGTTTGTATCTAATAACAGATAAACGACTTCTGTGTATTAAATAAATTGTGTAAATATCAGAAAAAAGCTTATGGGTATGAAAGAGCGAATAGACTGACAGAAAGTACGTGTGAAAGTGCTCCTTTTCTTAGTTATTTCTCCATCTCGCCAAAGCCCCTAACACAGTCAAGTAACGGATTAATTTTTACATGTATATTTTTTTTTCAGTTTCAATAATCTAGAGATATTATGAAAAGGTCATATTCTCAATTGCCACTAGCAGATCATTTATGAATTTTAATAGTAACTTATTCAAGGAAAGTTCCGAACTCGAGTTCATACTGTGGAATTTTAGCGAGCATGATTTGTTGAGAAAATACGCAAGGTGATATATATTATCCGGAATTGCACTTTGACATCTCAAATGTATACAAACGAGATATTCCGATTACATGTCATAACTTACGCTGCAGCCATTGTCGATTCCTTTCTTTTAATCCATGATAATGCCAGGGGTAATACAACTCACTTGTGGAGAATATGTTTGAAACGAAAACAGTACAACGTGTGGAATGGTCAGCATGCTCTTCTCTCTTAAATCCCATAGAACATGTATGGGGCACACTCGAACGACACATTGCAGCGAGAGCAATGACTCCGCTACCTGTTCGGACTTTGAGATAGCACTTTTTGAAGAGTGCACATATTTCCCGAAAACTTTATCGACAACTTAATTGAATCCAGGAAAAACAGGTGTGTAGCAGTCTGAACTGTTCGAAGGAAGCACACATCATATAAAAATTGCTTCATTCTCTTTAAACAACACATTATTTTATCACTTACAAGTGCTCAAACTGGTTCATTGGAACGTCTTTTCTTGTTCTTGAGATCATTTCAAACAGTTAAAATTACAATACATGATGTTTTGGTGTCTTATTTTCTGTTTTACCTTTAATGCATGCATGGGCACCGATTTCACGGGTGCGAAATAATCATTAATTTTTAAACGTTTTTTTTTTTTTGTCTTATATAATCTTTGTGATTAATTAAGATAAAAATGTCATTTTAAATTTTGTAGGGAAATTTGTCTGATTTACCCCCGTGAAATCTGCGCCTACCGGGTGTCCTGAAATGGACTGATTGATTTTAAAATTCAATAACTTCCAAACGGTGACAGATATTTTAAAAAAGTCTTGCACGAGAGTAATGTATGATATCAGAAGTTTTTTTACTGTGATTCCTGATTTTAGATCGAATTATCAACAATAGATGGTGCTGCGAGTAATAGTCATCCACTCCAGACAAAAGCAGAAATAATGCAGCATTGCTGTGAAGGAAGGAGTTTCAATACATGGAGGGGTTATCATTCACCAATAAAATCTCACACAAAATCGGACCCTAAGAACAATATTTTATAAGCGAATGAGACCCACTCCAGGTATTGAACCTCCTTCCTTCACATCAATGATGGAAGATTTTAGTTTTGGCCTGGATTACACTCCTACCGCTTGCAGCGCTATCTATTGCTGGTAATTCGAACTGAAATCAGGAATCGCAGTAAAAAAACTCCTGATATCATACATTACTCTCCTGCAATATTCTTTTAAATATCTGTCACCGTTTAGAAGTTATTGAATTTTAAAATCAGTTAGTTAATTTTAGTATGTGCATTTCCAATTTCATACTCATGCATAACTGTCTTGTATGGTTTTCTCTATTTGTTTGTTTAGTTCTCTAATTGTTTTAACCGTGAATATGAATTTATATATGATAATTTCTAATTCTATCATTTAATTTGCTCATTTTCATCTTTTGAATATGTACCCTTATTTAATTAATCAAGAACCTCATTTCCTTTACTTATCAGAAGTTATTGTTAAATCTATGTTCTCAAATCGATATAGCTCTAATCTCTTTGAGAGAAGTAGAAGTTTACAACTTCTACAGTGATTCTTATAAAACATTTCGCTCTAAATTTTAGTTATAAAAGTATAGCCATAGAAATTAGTAAAGAGTTAGATTACTAAGTTAACTAAATGCAGGATGATGTTCTAGTTGATTCTTCTTTTTCTCACTATTCGAGTAATATAAAGTGAGTAGAATATGCTCTTTTATTTTAGCTATTATTTAACAATTCATCTCCTTTTATAGAGCCCGAATACTTTGCTTTTTCGAGAAATAATAGCAAAATGTAAGATTCATTAGTTAAAATCGAAATCAATGATTGATCGTTTCAAAACCATTCTCTCATAATGTTTGTTATATCTTTAGAATAAACACAAGTTCAAGCATTTAACTAAAGTTATGTCAAATACAGTGTTCTCTGAAATTAATCATGTATTGATTCTTTCAACAATAATGAAACTGAATAAAAGTGCGTAAAGTATATGTTAAATATTTCCTTAAAGCTTTAAAAGCAGCAGATATTAGATATGAAGTTAATTACTAAAATATGAGTGCTCAGTTAGTATTAATTAAAACTAACTATTTGCCCCACTCACACACACGCCATAAAAAATCAATCAAGTTAAAAAGGGAGCACCTGACAAAATTATTTCTTATGAAGTGTTGGCTATATTTGTTATTAACTTATCATTATACTATTGTATATATGCATTAAATATTTATTTTTTATCAGGATTTTTATGTTATTCAAATAAATTTTTCCCTACAAGATTGTTTTGTTCTTTTAACCAATTTATTATTGTTTGACGTGAGCCATTTTTTTATTATTATTATTACTAGCTGAAGACAATCGGCTTTGCTGTTTTTTTTTCTTTTTTCTTTTTTTTCGGTACATCTGAGCAATTTTTTTCTATAATTAATATAGAAGACGTACATTAAAAAAAAATTTTTTTTGTTTCTTCTCTTATTTTTTATTACACTTCGGTCGAAATATGAAAATGTCCTAGGTCGATCACTTTCAACCACATATCTCTCACACCTTCACAGAATGGTCATCGTACATTCCTGAACGTTCTCGATCCTTCAAGGCCATATTTAAACCTAATAAATTATATATATATATATATAATATAAAGAAAATTTTATTACATTCTAGAAAATTCTAGTACATTCAAGAACATTCTAGTTCATTCTAGAAGATTCCAAACAATTTTAGAACACTTTGGTCGAAATATAAAAATGCCCTAAGTCGACACTTTCAACCGCCATATCTCTCACACACCCAAAGAATGGTCCTCGAACTTTCCAAAACATTCTAGATCCTTCCGGTCCAAACGTAAACCTAATAAAAAAATATGCATATGTATGTATATATATATGTGTGTAACAAAAATATATGTCTGTATAAAATATAAAGAATATTTTAGAACATTCTAGAAAATTCTAGTACATTCAAGAACATTCTAGTCATTCTAGAAGATACCAAACATTTTTAGAACACTTTGGACGAAATACGAAAATGCTCTAGGTCGACCACTTTCAACCACCATATCTCTCACACCTCCACAGAATAGTCAGCGAACATTCCAGAACGATCTCGATCCTCCCTGTCCATATGTAAACCTAATAAAAAATATGTCTATGTATGTATATATATGTATGTAAAAATATATATATGTATGTATAAAAAATATATATATCAGTACATTCTAGAATATTCTAGGTTTTTCAAGAACATTCTAGTAAATTCCAGAATATTCCAAACATTATTTAGAACACTTTGGTCGAAATATGAAAATGCCCTAGGTCGACTGCTTTCAAACACCCTATCTCTCACACCGCAAGAGCTACCAACATGCAACCACCAAAGTGCACGATGGGAGACTACTAAAATATTTGTTTTTAATTAATTTGCTTTTATAGGAAAAGACTATTTGATTTCTTGGTCTCAGAATAGAAATAGCTTCAGATTAAATTTTACATACTCTTTTATATTTCATTGATGTGTTAGTTTTGTTGCGAGATTTTTTTCAGAGCGATATTTTGTCCATGCGATATTTTGTTCTCGTGAGATATTGTCCGTGCGAGATTTTGTCCATCAGAAATTTTTTGTGGCAAAATTTTGTTTGACGATATTTTGGACGCGAGAGTTTGTCCTATATCTATTTTAGATAATGTACAGGGCTACCATTGAGGACTATTTTATTATTATTTTTTTATTATTATTACTATTTTTTTATTATTATTTTTATTATTATTACTATTTTTTATTATTATTTTATTATTATTTTTACTATTTCTAAATAAAAATAATCTACCTCGAATAATAGTAGAAATATACTACGTAGTTAACAGATTTGAAATAGTAGTAGATACAATACAAAAAAAATAGTCACCAGTGGCAGCCCTCATATAGATTTAGTAGTTTTCTTGAATGTATTCTAAAATGTATTTATGTATAGTATTTTTTTATTTATATAACAAAGTAAAATCGTATGTCATTATTTAAATATATGATTAGCTTGACCTTCGAATTTAAGACTTAAAGTTCATTTATTTAAATATATATTTCGCAATAATAGAGATATTTAGTTCCTGAACTTCATATCAATTCTCAGCAATAAAACACTGAATGATGTAAGACACTTATACCTTCCACACTAGAAACTAATGCTTCACAATATAATTTATCTTTCTTAAAGCAATGTTAAAGAATATTTATGTAATAATAGAGATATTTAGTCCCTAAACTTGATATCAATTCCCAGCAATAAAACACTGAATGATGTAAGACACTTATACCTTCCACACTAGAAACTAATGCTTCACAATATAATTTATCTTTCTTAAAGCAATGTTAAAGAATATTTATGTAATAATAGAGATATTTAGTCCCTAAACTTGATATCAATTCCCAGCAATAAAACACTGAATGATGTAAGACACTTATACCTTCCACACTAGAAACTAATGCTTCACAATATAATTTATCTTTCTTAAAGCAATGTTAAAGAATATTTATGTAATAATAGAGATATTTAGTCCCTAAACTTGATATCAATTCCCAGCAATAAAACACTGAATGATGTAAGACACTTATACCTTCCACACTAGAAACTAATGCTTCACAATATAATTTATCTTTCTTAAAGCAATGTTAAAGAATATTTATGTAATAATAGAGATATTTAGTCCCTAAACATGATATCAATTCCCAGCAATAAAACACTGAATGATGTAAGACACTTATACCTTCCACACTAGAAACTAATGCTTCACAATATAATTTATCTTTCTTAAAGCAATGTTAAAGAATATTTATGTAATAATAGAGATATTTAGTCCCTAAACTTGATATCAATTCTCAGCAATAAAACACTGAATGATGTAAGACACTTATACCTTCCACACTAGAAACTAATGCTTCACAATATAATTTATCTTTCTTAAAGCAATGTTAAAGAATATTTATGTAATAATAGAGATATTTAGTCCCTAAACTTGATATCAATTCCCAGCAATAAAACACTGAATGATGTAAGACACTTATACCTTCCACACTAGAAACTAATGCTTCACAATATAATTTATCTTTCTTAAAGCAATGTTAAAGAATATTTATGTAATAAAAGAGATATTTAGGCCCTAAACTTGATATCAATTCCCAGCAATAAAACACTGAATGATGTAAGACACTTACTTATATCTTCCAGACTTAAACAACTTTTCTGAGAAACCAATGCTTCACAATACAATTTATCTTTCTTAAAGCAATGGTTTTCATGATAAATAAAAAAGGATAATCCACATCGATGTGATATAATCTTTTTTCTATTGTTTACAGCTAAGCTCCAGGACAAACTTTGAAACTTTTTTAGATCCATTAATACATATATGTGTGTATATGTAAGTGTGCGTATCTGTATGTATGTAATGTATACGTAAGGGCGTACTGAACTGAACGTTTTTTTTTAAATCAATATCAAGTAAGTTGTGAGAACTATTGAAGTTTCTATTGCAGAAGTGTAATTTGTGAAGTCAGAAATTTCTCAACAACGCTTTCTTGATTTAATTTTACAGATATGCCACTTCACTGTTTTAAATTATAAAACTATTCAAAACAACCTTGCAATTTCAAAACGAATACTTTTTTACTCTTTTGGTGTTTCAACATTTAAATAGAATGACAGATAAAAGTTCAGTTACCTTTGATCCATTTTTATGTGTTAATTGGACCTTTCCAACAGAAGCAGCACAGCGCCATCTATCGGCGATATTTAGAATTAAACAAGGAGGCGTTGTAAATAAATTCTCAGGTTTACACGTTGATTTCCTGCAAGAATAACGTCTATAGCTGTCACTGTTTACTGATTGCATTCAAAAATGTTCACTCCACTTTAGAAAAGTGACTACCCTGTGCCTGCAATCTTTTCCTTTTTTAGAAAAGGTTTGTGAATGCTTTATATCACATAATATTTCTTTTAATAAAATAAATTTCCTTTTCTTTAATTTGACAGAAACGAAAAATAAAATGGAAGCATTGCTTTTAAAGTTCTGTTTTTTATTGTCCTGTATTTAAAATTTTGTTAACGAAGCGGTAACGTTTAAAACGTTTTTTGCATTTCAAACTGCAATAATTACTCTTTACTAGAGTGACGCTATCATAGTGCATAAAAATTTTCATATTTACGCTCAATTTTTTATAAATTTATGTAATGCATAAACTTTTACAAAAACTATTATTACGGCTTATCTCGGTTATTTTTATTCTGTGCTCATTTTAAGTAATACATAGATATAAAATTCACATATTTCAAATTGCATAAGAAATCTGAGTCCCTGGGACTCAAAGCGGATGTACGGATTAAGTTTCAATAATTTTTCTCTAATTATTTGAACAATATTCATATAAATACTAGTTTTAGAGCCACTTCTTTGTTTAGTGAGTAAAATAAAATATAGTATTTCTGTCGGTCTCTTAGTCGGATTTATGTAAGATCTTTAGCTTTTAATTTAATAGATTTACATATATTCTTTTTGAATCATAAATTTCATTGGATGAATATGCTTTTAATTGACATCCGCTGTAATGTATCATACAACGAATTACTTAAAATATTAAAAGTAAGCACAAAGTCTTTAATAGTCTAAGTGATAATTAAAAATAGTCTAGATTTTAGAAATGAAAGATAAGTTTATCTAAATCCCCAATGATTAAAAGTTTAGATAATGAGTTATTTTAATGCAAGATGAAATTCCGGCTGGTTATTAATTGTTAAATCAACATTATATCTGGCCGTGAATGAATACGTTAATTCTTACAGTTTAGAAGTTTTCACTATTGAATTATTCGCTTTGTTGCTCTAGTGATAAATTTTCAAAATATAAGGCTCAGTTATTATCCCAAGTCATTGTGAAATTGGGGGTATCTGAATACATTTTCTGACATTGTTTGATCATTCTTTTTAATACCTGCAACTTCAATATCTCGCTGAGCATTTTATGTAAAAGCAAGCATTTAGAAAGCAAAAATGAAATTAATTAAATAAATCATTTAATAAATTAACTTTTATCAGGTACAATTTAATTGTTTCAAGACACTGAGCTGTAGACTTATTTCAATGATTTGTATAATAATACAAAGCAAAAAAGAAAAATCATGCTTCAAGCATAGATTATCCCAGCTAAACATGAACTGCAGTGAAACTTAAAAAAAACTGCAGTTGGAATTCTGTGGTGATTTGGCACAAATCACTGCAGTTTTTTTTAAGTTGATACAACTGCAAAATAACTACAGTTTATAAACTGTAGTAATTTTGCAAAAGTTTTATTTTACTTTTCTTTCTTTTTTTTAGTGGCGCCATATATGTGTCATCTTAGCATTATTATTTTAAATATCGTAAAATAATACTTTTCCCCACTTGCCGAGATCTGATTCGAACTGAGGGTGAGACGGTTGGAAGCCGAGTGCTTTACTTACTGAGCCAGAGGGACTTATTGAAGTTTTGATTGTATGGGGTCAAAAGGGGATCGTGGTCAGTTAAGCAGGAATCTTTTACGTTGGTAGGTAATTTGACGGCGTGAAAGATGGGATTTGAGGTGAATTTTTATAAGTGCGTGTGTACTAAATGTAAAATAATTTATTATTTAAAGGTGTGGAATAAATCTCTTAGCGGATATTTATTTATATACAGAATTAATTTAGGAGATATATATATTTAAAATGTGTTATATATTTTAACTTGAAAAAAAAAATTAATAAATAGTAATTTTGAAAATGAAAATTATTAAAAAATAGCATGTTATTATAAAAATAAGTTTTGTGAAGAGACGTATTTTATTTCGAGAATTTTGTGAAGGAGACTGTTCTATTAATAGTAATTTTGTGAAATAACTATTGATAAGGTTATTAATCCTTTTTTGTGAAGGTACCTGTTTATATTTTTATAGCTTGTGAAATAATTTTAATTTAATCTTAATAATTAATAACTTTTAAATAAAATAAGAAAAATAGTTGTTACTTTTTATATTAATGCGTAATTTAAAAAAAAAAAGTTGAATTAATTTGCGAATCAGTTTTTTTTCTGTTTTATTATATATATATATATACATTTTTTTTTTTTTTTTTTTTTTTTTTTTTTGAGAAGAGACAGGTTTATATTGTTATAGCTTGTAAAATAATTTTAATTTAATTTTAATAATTAATAATTTTTGAATAAAATAAGAAAATTAGTTGTTCCTTTGTAAATGAATACGTAATTTAAAAAATAAGTTGAATTAATTTGCGTACTAGTTTTATTTTCTTTGTACGATTAAGTTTAAAAACGATTAAGTATATATATATTTAATTATTTTATATAATTATAAGTTTTAATTGAATTTTATAATATGAATTATAGTATGTCTATGGTTTATAGCACTTTCATTTTTTAAATTAATGCGTAAGATAATGATATAATACTGTACGAATAGTAAATTAGTATAATAAACGATATTGTTTTAATGCATTAGTTTTGCACTTAAAATGTTATAGGAGGCCCCTATTTTGTTTCTGCCCAGGGCCCCTGAAATCTGTAAGTTGGTGCCTGGTTAGGTCTAACATTTTAACGATAAACAACATTGATTGTTTTTTCTATGTATATTTGTTTTGAATTTTAAAGTTTAATATCTTTGAATATTTGTTTTGTTTCACTGAAAGGAGGGGGGAGGGGGGAGGGGACTTTCGCAGGTGCTCAAATTAGGACCTTAAAATAAAGTCTTGAAAACAGTATTAATTATTATTAATAAAGTAAAAAATGAGTCACGCAACAATAACAAAAACCGAAAAGCTTTACCATCACTTTTAAAACTGTAGATAAACTACAGAAATTATAACACAAGCTTTCTATAAAGTAGGTTCTGTAAAATTACCTCACAGTACCTACAGTTATACTGCAGATACATCAAAAAACATAGTTCTGAATTAATAACTGTAAAAATACTTCAAATTTACTGCGGTTTTACTACAAATGTCTCGTTATTTTTTAATTGATGGTTGTAAAATGATTTCACATAAACTACAGTATTTTAGTAGATAGTAGCTCAGAGTATTTTTGAAATAAATTACTGCAAAATTACTTCACATTAGCTACAAAATAAATGAAGTATTTTTACAGTCAAGATTGCACTACAGTAAATCTAAAGTTAACTGTAGAAAAACTTCAAAAACACTTCACTTCTGTAGAAGAACTGCAGTTAAATTTTAGTGGGGATAACACAATTTCCAACACTTCCAGAATACTTTAAGAATCCTTCGCTGCTTAATAAGATAAATAAGATATCTAAGTAAACATTACAAACCCAGTAACACATTTGAAAACCAATTTCACAAATTAGCGTACTCTATTTAATTTTGCGCAGCACTGTTCATAATCTATAGATTTGTATATACTGTAGATAGTATGCTACAATCTAGTTTAATAAGAATACACATAACACAGTGGAAAATCACCTTCAGCAGTTTCTACCAACAGGCGGAAAAACATATTTAAATTATTTTGTACTGCCCTGTACATTACCTTAAGTTTTTTTACACGCCACATATTAAGCTAAAGCTTAATTCATGCAAAAACACGCTGAAGACTACACCCAGAAAAAGGAATTGATTAAAACAACAGAACATGTTTTGTTGAGTACATTTTAAATGTTCCAAGCAAAATTTTTAGTTGAAGTAAAAAGGTGGTTTTGTTGCATTGACAAAAAAAATATTGTTAACACTCTTACAAAATTTTAACAAAATTTCATCAATTTTACTTGAATTAACCAAAGCTGTTTTTTTTAATTTTACCATAATTTTGTAATTTAAATTTGTAATTTAAATTTGTAATTCCAGCAAAATTTTGCTTTTTTTCCAAAATTTAAATTGTTGCGTAGTAGCCATAACCCTCTCACGTAACTTGGTTTATTTGACTTATATAGCTATATAATTAAAGGATTAACATAATTTTTGGATAATTAAATTTTTTTTAATTGGGACGGACAAAGGTAGTTTTAAACTCCCCCTGTCCCATATATTACTTTCTTCTATCTTTACAAGAAGAAAGTATTGGAGTCATGAAAATTTTCAACTTCTGGTTTTCGACGGATTTTGGAAGGTCCTGAACACGATTTGACAGTTTTTAGAAAATGACTGTCTATGACTCTGTCTGTATGTGACAAAAATTTTGTGGGCGCTCTATTTCAAGAACTAATGCACGGAATTTAATAAAACTTTATATTTAGTTACTTCCTGATATAAATTGGTGCTGATTAGTTTTTGGCGTAAATTGCGCAACAGGTGGCGCAGCTATGTTGCAATTTTCGCGATTTCTCAAGAACTAATGAACTGATTTACATCAAAATAAAGATTGAGTTAGACCTTGAGATAAATAGAAGCTGATTACATTTTGGTGTAAATAGCCCAACAGGTGGCGCTGCTATGCTATTTTTTCATGATTTTCACTATAACTAAATCTCAAGAACTAATGCACGGATTAATTTTTAAATCATTTTCCGCAGTGATTTATGCCTGTAATTCTTAAATAATAAACAGTGAATTTTTATCCTGCTTTTTTTTTCAAGCGTAAACCGACAGAGTGAAAAATGTTCCAAACCGGGAATCGTACCCGGGTCCTCAGAATAGCGCTCTGAGCCCCCAGGATATGGCAACACAGATAATTTTTAATTAATTTTCTGCAGTGAATTACGCCTGTAATCCTAGAATAATAACTACTGAATTTTTATCCTGCTTTTTACAGGCGTAATTCACTGCTGAAAATGAATTAAATATTAACTATATGTTGCCGTATGCTGGGCTTTGTATTTTCGTCTCATGTTTGCCGCAGAAATTTGCATGCTCATGCAGGGCCTGTTTACTGAATAGTCCTGGGAAATCCGTGCTTACCCAAAGAAATACAAAGGTACCCCCAAATTTATTTTTCATAATAACTTTTTACAAAAAAAAAAATTAATCAGGGTAAAAAATGCACTTTTTCCTTACAAAACTTTTATCTAAGAAGCTCGCTCTTTCTAAATTATTGTTTACTCTAAATTTTGATGGTAAAATTTCAAATTGTTGCAGCATACCAAAAACGGATTTAGTAAATAACAAAACAATTGGTAGAGGGGGACCCCAGTGTAACGTCGGGCTTCCCCTATTTTTTTGTCTTAAGAGGGCCCTGTGCTCATGATGACATTTCCATCTTGTGCTGCGGTTGCAGCCGGTCCGACATATATAAGAGTGAGAGATTTCGAGTTTGAATATCGTTCCTTGTAGCTCAGTGGTAGAGCCTCAGATCGTTATTTTGAGGACCCGGTTTCGATTCCCAGCTTGGGACATTGTTCAATCTGTAGGTTTACGCTTGAAAAAAAGCAGGATAAAAATTCGCTTGTTACTGTTCAAGGATTACAGGCGTAATTCACTTCTGAAAATGAATTTAAAATTATCTAAAAAATAGTTAAGTTTAGATTTGTTCTAATACAAAAAATAATTTAAAAGTAAATATTATAATTGTTTATGTAACAAAAACCTTTTGTTGTTAAAACAAGGAAAATTCTTAAAATTACACAAAACAATTGTTCTTTAAACAAAAGTTTTTGTTGCCGAAACAGAAAAGAACTCTTATAGTAACAGATTATTATATTTATTTTGAGAAAACTTTCAAAAAAAGAATTTTGCTAATTCAAGTAAAATTGAATCATTTTTACTTGAATTAACAGAACATTTTTTTTGCTGACGATACAAAAATTTTGTTGGAATTGCAAAAAAAAATCAACAATATTTTTCTTGTTGATTCAAACAAATTTTCCATTGACCCATATTTAAACGGAAAGTTATGTTGGGCCAACCAAATTTTTGTTGTTTCAACAAAACTTTTCTCTGTGTGTACCGAAAACACACTTCCAGGAATTATCATACATAGGCGGACATGTATCCAATTCTTTGGTTGGCCCTGTATATGATTTCATTTTTGTTCTACAACCAGATTTCACAACTCTTAGTATGCTAAATATATTTCACGTTAAAAATGCTTAACTTGATTTAAAAAAACCTTTAATCAATTTACGCTGATCCACAGTGACATTTAAGAAATATTTTGTGTAGTCCTGTATATGATCTATATCTTTTATACACAACACATAGCATGCAAAAATTTAGTTAAATTTAAAAACACAGACTAAAAGCGCTACTAAAAAACTAAAAGCGCACTTCTAGCAGTTATCGCTTATAGACAGTACTTCGGATGCAGTACTGTATTCGAAATCATTTATGTGTCCCTGTAAATGAACGATAAATCATATTACACTACAAATATCTTGTAGTAAAACTTAGTGATGTGTTACAATTTCACTATATTTGAAATAGTGTAACATAATTAAAATACGCTGCAAACAGTTTTTCCTCGTAGATTATTATGTAACCGAATGCTTTTGTGTGACTCTGTAAATGAATGATAATTTCATTACACTAGACATTCTATAGATAGCATGTTTTAGTGCACCTCAGAAACTCATATCAATTATATTATATTTGTATTAGTGTAAGATCATTAAAATACATAGCAAAAGATTTGCCCCCCATCTACCACAATGTCACGGCATTCTTTTCAGTGCCCCTTGTAAGCGAAGTATAAGTGCTGCAACATACTTAATTTTCAATACCGAACATTTCATTGCCAACCTCAATAATATATATCAATTGAGTGACAATCCGAGTACACTTACGTGGGATAGAGCTTGGACAGACAGACAGACAGACAAACGGCCAGACAAACTGAATTCATAACTCTTTTCAACTATGTTTAAAAATGCTTACATTTTAGAAATCTGTAGCATGTTAAATATAAAATGCATTTTCAATATTTATTTAACAAGACTAGATTTTTGCTTTCTTCAAACAACTAATAATATAACTTTAAAAAAATTCCAAACCTGTTTTTCCCAATTTTTAATAAAACTTTATGTTTACGTGCTGGGGCTACATTACACTGTTACACGAGTATCCAACCCATACTCACTATGTTTATGTTCAGGACATCACCTGCGATGCCCGATCATAAAGGAGTATAAATATATGAAGGGAGTCTAGCACTAACACTCAATGCTATCAGAAATGGTTGATGAAACATTCAGTTACAGTGCATTTATGTAACACTATCTATAGATAATGCCTTATGGCTGACAACACTGGATAGACGCTGACAAAAATGACAGGTTGTCGCACTACGTTTCACGTTCATCTCCCTTAGTACCGCTAAAGCCACCTGATGCTCTTTTCGTGCACCTGCATTTCAAGCACCTGCGTCACGAAAAGAGTATCATGTGACTTAAGCAGTCCCAAAAGCGGTCCACGTGAAACGCAGTGCGGTCTTTGCTGGATAGCCTCGACCGGATTGAATGACGAGTCTGTGGATCTGCGAACATGTACGCATTTGCACCATTATAGAACACTAGCTTTGTAAATTTATTGTGATACATTTTATGTATGATTATGGTTTCTTAACATGGTGTATGAATGTGTTGTATCCTTCTGTGAGATTAATTATAAAACAGGTCCTAAATTAGCAGTATTCCGCTTTCCAAAAGATGAAGAATTGAAAAGAAATGGATTGTTGCTATTCTATAAACAACGATGATAATGCTACAGAAGTATGTCAATTGGCTCGTTTGCCCTCAGATTTCACCAGAAGTCATAATCAAATGCTCGAATGCACGCAGGATAATATGACATATCTGAGGAATTATGGGAGACCTGACATATTCATAACTTTTACTTGCAATCCAAGTAGACCTGAAATTCAGGCAGAATTCATGGGAGGGAAGAAACAATTTGATCGGAATCATTTGACGGCAATAGTGTTTCGCCAGAAGCTCATACATATCCTGAAATCCATTACAAAACTTCACATCTTCGGTCAAGTCCGATGTTGTATGTACACTATTGGGAGGCAGAAGAGAAATTTGCCTCATGCACATGTTTTGGTATGGCTCAAAAACAAGATCATGTTAAGTGACGTTGATAAAATGATATCAGCTGAAATTCCAGATCCTCAGGAAGATCTCATCCTCTTTGAAGTCTCTGTTAAAAATATGATTCATGACTTTCCGGAACTGTCACTACTACTTCTCCCTGCATGAAAGAATGCAAGTGTACAAAGAATTGCCCAAGAAAGCTCAGACTGGAATGGACGGTTTTCCACTTTCCAGAATGAAAAGTCCTGAACACGGTGGAAATGTTACGAAGATAAAAGTAAAAGTTGGAAAATCGTACGCAGAGTTTTAAATTGACAACAGGTGGATTGTTCCTTACTGTCCTTTACTGTCAAGGTTAATTCAAGCGCATATTAATGTTGAATACTGCAGTTCCGTCAAGTCCAATTCCCAACGCTAGTACAATTACTGCAGCAGTTGAATTGAGTTGACAATGTTCAAAAATGGATATTTTATAAGAGAATGGCTAGATTCTAGATCCAGCCAATGAAATTTCTATATTGTTATGTGTGATTTTTTATTTGATTTAAATTTTAATTCAATTCTGAAATAACATTTTAAATCAAATATACGTATTTATTTGACTTGAAAAAAAAGAAACGAAAGATTGGAAGCTATGATAGAAAATTTGTTATGGCTCCTACGAAGACATAATACACGACATATGAACATGCATTATAACATATACATTTTCAAATGTAAAATCGGACTACCCAAGTTTGAGAAATGGGAATAATTTGGAAGTGGGAACTCACTAGATACATAAAGACACGTATTAAGATGAGGAAAATATGGCTACAAAAAAGTAAGTTAAGAATTTATAAGTTCTTTTTATGTGCAATAGACCATCGATCCATTGTTTCTCGCATGAATGTTACAAAGCAAAGATGAATACGTGTCAAGATAGAATTTATTCCATTCTTATTAGAGTGCTGAGTTAAAAAATGAACGCAGGAAAATCATAGATGCAGGAGCGATGTATCAAAATTCTACTGAATTTTCTTACTTATAGACAGTCTCCCAAATTTTTCAATGTGTTCTTAGTGAGGCACTAAGATGTAAAATCTGTCGTGGGTGTAAAGTCCTCCAAGTTACCTGTGAATTACACCTCTGGGGGTGCCTAGTCTGGTGAAGGTCTCGTCACCAGATCAAGGTTCTAAATTACGAGACCAAGCATCTCACATCCGTCCGGCATGACTTCGCTATATTGCGCAGTGCTGAACCCCCTCATCAAAAATCAATTAGCAAACGGCCAACTAGGAAAAAGCAATTAAAGCAACAAGACGCACTGAAGCCACGTCGGCCTATAGATTTAACAAACACATCTTCGCCAAGCGAAGAGCAGGCGAATTCTCGCCCCGTTGCCGGGTATCAACTCGTTAAGCTAGGCAAAAGCCTGGCAGGTAAGGGCCTGGTCAGCGGTATAAAAAAAAAGATCAATTATAAAATGTATCAGTGCAATCAAATTTAATGCCAACTTAAGAGCCTCTTCAAGGAATTTTCTGAAGATAAAATATGGACTATGTAAATTTTATATCTTCTGGATATAGAAGCAAAAATGCAAGGCTACGCTGCAATTATGTTAAGAGCATTTATGTGTCAAAATTTTTATCTGCTTGATAATCTAAAAAATGTGAAGGGACTTGCTTTGTTAATTCTCTTTTAGGTTTCCTCCACTTGACTAAGAATTCACTTTTTAAATAATAATAATTATAGGTTACAGGGGGCAGGTAATCGTGATTTTAGAGACACTGATGTGGGGCGCGGACAAAAAAGGTTGGACACTGGTTTAAGGTGTTCTATAATGCAGCCGTTGTTACATGGATGCTCAAAAATCCAGTCAGTCACAACCATATCATATACTACTAGCTGGATGTGTCAGTAAAGCAGATAAAAAATCACTACTTTTTCACTGTTTACTAGGTTTGGTAAACATCTACGACGAATGCTGATATTATTAGAAAGTCGCTATTTCTCCTACTTCCATTGATGTGTATTAATAAATTCGGTAAGCAAGATGCTCTCAATAAGCAGTTTTATATATGCGATGGGTAACATTTCATCAGTCGATTATGTCAAGCTCTTAAGTAAAGTTTTTAAAACTCTGTCTCACTGTATACGACAAATGAATAGCAGTTTTGTTTTAAAATGCTTGAATAATATAATTTTATTCTTTTATGTAATAACAGATCTTCTGCATTCAAAGCCCAATTATGTTCTTAGCATAAATAAATAAATAAATACAAACACACACTTTTATCTATTTAATAAATGTTAGAATTAATTTATTTTCCTATGGCAGACCTTTATTCCTATTCACAATCGCAAATTTAAAAGCTTCGCATATCTTAATTTGTGCATTCAATTTCACTGAAAGATTATATTTATGAATACCATTCAAAATAATTAATTGATCGATAAATATATTCATTATGATTTCCTCACTGCTCTCACGCAATCAATAACGTTTCGGATTTTAATCACCTTTGATAAATTCATCCCAATCGCCATTTATGAAAACTTTTGATAATGAGAATCTTTAACGCAAGATGCAATTCTGATTCCTTATTTATCACTAAACCTAGAATAAATATACACTTGGATGAATATGCTAATTTCTTACAGCTTTCAATTTTAAATAATTAAACTCATTCCAAAAGGAGAAATTTACTTTACCTCACTTGTGATAGAATAGCTATAGATTTTGAATGTGTTTCGGGAAATTACTTTAATATGATTTTTTCCTCATATCTTCCGACAATCATTCTTTTGAATATATGCAAGATTAAACATTTAACTGTTGATCTCATTTCAAAGGCAACATGCACTGTTAAATTAATTAATTTTTGAAAGATTTAACAAAAGAAAGCTAATTTTGTATAAGTGCCTACAATACAAAACTGAAACCCCGACTGTCATTTATATTCATACTTTTTACAGGATGTACCATAAGTACGTTCATATTTCAAAAATTCATACAAAATTAACGAATTGCCGTATCGGATTGCGGTTTGAATTATAAAACTTTTCAACGAGTCTGATTTTTTGTGGCAGCAGTAAAAAGTAGTTCAAAGAGACCCATAAGTAAGTTCAAATTTTAAAAGTTCATAACAATTCACCAAATTGTCGAATCGGATTGTGTTTTACAACATGACTTGTCAAAAAGTGGATGTTTTTGTGTTAAAAGAAATAAATTCTGAAAGGACACCCTATCTATAGAATGACCCTTCTTATCGTTGACTAAGAGCTAATTCCTAAGCCGTTAGCTTAATAGTTACAGTTTGCAAAAATGTTTCAAATGTTGTTTTTCATCATATGCAAACTCATTTACGTCAAAACAGTTTACGAATAAAGTTACGAAATTTAATTTTTTATACAGTCCCTGGGTCCTATATGTTGTATTTAAAAAACCTTACGCCATTCTCAAGCTAGTAAAATAGTAAATTTTTCATTCTTAATTTGCTAAAACGTGCCGAGTTATGATACTTTGACATTTTTTAATTTTTGATATAAAAAACAGAAAAACGCGTTCTTTAATTTGCGAAACAAACACATTCTTATGAACATCTGTATAGGTATTGCAAAAATAAAATAACAATGTTTTTCATTTATTTTCATCCAGCATTATTTCGTAGTTTTCAGTATTTGTATATAGGGTGGTCATAGAGTCTTTCCCTGATTACAATAATTTATTGCAGAAAACTAATATAATTAAGCATATGCTTGTTTAAATTTTTTGTAAAGACATTTATAAAAGTTTTTAATGCAAGTAACTTACGTCAGTAAATTTCGATGTGAGCACACTCTTGGTAGCTCGAAGAATGTCAAAGCGGTATTCCATTTCTCGCCACATATTTCCCAACATTTGGGCTGTCACACTATACACAGCATCTGTGATTCTGACCTTGAGTGTTTCAATATATTTTACTGGTGATGCAAAAACTCTGTCCTTTATGTACCTCCAAAAGAAAAAATCTATATGAGTTGTTCCATCCCGTCCGATCCATCGTCCAGGAAATTTATCAGCAAGGTTTACACAACGGTCGGACAGACAGATCAGACGACTACTATAGGTGCTAGGTACTTATATAATTACGAACGCACCTAAAAATATTAAGTTAATTTTAAAAGTTACTGTATTTTAATCACTTACAAATTACATGGGTCCTCCCAGAAACGTACAAAATAGTATCACGGAATACTTATAAAAATGTTGTTACCATTGAAAATTGTTATAATAAAAATGTGATGTGATATAATGATATGTATACAGTTAAATCATAAAAAATATTAGTTTTCATTTTAAATAAATGAGACTGACAAATTATGTACGTGAACTGTCACAACCTTACATTGTTCCATTTATTATGTCCATAAAATTGATCTAAAACTTTTTTTTCCATGATAAATTATTTATTTTTAATTCGTCTCACTTTAAATCTAATCTCAGATTCAATTTCAAAGGGTAATTTTGTTTATTGATGGTTTTGTTAGATAATTACAAGTCTCCAAATGATCTGCTATTTTATTATCAGTATTTTCTAAGAAAAGGTTTCGTAGTAGTTTCCTACAACATTTGCGGTAGACATAACATTCGGAGTATAAAATTTGCAAGATATATCTACAAGAAGATTTGCCTTTGAAAAATAATGTAGTCACGAAACGGACGATATAAGAGAACTGAAAATAACGGCTATCAAAAAAATGAGTTTCGTTTGGGGACAAAAAAGTGAGTAGTTGCTACATAGCTCAGAATGTTCCGAAAATGTGGATTAGCAGCTTCTTAAGAAGTCATAGGACTTTTAAACCTTCAAAAAATTCAATCTTTGAAAAAAACATATATACTAATGAGTCATTTCTGAACACTTTAAAACAAAATGAATGACACTCTTAATAGTTGTTAAATATGATACGCTTTCAAAGGGAGTACTTTAAAGTCAAGTCATTTTTTGCAAAATGTGATTTTGGGGCTTTGAGCTCAAGGTAGTTAAAAAACTTTTCGATATTTTTTTATGAAGTTTCAGGATATAGAGTGTATGGTAGATAAAGTGAGCCTAAATGTTCATTTTTTAACCCTTCTTTGCATGAGTTTTTCTTTTACAATTGTGTTTTTTTATACATATATTAAATATTAGACACCAGAAATTTTAAGATAGATTTTTAACTTTGTTCAGCAACATAGTTCACGAGGAAATTTACTGGATTAATATTTCTATATAAACATAGTGGTGGCGAAGAAGATGATTTATTTATTAAAAGTTAAATAAAAAGTGATGGAAATTTACATCACTATGCAATTAAGGGTTAAAACATATTTTTTCTTGGTGTTATATTGATAAACTTTTAAAAATTTTATATAAGCAAGATACAGTTTTGTTTTTAAAATCTAAAAATGCTATAAATAAGCACTTTTTTGTTCAGCGTACGCACAACACTCTCAAGTATAATTATATACCAAAAAATTTGTTTTAGACGCAGAAATGTTTTGTAATCATGCGCGCAGCCTGTGATTCCATTTTTTTTTTTTTTTTTTTTTGCTCTACAAGTTAAAAAAATCCTATAACAACTAATTATCCCCCTTATGATCTGAAAAAAATAAGAAGAAACGTATATCTATTACCTTCTTCAAAAAATGTGCTTTTGTAATGTATACTTTTAAAGTATAAAATGATAAAAACGGTCTTTTTTTCACTTTTTGACATTTTAAAAGTCTTATGACCTCCTAATCATTTTAAACGCAGCAATACATTAAAAATGTAATTATCTGGTACAATATTTACTTTCTACTTTAAGAAGTCATAGGACTTTTAAACCTTCAAAAAATTCAATCTTTGAAAAAAACATATATACTAATGAGTCATTTCTGAACACTTTAAAACAAAATGAATGACACTCTTAATAGTTGTTAAATATGATATACTTTCAAAGGGAGTACTTTAAAGTCAAGTCATTTATTGCAAAATGTGATTTTGGGGCATTGAGCTCAAGGTAGTTAAAAAACTTTTCGATATTTTTTTATGATTTTTTTATTTTCTTTACTTGACGCAGAAATGTTTTGTAATCATGCGCGCAGCCTGTGATTCCATTTATTTTTTGCTGTACAAGTTAAAAAAGTCCTATAACAACTAATTATCCCCGTTATGATCTGAAAAAAATGCGAAATGAAAGAAGAAACGTATATCTATTACCCTCTTCAAAAAATGTGCTTTTGTAATGTATACTTTTAAAGTATAACATGATAAAAACGGTCTTTTTTCACTTTTTGACATTTTAAAAGTCTTATGACCTCCTAATCATTTTAAACGCAGCAATACATTAAAAATGTAATTCTCTGGTACAATATTTACTTTCTCTAAAAACTGTGAACAAATCATTGACGTAAAGATCATATCAGCAATTTCGTGGATAAGATAAAAACAGGTAAGGATTATAAAACAATAAAATCTATACATTTAAAACGCTAAGCGATTTCTTTCGACAATCCGTGAGAACAAACTGCTGCATCAAATTACATCATTCTTTTTTTAAATGAAAGATATTTGGACACAGATTTGTTATCGTGCATTCGTTTCTTCGAAAATTTAATTAATTAGCCGTAATTTTTAATTAAACTTTTACTTTTGCTAATGACGTCATAATCGGAAAACGCCCACTGTTGCAAGGCATAGAGTTTACTCTCTGAACTCAGTGGTTGCGAGGATATTAAGAGAAATAATGAATATTAAAAGCTCGCGGCTTTTAGGCCGAATTTTTTAATTTGCAAGTTAAATTTCCCTAAAAATATTTATCTGCGTGTTTTCAAAGCGAATAAAACTTCATATTTATTATGACGTCACGGGAATATTGTCCATTGGGTTTATTTTATCATTATGCATTATAGCTTTGTTGATGCTATTTTTTCATTCCAATTAAATGCAAAATATATTTTTATTTGTATTCCTGGTGTTTAAGCGTTAAAGTAACGGATATAAAGTACGTGTGAAAAGTTTGCGCCGGTGAAAATCACGTTATGCTTACCTCGAAATGTATTTTAACATTGATAAAACTGAAGAGAAAAATGTATTGGTTATGATTGTGTCAACATGACTTAATTTTAACTGGTTTTTCCACTCATAATTATAAAGATTAGAATTGGAGCCGTCATTGATTTCTTCATCTTGATTGCATACCTTGATTACATGTTACCAATTACTTTTTTTTTTTTTACTGATTGGTTAGAAGATTTCTTTTTTTAATAAACAAAATCACAAAAGTAAAGGATTTCAGGAAATTTAAAATGATTAAAAATAGTGTTATGGTACAAAAAAAATCTTGAAATAATGATTGTATTTTTAGCTAGAATAAACAATGTAAGACTAATATTTCATAGGAATTATTTTGGTAATTTTATTATAAGTTCATTTAACAGTTCTTTATTAGCGCATATTTCTTTCCCTGTGAATTTCTCTTTCGATGTCAAAAAAACGGTTTTCAACTATTGGACGCCAGCCAAAATACAGTGGCAGTTTTCAGAAATGTACAACGGTTGTGACAACAAACGGCGCTATCGCTTTAGCTTTTATCGCGGTTACATCACTTCTAAATACTCCAAATTTCTATTTTTTACTACATTTTACAACATTTTACAATTTCAATTCTTACATCATCAATTAGTAAAAAAAATTAGATTTCGATTGAAATTTATTTGAAAACTGCCGCTTAATTTAACGATTTTTTAAATAATTTTCAAGCATGAAAAGTTTTTCAATTCTATCTTATGAATGACCACCAGTTTGCTTCAGTAATGTAAAATAGCCCCTGGGAAAGTTGCCACAATTTAAAATAGAATTTCCAAACCATCATAAAAAGTGAATAATAATAATAAAAAAAAACAGTGATCAATCATAAGATCAGATTATCCATAAGATAGAGCATTTTAGCGCTAAACAAAAATCTGTCAAAAAAAAACTATTTTTAGTTTATGAACATAAAATTGATATGTTGAATTCGTTGATGTATATGTTCCATCAGATATCAGAATATGCTAGGAATTGTATTTTTATATTTTATTACATTTGCCAACTGTGTAAGAGGAAAAATATCCTCGACTGTGATGGAAAAGGGATAATCATCCTGATTATGTAAAGGAACCGAAGAAAAAATACAAATAAATTACACTTGAAAAAAAAAAGTCTCCCTCATCGGCCGATTGATTTATTACTGTAAAAAAATTCTTCATCTTTACATAAAAACTGATTAGCTTAAAACAATGGATGCGTTTTAGAAGATATGGATTTGAAACGAACAATGATTAAAGAGGACATTTTTTAACTTTTAATTTAAACATTTTAAGACTTTTTTAAGGTCAAATTTCGACGGTGCTTTTGGGCAGATGCAATGCACATGCGCATAGGAGCTCATTCGGTTGAATTATTACAGGGGGGGAGATGTGTTCTTTATTTACTATGTTCTTTTATTTACTGAATATGATATGACCGTAGGGATATACTATTTGTATATACTTCGTAGGTCCATGAAATTTTTTTCTTGCCTTGGGGAGTATGGCGACAATGCCAAACTAATTTGCATTACACAGTTCTTTACGGATTGTTTGTTAGGAGTTTGCATCGGAAATAGTACTGTATTTGACTGGGGAAAAAACACTTTAAAAATAAAAGATTTGAAAGGCTGTTTCATACGCACCCCTTTTTAAATAATAAAGAAGCTTATTTTACTGATATTGTTATAGTATTTTTTTATCGTCATATTTTGACGGGTTCCATCTAGTTAAATTTTAAAAACCGTGCTGTATTTATTTCACAGAACTTAATTCAGTACCACCTCTAGATTAGGTCCAATATTTAGTGCGTTAAAAACAATTTCCGAACAAAACAAAATTATTTCTCTAAACATCATGATTACAAACATAGTATCTCATAATGTAAAAATGCATTTTAAGTAAAATCTCACGACCTGGAAAATACTGTTAAAATCAATCTGAAAGAAATTGTTACCCTTAATCTTTACAAAAAAAGAACAAAAATTTTAATTTAGCATTGAAAGTGTTCCTTTATGAGAAAATGAGCCAAATAGAAAATTTCTCTTAAAACCTAAAGACTACTGCGCGAACGTAGAGAACGTAACCAACTTTCATTTGTTAAAAGATTATACTCTAAAAAAAGATATACAGACCCCAGCTGAGATCCATTTTCTGCTATAAAGACCTGGATGCCACATAACACTTTTCTCTCACATATATGGTACTACGTCGGATAAACCAATGCTTGAGAATGCAATTTATCTTTCAAGAAATAAAATGGTTTTCTAAATAAATCGAAAACGATATTTCGGATCGATGAATTAATATTTATTTTGTTTTATGGATTATTATACTACTGACTGACAAAAAGTTTTTAAAGTTTTTTTTTTTAGGTTTGAAGTTAAAAGAATTGGAATTCATATACAGAGTGGCAAAAAAATTGCTAGGTGGCATTAAATTTAACAATATTTATTTATTTAAAATGTTTAACGACATGGACACGTACAGCGTACTGAATGAAAGCCACTCATTGAATATACAGTTGCAAATTCCAAAATAATTATAGGTTTAACATATGCGCTTCATTTACCCTTTTCCCAAATACTATTCGATTTTGTTTAAATTTAAATTTGCCTTTTTTCAACTCACTTCCATTATTTTTATTGGTAAGACACTGGCGTACACAATACGACGATAGTGTATTTGCGAATTTATTCCATTTATTTTCTTAGTTAAATTATTTTTTTACAAATGTGATGTCTATTACTTTTACACTACTACGAGATATTAGACGCTATTCTTCTTTAGTATCAAAAGTTGCTATTTAGACTTCAAAAGGTGTTGACGCATGGAATATGCCGCCCGTGGCTTCATATTACTACAAACCACACGTGTTATATTTTTATAATACTTCTAGATATTTCATTAAACAAGAGTATTATTACAAGTTACTATTTAGTCTTCAAAATGGCTTCGCGCATACATTAGGCCAACCGTGTTTTTATTTTGCTACAAACCATCCGTGTCTTTAAAGGTTACTGTTTAGCTATTAACGAGTCCGGGATAGTGTTTTATGTACAATAAATTAAAAATAAATCAAAATTTCCGCAATAAATAGCTCTGCATTGTCTCAAACTCATATGTAAAACTTAATAAATGGTCAATTATTATTTTTTCTTTTAACTGTTCTTTCTACTTAGCTATTGAAACATGAGTAAAAGGTTTGTATTTTAAGATTTTAAAGTTAATTTGAGCCTTCTTACAAATTGTCAAATAGCAGCGCTATTTATTGCTGAACATTTCAATATTTTTTTTTTAATTACAGTATATAAGATTCAGGAGCTACCTCAACAACAAGTCACTTATTTCACCATTATATTTTGTGTGATTAATAAATTATTGAATTTTAAAATTAGGGAACAATTTATAAAACGCACCGTATTGTGGTATTACTGATACACAACTGCTGTTAGCAGCATTAATCAAAATATCAAGTGTTTGGACGTTGCTGAAACTTACTTAAGCATTACTGAACTTACTTAAGAAAAATCTTTTATCGATGGAATATTTTTGTCGGTACAAAACTTACATAATCTACTCATTCATAACGTCACAGGTTTTAGCTACTTAAAGAATTGCATTTTTTCTGAATTCCATTCTTAGTATTAAAATTCTATTCTTGGTATTAATATACCCAAGAAGTTTTCTTTAACAATTTAAATGTGTTTTGTAATGAAACTACAACAAAAAACTCTATTAACGCTTTGATTAAGGGCCAGGACTAACGACAATTTTTATATGCAATCATACTACTTATTTACAAAACAATTTATTTGTGGTAGATTTATCTTGTAAATATACTATTACAAGTATATGGAAGAAATTATTTGTGGTGATTATTACAAAGGGTAAGTATAGAATAAAGAAATAGTCCACAGGGACGTATATTCCAAGTTACGACCCACAACCAAAGGGTTAAACCACCGTAAGAAACTGATACTTATCATATCTCGAATAAAGTTTAGGCATAGCTGCCAACTTTGGGGGTTTTTTTTTCTCATTTCATTTAAAACCAGAAATTTTATTAAATAAAAGAAGTGATTAAATAATCACATAAAAGGGAGATATATTTTGTTAAATATATATATTTTTTTGTTATAGATGTAAAAATTACCTTTCATGGGTTCTCAAAACTAAACTCTGTGTGCGCGACATTCTATTAAGTATCTTAACCTCCAGTGCTCAACCATGTTTACTAGTCCATGGGCCCTGAGGTGCTATATAGCATATTTACCTGTCAGGTTGCCAACCAACGCAAAACCTTCAATATTTAGTTCCCAAGCAAGCTTGGAGATCATTTTATCGATCCCGAAGGGATGAAACCTTGAGTGAACTTGCCGGAGTCCGGGTTCGAAGAATTCTGTACCTGTAGCATGGTTTCGCGACATATTGACCACTAAACTACCGGGTTTATTTCAAGGTTTCTGCTATAATTATTTTTAGATGTAAGACAAGATATAATTTCATACTAAGTCGAAATTTAACTACAACTTTGTGATTGATTTTTTCCGCATGTCTTGCACCGTTTTCGATGTAGAAATGCAATTCCGCAATTTACCACTATGGTGTGCTGCAACGTACTTCATCGTGAAGTGCATACCCTTTTTACTATACCTAAACACCACAACTCTTACTGTATCTGACTCGCGTCATCAGTTATTTGAGACGAAACGAGATAAAGGAAACACTCTGTACCTATTCTTTATGTAGCATGTAAAACATGGAAACCCTTAAAACATTGTCTAAACAAATTTGGTGATATAATTAATCAACTGGACAATACATCTCGATAATTCATTCCAATAAAGTTTAGCAAACCTAAACAAATTACTCAAAGAACTGATAGCTAAATTTTAAATCGGAAATACATTTACTGAGTCATTTTGCAACGAATTCGTTACCAGTGTAGCATTAAATAAGCTGTCAAAGATTAATTCTTTGATGAAGCTAGTTTAACAGTTATTTTGATAAGTATCAACCTAGTTTAATTTATCGACATCAATTTCAGTTCGGAACATTATCCATTATATAAATTTATCAGAGAAATTTTAACAAATATATATTTAATAATTTTATTAAATGTATACAGGGTGTTTACGATTATTTTAGACAGTATGCAATTCTGAAACTGGTAGTCACAGAGACATACTTTGAATTAGAAAGCTGTTTAAATTAAATAAATATATAATTTGGACACTGACGAGGCAATAAATGCATTTTTGAAAAGTTTAAGGGGGGGGGGGGTGTTGAAGGCGTTGCTCGGATTTTATAACACCGATGATGACAGTTGGATGGAGGTATTTTATTCAAATTGTTTGATTGTTACCACTTTTTTTGAAAGAGTAATCAAACTTATTAACTAACACTTATTAGATACAGCTCTCACATTTTTCTGGTGGCATCTTCCATGATCGGGTCCACTACCGTCCACGACAGTAACTGAAGGAAGGGACCTCCGATTCCGCCACGCGCCATCTATTCCGCGAAGTAGCGGCGGTCGTTTCCCTTCCGTACAACACTGACTGAGAACGGTAGTAGACCCGATCACGGAATATACCAACGGGAAAATTAAAAGTTAAATTCAATAAATTTAAAATCCGACCAACACGCCGCTACTTCGCAAAACGGGCGGCGCACAGCGGAATCGGAGGTCGCTTTCTTCAGTTACTGACCGGAACGGTACTATTATATAGTTTTAATATGATTTTTTTCCGGTGGCATCTTCCGTTATCGGGACCGCTAACGTTCAATCAGTAACGGAAGAAGGGTTCTCCTGTTCCGCGATTTAGCGGCCGTTGTCCGATGCATTAAACGCCCCAGGGCCGCTTGATCGATGTCTTAAACTTATTGCATTTAGCTTTTAATTTTTTTCAGTGATTTTCCCGTGATCGGGTCCGCTACCATTTCGGTCAGTGACTGAAAGAAGGGACCTCCGATTCCACCGCGCTCCGCCTGTTCCGCGAAATAGAGGCAGTCGTTTCCTACAATTACTGACCGGAATGGTAGTATTCCCTATTAATTGATCGTTCCACCGGAAATACTTAAAAACTAAATTCAATAAGTTAAATGCATTGACCAGCAGGTCTCGGCGGGACGGGGTGTTTATTACGACGGACGATCGTAGAGGCTTCTAGATCATTATAGCTTACTATGAATTTCTATTTCAAAAAAGTTAATGAGCAATCTGAAACAAAGGACCCCGCCCAACTGTCAACAAGGTAATGAGAAGCTACGCCGAAGAAGGCGGACGTTCTCCAGCTCGTAGTCCAGGTTCTCGTGAACCCATACAAGTAATCCGCCGTTGGAGGGCTGGTTTACTCCAGTCACCTCCTCAGGACGGGCTATTCGGCCTGGGGAGCATACGGGGGCTTTCGCCTCCTGCGCATCTCTCCCCTAACCTAAATGAATTCACGTCAGAGATCGTTGCAACATGCGGTGGAGTGCAAACTTAGAGGAAACCACCACAAAATACTTGGGGAGTCCACCTGAGTCACCCGACAGCTTCAGAGCCGGAATACAAAAGAGGAATCCGGGCCCTAAGACATATTCAGAAATCAAAATTAGACTGTAATATTACAAATTCAATTATTTAATTATTTTTAATAATATCCATACATTAGAGACTGTAGTGTTTGCATTTCAGATAAAAGGCTGTAGATGGCAGAACTACAAATTGTAAGGTGTCTATACGCTAGCGCCTCTTATTTCATTTTATGATTGTACTGCAATTAACCACAAAATGTTGTGTAGTTATGTATTGTGTGAAGTTATGCATGGATGTCGTGTTGTTCAGTTCTGTATTGTGAAGTGTAATTAAATGTGTAACATTGATTTCATTCGTCCACCTTTATTAATTATGTGTGTTTACTTACTTTAATTAATAAAGCAAGACAGAACAATTGGCGACCATGGAAAATAATTAAATTTTCTTACCAGAAATATTTGAAAAAGAAGTACTGAGTCGAGAAAAAAATGGCTCGACTTCTGATTTCACTATGAAATTACGTCATGTTATAGTCTACTAAAGGTGTGCTATAATTTTATTTCCTGCACAAAGAAGTTCGTCATTTACGGAGATGGTAAGTCTATATTTTTATTTGATAAGTTGAATGAAGTACTATAATGTTTGCCAATATTAAGGAGTTAATGATTCCATTAAAACGTTCCAAGCGTACGTTAAAAGACTGGAACAGTCATTTATATTGCATTATGTTAAAGAGGAAAAGGAAGTCCCTGTTATTATTTCTTGTATGGGTCCTAAATTGTATAATTTGTCATGCGATTTATGTTTTTTTAAACTGCCGAATCCTTGAAATATGGGGATATTGTTGATAAGCAAGTTACTAAAGCACTACTCAATTACTAAAGCACTTTAGCCACGCCCTAATAAATTTTGTCAAAGAATAAAATTTCGCAATTCTTATCAAAATGAAAAGGAGTTTATACAAGATTTTTCTGCTAGATTAAAAGAATCTACAAATTTTTGTACATTTTCTGGCGATACATTACATGAAAATCTTTTGGAACAGTTTCTTGGAGGTTCATAAAATGAAACTAAACAGATTAACTTAATTACGCAAAATAAGGATTTAAATTAAGCCATTGAAAAATCGAAAATTTTACAAAATGCTGAAATTGATATTTCTTATTGAAGCATAAAAATTTGAATTTAAATGAACTTACGTGTACTAAAAATGTACAAACAAACAAATTTCCAAATAATTCACAAAAACAGAAAATCAACAAATATGCAAATAAGGGAAATAAGGCAAATTCTGAGGTAAATAAGAATAAATTGAAATGTTACACATGTGGAAATGCATCACATTTAGCTAATGTATGTAAATATATTAATACAATGTGCAATCAATGTCAGAAAAAAGGCCATTTGAGTAAGGTGTGTAAAAGTAGAAATAACAATGTTCAGAAACAAATGAATGTATTCTATACAGTTGATATTTTATCTTTGAGTCAAGATAAAGGTACTATTTCTCAATTAAAGTATCAGTTTTAATTTAGAATAATGCTAAAGCTTAAATGAAGTTAGATACCGGTTCCGGAATTTCTACAGTGCCTATAAAACGATATCGCAGATTTTTTTCAAATTATAAAGTTTTTCCGCCAGATGTTCAGTTAAGAACTGCAAGTGGTGAAATGTTTACACCTGTTGGGTATGTAAATGTAGATGTTTCTTATGAAGATAAAACTAAAAATCTTAAATTATGTTTGATTAAAGAAGCTAATTTTCAACTTTTATTTGGAAGAGATTAGGTATTTGCATTTAACATGTTTCCCTCTAATTTAAAATCTATACATGTTAATGAAATTGCGAATTCTGTTGAAAAATTGAAAGTATTAATAAATGATTTTTCTTATTTGTCTACTAATAAAATTGGTGAGTTCTGATGTGTTATTAAATGTGTAAAATTGATTTCATTCGTCCACCTTTATTAATTATGTGTGCTTACTTATTTTAATTAATAAAGCAAGATAATTAGAAAAGTGCCTCTCTTGGGGGGGACAAAGTGGAGGCATGGACACCGGAGAAGTAATATATGAATAAGCGGTCACAGGCCTTTCGAACGATATATCACATGAGTGGTGTCGGAAAAACTTAGAAAAGTACCTCTCCGTGTGGGAAAAACACGCTCCCCCCTCCTCCCCATAATTTTTTACGCGACCTCATTTTTAAAAAATTATATTAAGTGTTATAAAACATCGTAAGGTTTCACACAGATCGCTTTATTGTATTTCCTAATTGCGTTCGCGCCCCCCCCCCCCCTTCCCATAATTTTTGACGCGGTCTCATTTTAAAAAAAATTATGTTATGTGTTATAAAATATCGTAAAGTTTAAAACAAATCACTTTATTGTATTTCCTAAATGTGTTAGCGCTCCTCCCCCTCCCCACCCGAATGAGCAAAACGCGCACCCCCCTTCCACATAATTTTTGACGTGGCCTAATTCTTAAAATCATAATATCTCGCCTGCACTGTAATAGAAAGCTTTAATTTATTTATCCATAATGCAGTTTAAACAGTTTGGATGAATAGTCGAAGCCTGACAGGTAAGTAACAACACCAGAATTTAGACTTTTTTGATTGGAGGATTTATTTTTTTACAGAATTAGGTGTTTTGAAGAAAAATTTTGGAAGCGCGTACAAAAAGTGGGAAAAATTCTAGTAAAACAACTCGTTCAACGAGATTTGCTGTGTTAGAATAGCATGGGGAAGTCGCACTGGAAATAAATAAACCTTGCACTACCGCGCAAGACTTAATAAAATATGTTTTTGACTCTGTGTGTGTGTATGTGGGCCTGTGCGCGATGGATAGGAAAATCTGTCACACGCAGAGGTTTTCAAATTTAGTTCCAGATAGTTCCGTTTTTTTTTTTTTTTTTTTTTTTTTTTTTGGAAAATGAAATTTATTTGGATTTATTAAAGAAAGGATAATGTGTTTTCAAAGGAATATTTATAATTATTAAAGGAATATAAGTAATCCCAGGAAACGGTAAGATAATTTTAGGTAAATTTAAGTATATCATCACGGCCCAGGCAACCCGCGAATGTCTGTAGGAAATTTTACTTAGATCCTATTCCTAATATTTACTGAATACATATATTCTGCAAAAAAAGAGAAAATAGTATTGAAGATACATAAATATCGAATATTTTTGCCCTCCTTCTTATCAGGTTAATTGCACATTCTAAAAAATATATAAATGAATTTATCTATAAATTGATTAGATTTTTTTATCTTCGGATAAAAGTAAGGAATCGTAGAGTATTGTCATATCGAGTGGAAAATTAATTTTGAGATCTGGGAAACTATCCCAAATAAGTTTCGACCTAATCGATGAGGTGTTTTTTTCACACATTTATTTTACTTTCCTACCGAATCCTGACTGTTTTGTTTACATAGCAGAGCTATCGGTTCAGTTAGTTATTTTTAGCTACAGGGATCTACATTAAATAATTCATTTTAATCTTCAAATTATAGAAAAAAAACTTCACGTATCTTTAAAATAATATGATTGAGAATAAATATGCAAAAATGTATTTTTAAATTTAATTTTGAATGAAAATAAGATTTCAGTTAATTTCGGCACCATGTAAAATGGTGTAAAAACCTTTTTCTCTCCATAATGAATAGCCTGAAAACTGATTATAGGTATGTACAAAGTGTCTCAAAAAGAAAGGCCGAAATTAATTTTTTTAATTCATTAGTATGATAAACATAAACAAAAACTAAAAGATAAAATAAATGAAACAAAGTAAGGTAGCTGATAGCTTTTGTAATTGGTTAAATGTAGTAATTGTAGAATTAATTCAACATTTTCTCAAGTTAGACACTGCACTCTCTCAAATTATAAAGATACTCAAACTAACGTGTAATAGTCCAGTCAAATTAGGTTTTTTTCTGGACATAATTACGAAAGTTTTGGAACTTGGTAATATTGTTTGGGAGGGTCTACTAATGAATATACTAAAAGTTCTGATGCAGGGGGGGTGAGCGCGAGGGGGTGGGGAGATAAAACAAGGTACCCTTTTTCGTTTTTTTTGTTAATATCTCATAATCTATAACTCTTACGGAAAAATTGCTAATACAAAAGATAAAGAGAATTAAATTCTCTACAAAATAAGTTCTATACATCTTTCTCTAGAGTCCATAGTTAACAAGATAACCCCATTCAAAAATCAAGAAATTTGCCAAAAGTCACACATCGCCAGAGAGCGAGTCAACGGCACTTACATTGCACTTACTTAACCTAAACTTAAACGAGCGTTAATAAATGCTGTGTTCAAGAGAATGGAATCCTGAATTATAACTTTAACAAATCCTATTTTTTGTTAACTAAAACCATACAAAAATGAAAAATGCTTACAATAATCGAGTCAAATTAGGCAGATTTTGGGCCATTGTTGGACATAATTCCGAAAGTTTTGAAACTTTGCGATATTGTTCGGGAGAGTCTATTAATGAGCATAAAATAATAAGCAAGACAAAGAAAAGTGCTTTGTATCAAATATTTGAACAATCAGATGAGATATTAGACCTCCAACAACAAACAATAGTTGTGGATGGTTGCTTCCTGTTATAGACCGGGAGGCGGCAGCACAAACAACCACCTCATCGAGTTCACAGCTGAAATTCTAGAATTAATTAAAACTCGATTCGCATATTAAAATGCAATCGGTCTGCCTAGTCATATCTTGGTGGAAAACACGTGAAAACCCGATTTTAGCGGTTGACTCGTAGGTTTACCATTGTGTTTTCCTGCACTCAGTTCTCCATGTTATCATACTTTTGGGTGCAGGAAAACACAATGCTAAACCTATGAGTCAACCGCTAAAATCGCGTTTTCAGGTGTTTTCCACCAAGATATGACTTGGCAGACCAATTGCGTTTTAATATGCGAATCGAGTTTTAACTAATTCTAGAATTTCAGCCGTGAACTCGATCAGGTGATTGTCTGTGCTGCCGCCTCCCGGTCTATTACATAAGGTGGTGTGTTAGAAAGGATCAACAATGGAGGATATTTTCAAGACCTACATAAAGTACGTTAAGAAACACTATTGTGGAAAGAGCTGCAGAATTGTTTTCGATAGATATACTGACACTGTAAACAGTACCAAACTAGCTGAACAACATAGAAGGTGCTCAGTGAAAACGTCAGTTGACATACATTTTGAAGAACATACTGTCATCAGTGTGCCCCAAAATCAGTTTCTCTCAAATAAGAACAATAAGACAAAGTTCATTCCCATTCTATCTTTTAAACTAAATAACAAAGGAGTCTCATGTCAGCAAATTCCTAATGATGTCGACATTCTGATTGTTCAGACTGCTATAGATGCACTGAGTGAGAGTAACAACGTTACTGTTGTTGGACAGGATGTGTATATACTTGTTCTTCTCACACCCCTTCAGATAAAAATATATACTTATACAAACCAAGCCAAGGGAAAGTCTTCATCACAACAACAGTAGCAAAAGGCCCTCAAACACATTATACTACTTGCTCATTCATTCTCTGGCTGTGACACAACATCATATTGTTACAGGAACGGGAAAGTTGCTATCTGCAAAATTTTGATGAGACGTAAATCATTAGAGTGTGTAAATTCAGTCTTTGGTGACTCAAACTTGTCACGTCACCAGGTGGCAGAGGCGGGGGCGTAAGTTCTTTTTTTAATATGTATGGAGCTCCACATATTACGTCACTCACCTTACATAGGTTTCTTACCTTCACAAAGTCCGTTTCAAACATGAGATCAGAATTAGCATCCGTGTCCCCCACAGAAAGGTCAGCGATGCAACACTCATACCGGGTTTTTCATCAGATACAGCTGTGGCAGGGAAATGAACTGTCTCCTGAGTTTTGCAGTTAGAAAAACGCAAGCTCGATCATACGTTAGTACCTATCACAACCACCGATCCTGTTGCCCCTGAAGCAGTACTAAACCTCATCTTCTGCCAGTGTACAACAGGTTGTGGGAACAAATGTGGTTGCAGAAAAACAGGAATCACATTTACTGCTGCCTGCCACTACTGCCATGCAGACTGCTCAAACAGCCCACCACCTGTTGAGGAGGGTGTCCTAATGGAAATGAAACACAAATCAACATCTTTTGAAATTTCACATTGAAACCGGTGTAATCAAAATTATCAAGGACTTCAGTATATTGTTTATTCCTATATCATTGTATTTTACGCATTTTTCATTTTTGTATGTTTTATGTTAACAAAAAATGTCATTTGTGAAAGTTATTGTTCAGGTTTCCATTCTTCTGACTACAGCATTTATTAATGTTTGTTTAAGTTTAAGTTAAGTAGGTGTAATGTAAGTGCCGTAGACCCACTCTCTGGCGCTGGCGTGACTTTTGACAAATTTCTTCATTTTTGAATCGATTAACTCGTTACCTATGGGCTCTAGAGAAAAATGTATGAAGCCTATTTTGTAGAGAATTTAATTGTGTTGTAGTTTTGTAAAGAGTTTTGTATTAGCAATTTTTTAGTAGGACTTATAGCTTACGAGATACTAACAAAAAACCGAAAAATGGTACCTTCTTTTACCTTTCCCCACTCGCGCTCACCCCCATCCATCAGGACTTTTAGTATGTTCATTAGTAGACCCTCCCAAACAATATTACGAGGTTTCCGAACTTTCGTAATTATGTCCCAAAATGACCCAAAATCTGCCTAATTTGACTGGACTATAAATACGGATCAAACATCAGTTAGTTTTTACTCTTCATACTATTTATTGATCTGAATGCAAAAACAAGTTTTGCTATAGTTAGTTTTAAAGTTATTTTCAGATATTTTAGTATACTATGTGGACTGCTTAAACGTATATAGATCATATAGAGATGTGCACAAACAAACTCGTTACATTATCGTCTGTGATTGATAGATAATTTCTAAAAATGTTTTAAAAACCATGTTAAGTTTTTTTCAGATTTGTTTATTTAGATATTTCCTTTTATCACAAGAAATGAAATGAAGTTTCATAACAATATTCTAGCAGTGTTAAAAGTTGTTTCATTATCGATGCTTGACATATATATTTTTATGTTTCATTTTAAATATCAAAATCTTATTTGCAGCTCGTGAGCCTCGCTCATATTTTAACATTTATAATATTTTAAAGCAATAAAAAATTAGTACATATTTTTGAAGATACTTGTCAATTAAGCAGAAAATAAACATGTTTTAAGAAGAGCGTTAATGGGACGAATGGGAATGAAGAGAAGAGTGTTAATGGGACAAAAGACACTCTTGCAGAAAATTGCAATTTTCTGCCGAGAAAGTTGAAAAATATTTGATGCATTCCTTAACATGAATTTAACATGGGAGAGAGAAAGTTTGCGATCTCACTGATACACCGTCCAACACTCATTTTGATGCCTCGAATATTGTATGTATCACTCACTGAATACAAAGTTGCACCAGTTTTTTCCTATCAGCTCTAGTTTTTGTGATACAGATTATAAGCCATATACTATGTTTTCCAATTTTTGTCCATTAAAAATCGGGGTAGTTTAATGAAAAGTTTATACTAATATCTTGTAAGCATGAACTATTAATAGAAATGTGTCACATGAAACATTAAATATTAAAAGAAAATAGATGAAAATATATGTTTTCCATATCAAAAACATGGATGTTTGATACAAATTTTCCAGTTGACACACGAGAAGTTACTTTTGTAAGACTTTCGGGAACGGATTCTCCCGGGGAAATCCCGCATTAGATTCCAACAATATTGCCATCGTGTCCAAGCGATTTAAATATTACACAAAAGAAAGAAAGTTTTATCTAAAATAAAACATTCTTCAGGATTGTTATGAAACAAAATCAACACTAAATATTAAACTCTTTAATCAGTTTTAATTTGTAAATCTTATCAAAGAAATCTCCATACATTAACTTTAAACACGTAAGTGTTGAACACTTCTATGATGAAAAATATCAAAAACAAATGTAGATATCTACTAGATCCTCGGAAAACTGCTAAAACTTATGCCTATTCGAAAAATTCAATCTTTTAAAAAATATTTTCTTTAAAAAATGCAGCCAGAAAAAGTATTAAGTTCAGTCATATTGTTAAATGTTAATGGTACGAGAATAATAAAAAGTGCTTTTCAAGAATTTCATTTAGTATCATTTTGTAACAAAAAGTATTAAGTTCAGTTATATTATTAAATGTTAATGGTACGAGAATAATAAAAACTGCTTTTCAAGAATTTCATTTAGTATCATTTTGTTAGTATCATTTTGTAACAAAAAGTATTAAGTTCAGTTATATTATTAAATGTTAATGGTACGAGAATAATAAAAAGTGCTTTTCAAGAATTTCGTTTAATATCATTTTGTTAGTAACATTTTGTAACAAAAAGTATTAAGTTCAGTTATATTATTAAATGTTAATGGTACGAGAATAATAAAAAGTGCTTTTCAAGAATTTCATTTAGTATAATTTTCTTAGTATCTTTATTTACACTTTCCAACATAAACGTAAAGTATTTCTGATATCGGTTTGTCTATCTGTCATCTAGCCGTCTGGCCGTGCTCTAGCTATCGTACTCGAATTTCTATGTAAACGATATGTTTTCGAGGCTTACTATAGCATATTTAAAATACAGTGTGCAACATAGCGTCGTTGAAAATTATTTCATTACATTATGATCAATGGGGAAAAATCGTTTGCAATGCATTTTATTGATGTTACACTATTTCAAAGATAATGGAATTTGTATGCATTTCTCAGGGGCACTATAACATGGTTTCAGTAGAATATGGAGTTCAAAACATATTTAATTCATTTACAGGGTAATACAAAAGAATTACGTTACATAATGGTTTGCGGGAAAATTGTTTGCAATGTAATTTAGTAATGTTACACTATTTCAAACATAATGAAATTGCTGTAATGAAATATACAATATTGAGGGGCACTATAAGATGCTTACTGTAAAACAAGGGAGACATAGTATTTATCGTTCATTTACAGGATCAAACAAGAAAATTCAGTTACAGTACTGTACATGAGCGATAATTGTTGGAAGTGCGTTTCCAATTGTTGTATGCGTATTTAATATTAATTATATTTTTGTTTATTACGTGGTGTCTATAAAAAAAATGTAAGCATTACTTCGTACGGAGGTGAATTGCTTAAGGGTAGTAGTTTATAATCGTGTTATGCATTTTCCCGCAGAACTATATTTAGTATACTAAGAGAAGTTTCTGGGATATAAATAAATTCATATACAGGGTTACGCAAAGAACTGGATTAATTGCCTTTTATGATTAGTAATTGCCGGAAGTGTGTTTTTAGTTGTGTTATGCGTATTTATCTGAATTAAATTTTAGCTTAATATATGGCGTGCATAAAAGTCTTTACATAATCTACAGTGCAGTACAAAAGAATTCGAGTGCATTTCCGTCAATTGTTGCAAATTGCTGAAAGTGAATTTTCAACTATTTTATGTGTTTTCTAAATGAACTAAATTTTAGCATTCTAGGAAGTATATGTATACATTTTTTAGATCATATACTAGCCTGCACAAAATAATTCCACTGTTTTTCTGAATCTTTACGGTAATTGCTGAAATTAAATTTTTAAATGTGTTATGTGTTTTCTAAACTGTTTACTTACATATCTTCTTTCACCTTATTTAACGGTGAAGTTTCGATACAATTTTTTGGGTGTGTTGGAAAGTGTTTTATAATTTTACTTGACGCATGATTTTTCGTTTTTGTTTCTTTGTGTTAGAGTCTTTTTTGTGTGTTAATAAATTAATTAAAGATGCAAATCAATTATCAAAATTTCAATGTTTCGTGAATTTGTGTGGTGAGATAAAACAAGTTGAAAAAAGAACTGCTCTATAGAAATAAATATAATATTTTTAAAGCTATAAAATCCTCACTAAGTTTATATGAAAAGTTAAGTATTGAGTTAAAACAAAACAGTATTAAATGAACAAATTAAAAGTTAATAAATATTAAAAATATAAAATTAGACCTTTTCATAAAGCAAAGAGCAGTTACCATAAAATTAGCGCAAATTATCTTCATGATATTTAATCTGTTAACATACCGATATTTAATGTAAAATTAGTCACTAGTTATATATTTAGCATAAAATAATTAATTAAAATATTGAAATATGCTTAATTAGTAATTAGTTTGAAACAATGAATGTTAAATGATCTTTTTCTTAATTGAGTATTCTTTCGATGATGAATTTTACATTAATAAAAATGTAAAACGTAACAAAAAGAGAAAAAACTGAAAGCTATAAAATAAAGAAAATCTATGAAGAGGAAGTACCTAGATTAACATCTGGAATGTGTGGTGAGTAATTACTAGTTTGTGCACGAATATTTGAAACAAATTGATCCACAGACAGGAAATTCAGTTAGTGTAATTTATCGGAAGTTTTGACATTCTATTCCTGCAGTGATAGTTTTAGTTTACAATTATTTATATTTTACAAAACTTTTAATTATCTATCTTCTGAAAAGTTACAGGCATAATTAAAATTGTAGCGAAAATGCTCAGCTGCACAAAATAAACATAAGTTTGGAAAATTAAAAAATAATAATCTAGATTTTAAAAAACCTTTTTATATTAGATACATAAGCTAAGTCTAATATGGTTGTAACCTATGGTGATATAGGTCACTTCACTTATAGTGCAATGTTTCAGAGTTTCTTTGGAAATACCAAATGCCTATATTTCTTCTTCGCAGTACCTATATCAAGAAATTTTGCAAGATTCACTTTGGCAATGCTTTAGCGAAGTTTGTTTATAAACATGACAAATATATTTCATGAATATACAAAGTGCATTGTGTGCTTTTCCGCTTGTGTGCTTTTAATAGATTTATCAGAACTAAATAGAAGGGTTATGAATTGAATTATATGCATAGAGGCGTTTTTGATACGCCCAATGTAGTCATAAATTAATCAAACAAATTTTATGGAATGGTGTATAATTTGATTTGTTTGACGACACCACAAAAAAATAGCACCCCATGTTGATGACGTCAAATATAAAATTTAGTACATTCTATCATTGTAGTACATTACTAACATTGTAGTACATTGTAGTACATTACTAACATTGTAGTAAATGTTAGTACATTCTACCTTCCTGGACAATTGAACATATTTTCAAAATTTAAATTTTTAAATAACCGGATTTTGTTAAATCCGGTTTTATGAAGTTGATCTTTTACACACTGCAGATGTGTTTGTGTGCAACTTTCGCATCTTCCATCACCAGTGCTCTACCTGATCAAACTGATCACAACTATCGAACTATTTTTCTCAAATGAGATATCGTTTAATTTATTTCAAAAACATTAGTAATCTAGGAGTTAAAAAATCAGAAAAATTAAAATACTGATTAAGAATCGACCAAATCTAGATTTTGCAGTTCTAATTTTTACACAATCTAACTCAGTTTTCAAAAATGATTGTTGCGTTTTGTCAAATATTTTTATCACCGTATTTTAGTTTTTGTGTATCATTTAAAAGTAGTTTGTGAGAAAAATATACGATGCTTCTGGTTTTGGCAGAGTATCACAAGTAAGTTTTTGTAAAATACGCAGATTGGAAGTTAAGGCTGGTTAAACAAAGTTCTTTTAATTACTGGAGAAATGAGAAATCAATTTAAATAGATTCAGTTCTTGTAGGGTGAGTATGTAATCGTAAAAAGCAGCCGTGAAGAAAAACTCATAGTAGAATCTTAGTTTTTATTAACTACTTGATAAATAGCATAACAGATGACAAAGTAAACAAACTTACGTAGTATCGTCGGACATCTTTAAACATGGCGTTTTCACAAAAGACAATATTGTAGAGCAAGACAGAATATTGAAGATTTACACAGTATGATGTTTAAAATAACCTATCTCACACCAGAACATTCAAACTTTAATTAAAACTATCGAAAAACTAAAGACTATTAAAAAGTTTAACTTATAAACTTCCATGGAATAGGACCAGCCTATTCCAAGTTTCATGACCATTATCTCCATGAATGGAGATGAGAAAAGACAGCTTCTAAAGCACGGACATCGCGTATTTAAACGAAATCGCGGATTCCACAGCAGTTCAACGCCCACCAGTGGAGCCAATCACGAACGAGCATCGAATTCGACTTGCTAGGATTCGATGAGAGTCGGTTCAAACCAATTAAAGTGCTATGTCGCCATCTGGCGGAGAAAATATTCTGGATGAAATTAGCGTCAGTCTGAATATTGTTTTAACGAAAGTAGGTGGTGAAAGTTTACGATATTAAATTAAGGAAAATGGCGTAATGCCGAGATGGTATTTTTTAACAACTTAAATTACTTTTAATGAAAAGGTAAAAAATAGAATATCAAGGTAAGTTTGGTTTATATCCTAACAGTAAACAAAGTTATTATATCAATGAAAATTATTGAATGGCCGAATTTAGAATACATGTATGAATGAAATAAATTGTGTGGTCTGGTAATGTGTAATAAAGGGAAAAGAGGCGATGAGATATGTTAGTAAACAGCAATTTTTCTGATCAGTTTGTACGTACGTTTTAAAATATTACGCATAGTATTTTTTTTTTTTAACTTTTGAGACGTTAACTCATCATCGTTAAAAACATACTATACAATGATACCAACTAGAAACGATATTCACAAAGTCATCAATTCTTACTTAGAAGTAAATAAATGAAAAGCTAAAAAAATTACAAGAAACTATCCTTCGGTAAAATGAAATAAAACATTTGTGTGATAATGCAGCCAATTACGTCAAAATAGTTATTTTTGTAAAAGTTCCGAAATTAAAACTTTTATATAGAATTATACTATTTTATTAGTCTTATATAGAACGAAATTCTCCATGCCGTAACAAGTAACACACACACACACACACACACACACACAAAAAAAAAAAAAAAAAAAAAAAAACATTATTTACGAAATTTTATGGATTTTCAAATCTTCCTGACAGTAAAAACGTGTTTTTAGAGCGGAAAGCGCTGAAAACCATTCATACCATTCAAACCATTCAAAGTACCGTATCTCGGCAACATTTAATCGTAAAGGAATGGCTTTTTTCTGTTGTTAGAACACGAGGTGTGTTTTTCTAAAAAATATTTAAATTTCGTAATATTTACAAAAGTAACTACAGTCGAACTCGTTTAATAGCAGCACAGCTAAACCGAGGACATAATTAAAACGAACGATTTGCGCGTTAAAAATGGTTCATCATTTAAACTATACTAGAAAATCTGCAGATCAGGCCCTCAACGTCAACTCTACAAGTCAGTGTTTATTAATCTCACTTTGCATAATATTTAATACTGTACAATCCGCAATTTAATTGATTTAAGTTCTATATATATTTATAAATATAAACCATTTCTTAAAAATTACGAAATTTTTAAAAGTGACACATTAAATATGGTTTTATGTAATGATATTCTCATAAACTGCTTATTCTTATAATTTGGTAAGAATGAAAAGCACATTTCTTCGGGGGGCTCCACCTACCTTTAACCCCCATTCCTGCCGTTGTCCCTTTAATTTTATGTTCTCAATTTCCAGTAATTGTGACATTTCAGGAATCGATTATATGTTTGGATGGGGTTTACTACTCTAATTTATTTATGCGTATTGAAATAATAAAACTTCAGAATTTCTGGTTCAATATACATATTTACACATCTCAATGTCCCTTAGATTTTATAAAGTAAGAATTTTATAAACAAAGTAAGATTCATAAGCTCAGATAAAGTAATTGGCGTATTTCATAACGCACACCAGTGCAATACTCCATTGGTTCCCAGTGTACTTCCTTAGTTGATTTGCTTCATGATTTTATTAAATATAAAAGTTTTTTGTCAAGAACTGTAAACACGTTTGAAATCTAATAGATGTCTGATGTTGGTGGATTATACAGATTTAGGATGTTATCTTTTTCCTGATTTTTATGCCTGAATTATAAGTATGAGCGCGACAAGTTTGGAGAGTCGTGTTTAGCACAAAACATGATACTGCTTGTGTTATTATTTCTTTGACACATTATATATAATTTCAGTTCTTCTTATTTTTTGCCTTGCTTTGTTTTTATGCACGTCTCCTTTTTAGCTAGTTATATATATGAGTATTTTAGTTCTTTGTATTTTTATTTCACGTATTGCGTGTTCCATTAAATTCTGATACGCAATCTCTGACGTGTTATTTTATAGTTATCATTTGCTATCATGCAGAAAAAAGCTTATTGTAATACAAAATAAAATTGTATCATTAACAGTAACAAAAAACCCAATGTTTATAAAAAATAAAAAAACAATGAAATAATTTTTTTTTTTCAGAGAATAGTGTGTTGTCAACGTAAAACCAAACATAAATAGTGAGATAAAAGGGATTATTGGAAAAATCAAATCTCTGAAATGTATTTATTTCGTCTCCCAAAACAATAACTAAAGATCTTAATATTTTAGAAAGGTTTTCTTCAAGTATCTATGGATGTTTTATGGTATTTGTATCATTTATTACATTCATTTGATAAAAAAGGCAAATTAAAAAAGGCATGCGTTATTAAGATGCTATGTTAAATGTAAATTACAGGTCACTAGTTATGCTGATTTACTTTACATGTGAAAAATCAGAGTAATCGTTTTTAACACTTTCCAACATGGTTGATAAGTGTTTATGCCTATTTAAAATGAAGTGTGTAGCACTTATAGTTTAGTTACAGGGCAATCAAAAGTATTCCGTTATATTATAGTCGATGGGAAAAAAACGTTTCAAGTGCATTTTCATGATGTTATACCATTTGAAACATGAAAAAATTGATATACAATTATAAAGCTGACTAAAACATGCTTTTCGTAGACTATGGGCGGCAAAGCATTTATTATTCATTTACAGGGTCACAAAAAAGAATTATGTTACACAACGTTCTACTGGATAAAATCGCTTGCAGTGAAATTTAATGATGTTTCACTATTTTAAACATAATAAAATTTATATGCATAACTGAAGTGCACTATAAATTGCTCACTGGAAAGTATATGCATGGTGTACATTGCTTTTACAATTCATTTACAAGGACAGTCAAAAGTATTCCGTTACATTACAGCCAACGGGAAAAAATCGTTTCAAGTGCAGTTTGATTGTGTTATGCCATTCCAAACATGATTAAATTGATATGCAATTATAAATCGCACTAAAACATGCTTTTCGTAGAATAATGCAAAGCATTTATTATTCATTTACAGGGCCATACAAAATAATTTTGTTACACAATGCTCTACGGAGGAAAATGGCTTGCAGTATTATTTAATGATGTTTTACTAATTAAAATATAATAAAATTTATATGCATTACTGAGTAGCACTATAAATTTCTCACTGAAATGTAATACGTTTATAATTAATTTACAGGGGCACACAAAATAATTCGGTTACAGTCTACGGGCAATAATTACAGTCTATGTGTGATAAGTGCGAGTTGAAATTTGGCTTGCGTTTTTACGTTTAACTAAATTTTTGCATAGTGTGTAGTGTGTACAGTTCTTTTGATCATATACAGGGCTACACAAGCAAATTCATAAGCATCACTGACTATGGGAGTGTCTTAATAGTTGTTTTTAACTGTGTTTCGCATTTTCTTGCTGAACTACATTTAATAGACTAATATGAGTTTATGGAATGTACATAAATTCATATATGAGGCTACGCAAAGTACAAGATGCATTGCCGCTTATTGTTGTTAAATACAGGAAGTGAGTTTCTAGTTACCTTATGAGTCTTTTACCTTAATTAAATTTTAGCTTAATATCTGTTGAGTACAAAAGTCTGTAGATAATATACAGAGCTGTACAAAGGATTCCGAATACATTTCCATCGATTGCCGAAAATTGCTAAATGTGAATTTTCTAACTGAATTCAATTTTATCCCTGCTATGTAGTATATAACGAAATCTATAGCTCATATACAGGACTGCACAAAATATTGCGATTAATTTTCTGACTATGGAAGGTAATTTCTAAAACTAAAATTTTAAATGTGTTATATTTTGTCTGAACTATTTACCTACAAATTTTTCTTTCACCTTATTTAATGGTGAAGTTTCGTTACAGTTTTCTGGAAGTGTTGGAAAGTGTTTTATAATCAATGCTTGATGCATGATTTTTTGTTCTTGTTGATATTGGAATTAATACTCTCCTTAATTTATTTTGATTTTGATTTTTAAATATATTTAATAAAAACAAATATCAGTGGTCGTGTGCTCATGAGTAAAAAATAAACGACTTGATACTAGTACCCTCGCCTTTAGGTAAAAATGCATTTTTAAATAATTTATTACTTTTCATAAGAATTTTTTTTTAATTTAAAAAATTAAACACGCTTAAATAATATTAATTGAAACGACGTTGATTTATTTCAAATTCGACATACCTTATTTGTCATACATAAATTATTTTAAACCGATTTGTTTATTATGTTGAAATATAACTTTCTTTATGACACACAGTCTGTGAACATCGACCAGTCAATAATGCCAACTCATGCAACTTTCGAAAACACTGATTTTTTTCTCTCTCAGAAACTACTTCATCAGGTGCAAAAAAAAAATCGTTATCGTATATATTATTTAGCCTGTCAACATCCCTTTTTCTAAGAAAATACAAAACGCAGAACGAAGAATGAGATAATATATGAAAGGATTTTGAACAGGCTTCTGACATCGTACACTTACATTTTCCTAAAACATGTTTTTTGATTAAAATTTGCTGATAATTAAAAATTAAATCGGCATTGTTTTCATAAATGAAATAAAAGGTTTTCCTCAAATTAATGTTGCCACAAAAATAAAATTCCTGATTATATCACGCTCAACATTGATTATAAAAAATAAATAGCACAAAAAACACAAAGTGCGACATCTCCGCACGTGTTTATTTTATATTTATGATTAAAAAGCAAAATTGAAATTGCAATGTTTAGGAGAAAAAGACACCATTTGTCCCATATATATTTTTTTTTCGATGAAGATGATATCATTCTCTAATGCAGTTAAAATACGATTGTTATTATTTTTTTTCTCACGCGTGCCTTTTTCTAAGTTTTATAGAATACATGAGCTGATATTCCGGCTTGACTAATGTTAGGGAACAGATATGGCAGACGCACCGGAGTTGGCACAATTTTTTGTGGTGTTATTTTGGCGAGAAAATCCCATTTTCTAATACCTGTTAGGCCTAGCTTTCGAAAACATGTTAGTTTTATTTTATAGTAAAATTGTTTTATAATTTTATTTTAAAACACACACATAAAATTTTATTATTACACACAGTTTTATTTAACACACACATTATTTTTATTACACATATATTAAATTTTATTTATAAATTATTATTATATTATTTTATTTTTAATTTATTTACATACAAATTTCATTTTATTATAAAATACCAAGTTGCTATACGAAGCAAAATTCACCAGGTTACCTCGCCAGGCCAAAAATCGCCATTTTGGCGCCAAAAAGAAACTCCGGTGCATTTGCGACATCTGTACCAATGTACTTAACAGGTATTTTTATTCTTAATGTTTCTTTAGAAGTTTATATATAAAAAATACTACAATGCTAAAAAATTTGGATTGTAGTGCGAAATCATCGCACGGGTCCACTGGTTATATCTTAATAGTAAAAGAAACTCACCGAGTTTCATTGAAATCTTTGATGTGGACTATATGATATGGGTGAACGAACATGGAATAAATCCAAGTATGATGAATGATTAGTATGAATGATGATAGTATGATGATAGATATGAATAACTCCAACTGATGAAAAAATTATAAAATAAAGAATACCCAATTTTCTGTATTCTGTACTGTTTCGCGATTTTCACAAGAAAATTGAAACGAGTGCATTTGGATTACAGAAATAGATTTGGAACATAGAAACAGAGATTCGTCTCCAATACTGATATTTTTGTCGGCTAACGTTGATGCTTGTAAGAATATGAGTGTTCAGAAAGCCACGTAAAACCATTTTGTCATATAGAACTAACATCTATATTGGCGTAATCATTCGACGATATTTATAGGTTCTTAGGATATGGTTTACAATATAGTAAATCAATTACAGCATGTTGATAACAAATGCAATAAGATGTACAACAAAACAATGAGATGTACAATGAGAACATCGCATAAAAGAAACTATCACAAATGTCACAGTCATTAACAGCCAGTGTTGCCAGATTATTCCAGATATTTAAGAAAATAGACATAATCAGAAAATATACACACCTCTTTCGAATGATACCTTTCACATCTTTCTGGTACACTTTAATGATAAAACAACATGTACTAGTACTTTTTTTCCACGATTGTAGATTAAAAAGGATATTTAGGATCAATTCAAGGGCATTTAAATTTTAATTGAACATTTTTCAAGTAAAATTTAAAACTTGTTCTAAATCTACAGCTGCCAGATATTTCAATTAAGGAAAATGTATTTATATATAACATACGTTTAATATTATTAATAAATTATTGTTGTTTATATAAAACCTTTGCAAAAATACTTGTTAACACTACATAAATATTTTTAAGAAAACTTCATTTGTCTGGATGAAGTGTTAACTTAACCATACAACAAAAAAACTCAATTATTTAAAAAATTTATTTATTTATGATTTTCTTTGTTAAAGTTTATATGCCTGAATGATTTATAAATATATTTTATAAGCTAAAAAGTTATTTGGTATTTTGCATATTCTAAAATGTATGCACTTATTTAATTTGTAACTAAAGTTAAGAAAATACGAATTAAATTTTAATAATTTCCTCTTTTTAATAATAACGAAAATGTTCCAGATAAATCAAATATAATTCTTTCATTTCTACAACAAAGAAGCTAACTAAATTAATTGTCCCTCGTTATTTTTAATTTCAGTTAGATGCATTTATTCTATTTATTATTATTAACAATTTCCTCTTTTTAGGAATAACGAAAATGTTCCAGATAAATAAAATATAATTCATTTATTTTTACATAAAGAAGCTAACAACATTAATTGTCTTTCATTACTTTTAATTTCAGTTAGATGCATTTGTTCAATTTATTTTATTTATTATTATTAACAATTTTCTATTTCCAATAATAATGAAAATGTTCCAGATAAATCAAATATAAGTCTTTCATTTTTACAACTAAGAAGCTAACGACATTAATTGTCCTTCATTAGTTTTAATTTCAGTTAAATTCATTTATTTTATTTATTCTATTTATTATTAATAATAATTTCCTCTTTTTATTAATAACGAAAACGTTCCAAATAAATCAAATGTAATTCTTTCATCATTTTTACAACCAAAAAGCTAATAACATTAATTGTTCTTCATTATTTTTTATTTCAGTTGCATGCATTTATTCAATTATTATAAATGAGATAACAGCCCTATTTAATCATCCTAACATCCGCCTGAGATTTTTTTTTTCGGAAATTCTATTTTTTATCTCTTTTCTTACAGGAAAAATTAACTGATAGTATAACAGCTTCCACTGAATAATCAGCCGTATTCAGTATCTTCGTGTATTCATCGAGCATAGTATGTTTTATTTTCTTTAACCAAGTACTTAATTTAAATATACAAGGTGTTCCTTCTTATCGTTAGCCAATAGCTAATTACTAAATCGTAAGTTTAAGAGGTATAGTTATAATTGCAAAAATATTTTAAATGTCATTCTTCATCATATGAAAGTACATTTACACCAAAGCAGTTTTTAGTGTTACGAAATTTAATATTTTACAAACCTGCATCCTATAATTTATATTTGCATTGCAAAGACTTTCTCCGCACTTTTGCAATTAAAATAGTAAATATTCCATATTTATACAAACAAAACTAACCGAGTTAACATATTTTCAATTTTATGAATTTCCTGCACAATGGCACTAAAAATAGCAAAACTCGTTTTGTCATTAAAAATGTGCACCTTTCTTAGAAAAAAAAATTCTAAATATATAGAAGTGTATTTTTTTCCACCAAACCATCGAAATATCTCATGCAATTTTTAAGCAACACATCGAGCTGCTACACAGCTAATATAAAAATAAAATATGTTTAAATATATTTCATATATTTGTTCTTAATTTTAAACACATGATAACACATGGTGTTATATTACTATAAGAAAATTAGGATTGCAATATATTCGTAGCCAAAACTTGGAGAGGTAAAATAAATTTTAAACATTACAAGATACATCAGTATGTTTTTGTCAAGAATAAAATTTTGATTCCTTACAACAATGTATAAGTTAATAAATCTTAAAGTTTTAAACTTCTCTTAAAGAAAAACTGCAAATAGTATATAATTAGAGTAAATTGTCTTAATGTGTTTCAATGATAATTAATCATTTATTATTTCAGATATTTAATAAAAATTTGTTTCTAATTAAATTTTCTAGCATGAACTAATTAAAGAACTAATTAATGAAGGATTACTATAGTGTAATTATAATACTAGTATGTGACTAAATCGCAATTAGTTTTATTCACATTTAAAATAGTTACTGTTTAATGATTTTTTTAATTCAGTCCTAATTTAAAAACAATGTGTTACAATATTAAAAAATGTTTGGTGATAACAAAAATATAGAAAACGGATGAATGAAATTAGCACTGCATTTTGAAGCCTTGTTCAAGAAATAAGAGTGAAATATGCCGGCCAGGATATCGTTGGGATAGCTCAGCAGGAAAAGCGTTGGCACGACAAGACAAAGTACCCAGATTCGAGTCCTGGTCCTAGCGTTTTTCACTCTGTTGGAAAAAATTTCAACTATGATACTCCAACCATTGAATATAGAAAACTCTAATCGTTAAAAATTGAAATTAAAGAAAATCTGTGAAGATAAATTGCTAGGATTAACATCTAAAAGAGATGAATTATTTAAAACTATTTTAGTGAAAGTGAAATAATATTTATAGAAAATAAAATATATTATCAATATAAGATATTGAAATACTTATGAGCACTTTAGTTGCGACTGAAGTGAAAAAAAAAAGACATCAATGGGAATGGAACTGAATCATCACTATTTAGTCACAGATCAAAATGTAGTTGAAGGTTACGTTTAATTATGTTCTACAAAATTAGCATTTCTGAAATTTGAAAGAAATTATATGTAGGAAATGCCAGATCTTAAAAAAAATAGTGCTAGTTCATAAAATACAAAACACTGGAAATAAGATAAAAACTGCATATTTTGATATTCGAAGAAAATAATATCGTGAGACCCAAACAAAGTACCCAGCTTCGAGTCCTGGTCCCGGAATTTAAACTCTCTTGTAAGAAATAGTTTCTAGTTCATAAAACACAAAACAATGGAAATAAGATAAAACTGCATATTTTTATATAGCAAGAAAATAAGATTTTTAATATTGCCATAAAATGGGATGAATGAAAACGATGGAGTGAAAAGGAACAAACCTCAAGAGACGACAAACACAATCGTCTTAAAAATATATAGTAGGGTTTTTTTTTTTTAGATTATTATTTTTTTGCCAGATTTCAAACATCATAAGTTCAGAAATTACGTTCAACGTTGTTGGCATCACTACATCCATACTTAAAAAAATGTAAACAACATCAACGTCTAATAACAGATATTTAACTTCTCAAAAAGTCTCCTGTAAGTACAAAAGTAAGTAGTTTTAAGTAGTTGTAAGCAGTAAAGTAAGTAGTTGTAAGTAGGATTTTGCACATAGGCATGCATCACACTACTCTTTATTAGTTCTTCGATTTTTAATAAATAGCCATGTAAACGATGTTTTCTTGTTGTGATTTCCTAAAACTGTAATGTGTGGGTTGAATAAGAACACAGTGTCTTTACAGTAATTTGTTTTCAGCTCTAGCAGCTATAAACTCAAAAGCACGCCTCAGACAGAAGTGCTGTTTGATTCAAGAATCACATTCATCAATTTACTCGCATTAATCTGTAGAAGACAAGGGCAAACTGTAATTTCAACAACATCTGACAAAAAAACTGTCTTTGAAATACCCAAAAGGCCTTAAATGCCTAAGATATTTACTTTTCCTGAAACTTAAGCATTGTCAAAGTGTATGGTAATAACTGAAAACTCCACAGACTTTTTATCAGAAAGTTCTATACCCTCAATATGACGGGTATGTAGCAATCTTTTATAAAAATGTTTCTCGAACTTCAGAATTTCTCGAAACGGAAGAAGAGGCACTGTTTGGTCTGAAAACAATATGCAAAAAATGAGCCCTGCAAAAAATGTCAAAACATTTGTCAATTTTCTGAACAATATAAGATTAACAATAAGATTAACAATATAAGATTAAGAACAATATAATACGACAGCGATTTTTCTTCTAAAACCAGAAACATATTTTCATTTTCAGGAAAAGTTATTTTTATGTAACAGAAAATTATTTTTATGTAACTAGATATTTTTCTTTTCAAAAAATTGTGTTCGTATTTCCTCCTCATAGCTATTACTTTTTCCCTTTGATCTTACACGTGTAGATATAGAAACACCATATGTTTTTCATTTATACAAAGTACAGTTCAACTTTTAATTTTCTATTGTTTTGATATAACAAAGAAAGGTATTAAGACCCAATATTTTACCTAGGATGTTTTGCTTTTAAAACTTTTTATTACTGATGTCTTACGACTGACGTTTTCGATTCATATATTTGAAAATTATAACAATAGATTTCTGTTTAAAATATATGTATATATAGACTATACTTCATAATTTTTTGAAAATTAATTTCAAAATATAAATATTTTCAAAAAAAACTTTTTTTTAATGATGAATTATCGCCTATGAACTTTTTACCAGAAAATGATTCCTAAAAACTTAAAACAAGCAAAACCAAATTTACAGCTCATTCCGCTACGTATGTGTGTATGAGTTACGTTGAAAACATTACCCTCATTGAAATATGTTTTGCACTGATTAATAGGAATTTAACATTAAGAGTTCCAAATTTTAAACCTTCATCATTCCTAACTACTTATTGCAATGACTTTCTGTTTGGCATCGCCTAAGCAAAATTTAAGTATAGCGTGCATTAATATAAATTATGATTCATCGATTGGTATAAGTTTTTTATACGACGTTTTGTGGCTCAGTTAGTAAGTTGTATAATTTTTTAAGATAGCTTTCAATACAAAAGGCTACCTGTTGCAGCCGTTCGGAGGAAAGCAATTTAAAAAAAATTGGTATGCCGATCATTTTAGCCGATCAGGACCCCCAGACCCCAAAACCACCCTCCGTTAAAATGTTGATTTATATATATATATATAATATATATATATCTGACATTTGTCATACTGTAACTCTCTTATTTATGAACCAATTTGGATGTGACTGAATATATCATGTTCTTTGGCCAGCTTCATCCGCAATCTTGTTTCAAAATGGCGGCCAGTTAAAACATTTTAAAAATTCAAAAAGAAGTACACAAAAATTATAAATTGAAAGATTTGTTTCCGCTAAGTGTTAGAACGTTGTACAAGGAATCTGGAACCACTTTTGTTTTGACTATATCTTAAAAAATGGCTGATATATGACAGTTTGAGATTGTAAGGTGGCTGACATTTTGAAACAATCTAATATTTGTTATGCTGTAACTCTCATATTTATGGACCGATATGAATGTGACTGATCATGTGTACAGAACATGCTAAGGTCTCGACCGAGTTGGTTGGCCAGCTTCATGCGCCATCTTGTTTCAAAATGGCCGCAAGTTAAATTTTTATTTTTTTAATTCAAAAAAATGTATAAAAAATTAAAAATGGAAAAATTTGTTTCTGTTAAATGTTAGATGGTGATACAAGGATTCCAGTACATTTTTTGTTTTGGCTTTATCTTAAAAAATGGATGAGATATGGCAGTTTGAAATTCTAGGTTGGTTGACATTTTGAAACAATCTGTTTTTTGTTATGCTGTAACTCTCATGCTGAAATTCGCATTCAAATTCAGTATTAACTAAAACCGGGATTGAATCATCTATAATCGGGTTCCAAGAATTTTAGCTTCGGGTGTTTGTGTAAAATGAGTTGCATTTTTTAAAACATGGACTATGAAAGCTACCTTTTCCTTCCGGTACAGACTGGAAGGATTTTTTTTTGCACTGTCTTTACATAATATTTTTCTAATTTCTAAGTGTCAGTGCCGGTGATGAAAATAATAACTGTCAGGTTTTCTAAAATATATTCGAAAGAGATGTATATTCTGTAAAAATTTGTATTTAAGTATTTTAATGCGGTTTCTTTAAAAGGTTATTATAATGACTAAAGAAAGAGTTGATTTGTCAGTGTGGTTCAACGGAAAGAGAGATTATGAAATATTTATGAGATTTTCTACAACGATAATACATAAGAGATATTTGAAGATATAGCCACAGAAATCTTTTTATCAAAATGAAACCTATTTTTTGTCGTATTTGAGTGTTTTGTTTTTAATTTTCTTCGAACACCATCAATTTTAATAGTGTGTGTCAAATTAGTACAAAATCATTGAAGCTTCAGGTATAGAAAAAAGGTTGTCCTCTTAAAACTTAACGTACAATTAAAAAAATATTTACAACATAAGGAAAGAACTTCGCTAAAATTTAAAACTGGTTTAGAAATATAATTTGAATTTTATCATTTGAATTTCCATATAATACAGAAAATGTGTTCCTATTTTATAAATGATGTCCATAATTACAATAAAAATTCATGAAACTTTTTTGAAACCTCTTTTTAAAAGGACGTTTAAATAGTTAGCGATAAAGAGAAATTTTATTTTAAAACTCGAAAATAAGACAGTGTCTGTACACCGTAAACACATTGCAAAATTAGCTAAAAATAATGAGTTGTAATATTAGGGAAAATGCTGCTGTATTTTCTGGGGGTTGAATATGGGTACCTTTAGCAGTTGCTCTCTAAAATCTCAACAGGTGAGTGCGGTCTTTTTTTTTTAACACTGAGCATGTGGTGCAAAGTACCGTCTTTACGACCAACTAGCTATGTTATCACTGCAGAATAGATCCAAAATATCCAAAATCCGAAATTCGGTGGATCTGAGAATTAGACAACGCTATGACTTCAAGAACATCTTTCATATGGTATTCAGTGCGCAAAATGACTAGCATACAGCTTGAATAGTCTTGCATAAAGACTTGTTTGCATAAAGACTTGTTGACGGTTTGACCAAAGCAATAACATGTTGGCAATGCCGGAAGAATTGAAATCTCTTATACAAATTATTAGCTGATGACGGAGTATGTCATTGGATCTAATAACGGAGTGCGGCTGAACTCCTCGTAGAAATACGACACAAGATTAAATAATGAATAAAATCTAAATCTTTACAGTTACCTTCAAAAAATAAAATAGAGCAATCAAAATTGAAGGGAGTCTTTCGGATACCTCAATTTGGTGTATTCTTTCCGTCCAAATGAAAATGCGCTTGGTCAGACAAGAAGGTGTTCTCATATCATTTATAATCTATTGCACAATAATGAAAAACACAAGTGAGAATATTAATTTCATATCGAAATTCCATGGAAGCAAATTATGACATTTTGTATGCATAATACCGTAGGATATTGTAAAAGATCTTATGTGTGGTAGATTTAGTGCTACGATAGCGCAGCAATTGCTTATGCGATTCACTGAAAACATTGCAACACGACACCTAATGTTGACCATAATTTTTTAAGATGCTTACTCTTTCCATTGAATCTTCTTTATCATTTTTGTAAGAATGTGTTTCCTGCCTCCTTTAGAATGAACAGCTAATGGTCCTTTCGCTTCAGATTTCACTGATTATTTCATTTTCTTAGAACCCAAGAATTGATGGAAAATCATCAAAGCCCCTTTCAAATTTTACACAAATTTAATGTTCCTAAATCACCGTATTGAAAAGGAATTAATGAAAATAATTCCCTTATGTATAATTGAACTTTTTACAGTACAAAAGCTGGTATTTAACGCTATTGTGAACAAAATTCGTGTAATTACAATTGTAAAATTTAAAACGAAGTGCCATTTAGAAACATTTTTACCAATGCATGTCTTTTTCATCCCTTCATTAAACTGGTACACAAAATAGCATAATTTTTTTATGAATTGTCATTATGGTTTAGCTGTGGGCAGTTCTCGATACGAAAGCGTAAACTGTGAGCATCCCACACTGTAAAACAATTCCGTAAAAATACGAAAACTGTATTAGTAATCGAACTGTCGGTAAAATCCTATTTTTCGAAAAATAATATTCCGATAAAAATTATTTTGAAAATATGTCAAAAGAAGCCAATATGGATCCTGTGATTATGTTAAAAAGAAGCCAATATGGATTTAAAAATATGATAAACAACATTGTTAAAAGTCTAGTTAAATTCTTGCTTTCACTAAACAAACGAATTCCGTAAAAATATTCAAATTATACTGGCAACCCGATCGCTATTACAACATTATATTTTTACGAAAAAAATTTATAGTGTATATTTCTGTGTTTACAAAAGAATGTTGAGAACAATTGAAAGTAAAAGAATAAGAAACCAACTATAAACAAAGTAAGAAATTTTTTAGTATGAATTTTCTTTTATATTCTTTTCCTCTTAGAGATCCATCATAGTGGTAAGTGTCCGATATGATACATAACTGAGCTCATACGGCTTATTTTCTTATATTAAAACTTTTAATATTTTATGAAAACTGCTCCATGTTACTGCTTAAACAAGCAAGCAAAATACAAACTGAAAAATATCCGGACAGATAAACCATTCAGAATTTCAAATATATTGCAACAATCAAGAAAAAAAATTAAAGTTTATGTTACACAATTCCTTAGCGATTAAAATATATTAAAAAAAATATTTCAGGGACAGAGAAAATATCTTCAGTTTCAAACTTTAATGTATTTTCAAAAGAATATTTTAAACATTCTTGTATGATAAAATTCTAAGTTTTTAAAGAAAGTTTAACATCGTATCTAAAATATCGCATTGAAAATTTTTCGAATGTCTTTAAAAGAGAAATAATGGTAACAGATGTTGCCCAAAGAAGAAATAAATACAACAGAAAAAATCATTTTAACGTTCTATAGATAAATAAAAGATTTTTTTTTTCGAATATCTCTGCTTTATTGAACCTTAATGTCATTTTTTATACAGATAAATTTTCGTTTCATTTAAAATAGAAGCATTTATACATAAAACTGAAATAAGTAATAACCCAATACATTTAATTTTTAAAAACATAGCATTAAGAATATATTTTAGATAACTTATATCAGTCGTAGTATCAAGGATTTTACTTACAAGCAGTAATATATACATAATGTCTACATAGTATACATAATATAGCTAAATGCAAAAATGTTTCAAATTTTCATTATATCAAAAGCCATTTACGTCAAAATAATTATGTTTCAACAGGTACGAATTTTCAATTTTTATACAGTCCCTGTATCAAATAAGTTATATTTCATAAAACCTTTCTCATTCTCTGACAAATAAAAGAGTAAAAATTCGTTCTTCTACGATCAAAAATTCCCGAGTTATAATGAAAATTTTAAATTTATAAATTTCTGGTATCAAAACCGCCAGAAAAGGCAGAATTTAATTTTTATGGTCAAAATGTTTCTTCGTGGGTCAACGGTCGTATGACAAATCGTTGATATTGTAAGACCGGATCTAATTGAATGATCACTAAGCTTCGTTAGCGTGGCAGCCACATCTATCAGAAATTCTGTGCTGACGTTAGTGCTTTTCATTTTCCTTCACTCTAACCGACGAATGAATAAGGCAATAGTGTCAAACCTCAAGCCCGTTGGCTGCAGCCCTTCGAAATTGTCACATTTGCATTACTTAAGGAGAGACTTCAAAGATGGTTTACTGAGAAGCATCTGTGGTCTCCACCACTCATCTTTACCACATAGTAGACAAATCTATTAAAAGGGTTTAGCACATCACAGATGGTAGAAAACAAATGCTTAAAAAATGAAAGGGGGTTAAATGTAAAAGTACATGGAACATTGACACCTTCGCAATGAACGTCTTTTACATATTTTTTTTATTTTTTATCACCGGTATTTATATGAAGAAATTATTGCCCGATTCAATCACAGAAGTTCTTTTATTAAATAAGGCATAATTTAATATTTAAATTTACTGTTGGGAATAATCAAGGATTTTGAACACCCTATCTGTCACGTATACGCGACGCTCCTCGCAAAGAGATTAAAGAATTTTGAGCTCATTTCAGAAAGCAGCACAGAAACTAATAAGACGAACGACTAAGGGTATCATTACAAAAATATGAACCAGAATTTAAACACGTTCACTTTTTGAAAATAATGACCGGAAACGTTTCGTTCCTGCCAATTTGATCAAATATGGATGCTACCGAAATGCTACCTATTTTCTAAATGACGACCTTAGATTCATCCATTCACGAAAGCATCATCTCTTTTCTACTGCACATCAAAAATGAAGTCGCTGTTGAATTTCCCAGGTAGAACAGCAAATCCTTGGCAAAATCTTGTAATATCTTATTTTAATCTTAAAAACCCTTGAGACAACGTTTTTTTTAGCATACATGCTACTTGGCTTTAGATTCTAAAATTCTCCGTATTTTTCTTTTCTTTTTTTTTCAGTAAAAGCAGTTTTAAAGAAGTAGCCTGAAAGGGGTAAAGATGTTATAATTTTTCGATGACGGGAATGATTTTACACGTCTATTGTTTAATCAAGGCATTTAGGAATCAGTGATATTTCCAACTAACAATGATGGTTCATTACACGATCTTATTCGTTAACCCAAATCTTCATTAACCAAAACATGATTTCTTGTCCAATAAAAATGCAGTACAGGCGTGTTAGGTTGGAACAAACATCCAATAAAATATCCAAGTCAGAAAACAGCAAAAATAATCTTTGTTAGCCGCAACATTTGCTATCTGATGTATTCGTTAATCGAGGTATCACTGTACATTGCTTTTTACGATAATGTACATAAACAATAATAATGATAATATATCAAAACACTCATTATACAATGTGTCCTAATGTGGTACTATCTTGTATTTAAATACTATTTTTTGCGAATTTACAAACAGAGAAAGAACTTATTTTCATTTGCAATTCACTCTCAAATAACCTGTTATTAATTATTTGCAAATAATTCAAATTATAAATAACTGATTGAAAAGAGAATTGATATTTTTGTAACATATTTTATTCGGGTGACTCCCAATTGTATACACGACTGAATAAATTGAGATCAACTCTATTACATCATAGTTAACAAATAAAATATTTCACTACTGTAAAATTCTCGATGTTTAAATAATAAAATGTGGGAAAACAAATCCCAGCTTGCTTTGATAACATTAAATAATTTCTTTTCGTTTTCATTTAGTAAAATATTTTTAACTTTACGCTTTATTTCATTTATTCTCTTATGATATAAAAAGTTATTTTCAATTTCAGACATTTATTGCTATACAAACGAAATCATGCAAGAAATAAATTTGAAAGAAATAGTTCAATATTTGATAGAGTTTCTGTTATTTAATATATTTATTTTATGCTTACACCATATGGATTATAAACCTACAAAAGCAATGTTTGGATAAATAAAGGACTAAATGACTTTGCCATATTTATAACATGTCATTTTGTAAAGATAATATACATTAGTGGCGCCCTGTGATATATCATTTTGAATACAACTTGAAATAAATAGAAATAATTTATCAAATCTTCAAGTAAAAATGAAAAATAAATGCATCTAACAGAAACTATAAAATGCACTTTTTATTATAAATTTTTAAGAACAAAAAAATTGTGAAAAAAAGTTTTAGTAATCTTGTTTCTCTAAATATGATAGTTCATATTTTAAATAAAACATTTTTTTTAATATCCTGAACAGTATTGACAATTAAAATTAAATACTCTGCTCGAAATTTGCTAAGAAACAGTGATATTTTTCATTACAATTAATGATAGAGATCGTTTAAAGAAATATCGTTATAGAAGTCCTTATGTATCCTTATTATGCAAAATGATACAGATATTATCACATGGCAAAGCAAGATGCAAAAAAGAACAAAATAACAGTTACTAAAAAAGCTTGTTCTTCTAAAAAAAGGGAACATGTATGAGCCGGTGAGTATAGGGTATGACCTCCTCCAACACTGATGCACATTTTGTATTGTTTTTGCTTGCTGTTCATTAAAAAGTTCAGGAGATCTTGGAGAATTCTGTCTCATTCATTTCACAGGGCGATTTTCAGTTCCTGCATGGTTCGAGGAGTTTTTGTACTTAAACAATACGTCTACCGAGTGCATCCCAGGCGTGCTCTAAAAGATTTATGTCCGGAGAATAGGCAAGGGATGTCATACGCTCAATATTGTCTCCTGTTATTATGACGCTGTCATATGTGGGTGGGCATATTAACCATGCACAGAAATCCTGGACTAACTGCATCACGGGAAGGATGGGTATAACACTGGATAACGCCTGCGCGATACCACTGAGATGTCACTGTACCTTTTTCAATTATATGAAACAAAATTCTGCCATTATACATGATATCCGCTCACACAACCAATCTTTGACCATACGCATCAGTTTTCTGGACATTCTGGTGATGGGAATGATTTCCCTTCTCTTTCAACTTCAGTTGGTGCCCAGAATCACTGTTTATGGGGTAGCGGGATTCATTAGAGAACATGATTCTGGACTCCAACAAATATGCTCCTTACACCGAAGTAAACTATTCCTATGATGATATGCTCATAGTGTAATGCATGTAACAAACTTTTGTGCATAGGCCAGGGTTATTTAATTTCCGAGAAATTGGTTTTGCAGATAACCAAGTACCAATAACGTTAGAAAGGTCTGGGGTTACTTCACCAGGAGTATCATTTAAGTTCCTCTTGACCACTAGGTTGACATATCGATGCTATCGGTGTTATGTTCCTACCACGGCCTCCAGAATGCTTTCTCGTAGCACTTTCACATCCAGAGATCTTTATAAACCACAATATTACACTCTTCGACACGTTTCTTGCTTTAGTAATTTGGGTGACAGATCTAGCTTGCCCCTAATTTGCCCTAGCTTGAGACACCTAAATGCTCAACCATGGTACGCAATCACATGATGTCTTACAGGCATTTAACAGTCAATACCTGTTGCCCAGAAATGAAATTTACAGCTCTATCTTCAGAAACCGATAGTGTGACTTCACCCTCAAATGTTACTTCTTGCAATTTCAAAGAAGGAAACTACCTCGATGCACTGCCTTTAATACAAACAAGATACATTGTCTTACAACGTCCTCTATCGTTGTTTTTTCTGTGATTGCGCGGCTTAATGGAACGCAATTTTGTAAAAATTCGGTGTTCTTTAGCATCTGCCAAGCAGTGTAGTTCATAAAAGAATATAGAGTATCTATAGAATAGAATAGAATATATAAATATTTCATAAAAATAAATATTTCATAAAAATAAATATTTCATAAAAATGAATATTTCAAAAATTAGGAAACATCTTTAAAGTATAAGAAAACGTGCTTTTTAAAATATTAATTAAATTATCGAATTTTAAATCATTTAATGTAGGGTTGCACAATCTGTGGCCCGCGATCGGATTACTGGTGGCCCGCGGATCAATTTCGCCGATCGGATGCAAAAAATCACGAATTTCGCCGATCGGGTGCATAGAAATCATGAAATTTTCCAAATTTCGCCGATCGGACGCGTAATAATCGCGAATTTCGGCCATCGGGTGTGTAAAAATTGCAAATTTTGCCGATCGGGTGCGTATAAGTCGTAAATTTCGCCGATCGGGCCCGTAAAAATCGCGAATTTTGCCGATAGGGTGCGTATAAAGAGCGAATTTTGCCGATCAAGTGCGTATAAATCGTAAATTTCGCCGATCGTATGCGTAAAAATCGCGAATTCTGCCGATCGGGTGAGTAAAAATCGCAAATTTTGCCGATTAGGCGATTAAAAATCACGAATTTCGCCAATCGGACGCGTAAAAACATGAATTTTGCAGTTCGGGCACGTAAAAATCGCAAATTTTGCCGATCAGGGGCGTATAAATCATAAATTTCGCTGATCGAATGCGTACAAATCACGAATTTTGCCATCGGGCGCGTATAAATCGTGAATTTTGCCGATCAGGTGCGTATAAATCATAAATTTCGCCGATCGTATGCGTAAAAATCGCGAATTTTGCCGAACAGGTGCGTATAAATCATAAATTTTGCCAATCGTATGCGTACAAATGCGTACAAATCCTATGCGTACAAAATTTTGCCGATCGAGCACGTAAAAATCGCGAATTTTGCAGATCGGGTGCGTATAAATCGTTACTTTTGCTCATCGGGCGCGTATAAATCGTGAATTTTGCCGATCGAGCCCGTAAAAATCGCGAATTTTGCCGATCGGGTGCGTATAAATCGTTACTTTTGCAAATCGGGTGCGTGTAAATTGTAAATTCCGCCGATCGTCTGTGTAAAAATCGCGAATTTTACTGATCGGGTGCGTAAAAATCGTAAATTTTGCCGATCGGGCGCGTAAAAATCGTAAACATTGCCGATCGGGCGCGTAGAAATCGTAAATTTTGTCGATCGGGAGCGTAAAAGTCGTGAATTTTGCCGATAGGGTGCGTATAAATCGCGAACTTTGCCGATCAGGTGCGTAAAACTCGCGAATTTTGCCGATCGGGCGCGTATAAATTGCGAATTTTGCTGATCGGATGCGTATAAATCGCGAATTTTGCTGATCGGATGCGTATAAATCGCGAATTTTGCTGATCGGATGCGTATAAATCGTTACTTTTGCCGATAGGGTGCGTGTAAATTGTAAATTTCGCCAATCGTCTGCGTAAAAGTGGCGAATTTTGCCGGTATGGTGCGTAAAAATCGCAAATTTCACCGATCAGGTGCGTAAAACACGAATTTCGCAGATTGGCCGCATAAAAATCGTGAATTTTGCCGATCGGGTGCGTATAAATCGTAAATTTCGCCGATCACCTGCGTAAAAATCGTGAATTTTGCCGATCGGGCCCATAAAAATCGCAAATTTCGTCGATTAGGCGTGTAAAAATCACGAATTCTGCCGATCGGACGCGTAAAAAGCATGAATTTTGCCGTTCGGGCACGTAAAAATCGCAAATTTTGCCGGTTAGGTACGTAAAAATCGCGAATTTTACCGATCGGTTGCGTATAAATCGCAAATATCGTCGAACGGGCTCGTAAAAATTGTGAATTTTGTCAATCACTAAGGAAAAAACTATGAATATTGTCAATCGCGCATGGGAAATAAATGCAAGATTTTTCTATCCTTGCCAACTGAAATGGGTTATACTTACTAAGGAGGTGGTTGAGTATGGGGAGCTAACTCTCCTTTTAAAATTAGCATTTTTATGAACTTTTAGGCCGATCCTCTCCCTCCCTCCCCGAAACAAAATTTTGTTCACCCTACGGATGTTGCTTCTCGACAATCCATTCATTTTTGTAACTGGCCCTCCTCATATAAAGGTTGTGCACCCCTACTTGATATCCATATTTTATGATTGAATATGTTAAGAAGTACAATTTAGAATAATATATGTTTCTACTCCTCCTCACCTTCATCCATGAAAGCATAATTTTTTTTGGCACTGGCAATCTTTAAAGCTAAATTTACTCCCTCAAATAAAGTCAAGGAGTATTTTCACTCTTTGAAAATAATCTTAGCTATATCTCTTGTATAAATACAAACGTAAACTGTTGATATATCCTTGCCAACTGAACTGAATACGTTGACTGGGAAGGAAGGAACATAGGAACCTTACCCCCCCCCCCCCCCGTCACACCTCCTGTAAACAAAATTCTACTGATGGTGGCCCTCGACAACGCAGTCATTTTTGTAAGTGGCCCTTCGCTTAAAAAGGTTGTGCACCCCTAATTTAATGTATATTTATGTATCATGCAATATGCTATCATTTCATGAGAATATGGCTAGCAATTGGAACGAAATCATGCACATAATCTTCAAAATAATCATTTTGAATAAAATGATTTAAAAAATGAACTTTTATTTTATAAAGATAATTGAAGTGTTTTTTTTTAACCATAATATCTGTTCTAAGATATTTTAATGAGGATTTGTTTAAAACAAATTAACTAATTTTTAATATGAGTTAATAAAAATAGTTTATATATATTATTTTACCTACTTCAATGAATATGACCTTGTAAAATTCCATTCACATGGAACTCGCGAATGACCCATATAACCTAAAACATTAAAACAAAACTAAAAATGTGCAGGTTTTTACAATTAGATCAAATTTCTTTTAACTGAACATACAAAATTTTAGTTTTTAATACTTTAGCTTGTTTTCAATATACATGTTAATGGATCTCATCTACTTACACTCTGTTTCTTTAAGAATTTAAAATTATAGGGCATGAATAATTTACAAAAATCACTCTCATTCTCTTTTATATTTTAAAAACAACATGTTTTAATATTTTACATTTGAAAAATATTGCTTAAAGCGTTCAAAAGATATTAATTTAATACATCAGCTCCCAAATATGCTGAGGATGCCAATTATTAACTTAGCATACAAAAAGAAGTCATTTAAGCTTTCAAAATACTAATAATTTATTCAACGTTATAAATTTTTTCCTTATTCCTCAAAAAATATACAAACTATAAGAAACAATTCATTATGCACGTTACATATGTCTTATACCAAATGCATCCCTCAATTAAAGATGAGAGGAAGATAATACACTATAAGGCCAATGATGACCGGTCACTTGTTAAATATCCAGAAAAATACATAAACAATTATCCTGAAACTTCAGACGCGTAAACAGCATAGTAGACGTCATATATTTCCGCGAAGATTTTTTTTTCGAAACCCCATAGGGGACTGTCAACAAATTGAAGTCAAAGGAATATATTTTTATAAATAATGTCAAAAAGGCGTTGAAACTTTAGCACAGGATTAGGAGGCTTCTTGTAATAAACTGTGTTCATTTTTATGAGGATAGCACGATTACTCGAGGAGAAATTAAGTTTAAAAAAACAATCCCAAATTTCACAAAGTGTTTTGCTTATAAATTGTAGAGTTCTTAAAATAAAAGAATGTTCTTTTCAGGAATCGTGACAAACAACAATTTACACAATACCCTACAGTCAGAATTAAAATATAGTAAAAGCGAGAGCACCAACTGGACAATTCGTCGAGAACTGCATGCCATGGGATTCCATAGCTAAGCTGAAGTCCATAAGCCTAGGATCAGAGCAATTAATGTGCGCCGACGATTACAGTTGTGTACAACACGGCTCAACTGGACACTGGAATAGTGAATGAACATAATCTGGAGTGATTAATTACGCATCACGTTCTGGCATTCCGACGAACGTGTTTGGAGCTGGAGAATGCCAGGTGAGCGCTATTTGCCGCAGTGCAGTATTCTCACTGTTGAATTTGGAGGCGGAATAATCATGGTTTGGTCTTGCTTTACATGGTTTGAACTCGGTCCATTGGTTTTAGGCCTGCAACTCTGAATACCGAACGCTATGAATACATTCTAGCCAATTATGTGCTTCCAAACTTTTGGCAAATGTTACGCAGTGGACCGTATGTATTCCAGCATGATAATGCCAGTGTACATACAGCGCACGTTATAAAACACTGGTTTTTGTACATGGGGTCCACGAGATTGGCCAAGCGATTGGCCAGCCCAAAGTCCTGATATAAATCCAATAGAACAATTTTGGGATGAGTTGGAACACAGGTTGAGGACTCGACCACAATGCCCCACCACCAAAACTGAACTCTTCGCCGTATTGCAGGAAGAATGGAAGGCAATTCCGGAGTCAACCTACCGCACAGTTGTAAAAAGTCTGCGTAGAAGGTTCGAGGCTTTGATTACAGCGAAAGGCGGACCATCGCCATACTAACAGCGTGAACAGCGAACAGTTGATACTGTGTATCCTTTTAAATGGTAAAATTACAAGTACATTTTTTTTACATGTAAAGATTGTACATGCGGTTTAGTTTTCATTTATATTTGCAAGAGATTTGTAAACTATCACTAAATACATACTTTTTCAAAATGTACCACATTGTATGTACTGTTTGAGTTCTTTAAACTATCATACAGTGAAAGATACATTACAAATTTACCTATTTACTCGCCACTCGAAATTTTTATGCAACGTATACTATATTAGGATACAGCCCCTCATCTTTTTGCTTCCTTTCGAGCTTTTTCTGTCGACGATCACTTTCAGATTTTTCAAGCTATGTTTTTGAGACTTTCCGAAAAGTTGCTCAATACATTTAGCTAATACATTATGTACATTATATTTTGATTGCATTCACGCATGTGCAGTGAAACATTATTTAGTGATAAAGTATTTTGAAAAGAATATTAAACAAAACCCATTGAGCGATCTTCGATCACACTTACCCACTTGTTAGGGTTTCGTTCATCTCACGAAATCCTATTACTCCCGCTCCGTTGTCTGTCTGTCACAGAGCTATTCTCAGAAACTATGTAACTTACAGAGTTGAAACTTTGTGTATATAGCTGAATACCAGCTATGAAGATCTCAAAATATTAAAATTTGAAACATTCGTATTCTTTTAATAAATAGAGATAAAAAAACAAAAATTCTAACAGCCTTTTCCTATAAAATTTAAACATTTTTCGTTATAGCATATGCCAAAAATTAAAAATCCACGATGAAATTCTTTGTACACTAATTAATTTTCTATCCGACGATTTCCCCGTGAAAAATGAAAATTAAATAAAAAGTTTCACCAATTGAAAAAAAGATTAATATGAAATGAAAATGATTGATGTCATAGTGGTAATAAAACGGAAATTTTCAAAGTTTTCTCAATAATACACGGAGTATGAGTATGTTTATTTACACAAAGCAAATTAATATCACGTCATTAGAGAATTAAAAAGAAAATCCGACGTCATATTGGAAGTTTAACGAATTTTTCAGATGTTTGAGAATAATACAAAGATCGTATCAATATGAGTAATAGAGAATAGTAAATATATGAGTTTGAGAAACATATTGAATCATGATAAAAATCCGATTATGGAAATATTCGCATATTTTAACATTTTGAAGGTGTACAACATGTTTAATTTTGAAATTATTTTTTTTATATCGCATTTAGTCCGCGTGACAGATATTATTATGACAGAATATAGTAGCCGGCTTCGCCCGCTATCGGACTGGATTGGATACTCGAAAAAACGAAAAAATAGACCGGTAAATTTTTACTTTATAAAAAACAAAAATATGATTTTTTTTATTGTTGTTGTTGTTGTTGCTAAATGAAATTTATTTGGATTTATTAAGGAAAGGATAAAGTGTTTTGAAAGGAATATTAAACGAAACCGTTTGAGCGATCTTCGATCACACTTACCCACTTGTTTAAACTTCACCAGACGTAGAAAGAACATTTAAAAAGATGGAGTTGAATGGTCAGAATATTTGCGTTTTTCTAATCGTTTTTAATACATTTCAGTAAGTATGCTTTTTTATTTTTTTTATAACCATTAACAACTTTTCTTCACAACCAAAGAATTTTGCAGAAAGAAAAAAATTCTATTGGAATAGAATTGTCTCCACTTTGGTAAGCGTTGTGGGAAAAATGTTTTGGTTGCATATCTGAAACCTCCACATTCAGCAGATATTTTTTACATGTTTTATGCATTTTTGCAGTGCAAATTTTAATCAGCTTTTCTTACTTACTCAAATAAATAAAAAATAAGTATAAAAAAGGTTTATGACATTGTGTCTCCTCTTACTTTGCCTCCCTTCCCATCCCCTATCTTCTCTCTCATTCACTCACTCACTCTACAGTTTATAATAAATAGAATAAATATATCCCAATATATAAGAAAATTCATCTGAAAAACAAGGCTAGCAAGTAATTGTCTTGGGAAAATAAAGAAGAACTTTTCTTAAATTCTTGCATCACCGGAAATCCAATTTATTCCAACACCATTGTTTGATTTATATTGACAAGTCACAATTTTTTGCCAAAACTAATTTTATGGTTAGCTTATTCTTTAACAAGGGAGGGTTGTTTCATGTTTTCCAGCTTTACTTTCTCACAAATGATTTTACATTTTATTTAATTCTTTTCTTTTCCTTTATTGGTACCAAATTTCTGTTTTATTTTAAATTTAACTTCTTTTTCTATATTGCTGGGAATATGAACCGAAAGATTATTCATTTTTTAACTTTTACCTTGAGGATCGAGTAAAATTGTTTTATTTAACTGAATTCTTATTATGAAAATTGTGTTTTCTGTTTATTTGAATTTTAAAATTCTTTACAAATCATATATTTTATGGTTCTTTTAAAAGAAATTATTTAATATTAATACCAACTAGCTAATTTTCATGATAATTGACTAATTTAAATAATAATATTAATTGGTTATTAATATTAGCCGTTAATTATTAAATACACTATTTATACACTTGAATAGTACTTGTATACGTCATATTATAAATATATCAATTTAATTCTTTTTTAATCATAAGAACAACAATCTTAAAAACCATGTAAATAAGCGAATAAGTTTGCAAAAAGCCAGATAACTAATCAAAAATTTGATTCTCCCAGTCTTTTCTGGATTTGTAGTCTCTTTCATTTCTGAAAAACTCTACACATTTATCTACCTACGTTTGCTTCTGTACAAATTCCAGATACTCATTGTATAATGGTACTCTCAGGCCCATCACGTAGAGGCGACGACATGACTCAGATTTACGTTAAAATGAACAATGTTTATTGAAACAAGAAGTAGCTGGCAGTGAAGCAGGTGAGTTTAACTAGACTGTTCGAATTTAGATTCAATTTAACTTTATTTAGCTCTAAATGCAAACTGCTACTGTAAATTTAACTTACGCAACGGAAAATGGCTTCTCAAGATCGTACCCTGAACGTTCAGCTGTCAAAAAAACGTATATCGTTTAAAATACTTTGTTAGAAAATAATTCAGTGTCCTAAATGTCACTACTAACTAGACTCTCGTGGATTCTCCAAAATCACACGATGTTATATAAACATGATGAAGCAACCTTTTACCAAATAGCGAACTCATTGTCTGAAACCAGAGAGCAATCTACAAACACGTGGTTGCAAAGCGAGTTATCCTTTGAAAGCGAAAACTCCAACTCTATGGTTCCTTTCTGAGGCAGGCCTCGTTTCAAATCCTCTCACTAACCACTTCACTCCCATATTTATGTTTCGCCATATAACAACCACGAACTAATTAACATAAAACTGCATGAAATAACAGCAAAAAATAGATTCCGAGAGCCACAATCTCACTTGTGGAAATTAGAGAAAGGATGGATAGATGTCGCTGTCACACACACACACACACACATGTTAGACATCGGTCAAACTGCTCGTAATCAAAAACTACACTCCCTTTATAAATATATATCTAGCTCCTGCAATAACCCTCACCGGAATATGAAAAGAAAAATACACCGGCAAAATGCATGTCCAATATCTGTTTCTTTAACCATCAATTTTCATACAAATTACGTAAAAAGTACAAATGATGGTTCACCAATTTAAAAATAAATTTCTTCCAAAATCAGTTTCTACTTATCTGTATTTCTGAACCTCCACGAACGCGGTCAACTCCAGACGTACAAAAAAAAATCAACTTTCCCATTAAACCACAAAAATTTCCGTACTCCGAGGAACATGTGTGAAGTTTTTTCACTCCTTTGAGACATATGTATTAGCATAAATTCTCGTCCACCACATACCAAACTTATAACTGCTAACTTCTACTAAGCTTAAAAACATATTTCAAAAGCAAAAATCTCAAAGAAACATAACACAGCGAAAATTTTCCTACCACTAAAATATTCAAATACCAAAAATCGTTAGACGCAAACTTTTTCTAAAACGCTCGTAAACTACCAAAGCACATCACCACAATCACTGAAGACCTAAAATAATTACACAGCAAGACTTAATTTATGAGCAAGCTAAAAACTGAAGACTCCGTAAGCTACCTAAAAAACATCATAAACAACTGAAGCTCCGTTGTTGGATACAGAGGGAAACATACTAAAGACTTTTTCACTGTATCATTCTACATCTCATTTAGAAAAATTGAAATAATTAAAAAAATGTAATAACTGTAAGAACTGTTTTTTGTTAATTGTAAGAACTGCATTTTTTTTTCCAAAATAGAAAAAAACAGTATCAGAACATAACAAAAGTTAACTTTCCCTGAAAAAAACTTCAGTACACATGGATACACTTTTTACAAAAATTTCTATCAAAATAATTTTAACATTCAAATGAAACAACTTCACCAGCCAAAATCTCCCCAGACTAATAATGCCGAAAAATGAACACAAACAAGGAGAAGAATGTTAATATTTGTTGACAAGCGTAAATAAGAAAATAGAAAACGCATGTCAAGAACAAATTGACCGCAACATGTGATCGCCTAACTCGTGGCGCGTGTAAAACCATCCCACTTACTAATAAAAGCTTAAATTCAAAACATTTTAAAACATACATAATACAACACACTTTAAATAATTATAATACAAATTTAAATATTACAATAAACAATTTCTCCAGAAAAATAAAAAGCGGCTCAGAAAAGGTGTGATGTCTAATAACATCTCTAACAATTTCATAAGCATTTTTCAATCCATTTAAAGCACCATTCGTGAAACCAAAAAAAAGTTCGAAAAGAGTTTACGAAAGAAATCCATCCTGCATAAAATCCCTCTGCTCTTTTTTTTTCGAATGCCTCAATAAAAATTCATTTAAAAGTAAACGAAGAACGGTTTCACCTAATTATAGCGATGTTTCCAAGCTAGCTGAAGTCTCTCTTCGCTTGTCCCAAAATCCTTGCACAAAAGAGTTCTCGTTGTCCGAACTTAAGGTGAGGCTATCGTTGACTGCCTTTTCTGAATCCGTGTGCTGTATCGATGTCGCTGAACTGGTATGAACTCCATTCACTGACTAGAACAAGGTTGCCGTTGTCTCAGCTATGGATGTCGATGACGGGTCTCCTTGTGTCGATGAGTGGGCTTCACGTGTTGGAGAGTAGACTCCGGGTGTCGATGAATAGACTCAAACTCCGAGTGTCCATGAATACTTATCGATGAAAATTGTCTTTAGACAGACCCAAAAAAGAAGACCTACCAGCAGACTCGTGTGATCGGGGAAGTCGGGAATTCCCGCTAGACATTTGAGAGGCCTCACTCCCATCATCTCTAAATCTATAATACCTCACCTGGTCTAAAGGATGGGCCAAAAGTCCTGCATCATAGGAAAAACATGTATTGTTACAATATGTTCTCAATATGATTGCCTCCGTTGTCAAAACACAACTGCAGGCGATCGTTCATGTTCCTCAGAATGTTGGCCACTAAGATTGACGTTATGGCACGGCCCTCAGTGGCAATTTGCTCACGCAAATGGTTTTTATCCCTGATCTTCTCACTGTAAACTTTCGATTTAAGGTGACCCCATACAGAAAACTCTACACGCTCTTCAGTAGTCAGTAATTTGACCTACAAATTAAAAAAAATTAATATACCAAATTAAATAATTAAAAACTCCAATGATGCGGAACTTTTGCCCCACCCTGTAAATTAACCGTCGTTAATTCCACATCAACATCTATAACCAGATTACTATTCACCACATCCAACATTGTAAATGTACCAACCACGTTTGGACCAAAAATCGTCACTCTCTTCTGCCCCCGAAAACTAAGCCAATGTCTTTCCAACAAAACGAAATCATCCGCTTTTATCTCTAAGTCCCTCCTATGCATATTATAATACACAACTTGCCGCTTTTCCGGCTTAGGAATCGGAAATCGTACTTTCTTTACCAACTTATCTACGTCCTGTCACATGTATTCATTTTTCCGAACAAGAAACCATAAAAAAACCTCTGAAAAAGCGTGATAAATTCTCTTCCTAAAAGACAACTCAGAAGGGATTTTACCTGTCGACTCTTGAACCTCTGTACGTATTAAAAGTGCTGAAAAAAATTGTCCCAATTCAAATGATGGGAGCCAAAGTAAGAAGAGATCATCTGAATTAGCGTTGTGTGTACTCGTTCTGTCATTTTAGATTGAGGTCAATAGAGTACGGTAGAGACATGGAAAATCTCCAGATTCATATAGAGAGCCTCAAAATTATCTGAAATAAGACAAGGATGATCAGTGAAGTAATTTTTCTCTGCTTCAAATTTAGACACGAAATGACCGAAAAATACATCGAAGACTGCCTTTGCAGAAGCTTTCCTGAAGGGAATAATCTTTACCCATTTACTGAAATAGTTTACAATAACTAATATATATCTAAATCTATCAGGATTAGGCAAAGGATACGGACCAATTCTTATGCATTCCAGGAGATACGTTACTTTAATAGAAATTAATTTGCCAGATGGACTTACATTTTTCTAATAAAACTTTTGGAATGTATTGCAGCTGGATATATTTTTCGCGCAATCCTTCCCGCATTTTAGAGATGTAGCAGGAATCACAAATTCGAACATAAGTTTTACGAATTCCTAAGTGTCCTGCTAGTGGGCTATCATGGATTTTTTAAGAACATATTGAAGACAGTTTTTAGTTATGTTTAAAATTTATTTTAGACGGGTGGTTCAGGGCCGGGTCAAAGACTTGTAAAATTTTTCATTTAAAGAAAAAGCCAGTACTAATCTTGCTTTTCTTATTGCCATAAGTGTTACATTTCTGTATAGCTTTTTATGCCATTCTTAAAAATTGTCTTGCATATGGGGTTCCGACTTTTACATTTGTTTTGTTTAATTAAGTAAACAGAATAATTTTGTCAGTAGCATTAAATTTCTGATCTTGGTAACTGAAAGACAAAAGATTTTATATATTTAAAGAAAAATTCCATTTCTTTTATGAAATATGTTTCAAAAATATTTGTCTTATGCTAAACAGAAGCATATAGAAAAATCAAGAAAAACACAATAGGGTTATTCCTTGTAATAGTAGGCCGAGAACAGATTGTGAAAAGTGACCAAGTTATAGTCATATGTGAAATTAGGTATGACATGTGCAAAAGGCGTATGTACGACATAAGTATGAAAGCTGCTGTCTCGGAATAATCATAATTGGTATGCAGGGGGGGGGGGTTATATCAAAGGAGTACCTAAAATTGCTTAATTTGAAACAGACCTACTTTGAAAACAGAAGCGTTATTTGTTCAGCAAAAAAAGGAAGAGCTATTTACCTATGTACAAATTTAAAAGCAGCATTACTTAGAATGCAGTTATCAAAATTTGGTTTTCACCATCCGAAAACCAGTGTCCAGTATCAACGTAAAAAATTATTTTGATAATGTTTATGAAGAAATGATAGTTTTAAAATTAAGAATGCAATTATACAGTCGACTCTCTTTAATCAGTAATACATATTAAACAATGGAATTTATAGTTAAAATTTACGAGAAAAATCCGTAGCAACACATTTTTTCTAGAAAGTTACTTTTTTACCTTAACTTATTTGAACTTTCAGTTTAACATAAAACAAAATAATAACTTAAAACAATTATATCATTTCACTGACAAAAAATTACATTGTTACATATCTGGAAAATTTACAAACAGAAATCTAAAGTGACAAAATAAACAACTCATTTTGTATCTGCGAAGGAAAATATAAACAAATAATGAATGACTATAAAATTCAAAATTTTAAAATTTGTGTAACGTTTAGTCCCAAGATTTTCAAATTAGAGGGAGTCGACAGTATATAAAAAATATCTTAGAGGTATGAATTTTTAGCAATATTGTGTATTAAATTATTTAAAGCTGTTCTCTTAATATGCGGATGAAAATTACAGACATTAATATGAGAGTGCTTTAAAATAGAATAGTGTTTTTTATTTTTCTGTAAATGTATTGCATCTTGATTTGTAATTTATTAATCCCCAATGAAGAACTTTTTCCCGGCAATCTACAAAAATTTCCAACTTTGACAACATTTTCATAATATATTGAATTTTTAGATTTTTTTTTTTTATTCTATTAGAAAATTCTATTGGATTTTTCAGAATCAGAATCAGAATATTTGAAACCTTTATATAATTAAAAACAGAAACTACTTCATGAATATGTCAGAAAATCACATTGGAAAACATTGGATATAAAAAAGAAAGGATAATGATTATCCTGAATTCACTCATGTAAATATACAACACTATTCGTGTTTCGTATATTGAGTTTTATACATTTATATTTTTGCTTGTTTACCTCTGCATTATCTGGTTCAACTATCTGATACAAAATTTTAATTACAATCTGAGCTGCTCCAAGAATAATTGTAGACGACCCAATACTGGTAAAGTCTGGTTTTCCAACTCTTTGCGGAATTTTAATCTGATTCTAACCACAAGTACAAAAATTAGTGCCAGCCCGCCCCGGAGTGGTCGAGTTCTGGTAAAATCTGGTTACCCGATCCTATTCTTTAATCTCATATTTAAAAACAGAAAAAAGAAATTACTGCCGACCTTATTACAGCCCTCCATCGGGTCGGGTAACCTGATTTTACCCGCACCCGGTCCCGTTTCGGTCGGGTCAGGTTGGCGTAATTTTTTTATTTTTGTTGCGGGTTGGTTTTGGTCAGTTTGACTTGTTTCGGTTTCGGATCAATTTTGGGTTGAAGTTTGATTTTTGGAGCTCGGATTCGTTTTAACCTGATTTTTTTTTTTTTAAGCGATCAGAATATTGTTTCAGCTGAAAAAATAATTTTAATATGAATGAATCTTTATAACATGTTTAGTTATCTATATAAAAGATAAAATTGATATGAAGGATATGATTGTAGACTATTTTTCCATAATTGTATTAAATCCATTTTCTTTGATTTCGGCTTTCGGGTACGGATGCGGGTCAAAGAAAACTTTTTGATGGGTTGGGTTGGGTTGTGGGTCAACGAAAAAAATGTCTGGTTGGGATCGGATTGCGGGTTTACTTCAAATTAATGACTATAATTTTATTCGGATATAACTGCACTCGTACAGGATTCTAGATCCGAACAGACACGAGTCGTATCAGTTTCTGATAAAATCTGGTTTTTCGGTCGTATGCAGGATTCTACTACGAACTACACTTAAATTAAAAATATACGAGGGATACGATTTCGAAAAGTAAAGGTACAATGGCTCGCATTCCTTAAAAAAACATTTATTTAGAAAACGTAAGTTACATTTTATTAACTGGATTATTTATTATTTTTCAACATAATCACCCCCGTTATCCAAACATTTGTTAAGTCAGGGCACAAGCTTTTGTATCTCACAATCATAGGAGGTATCCGCCTGTTGTCGAAACCATATTTCAACTTCATCTTTGATCTCATCATCGTCGTGGAATGATTTTCCTCCAAGATGTGACTTCTTTCAATTTGAGAAGTCTATTCGCACGAATTGTTTCCTCCGTTCTCTGAAGAAGGGCATCAGAGATCACAGATGGCCGACCTGTTCTTTGTTCGTCATGAACATCGGTCCTACCTTCTGAGAAATGACGACACCATTTCATTACATTTTGTCGATTCATAATGTTCCCATAAACAGAAACAATTTCTTTGTGAATATCCGCTGGTCGCTGACCTCTTGCATGAAGAAAACGTATGACGGAGCGCACTTCGCATTTGGCGGGATTCTGAATCGGCGGGACTATTTTAAACACGACCTACTTCAACCAGAATCAACGTTGAAATGCCGAACAATTGCGAGGAGAAAGCTAATTGTTCAAGGTTAACACCTGCGGTGCCAACTTGCTTGCCAAAACTTTTCTTTTCCTCCGGCGTACGGTGTATCTTTACTTTTTGAAATGCCCTCGTATATACACACGACACGGGTTATATCGTGTTCGCAAAAATCAGATCAGCCGACCTCTGATCTATATCTAATCCGTAACAAAAATAAAAATTCGATCCGAACTTTTCAGATCGTATTCGGGTAAAATCCGGTCACCCGGATCACAATCGTCACAAACATCAAACATCTGTAGCAAATATATATATATATATTGGATCGTATGCGGATAAAATATGGACCCGACCCGATTCAGAATCACCACAAATGTTACTAACCTTCGGATACAATCTGGTCATCAGACCCGATGCAAAATCGTTACAAATGTCACAAATCTGCAGCAAAAGAAGAAAAAAATGCTGATACGACCTTTGTAGATCACATTCGGGTAAAATTTGGTCACAGCGACCCGGTGCAGAATCGTCACATTTTTCACAAAGTGGACACACTGTGACTTCACAAAATAGTCACAGTGTGACGTCACAGAAGGGCGTAAAACGGCCATAACGACTTCACAGGCAAGTCACAGTGACTTCACTTCCACGTCGCGTGACGTCACATTGACGGTCACAAAGTCACAATGTGACGTCACAGTGACGTTTCTGTGACGTCACAATGCATTGCGGAATAATATCGTAAGTAAAACAATTGTAAAATTTCTCCTATTTGGTCATTTTTATAGATGTTTAAACATTATTTTTTAATATTTGTGGTCATTCATATTAAAGAACCATCATTTGTATTTATTTTTATTTTAATTATTTTTTTAGGATGGGCGTTTTACGAATAAGTGTGATATATCTATCGATTAGTGTAATTATTAGACAGATAAATTTATAATAGTGGTACTTGATTATATGAATTTTCAACTTTAAAATTTGAGTGTTCTTCTAGAGATTGTTATGACATTTGAATTGGGGACATTTTAAATCACACAGAGTTTTGAATGCCAAAAATAATAAAAATGAAAAATCTTTTGAATTTTTCAGTTATCTACAGATTTTTTCAGATATAGGTTGTACGTATGTTCCTTAACTACTTGACAGTTTTGCCTGAAAGCCGCTCGGGCAAGAAGAGTTTGTTTGTTTCGTTACTAAAAGTTTTTGGATACCACTAATTTTTAAGTGTAATCTTCAATTTATTAATTGGTAGACATTTTCCAGTTATATAGGAAAGTACTTTAGTGTCCCTATTTTTAGATTATTGTATCAAAAAAAAGAAACTGTTAAGGAGTTAATTATGTTTGGAGAGTGATACAAGATGGCTTGTCGCAATATAAAAGTAGGATTCTGTAGTAAAAAAAGAAGGATCATGTTGAATATTGAATCTAATATATTCATCTTTTTTAATAAAGATATAGTAGTAGTTTAATATTTCCTTATCTCCACTAATGAAGTTCGAAACTTTGTTCAGATCATTCGTAAATTTAACACTCCGTTTTTAATCTGAGTTGAGAATCTTTTTTAAATATTAACATTTCAAAAAAGATAAAATATGCGGAATATTACCCAAAAGTCCTAAACATTTTCTTCAAGTACAAATATTTATCCAAAATTATAAAAATGCCTAACATTAAACAAAGATCTTAAAGAAAGGGGGGAACCCTAAAAATGCAAGTTTCGACGAATTTCTGATCTCTAGTAATCAGTTACAAAATTAATAGGATATTGTAACCTGTTTTAGTAGCGGGCATTCTACTACCCGATTACTAATTATCGATTAATTTAAATGTTGAATTTCACATATTAAGAACACATTTAAAACTTAATAAATTATATTGTAAACTCAAAATACACTCCTCGCACCAGCGTGCGGCAATTCAGCATTAATCATTACATTAGCACTCTAAAATACGTGCGTTCAACAGGCAGTCCAGAGTCCAACTAACTGTTTCTTCCCGCTCAACGGCGAAGTGTTGTTCCGTGCGGTTTTAAGTTAAGCATAGATGAAAAACCATGGACCCAGCTCATTAGCTGGTTTTAAGTTTTCGGCGATGCCAGATCCCCACAGTAGCCCCCCCTTGAGCGACAGCGAAATAATTTCCACCATCAGAGGTAGCGAGGGTTAAATCTGACGCGCCGACCAGAACGAGTAGTTACTGAACTTCTGGGAGCTGGAATTTCCGCTTCTTCTGTGAATGTTGCCGCTGGCGAATCTAATTTAGAGTGGTTTTCTGCGGGTTGAGGATTTGACTGCTGCTCCTCACTGCATAAGAAGGCAGGTTTTACTCTGTCTATATTTACCGTAACAGTTCTGTCGTTGATCTTAACAGTGAAATTTTTGTCAGTCCGTTGCAGAACCTGGTAAGGCCCCTCGAATGGAGCTTGCAGACTCTTCTTAATCCCCTCTCTGTCCAAGAAAACATGTGAGCAAGACTTAAAATCCTTGCTGACAAAAATTTTACGCTCAGGTGTCAACCGAGAAGTGGCTGGTTGTAATCGTCGCATCACCTCCCGTAGCCTGCCAAGAAAATCGACTGGATTAGGTGAACCGGCTGCTGGAACAAGGAACTCTCCTGGAAGGGCGATGGTGGTACCATGTACTATTTCCGCTGCTGTAGCCTGCAGATCTTCTTTCCACTCTGTTCGTATGCCCAGGAGTACAGTTGGCAAAACTCGAATCCAATCTGTGGTGTTGTGGGCCATAATTGCAGCCTTGAGCTGTCGATGGAATCTCTCCACCTGACCGTTCGCTGCCGGATGGTATGGGGAAGTATGAACTTTCGAGATGCCCAGGTAACGATTCAGTGCCGAAAATAGTGATGATTCGAATTGGGGACCTTGGTCAGTTGTTAGACGTAAAGGTGGTCCAAAACGGGCGATCCAATTGGCGTAGAAGGCCCCCGCCACACTCTCAGCAGTAGTATCAGCCAATGGAATTGCTTCTGGCCACTTGGTGAATCGGTCAACACATGTTAAGCAAAACCGAAACCCATTAGACGGTGGCAATGGTCCACCCCCATGGTTCAAAATATCCAATCGGGTAACGAGGAGCTTAAAACATTAATTCTTGCACTCTCCACACGCTTGGAGAAGTTGGAAGTGCAGGGGAATAATAGCAGGCAGAGTCGTTCCAAGTCCCGTGACCGTTTTAGGCATTATAAACGTGATAAAAGTCAAGAAAGGAATGCTAATTCTAAACATTTATGTTGGTACCATGCTACTTTTGTTGATAAAGCAAGTAAATGCCGCAATCCTTGTTCATGGGAGGGAAACTAGTACGGCCGTCACTCAATTCTGAGAGTGACGGTGCAGTTCAAATAAATAGGCTCTATCTCAATGATAGAACTACTCATTTGAAATTTTTAATTGACACGGGGGCTGATGTGTCTGTCTTTCCTATGTCAAAAGCTGATAGAACGCTTACAGCAGATAAGCTACAACTTTTTGCCGCGAATGGCACGATCATTCCTACGTTTGGTCAGCAACTCTTAAAGCTAGATTTAGGCCTGCGCAGGGAATTCCATTGGTTATTTATTCTGGCAGATGTTTCGCAACCAATTATTGGGGTTGATTTTCTTCGACATTTTGGTTTACTCGTTGATGTGCGTCAAGGAAAATTGCACGACCCCATTACGAATTTGCAGGCGCAGGGTATAATTGATAAGTCAAATAGTAGCAATATACGCATGGTTTCTGAAATGACAACATTCCATACGCTGCTTAACAAATTCCCTAGCCTAACCGATACTTCAGTCTACCTTAACCCCCCAAAGCATGATGTGCAGCATATTATTGAGACCAAAGGTCCACCTGTGTTTGCTAAGCCTCGCAGACTTCCTCCAGATAAGCTTCGCGCGGCTAAGCAAGAATTTCAGTTTATGATGTCGGCCGGTATTTGCAAACCTTCTAGCAGCTCTTGGGCTAGCCCGTTGCACATGGTACCCAAATCGAAAGGCGATTGGCGCCCGTGCGGGGATTATCGTCATTTAAACGCTGCTACAATTCCGGATCGCTATCCTGTTCCTCATATTCGGATTGTACACAAGCGCTCCACGGTAAACAGATTTTTTCGACTTTAGATCTGTCTAGAGCATATCATTAAATTCCGGTACGACCTGAGGACGTTCCAAAAACAGCAAATCCCAGCAGTAAGGTTTGGTCTTTTAGAATTTTTGTATATGACGTTCGGTTTAGCCAATGCTGCTGCGACGTTTCAGCGATTTATCCATAGAGTGTTGTATGGGCTTGAATTTAGCATTCCTATTTTTTGATGATGTACTGGTAGCATCGGAGAATTACGAGCAGCATGTCAGACATTTACAAATAGTGTTCGAGCGTCTATCTCAATATGGGGTACGTTTGAACCCATCTAAGTGTGTTTTTGGCCAATCTAATGTTAAATTCTTAGGGCATAACATCTCTGCGGAGGGCATTAGCCCACTTCAGGATAAGGTTGACGCGATTAAAAATTTTCCCCGTCCCGAAACCATTAAAGAATTGCGACGTTATCTGGCCATGCTTAATTTCTATCGCCGGTTTATCTACCATGCTGCACACACACAGGGGGTTTTAAACAAATATTTGCAAGGAGCCAAAAAGAATGACAAAAGCATAATTCAGCGGACAGAAGAATCTAATGATGCTTTTGTACGAAGCAAGGAAGAACTTGCAAATGTTGCCACCTTGGCATACTTCATACCTACGACACCTCTATCTATTGCAGTGGATGCGTCAGACTTTGCAATGGGTGCAGCCTTGCAGCAGCAGGTGAATGATAATTGGCAACCTCTAGCGTTTTTTTCAAAATCTCTGTCACCAGCTCAACAAAAATATAGTGCTTAGAACCGCGAACTTTTGGCGGTAGGTCACCACTTTAGTAGCGGGTATTCTACTACCCGATTACTAATTATCGATTAATTTAAATGTTGAATTTCACATATTAAGAACACATTTAAAACTTAATAAATTGTATTGTAAACTCAAAATACACTCCTCGCACCAGCGTGCGGCAATTCAGCATTAATCATTACATTAGCACTCTAAAATACGTGCGTTCAACAGGCAGTCCAGAGTCCAACTAACTGTTTCTTTCCGCTCAGTGGCGAAGTGTTGTTCCGTGCGGTTTTAAGTTAAGCATAGATGAAAAACCATGGACCCAGCTCATTAGCTGGTTTTAAGTTTTCGGTGATGCCAGATTCCCACACTGTTACCAAGCTGCTGGTGTAACGCTGGAACCTGTTAACAGAAAGTAACTGTTTTTCCCATTTTTACAAAGCTGAATAAAAGTGGCCTGTCTGACGAAAGTACCACGCTGTAAGCTGGAAGACAAAAGAAGTTGAAAAGTACACTTTTTTAGTTTTAATTTGCACCAAGTTTATCAGTAAACTTGATCATTTGATTGGAGACATAAAAATCTGTGACTAAAGTTTAGTCTAACTGTGTTTTCCACTAAGATATGACGTGGCAGACCAGTTTCTTGATGAAGACACTAAGTTAATCGAGTTCTATTTATTGTAGATATTTCATCCGTGAATACGATAATGTGATTGAGAATCTAAAAATCAACCACTAAAGTTTTGTTTGCCAGCGGTTTCCACAAAAATATGACGTGCCAGACCAATTTCATTGTATTATGCTAATCGAGTTCCATTTAATGCAGGAATTTCTTCCATGAACTCGATGAGGTGATGTCTTTTGCAGTCGTCGACCAGTCTAATATCTAATATTGAATGTTCGGGAAAAAAATTTAGAATTCGGTGAAAAACATTTCATTGTGGCTTATGTTTAAATATAAAAAAAAAGTTTAAATGTAAAAAATACTTAAATGATAGTTTATTTAATTGAGCGCCGCAGACCTAGTGTCGGATAAGAGTTTAGTTTATTAATAAAAATGGGATATGTTTTGCTAATTGGTTCGCGATAGTGTAAGAGAATTGCGAGTTTGAGGCTGGACGTCACCAAATATTGCCATGTACATTGAAGACATCTGCTGAACGTTAAATCCGCCGTGGAAACAAAGTCCTTGGAACATGAATTGTCTCTCCGCGGTATCTAATCAGACGCGGGTCTCATAAACTGGCTCCAAACTAAAGTGGCTCTTAAAAAAAGTTCTTTTGCGAAAGGTTCCTTGACATTTTCCTGAATACAACAACAACATTTTCTTAATTCTGTAATTTTTAGTTAGGACAGACTATCAAAATGAAAGGGGTCATAACCATGTTCATCAATAATTCTGTAATTTAAGATTACTAGTCGATCCCGCGCAGAGCATCTGCGCTCTAGTGTCTACTCTTTTAAATATAAGCATATTAGAATATGAATTTCAGCATTATATGTATAAATACTACGCATAAAAACTTCTTCACTTAGGACTGGGTACTTTGAAATTAAAAAATATATACACATCATAATATACGGACGCCATTTAAAAATGTGAAAACAGAGGTACTTTTTTAGCATCATGCATATAAAAACCTTTGTATGCACACAATAGTTACTGGATACTCTTTAAAATTAAAAAAGTGTATACATATTATATTGAAAGTATCTACACCATTCACAATTATCAAAATATTTTTTTTTCAGCATCGAAAACTTCTTTAAGCACACAATTGTAAATTTCAAAGCTCACATATACTACAGTAACTGAATCAAAAGATCTAACTCTTGAAAGACCAACATACAACTGACCATTAGCTAAAAACTGGATTTGACAAATCTAAGCAATTTCTTTCAAAAGTTTGACCCTGGGATTTATTTATAATAATTGAAAAAGCTAATCTGATACTAAATTGTATACGCTTAAATGTAAAAGGCATATTATTCTCTGATGGAATAAGTGGTATTCGAGGGGTAAGAAAAGTTCCATTAATATTGAAATAAATTTACTTTGCTTCAATATCATTATTCTGTAAGTTATTAACTATAAGTCTTGCACAGACCTTTGGAAGGTACTAAATTTCTTGATAACATTATGATGGCCCCATGCCTTCATTTCAGTTTATGAGGTGGCATTCCAATTGGTGTTAAACTGTTTAAAAAATCTCCAGTATATGCAAGTTGATCTTGTGGATCATAATTTATGATCATGTCAATGCTTTCATAAACCCTTTCCGTTCCTAGCATACATTGTAAAGCACGATTTTTAATTTCAAGTGACAAATTGTTTGTCGCTGTTAGTATGGCTCTTCCTTTAAGCTTTTGAAGTGTCACTGTCCTAAAACCGATGTCACTGAAAAGTTGATGCACTGAATCATGTATATCTGGATAGGAAATTGAGGGCAACTTAATAGTTTCCCCACCCTCTTTGACATTCGCCAAACTGTAACAGCCACCTTGCTAACTCTCTCTGTGTTTTACGGGTACTGTCATAACTCCAGTGTTCCGAGCGGGATCTCTCTATTACGGTAGCGTAGAAACACGGGAGACAGGTTTCTTATTTAAAACTAGAAAAATTTTATTCACTGACAATTTACAAGTTGTAATGGATCAATGAAAGTCTCTTTTATCCTCAAAGTCCTGGGTTGTGGTTTTCATCAGAGTCCTTAGACGGTCTAGAGTTTGTGGAATACAGTCTCTATTCATTTAAATCATGGGGCCCTAAAGGTACCCCTCACTTTCACTTAGCAGCGCTGAGTCGCTGGTCTCCTTCTCACACAACTACCGAAGTCATCCCCCTTCTGAGGCAGGGAGTAAAAACCCTTTCCTCCGAGCAGAATTCTCACTTCTTCCAAGCGGAGAGGAAACTCTCCACTCTCTTCGGATCTCCAGCACCGAATCCCTCTTCGGCCCATTTCTCCAAAGTCCTGACGGTCGGGGGGGGGGGCATGGGCGGTGACCTCCGTCATTTAGCCCTATCATAGGCGACATACACCTCTATTGGGTCACGGTGGTTTCATCATCTCGATTGCTCTGGGAAGCAAGGTTGCAACCGTGACGATCTGGGGGGTCTGGGTCATCCATTTAAATGTCATGCAATGTCGCCTACGAGTCTGGCCTTTTCAACTTAGCAGTCTCACTTGTCACCAGGAAAAGATCGAACAGTGCTTTTGATGTTCCGACATGCGTAGGTGGTCTAACTCGAGGCGTGGCAACTGTTTTTAGGCGAGAGCCTATATTTATTAGCTGGGAAAGCTTCAAGATCTCACAATACGTATATTTCTGTAAATTTCAAAATTTAAAATTTAGAACAAAGTCTATGCATCTTTATGCAACGCTAAACTGTTAGCGATCTTGAATCTCTAAAACTGAGAGGTAGGACATGACGGAAATCTCCACTCTATAATATTATTTTATTCATTTATTATTATCGATTCTATATTATAAATCCCAAATATGTGCATCAGTAACATTGACGTCATGAAGATGCGGACAACAATGAGGTTAAATTGCATAAGGTAAACAATGGAGCTAATGTTTAAATTGGTAACAAAATGGCGCGTTTTTTGGTTTGACTTCGCACTTTATTTTCTTTCCTTTTTAGAAAGTAGCTAGCTTTTTGCAAAAACTAAGAAAAAATACAGCCCTATTTTTACAAAAATTGCATTTTAGATGCAGAAAATTTTTCTACATAATGTGTGATGAGTTTTAAATCGATACCTCAAATACTTTTCGTAATATTTGCAAATTAGTGAAAACAAAACACTTGTTGCCACCGGCAAAAAAGAAATAATCGCGATTTCTCTGCCACGTACGATAGCGTAATATATATATAGATGTTTACATATCAATAACATAGAAAACTATACATTCATTTACAACATGTGTCAGAAATAGCCGTGCAATTAGCAACATATTAATAAAAACTAAAATTATCCCTTACAATTTGATCTGATGCCATAAATAAATAATGTAATAAATAAAATTAAAAGAGTTTGTCTTGCCACGTATTTGTACGTGAATACAGAAACATATATACTTAACTATGAAAATAATTTGATTACAGAAGATCGTGCTATTTCATTTGGCGAAATTCCAAAAAACTTTGGGTTTCATTACAAATATAATATGTTTATCACAAATACAAAAAATAATATGTGGGAAATTGGTCACGGTAGTTATATTCGCTTTTGATCCCTCCGGAAAAAGAAATGTTAGAATAACAATAACTTGCAAAATTTGTTCTGATATAAGAAAAAAAGATACACATAAAGAAGGTTATTCGAATGTTCAGTAAATGAAGCTAATAAATAAATAAATATATTTATCACATATTTCTCTGTAATGCGCAGATATGTTTCACTTCTTTCGCAAACAGAATTACGTAAGAAATGTTGATGAATATATTATGATCCTTTGTGCTCTTTGAGAAAAAATAGATTTAATGAAAATAGATGCATACAAAACGTCTGCATATATATTTGAGTACTATTATTAATATGAAAGATTTTGTTATATTTCAGTAGAATTTACATTTTTTTACTTTTATTCGTAATTGGTAATAAAATCTTAGAACATTGAAATATTTAGATTACATAGAATATTATCGATGAACAGATTACATTAGTAAAAGTTCAAAGGGTGTCTCTTTTTATCATTTACGAATAGCTAAATCCTAAACCGTTAGATTTAGATTTATACTTTTAAATGCAAAAAAAAATGTAAATTTTGTTTTCCACCAAGATTATAGATATTTGAAGCTTATTTGGTGATGCAAATGAGGCAGTTACAGAATGCATTGAGAAAGCATAGTTATAGCTAAGCAATCAATAAAACACTATACATCACGTAAATCCTTCCCTTCAAAAATTTTGTCCTTTATTTATTATTAATTCCTTATTAGTTATCCTAATTAGTTATCCTATTTTCTTCGCTCTATATTAAGTAACATAGAATAACCATTTCCTTAAAACGAATCGGATATTTTAATGAAATAAAATATTATACGAAAAAACAGTTTCAAGCTAATGTTAAACCAATGGTAGACTTCATTCAAATTTCGCGTTTGCATTTCGATATTTTTAAATGATTTTTATGTCATACGATAGCTGAGATCGATGTCTAACGGGATACTGTCATATTTTTTTGGTTTTGGTTGCAGTTTCTGACGATACTTTCACTTTCAAAAACGATTTTGAACCAAGCAAAATGTTGTTGTTGTTTTTGTTGTTGTTTTTTCATTGCTGTTCTTCTTTAAACGCAATTTACGTGATCGCAAATGCAGGGTGGTCTTTAAAAATCTTTGGAGATATATAAGCCTGATAATAAAAATACAACATAAAAAAAGCAGGACTGGATCGAATATGATTGCATTCCGCTATACATACAACAGCAACTGACTAAACATATAACTTAACACGTATTTATAAACTTAGGTGGCGGACCTTATAGAAAGTTAGCAGAAAGAATGAATCAAAGTTACACAAACAAAATTGTATAAAACTGAAAACGGAAATAATAGCAATTCAGTGTAATGCTATGATTACAATATTCTAGCGTCCTGCGACTGTAGCGTCCCTGTGACTGTAGCGTTTTAATATAAGGAATAAAAAGTTTGATGTAGTTATTACGCTAAAGAATGTGATAAAGAACAAAAATCAAGCTCTGCCGATTTCGATTACTATGAAACAATTTCGAAAAATTCAAATAGAAGTTATTCATTCTTTTATATCTCAAAGTGATTGGTGCAATGAAAAATCATAAATCCCATTGGAACGGTACCTCCCACACTAAAAACGGCAATATAAAACGCAAACAAAAAATATCTGTAAATGTACGATATCTGCTGCAGCAGCACTTTGGCATTAGTGTCATCGCCTGCAACTTCACATTTCTGTGACCGATAAGATCACACGAACTCACTCAATAGTTAAATACCCTCCTTTGTGCGTATTTGAAGGCCAATGTTCACAGGTCACAAAATATGACTCACTTGAAAGATGTCAATAAACATGAGGTTCTCCAACTTTCTTATGGTATGATACATGCTTTATTGTTGTTCACAATCTCCCGCATGCAATGCACCATCGTCTATGAAAGAGTCACGTAGAACATTTGTTATCTGAATAAAATAGTTTGTTTCAATAGCTTCTTAGTTTTGTTGTTGTTGTTTTCTTTTTCTCCTATTCCCCAAATTTGTATGTACCTTAAATCGACGTTTTTAGAACTATAAGTACACTTCCAATACAGTTTACAGATTTTCGCTGCTTTGATCGCTTAGCATTGCAAAATAGTGCAAGGGTTGTTGCCACTTGAAACTTCCTAATGTTTTCACTGTGCGAGCTAATTCTTCTTTTTATCCAAACTCCCGAGCACAAACCTTGAAATAACTACATCTCAAATTTAATTCTGTTTCCTTTAACGGCACGGTCGATTAAGCTTCATATATCCGCGAAGTTTCTTTAAGATCATCCTGTACACATGTCCTCTTACTTCCTTTTCTTCGCCACATGCGAATTTCCCGGTCCACGTGCTGCCATATACGAAACCGCCTATTTGTCTAGTACAGGGATGGCAAACCTGCGTGCCAGTACGCTAATTATTGCCGCTTTTCATGGATAATTTTCTTCGCTCTATTTAATCTCATAATTTCTTTCATTAAATAACCCGAATAATAGTTTTCATGAAACAATGATGGCAATTAGCACACCTAGTACGCGGATTCACCATCCCTGGTCTAATGATTAGAGGACTGACTATTAGTCAATAGATGCCGAGTAAGAATCTCGAATATTTCACGCATTTTATCATCATATTAATAGTATTTAATATATAGACAAAATTTGTCGAATATTAACATAAGGAGATTAGTCTTTCTTTCGTATACAATACATGAGTATTTCTAGTGGGTTATATTCCAAATAGAAATTTCGTTCTGTTTAACCCTCGTTTGCAAAATATAACCCTAATGTGATTTTAAATACATTACTTTTTAAATACGTATATCACACATAAGAGCGTACCCTAGTCACACGACAAAACTGCTAATTTAATGTTAATCATATGGGAGCATTCATTTCCTCTTTTGTATTTCCATGTTTTTAAATGATTTTCTTCATGGAATAACTGATATTAATTTCTAACAGGGCTCATTTCTACTTTTTCGATTTTGGTTGCAGATTTTTTTTGAAGATACTTTCACTTTCGAAATTGGTTCCGAATGATTCGTGTAGGCTCTTAAGTACAGCAACTACTTGTTATGTGGTAAATGTGTGACATCGATATATTCATTTTACTTACTTTGTATTCGCTGTGTTATAGGAATTTCTTAATGATAAGTTCAAAATTAATTAACCATTTAATTGTTATATATTTTTGGAACATTTTTAGTAAAGCATCTAATTGCTCATTTTTCCGAATTTATTTTCATTTTCGTTTTAAAGTCATTAAAATAGTGACTCGTGCAATGAAATTAACTTTATTTCACTATAAAATAATAAAAACACCGCAAACTGCTACCTAGAAAAGACAAAGTTTAATTAAGTTATTAGCCCGCGAAAGAAACGTGGGCAAAGTTTAAGAAATTCAACTCACAGTCTTCCTTGAATTATAAATAATTTCATTAATATATTTTAAATGATAGAGAGATTCTTCATAATTCACAGATTCACACTGACAATTCTTCTCTTATTCAGCCAGGATTAAATCCTTCAAAGTATTTTGGAAATGAATAATCATTAAACCGTGGTTAATAGTCCTTTTGTTAATATCTTATTGAACGCATGATTTTGTCTCTAAGAGTGAACTTAAAATAAAGTGGATATTTTTAAACAATGAAGATTCGTAAACGAAATTCAGCAGATTACAAAGAAAAATTAGGAACCCTTGTGTGACTTAAGCATTGCACAGTGACAAATGTTATGTTAAATATAATTATTTAATGTTAATCGAAATAAATTCCAAACAATTGATTACATTGAATTCAAACAACGAATTTGTTAAATGTCTAAAATAGAGAGAGGTGTATGGAAATAGGGGTAAAATAATCAAATACAATTTCTAAATTTATATGCATTTAATTTCTGATTAGTTTTATTATTTAATTTCTCAGTTATTATTTATACGCGTTCAAACGAAAGATTTCCTTCGATACAAAACTATTGATTTTGATTTTAAAACTTGATTTAAATAATAAGGATATTCTCGTCATGGACACTATTCAATTTTTAATCTAGTCATGCAAACTAGGCTTTTGGTTTTTAAAATTTTGCCTATTTTTGACATTAACCTTTTAATTACGGGCCAGGACTAGCGACTATTTTTGTATTCAATCGCACCACAACTTATAAAACATTTTCTTTGTGGCAGATATCTCCTGAAAATATCTTGGTAAGTGTATCGCAGAAATAATTTTTCAAGAAGTGGTACGAATAGAATTTAAAAAAATGTCTCTTGGACGTACGGTGTCCCAACCCCGTAATCAAAAAGTTAAATGCAAGCATTTTAATATTCGATATAAAAGAAAGCTGCTATAAAAGTATTTGGTTTATAATTACAAACAAATGTAAAAGTAATATCAAAGTCATGGATGATACATATATGTTGCAAAATTATAAAAACATAATTTTATGTCCTAAAAAGAAATTTTTAAACCTGGTAAACTTTCATAAGTTAACATTTTATTGAAAAAATCTCACCTACAGAAGCAAAACAAAACATGCTGAGTTCATACACTAGTGAATGGATGGCAGAAGAAACATATATGGAATATGTAAAAAAGTTATGGAAATAAAATGATTATGATACGCCGATGAATACGCCGATGTATGTCATTTGCTTATTTTCGACAAAGTTCTGATTCATATAAGAATTAATCTCGAATTGTCGAAAAAGATCTGATTTAATCTTAATCCCACCAGAATTTCTTTTATTTCCTAAACTAGCCGATGTATTTTAAGTTTTAACCACTAGAAAGTCGAATGAAACAAAATTAAAAAGGTTTTATGCAATAGAACGAAATCCACACGATAACACCAAACGCTTTTCTTACGTCATTATTGGATACACCAGCCAAAAAAATAATCTATATATATATTTCTCTTACGTGGCGCGGAAATAAGGCTGAATTTCTAGCTTACCGATGGCAACAATCGTAGTTTCCAGTTCCAATATGGCGGCCATTGTGACAGCAGTGAAACTTAAACTAGCAATTATTAAAAATAAAATAACATGTGCGTAATCCAAAGCGTTTGAGATGATTCCTCATTTTAATTATGAGTAATATCGTTAATTCCAAATAAATTCTCAACTCTTATTTAGAATTTATTTACGAATTTCTCTTGCACAAAAACCGGAGAGAATGAAAATATCAACTGGTTAGATTGCACGTGCTGCCATCTGTTACTGTCTTGAAGAAGTAAAAAATAATTTCTTTTTCATATTATAGAAGCAATGAGCTTTAAACTAATTGTTTTTCCGAGATCTTTTTTCATAGTATTTAAATGATTTATGTCCATTGGTAGCACCAATATAAATGCATTTTTAATTGTATTTTCAACGAAGTTTTCAATTACTTTTTTTAAATTAAAAAAATTTGTCAATTTCATATGTTAAAATGATTTATGGTAGTACTCATTCCGGCTAGAACTGTTTGGGACCGCGTAGCGGTCTTAATATGAATTGCTTTGCAATTCACGGGGGTTGGCGAGCGTTAGCGAGTAGGGGGCTGAGCTTCCTAGTATAAATAATTTTTAAACAGAGTCACCCAAACGAGACAGCTCACCTTCTAACACTTAAAGCATAGAAACCTATCAGAATCATATAATATGTATGAGCAGGGCTGGACAAATGCGGTCACGAGCGTAAAGTTAGTTATTTAATCTAGTGGTTCATCTTTTCCTTGGTACAAAAATTGACATAAGAAATTATCGGAAATGGGACGGCATTTTAATTTAAAATTCTCATAAGATGTTTCATGACAGAAGTTCCAAAATTGTAAAATATTAAAAAATAAACTTAGAAATTATATTGAAAATAATCTTTTATTTTTAATTTTGCAAAAATAAGCTCATTAAATCCAAATTTTTAAATAACAAAATCTTAATTATTTGACAGGCAAATACACAAACAATTATTTTCCTGCTTCACTATTTTACCGATACCCCATTCATCAGATATAGATTTTGTAGCACTCAAATGTCCGGAAATTTGAAACATTTGGCAATCTGTATTTCCCATCATATACGTTATTTCTAACATCATGTACGTTATTTCTAACTTAATGCATAATATTCTTACCTATTCAAAACAGCACAAAAAATTTCTTTAATCCATAAGGTAAATCATATGCTTGTATAAGCATAATATGTTACAAAGAACAGCATTTATTTGGCAATGTTTAGGCTATTTCTTTATCGATAAAATGGAAAATGGTTTGGGATTCTAAATCTTTTTCGAAATGTGTTTCAAAGTCTCATATATATATTTTTTTTTTTTCAAAGGATCAGTTCCAAGAAGTTTATTTAATATATTTTGCGATATTTCATAATAAAACAAATAATAATCATTTCGACAATTCCAGAAATAACAGGTGTTTTAGTTGGCTAGTTGTACAAAAATCAACAAACTGCAACTGCAATTACTGTCTTAAAACTATGGTTAAAAACTTTAAATGTCTAAAAACAAAATACGTTGTATAATATTCCAATATTATTATTGAAACTAAAAGGCCAATAAAATCAATAATCTGAGTATAATACTTTGTATCAATTTTTTTTAATCTATATTATAAAGGGAAAACAATCTCCTGACTAACGCTGATGTCATATCGACGCTGGCAACGACTTAAGCAATCCATGTACCTTTTCTAGCAAATTTAAATACTTTTAAACATCCATAATTTATTTTTTTTGCACCGTAGAATATAGAAAATTGTAATTTGTTTCAAAACTGTATTTTAATTTACTTATCGTTTAAGAAATAAAAATATTTGAAGAATATAATTTTTTTTAAATCCATCTCTACCGTATTCAGTTCGATTACGGAAAATTAATCCGTTTGCACTTGAAAAAATGTAAACTGTTCAGCGTTTATCTCCGACTAATATACCATAACGAAATAAACACTTCATCAATAAATAAATAAATAAATAAAATAATATATTCGAAGCACAAATTTAACAGATATATAATCGAAGTATGTGTTTAAACTCTAAAATAATCAGAGCCCAAAAGGCTATTGTAAGTAGAAAAATCTTTTGTGATTTCTTTGGCTCTAATCTCTGGCATGCGGTTAATATGAAAGTATGTCTTCTAGCAAATTCTTAAACTTTATTTGAATACATTATTTCTATTTTTCGTATAAAATCGCTTTATGGTGTTGTCAATGGTCAATCTAAAAATATATGTAAAAAATCTATTTTTTCATAAGTTTGAAATAAAAATGTAATTTTCATTTATGTCCCGTACATAAGGCAGTATTTTATAAAATACGAAAGCCAGGGTTGGATAAACTGGTTTTTGTAAAGAGAAAAGAAAAATTTTCAAAGAATTCTAAAGAATACATTTGGTATGCCAATTTACGAAGCAACAATAATTAAACCTTCAAAACCTTTTTAATTTCTGTTAATCTAAACATTTAAAAGTAAGTATTTCAATTAACGTTGTACGCATTTTTAATGATTCTTTTTTTTTTAGTCTGAAAGGAATTCTTCTATTAAAAGTTTATTCTAGAATCACTCTTCCAAAGTTACTTTTTTAGACGATAAATGTGAAAATCTAAATCAAATAAAAACAAATAAACAGCTATCGTTGTACCTTCTAGAAGATATTTTCTAAAATATCTCTTTAAATCAAAGATTTCTATTTCTATTTTGCGATGTCTATCTTAAAATTCCATTACATTTCTCTTTATTTAAAATTGAAAAAATATATAAATCAGTTTTTTTATTGAAAACAAAAGTAAAGTTTTTAGTTATTTTTGTTCGAAAAAATATTTTATTTAAAAATTAACTTATGAAATCATTATTAAAATTGAAAAACAAAATTGCTGTTTTAGCAACTGCTATTATTGTCTGTGTCTAAATAGTAGTTCCTTCATTATTATGTAAATGACATAAAAAAACTAATTTATTTTTGCGTAGTTTAAAAAAATTATCATTAATTAATGTAATTCATCTATGACAAATTTGAAATTTATACATATAGTCGGGCCCGAGTCTGCTTGTCCAAAAAAATGCATTTAATTTTTCGAATATTTAGAATTTTAAATTATTTCTTATTCTCTTATATGAAACATGTTATCCAGTTGAATCAATTTTATTTAGTGCACATTTTTAATTTGTTTTGTAGCTTGGCAAATTTTTTACAATTTTGAAAATCTTATGTATATTGTAACACAAGTCATGGACTATTTGTCACAGTATGTAGGGATGATTGTCACAATGAATATCTATAATACAATAACCTCTTCCGAAAAGCGTTCTTTATCTTTCGAAACCTAAGAAACAAATATATTTTCGCGATTTAAAGAAGCATTTATAATAACAAAGTTTCTTTTGCGACCAATGATTTCTGTAAACGTTTCGAAGTAGTTTTTATAATGTATTAATCAGTTTTCTCAAACCAAAATATCGGTTTTTAGGATAATATCAATTCTCAATTATACATTTTCAGCTGTATAACTTCATTTATACATGCAAGAGTAACAAAATAATATTAAACTTATTGTCAATGTGCCGACGGGCTAGACGCTACCTCAATTATAGGTTTCAATGTCCGAATGCTGTGGTAAAGCAATAACGTCTCTATAAACTTTGGGAAATGCCCAGAGGGCCGTGGCGTCCCTATGGACGAAATAGTTCTTGGGGCTCGTGGGGAGTCTCCATGGCCCCCGAGCTATAACGGTTTATACTCCAATGTTGGAACTAACCGTTGCGATGACCAGGCGTCTCTGCGTATTTTTGGAGTGCACAAAGAGTGATGCGCAGGTGGCGGTGTTCTCCTTTGGCTGGTAGCCTGCGTTATAGCGGCATCACGCTGGTTTCGTTTAGAACTCCTGTAATAGAGGCTGAGGAAGATTTGGTGCCCGAATTGGAGCCCAGTCAAAAAACGAAGGTAATTAGAACCTGTTATAGGAGTCTATATATAGGAGTCTTAGGAAACCCCAGCTCCGGATGCGGTAGATTGATGATGAACTGGATACCAATAATCCGAAACAAATGGATATGTGTCAGCTCCTATTATAGGAGTCTTAGTTTCGTTCAATCCGGTCTGACGTGGGGCACATTGGATTCTTCTGAACCTGTACTGACGGAGTGGATGACCGTTTGGTCTGATCGTTTTACCTCTGATGATTTTGAAGAAAACAGTAAAATGTATTCTTCCTAAGTGACTTAAAATTATTAAACACTAAGAGAATGAAGAACTAAGAATTTTTCGTCAAAGTATTTCCCAAGCACACACACACACCGAAAGACTTGAATGGCAAAGATGTAATTATAGTTAGTAGACATGCATAATAAAAAGCATATAATGCAGTTATGTTTTTATGTAAACATAATTTACATAAAAAATAATTATTCCAAGTAAATTAGAGAGAATTTAGTTTTTATAGCAGAACAAACCGGAACAAATAGACAGCTACTCATCCAACCGGCAATGCAGAAGCTCCGCCTGCGCTTACACAAGCTCAACGCGTTGGCAACCCAGAAAATAGATCTGGGCAAGCTCTGAGTCTCTACCTCACGCGTACCGAGAACTGCGAGAAGCTACGCAAGCACGGCTCAGAAAATAGAACTCCGAACCAGACAGCACTTGGGGCAAAGCAAACACACAAATACAGCTAAAACGTTCATAGCCAAAACATAGCACTGCAGCGTCCCCTGTTGAGTAAAAAAAGTCAAAATTCTATCATCATCGTTTTTAATAAACATCTCACATATTAAATTTACTGAAATTTCATCCCATAGATGACCAGATAAGCTATCAGAAAAATTGGAAAAAACACAGCATAGCAGCCGCATCTGTGGTTTTATGCACTCAAATCTAATCAACACTAGTTTATGTCAAGGTCAAAAATTATATGAAGTTTGAAAAAATTCCGCGAATTGGTTTTTGAGATCGAGTGTCTATAAAATTTATGTCACATACAAACAATTGACACACATACAGACATTTTCAAAACAAATAGCCAAATCGTTCTAGAACATCCCAAAACGTGTAAATTTATCAAAACACGGAAGTCGAACATCTTCATGTTTCCAATATTTTCTTCTTAAATATGTACACTCACTGCCAAAAGTTAAGCATGCAAAGGAAAATGTTGATTTCCAGAAGCCAGTCTGAATTTCAGTCGCTGCAATTCGCTGCGGAGTTAGATGGAAGTATTAAAATATGTTATGTACCAGCCAATCACGGTTTCGTTTCCAGAAATATGCAAAAAAGGCAGTCGTATAAGAAGCCAGCATTGTGCAGGGTTACAGGAGTTGCATGTAAGGTTTGATAAAAAGTTCTTAGAAGTTTCGTACGTTTTGTTTTCAAGACAGACATGTTTCTATGACTTCAAGAAGACGAATGGAAGATTCTGAGCGTTGGCAGTACAATGAATCACAGATGTTGCTCTTTTCTTCGGCTTTCATCATTCCATAATTTCAAGATTATAGAAACAATTCCTAACCAGCCAAACAGTTGTCCGAAGACCTGGAGCCGGTCGTCCAAGGATTACGACCCCTACGGATGATCGATATATTGTTGTTGTAGCTAAGCGGAATCGAAGAGCAACTTCCACATGTGTGACATCTATGGTTGCAGCATTCATAGGTAAGATGATATCTTCCGCTACTGTGCGCTGAAAGCTACATATAAATGGACTGTGCGTCCGGTTACACCAAGTTTATGTTCTTTGACAGGCAGGTATGATAGTTTTCGCATCTTAAAATGTCTTCACTTGTTTTTAATTTTCTTGCCATTGATTTTCCCGAGTTGTGAGAAAAATCCTTTGCATCCACGCATTGCCGGTTTTCTTTCACTCACTTAGTCAGGCATTTCGCATTTTACGCAAGCTTTTGTGTGCAGCTGCATGCGGAGAGATTTTCTTCTGACATTTTTTTTTTTATCTTGCTTTATTTAAATTTTTTGACAAATGTGTGGCGTGACATAATAAATGAACTGATTATATATATTGTGTTTAAATGGAAAGTATCACGGCAGCGGTGATGAAATTTTGCAAGCAGTTCTGTTTTATATTTTAGAAATCCTATGGTTTTTCACTGTCTAATGTAGTATGTGGCTATTAATCAACATTATGAATATGTTTGTTATATTATTTTAATATTCAACTTTTTTTAAGTCTCAACATCAAAGACCTAGTGTGATTTTAAATAAAATTCTGAAAAGCTAACGCTGTTTTGAATTGTTTAATCGGCTGGCAGAATGACACATGCCACTGCGTATTACTCTGCTCTGGACCGAGTTTAAGTTATCTTAACTTCTACGACTGCCAATCCTCTATCCGTCCAATCCAGACAGGCACGATTAAATTAGTGTCGGCAACATATCAATTGGCGTGTGTCTGATTGGGGCAACGTTATTTTCATGGATGCGTCTCGATTTGTCCTGAAACCAAATGACAAGCGTGTAAGGGTCTGGAGAGAAGTAGGCATACGCAATTGGCTACATAACATCACCGAACATGGCGCATTCCGGGGTGGAAGCATCATGGTGCTGGCAGAGATTTCATTGCGATATCGCACCGACCTGTACATCTTGAGACGGAGTTCTGTGACAGCTGTGTGGTATCGGAGTGAGTCCTAGACACCACTGTGACATTGTACGCTGCAGAAGTTGGTCTTGCTTTCTTTTTAATGGATGATAATGCGCGTCCCCATAGAGCTGTCCTCATCGAAGACTACCTAGAAAGTGCGAGGATTGCGCATATAAAGTGGCCGGCGTACTCACCCGACCTTAATCTCTCTGAAAATCCTTGAGATGCCCTCAGTCGTGCTGTGTCTGTACGTTTCCCACCCCCAACCACTCTCACAGAGTTGCAAACTGCTCTGCAGGTGGGATGGCGATTACTTAATTCCACGCTGGTTGATCACCTCATGGAAAGCATGGTCACACGCTGTAAACTTTGGATGCAGGTGAGGGTTGGATACATACACAATTAATGTCGGTTTTGTTTGTTTTTTTTGGCTTTAAACATGTTTTTTTTTATTGACTTCAATATAACTTCATTTTATAAATTATAAAAATGCAATATTGTTTTCATCTTTGTATATATGTATTTGTTTTGTTTTTTATTCATGCGTAAACATATTTGCTACTTTCCTGCCGCATTTTGTGTCCATCCAAGCAGTACTTGTCGATTTTTCCGCATTTTATTGTACTTAATTTTTAGCAGTGAGTGTATCTATAAGGAAAAAAAGCACTCGTAGTTTGAAGACAATCGCATAGCGACATTTTGTTATTTAAAGTAACATTTTTCTTCACGAAAGATATACCTCCTTTATTTAAAATTAAAAACCTTTTCATTTCTTGTAGTTTAAAAAAAATTTTCTATTATAATATTTTAATTTTTTATGAAAATAACACTTTCGAAATTCCAAAAATAAGAATGCAGGGAAGCTTATAGATCGAAATATATTATTTTTTTATTCAAAGATTTTTAAATGTTTGTGTAAAAATCATACAAGCTTTAGCAATAAAAAATTTTAAGTATTTAATATTTCTAATACGAAACAAAAATTATTCCATAACAAATATTCAAAACAATTTTGTTTACACTATGAACATATTTCGTGATACGTTAACTAAACTCTCTAATAAAAATCAATTGACGGTTTGAAAATATAATTAAAACTTTATTCAGCGTAATTAAGTGTTTTCAACTAAAATAATTTTAAAATAATTTTAATTGCGTTTGCTTTTATGATACAATTTTTTTAATCTCCCTTTATGTTTATTCTTTTTAAATTTTATATTGTTTAGTCACTGTAAAAAATCTAAAGGAAAAGAAATTCAATGATGCATTGACTTTTCAATAGTTCATTAAAGCAATATTCTAATCATTGCTACATTTTAATTAGATTTTACACATTAAAATGTAGTATTATTTTTTATTGTTTCGAATTCAAATATAATATTTTATGGAATAAAATTTAAACGCATAATTGAATTAATTTAAGATTAAATTTATGTCTGTAAAATATTGAATAGTTGGATTATTTTAAGGAATTTTACTAAAAGCACTAATGCACTAATTGACAACTTATAAATTTCTCCAACTTTAAAAAGTTTATTTTAAAAGAAAATTAATAAGCATAGATTACTAAGCACTTTATTTTATTGGGTGTAGTAAGAAGTTGTAAAGCGAATTTTGGCTGACGTTTACTGCGAAATACCGCACCAATAAGTAGATCGCGTTTGTGTCATGTGATAAGAATCAGTTCAATGTTTTCAAATCGAAGCAGAAGCGGGGAGAAAAGTAAAAGCAAAGTTGAAATTTCGGAGGTGAAAGATGTCATACGATAAGTCATTTATTCGTCACTGCATTCTTTACGAATTTCACCCAAGACAAAGTGCTGCAAAAGCATATCAATCAATCTGTTTTGTTCTTGGAGAGGAAATTGTATCGAAAAGCCCACGCGAATTTTGGTTTCAACGTTTTAAAGATGATGATTTTAATGTTAGCGATCGAGAACGTAGCAGCGCTCCACTGAAGGCTAGTCATGAGGATTTGTACGCACTGCTTGATGAAGATGCATCTCAGACCAAAAAAAAAAACTTGCCAAACACTTAGGAGTGTCACAAAAGACGATTTGTAATCGTTTATACGCGATGGGAAAGATTCAGAAGGCAGGAAGGTGGGTTCCACATGCATTGAGCCAGAGGAACAAGGATGAGCGTGTCTTGGAGGGCATGAATCTCCCAAACAGGCAACAGAAAAAATAATTCTTGTGGAAAATCGTGACGGGAGATGAAAAAAGGATATGGTATGACAATCCGGAGTGCAAAAAATAGTGGTTGAATCCCGACGGAGCAACATCATCAACGCCGAAACGAACCATTCACTGCAAACATTTCTCCTCTGCATCTGGTGAGATATGAAGGGTGTGCTCTGTTATAAACTGTTGGAGCCTGGTGCAAGTGTAACTGCTGAACGCTACAAGCAACAATTACTTCAATTAAACCAGGAAATCTCTCAAAAACGTCCATTTAGTGGCAAAGGTTTGCGCTCCGTGAAATTGCTCCATGACAACGAAAGACTTCATGTTGTAAAACCAGTCAAGGACACGTTAGTAACTCTCGGCTAAGAAGTTTTGGAACACACAGCATATAGTCCCGACATAGCCCCTTCGATTGTCATTTGTTTCGGTCGATGCAGAATACCTTTTCTTCGGTACACTTCCGGACAGTGGACGAAGTGCAATACTGGGTTGACGACTTCATCACGTCAAAAGACGAATCGTTCTACACTGCTGGCATCCATCAATTACCGAAACCGATGGCAGAAGGTGTTAGTTAATGATGGAGATTATTTTGATGAATAAAGGTATTATTCTCAGCTCATAATTTCATATTTATTTATCTAAAAAACGCTTTAAAATTTTTACTACACCCAATAATTGGATCTCGAGAATTATCGATAAAGTGGAGCTCTGCTGTGGTGTAATCGAATGATTTTGTTGATGTAAACACTTTAACTGTTTATTATAACATTTACCGCATATTTTGAAATTCTGCATTTTCTAGATACTTCTGTGGGAGCAAAACAAATTTGGGTCAATATTATTTATATTGAATACATCATCACTCTAACTTGGCCATTACTTGCTTTATCTTTGTCATAAGCTGGTCAATATTGGTAACATTGGCATGCAATAATGCCCAAAAAATAGGGACAGTAAAAAATGCAAAAAATCGGGCATTTTTTTAGACGAATTTACACCAATATTAGCAAAAAATATTTAACCGTAGCATAAGCGACAATTTCATTGTAAAGTCACTATTTCTGCAATTTCTGCAATTTCTGCATTTCATTTAAAATTAGTTCAATGTCATGCCATTATTAACCAATATTGCAACCAACATTTGCACAATATTTTGTCCCAATATAATCAATAATATTTTGCAACTGAGATATCCACTCTCCCTTTAGTCATTTAGCCCTCCAATTGTCGTATTTTCGTTCTCTTTATCACTGTCAACATTTTTATGATTGCGTAATTATTATAATAAGTAGTTTCTCTCCTTCTTAATGTTTGATTAAAAGGCCAAGTATATTTATAAAATTAACACTTAAAATATAGTAATACTTGGATTTATGAATATGTGATCGTTTCGAGATTTCTAATTTCAAAGTCTTAACTTTCTTTTAATATTTTTTTACTTATCTAAAGTTCAATCAACGCGAAAGACACAGAGTTAAAAACGAAATGCAATATACGGATGTCCGTATAATTAATGTTAAGGACATGTATATGCCTATATAAATACAAAGAAAAATTGCTTCATTCATAGATAGTAGCCTTTTGCGTATGTACAGAGTGATGAGTATGTATATATAATAAATTTAATTGCATGAAAAATCCACAGCTTTCACAAGGAAAAATTAAATTTATTAAAGTAAAAGTACTTATTGGAAATTTTAAATTGTCAAATAAATTTTTGCAAAATTTCTGTTCATTTGTTTTACGCAAGTCTTTTATAAATAATATAAATTACTTGAAATTACCTAGTTATACATTTTATTTCAATGTCTGCAACTATTCACAAAGTATGTAAGTACCAGTAATATGTATTAACAATTACGAAACTAAATTTAACAAATTTGGAGTCGGCAGTTTCACTAAGGAATTAGTAATGCAAGTTTGAATTTCAATGGCTGAATACGTAGCTACATTATTCAATACAGCTGCATGGTCTTTGTAAATTAAGCACTCATATGAGTGGAGTATGTGTCACTTATAATGGTCTATGTGAACAATGGCTCAGTCTTAGTGATTATATAACTTTATCATAGTAGTAATTCATTAAGAAATCTATTCCTTCGCATTAAAAAGCAAAGATTCGAAGTCATACATCACACTATCTATTGAAATTGCCTGAATATTAGACAAAATTAGATTAAATTTAATATAAATAATGCCTACAGTTTCTCTTAAGCTACATGTTGTTTTCCATCTATTAATAGAATTAAATGGTAATATATCCTTTTTTTATTACCTTCTAAAGATATGAAACAAATATGCGAATCATAACTTCAGATATAAACAAAGATAAATTAATAAAGATATATTCAGAAAACATTAAAAAATATTTGTAAAAAGTATCATTAGGTCAATATTGTTTGTTATGACTTTATCGACAATATGAGAGGACAAACAGTGATTTGAAAAGTTCAGAAATCAAGACTCTGTAATGTACATGAGCTGAATTATCAAGAATGTTCTAATGTGATGAATTGACAAAATTTTCCTGGTATACAATTTATGAAGTTATGTATAAAATAAAATCTATGCTGTTCTATACGAAGGTTGGTGGCAGAATGAGTACGGGGTCTTTACTATTTTTTTTCAGGAACTGTATATGACTATTTATATTTAAAAACTTACTTCTTCTTGAAATTCATTAGCATTTTATGGTCAGCTAAAAAATGAAGAATCAGAAAAGGTAGATATTGCATCTTATTATGTGTTAGTAATTACAATTTAAATGAAAATATCTCATTCTAAAATATATTGGCAGTGTGAAAGTAATTTTACCTAGCAATTATTCAAACTTTTATCAAAATGTATAATGGAGTAGAATGCAATTATTTTTATTGACATTATGGAAATTACTCTTATTTTTTATAAATCATCAGTACTATTAATTTCACAGGAGTTGAAGTCGAGACAAAAGTTTGACTCAGCATAAGTACAAACACGTCCATATTATCATTCTATTTAGAAAGAGAAAATAAATAAGTTCAATGATATGTATCTAGTTTAAATAAATTTCTCGATTTTTTATAGAAAGTAAGACAATACACAAATTATACCATAATAATTCACGAACGATCCCTAGCGAAACATACGTGTATGTTCCAATTCAAATTAATGTCTCCTCGATATCAAAACAATATTTAAATTTTGAGTAGAATAAAAACCTAACTATTTTTATAAACTAAATGAAAGCTCTGAAGCGTTATAATTCATGATTGTTGTAATCCCAAAACTACACTAGTGTGCAAAACTTAAGCAACAAACACAAAACGCTAATTTATGAACACGTGAGTACTCAAAAGCAAATTCTATTAACAGCAAGTGTAGAAAATAGGTACTACCCTAAACAGCACAGACAATCGATGTGAAGTCTTCTTGACATCACAAATGGTCACAATTGTCACAGTCACTACAATGAACAGAAATGTGATATCTTTCATTCGTCTCATTTTTACTCTCATTTGGTCACTCCACTGAACAGTCTGACTGCACTGACTGCTGACTGCAGCTTTTTGACGAGTCACCAGGTGACTTTACAATGAAGTCATCTTGTGACTCTCGTGTGAATCTCATGTGACTGTCATTTTGACACTCCATTGTAAAGTCATCATGATAACTGTTCTGTGAAGAGTTCCCAAGTGACAGAAAATGAAATCATCTGGTGACTTTTGACAAAGGAGTGCAATGATAACTTCACAATAGAGTGTCGATCACCGGAAAGTCACCATGCGACTTCATTGTGAAATTTTTTGGCGACTCATCACAATGAAATGCTCACAATGACTTCAAAGTTCAGTCTTCAACTAACAGTGATTTGAGAATCGCAAGGTGACTTCATTGTAATGTCACCTGGTGACCCATCACAAAGCGACAGTCACAGTGACATTTCAGTGTTAACAATCATTTGAGAGTAATAATGAGACAGTGAAATATCCCATATTTTGATTCACCGTAGCAATTGTGACACTTCTAACCGTGTGTGACGTTAAGGGGATTTCACATCCACTGGCCGTGCTGTTAGGGTAGTACCTCTTTTCTACACTTGCTCTTTATAGAATTTCCTTTTGAGTACTCGCGTGTTCAGAAATTAGCATTTTGTGTTTGTTGCGTAAGTTTTCCACACCAGTATATAAAATGTGTGTTATTTATTACATTCTTTTATTTAACTCAAATTGGGTTTTGTATGTAAAGATGGAATTTTTTAATCTATTATTCACACACTTCCTGATATGTTAAATTATAAAAATTAGGTACAAAGGTGTGTTTATGATGACAATACAACATTTAAAATTGTTAGACATTCATTTTAAGGCATTGTTTTTCAAGCCCGTCAAAGGTGATAAATTGCCAAATATTTTCTACAATTCGTACATTTGTATATGAGTTGAAACAACAATGGATTTAATTATGCGCCATTACACGATATCCAAAATATCCCAAATGGCTGTGAAACTGCAATAATGAAATATTTTGCATTTTTAAGTCTAAAAAGAAAATTATAAATTATAAATAAAAAATAAAGAGTGTAATACTTATATTTTTTAAAAATACGCTTTTATCAATTAATAACTAGCTGAAGTACCCGTTCTTGCCCATGAAATTAAGAATGTTTGTTTAATAAAATCAATTTCAAAATTTAACATGCAGTATAAAAACATAATAAAAGAGGCATGCGAAATGTTATACACGTGAATCAAATAAAAACCCATTATAAAACTATATAAATTTATATATTAAACTCATCAGAAATCATCTATAAATCAGCTAACTTCCATTCATTATTGGAGCAATAATAGCTGAAAATTCACAATTTACTAAGATTCCTTCAAATGAAACTTTTCATGTAAACGAAATACGTGTTGCCATTTTAAAAAAGAAATGTTTTAAATTACGTTTTTATTTTGAGTTTTAATTTTTGTAATTTTCAATAATTTTCCATTTAATCCGGACGACAGATTACCTACTTGTAAATAATTTGTGGTCGGTATTGAGACCAAGATTAAAACATTTTGCTGAAAAGCTTTTTCAAAGTTTTTTGTTATTTAAATAAGTTTTTCATGATTAAAAAAATGGCAAGTGCAAAAATTCTTTTAATTCTATTTTTTTTTTCAGTTCTTCACTAAGAATGAGCTCTGAGGACCTAAATATTTGTGGAAATTCTGCTATACATGCATACACATACGTGTGTATGTGGAATAGATTCCAAAATAGTGAAAACGAATTCAGACAACCTCAAAATATTAAAATATGCCAATATTTTCATAATCAGGTTTTTATCATGATTCAATACGTTCCTCAAACTCATGTAACGGTATATGTGTCTTGCTGACGTGATATTCACTTGCTTTCCTTACTTACTCATATTTATGCTCCCTGTATTATTAAGAACTATTTGAAAATCTTTGTTATACTTCCAATATGACGTCATATTCATTTTATTTTTCATTCTTGAAACTTTTCATTTCATTTTCAGTTTTCAGGTGGGAATCTTTCAATAGAAAATTAATTCTTGTGGAAAGACTTTTATTGTGTATTTTTAATTGTTGGAAGCTGCTATAACGAAAACTGTTTAAATTTGATAGGAAATTGTTGATAGATTCGTGAGTTTTTTATTAATTGAAAATTAGCTACAATTTATTTCGAACTACTTTAGTTACATCGGCTGTGTTTTAATACGCCTATGCGTATAATTTCCCGATTCTCGCTTCTAAATTGCAAATTGGTATAGAAATACAGACAGACAAGTTTTCATTTTTACATGTTATAGATAGTTTAGTATTATTCAATTTACGATTATACGTTGAGATTTCAAATTAAAAATCCTACAAACATAGTTTAAAGAATGTTTCAAATTTTTCTTTCCTGTTGCGATATCTTAAAACTGGAACAGAGCAAAAATCATATACTTTTTTAATAAATTCACTTGCTTGCGCTTTCTACCTAGCGTAGAAAAAGCAGTGATTTTTGCAAAATCGACATTTGTGCCCGCACCAAATTAATACACTGATTCCAGAAATTAAAGGTTAGTGACCGGACAACTTCGACTTCAGACTTTTTGTCGAATATCTACTTACATTCGTTAGGAAGTGACCGAAATGCCCTTAAGATGTAAAGAATATGTTTGACTTCTTGTTTTTCAGTGAAGATTTAGTCCCAAAGACAATTAGGGGGGTAAGTCTCATACGATTACATGGGATTTCCTCCAGAATTTATCAATTAGCTCACTGTATTGTCTGTATCGTTTTGAGTTTTTACGTTATTTGACTGGTCTTTTTATGAGTTGCTACACAGTATTGACTACCAAATCATGACATAAAAAAAATTCTGTAGTTCGCGCATGCACAGTTAAAAAAAATTTCATACAAATACCCATAGCTCATCAGATATTAATATTTTAATTGCTGTATACTATTTCTATTGTTCTTTGTCAAGTTTTCGGAAACTGGTGTTAAATTCGGTAACTCTGTAGGCTATAAATAAAAAAAATTTGAATTTTTCACAGAAACGTTAACATCTTCCCGAATATACGTGTTATGATTACACAAATATACACAAATGTTGAACAGGACCTACATAGTCATTTGCTACAGTGACAGACCATTTTGAGCATTTTTTTTTTACTTGGGTGATCGCAAATATTATTTAATTATTAAAATTATTATTACCCCTGTCCTAATTGTCCTCGCGACAAAAACTACATTGAAAATTATGAAATCAAACATGTTCTTTACATTCTTGAAGTTCAAGGACAATTCGTAAAGGATTTCAGTAGATATTCAACAAAACATCTAAAATCGAAAAAATCGATCAATGCCTGCTAAATTTTGGACATCACTGTATATTGAAATATAAATTTTTGGGTAAAAACATGAATTAAAGTAAAAAAAATTAGGCATGATTTTCTGCATAAACGTTGAATGCTTATAAAGAAGTGCTTTTTCAAAACTATTTTTACTTTTATTTTTTATTTTGGTAATGATTTCATTGTATAAATATCTACTAAAATAGGTTTAATCAAAGTATATAAAAAAATTTCTTCTGTTGGCAAATTTCTGTCATATGTAATAATTATACACCATGAACCAATCACACTGCATACGTTCTATGTAAAACAAAACATTAAAAATTACAAAATAAAACACTTAATATAAGCGTTCAATAAACCAGGAAATATAGCAAGTGATTCCTCAACTGGGAAGATTAGTTTCATTATAATCTCTACTTTTATGATGGAAAACTTTTTCAATCTGAAAACATTAATTGTAAAGAAAGGCAATTTTGTTTTCCATATTTTTTTCAACGCGAGATATGGCATATTGCCAATCTTCTATTGCTTCTTAAAGAAGAAAAAGTATTATTTACCATCGACGAATTTGAAAATAAAAATGTTTGATTGTAAAGATCAAAAGTGTTAATTGAAATGCGAAACAGAAAAAGTACACATAGAGTTTTTAATCATTATACACATATTTTTAAATTACATTATAAATATGTAATTTAATTATAGACAGGGCGTTGTCAAATATAATAACATAAGATCAAACAGCTCGCAAATTTTAATTCCTCTAAAATTAGAGATCATTTTTCATTATTAAATCCTCAAGTTGCAGTATAAATTTATGATTTCAATTTCGCTGCTGAATGCTTGCTTTGTGAATTAAATGATTGTATCTATATTTATTTATTTATTTTATTTTTGGTATTGTTTATTTAGACAGTTTTGTTAATTTTGACAAGAATTACGCTGATTTAAAGACCATGAAATTAAAAAATCGCTTACCGTACATTTTTGTGTATGCCGCACGTGTTTTGTTCCAGAAATTTATCTTAAAATTCGATGTGCGCGTGATACATGAGTATTTGTGATTTCACACTAATTTGCGTGTATGTGGTCAAATTGTATGTGAACAATTGGTCACAGCATAAAACCGCTGAGCTGCAATTTTGTAATTTAAATTAAAGAAACCACGAAGCAATACTTTCTGAACACAGTATAATTTTAATATTGTTATACCTCCCTGTTTTAACACCCCTCTCCTGATATAAAAAATACTCACAAACTCATACAATTAACAAAATCAATTGAAAAAATTAATTAATTAAAGAGAATAATATTATACAGACTGAATTCCATAAATAAGCAAAAGCAGAAATTTTATGCATATATGACGCTATATTTAAACAAGTTGGAAATTGTACGTCAAACGTGACAAATGAGGTGCGTTCGTACTATAGCTTGTTATATAAATATTCAGATCGTGCTGATTTTTAATTCTGTGAAATGAATTATATCGTCCTCAGATTTCTGTAATAAAATAAGTATATCGGTCGCTTGACGATTAAACTTCGAAAGCTCCTATAACAAGAAAGCACCGATTTAAAAAAAAAAAGCAAATTTCTTTATAAATGTTTTTATTAATATTTTCTAAAGTTTTGATTCAATGTTTATAAAATTTGAAATGTCTCGACAAAATTCTGCAAAGATAATATATCTTAAATTTCAAACCATTCGGTTGGGTAGTTTTTGCGTTGTTATATGCGGCGGACGGACAGACAGACGGACGGACGGACGGACGGACGGACAGACAGACGGACGGACGGACGGACGGACAGACAGACGGACGGACGGACGGACGGACAGACAGACGGACGGACCAGACGACGACAATAGGTGCTGCGTATTTATATAATTACGAACGCACCTAAAAAAGAATAATTAAAAATATTACAGTAAAATTTTTCCACGTTCTGCATACAAAAATATAACGAATATATTAAATTAATCCAGTAGAACAAATTATTCCGTTTTAGTTAAAAATCAGATAAAAATAAAAGTAAACCATACACTGTTAATATTCATGTTTTTATTATTATAATTTGTTTATTTTTAATTTTGGTTAGCGTACTTTCCTTAAGAATACTGAAAGGAACTGTAATTAAATTTCTTCTACATACAATATAACATTAGAATTTTTTAAAGTTTAATTGTGTTGTAATAAACAAAATAATTTAGGAAAAATATCTGAACAATATATTACATATTACACAAAAATTACTTTGACAGATAAATTTCAAATATGATAACTATCTGAAAATTTCTGAATATTATCCCAAATGAAGTACTATTTAAATCAGCAGGTTTCAAACTTTTGGGGTCAAGAAACTTCTTTCTGCACAACAAATCCAAGAACACAAGAAAAATTACATATAACATAAAAGAAATCTATTAAAATCTCTGCATGACATGTCGGTTATAATACAGCAACCAGCTAAGACGGAATTGGAAAAAACCAAAATATATTCCGTTTTAGCCCTAACAGTTACTACTCAATACCCTATAATTATAATGTATTGTTTTTGCCCGGAGTATAATTATTTGTTTTTGCATTTAAAGCGAGATTACATTATAAAAAACATTCAATTTTCACAGGATTTACTGTAAATTGTTTTTTGAAACTATAATAGTATTCAAAGGTAAATTTCTCTTTTAAATTCTTTTAAAATTTCAGCTAAAACAGAGCGTAAATAAACGCCCCTATTCTTTTTAAGCACAAAAAATATCATTATTTTATAACTTTTAAAACGCAATACGACATAAGTGCGGTTTCGAAACTATCCTCAACATTAAAAAATTGTTACATTATTTATGGGATTTATTTCATATACAAAATTTATTTTAATATAGTGTGAAAAATATTTAAAAATTCATTTCAAATATTTATGATAAAGACAAACAAACCGCAGTAAATGAAATACCATCAAACAATAATTGAAATCTGGATTTCAGTATTTAAATTTTAGTTTTTATATGTTCACACATATTGATCCGAATATTATTGATTGGTTTTCAAACTTCCGTCTTATTAAAAAAAAAGAAATAAAGGTTAAAAAAATTAAAGAATTGCTTTATACCTGTATTGAAATTATAAGAAATGTAAATAATAAAAAAATTAAAAGATGAACCCCAGGACCATCGCTTCAAGAGAAAACTTTACTTCAACGCCACCACGAACTCTTACATATATCAATTGATTAAATATTTAAAGTGAACTTTCAGCGTTTCAAAACCTAAGGACAGTTAATAAAAGTCAATTGACCAGGATAATTACAAATAAGGTCTCCGCTACATCTTTAAATTTCATGAGAAATATAATAATTAAAACGCTATATAAAAGCAGTACATTTTTTCCAGAAACATTATACAAAACTGAAAGAAAGAAAAGAAAGGAAGAAAGAAAATAAAAAAAGAAATTGTTTTCTACCGGTTGGAAAATTTTAAATGATGTTTATTTTTAATTATGGTGTTTCCCTTCTATAGATACACTACGTCCATGTAGTAAATTTTGTTCAAAAAATATTATATACAACAGGAAAAAAATAAATACTTTTCTACTGGTTTCAAAAATTTTAAATATATTTTCTAAACTATGTTTTTCCATTTCTTCAATGAGATAAACTGTTTTTCTTTATACGTGTACCATTTTCCTTTAAATGTCTGCATTCGTAATAAAATAAAACCATTTTTGTAATGATGCAGTAGATACTTATTTCTCTTCGAACGCTTTCATGAGCTTGCATGAAAGAGTAACATCAGTTTCTATACTTTTTTCACTCAGCTTAATGATACATTCTGCTGAAAAAGAATTCCATCTTTTATCATAATGTGAAAATAATGCTGCTGTTTTACATATGCATTGCATCATATTCTACACTGTTCTACATATCCACAACGAATGTTATGATACACTCGTACAAATACTTTTTATGGTTACACAATGCTGTCAATACTGTAAAACATTTTCACTTCAATAAAATTTTGTATTTTAAAACATATATTTTGTAAATTATTTAAATATATGTATACATACACAGAACACACACAATGTGTGTGTTTATATTTATTCAGTTGTGATAAAATAAAAAAAAAGGATACTTCTTACTAAGTCTGCCAAAAATCATCGTATAGAACTTTCAGCAGTATCCACCTATTTAGTAATACCATCATCAACTAATCAATGCTACATATTTAAAGTTTGCTTCGGGATTCATCTACATTTTGAAACAGACTTTGAAAGTTTCAATAGCAACACCTAATTTTAAAATTTTTCCATACATTTTACCTTCGGATACTGAAAAAAAATCTCCCAAGTAGTTCTGGAAAAATGCAAGTGTAAACTTTTCAACTCCTAATGTCAAATTCGTTTTTATTCGTTGCGAAACAAATTAAAATGCGGGTATTTCTTTATACATAACTGAAAAACGTCTCAGCGGAATGAGCTTTAATTTTGAATTAACATATTTAAAACTTCAAGAAATTGATTTCTGTTTTTAAAAAATTATAGTTTAAAATATTAATATTTTTTTAACATTAAGTTCATAATTTATGTTTTATTTAATTAATATTCGAAAGAAATTGAAATTATAACCAATAAAAGTTTAAACAGAAATCGATTTCTAGAAGATTCAAATATGCGAATCCAACATTACAGGTAATTCTACCAAGTAGTTTTTGAGTTATCATCTAAAATAATACCGGTATTGTAATCTGTTTAGCACCAATTAAAAAGGAATTTAAGAGCTCAAAGCTTTACATCAGCATATTTCCTAGAGTATTTGACCAAATGGTTTCCGTTTGGTATTCGAAGGTAAAGTTTGCCGAAGAATTCAAATATGTTGTTTAAATAAATTGTTAATATAAAAATATGTTTGTTACAATTTCAGTGTATAGAAGTATAATTTAAGCCTAGCATTAATTAGTACATGTTATTACTCAATGGTTGAACACACAGAATCTTTTTTTAGATACAACGATTTGCGAAAGAGTTAGTTGAGGTACACTACTGTACATTTCAACGGTTTTAATTTATATTTAAAAATACCTTTTTAAAAAAAAATGTGATTAAGATATGTGGAATTTTAATTATTACAGCACATGTGTATGTTACGACCAAAACCAGAAGTTTGGCCGGTCATTTCGCGAACTGGCCAAGAATCTTGGCCAAAGTCCAATGAACAGAGTATTTCGGGCTTTGGCCATCCAATTCCCGAAGTTGCCAGAAATCCCTGGCCAATATTCGAAGTGGCGATCCAAGGCTGTACGGTAGGTAGCACTGACGTGTACGGGGTACGAGTGAACATTCCATACTTTGGCGATAATATTATGCTCGTCTGAAGAATTTCTCGCCTCTGTGACTTATTCTGATACAGCGGATTCATTGAGAGTACTGTATTCTTCGTAATTTATATAATTTAATGTGAATATTACATACGGTTATTCTATAATTTCTCTATTCTAAAAAAACTAACTAATGCTGATATTGACGTAATTTAATTTATTGTTACGTTTTTACGGATCATCCTGCAAAAACTTCTTCAAATACAAACACGAAAAATGATGTAAGAACTGTTTCAAACAATATATTTAAAACGATTTGCTTATAGCGTCGAAATAAAAATAAATTAAACGTTAAAAAAGTCCGCGATGCAGTAACATTCTTTCATTTGTTCATCGGACTCTGTTCATCGAACTTTGGCCAAGATTCTTGGCTAGTTCGCCTAATGACCGGCCAATTCGCGAACTGGCCAACTTCGGGCTTTGGCCGTAACATACACATGTGCTGTAATAATTAAAATTCCACATATCTTAATCACAAATTTTCTAAAAAAAGGTATTTTTAAATTTAAATTAAAACCGTTGATTTTGAAAAAAAAAATTATTTATTTTGTTGGTGAACGTAGATCCTAAGGAGAAGAGCCACCTAGTTTTAAAAAAATCTTCTTACGTTCCATTTAAGGAAATATCCTTTGTCCAAAATCAATATCTGTTACGAAAGACTAGTTTATAAATATATATTTTTTTATTAATAATCTGAGGTGAAGGGAGGGGTTTTGTTTGGACGGAAATCAAAACATTAGTATTCGTTTAAAAGTTCAAGAAAAATACTTTTCCCTGGATTTTCAAATTTTATTAATTTTTTTTGCTTGTGATTTTCAAAATTATAGTAATATTTATTCTTCTCAAGAGATTTAAGATAATTAAACACTACGAGGAGTAGGAATTGAGAATGTTTTCGTCACAGGGTCAGAGGGCTCTGACCCTCCTCACTCATCGTTAAAGACATTTTTCAAGCATTTTTTTTTATGTTCATGTGTTTAACAATTATTTTAAACAGGGTTTCACAGGGGCAAACACCCCTTTCTGATGAACAAAAATAATAAACTGTTTCAATTCGTCATTTTTAATATGTGTTGTCCAATTTGTAATATGTGTTGTTATATTTCTGTATTACTTTTTATACTGATACACTTAAAAATTATTTTTCATTATAAGGTTCTGATAAAAAAAATCTCAGTTTAATTTATGTTTAATTTATGTTTCATAAAATAAAAATGAAAATATTAAAAAGCATATCTTCTGCGAACTGATCTGAAATTGAACCTTACATTGAAAAAAAATTGTTTAAGTAGACACTACACCCAGAAAAAGGAATTGGTTAAAACAACAAAACATGTTTTGTTGAGTACATTTTGGTTGTTTCAAGCAAAATTTTTAGTTGAAGTAAAAAGTTGGTTTTGTTGCATTGACGAAAAACTATTGTTAACACTCTTACAAAATTTTAACAAAATTTCATCAATTTTACTTGAGTTAACAAAACTTTTTATTTTTTATTTTACCATAATTTTGTAATTTAAATTTGTAATTTATACAAAATTTAAATTGTTGTGTAGTAGCCATAACTCTCTCACGTAACTTGGTTTATTTGACTTATATAGCTATATAATTAAAGGATTAACATAATTTTTGGATAATTAAAACTTTTTTAATTGGCACGGACAAAGGTAGTTTTAAAAATCCCCCTATCCCATTTATTACTTTTTTCTATCTTTACAAGAAGAAAGTATTGGAGTCATGAAATTTTTCAACTTCTGGTTTTCGACGGATTTTAGAAGGTCCTGAACAAAATTTGACTGTTTTTAGAAAATGACTGTCTATGACTCTGTCTGTCTGTATGTGACACAAAATTTTGTGGGCGCTCTATTTCAAGAACTAATGCACGGAATTTAATAAAACTTTATATTCGGTTACTTCCTGATATAAATTGGTACTGATTAGTTTTTGGGCGTAAATAGAGCAACAGGTGGCACTGCTATGTTGCAATTTTTGCGATTTCTGCAATAGATTCGCGATTTCTCAAGAACTAATGCACTGATTTACATCAAACTGCAGATTGAGTTAGACCTTGACATAAATAGAAGCTGATTACGTTTTGGTGTAAATAGCCCAACAGGTGGAGCTGCTATGCTACTTTTTCATGATTTTCACTATAAATAAATCTCAAGAACTAATGCACGGATTAATTTTTAATTCATTTTCAGCAGTGATTTACGCCTGTAATTCTTAAATAATAACCAGTGAATTTTTATCATGCTTTTTTTCAAGCGTAAACCGACAGAGTGAAAAATGTCCCAAGCCGGGAATCGTACCCGGGTCCTCAGAATGTCCCAAGGCGAGAATCGTACCCGGGTCCTCAGAATAGCGCTCTGAGGCCCCAGCATACGGCAACACAGTTAATTTTTAATTAATTTTCTGCAGTGAATTACACCTGTAATCCTGGAATAATAACCAGTGAATTTTTATCCTGTTTTTTACAGGCATAATTCACTGCTGAAAATGAATTAAAAATTAACTATATGTTGCCATATGCTGGGCTATGTATTTTCGTTTCAGGTTTGCCGCAGAAATTTGCATGCTCATGCAGGGCCTGTTTACCGAATAGGTCCGGGAAGCCTGTGCTTACCCAAAGAAATACAAAGGTACCCCCAAATTTATTTTTCATAATAACTTTTTACAAAAAAAAAAAAATTAATCAGGGTAAAAAAATGCACTTTTTCCTTACAAAACTTTTATCTAAGAAGCTCGCTCTTTCTAAATTATTGTTTACTCTAAATTTTGATGGTAAAATTTCAAATTGTTGCAGCATACCAAAAACGGATTTAGTAAATAACAAAACAATTGGTAGAGGGGGACCCCAGTGTAACGTCGGGCTTCCCCTATTTTTTTGTCTTAAGCGGGCCCTGTGCTCATGATGACATTTCCATCTTGTGCTGCGGTTGCAGCCGGTCCGACATATATAAGAGTGAGAGATTTCGAGTTTGAATATCGTTCCTTGTAGCTCAGTGGTAGAGCCTCAGCACGATGTTCTGAGGACACGGGATCGAGTCCCGGCTTGGGACATTGTTCAATCTGTCGGTTTACGCTTGAAAAAAAGCAGGATAAAAATTCATTTGTTGTTATTTAAGAATTACAGGCGTAAATCACTGCTGAAAATGAATTAAAAATTAATCCGTGCATTAGTTCTTGAGATTTATTTATAGTGAAAATCATGAAAAAGTAGCATAGCAGCTCCACCTGTTGGGCTATTTACACCAAAACGTAATCAGCTTCTATTTATGTTAAAGTCTAACTCAATCTGCAGTTTGATGTAAATCAGTGCATTAGTTCTTGAGAAATCGCGAATCTACAGCAGAAATCGCGAAAATTGCAACATAGCAGCGCCACCTGTTGCTCTATTTACGCCCAAAAACTAATCAGTACCAATTTATATCAGGAAGTAACCGAATATAAAGTTTTATTATATTCCGTGCATTAGTTCTTGAAATAGAGTGCCCACAAAATTTTGTGTCACATACAGACAGACAGAGTCATAGACAGTCATTTTCTAAAAACAGTCAAATTGTGTTCAGGACCTTCTAAACTCCGTCGAAAACCAGAAGTTGAAAAATTTCATGACTCCAATACTTTCTTCCTGTAAAGATAGAAAAAAGTAATAAATGGGATAGGGGGATTTTTAAAACTACCTTTGTCCGTGCCAATTAAAAAAGTTTTAATTATCCAAAAATTATGTTAATCCTTTAATTATATAGCTATATAAGTCAAATAAACCAAGTTACGTGAGAGAGTTATGGCTACTACACAACAATTTAAATTTTGTATAAATTACAAATTTAAATTACAAAATTATGGTAAAATAAAAAAAAAGGTTTTGTTAACTCAAGTAAAATTGATGAAATTTTGTTAAAATTTTGTAAGAGTGTTAACAATAGTTTTTCGTCAATACAGGCATAATTCACTGCTGAAAATGAATTAAAAACTAGTTACGTTTAGATTGGTTACCCAATCCAAGAAGTAAATATTATAATTGTTTCTGTAACAAAAACCTTTTGTTGTTAAAACAAAGAAAATTCTTAAAGTTACACAAAACAATTGTTTCTTAAACAAAAGTTTTTGTTGCCGAAACTGAAGAGAACGCTTAAAGTAACAGATAATTATATTTATTTTGAGAAAACTATCAACAAAAGAATTTTGTTAATTCAAATAAAATTGAACCATTTTTACTTGAATTAACAAAACATTCTTTTATTGATGATACAAAAATTTTTGTTGGAACTGCAAAAAAAATCAACAATATTTTTCTTGTTGATTCAAACGAAATTTCCATTGACCCATATTTAAACGGAAAGTTTGGTTAGGCCTACCAAATTTTTGTTGATTCAACAAAACTTTTCTCTGGGTGTACACAGACCCTCAAAATCGGCTCATGACTTTTCTTTTCGACTTAAATTTCTTAATATCCTCGATTTAAAAGAAAAAAAACTGGATACCAGTTACATCTGTTCGGATATCTTGCCCCTTTTTAAATTTTGTTCTGCGGACATGCACTGTTGACAAACAGGTGCATCCAGTGTTTTTTATACGCAGAATTAGTTTTATGGTGAATTTTTAATGCCAACATAAAGAAAAAAGCATATTCACATTAAATTTAGAGCATGTGCGTTGCCCTTGCTGCATTTCGCTCTCATTTTTCTTTCTACTAAAGAAAGTTTTCTTATGAAGCCTTGGAGTATCTTAAATCTAAATTTACTTTGTTTAATCTGTTATTTACGTTGGCTTTTTAGCGTCGCATAATAATTCTACTGTATCAGTTTTTGTATTTACTATATTGGGGTTCTGTCTCCTTCACACCCATGCATCGTTAATAAAGATAATCTTGTTTGCTTTGGTAAATGATGGTAATTTACCTAAGGCAACTTGGCCCTTGATGATCGTAAGCACATTTTTGTTTTTCAAATGGAAAAAATATATATATTTTTTATAGTAATAAAAAATTGATTAAATGGATTTGTCTAATTTTGAGGACGACCCGAACGCTTTTCTTTCTTGTTTAGTCTATTCTACATGCCCTAAATATTATTTACACCTAAGTTTGTTGCATTTGAACCAATGGAATTTTTGTAAGCGAGCTCTAAATATTCCACGTTTAATTATGGTTACCCTGTATATATGCGAGTATTAAGAGATTTTTTTAAAACATACGTTAGAATTTGTGTTTGCAGTACTCACATCAAATTGCAATTTTCATAGACTTTAAATATTTTAAAATTTGTATTTGTTTGTCCCTAATTCTCAGTAATTAGAAAAATAATGAAAAAAAAACAAATAAAGAAAAGAAAAAGGTATAAATAAGTGAAAAAAACGAACAGTTTAAAAATAAACTTATTTTATCCGAACTGTAGGACAAAAAAATAGCAAATTAGTTAAAAAAATACAAATACTAAAGAAGAAATTATATTTTTATACATTTAAAAATAATTTTAATGATGCTGTGTAATACTACATTACCATAAAACATTATTCAAGTGCAAACTTCTTTTAGACAAAACATCGCATAATAAATACATTTTTAAAATACTTCAAAATTATGTAGTAAAATATTCAAATAATTAATTATCGTATGTGAATATTAATTATTTAATTATTTTTATAGTTCTTTATCTTTAAAGGATGCTTTTTCATTCCCTATAATAATTAAGTTTTATTTATCATTCTAAAGAATGTTGTATTATTGATATTATTGGAATACTGGTAGATTTTGTGACATAATTTTATGATTTAAAAATAAATATATGAAAATGTTTTAATCAATTAGCTTTTTGTTTTAAAAAGTATTTGTAGTATAAGTCACTTAATGAAATATGTAAAAATACATGTCATGATAAAATGTAATTTAACGAAGTGAACAAAAAATGTCTGTCTCAACTAAAAAATTTTTGATAGGAAAGCTATTTTATCCACAACATGAACTGCAAAGACTGTAAATTTGAGCTACTGTTACATTTTATTAGAAATGTGTGTGATCTGATACAATACGTGTAATATTTATAAAAAAGTTCAATAGAAATATTTGTAACAAATTCAAATTTTGATATTATTATTCGAGGAAAATTGCGAAATAGTCTAAATGATTCGCATAACACAAGCAGAAAATGGGCATTTACATATTCTTAAATAGGGGTCTTCAACATGTGTCTCATGGGTCACCACTGGTAGACAGATCAGAGAGTTTTAGTTACCGGTGTTATTTCAAATATTTAGAACTAAACGTTTTCAACGTCATCCAAAAATTTCTAAAGAACTCTGTTAGGGCAAATTCATAGCTGCCAACATTTACGCTTTTATTGCGTTAAATAAACTTGATTTGAACTAGGAAATATTTTGGCATTTATTTAATTTAATTTATTAATTAAAATTTTTAAATGAAAATGTTTATTTAACTTTTTTTAAAAGCTTATATTTTATATTAAATACGTGAAAAAAATATTATAAACGTGGGAAAAAAATGGTTTACTTAATTTTTCTTCGGATCAACTCAAATGCTAGTGAAGTGTTTTCTCCAATACTGTCGTAGCTAGAATTTTTTTAAACCGACAATGAAACTTTGTGTATCATTAATTATAATTCTGATACTGTAGTAAATAGAATAGTGATAGCGTGTTTCGCTTGCCTGGGGGTACCCGGGAGATTTTCTATACACATTGCTAGTACTATTGCTAAATCAAGTAGTTGTATTTGTGTTAAAATTAAATATTGCGTGTAAATAAAAATGAATAAAATGCGTTTTTTTTTTTATGAACCAAGTAGAAAAAGAGAACTCTGTACACTGTAAAAAATTTGCAGCTAAGTATCCGGTCATTCGAGAGTTTTTATAGGAAGCGGTTACATAACCGTAATTTAATAGTATTTTGACCATAATATGGGCAATATTATGGTCAGAATAGCGTTAAATTACGATTATGTAACACTTTTCTATAAAAACGGTCGAATGACCAGATACTTTGCTGCAAATCTTTTACAGTGTAGTTCCACAGTGCCCATATAAAACTTACCTTTGGTTTTGAAATCTAGGCACGAATGCACATTTTATTATTTAATTGAATTATGAGTGGCCCGCGAAGCTTTAAGAATTTATTTATGTGGTTCTAAATCGTGAAAATTTCAAGACCCCCTATTTTAAAATATTGCATTGTGCTAGCTCAATATTTTAAAAGTTTCAAAAAATTAACAATTAACAATTAATTTCACATTTGTGATACTTTTTAAATTTTACTTTCAATTTTTACGTGACATAAATATTATCCAAAGAAATATTATATATATATATGTCTGTGTGTGTGTGCATAATATGAATGTATTTTGAAAAATTAAGTATATTCGCCACGTAAATTTGTATTGTTTATTTCTGTTTCTCCCTCCTTATATGCAAATCATGTATGTAGCTATCCAATTTCAAACAACCAAAAAATCCTATTTCTCTATTTCATTTCCTGTAAATTTTATTGCTAACAGAATGTTTTTGTTACGGTTTGCTTAGTCTTATTTTATTCTCAAATTTCTTTTTTTCCTACACTTAACAACACGAAATTTTCTAACAAAACCTTCTACCCGAATAATTTTTATTCCTAAATGCGTGAAATTTTCAGGCTGTGGTACAAGTAATTAAAGCCGATTCCTACTTCATGACCATGTCTTTTGTCGTGTCCAGAAATCGTTTAAAATAGAAACTTTAACTATACTGAAACACGTTTTGTAAAAAACATAGTTAGATACTTGGCAAAAAATTACAAAGGAGATCAATCTGATTTCCTAACTTTATCAGAAAGTAACAAGTTTGGATTTGAGAACAAACTTTAAACCTTCAATTGTCTTAAACTTTCAATGCGATCACGAAAGTTGAGCTAGTTGCTTAATCATTGTGTACATGCAATACATCGTGTTGATTAGTAATTTATACACTATATGGCTAATGATGACCGGTCATTTGTGATTTTAGACGTTTTCTTAAATATCTAGAAAAATACATAAAGAATTATCCTGAAACTTCAGGTGTATAAACAGCATAGTGGACGTCATATATGTCGGTGAAGATTTTTTCTCGAAACCTCATAGGAGGCCGTCAATAAATTGAAGAAAAACGAATATCTTTTGGATAACCCCGTAAAAACTAATATCGCAAGAGCGTTGAAACCATAGCACATGCTTAGGAGGCTTTTTTAAATAAACTATGTTCATTTTTATGAAAATAGTATGTATACTCGTGGAGAAATTAAGGTTTTTATAAAAACAATCCCAAATTTCACCAAGTGTTTGCTTATAATTTTAAACGTTCTTAATATAAAATAATGTTATTTTCAGGAACGATAACAAACAACATTATATATAATACCCTGCAATCAGAATTAAAAAATAATAAGTACTGGATGAAAAATGAGAAGGTCCACTAAATATTGTTTCACTGCGCATGCGCGAATGCAATCAAAATATACTGTGCATAATATGTTAGCTAAATGTATAGAGCAACTTTTGTGAAAGTTTCAAAAACATTGCTTGAACATACTGATAGTGATAGTCGATAGAATAAGCTTGAAATTCGCTGTTCCCAAAAGGAAGCAAAAAGTTAAGGGCGGTATCCAAATATACAATGAAAGACACTTCATTCTTATTATGTCAACTTTCATAAGCTAGTATATTTGGATATACTTTGGATATACCTGCTATTATACTCTGTCATAATAATATCTGTCATGTGGACTAAATTCGATATTAAAAAAATCAATTTCAAAATTAAACATGTTGCATAGAGACCTTCAAAATGTTAAAATTTGCCAATATTTCCATAATCGGGTTTTTATCATGACTCAATACGTTCCTCAAACTCATATATTTACTATTGTCTATTGCTCATATTGATACTCTCTTTGTATTATTCTCAAACATTTGAAAAATCCGTTAAACTTCCAATATGACGTCAAAATAATTTTCTTTTTAATTCTCTAATGACGTCATATTAAGCTGCTTTCTGTATTTACACATACTCATACTCCTTGTATTATTGAGAAATGTTTGAAATTTTCCGTTTTATTATCCATATGACGTCATATTAATCTTTTTTTCAATTGGTGAAACTTTTTATTTCATTTTCATTTTTCACGTGGAAATCTTTTAATAGAAAATTAATTACTGTAGGAAGAATTCTATTGTGGATTTTTAATTGATGGCAACTGCTATAACGAAAAATGTTTAAATTTAATAGAAAAAGGCTGTTAGATTTTTGGTTTTTTATCTCTCTATATTAAAATAATACGATTTTTTCAAATTTTATGATTTTGAGCTTTATAGTAGATATTCAGCTATAAGTACACAAATTTCCATGCCTGCAAGTTCTATAGTTTCTGAGAACCGGCTCTGTGACGGACAGACAACGAAGCAGGAGTAATAGGATTTCGTGAGATGAACGAAACCCTAACAAATACATCCTTCTACTAACTGTGACGCAAATCATTGTGTAAAAATGTGACTGGTCCTACCGATTAGTAATAACTAATTAATTCTGTACCTAAATTATCTTATGGATCGTTACATATTGAAATTGGAACAAACTTTAAAATTTTCAATACTAACACCTAATTTTAACATCATATTATGTTTGGATTCTTCTGTAAATTTTACCTTATGATACCAAATGAGAAATGATTTGTTTAACTAATTTCGGAATTATGAAGGTGTAAATTTTGGAAGTAAAATTTCGAACTCTTCAATTAATTTTTAATCGTTTCAAAACAGATTGTAATTCATGCAGTTTTTTAAGCATCACTCAAAATCTACTTGGCGGAATGAACTATAATTTTAGATTTGCATATTTGAAGCGTCTAGAAATCGTTTTCTATTGTAAGAATTTATAGGTTACAATTCATATGTTTTAATACCACAACATATGATTTTTCTAAGGTGCGTGGGGTATACTTTTTTTTACCTCGACTGTAACTTAATGCGATATTTTGGTGTAAATCTCTTCAAAAACCTTGTACTTTACCTTGAACTTTGTATTACATAGTCCTTTCTTTTTATGTGTATGTCAAACTGTTCAGTTTTAAATCTTTGTTAATCTAGACTACATGATAGCTATTTAAATAGAGTTGTTTACAGCTCATCTGTAAAAACCTCATTTAGCCACACGCGGCAAAATTTGAAGTAAATACAATTTAGATCATGGGGAATAGATTTAACAGAGAAATTCTTTTTCAGATTTTTAGCACTGGCCCAAAAGTAGGGCTTCAAGCATTGGAATAAAGATTCCATAAAATGTTAGATAATCAAGTGGACATTCCTTTTTAAGTTCGTATGCTAGTAAAATCGAGATAAAAATTAAAGATCCCGTAATTTTTTTGGTAATTCACATGAAACTTTTTTTTAGTTACTATTCCTAGTTTACTGCCGAAAAATCTAATTTGTTCTTAATAGCTAATTTTTTGTCCAGGTTTTTTTTTTTTGTATTAATTTGTTCTTTTGTTTTATATTGTTTACAAGATTTGTTGCATATGGCACTGCTAATATTTTTGCAGCCGGCCTCAAAATACATTTACTTTGATGAAAGCGCCTTGTATTTCAAATTTAATTTTATTACTCCATTAATACCAAATGATGTTTTATTATTATTTAATAAGAAACTTTTTCGAATAAAGATTACTCAGATATGTGCTACAATGGTATTACGAATGAAGAACTGAATTACACCATTTTGTTATAGATAATTCAAATTAGAAGTCAAAAAAAGAAACATAGTATAAATATAGCATAACATGAAATTTAGGTTAAAATCTCTCGGAATACCTTGAATAATATTTTCTGGTATTGGGTTATGTGTTTTTAATTCAGGGGGATCTTTTTCATTTTAAATATTTATGAAACTTCTGTATATGAAAAAAACTTACATTTTCTATTAATATTAACGGAATTTCTTTATTATGGTAATTTAATGAAAAGGTATACTAGAAAGATTAATGAGAATTTTAATAAAAAACTTTCTTTAAAAAAAAATTTCTCTCAGAGAATTTTTGAAAATTACTTAAATCTTTGAAATTTTTCTTTCTGAAATATTAAATGTAATTTTCAAACCAAAACCATCGATTTCTTACTAATTATTCAACGTTAAGCTTGCTAATTACTTATTTTGAAACAACAATGATATATATACTCATATTTCATCTTTCGTTTTTTGTAGAGAATCTTTTGATAAATGAGAAAATTGTGAAAGGTTTAGCAATCAAAGAATTGCAATTTATCAAAATGTTTACTCATTCTTTTTTCATCCATTGCACTTTCTTTACTTTGTATTCAAAGACTAAATAACGATCATCAATAACAATTGTGAGCATCTTGGTTTGTTTCATTAATATTTTTATGTCAACATGTAAAATTATTCATATGTAAATGTGGAATATGTATGTGTATTTCTAATGTAAATTTTTCACATACATTGTTCTAAATACGTGTTTTTTTTCAAATGTTTGAAAACCTAAGAAAAGTTCTTAATTTCGATCACTTTATAAAAAATTTCACGTATTTATAAAAACTTATAAAAAGTAACCTAAACTTTTCCCTACCCCATTTTATATCGTATTTCGTATAGTCTTGTTTAAATTTAATTTTTGCACACATAGAATATTTTTCATTTTGAAGACACGTCGGGTATGACAAAATAAAGATCTTGTATAGGTTGTGATGTATGTATGTGTGTATATGATCTCGTATACCTTTTACCTGCAAAATCATTCAAATTACATAAGTTTTTATACTCGTTCTTTTAATTTTTCCTGCCAGTGTACATTCACGAGTATACGTAATAACATTTATTTTAAAAATTCCATTTTTGTTACATGTTTTTTGCTTGTAACATGCACTTTTCAACCAAATTTATCGAAAGTGTTAGAAAACTTACAGGACGCATACTATGCTGATATTTTCAATGAATACAGATAAGAAAGAAATATAGACATCATAAGACATGATAAGAAATCAGAAGTTTTAGAGACATATATTTAAAAATTCCATTTTTGTTACATGTTTTTTGCTTGTAACGTGCACTTTTCAACCAAGTTTATCGAAAGTGTTAGAAAACTTATAGGATAAATACTATGCTGATATTTTCAATGAATACAGATAAGAAAGAAATACAGACATGATAAGACATGATAAAAAATCAGCAGTTTTAGAGGCATACATTTAACTGAGTATTCGCAAAAGTTATATTTTTCTTTCTTTTTGTTCCTGCGCAACTTAGTAGTAAACAATATAGAACAATTTATACAAACAATTCGGTTAAGTGTCAAGGAAACTGAGAAAGATATGGTTGATATATTGAGCTGAATTTCAATTACTTTCATTTCAGTTACATTTTTATCAAGTTTGTTCTTGAACGAAAAATTCTGACTAAATGCTATATGGATGCATCGCATTTCGTCTTCGCACACCATTTCAACAAATACCACAGCAATTTTTTAATTTTTAACTAATTCATATTAAAAAACACAAAAAGGAACAATTTCCTCATTTTATTTTGTTGATTGGGGCGGGGGAGTATTCAATAACTACAGAACTGTAAAATATTCCAAATATGCGCACTCCTAAATAAACACAAGAAATTCTCTCTGCTGTAGCAAACGTTTTTTTAATCAAAACAAATTGGAAATACAAGGGTAACACCCCTAGCCTGCAATTATAAAATTCAAAACAAACCAACAGTGCAATTTGATATCTAGAAGGTTTCATACTAAGATGCATGGAAAAGTAAAAAGGATCCTGTTGTATTTATCCCTTATAGTCTTTACAGTTAAAAGTAAATAAGCAATCACTTAGGAATAAATCCCCATTTTTTTGTTATTTTTGATGTTGTTTTCTTGCGTGCGGAAGCGAGGTAAACATCGGTTCTGCTGATAGAGGTTGAAAGAAAAAAAATTATAATTGTATCTAAAATATTTTTATATATACTGCAGCCAGGTAATTGAAGTAAAAAGTAATATAGTTTTTGGGGGCATGTTATATACCCATCCACCTTGATGTAGAAAGGAGTATCAGATATATGTTCTTTCCCGAATCAAACCAGAATCATTTATATTCAAATCCCAGGTCTGTTCGATAGTGTTGATTACGGGCCGACAAAGCAGTAAAATCGAGTAATTTTAGAGATTTAATTTTTTGAATAAAGTTGCATAAAATTTACCTTTTTAGAAACCTTTTAGAAACCTTGCCTTTTTAAAGCTATATTGAAATATACATATATTTCGAAATATCTGCAGTTGAAATTCTGCTAAGTACTATGTTAAGTAGTAAACAAAAGTTGTTCAACCCTTTGTGATTCAGGAATGTAAGAACCACGGATGAAATAATTTTGCTCTTACACACAAAGCAATTAACTATAGGCAAGATACTATGAGATAGACGGGCGAAACCCGGTTATACGCTACCGAAGGCATTGGGGTTGCCGAACCGACCGTCTAGACAGTCGTATCCCGGATAGTAAGTTAAAAATATTTTAAAGAAGCAATAACTGCAAAGAGAAAGATTAAGATACCGGATATTTTTGGTTGAAGAGTCTTTTTTTTTATCCAAAAAAGTTGGTTTTCAAAAAATGTAGCTGCGTGTGAGATGTGGCTTGCGATAAAGAACAAGCGATACATTGAAGCGAGACTACAAAGTCACCGCACTGTGAAATTTCGTGTATACCCTACTAATATGCCTTTGAAAAAAAATGCGACTATGGAAATATCTGAAAATGCTTTGCTTGTATATGTGGTAAAATCGAAAAAGACTGTGGAACCTTGTCCAAGTGTCATGTTACATAAGGGTACATTTTGGAGTAGTATCGAAGTTTATGCAGTATATTTTTATTGTGCATGAAAAAGTTTGAATGTTTTCGGCCGTGTGTTAAAAAAATGATTGGTGAAAATAAAGAATTGGTGGCCTTGAAGATTATTCCTTAAAATTCTCCAAACAGACAAGATATTCAGTCGAGATGTGCAATTAAGCAGTCGAGATGCGCGGTCGAGCAGTCAAGATACGAGGTCGAGCAGTCGAGATGCGCGCTCTGTGAGTTAAATTAAAATCAGGATATGATATCATCTTTGTTTTTATTTTTTGCGTGTGTATGTGTATCATCTTTACTTTGGGTTAAATATTTTCCTTGCTTACCATCACTAGGTAAAAGTCTATTTGTTCAGCTGTTCTGTTATTTATTATTAACAGAAACTTTTAATGTTAATAAATCAAGAAATTGAAAATATATACAGTAAAATATCGTTACAATGAATTTTTAGAGACCACCTATTAAATTCGTTATACTGTAAAATTCGTAAATGTGAAATTTTAATTTGCTTTGCTTTGACTTAGAGACAATAAAATTAAAGTATAGTTAAAAGGCAAAAATCCTACTTTTAAATTATAAAAATTTACTGTAACGGTGTAGTACAATTTGCATGGGCAAAATTATTTTTCCTTTCATTTTGCTTATTTGCTGATTCAATTTCATAAGCCAATTTTTAAAAGAGATTCATAGTACTTTCATATTAAATATTTTGCACATTTGTAAAGCAATGTGGTTTTGCTGAATTCCCAATGATTAAGGGCTTTAGCTTTTCTGTGCCGGTAGTATTACAGTACAACAAAACGGAAAGTTATGCTTTAGATTTTTCGGCAATAGAAATGTTCTCTATTCGATATGTCTGTATATTTCCACAAGTATCTTTTTCTTTCCGTTTATCTGCTGCTGACACATCAGTACTTTCTTCTTCTGTTAGAATTTTTTTCCTCCATTATGCCATACCTTTCACGAAAACAAAATAGCCAAGAAGAACTTGCATCAAATTTCTCTATTTTCATGACTTTTGTAAATTCTTTAGCATTGTCTTGTAATACAGATTCTGAAACGGGCAAACATTTTTATCTTGCATTTTAAAACTAAGTGCATATAGCTTCGTCACTCACTTTGTAGTGAAAAAGGTGCAATCGCTTCCTGTCTTCAAAAATATTAGATCATTCAGATAGCTTCAAAATTTTATCTTTTTCTTTTAAAATTGTACTTGATATACGCATTATTTAATTTAAAAAGGGATAGAAAGAAAGTAAGAAAACTTTTAATATCTTTAGCTTCTATGTGATCTTGTCTTTTAAAGATGTTTGTCAAAATTTCAGGATATGCATATACAGCAAGGTTATATAAATGTAGAAAGAGCTAGTGATAATATTGGAAATGGTCCTCCTTTATTTTGTTACATTGGAAATTTTTGCTAATATAGTTATCCGTTTGAACGGTCTTGTTAGTGCTTTTCTTTTTACTAAAATATTATACGAAAAATCGGACATATCTTATGCTTTGTAGCTATTTTACCATTGCCTCTTTCTAGTAACAAAGAAGGAAAAATATGAAAGACATAAAAGAGATGAGTGAGATAAAAGCGATGAGAGATAACAGTGATGAGAGAAGTGAAAGACAAGAAAAGAGATGAAAGGAGAAGGAACGATAATATAAAAAAGTAAACAGGGAATCTGATATAAGCTTTTGATTCTCTTTTGATTCTTAGGTAAGTGATATTGTGTAGTCTGAAAGCACTAGTGAGTGGGTTATGTTGCAATTCCCCTTACTATGATTATTTTGTAGATATAAAATTCACTTAATTTAGTGTCGTTACAGGCTTATCGCATGCATGTGGTTATTTTCTATAAATTAGGCTTTTACTAAATTTTTTTCTACTTAAATTGGATTCTGTTTTTTATTTTATACCTGCTATTTATGCTTTTTGATTTTATGCCTTTTCTCTTTTGGGGGATACCAGAGGTCTCCTTTTAATCTCATCGCAAATAATCCAAGAGTCTATTTGTTTTTGAAATATGTCACTATAATCAATCACAGATTTAGAATGTTGATATGTCGGAATATATCATTCTAAGCTTATGTAACCCCCCCCTCTAGTTTTCTGGAGTTATTAAAAAAAAAGGTACTTTGAAGGGGGTACTTTCAGGTGGCTTCTTATACTTAGCTTTAAAGCATTCACTGGATAAATACAATCGGCACATTTCCGCTTTTTCATTCATCTTAGTATAAAACCTTTCAAATATCAAATTGTAAAGTTGGTATGTTCTGAATTTACAGCCTATAGGTGTTGCACTTGTATGTCGAATTTATTTCGGTAATGAAATATTTTGCGACAGTAGGGATTGTTTATTGTGTTTGTTTAGAGTTGTGTATATTTGGAATATTTTAATTTTATGTGCAACAGGGCTGTAATCATTGAATTAACAAAACATCCCACAGATTATATGTAAAATTAAAAATACATTGAAACCTGGCATATGAATTAAACGGTTTAGATATCAAGGGATAGGCTGAGGTTCAGTAATATGCAACGGTATTTTTAGAATAACATGCACTCATTCTGCAGCCATTGGCCTATCTTGGGTGTCGCTATTGTGCATCACATAAAGGTGGCTCACTTCCATCTTTTACTATCTGTCTTACATGGAGAGTGCCAAGTTTGGTAATCACAGATTTTGATTATTTTTATATATGTTGTAGGGTAGAAGTCCCTTAGTCTCAGGTTCAATAGATTTTATACAACGCTCCTTAGTTCTCGAGAAATGGGCGGTCTAATATTATAACACAACTTAAATACTTACTTTGTAACGAAATAACTGCGTTGGTCGTAGCTCAGTTGGTACGGCGTCTTTTCGATGCCGGATCGTGCTACGTTTGTTTTTCTCATTTTTAATAAATATACTTCTAATTATAATTTAATATAATCTCAATAAAAAAAATTTGTTAACATAATTAAATTTTAATTTAGCATTTTTGATTTTTTTTTTTAATTACATTTCAAATGTATTCCATATATGCTTTATCAATGCAACGATATTGAACAATTGTGTCAATTCATGATTGTAAAGAAACATCATTTGTAAATTGCCTAAACAAAGGAAAGCAATGCGATGATAATACAGCTATGTTTATAAAGTAAGAAGCATAATTATATTAAAATTTAGCATAAGAATTATATTTCAACGTATTTATGTTTTATTTTATTGTAACTAGAGGGCGCCACAACCTACTTTGGTTATTTCTTTTTTTTTTTTGTTAGTTTGGTGCTGTTAAGTGGTTTTAGTTTTCAATATTTATCGCACAAGTGCGTATCATTCTATAACAGCTTATAATCGTATAAAAATGGAAGAAGCAAGCTGTAGTTCACAAGAATATCAATCTGAATGGTCGAGATTCGATGAAAATCAGAAAAGTGATGTCATAAATGCGTTGAACTAGTGTAGAATTTTATTGCAAAACAATGGATTTTTCACAAATAATACAGCATCTGAAATATCTTCGTTTTCTATAGCGATGGGAGAAGAGTTCTATAATTCCATAGTAAATATGCTGATTTTGTAAATAATGAGAAATGTTTAATAATGGTATAAAAATCAAAAATGCTAAATTAAAATTTAATTAAGTTAACAAAATTTTTTATTGAGATTATTAAATTATAATTACAAGTACATTTATAAAAAAAAAAACGAGAAAATCAAGCGTAGCACGTTCCGGCATTGAACCCGGGCCTTCGGAACAACGAGCAGACGCCATACCAACTGAGCTACGACCAACGCAGTTTTTTTCGTTACAAAGTAAGTATTTAAGTTGTGTTATAATATTACACCCCCCTATTTTTCGAGAACTAAGGAGCGTTGTATAAAATTCATTGAACCTGAAACTAAGGGGCTTCTACCCTACAACATATATAAAAATATTCAAAATCTGTGATTACCAAGCTTGGCACTCTCCTTGTTAGATATTAAAAAAAGTCCCTTTGACCTGTACTGGGAGAGAAAGATAGCTTCCCTATTCCTTGGTTTTAAGAATTCATCTAATTTTATTCAAAAACACGAAGCAAAAATAATTGGAAGTCTATTATTGAAGATTCCAAGTTTTCGTCAATACTGAATTTGAATGGCAATTTCGAAAAATTAGTCAGCTGTCAGTGGTAGTCTTCATTTATGGAAACTTATTTATATCAACAAATTTGGCGATGTTTTTCCCGAGTATCGTCAAACTTAATGAGAATATGACGTTGGCGGACATTTTTATGTACGCATGTATGCCAGTGAGTATGCGTATGCGAATATTTTATGAATACCAATGTATTTTTCTTTTAAATATGACGTTATTTTTTATATCACTATCTTATGAGAGTGGTAACAAAGGGTTACAAGAATGAAGGAAAATTTGCAAAGAACCACATTTGCTAAAACTCATAAATTAAACCAATTATGTAAAAATGCTTTATATTTAATCAGTTGTCTTGTTTCAAAATGGCAGCCACCCCAGAACTTCAAACTACTATATCGCATCCATTTTTTTAAATTCAGGGTCAAAAAGAATACTCTGGAATTCATGTATAAAGGTATAACAATTAACAAGGGTCGCAGCATATAGGACACATTGTATTGTTCATACCAGTATCCCTAATTAATAATCTTGAGGATAAATTTCTTTACCGTATGCAATAGAAATATATCACTAACATAATTTCTTCTAAAATAGTGGTAGAAACAATAAAATTTTTCCTATACGCTGTGAGGCCTGCAATTAAGCAAAAAAAAAATTTGGATTTCAATTTTTTTTTTAGTTGGAGTTTGAGTTTTTAATTTTTAAATGGTCATTGTTTGGAAACAAGATCTGGGATCAAACTGGTCAACGAACTCAATCATGATATTGGTGGGCCCTATACACGTGCTCAGTCACATACAAATCGGTTTTTAAATACGGGTGCTATCGCATGACAAAATCCGATATAGGATAAAGTGGGGACAGGTGCTGCAATTTTGCTTTTCTTCTTGTATAATTTACAATATAGCGAAAAACAACAAACGAAATACCAGAAATCATTAATCAAACTCTTTATAATCTAATTTCGATGTTAAACAAGTTAAAACACTTTTAATAAAGTAGTCATAATTAGTTTTCCAAACATCTTTTTTTAACATCACTTTTTATATGCAGGGACAGATACCGCATACGGTGTGGGACAGATGCTGCATGGAGAAATGAGCCAGGCTGGAATTATTTTCAAGCACACATATCATATTTTTATTTAAACTCTCAAACTGCTTAAAATGAAAATAAATAACAGTAAACTTACAAAATTATGTATATATCACTAAATTGTTAAAATTCAAAAGTATAAGTAAATAAAAAATAAAACTTAAAGTAAAAAATGAAATTTAAAAGAAAAACATTTGAATTTACATTAATGGATAGCATAATTGCTGCAAACAATGGACAACATAATTACAAAAAGATATAAATCACTTGTTTACATCCAGGCCAACATTGCAGTTTACTCTTAAAGTAAGTACTAGTTCTATTCTATTTAGGCCCCAGTCTTTTTTATTCTTAGCTTTTGTTCTCCATTCTTTTGATTTCGTATTTCCATTCGACCATCATCAACACACTTCCCGTTACAACAGTAAATTGAGCATATTTCATGTAGCCACCGATTGCATTTGATGAACTGAATCTAGCTGTAGACTTTGTTTCTTGATAAGACTCAAGACACTCGGCACATTCAAAGTCATCAAATTCCAATCCAATACTGTCGTCCGAATCCGTAAGTGGAACACTTTCGACACTGTCGGAATGTGACTCATATTTCAGTTTCTTCCTCAAGTGAGGTGTTTTCAAGTTGGCCGTTTCCTTCCTTTTTTTACACATTATACTTATGCCAAGCTGTCATCGTTTGACGCTTTCTGGTTTCTTTTGCTTTTTTTTGTCCTTCTTCTTTTTTCTTGTTTGAAAACTATGTGATTGTAATGTTTGCAGCCTTATGCTTTCTCTTACTTGGATGTGTAGGTTTTTGACCACTGAAATAGGGTATATTTTATTTAACAGCTTAGATGGTGACAATTATACAAGGCCTGCATTTTCCTTATTCACGCATGGTAAACCAACATTGTCGCTCAGAATATTTTGATAAGTAACTGAAGTTCCTTTTAATGGGTCTTCTCCATTTTGTGGCACAGCCAACTTATCTGATAGAATTTGAATTGCTTCATTTTGTTGTGGGTCATTCATGTTCTTATCTTTTATGAAAGCACAGTCTGGAATTGCTGTCTTATCTAATTACACAATTCCCGTAGCCTTAAAACCTGAGATAGCGTTTCGAGATATCGCGGCCTGTCCACAAGCTTTAGAAAGTAGTTTACCAAATTGCATTCTTCCAATTCTTCTAGTGGCACTCAGAGCAATTCCATATTCAACTGCATTAGGACGGAAATGATTTACGATTCCAGGTCTTACAGGCTTGTTTGAAACAAGACTTAAGAGATCTGAAGAAACGCCTGTCTAATGGCTGTAAGTAATGAATTATACTTTGGAAAACAAATAAAGGTGATTTCATTGGCGACAACCTACTCAAAAGCAACAACCGACATATGCGAACTATGGCCCTCCAACAGTAAAATGACTTTCCTTGAAGGTTTTTCTAGGTATAAGGTGCTCTTGCATCCAGATCTTGAAAAATTCACTCGTCATGTAGGCAGATCTCTGGAACATTCTAATATCTGAACCAGGCGGCATTGAGTCTTGTCATTCAGTTTTCTTATTTTTACCATTAAAGATGCAAAATGATAGGAGAATTGCAACAAGCAACAACAGTGATAGTTTCCCCATTTCAGTTGAAGAGATGTGATGGATATCTTTACTGCAACGACTTTTTCTGTTTCATTGTTGAGCTGAAAGCCAGTTTCGTCCATATTATGTATCGCAGCCTGTTTATTAAGCTGACTCTTATCTAACATTGTTTTCTCTAAAACGTCAAAAACGCATTCACATCTTCTCTATTCATACCAATAGCTCTTTCAATGGACACATTTTCAGCTTTACGAATACTCGGCGTTGGAATATTTTCCATAAAAGAAAGAAACCAATCGCGACCAGCTCTCCCTTTCTCGCCGTTAAAATTTCTTGGGGGTAATTTTATTTTAGAGGCAAGGTCATAGGCTAATTGTATAACAATCAAAGGAGTTGGAGAAAATCTGCAAACTTGAAGGTTTTTTCACTAGATTAATTTTAACACAATTATTTCAAATTGGTAAATAAATCATACGAGTAGTAATTTTCCAACTGGACGAAAAATGTCCGGGCCAGGATTCGAACCTGGGATCGCTTGGCTGAAGCCGCCACGCTCTACCACTGAGCTATCCCGGTCGAATCTGGAGGGGTCTAATCTGATTAAAATATCAGACCAGATTCTCTGATCAATAAGGTTAACTGGATGAATTATGCCCTCCAGATTCGACCGGGATAGCCCAGTGGTAGAGCGTGGCGGCTTCAGCCAATCGATCCCAGGTTCGAATCCTGGTCCGGACATTTTTCGTCCAGTTGGAAAATTACTACTCGTTGAAGGTTTTTTATATGAGCAAGAAGTTTACTTTCGCCTCTACTCCGAGGTACTATTGTGGCCCACATCCGGTCTTTACAAAGTTGTTCGATTTCAATCGTCGTCTAATTGTGCGTTCTGGAACACCTGTTCTCATAGCTGCTTCTCTAATTGAGACTCCTTCATCATTTCTGAGTCTAACAGCCTCTAGCAGATTGTCTACGGTCTATTTTTTTTCCTTGAAGTAGTTATTTCCTTCTTTCGCGGCATTGTTCCTAAAATACAAAATTACAATGAAGTAAGTACCGGTATAGAGGTTAAAAAACACTTTCGTTAAACATTAATTAATATCGTTATAATTCGTTCAATGGCAATTACTTTACAAAGGTTATTTATTAAAACTCAGTGATATTTAAAAAAATATTAGCTAAATAGAGAAATGCACTGAATATACATTCATTTATATGTAAGTTCCACTGAAATTGTAGTGATGAACTTATTGAACTGAAAAACAAAAATATATATTGCGGCATCTGTCCCTCAACCTAGGTGCGGCATCTGTCTCATAGTGGCGAGTAATACGCCGCACCGCCCTTTTGTGTGATGTGAATAAAGCGGGAGAAAGGTAAGCGCATGGCTGTATTCTACGGGGATCTAGTCTGCAGTTTTGATCGGTTTTGGGATGAAATCTCTACTTACTAGGGTTAAAATAAGTAATAAAACTTTATTAGAATGATTTTAGAAACTTGCCACGTAGATTTGAAGCATAAAAACTGGTATAAATATTTTAAAAATAACAATAAAGCGTTGGAAACGCGTATAACACAGCACACAGCTTAGAAGCACATAACGAACTTCTTAATTTGGCTTAGGGAGCGCTAGTGTCGCCCACACAATCTCTGAGCCATCTGTCCCACCTTGGCAACTGTCAGTTTAATAAGACATCGCTATAAAGCTTTCATGAAGAATAAAGATTAATTATCACTACTAATTACTGAATGTTTTGAAATATAGGATATCAAGATATTTGAATATTTTATAGCTTCAAAATGACTTATGAGCATTGTGCTAACCTTTGTATAATTTCGTGATTTCTTTATATAATCTATTTCTATAATTTGTTCCCAGATAACCTTAATAAAATAAATTCTTCAGGTATATTTTATAGGGAGAAGCTCCATTGTTCGTTATGTCTAAAAGCATCAAGCTAGAAAAATCTGAAAAAGCTAAAAAAGTCATAATGTTTCAGACAGAATTAATGAAGTATTATATGAATATTGAAAATATTTAAATTATTGTAAAGACTATTATAAGATTACACTCTACTATTATGAAGATTGAAATTATAAGCGATACCAATATTTAAAGATATCAAAATCATATTTGATAAATGTTCGTTCTTTGTCATTCATTTTCAGTTAACTAAATAAATTTCGGTAAAATAAAACGTTTATTACATAGTAGTCACTTAAAAGATCATAGAATTTTGAGGATAAAATTATTCTTTATTATTCAATATCATCTTGAAATAATTTCCATTCATCTAATTCCTTTCTAAAATTGAAAGTGAATTAAAAATACACCCTTAAAATTGCATTTTAATTAGAAATGAAAGCAATGCTTTTGGCAATATCCCACTCAGCTAATTATAAAAATGCACTTCAAAATTGGACCATATTTTTAAGTATTTTAAATATACCTCTTACAGAAATAATTTTATTTTACGCTCTCTTCAAAATGTTCTGCAATTGCAAGCAAAGTATTTAATTTTAATTTTTTTCTTATTTATACGTTTTATTTAAATATATCTCAAAGATAAATAATCGCTAAATGATTTAAGTATTGTAATTGAGAAAGAAGGGAAAATTTCTATCGTAAAATTTGAAATGTTGTTAAACTAGGACAATTTTTTCTGACTGTTGAACACGAATCGCACAATTTGAAGTGTATTCAATTGCAGTAAAAGATAAAACAAATAGTTTTACTTATATATTCTATTGCGTTTAATTTTATGAAAAATTTGATTTAATAATAAAATTTAATTAATTAATGGGATATCTTTATAAATTTATCTCTTCTACTTTTAAGAGGAAAACATTAAGGCTGTTCTCAAATCCAAACTGGCTACTTTTTACATTCATTTTTGTTCCGAAACGCATGAAATTGGCAAGTGTTCTTATTCAGAAACTATTCGATCGAAACATATTTTCTATATTTTGGTAAAGACAGAAAACCTTTCAGAAAATACTTTCAAAGTCGACGTTTTGAACCGAATTCTCGAGGCTCCAAAACGAGCAAGGGAAAACTCCCCAAGGGAAAACGCCGCTCCAAGACGCGTTGTCACGTGACACGAATAGCTTATAACTAGATAAGTAATTTATTTATCAAAAAATGGAAAATTCATTTCGATTCAAATTCTCTTCATCAGTCAGGCCTGCCAATTTTACACCTTTGCGTTTAAAAATGAGTCTGAAATTGTGCCAGAAAGTTTTGCGTTGCTGAGCAGGTCATTTGAAACAAATAAGTTACATTAAGGCGAGGTTCTTGCAATAAGGGTTCATTTTTAGGGTTTCGTTCATCTCACAAAACCCTATTACTGCCACTCCGTTGTCTGTCCGTCACAGAGCCATTCTCAGAAACTATGTAACTTACAGAGTTAAAACTTTGCGTATATATAGCTGAATACAGCTATGAAGCTCAAAATATTAAAATTTGAAAAAATCCTATTATTTTAATAAATAGAGATAAAAAACCAAAATTCTAACAGCCTTTTCCTATATTAAATTTAAACATGTTTCGTTATAGCAGTTGCCAAAATTTAAAAAACCACAATGAAATTCTTTCTACAATAATTAACTTTCTATTGAACGATTCCACGTGAAAAATGGAAATGAAATAAAAAGTTTCACCCATTGAAAAAAAAGATAAATATGAAATAAAATTGATTGACGTCATAGTGGTAATAAAACGAAAAATTTCTAAAATTTCTCAATAATACAAGGAGTATGAGTATGTGTATGTACACAAAGCAGATTAATATCACGTCATTAGAGAATTAAAAAGAAAATCTGACGTCATATTGAAAGTTTAACGAATTTTTTAAATGTTTGAGAATAATACAAAGCGAGTATCAATATAATAGAGAATAGTATGTATATGAATTTGAGAAACATATTGAATATTGATAAAAATCCGATTATGGAAATATTCGCATATTTTAACATTTTGAAGGTGCACAACATGTTTAATTTTGAAATTATTTTTTTAAATATTACATTTAGTCCGCATGACAGATATTATTATGACAGAAAATAATAGCGGGCTGGTTTAGATATTCGAAAAAACGAAAAAATAGACCGGTAAATTTTTACTTTATAAAAAACATGACTTTTTTTTTTTTTGTTGTTGCTAAATGAAATTTATTTGGATTTATTAAAGACAGGATAAAGTGTTTTGAAAGGAATATTAAACGAAACCCTTTGAGCGGTCTTCGATCACACTTACCCACTTAGTTAGGGTATTTCAGGATTGATTTTTTTCTTTTAAATAATGGACATAGTTAACAATAGTTTGGGGCTATGATATTATTGTACTTTCGCCTAAACGTGTGAATATATACGCTCTCTATATATAAAATCCTATTAAAATGATTTTATGAAACGAAGGATTAAACGAATATATGTTAAATGCAAGGCTTGTAGAACGCTAACGGTAATTTAATTTCAATATGTTGTTGCAGACCAACAGCAATTTTTTTCTTGAAGAGGGCATACATATCATGAATAGTTATTTTACAGGGCCGCACAAAAGAATACGAATATATGTTAAACGCGCTTTATAGAATGATGGTGGTAATGTAATGTTAGTATGTTATTACAGTCATCTACAGCATATTTTTCCTTAACGAGGGTGCATATAACATTTACAGTTATTGTACAAAGCCGCATAAACCTTCTCACCGCCATGACCTGACATATCCGTTCACTATGCTATTGGTTTCACTGCAATAATAGCATTGCAATAATAGCAATTCATATATTTCTACAAATATAATGCAGTTTTAAAATATTGAGTAATGATTGATACTCTCAAGGCTTCATATAGGTAATTAAGTTTTTTATATCAAGTTCGAAAATCCATCTTTTTTTAGCATTTAAAAAGATATACAGAGAAAACAACATTACAAATTTGCCCTTTTGCTCGGCGGTCAGGGGGATAAAAGAATTCGATTACACTACCGTCTATGGGTGGCAATTACTCAAAATACATTTAGGTAATGTTATTTTGTTATGATGTTTGTAAAAATGTTTTATGAAACTCTACGAAAATTGATTTAATATGCCATATGTCTCAGTTGCTGATACACTTACGGATACACAATGGATACACACTTACTGATACACAATGCTGCTTACAGCAGCAGGTTTACCATTGAAAATATGGAATGTTCCATTTATACTTGTTTTAGAGAGCAACACAAAACAATACAGACGCATTACACTTTTTCGCCAATTACTGTTGGACGAGCTATTTTCAATGACGATTATATAAACTTATGAGCTTCATTTATGACTATGTGTATATCTGTGTCTCCAAATAATTTTTGTCTCGAAAGCATTTTAAACTCACTTACTACGAATTAATTTCGCACGAATCTTCATAAAAAGCTTCCGCTATTACCAAATATATATATTCATATTTTTTTTTCTCATTAGTCTTTTCTACACTAGTAGCGTCTCTGTTGGGAAATTGTAACTAAAATTTTAAAATGGATATTTTTCTCCTACAGCAACCAAACTTCAAGTTAAAATTATATAGGGTAATTTCTACTCAACTTTCTTTCACGCCGATAACACACATTCCCCCCCAACGTGGAATATATTAACCAAATTTAAATAACAATGTTTTTTTATGTTCCACTGTATAATGGCCGTACTCAAGATAAAAATGTGTAGTACTGATTCAACATAATTTACTTTGCTTCATGTAGAAATAGTGTAACATAATTAAGTAAAATTGATTTTTTTTTCATTGTATGATATGATAGCTACACTGAAGTTAAAAGTAGGTGGCATAGATTGAACACAATTTTCATTTGTGATTATAAGCATCCTCCGTCAAAAATAGGGTACATAAATTTAAGTAATTTTTAGACTAATTTTCTTGTCATAATGAAATTTATGTTTTGATAAATATTTTTCATTATATATATATATATATATATATATATATATATATATATTACGCTGGTAGCGCAAATAGCGTCTCCTGAACGAAAATATGGTAACTAAATTTAAATAAAATTGATTTCTATGATTTTTCTAATAAATCGTCATAGAAAGATTCTGTCGCGTCAATTTTATGTTTTAATAAAAATGCTTGCATGATAGGTATTTTTTGGCGCTGTCAACGCCCCCGTTGGGAAATTGCATAACTAAACTTTTAAAATGGATTTTCTTATGTTTTCTCATATGACAACCATACTCCAAGTTAAAATTATAGAATAGCAATTCAACAAACTTTCTTTTGCATTTATAGAGCCTCCTGGAAAGAAATAGTGTAACTAAATTTAAATAAAATTAATATTTTATGTATTTTTTAAAAATAAATATTCAAAGTAAGCATCTTCCTCGGTCAGCTTTATGTTAAGATAAAAAATTTCACATAGTGGGTTTTTTATGCTGGTGGGAAATTGCATAACTGAAACTTTAAATTATTTTTTTTCTCGTGTGAAAACCATACTCTAAGTTAAAATTAGATAATACAATTACAACACAATTTTCTTTTGCATTTATAGCGTCCCATGGCCGGAAATAGGGTAACTAAAATTATATAAAAATTATTTTTTTTTATAAATCTTCATAATAAGCTTCTGCCGTGTTAATTTTATGTTTTAAGAAAAAAAATAGATGACAGGTTTTTTTATGCTCGTTAGAAATTGCATAACTAAATTTTTAAAATGGATTTTTTCTGTTTTTTCATGTAGCAACTGCAAAGTGGCGACAGATCAAGGAAAAACACAGTCATAAAAAGTAGGAAACACCAGTATTTTCCTATGGAAAAAATTGTATTGTTTATTTTCGCGATAAGTACGTTTCTGTAAGAAAATACTGGGATTTTTCCTTTTTTAATGTGTTTTTCCTTGATCTGTAGCCACCCTAAACTGTGTTCCAAGTTAAAATTAAATTAAAGGGAATTCAAACTGAACTTTTTTCATAGCCCATAACGGTCCATAGCAAGAAATATATTAACAAAATTAAATTAAAGTTTTTTTTATGTTTCACTGCATAACAGTCGTACTCGAGATAAAAAATATATAGTAATGATTCAACACATTTTTCTGATGCGTTTTTACTGGAGGGAAATAGAGTAAATAAAGTTGTTTTCATGTTTTATGTGTGATGACATTTCGTTGATTACTTTGAATTGTAACTCATTTTATATTGCAAATTTTACATTTTGAATAGGGAAATGAGTACAAATAAGCTATTTATTACTGATTCTAAACTATTAACTAAGATCTTACATGAAACACACAAACACAAGGTATATGCAGTTAATCTGCCTGCTGAAACTGACCATCTATATACAATTTAATTTTCTGAAGATGCTTATAACCCAACAATCTTTTATTATGTTGTATTACAATGTATTTCCACCAATGGATGAAAAAATTTACAATGCGCAAGTTTTCTGACAGTCCGTAGATTTGGCGAACGAAGTGCGCAAGGGTCAGAGCTTCCAAGTTGTCATCGATTTAAGCTTCTTAAAAGTGCACCTCACTCTGCACGTCATGCACAGTAAATATCTGTGTCTGAAAGCACTCTGAATAATTATATGAATCACATATTTCACATGGATTCTTAAAATACCTTAAATTAGTTGGAGACTAAACCTAAAAATTTTTTTTAATTAAAATTTCACAAAATAGCAGCTGTCTGAAGTTTGGGATCAATTTTTGGCACTAATTTTTCATTTTCTAAACTGTCGAAAAATTCAAAACTATTATTATTTTTTTAAGTTTGTCTGAAATTAATAAAGTCTACTAGCTTAATTCGCATAACTCACACCATCGATTATTTGAACTCTTGAAGCGTAAGAATAAACATTTATCCAAAAAAACTTGTTTCAAGAAAATTGCTTTTAACGTTTTTGATCTACCTTTTGTCAGCCATGTGCTTGTGAAAACTCATTGTTACAACTTAAATATTAGGTGGATCAAAAAACAGTTTTGGGAGCATATTTCCAAACCAGCTAGTCTTAACCTTTTTTTTTTTTTTTTTTTCGTGCATGCCACAAACATATGTTTGCAGCGTTAGATGAGCCTCAACACGCTATATTTATAGTAGTATAATAGTGTAAAAAATTTTACTTATAATTAAAATCGTAAAAAAACAATAAAGTAGTGCAACAAAGCATTATTACAAATTTAAAACAAGCTGTGTCAAGTATATAACAAATATAAAACGTAATTATGAAGAATTTTCAAATTCTGAATATAATCAGCAGATTTCTTTTAATAAATCAGACTTTTGCTCAATAGAAGAACTTTTATCTACTTAAAATGAAATACATATACATAGTGTAAATTTAGTTAATTTTAAATAATGTTTGATTAGAGTTAAAAATTAAAACATAATGTATACACTAGTGTAAAGCAAATAAGACTACATGCAAAAAAGAATTTTAACTACAAAAAGAACAATCAAGATGTTTTAACATAATTTTAAAATAATTATAAATAACGAGACAGATTTTAACTTCTCATAAGACTGTATAAAACAATAGTAAGTCAATAGTAGTCAAAAGTAAGTCAAAACAATAGTAGTTACTTCACTTTGAAAAATGAAATGACTTCCATTGCGACTCCAAGGATAGACTCCAATGTGACGAATGGATCACCATGACATGTTGAAAAAAGAATATAAAATTGATGGAAATAACTATGTTAAAAGGATACAAATGTTTTCGCAGTTTAAAAAGACGCTATTACTAAATGTAAAACGCTATGGAAGAAGTATTACAAAACTGTTCAAACAGTTATAAATCAAAACAAATGTAAATTAGAAAATAATTTGGCATAGACACTGAGAAAAATGACACTTTCAAATCTGAGTAAATTGATGTTTTCATTTTGTTATGAAACTTTTAGTTTCAAATATGACGACCCAATGCTTTCAATTCTGAAATACCAGAAATACTCAGAATATTGAAACATGAACATACTCAAAACTGAGCACATAGAGGTCCGTTCATAGTCATTTTGGAAACATATAAATACTCAAAAATGATTAGAGTCAGTTCAAACTCATTTTTGAAACATGTACATACTCAAAAATGAGCACAAGTCAGGTCATACTCATTTTTGATCCATGGACATACTCAAAAATGAGCACATGGAAGTCAGTTCATACTCATTTTTGATACATGGACATACTCAAATATGAGCACATGAGTTTTATTCCTGAGTGTGTGCATGTTTTCAGAAATGAGTATATACATGTTTCAAACTTGAGTAATTTTGATTCGGAGCCATTTTGACTATGCGACGTACTCAGATTTGAGTTTTTTGCTCAGTTTTGAAAATGTCGTTTTTAGAGTGTAGGACGATAACACCTAAAACATTACACAATCACGCATATTAAGCTAATCTACACATTTCAAATATTTATCTTTTTTTTTTTTTTTACATTTCTAATCACTATGGTATAATATACATACATACGTATTAGTTTTAATTTTTTAAGTATACGTATCGCAAAAAGAAAAAAAATCTGTCCATCTGTCTGTCAAGACAAGTTTTTGTTTCATTTACGGCTGAAGTTATCTAGTTGAAATTAATAACAATTAATAAGATCCACGGCCCCATTGTTTTGTAAAAACTTCTAACTCATTGCAATAAAAAACAAGAACGAAAAATCATGCGTCAAGCATAGATTATGTAACACTTTCCAACGCTTCCAAAATAATTTTACAAATCATACCGTTTAATAAGCTAAAAGATAACATCTAAGTAATCCGAATACTTTTATTCAGCACTGTATAGGATCTATAGATTTGTATATATACTACATAGGATGTTAAATTTTAGTTCAGTTAGGAAACGCGTAGCACAGTTTAAAATTCTCCGTCTGGAGTTAAATAATACGGAAATGTGTTCGCGAACTTTTGTGCTTCCCTGTATAGGATATACAGAATTTATACACACCACATAATAGACAAAAAGCGAGTTAAAATTAAAATCGCGATCAGTAACTTAAAACGCACTTCCAGGAATTATTGTTAACTTACAGTAGAGAATTCTTTTGTGTGTCCCTGTAAATGAACGATGACTGCTGTACACACACTATTCTGTAGTAAGCCTCTTGAAATACATCTTAGTGATATATATAAATTTCAATGCGTTTAAAATAGGGAAACATTATTTAAATAAACCGCAGACGATTTTTCTCCATAGACGTAATGTAACAGAATTCTTTTGACTGTCCCTGTAAAGTAACTATAAGTGCTATGCACACCCTATTCCATATTAAGCTTCTTCTAATGCACCTTAGTGATATATATAAATTTCAATGCGTTTAAAATAGTGAACATTATTTAAATAAACCGTCAATGATTTTTCCCCATAGACCGCAATGTAACGGAATTCTTTTGAGTATCCCTGTAAAAAAACTATAAGTGCTACACACTTCCGTTGAAATAGGGAACATGCTATAGATAACGACTATAACATATAAAAATTGCAGAGCAATCCGAGCATATTTACGGGAGTTAGAGCACGGACAGACGGCCAGACGGCAGACGGCCATACGGCCAGACAAACCGAAGTCATAAACACTTTTCAACTAGGTTGGAAAGTGTTAAAAATGCGTCCTTTAAAAACACGTTTTTTTTTTTTCATACAAACTCATTCTTCTATAGGGTACTTCCTGTTGATCCAGAATCTTGAAATTTGGCACGAATACGGGTGTTATAGCACATGTAAAGGAAAAAAATCCGAAAATCATTCATTTATATTCTTGACAAACCCGTCTGACCGTCTGTCTGTCAAGACCGTTTTTTAAATGCATAACAGGTTGATCCTCAAAATTTGTTTATATTTACTTTCGATAGGTATAAAAAATTAATAAATGAAAGTACTACTAGGAACAGTACAGTTATAGACAATTTTTTTTCTAACGTTGACATACAATGTGATGTATTCCATTCTTACTTCAGTCATCACAAACAAATATAGTTAAAATATAAGTAAATAAATTACAGCTTTACGAAACAACAATTTCAGAAAGCATCTATGTATAAGTTAGTCAGTTCTTATTTTTGTATATTTCTAAAGAAACTAGGTACTTACGGAACTTTACGGTATTAAGCTTTACAGTAATACGACATATGGATACGGGATCTTCAAGGTGCGAGAACTTCTCACACATGTTCTGTTTTTATAATTCTTCTCTTTCTCAAACACACGATATGCTTTGAATATTTGTGAATAACATGATCACTGTATTCGGTTTCATTTTGTATTGAAAGAAATATCATATGAAGTAGTATATTCAAATTACTATTGCTCCATTTTATACCAAAAACGAAAAACTATAATTTTCCATGCTTTACAATCATTCTTATTATCCAGTTACGGTAATAAATATCTAAAATGCCAACGACGCTGCTGTGTTTCTTCTGCTATACTTTTCAAAGTTGTTTCTTTATAAAATTTAAATATTTAAATTGTTCAATGAAATATAATCTTCAATTTCTCTTAATTGAATCACTTATTATCTTTAAAAATTAACTTATAATAAAGATATTAAATTGTGATGAGCATTTATAATTGAGATGTTCTTTTGTATCTAATGATATCGATGTTTGAAATTACACGCTTCATAGTAACTCTGTATTTAAAAACGTCTTTTAAAACTTATAAATATCTTATGTCATATTAGGTTAGTCAAGAGCAGCTAAACATGTAAATTCTTTCGCATATTTCGGGATTCACTGCTTTAGTTGAGGTAATTTTTAATTAAACCCGACAAGAGAAAAGGAAAATAAGTTAAAGCATAATAATTCAATAACAAAACTGCTCTCATTAGCAAATTTAATTAAAGCACTGTTTAACTTTGGCGTAGAGATGGTTTTACGTAATAAGTTCTAAAACATTTTTGACACGCAAAGAATTAATATAGTCCTCGAGAATATGTGAAAATTTTGCTTTGACAAGGAGATTAAATATTAAGTATATGGTAATTTCAAAATATTTAAAAACTTTATTTAATAATTCTGAACACTGATTAATCAAATCAATTATCATCTAATTGTTTAAGATAATGATGGTAGTATTGATATATAGAAATAAACTTAATGCTCTCCATTATCGAAAAACAGATTTTTTTTCCATCAGACCTTTAAAAAAATGTTTCATTGTGGTTGTACTCAGCAGGGAGAGGATTAGATAATCATTATATCATCTATTTTACTAAACTTTTGATTGTGTCTTTACTTTGTGCTATGCTGTTAGTGTTACTTTTTTGTGTGTTTGTGTCTAAAGAAAGGCAATAATTTAAAATATATTAATTATTCAATATAAACATTTTATGAAAAGATTATTACTACAAAAACTTGTGTTATCTTTTTTAAAGAAATTTTGTGTATCGTTAACAGATTTACGTACTCTGTTTTGCACTAAAAAATACAGTGCAAAAAAATAATAAAAAAAGAATGGTTTTCACAAACAATCTTAGTATATTACAGTGAAAAAAATATCTTATGGGGAAATAATTCAAGATTTTGATTTAAGTACATCAGTGTCTAATATACGAAGTTCTATTACCACATTTAATTAAATATTGCAAACAGAAATCAAATGTATCTCTTTAGGGTGCGATGCTATGCGTCGTTTATTGGTATCATCAATATTCTGAAAAATGCGTCACCGTTTAAAAAATAATAAGCATGTGTCAGCAAAACGTAAAATCGAAAGCACAAACAAAAATAAATATCTGGCGCTGTGTGGTGATCATAATTTCATAATAAAAGTCTTGTTGTCTTTTCTTCTTATTATTTAACGACAAACTTAACACAACAGTAAATTAATAATGATAATTAGACTGAAAATTATAAATTTCAGGAGAGCACCCAAGATATTGCTCCATATTCAAGATACAAAATTATTCCAGCTGAAAAAACAACAGTTTTCTAATCAGTTCGGGTAAGTATTACGTCACGTTACGTAACACCATGAGCTGAACTCCGCCCACAGACATGTGATGAAATAAATTCTCAACATCCTGCCCCACCATGAACACATGGGGGTTCATCACAAATTTTCAAAAATGTACATCATACATATATAACATCATATATATATATAACATCAATACAAGTAACCTAGTTTTCAATTAACAAATAATACCTCAATTATCTAAATTGTACACATTTTTCAAATTAAAACTAATATTAAGGTATTCAAGTAAACAATTTAACATAATATTATTCAAGATCAATATCTATTCCAAGTACAAGATTTAAATTAAATTATAAAAGTTAAAATAATAATAATATATCCAAGATAATAAAATTCAAGAATGAAACCAAGTGAGTAAAACAAAACATTTTTAATGTTTTGTTCAGGAATTTCAAGAAGACAGTCAAATATAAAATAAATTATTTAAAATTAAAATATTTCAGGTCAAGATACAACTAATATATAGTCCTAGAAATCAAAGTTTGATATGCTATCTAGGTTAAATCATGAACACAAGAAAATTCTTTATTACTGCTCTTTGCAGTAAATAGTGTCCAGATTTTACTAAGTCATCTTTCTTCACTTCTTTAATTATTCCGTCTTTTGAACAGTTTTGTATGACATCTTGATAAGCTGTGAAAATATCAGCTTCTTTCAATTTCTGGATAGCAGTTCGTAATCTTCTTTTGACCAAGTCTCTTCTTTCAGGAATCCCAGGATGTAATATGAGACAACGTAATGTTATTTTATATCTTCCTTCATTGTTAATTTTCAGGCTGCGTTGAAACTACTCATACGCGAGTATGTGTAAATCCGTAATAATTTTGGCTTTCTACTGGATCTAAAAATCTTATACGATCTAATCTCCACATATCGGGAAGATTAATAGCACTAGGTAATAAAGATATGATCAATAAATAAGATTCAGCTACTTGTAGAACTTGGGGATTTTGCCCATTAACGTACATCCCAAATTTGTGTCAACGGAAACAGGTCAACCTGGCAAATATTGACTCGTGCCATTTAACAATTTCCCTGACATATCTGCTCCTATTAATAAATGAATTTCAGATTCGTATGCCTGCGAGATATAATTATCATAATCACACAATTTTATACCTCTTTTACGGATATCTTTCATTTATGGTCCTTCAGGCGTCTTGGATATTTCACAGTATACTTTCACTTGTTCTAGAACTTCGAAATTACAACTATACTTTTTCTCTAAGCTAGTTAAATATATCTTAAAACGACGATGTTTCCATTGGGGGGATTCAAGACTACAAAATAAATTATTAACTATTGGAATTTTTCCTAAACTTTTATACTTTGACAATTTAACAGCTTTGGAAGTTATATACGATCGCTGACTACAAGTATCAATCAAAGCTGTCATGATATGTTTTCCATTATGACCCTTTATATAGACTTGGAGTGTCTGTAACAGTACCTTCGATGAACTAGACTGGATAGTCAGTGTTTGATATTTTGATTGGACACAATTAATATTTTCATCAGGTTTAGGAATCTCTATTTTAGATTCAAGTGAAGAATTCGGACACATGATTGTACATGAAACGTTTTATTTTACTGCAACACTGTTTGGCGACGTGGCCCCTCTTAATGATTAAGAAACAACTAGCCTTTTTTGCACATTCGTGTTTCTCATGTATATTCATTTTCTTAGCTAGCTTAGTCTTGAGATATATGTTTTCTCTCACAAAAAATACATTTTTTAATGTATTAAATTTCTATTTAAAAGACCTGCGGCCGTTAAAAATTCGCTATTAATTCAAATAAAATATTGTTTATACTTATATTGTTATTCAAGGTATTCTGCATTCGTACAGACTATATTTTTAAAGCGATGTACTTATCCTTATACGATGTTATACTTTTATATTCTTTATCATAAACGTTTTGATCTATTTTACCATCTTTGGAAAATAAATCTAATAAGGCATTATCTGCCGCATGCAGACTCTTGTATTTATCGCTTAGAAGCGTAAAAGAAATTTATATTTCTTCAAAATCAATTGGATTAGCTTTTACAGATTTTCAAGCCATAATTTGAAATTATGAAGCCATAATTAAAACTCTTTCATAAAACAGGCACGCAATGGAGTTCTAAATTTCATTAAATTTTCTAATATAATATAATACTAACAATGGTAATTCGATATTTCAAAAAATATAATCACGGCCTTTTTCAAAACGACGTCCCCGTTCATGCGCCATCATGCCAACTCAAGAATTCTTAATTTCTAAAAGTTATATTTTACTTACAAAATATTAAAGGTAATCGCTTACCCCTTTTTGTTGTGTTGAACTTAATTTGTTGCGCCAGGATGACCGTGTATTACATTAATATTAAGCTGCAATCATTTTACGCATTCTTTATTCTAAACAATCACCATTAATGAACACAGCACATAAAACATACACAGAATCACTTCAGACGATTAATAAACAAAAGTTCATTTATGTCACATGCATGTCATTTCACTTCAGTTCATAGCAGATGTGACAATATGTTTATTTTTCTTACAAATTGTACTTTACTATTATACTGTATATCAAGTTTGTTACAGACGCAACACTGTGAAATATATGGCTTTATATTAAATGAATATAAATAATTAAATGGGCTTTTGTATTGGAAGCAATAATAAATATAATATTAAGTTAAACAATAAACTTATTTTAAAATATTAACATATACACCTGAATAAATAAATATATAAATAAATAATGCAACTTTTTTTTTGTTTCAGAAGATTTATTTAAAATAATAAAAACTCAAAATATCATTTTACAAAATCTAACTCAAATATTCATATGAGAAACAGTTTTTTTTGTTTTTGTTTTTTAAATATAAAATGAACATTAATCACATTAAGTTGGCATAGACACTTTAATACCTAATTGTGTTTTTTATAATTTTGGAATTATTTTTTTCACTCTTCACTCAGAATTCTTCCACATTTTAAGTCTGGGAAATTTGTTACTTTTATACTAGGGGAAATCCACTAATATTTATCATCTTTTTACAGCTGTTTTACGCTTGTTAAACATTTAAGATTCATAATATCTTTTTACAAAAAATCTTTTTTTTTCCTCACAGATTATTCAGCCAATTTATTCAAATTTACATCGAGCATATTTGAAGTTTTAAGGCTTTGTGCTTGAGTGACTAATCACTAAAGCTTACTTTTCGGACAGATTCTCTTTATGAGTTGTTTTAAATGTTTTTTATTATTATTTCGTGTGAATTCGACAGTTGTTTAGATTTTTCTGCTTGATGATATAAATGATATGATTTTTAATTACGTCAATTATAAAAATGTTTATAATATTATTCAAGAAATCCAAATATTATGGATATAGAGACATTTACCCAAAGGGAATAAATATAAAAAAGAATTGTTGAAATTTTCTCATAGTATGTTGTAGTATACACCATATACAGGATGCCTCGTAAGCCTGTTGACATTTCAAAAAATCATAAATAATTAAACTAACAAATTATCGTATCGGAGTGTGGCTTGCACCATAAGACATGGGAAAGTGTTGGATGTTTTCAGGCAAAAGAAAAAAATAGTTTAAATTTTCTTTGAACTGTCTTTTGTTCGTGCAAAAAGGTTTCAATAACTTATAAAACCAGTTTTTGATTTACATGTTATGAATTCTGTCTTTCGAAGAGATTGGTGTGACTGACATAATATAATAGATTGGCACTTTTGTGAACTCGCTCTAGTCTGACTCAAGCTTGGACGCAATCAAGCACATAACAAAATAAAAGAGAAATAACTCGCACAATAATAATTTCAGAGTAAGACATCATAAACAATACTTATAGTTCTGTAACTCAAAACTATATTAAAATTCTACTGTATTGAAATAATGAAATATTGAATACCTAATAGCGCTGCTATAGATTGAAAATCATCGAAATATTGTACGCGTGCACACATACACACAAACTAATGAAATAATACTCATCAACATTCGAAATTTTTTTATAAACCTCTTAATTTACCCTCTGCTGACTTTACTTACTCGTATCTGAAATACCCATTAAATTTAGAACTGTAAATATTAGTTGGAATACATAAAATAATAAAGCAAATAAACTTTTATTAAACATCCTAAATCAAATTTATTAATCGGGACGTTCTGCCAAGCCAAGCTTAAAAACAACAAAAAAAAAATACTATGCACACCAAACGAACAAACCCCAAGAAGAAACATCTGACGCTTACTGCTTACTTATAGTCGAGAACTTCTCAGTGTTAATTCTGCAAAATATGAGATATCAAAGACATCGCAGTAAAATTAAACGAAAAGCAAAATAATCTAATCAAGTATTTTTTTTTTAATTTGAGACCAAATTCATCTTTTATAAGTGAATTATAAACAGAGATACAGAATTTTAAAAAAATGTATGAAGATACTGAAAATCCACTTTTCGTCTTCTTCTTCAGTTTAATTTCTGAAACAACATAGAGACTTAAATAATGGAATGAAAAAGTAAGCATAGAATTTTTGAACAGCTAATTGCTTAAGCTACATGCTTTTATACAGTTTAGTTTTTAAAGAAATCAAAATCCTTAAATAGCAAAATAACACTAACAGAGAGATAAAACTTACAGAAGACCGCGTGCTATTTTCAATAGAATATCTTTATGTAATTCAAATTAATGGGTAAACAGTGCAATGCAACTATATGTTATTTAAACAGATTAAATAACACGGTTTGCTTTTCAATTCAATTTACAATTTATTGCAAGTGTACAGTGTTTAAATTTGAAATAAATCATGTGAATTCTAAACAATTGTTAAGATATTTTGGTACTTGTCTACTTTCCCGCCGAATTCTTTCTATTTAAAAAAGAATCGCCAAACTGCATATTTTAGCGCTAATAATACAAAAGCGTGAGTCTCGTTTCATTGCAAACGCAGCATTAGCACGCAATGTACGCATTCCAGTTTTATTTATTTTTTGGATAGGCCAGTTTAGTTTTCCTAATGAAGGGTATATATACAGGGTCGTCCTAAAATATATGTAAAAAATATAAAGGTAGGTAGAGGGGACCTAGATAAGAAGATTTCGTATAGCAATATGGGTGCGGAAATTCAGCGTTGAGGCAGTAGAGGACGTTGTTGAGTTCGCCGAATGAAAGCGTTTCGCTACCTTGAATCGTCATTCCCGACACGGATTTCGAGCAACATGCTTTGTTACACCAATACGGAGCTTGCGAGATGTGTTTCATGTATGGGGCTGCGCAAGGAAATTGATCAGCTGCTCAAAAGATGTACATGGAATGATTCCCGGGTAGGAATCTGCCAGATCGTCGAAAATTTGAGCGTCTTCATGGGGAGTTGTGCACGAAAGGACCGTTTTATGCTTTCAGGTGTGATACGGGCAGAGAAAGATATCGCAGAATTCCTGGAGTGGAAGAGGCAGTAATTTGTACAGTAGCGGATAGTCCTTAAACAAGCTCAAGAGCTTTAGGACGTGCATTTGGTGTGAAGCATTTCCTTGCGCAAACCCATACATGAAATGCATGTCAGTAAGCTTCGTATTGGTGTAACGATGCATATTACTCGAAATTCATGTGGGGAATGACGATTGAAGCCTACGAAGCGATTTCATCCAGCGAAATCAACAGCGCCTTCTACTGCCTCAACGCTGTATTTCCGCACCCATATTCCTATACGAAATCTTCTTATCTAGGTCCCCTCTACCTACCTTTACATTTTTGACATATATTTTAGGACCACCCTGTATAAGTATACGAGTATATATGTGGCTTTAATAATAGACTATAATGACTTTCAATTTAGTGGTACTTTTATATGAAACTTTTATTCACACCTATGCAAACCGGGAAGTATTCGGATAAACATAGTATGCTTAGTTATATTTGAATGTAAAATTACATTTTTCATCTTTTTTCTATACATTTCGATGTGAATAAAGATTATGGATAGTTTATTTCTTTCAATTTTTAGATAGGTTTTTATTTTTCATCTCTCGTTTTTTTTTTTTTTTTTTTTTTTTTTTTTAACAACTTCTTAAGGATAAAATTGTTAGAATCACAGATCTGATCTTCGGTACTCTAGATGCCGCACTCTGGCAGAAGTTTCTAAGTGCTGATCAAAACCCGCAACATATGTGCCATTACACCGTCTGCGATATCGTTCGTAACCGTGTTGCTGATCAATGACCAATACTATAGGCGAGAATTCCGATTACTGAAGATTATTTTTGAAAATTGCTTAAACCAATGAAAATGAATTTTTCCGAAGTCGAGACCTAGATAGATCGTTTTGCGTATTCAAAAAAGGTGCATTTCATGAAAATCGTCGGAACTATTTTCCATTTGTACCACCATTTTCAGTACTGAGTTTGTTTTAACATATAAAACGAATTAGCCACATATCTAGACCTTTTTCATGCTCCAATTAGCATAGGATTCAAGTTCTATCAAAAGACTTCAAGCAATTTTCAATATATAGTAGCATTTTCAGTGCTGAGTTTGTTTTAAACGAGCTTTCCCGAATTTGCCTCCTAACTAAATTGCTTTCGTGTGCTCAAATTCGTATCGAATACACGTTTCGTGTAAATCATTTAAGCATTTGTCGATTTATAGCAAAAGCATTTCCAACGCTGAGTTTGTTTTAACCTGGGTAAACGAAAGTTCTTGAATTAGATAGCTAGCTAGAGCATTTTCTCGTGCTCGATTTAGTATAGTTGGCAAGTTTCGTGAAAACCGTTCTAACCGTTCTGGATATCATTCGTAATGAGAAAAACTTCTTGCTCGTTTAATATAAAATAATCGTATGTGATTTACTAGTTTTCCTGAGGCTCTGCTCACGTAGAATGTACATTTTGCAATTTGGAATGCTAATTTCACGTATAATGTTTAGTTTATTTATTTTTTACATAACTTATCTAACTAATGATGCAACTCCCCTCAAAATCCGTTCAGTATAATTTCTAAAAAAAAAGCTAATTTTTTACAAGAAAGGTATTCCCATCCTCCAAAAGTAATGATCGACCTTACCAAGTGGTTCATCAGATGATGTAATGAAGTCCAATGTTGCTGTAAACTTATTATCTAGGAAGCGAGAAGTAGATACAGGATCAAGAGCCACCAACTCACTAATATTATTTAGCCATTTCAGGACCGTTGACTTCCCTAATATATTCCACTAAATAACTCCACATCCATTCCGAAAGACTCATGGTAAGGAACCACGTTGCCGGACCATAATTTTGTGTCCTGCAATTGACTTCATTTCTCGTTTTTTTTTTCCAAAATTGCTCTGTGTTTCGCAATCTAACAAATATTGTAGTCAAATTGCCTTCCAACTCATCTTTATTAAGCATCTGAAAATATTGTTCAGCTGGATTTACGCAATTGAATTTATAAAAATACCAGAACTTATTTGGCGTGTATTAGCATCATTTAATAAGAAAAATAAATACATTGTTGATTTAAGCGAAATTGAGAATATTTTGACATTAATTTGGCTTTAATGAAATCACTAGGAGTTAACTTTTGTGGTCTAGTATGAAATTGACCATATTTCCCTTCTACATAAAGGTGAGGGCAGCACTTCACATCCAGATCTTTGTCTCTAGCATCGATTGGTGGAGCATTTACCTTGAGTAATTGATACAGTTTCGATACTGGAGCGTTTTGTCTTTTCTTTTGCAAAGGGTAGATGGTGTATTGTTCATAATCAGGTTCCTTTTCGTGAGTTAGTTGTGTCAATAGTGCACTTTCCTCCACACTCACATTATCATCTCCCTGCAGATCTGTACTGTCTACAATATGCTGTACATTTTCGTTTAAATGGCTGATTAATTGATTTGATGATTGTGCAGGCAGTTGTATCTGAGAATAATCTACATTCACATTTTTGAGGTATGTCAATGCTTCATAAACCTTATTGACGTCTACAATGTCTTCTCACACTATTTTGTATTTCGTTGGCATACCACGCACCTTAATGTAGAGTTCTGTGTTTTTATTAACAGGATCTTCCGGTCGAGGAAGTTTTTTTATCGTTTCTTCAAGTGGAAAGGATAGGTAAAAAGTTCTGCCCTTTACGTTCTTTACCAATTGTTGGTTAGAAAGATGTTTCTTTGCGACAGGATTCATCGACGTTACCACTTAAAATGCTTTAGCACACTGAATCAAGAGCCTCCTCGTAATCGTTTAACTCACTTATTTGCGGTGGAATAGCGCTCACGTATAAGTCATTACGGATACACATTGATGGCATTTGGTTAGTTCCTATCTTTAGTAAACATGAATGACAAATTTGGGGGCTATGAGTTATTTCATTTCTATTAAAACAGTCAAGAAGTTTCCTCCAAATGCTAGTGTCTATAGGTTTTCTTAAACGTTTTATAGAAGAAGCATCCCTTGAGTAACAGAGTTTAAAACATGACATACAGTCCAATTTCGGTGTATCTAAACATTATTTTGACAATGTTTCGAAAGCTAATTTATGTTTTTGTATTATCGAATCTTCTACGATTTCATATAATTCTTCACTTTTTATAGTTACACTTACAACTGCTTGTTGTTTTCCATAACCTTTTGATTTGTCCACATCTGTATTTTCTAACGACTCATCTATATGCTTCAATAACTTACAATCGCTCTGTATTTGGTACATCTCTCCTACAATTATTCTTAACCATGCAAGGTGCGATTTTACGGTGTTTGCATAAGAGATGAATATAGACAGCTGTCCAGTTTCAACTAAGAAGTAAAGCTGATATACGGTTTTGCTTCCCAAATTTTCGAAAATGTCTTTTAATTTTATAATGACGTTACCATCTAGTGAGCCCAATATATCAAAACAAGGCCAGAGTAAAGTCTTAGACTTATTTTACTGTCCCCAAAGAAAGCTTTACCAGTAGCACCGACTTCAATTGCCCTATCTTTAACTTCAAATACTTTATAAGCTTCGTGTGGATAAAATGGCTCCTGATTATTTAGATACTCTGCTTTTCCTAGAAATGCTCCGATTTTGTCATGTATTCTACTGTCTGAAGGGCATTCATTCAATTTTTCTAGTGAGGAAATTAGTTTTTGTTTAAATATATCAGCTGTTCTGCCGAAGTTCTCCAGTGCAAATTGTCTTTTGTGAAAGGTCCATTTTATTAGTTTGTCTTGTCTGCTTCCAGTCTATCTCCCGTTTTTTTTCAGTTAGAGCTGTGGTAATTTTTTTTCTAAAATATGTATTTTAAACTGCAGCTTATCTCTAGAACTTTTTCGTCGGAGAGCTCCGAGGTTTATGTCAGCTTATGAAGCAGTATAACGAGAAGCTGCTTAACGATTGACTTCAGGATGCGAAGAACTGTAGCGCACAACGACTTCTCGATTCACTTCAGGGTGGAAAGATCTGTAGCGAGCAACGGCTTCCCGGCTCACTCCACGGTGTGAATCACTACAGCGTTTTAACATGTCTTTTCGTTTTCCATGATGTTTTTAACGATAGCGAGCTGCAGCTTCTTTAAACTGTTGAGAACGTGATTTCTGGGTGATTTTAGGCCTTCCGCTTTTGATATTAATACGTCTTCCAACTTTTTTCTGTAGCTATTTTCTTTTTCTGATAAATATTCATTTGGAGAACTATTAGATTCTTGAGAAGCCTTGAGAAGAGGAAGGAGAACATCATAGTGACCTCCTAATAAACTAACTACCAGTGAAACGTTTATGTTTCACTGGGTTTTTAGTACTATCACCAAACGATCCCCCTCAGATGGCCATTTTCATAGATCTCGAATGTATACGGATAAAGTTGCTGCCATGAACTCTGAGGCCGACCTTTACGATGAAGTATTCAGCATAGCTGTCGAGTCAGTAGTAGGGTAAGTATTTACGTGCTCTTCACAAGTGTATACTACCTCCAGCTGATCCCAGTGCGCAACCACATACTTAAGAATAGAACACCTGATATCTTACGATGAGGTTATGTTATCGAAAACAGAAAAATATGTACAGTGAAACAGAAAAGAACCATTTTCAGGTATCGGAATTACTCGACGAGGACTATTTTCGCCATCATTAAAATATAACATTTCAGTTTATATATTTTTATCCATCTTCTTCTCAAACTTTTCTTCGTTCAATAACGTTTCAAAGTACTATCACTTGTTATTTAGATTGTATTTAGATTATTGACATATTCTGGTCATTCAAGCCATTATCAAAACAAATAAGAATTTCTATAAGTGCACGGTCTATAAAGTTATTATTCGAAATGATACCATTTAACCCCTTAATCGTCGTGCCCGAGACATTCACGGGTACCGTAGGCTACGGCTGTTTTATTGAAGTGAAAACTTCTTTAGGCGCGTTGGGCATTTCTTAAGATGGGAAAAAACCATTGAATTCGCGACACTGTTACCGACACCTCTGTATATGTTGCCAATTCATATAATGAAGCGAAAGTATCAAAAGGAAATAGTTCACGTGCAGAAAGCGAAATGATTGGTATTATAAATAAAATAATTCAGAAAATAATTTCAAGATAAATTTAGCACGCGCGGTGAAAACAGATAAAAGTGACTCAACTCGCGAGACCAAATCAAAAGATGAAAATGAAATAACAAAACACGGAAAATATTATAATTTAACGAGCACGAAAAAAATAGACGGAAGTAATATAAAAAAATGAAAATAATGAAATATTTCACGAAAGTTTCAAGAAACGTGGTTACCGATACGGAAATGAAGTGAAATCATTTTATAGAAAAGAAAAGTTTGTTGATAGAAATTATAGATACCGCAAACAATACGCGCAGTATGAAGATAGAAAAAAGCATAATGTTCACGAATACCGTAAACAAGACAGCAAAGAAGTCATTTTTGGAGTGATAGGAAGCGGAAACCCTATTTTGCAGATAAATATTATTACAAAAGATATGAAACTAAATCTCATGGAAGAAATGATGAATGTATTGAGAGTTGCTTAAATTGTGGATGAAAATTCATAAGTTTCATTGGTATTCATTTCAAAGAATACCAATTAATTAAACTTTTTATTTCATTTATTTGTAAATTTACGTTTTAAGTAATAGATTGCAATTTTTGTATGTAAAATAATATGCATTATTTTTCATGTACAATAGCGCATTAAATGAAAATTGTAATATAATTTTTGTAGCAGTAGTTTATAATAATGAATAAAAAAAGCACTTCATTTAAAAGTATTTCCTGCGCAATAAAACATTTCCTGACGATTCAAAAAATACACACGTAATTGTTCAAGTTTTCACTTCTGTCGGCACTCCTGGAGTGCCATTGTTTTTTTTTTTTTTTTAGATTGTTTTACTCCCACCAGTTATTTTAATTAGTATATTTGGCTTTATTCTCGCATCATTTTTTCTGACCATTAAATAAGGCTAATATTTCTGCTTAAAACACTGGTGGTAATCAAACAATCTGAATTTTTTTAAAAGTAGTCTACACGTATCGGCCACGATGATTAAGGGGTTAATTTTTCAAGTACTGTTTAAAATTATCCTCGTTATGTTTTATTTTTACTTGGATGTTTATTTCCATATTTGTAACCATGGAGTACTTCGAGTTACAATTTTGGTAAGTTAAATGATGCTGTATCGTTACATAATGTATTTGTACATGTTACAATATCTATGGTTTTTCTTATAATGGATGGATAATATAGATTCGAGGGAAAAATTATATTACTTTCATAAAAATTTATTTGGATGCTTTCTTCTTAATACAATCTTGCCAGGGCTGTGGTTTTTCTATTTTACTTAATATCAGCTATATGCTCGGATTTTCTGTGACTAAATTTCCTGCTTGTCATGCCAATATAGCAATTCTTTGATCAGTCTTCTTAGGATCATTTATGTTCAATTTAGAGATAATTCAAGAGAATCTTAGAATCATCAGGAATTTATTTAGAAATGACTATCAAGCCATAACCAGCCAGTAATGTCGGGAGTGGAGGGAGAGCTGTGAAAAGTTTTGTGCGGCTAACACCTTTTAACAATCCATATTTCATATGTAAATTAAATAGAGTAAAACCTCTGAAAGAAAAGAAACCTAAAATTCATTAAGATTACAACTAAATGTAAATATATTGCTTGAAGGTGCGTAAAAACATGCATAAAAACATTTAAAAGCACATTAAAGTCCTTTTTAAATATTCCCAAACGTTTTCAACCGAAACTCTGTCATCATCAGTGGAAAAACTAAATTGTTGAGTTGAGTTGTTATCTCTTTGCGTTTTATGGCTTGTTCGGAATAAACTATTTACTTCAAGGGTTTGAAAATAATGTGGGATAGAAAAGGTAATCAATGATGCATTAATTCATTCCAGACTGCGTGGATATCATATGATAATACATCGTTACAGACTATTTCTTTTTTAGACATTATTTCTAGAGACTCTCTTATGATTGCTTCCAGGGGATTATTTGTGCGGAATATAATTTTGGATCTATTGAAATCAACTTTTATAGGTTTAGTTTGCGCTAATCTTGCTAACGCAGTGTGTTTGTAAAAGGACTTTAATGTGCTTTTAAATGTTTTTATGTATGTTTTTACGCACCTTCAAGCAATATATTTACATTTAGTTGTATCTTAATGAATTTTAGCTATTAAACAAGGTGAATTTGCACTGAAATTTTAACTTTTATTGAAAAGAAACCTGTCTATAAAAAACCGTCTATGACGTATCCAGTCTATAGCGGAACTTTTCTATTACAAAATTCGTAAACGAAAGAAAAGAAAATAGACCGCAAGGCGGCAGCACGGACAATCACCTCATCGAGTTCACGGCTGAAATTCCAGAAACAGTTATGACTCGATTCGCATATTAAAACTCAATCGGTCTGCCAAGTCATATCTTGGTGGAAAACACCCGAAAAGCCGATTTTAGCGGTTTGCTCTTGGGTTTACCATTGTGTGTTCCTGCTCCCAGTCCTCCATGTTTTCATACCTTTGGGTGCAGGAAAACACAATGGTAAACCTACGTGTCAACCACTAAAATCGGGTTTTAAGGTGTTTTCCACCAAAATTTGACTTGGCAGACCGATTGCGTTTTAATATGCGAATCGAGTTTTAACTAATTCTAGAATTTCAGCCGTGAACTCGATGAGGTCTCTCGAGTCTGTGCTGCCGCCTCCCAGTCTAAAAGCATAATCCGGGTAAAATAACACAAAACAATCAGGGAAGGTGTACTAGCTAATAGGACAATTATCTTAAAACCTATATAAAACAATTTTTATCCCCATCCTGTGGGATTTGCTTTAGCATGGTTTTACTGTATTTAATGCAAAACATAGATTGCATCCTACAACTCATAAAAAAGTAACCTTTCAAATTTTAATAAAGAAAAATCGTGCATTGCACACTGGTTAGCGTGTATTTTCTAATTCTCAAAACCTATTATTGTTTTCAATTTATTCAACATATTTTGAAAAATGTAGTATAACTAAAAATTATTGCTTTTCTTTGTTTAATTATATTACATTCAATAACCACATTTCAAAAGGCTTAGATTAAAAACATAAGATCTTACCTGAGAAATTTAGAGTGTTTGTCCTTTGCTAAGTACATTCATTTTGTTTATAAGTATACGTTTCGCCGGCGGGGGTAAGTTGATTGATACATTTGATTACCCTAAATTCATATAGTTTATGAACTTGAAAATGTTTCCGAATTCTGGGCGACTCCTACACAAAGATATGGAGGGAAAGGGGGGGGGGTGTCAAGAGTACCCTGAGTTGCTTCCGGGACAGATGCTATCGATGTGAGGTATTACTGGCAGCCTTAGAACTTGATATTTGGCATAAAAGTACTGTGTAGGATAAAAATAAAAACAAAATTATAAATTACGGAAAATTCTAATAAATCAAAAACTTTTTTCCATTTTTTTTTTTCGAATTTTTTGATATTTTGATTCTTTTTTTCGAAATTTCCGGATTTTTTAATTTTTCTTTCTTTGTATCCTAAGCCCTACCTTTATGAAAATTTCAAGTTTCTAGGACAACAAAATCGAATTATTTCCGAATTTTCGATTTTAAACAAATTTTTCAATTTTTCGATTTTATTTTCAAATTTTTTAATTTTTTCCTTTTATTGAAATGTAAACACTACCTTTAAACCAAATTTTAAGTTTCTAAGACTACGAGCTCGAATTATTTTCAATTTTTCGATTTTTTCGACTTTTTGATTTTTGATTTTTTTTTATTTTCCGTATTCTTTTAATTTTTCCTCGCAGTGGCATCTATTGCTCGTAATTTGAACTAAAATCAGGAATGATATTTAAAAACTCCTGACATCTTATATAACCCTCCTGCAAGAATTTTTTAATATCTGTCACTGTTTGCAAGTTATTGAATTTTAAAATCAGTCAGTCAATTTTAAGACACCCGGTATGTACTTAAGATTTTTTCCGAAATATTGGTATCTCGCTTTTCTGTGTAACTTTAAGTAACGAAATATTTGGTTGTAAATTAATATTTTACTTTGAACTGATGCCATTACAGTAAAAGTTTTTATTTTTTAAAATATATTTAAATACATTTTGGACTAAAATTTTTTTTCTTATTGTTCTAGGTTATGTCTACGATGCGTTATCGTGTCCACCGCTTCCCCCCCCCCTCCTTTTTTTCGGATGAAATGTCTCCCATCAATTGCAAATCCCCCATGTTTCTTAATATACCAATTAAACGAAAATACAATTTTGTACTTTACTATATGTATAATAAATTAGTGTAAAATGATGTTTATAAAAACAGCACATATGTTTAAAAAACATTCCTGAAAAATACTTACATTTCAAAGCGTCAAAGGAGTTTTACACTTTAAACTTGAATTTAAAATATAGCTAAACTCAATTCAATTTTTATACAAACTACAAAACCTACGCACGCTTCACGAAGATAATTCAAACAGAGTTTACATTGTGTTGAATTATTAATATCTGAAATCCTAACAGCCATCATTTTGTTGCACTTAAGCACATTGTTTTGTGAAAAGAGAGGGATAAATAAACTTTATCCGTAATGAGTAGGTATCCTGACAGACAATTAATTAAAACATGAAAAATTACTGCTGAATTTAGCGTGGAAAGTCTGAATTGTTTCACAGATATGTGATATTTTTATCAGAAATGATACATTTTACAATTAGTAAATGAATATAAAGCAATTACGCAGCATCTAAATAATAAATAGCATGAGAAAAGAAACGAATTGCCTATGATTATACACAATAGTTGCCTGTAATATTAATTCAGAAATAAAGAGTGTCTCATTACAATCCGAACATAAATATTGTTCATAACTTTCACGAAAACAAGGTTATTTTAGTAATATTTTCAGAAGAATTATCCTACTTTATGTGAAATTCAGTGATATCACATGTTAGAAAAGTGCAGTATAGCGTCAGTAATACCAAATGAAATGTCAATTTCATATTACGAGGCGTCATAATATGAAGCGCCAATTTTATCACTATTTGGATGTGGATGGTGGTCCTTTCTGCCAATTCATGATAATATTACATTTAACACACAGAAAGAGGTACTTCATAGTTATAGAATACTTGGCAGGGCTCAGTCTTAAGGAAGTACAATTTATCGCCAAATATTATGAACAATCACGAAAGTGAAACGGCGACCAGTGAAAAAAATGTAATAGTGAAAAAATTGCATCCAGTGAACGGTAAAAAAAAAAATCAAAATTTAAAAGATTTAAATGTGCGGAAAATGTGCTACAAACGTTATAAATTATGATTTATTTGGAAGTGTTAAGGGTAGAAACTTCAAATTCGGCATAGCTGTTACTCTACAGACGTGAATGCTCGACCAAAATATATTTCTAAAAATTCGAAAGTTAAAAAGGTTCAGGAGAAAAACTTTCTAAAATTACGATTTTTGTGATAATGAACGGTCTAGAAACTTCATATTTGGCATTGTACTTATAAGATGTCAAGGCTCTTTAAGATCATTTTTTTTAATTCGAAATTTAATAGGGTGAAATGAAAAAACGTTCTAAAAACGTTCTAAATTACTATTTCTATGCACTTGTTAAGGATAGAAACTTGAAATATGATATAGCTCGTACTTTTAAGACGCAAATGCACACACAGAACAGTTTTTAATCGAAATTTAAAGGATGCAAGAGATAAAAACATTCCAAAATACTCTGTTTGCAATGCTGAAAGGACTAGAAACTTGAAACTGGGCATGGTGATTACTTTTAATACACAAATGTTGGCGAAGAATAGTTTCTAAAAAAATTCGTCCTTTAAAAGTGTGAAATGAGCTGATAGCGTTCTAAAAACGTTCTAAATTATGATTTCTATGAAATTGTTAAGGATAGAACATTGAAATTTACAGTTACTTCTAAGACATAAATTCTCTTCCAGAACAGTTTTCTAAAAATTCGACATTTAAAACGGTGCAGGGGCAAAAAAACGTTGTAAAATTGCGATTTATGTCATAGAGTTGGTATAGAAGCCTGGAATTTGGAAAGGTGGTTAATTGTAAGATGTAAATGCTGGAGAGCGGTTTAAAAAAAATCGAAATTTAAAAGATTGAAATGGGCGGAAAAGCCTGCTAAATTACGAATTCTATGGACTTGTTAAGGAAAGAAACTTGAAATATGACAGGGCTGATACTTTTAAGATGCAAATTCACACACAGAACAGTTTGTTTTAATCGAAATTCAAAGTGTGCAGGATATAAAAACATTCTAAAGTACGCTTATTGCGACGCTGAAAGGACTAGAAATTTGAAACTTGGCATAATGGTTATTTTTAAGACACAAATGTTGGCTAAGAATAGTTTCTAAAAAAATTCGAAATTTAAAAGTGTGAAATGAGCGGAAAACGTTCTAAAAACTTCTAAATCATGATTTCTATGGAATTATTAGAGATAGAACATTGAAATTTAAGTGTTACTTCTTAGACGAAAATTCTCCCAGAACAGTTTTCTAAAAATGCGAAATTTAAATGGTGCAGGAGGGAAAACACGCTCTAAAATTGCGATTTATGTGATACAGTTGTATGGAAGCTTGGAATTTGAAAAGCTGGTTAAGCAAGATGTAAAAGCTCGCTAAGACCGGTTTAAAAAATCGAAATTTAAAAGATTGAAATGAACGGAAAACGTTCTAAACACGTTCTAAGCAACAATTTATTTGGAACTGTTGGGGCTAGAAACTTGAAATTTGGCATAGCTGTTACTCTACAGATGTAAATGCTCGACCAGAACAGATTTCTAAAAATTCATAATTTAAAAGGGTGCATAAACAAAGAACATTCTAAATTGCGATTATGTGATACAGTTGAAATAGAAGCTTAGAAAATGGTATGGGGTTACTTTTAAAATGTAAATGCTCGCTAAGAACGGCTGGTAAAAAATTGGAATTTTGAAAGGCTGAAATAAGCGGAAAACGTTCTAAATTACGATTTAATTGGATTTATTTGGGTTAGAAACTTGAAATTTAGTATAGTGGTTTATTTTAAGAAGCGGATGCAGGGTATAAATAGTTGATTGTCTTTTATTTTTCAGATTTAAATATTCGCACATAATAGTTGTAACAAAATTCAAAATGTAAAAGTGTGCAAAAGCAAAAAATGTTCCAAAATTTCAATTTTTTTTATGCTTCTGAGCTTGAAACTTGAATTTTTGCATGGTGGTTGTTTTTAAGATATAAATGATCGCTAACTAATGCTATCGTTTCTAAAAAAAATTCGAAATTTAAAAGGGTGAAGTGAGCGAAAACGTTCTAAAACCTTCTAAAGTATGATTTATCTTAAATTGTTAGGAACAGAAACTTCAAATTGTACATGACTGTTACTTTACATTCGGCCAAAGAACAGTTTTTAAAAATTTAGAGTTTTTAAAGTGTGCGGGAACAAAATACGTTCAAAATTTGTGATTTCTGTGATATAGTTGTTATAGCAGCTTGGATAACTAAAATCTTGTAATTTGGCATAGTGGTTGATGCAAATGCTCGCTAAGAACGGTTTCTAAAAATTTCGAAATTTCAAATTAAAAAAATGAAATGAGTGGAAAACCTTTCAACTACATTCTAAATTAATATTTATTTGGAATAAATTTTAGTTCTTCCCAAGTCTTATGTTTGCCTAATGCAGTATAATAATGAAGTTTTCTCAAAATATGGTAGTCAAAATATGGTAGTCAAAATATGGTAGTATGGTTAGTAACTTTTGAATTATATGTAACAGTAAAATTTCCTCTAATAAAAATAGGCACACGAATACCACCTGGCATATTTCAACAATTACGCCAACAAGTCGCTGGTTTTTCTACTCTGTACTATTATATAAAGAGAGAACGCCTGACTGACTGACTCATCAACGCCCAGCTGAAACGACTAAAGTCAGTATCACGAAATTTGGATAGTATATTTCTGTTATCGCCTAGGCAAGCGATAAGAAAGTTTTTTTTAAATCCCCCCCCCCCCTCCGAAGGGCATTCAAGGGGTAGTCGAACGTTTTAGGTGATTTCGCCATATCTCAGCAGCAGTTTTAGGTAGGAGCGTGAAATTCAGGAAAACAAATTTACTAAAAAAATTATTAACCCTTTGTGGACGAGCGACACGAATACGTGACGCATAAGATGCTTAGAATCCTCGATTATTCCCACCAGTTATTTTTTATTGTAAGGTTTTCCTTATCTAATCACAGCATTTTTGCGATTCAATTAGGTGAAAATTTCTCTTTTGAAAAACCGGTGGTAAAAGATTAAAAATTCTGTAAAGGACGCTTGTCGCGAAGGGGTTAAACACGTATTTTAACGATTTTAGAAATTCACCCCTGACGTGGTCAAATAGAGGGGAGGGTCGAACGTTTTAGGTCATTTAGCCATACTTCAGCTGCAGTTTTAGGTAGGAGCATGAAATTCAAATTAACAAATCTGTAAAAAAAGTGGTCAAACACGTATTTCAGTGATTTTAAAAAGTTACTCCCGAAAGGGGTTAAATGGAGGTCGAACGCTTTAGGTCATTTCGCTATATCTCAATAGCACTTTTAGGTAGTACCATAAAATTCAAGATAACAAATCTACTAAAAAAATAGTTAAACACGTATTTCAGCGATTTTAGAAATTCACCCACTAAGAGGGATGGGGGTTCGAACGTTTTAGGTCATTTCGTCATATCTCAGCAGCAGTTTTAGGTAGGAGAATGAAATTCAGGATATAAAACCTACTAAAAATATAATTAAACATGTATTTCAATGATTTTAGAAATTCAAAATTCGGGTAAAACATCGGATATGAACCCGATTATGGAAGATTAGACGAATAAGACAACTTTTTTTTATTTTATATTGGATATTTTGCGTAAGACATTTTTAAAAGGAATTTTTTTTAATCATTCATAAAGCGGAGGAATTTAGTATGATTGCTTCAAAATAACATAAGTTTTTTCTGATTGTCATTTTGACAGTTTTCGGACGCGAATGCGTTATTCTGATCTGCGTATTTTTAGGATATTACATTTTTACTTATGTTGTCGGAAGGCCATGGTTAACTCGGACGAAGCCGAGTAGTTCTGCCATATTGAAATAAATTTATTAGTTTCAATATGTAGATAAACAGAAAAAAAAATCACATTTTTGCAAGCTTTTATATAAAGTTCAAAATTTGTAAGTACTGCAATTTTGTCTCAATCCAGCTTTTATCCGATTTAGAACATTTTTTTTAAAAGCTCCTACCAATCTCTGCCCTACATTATCGTCGACACATTGTCCACCCGCGCAAAGCCGGGACGGGCCGCTAGTTATTTCGTAAATATAGAAAATATGATCGTTTTTAAAATGTAAATCAATGTTGCCAGGAAATTTTGGTCCCCCCCCCTCCAAATTTCAGCCTTGCCATTTTCCGTCTCTTATAACAAAGAAATACCAAAAAAGGCAACTTTGTTCCAAGTTTCTATAAAGTATTTTCATTATTGTTAAAGCTATGAACAGAAAATTGTGTTCTGATTGAAGTGAGACATGTTGTATTTTTAAATAGATGTATGGATTAATAGCCTGTTTCCTTTACAAAAATTGCTTGTTGTGTTGTGTTCCAACACACTTTAAAGTTTGTATAAGGACATTTAAATCATTCTGTGTATGCATAATGTAAAGTTAAGAAATTACTTTCTCTGCATAATAACTTTAGAAATTTTATTGTCACTAAAACCACAAAGAACATTACTAGCATTCCCCCAACTTTCCATCCTCTGTAATATAATATGGGATATAACTTTATAAGAAATAATCGATACTTATTTAATTTCCCGTCGACCATTTATGGTAAGCAATATCCGTTTGCAAATTCTGTGGTTAAATGCCAATATTGATTGAGCGAGATGTCGCATTCATTGTTGTCAACTGCGGCGCTGCACGTCTCGTACGATGCATGTTTCTTTTTTCACACTTTCCAACATAGTTGAAAAGTGTTTATGACTGCTGTTTGCTGGCTGTGTGACCGTGCGCTAACTCGCGTAAATATTCTTGAAACAGCACGTAATTGATATATGTTATTGAGGTTTACTATGTCATGCGTTTGAAAATGAAATATGTAACTTTTATAGTTCGTGTACAGGGACACTCAAAAGAATTCCGTTACATTATGGTCTACGGGAAAAATTCGTTTGCGATTTATTTTAATGATGTTACACTACTTTATTGATATACATCATTGATGCGTGCTACAAGATGGTTACTGTAGAATATGGTCTGCATAGCATTTACGGTTCGTTTACAGTGGCACAGAAAAGAATTCGGTTACAGTACTGTCTCTGAGGAATAATTACTGGAAGAGTATTTTCAGCTGCAGTATGTGTTTTTAAATTTAACTGTTTATTACTACTGGGGGTTTAAATTCTATAGATATTATACAGAGCTGTACGAAAGAAATCTAGTACATTTCCGTTTATTGATGAAAATTCCTAAAGTTGAATTTTCAATTGTGTTATGCGTTTCCTAACCGAACTAAATTTTACCGTACTATGTAGTGTATATACAAGTCTATAATTCATATAGGGCTGCAGAAAAGAATTCGGGTAATTTTTTGACTATAGACGGTAATTGCTTGAATTGTATTTCCAAATATATTATGTGGTTTCCAAATTATTTACTTAGATATCTTGTTTCACCTTTTTAAACAAACATTTGTTACGGTAAATTGAATGTGTTGGAGTGTGTTTTATAATCTATCCTTGACGCTGGATTTTTCCATCAACTATATATTTTCGGTAAGCCTTTTTTGTTTTTGTAATGAAGAATATAATTGCTATTTCTCTATTTTCTCTCTAAGTAAAAAAAATAAATAATTTTAAAGATTTGAGATCTTCCAATAGCATAAGGATGCCATGAAATATTTCAAGATTATGCCACCAAGAATTCTGCCATCTAAATAAGTGATCTTTAATGTTAATAATCTACAGGCAGACAAAAAATTGCGATGCAGTGTGAAAAATTGTGTCAAGATAATTTCTATTTAAAAAGGAATGCGATTCGACAGCTCCAAAGTTACATTTGTGACTGAATCTATATACATATGGTAAAAAAATTATCAATGATAAAATGAAGAATTAAAAAAAAATGTCTGGATTTCATTACCAACATAGTGATCGTATGCGCGCATATATACTGGGTGTCCCATAAATTTGTTAACATTTCAAAAATGCATAAAAGTAAAGGAATTTCTTTATCTCAATGCGATTTGCGGTAACATTCTTCTCAAGCGGGGAGATTTGTTTTGGTAACGAAAAAAAAAATTAGTGAATTTTTTGTCAATAGAGGGCGCTTCACGCATTTGAATCACAGGATTGATTTTTGGGCTTTGGGGTTATGAAATGTCCCTAGTGTACTGCAACAGTCAGTCTTCCTAAGCGGCGTTAAAAGATTCCATGCGCCATGAAATCGCCTGCAACCGTCCGATCTACGTGTTTCAGTTAACGGAAATTCTCATTCACCTTCAAAATGGAATTTCTTGTAGTGGTGGACACGTAGAACATTTACTA